>CM026070.1:9181666-10573333 GCA_014839685.1 Anableps anableps
TTTTTCATCGGACCAAATGACTTTTCAATCAGATGAGGTGGAGGGATCTGAGACACACGCATGCCAAGTAAACTTTCTTTATCATCAGTGCAAATTACAACACAAACTGATATATTTTAATGGGGTTTTCTGTGATGGACCAGCACAAAGGTGTAAGAAGTGGAAGGAAAATCATACATTGTTTTCTAAATGTGGTGCAAACAAAAACCTAAAAAGTGTTGCATGCATTTATATTCAGCCCCCTTTACTCTGATAGTCCACCTGTGCATAGTCTCAGAATAAATCCAGCTGTTCTATGAGAGGGTCAGTGGTTTCTTAGAGATCATTAGTGAACAAACAGCATCATGAAGACCGAGGAACACAGCTTTTTTTAATATAAAATAAGAATGATCAAAATATTTTGTCTCGAGTGGTGCAAAGCTGGTAGAAAGTGTACTCCAAAAGACATGCAGCTAAAACTGCAGTGAAAGCTGATTTTACAAAGTAGTGGCTTATATGAAATGTATGCAACATGTTTTAACTTTGTGTTGGTCTATCATATACAAAGCCAATTAAATGCACTGGACTGTCTGGTTGTAATGTGGCAAAATGTGAAACAGTGTTGATATCACGATTTTTAAAATATGTAACAACTTTATAATACACTGACTGATTCATAATGTAAGTAACAGTAACATTACTTGCATATCTAAAGCTCTATTGCTTTGAACAGAAGAAAAAAAGTAATTTACCCTTTGATATTGTTACTTAAGATTTGTGTTTCAACTTGCTGTGCTGAACCATTAACTCAATTATCAGACCTGCTGAGTTCAACTTTGATCCTCTGAGATTACAGACAGACCATTTCCAGCGAGTGTATTTTTCTGGAAATGGGAGAGTGTTTCACAATCAGGGGTGGTGCAAGGAGGTTAGGTAGATCAATCAGGATAGGTGCAAAGAAAGCTACCAATTCTAGACAGAGAAAATTGCATCTTTGCACGCAACGTAATATGAGTCCCTTCCTTCATACTGCATGACGAAGAGGGGTAAGGAAAAGGAGTGTGTGTGAAATAGGGCTAATATTATGGTAGGGGAGGCAAAGGACCCCTTTCTCCACATTGGCTCTAAGCTGCAGTGGTCTGCCACAGTGCACATAATGTATAACATGTCGGCCCTTCTGTTTTGTGAATGTTCCAGTAGTTATGCAACTACATCCCAGCAGTACTTAAGCACGTCTGCAAAATATCTTCAGATATTGACAGAAAACGTGCAGAAAAACCATGCATCTTAACAGACTTGTGTTACAGTGTGTTCCTTGGTATGACGCTATGTGGATGGAAAAAATGCTGATTGCAGCTGCTGAATATTGCATGACTTATGTAATCACCACATGGACCATCAAGTACGCATTGATCTTTGTCAAAGCTAAATTATTATTAAGCATTGAAATGTCGCCAAAACACTGTGTCAGAGCAAGTTCCATGCTTTACAAGATATGTTGCAGTTGCAATATTTGTGCTAAAAAAAAAAAAAATCTTCATTTATCCATTTTGAAATTTTTAGTCTGTATTAAATTATACTACAGAAGCAGTACTTCCTTATTTAAAACTGGAGGACAGTAGGGAACCAGCTACAGTGCCTATATAAAGTATTCACCCCCTTGGATGTTTGTCCTTTTTATTGGTTTTACAAATCAATCATGATCAGTACAATTTGGTGGGTTTTTTTTTTCTTTTTTAGGAATATAGGAAAATCCTGGAGGACAGGTTTTTTCCATCTGGGAGAGAACTACGGCTTGAGAGAACATTTATTTTCCAGCAAGACAATGCCCCGAAGCATCCAGCTAAAGCTACATAGAAGTGGTTCTAAGACAACAAGGTGGATGTTCTGGAGTGCAGATCTCTCTTCTTTTTTTTTTTTTTTTTTTTTTTTTTTGGTTTGGGTTTATTCCAAATGAAACAGACACAAAGACGACAAAGAAAAAAAAGGGGGAAAGAAAAGAGAGAAAGATGGAGGAAAGGTTTAAAGAGAAAAAAAGGAGATAGAAGTAGAGGAGAGAAAAAAGTATAGAGATAAAACAAGTCAACACCCTTGAAGTCTGTCCTCAGACCTGTGGAAAGAGAAAAACAAAACAAAACAAAGAATCCACAACAGCAAACAACATATGCGTGTATAATAACAGTTATAACTTCAATGGAAAGTACACAGTACAAGGTAATCCAAGATGTATTTAGTGGCAACGGCAGCCAGCTGGGGAGTGTATCTAGCAAACAACTGAATCCAGACACCTGGGTGTGCGTGCTTGTATCTTAAAGTTCCTCCCTAAGAATATCTGATAGTCGGTGGGGGGGCCCACAGATCCACCCCCCCAGGACATGCGGACGACACGAGGAAGACCACAGCCACCCGGTGGCCCCAGATCCCAATCCAATTGAGAATTTGTGGCAGAACTCAAAAAGGGCTGCTCACAGATGATCCCCACGCAGTTTTTCAAGGAAGACTGGAGTAAAACTGAAGCATCCTAATGCAGCCTAATAAAGGCCTATCCTCACAGACTACATGCTGTGATTCCAGCAAAGGTGTATCTGCTAAATACTGACTTGAAGGGGTTGAATATTTAGACACTTATTTCATGTTAAATATTTTTTATTTAATTGTCATTATTTTGTAGAAATAAGTTTTTACTTTGAGATTAAAGGGATTTTGTATTTACATTTTTTTTTGTCAAAAAAGGCACTTTTTTTTTTTTTTAATCATGATTTTTTTGTAAAAGAAATGAAAGGATAAAACAACCAAGCAGGGGAATATTTTTTTATTGGCACTGTATAAAGCAAAGCCACTGCTTTAATAACAAGGAAACAGACTTGGAGTTGTACGAGGAATAATTTGCTACCCTTTTTCTTGTGACTCAGCAAATCAGCCCCATAAGCCTGTCAGAACAAACTAATGAGCTGAAAGCTTCTTAGTAGTTAAACAGAAGGCAGAAATCCTTGCAGTTTGTTGGCATTAGATGATTTATTTTTTGCAACGTACATAATTATTTTCTTCCTTGACACGATGAAGGAATTAAGAAGCTTGAAGTATGCATTATTTCTAGATCACTTAGTAAATTCTTTTGAGAGTACATATAAACTATAAAAATGCAAAGTTTAAGATAACCACAGTACTTTGGTTGTAGATTAAAATGTTTTCATGCCAGTTTGAAAATATATTGGTTCTCATTAAAGAGATCTTTCTACAGGGTCTTGCAAAAATAATTAATTCACCTTGAATGTTTTCACGTTTTGTCAGATTACAACCACAGACTTTATGTATGTTACTTGAAAGTGGTGCAAAATTGTGAAATGGAAAAAAAAAATACAATATTCTTGTTGAGTTTTAGAACTAAAAATCTGAGGTGTGGGGAGCATTTCTATTCAGCCCCCATGAACCAGTACTTTGTAGAACCAGCTTTCACTGCAATTGCAGCAGCAGTGACCTTAGTAAGATAGGAGAGAGTCTGTGAACATCAGTTAGCCTTAGGTTTAGACTTTTACTGGGCCATTCTAACATATGAAAAAGCTTTGGTCTAAACCAAAGCTTTTTAGTTAACAATGTTAAGCATTGTTAACTCTGGCTGCATGTTTAGGGTTGTTGTCCTGCTGGAAGATGAACCTTTGCCCCTAGACTCAATTTTTTCCAGTCTCTAACAAGTTCTCTTCCAGGACTGTCCTGCATTTAGCCAAACTGTCATCAAGTCTGACCAGCTTCTTTGTCTCTGCTGAAGAAAAGTATCCTCAGACTATGATACTACCACCATGTTTGATTCTGGGGTTGGTGTGTTAAGATATGCAGAACCAAAAATAGTATTTTAGATGTGGCCCAGCGTCAGTTCTGTTCTCATCTGACTAGAACAGGTGTGCCCAACCAGTCGATCGTGGAAGGCCAGTAGATCTCAGGAAGATTTTTTATTGATTGTGGCTGTAGCGTCTTCAAGACAAACTAAAAGCTGCCAGGAGGATGAGATGGGTCTTTCCAATTGTTGAAAGCTCTAGTAAAAACATTCAATGAAATCCATTTATGACTTTATCAAAGACAAAAAAATGAACAAAACAAAATGTGTTCAAATTTATGATCCCAAAAAACATAAATTAAAATAAAATTACAGCGATGTGGTGTGTTTTGGTTCGGTTAACAAAAAAATACAACGACCCACACACCCGCTCTCTGACACATCATCAGTAGAGAAGGTGTTTAAATTAGCTAATCAACCAACGCTCATGTTAACGTGACCACTAATCAATAATCGCAAAATAAACAACCAGCCCAAAAACATAATACTGTAACAGACTGCTGAAAGCTCTGTTTGGAGTTTTTTGGTGTTGATGTCACTGATACACTTGAACGTAATCTCTGCTCTGTCAGCTTGTGCAGCTGACTGTCAGTTGGTTGTCATGACAACGGGCGTTTAGGTGGAGTAGAGCTGACAGAGAGAGAGAGAACATAACAAATGGTAAATGGCCTGTATTTTCTATAGTGCTTTATCACGTCAGAGGTCTCCAAAGCGCTTTACACTACATTCAGTCATTCACCCATTCATGCACACATTCATACACTGATGGTGGTGCTGTACTAGAAGATTATCCAACCCATTGTAGCCACATCAGCACTGACAGAAGTGAGGCTGCCATACAATCAGCACCAACCTCTGACCACCACCGGCAGGCAAGGCGGGTGAATTGTCTTGCTCAAGGCCACAATGACTGAGACAGACAGAGCGGTTTTGAGTTGTTATTCACCTGTTTGTTATTATTTTTCTTTTGTTGTGGCTCACCATAGCTGCTGTAATTTCTGACTGTTCAATAAAAAAAAATAACTAAATAATAATAAAAAAAAAAAAAATAATAATAATAATAATAATTTCTTGAGAACGTCACGACATTCACAACAAATAATTATCAAATGGGACAAAATATATTAAAGTATTTAACAAACTATGGCTCCTACAGTGGCCATTATGTAAAATTAAATTAATTACCCAATATAAAAGAGAAATTAGTTTGGTGCTGTCTCGTATCTTGCCTTGAGCATCTTGACAGAGTTTGAGAGGCATCTAACTCACTTTCCCTCTATTGAACCTGTTGGTGGCAATTTGTCTTTCCCATTTAGTGGAACTATGGATGTTGATGAGACTATCTGTTGTTGAAAATGAGGTGTTAACGCTGACAAATGACTTTGAAATAAAATCCGGTGCAACACCTGGTATAAGCCGACACTTCTAGAACCTGTTGGAGGAAAAATGTCCCAAACTCAAAATATGTGCTTTCAACTTGACGTTTTTTGATCCACCTATTTGTGTGAGTCTGCATTCTCTCACATGAAGATCAGGAATGACAGCACAGATCTACCACAGCTGATTGACACCTGCTGGTCTGCCTGAGGCTTGCAACCAGCTCCCACAGCCCTGACTATGAGAAACTGGCTACCTCCTCCAAGAGTTAGATGTCCCACTAAGGAAGGAACTGCATTCGGTTTTCTTTCTGCAATAATTGCACAGTTGTAATGTGACAAAATGTAAAAAGGTTCAACAGGTAGAAATACTTTTACAAGCTACTGCATGCTCATATTACATGTTTATGATTTTTAATTGTGCTTTGAAATTGACTAAAATAGGTTTGCAATTTTTTTTCCTTTCTAGAGACCGTTTAGATCACATGTTGCCACATTTTCCCCGGAAAGTTCTATTAAAAACTTCATCCGATTGTCAATGGAAAAACAATGAAAGACTGCAGGCCACTGCCACTAATTCTCTACCATAAAATGAAGAGGAATATTGTTATTAGCATGTATTGCTAAAAGTACTTTTTACCAAAACAAGCAGTAAATCCCACTGTTTTCTGTCCGGAAACGCTCTCCACGCTCTTTCAAGACAAACTGAAAACAGCATCAGGCTAGAACAAAGAATCAAGCTAAAATTCAAAAAGCAAAGCATTTTAAAAATCACCCCCATTCTATTACATTATAAAAAAGCAAGGCATGAAAGTGGTTGGAAAACCTGGTCTACATTAATAAACTACACCTTCTAAAACTCTGCCAAGTAAGGCAACGAAGTAAATGTGTGTGAAAGTGTAACGTCTGCAAGATATTTAGGTTTCCTGAGTTCACAAAGTGTGTCACAAGGAGCTTATCAACCCGGGCTGGGATTTATGTTACAGCGGGTGAAAAGGTAGTTGACATAGCAACCCTCAAACAGATAGCAGAGCCTGTCTGGGCTGAATGGGCTCAGTACACCTCAAGAAGTCCCATGGTCCTCTCCCTTGTGTGTGCAGAAATTGATGTGGGGGCACTTGTGTGCCTACATGCGTGTGCGTACAAGCAGATTGCGTGTTTAACAGTGGGGACTTCTTCTGCTATGTGAAATAGGAGCCCTTTAATTAACAGCAAACATTCAGGGGGGGTTCGGTTACATTTTTGGAGCCAGGAGGTATTTTATCGTGTCGCTGGTTGACTGTGAAGATGTTATGCAGTAAAGCCAATATTAAAGCATTACATAAGTAGGACAGAGTTTTATGACATAGCTGAAAATAGTCTGGAGGTTTTTTGGGAAAAAAAAAAAGTATTTGTAATAATAAATCTGTAAAATCACAGTGCAGTGCAGTGAGGATGTAGGAAAGGTCTGCTTTATTTTACACCAGATTGTAGGAAAGACATTTCTCCCCAGCAGGAGAGATCCTGAACCCAGCTGACCCTACAGAGTGCTGCTATGCATCCATACCTGCATGTGTGTGAAGGAATGTCATTAGCACTGTGATGACTGAGGGCGTGCTTGTGCCAGATCAGGGATTTTTGGTCCAACATGCTCAGATTGTGTGGAGCATTTTGAATAGGTTCTTTGGCACACTCTGACAAAGTGTACGTGTGTGTGTGTGTGTGTGTGTGTGTGTGTGTGTGTGTGTGTGTTTGTGTCTGCAAGAAAGAGACAGTTTTCATCACTCCTCAATTCCAGATCATTCTTGGTGATGAGCGTCAGACACCAGCAGGCTATACTAGAAAAAACTGTTCACACTGTTTCTTTTTTCTAATCTGGCCACAGAAGCTGGTGCTATAGAAGCATCGCTACCAGCTGACCAAGACCTTGACTGGTGGATGAATTGAGGTCACAGAGCTCAATTTAACAAATGCTGCACACACACACACACACACACACACACACACACACACACACACACACACACACTGCATCTTTCTATCTTCACAAGGTCTTTACATTGACTTCCATTCATTATTCATTAATTTATCACAACTTAACTCTGGCCCGTACATTAATTTAATCATTACAGGCCTAACTCTAAACCTAACCTAAACTCAGTTCACATCTTAGTCCTAAACCTAACCCTTAACCCAAAAACAACACTTCTTGTTATGGGGCTGGGGGCTTTGGGCCCCATGAGGAGCAGTTGGTCCTAACAACATAGTATCTGTTGGAAAATACACACTGTAAGGCTATTAGGGATATCTTCTATGCAAACACATTTACAGGGCTATTCAATGCTTCTGGCAAACTTAGGAACAGACATACCTGAAGTAAAAGTGGCACTAGTGATCCCTCTGGAGGACAACAGGGGCAGTGCAGAAGGTGTTACATTAGAAAATTTGAATATAGAGCAGTTTAATAACCAACCTTAAATATGGCTTCTTAATTGTAGGTCTTTATAAAACCTAAAAAAATATACACTTTTTAATTTAACTAAAAAACAAACAAACAAACAAAAAACCCCATGCAAATTATAATCCTACAGTAACAGACCAAACAACGATGATAGAGTGCCATCTTGTGGTTAGAATAGGCCAGCATACTCAGTACCGGTCATTTCTTTATGCTTTCCTGCACAGTCGGATCGTCCAGTAACCTTTTAAAGTGGTCTTGAGAGAGAGATGGGGAGTAACATGTTATATTTACCTTATTACATCTACTTGAATGACTTTTTGAAATATGAAAAAGTGCTTCTAAGAGTAGTTTTACTGCTCTACACTTTTATTTCTGTTTTAACAATATTATTTTGAATAAATCCTACTTTTATTTGAGTACAGTTTTTTGGCTACTCTGCTCTGCTACTCTGCTACCTCCTGTGGACTCACTGAGTGAAGAACAAGCATATTTCAATCAAACATGCACGGAGACATGCACAGCTTATAGCAGAGACTTACTGTATGAACACAAGTTTCCTTGTTCTGAAGGTATTTTCTATCTGATGAGTCTGGTTTACCCTTTAGGGATCAAGTAAATATACCACACACTGTGGATCTCATCACAGTAAACTGTTTACACTGTTCAAACATAAATATGTCTAATACTGTATACATTGGTTTCAAAAGCCTTATGTTGTGAAAAAGTGAGATTTTAAATTTTGTGTTCCTTGTGTCTTAATTTTCAATTTTGCAAAGATGTTATTGAGATTTACTCATTAATCATACCCTGAAAGTTTTGGCATTTGCCCTAAAAATTTTGTTTTTTCTCTATCGTCATAACAATATAAAAAATTCATCAGACATTACTTAGTATTAAAGTAGTTTTTTCAGTCATTTTTAGAGGACAACTTTTGACTTCTACTGGCGTAAAATATTACCAAGCAATGCAACTCTTACTCTATAATGACTTTTTGGCAACTCTCGATCAATAGATCGTCAAGCTTTCTAATTTTACTATTTTTTCACTCAGAAGTTCAGCTCCTATTCAGCAATATTTCTTTGTTTACTTGAATACCAAAGTACTGTGAGTCACTTAGGCTTAAAAAGGATACTAAACTTAAGCGAAGGACCAGAGTTATGCTCAGACATAGAAAACTTTTCAATAACCCATTTTAAATAGGCTCTTTGGGTTTTTTTTATTACCAGCAGAGTGTCACAAAGACACAATTTGTTCCCATTTAAAATAACATAGTTTCACAGACTGAAAATAGGATATTAGCAAAATCTTTTCCCCAAAGAGAAGAACACAACAGTTGATCAGCTACTACTATACTTCTGTCCTTTCCTCATCCACTTTGCTGATTTTTGAAGCAGAAATGACACATTTACGGGCTGAGTGAAGAAGTGGACAAAGACTAGAGAAAAACTTTAAAAGACCCTCAGATATCCTGGAGAACTTCTGATTAAGACCATCTTAGGCATCTCAGAATGTCTGGCTCCTTGCAAGTAAGGTATAAATATGAGATGAATGAAGACTTTACTTGCTGCAGATGTAGATATTCTTTCTGTATTAAAATAATTATGGCAAAAAAAAAAAAAAAAAAAAAAAAAAAAAAAAAAATCAGGTCAACATATCACCAACAGCATTTTCTGTAGAAAATGGCAGAAAACCTTGAAGGGTAATAAAAGATGGGAAGACGGGGAAGGGGGTTCAGAGACGGTTAAATATGAGTAAACAAGGACTTCCTCTCTGAGGGTAAAATGCTGCACCTGGACTTCTCATTTCAGCTACCCTGAGTCTGCTCTGCAGCGGCGAACACATGTGGCCCAGAGGAAACAAGCTCATAGCAGTGCAGGTCTCCAATATTGCATCAAATACAGCCAGGGAGTTCTGTGAAAGGGACGTTTAACAAACCAGTTCCTCTGTTTGAATGAGTAACCACAGCTGTGTTACCTTCCTCTGAAGTAAGGAGAGTCAGAACAAGTCCAGTCATAAACTGCCTCTGGTGGCTTTAAGCACTCCAATAGAACATTTTTTCTGCTTATTCTGTGGTCTGTCAAATTTAATTAATGTTTCTCTATAACTCATTTGGCATGCGATGTAATTGAGCATTGGTAAGCATCAGTATCAGAAAAGCTGCAGTTATGTCTACTGCACCTTCAGTTATGTAACATGTTGATTAGTACGGTTGCAATATTATTCATATCCTATATTGTTTTCACCATTTTGATACACTGACTTTATTTAGTTGTAGTTTTTAAAGTCATATTCAGCAGAATGTTGCACTGTTCATTGTGCTGTTTATAGAGTAGGCTAACATCTGGAGTATAACAGATATTAGCTCGTCATTGTTACAAAACTCTAAATGTGAGGAAATGGAGGTTTATTTTGTGAAATATGAGGTTGTGTCACAACTTTGAAATATGTCTGTCGCTTTTGATACACTCTAGTTCTTAATAGTGTGTATGTATTGGGATCAAAAGTATGGATTTCAGTGTTCTGCTGCATCAGGATGGAGTATGTTACTTTTTCTCTGATTTCCCCCCCTTGTTTTATTTTCTTTCATATTCAAGGATTGGAACACCATCTATGAAGGTTTCAATACTTTATGTGTGCTCCTAAGTATTCAGATAATTACTAGTCATATAATTCAGAAAGGAGGTCAAGCCTCAGTTTCACTCAGTTTTAAGCATCTGACATACCGAGGTGAGTGAATCTATATCAGTGCAGACTGCAGAGTGTAAAGTGAGATTAAGTAGTTATTATTGGGTTGCTGTTGGTTGTTGAATGTTTCTAAATGTCTGACTAAATCTGTGTCAGCTTGGCTTATCTGGAGATTAAAATGTGCATTCTACTGTGGAAAATGCAGTAAAAGTAACAGTAATCATAATAAGGAGATGCATCTTGCCTGGTGTGGACTTTTTGAAAACAGACCAATTAAAGATTCAATTAATTAAATTAAGACCAAGTAACTGAGGGAAAGTGTAACCCCCTCATTTCAGCCAGCTGACCAGCAATACACAGAAACAGGTGAGGGAGGGGCAACACTACATTACTCTATTCTCCATTCAGCCAAGGGAAATTCCAGCCACTCCAGTGATTTCTCTGGCATCTTTTAAAAAGGACTTTAGATCATAGGAACAGTAGACCTTGATAAACCCTTATATCAGAAAATGGACCATACCTGTATGTATTAAATGACTGTGGCTTTGATAGAGCTGCCTCAGCTCGCTGTAATACAACAGCCACTCAATCTATCCACAGATAGGAGCTAGGATTTATTTATGACCTACTGACTCTCTGATTCTCCAGTTTCACTGCGACTCTCTGCAGCCACTCTATTACACCCATCTCCTACTATCAGCACTGTTACAAATGGCTTACCCTTTATGTGCCAGTATGTGCTTTCATCACATCTTGCTTTATCCTGAGCTTTTAGAAAAATGATTGGCCTGCAGAGTAACATGCTGAAAAAGCACAAAGCTTTGTGGTCTTTTTCTCCCCTTCTTTCACCCAAAGGTCTTCACCTGGGGGCCCTGCAGCCTCTGCCACACAGAGAGGAACAACAATAATCAAAGGTTGACAGCTGAAAAAGGAAGGCAGTGGGAGGAGAGGGTAGTGGGGGTCTCATTTTCTCTCTTCGTTTCCATGGATCCTATTCAGGACTCTAAATCTCTCCCAGTCTGAGGAACTGTCTAGTTCAAAGGCCCCTCCCCTGGTCCAGACTCACGTACAAACAAACAGAATGCAAAAGAGTTGAATCTAAAGCGTCCAGATGCGGGGCAGAGAGAGCGAGGGGAGAGCTGGCAGAGTCAGGGGAGAGGTAGCTCTTATTTTGACAGTCCTTGTGTCCATGGAGAGAACCGTCTCTATTCTGTTTGTTTTCAGAAAAGAAACATCTGAACATCTGCGGTGTTCTTCAGTGCAACATGCTGGGCTAGAGTTACAAGCTGAACACAAACATGTGTGGGATTTTTCCCCACATAATGATGCACATACACAAGTCATGAGAAGAAATGAAGATGGTGATAAGCACAACAATGTCAGCTACTATAGGTTTTAATTAGATTGCATGGAAATTCTACCAAATTTCTACAAAAAGAATCATGAGTCAGGCCATGTGTACAAATGTCTGGCATAAATAAGCTTGTCTCAAGTCGCAGTAGGACACGACTGCTTATTTGTCTTCTGGCTGTGTCCCACATTTGTTTTGTATTAGTTCATATTGAACCGAGAAATCCAAAGATCTAAAACAAACACTGTGTAAGAACAAAGCCATTTCACGACGCAGGGATATCTGGGCTTTTGGGCTTTGTGACAGGCTTCTTTTTTCCCCATTAGAAGCTCTTTAAGTCCGTTTTGTTCCCAGGAATGCAAAAGTCTGGCGGAAAACAAAGTTAATGATATTTTACAGAACATCCACAGAGGAAAATATTTCCTTTAAGCGATTCCTGGTAGTCAGGTTTTTCACTGTGATGCAACATTTACTCATGTAGTTCCTACAGTCTACACTAGGGAGCACTGCTGGACCTTCCACTGAGCTCTGAACAACACACACCCAGACAAACTAACACGGTTCAGCCCCCAATTCTAAATGGGCTGCTGCCACGACTCAACTGTTTTCTCTCATTCGCCTGAGGGAGATTAGCGTCTCTTTTTCTTTTTTTATCCATGACTGTGTCCAACTTCTCCATTTCAGATAATACAGAGGGGTTGTGGCCCAGATGTGAGGCACCAACTCGAACTCGGCTACAAAAACATTCACTTTCCCTGCTTCTCAGCTCTCGCTGTATTTTTCTGTCTAATTTAGGTATTACTGCTTTTCTTGACCATTTGGCTGGACTAATTTCATGTTGGAAGAACCACAAAAAACTGAAATTAAACTTTAATTTCTGTTTTTGTGGTTCTCTGAAGAGAAAAGTACAGATATGTATTTTAAAAATATACTCTGGAACATGAGGTGGGATAAGGCACAACAGAGGCTAATATATTTCGTTCATTTTTAAAATAAATTCCAATTGACAGAGTTTTAAGTGCTTAAATTAGATTTTCTCTACGTCAACCGGAGCACAATTTACTTTCAGAGCAGTACATTTTGGTGCACACAAATTTCAATGCATTTTATTGGGATTTGAAGTGATAGACCACTGAAAAGTAGTGCATAACATGCACATGGAAGAGAAAGGATACATGGATTGTTTTTTACAAGAGCCTGAACAACTGTTAGTCATGTACTCCAAAGATCTGGCATTTATGAAAAAGTGGCAAGAAGAAAGTCATTCCTGAAAGAAAATACCAAAGTATTGGTAAAACATGGTGGCGGCAGCATCATGCTATGAGGATGCAGTTTTTCAGCAGGGAAAAAGATGTTGGGCAAAGTTGATAGGAAGACAGGTGGAGCAGTCCTGGAAGAAAACCTGTTAAATGTCGATAAAGACTTGAGGCACGGGCAGAAGTTCAGCTCCTAACAGGACAACAACCCCAAACAGACAACCAGTCTTACAATGGAATGGTTTAGATCAAAGTCCAGATATATACACACTTTGTGCCAAGACCTAAAAACTGTTGTTCACAAACTTTCTCTATTCAGTCTGAATCAGAATAAAAGAAGAACCTTTCAGCCTCTCGAAGATCGTTCTACAATGTGTTAATCAAAGGAGCTAAATTATGCTCCCCCGGTGTTTGGGTGGATCATGTCAGACTGTTCCGGTACAACGTCTCTCAAACCACATCTGAGTGCACAGTCTCATGCAGAAATTGTGGCCTGTAAAATGGTAATGATGGCTAAAATAGAGGGTGGAGCTGTTTTGAAATGGCATATTCTGTCTTAATAGACTATCATACTGGACACAGGCTAACATTTGAGAGAGACAGAGATGTAAAAAAGCTGCACCCAACCCTCTGAAATAAAAAGGTGAAAGAGTTGTTAGAGGACAAATCACGCCCAATGTCAGACCAGCTGCACAAAATTGTGACCTGCCATTCAGCATTCAGCTGAAAAGACAACATCTTCATTAAATCCACATCTCACATTAAAAGGCTACATCAAACTGTCTAGAAAAAAGACTAACAATTAAGACTATGCCATTAGGGAACCTTCTGGTCACTGAAAAGCTGGTGCAAATGATACTGCGAACTGTCAAAAGAACACAGAATAATATCTAAAATACTACAAGTCGCACTCTACAATAAAGAGACTGAGCAAAAATGGGATCCAGGGAGAGTTCCAAGGTGAAAACTACTGCTGACCAAAAGGAACAAAAAGGCCACCCTGATATCTGTCAAGACTTTTGGGAAGATATTAAGTGGGTTGATGAAACAAAAGTGGTGGTTTTTCAAAGGCGTGGGTCCTCTTACATCTGGTGTTAAACTAACACAGGATTTTAGAAAAACAACACCATATCTCCATTCAAACATGGTGGTAGTGTGATGGTCTGGGTCTGCTATGTTGGTTTAGGACTTGAGCTTGGATGGAACCATGAATTTTGTTTGCTACCCTTAAATCCTGAAGGACAATTTCCACCTATCAGTTTGTGACCTTAAGCTTGAGAACACTTTAAAATGCTTAAGCTAGGGTGGCAACTAAGGAGTTAAAGTTATGTGTTTGCACCTCAGAAAGTCGATTAACAGACGTTTCTTGGTGGAAGCAGAATTTCTTCCCAGTTCTGATTAACACAACTAATCTCACAGGACACATGGACAGCTCTGCTCTGCTGAGGAAGTATTCAGATCCTGAAAATCCACTTCAGGCGAAACATACAGATGTGTGGAAGGAATGCTGGATTTTCATCCAAGAGATTTGGATTCGTTTCTTTGGAAGAAACATTGTTTCAATTCACAGTTCTAAGGTTTCAGCAGATTACATTCATATTTTACTTTTTCAACAGAAACTGATTCCTGCTCTCTGCTGAATAGAAGTCTTTCCAATGACACCTGGAAACCAAGCAGGGATTTTAAGACGGCGGACCACATAATCCATTGTTAAAAACGCATCCTTTTTTCATATATTTCTGTAAACGACAACTGAATATTCCGCATAATGGAAAAAGATCAGAGATGATGGCTATAACAATGAAAGAAACAAACTTTTCTGTGTATTGATGAATAATGTTTGAGGACAAAATAAATGCCTTCAATGTGTTTTTAGAAGATTTTCCAATTCCAAGGGCCACCTTTAATTGAATACTTCAGAGACTTGGTTAAATAGCATTCAGCTCTGGTTTCTGGTTGGAATATAGAAAATTAAACAAACAGCTTTGCTGGTTTTGGATAATAATTGCAAACAGAAGGAAATACCAGTTCTTCTTCATATTTTTTTCGAAAAAACAAAAGGTTTTCTTCAATGAAATATTTCAACATAGAACAAGCTGCAAGATTTAAACATTTTGTTAAAAAAAAAAGCTTAATGGAGTCAATTAGATAATCTGTTCCAAGTTAGTGAGTCACTAAGTTACAATGACTGCTGAAAACACAAGAAAGCTTTGCTGAAGGATAAACACTGGGTTTGTGCATTTTTGGTACATCATAAAACAGGGGGAGGAGAATTCTAAAAGAGGACCTGCATCATATTTAGATTTACTACAGTATCAAAATCACTGAATTTATCCCTACACTATTCTGCACTAATAAAAATGTAAGCTTACAAATACACAACACAGAAACACACAGGACAAAACCCATGCACGCACAGAGGCAGAGAAACCAGGCAAACTAACAGTCATGTGTTTGGACAATGGGAGGAAGCCAAAATACCTGCAGAGAACCCACCCATACACGGGCAGAAGATTCACACACCATGATTTTAAAACTGGCACCAATTCAGTTCAAAAATCCTCCATTAAGCCCAATAGGTAATCAAATGTTGCAGCAACTTGAAGTGTTTTTAAAGAGTCATTATTTATGTGAACTCAAACCCAGTCTATAATTACTTTCATTGGACTCAAACAAATGTAGGATCTACAAAATGTTCCTGGAGGAGGAGCTTTAGTTTAACTTTATTTTCAAGAATATCTGTTAAAGTAAACATAGACATCTTTTTTTTCACAACAAGGATGTTAAAATCAAATCCAATTAAAACTACAACAGGAAAAACAACCAGCGTAGCTACCCTTGAAGCTCTGATCCCAAACATGTTGGTTGCTGCTGTATCAATAAATGCATTGTTTTTCACATACAGTGGCCAGCAACATTATTGGCATCCCTTGTGAAGATTTGAAGAAAAAAAAAAAAAAAAAAAAATTTAAGTAATATAACCTTTTTCGATTGTACTGACACCCATAAAGATGTTGAAAAAAAATAAATGTAACTGAAGTAGTTTTTACCTTTTATATTTAACACTGTAAACTGATCAGAGTGCTTGAATGTTTAAATAATTAATAACCCAAAACTTCCTGTTTTTGTGGGGTATAAATAGTGGGAGAGGTAATACAATTCTCTAAAACTCACTTTTAGAGAACTGCAACAAAAAGAGACATATTGGGGTCACCAAGTCTCCATAGCAACATTTTTTAAAGGTTTTTTACAACCATCTATGCCAGGAAGGTCAATACTTGTGGAGGGCACTGTGTAGATGCTGTGACTAATAATAATAACAAATAATCTAATGGTCAAAAATCCAGAAACTCTGCAGTCTCAAAGATTAACTTGTACATCAGAGTACCAGGAACTTCAAAAGCTCTGGAAGTATGTTAGATTAGCTGGTAAAAATACTTAGAAGCCTGATGGCAAATGTTCAATCCCACACACTAGGAAGCATGATAATGTGATAATGTGCATGGCAGCCCAGACTGCCCTGAGTGCAGCCTGGCAGTGGCCCAGCTCAATCCCACAACACCAATGCTAATGAAGAGCTGAAGGGGCGGCGTGGCTCCAGGCCAGCCACACTGTTGAGGTTATCATCAACGAACTGTAGCGCAGCGCTGCCTGAAAGCAAGACAAAATGTCAGCTGCTCCTCCAAGGGACTGGCTGATTTCCTGAAGAAAAAGTGGCAAATTGAACCAAGACACCACAGCACAGCTAAGGACAGGTTTATATGTATGTTATATTAAAAGAACATTAAACTGCAAATGATAAAAAAGATGCTGCCATAAACAATCCTCTACTGACACACTAATTTACTGCCAGAGGAAAACTGTAAACACACTAAGTTTTATATTCATAACTCTTTCCAGATCATCCATAAACTATTCTCTTATTGTTTCACTCATGGATGAATAGTTTTACATATCAATTATGAATTGAGCAGATTATTTCAGTGTTCTGAGTTTCAAATTCAAAATGTAATACTTAACCAGACTGGATGGATGGATGGAAATATGGTAAGATAGACAAATGGATGGATGGATAAATAGATGGATGAATTAATGCATGGATGGATAGAGAAACTGATAAACTGATGGATAAATGGTTGGATGGATGAACTGATAGACAGATGGATAAATAGACTGATGGATAAATAAGTGGATGTATAAATAGATGGATCAATGAATGGATGGATGGACAGATGGATGAGATAAATTATGTATGGCTCATTACATTAAAATGTGTATCTTTTATCTCAAAGCAGCATAAAAAGCAGTCACAAACTCTGTTATGTCTTCAATATGAGAACAGCTCAAAAAACAGTATTGAAAATAAAATAAGCTGCCAAAGTTTGTCTTTTTCATTATAACACAGGGCTTTCCAAGGTTTGTGCCTCAGGCAACAGAGAAAAAAAGGCTCCAAATGAAAGTGGGTGCATGAACCTTGAGCACAACTACATGTTTTTGAACATTCATTTGATAAATTTTGTTTTCAGGGTGCAGGGAGAGCTCTCTATGAAAATACACCTTCTGAATGAGACAGTACTTCCTGGCTTGGTGAAGATCTGTGCTCAGTTGAGGGGGTGGGGGACAGATGCTGAAAGATCCCATTCTGTCTCTCTTTCTGAACTCAAGAGTGTGAAACTTTCAGTTAAAATCCCACATGCTCATTAATTTATAAGCAAACCCCACAACTCTGACGTGACTTAAACATACATCAAATTAAAAATCAGTTTTACAACTACAAAAAAGACACAATGGTTCCCTGTAAATCACCTAATGTAAACACACAGTTGTAGTTTCATACAAGACAAACATCCCTGGGATGGAGAAGAAAACAATGGAGGAGGATGACAGAACGCTTTATTTACTTTATGGGAGCAGAAGAGGGCCAAAAATGCAACTGGTGACCCATCTGGGTGTTCGTACACATGTACACACAGTCTCACACACACATATATAAACAAAGCCATTAGACAGCAGGAGGACAGATAGGAGAGGGTGGTGCAGCTGATGAAAAGACCTGATTAACCTCTGATCCTTACTCTGCACCATCTGCATTTGTGTGAGTCTGTGTGCGTGTGTGCAGGAATGACAGAGTTGGAGTGAGAGTGTGTGTTTGTTGAATGATAACTGCGCTATGTGCTCCACTGCTCCCGAGAGGAGACAGAGACAGATAACAGTGACGCTGATCAGATTCACTGATAATGGGATGTAGAGGCGGTGGGAGGGGTCAGTCCTGGTCGTTGCGTATGTTTATATAAGTTGGTGATGTTTGACAGGCAGCTGACATGTTGGTTGGGGTGGTTGTGTAGCCTGTGTCCTGCAGGGGTCCCTGCATGCTGCTGGTGCGAATTACAATGATTTCCAAAAATGGTCAAACATGGGACTTTGTTTTACATTTTACTACAACAACAAACTTTTGTGTTGTGTGCACCAAATTTTTGGGGGGTTTTATGTGACAGGTCATCACAAAGTAATGCAAATTTGTGAAATGGAAGGAAAAAATGTATGGTTATCAAAAGATGTTAACAAATGTCAAATCTGAAAGGTGTGGCCCCTGTATTCATCCCTCTCCAATCTGAAACCCCTCAATAAAAATCAGGGAAACCAACTGCCCTCAGAAGTCACCTAATTAGTAAGTAGAGTCCAAATGTGTGTGATACAACCGCTACATAAATCCAGGTGTTGTGTTCGAAATTATTAGTGAACAAACAGCATCACGAAGACCAAGGAACAGACACAGGTCAGTTAGTAAGTAGTGAAGAAGAATAAATTAGGGTAAGTAAGCTGCTTTTTTTGAGAGTAAAAGATTTTATGCTGTATTTTTCCCCAAAGCGGATGTGTTTTACTTTGCCACCATGTCTCACTTCCTGTCTCACTCATTATATTCCTGTCTAATTCCTGCATAGTTCCGATCAAGATAAACCCCCAGGCCTATTTTGGTTGGACAGTCAGAGACTGAGTCACAGAGAATCGCTCGCATTCTCCGAGGCTCCGTTAGCTTGTTCTAATTCCTGCATACATCATCCGACCCCATCGGAACGGATACCAAATCGGATCCGGTGTGACTTGGTCTTAAGGGTTGCCCACTACAGCTATGGATCCTCCAAAGTTACAATGGGCATCTTGATTGTTTCTCTGATTAATCCTAATCTCCTAACCTATCCCAGTCAATCAGTGCGTATGGATGGATATGTCTTGAAAGCTTAAGCGTTGTGCCATACTGTTCCCCTTTTCAGAAGATGAACTAAACAAAGCTCTGTGTCATGTTCAAAGCTCAATATATTATCCTATATCCTAAACCTACAGTAAAGTTCTCTACAAGTTTCTCCCTGACCTGTTTCTGCTGTGTGCCTTGGTCTTTAGTGTTTGTACACTAATGTTCTCCAACAATTCTCTTAGGCCATCGCGATCAGAGAACAGAGTAAAAGGGGATACGTAACCATGCCGACCAAGGAAAACCAAAATCAGCAAAATCAAAATTTGTTATAATGCAACTGTCAGAAGATGTGAGCAATGGAAGGAAACAAAGGAGAGAAGAGTGTCTGTGGGAAAAGCAGAAGAGAGAGATCAGTTTCTATAAGTGCTGGACAAAGAGTTGTGTATTTTGTGAACAAGTTCATGCATGACAGTTTATTGACTCTGCAAAGCTATTACTGCATGGTCAGGCTGAGGGAATACACGTGATTGAGAAGGAAAGAGCTGCGGGTTGAATGTGATACCTGCAGGGCAAATAAACAACCTGAACATGGCAGATTTGAGCCCAAAGCAATAAACTCCACTGAAATCTGAGCTCTGGGCTCTGTTTACTGGCTGATCAGTCAACACGGCACAAAGACACAGACAGCCCGAGACAAATCTCGACCAGGATGCAGAATATGAAAGCAGATTTTTACGTCATGAGATATTTGGGGCCACAATGGTATAAGGAGTAACAGAAAAGCCAAAAACAGAGTGGAAGTCTGAGAAAAACGGCTTGTTTTGAACCAGTGAGACGTCTTCGGTGGCCACAAGTCTCTGTGAAGGGTAAAAGATGGGTGGGACGCAAAAGAAAGCAGAGATTAAAGCCACATGTGGAGGCGCAGAACACATAAGACGAACACACACACAGGCTGATTGATTAAACCGGACTGTTTCATACTTTCTCTCTGAAGGTTTTTCATGAAGGCCAGAACAGACAACTATGAGCTGCTCATACACTGATACCCATTTAAAGGGATTCACCCCCCCCTTAACATTCTCTTTTGTGAAGATTCTTCTATGACTCACACTCATCTGCTCATTCAGACACAGACCATCCTGCTGTGAAGTGACTCATCTTGTCCCCACAAAGAACGACGACAAAGTAAAGCAGCAGGAAACAAAGATGAGACCAATTGTTCATCTTTAAGGCTCTGTGTACAAAAAAGCTGGAACATTGTTTGTTCTCCACAGAGAAACAGGATTCAGATGCAGCACAGCACGAGGAACTGTTTTTATTACTGTTCGATCTGATATTGCTTTACTGAGGTCATTGCTGATATCTTTCCTGCTTGGCATTTTGTTAAAATACATCTATGCTCCAAAGCAGACAAAACTGTCAAAAACGCCTGCTTTTATTAAATTGACCAAACTTGTTGATGATCACTTAAGTGCATAAGAGTAGCAGCACCTGGCTGCTACTCTTGTTCTTAGACATTTTTTCCCCTTCAGTCTTGTTATTACTCCTGCATTATATCTTCAAACCGTATTATTTAGTGGGGCAGGATGCATTATATGCCTCTACATATCAGTTGTTTCTGTGGTTAACCCTTGAGAGTGCATTTAATTATATTGATGAGCTTTAGAACAAAGGCAAATATTTCCAATAAGCTCTGTACTGTCTGCTATCAACATTCAGAACCAGTTTTTGAATAATTTTGTAGCAAGACACGCATTCAGGTCGAGTAGGGGAAACTGACTGAGATATGCAAGATGATATAACGCAATATGATAACAAGAGATTACGTTTCCCATTTCCACAATCTTGAAGATAAATCTATAAGATAAAGAATTATCTACTCAGTTTTTATGATTCTCGGACACACTGACATTTCTTTTAAAGTTTAATTAAAAGTTAATTTTAGATTTCATATTGACCTTAAGCCTTTCTCACTTCCAAAGAGTCTCTTCTTTTTTCAGGTCACAGCATCTAATAAAGATCTCCTTCTCCAATAAACTCTAAGGTGCCAACTTCCCACCTTCCTTAACATTTCAGCTTAAAAGGCTTACTTTTTGGTAAAGATTCTGATGACACCTGATTGTGGTATGCTTACAATTAAAAGCATGGATAGTTCTTGTTCCTGTAACAATAAAATGTCTTGGCTTAACCAGAACAATATTATCTTTAAGTGGGTTCTATAGATTCACACAAAATTACACCTTTAGTGACACTGCAGTTTAAAAATTCTTGAACCACCAACTGGGCCGTTATGACCTGTTCTAAATGAATTTCACAGCTAAACACAAGGTTCGGTCAGTGTTGCTCAGGAACCTTAGTCCACCCACCCTTCATGGGCAAAAACCTTCACCTAATCAATACTATTGATTTTCCATTTTTCCATTACTATTCAGAAGAAGTATCTTCCCAGACTTAAATTAAATAGTAGATGGACTGAATTTATATTATGCTTTTTTAGTCATGGTAACCACCTAAAGAAACATGCGCACATTCATAAACCCATTTGCAAATTGATAGGCAATTTGGAGTTTCATGTCTTGCCCAAGGACCACATCAACATGTTTAAATAGGAAGCTGTAATTGAACCGACAACTTGATGGTTCTTGAGTAGGAGAAGATGCTTCACAGTAAGAACTATCAGTGCCTGTGCTTTCTTCTTACTCCGTTTCTCTCTCTACACAACTGTGCAGACCTCACCCATCCTGGACAAAAACTGTTTAGATGTTTACCTTCAGGTCTATTAGCGGTATTTGCAAGAATCAACCACCACAGAGACAGTTGCTTCCCTCACGCCGTCTCTCTGATGTACACTTAACAGAGTACCCAGACTGATAACATGAATGTTTGTACTCATTCAACCATGTGTTGCTTTAAAATCTTTCATTTACTTAGCCTTTATTTTACATGTTCACATTTTAAATTAATATTTGCCAAGTTAGTTGCAAACTTGGCAACTAAAGCTAATTCTGAACTTTCAGATTACAAGATGTTTACTCTTTCAATTGAGCACCAGTCACCCTGAACTCAAGTCGTGGTGGACTTTCAGTTGAATCAATGTTGCCCTCTAGATACTGCAGGTTTTCATTGGCAGAGGTAGTAAAGCAGCCCCAGAGCATCAACTGAGTCACTGCCATGCTTCACTCCATGCATGGGCTTCCTTTTCATTGTATGGCCACATGCCTAACAAGTTCCCAGCTTGTGTCATCAATACACAGATCAAAACCACACACCTCTGGCTCATGTATTCAGCTCTGGGTACATTGGAGCCGACTCCTCTTGCTCTTGAGGGTCAGTTGCAGTGTACGTCTTGGAGATCAGGAAAGGAGCCCTAAGGCAGTCATTGATCGCTTTCCTGTTTAAGAAAGGTACTGTTAATGTCCAAATGTATGATGTGTCCTGTCCATCCCAGGATTCTATTGGCAAAGAAATGATTAATCTGATTAATTCATTTCTCCTGGTTAAATATGCACAGTTAAATGCACAATTAAATAAATAATAAGTATTCTCTTTATCCGTAATACACAACATGGTATTAACAGTATTGGTCTGAAAGTAATGATCTCAAGCTGAACTCAAATCAAGTCAAATTTACACAGGAAGCAGACCTGAGACTTGATATGACAAATGTTAGGTGAGAATATTGTTTCCAATTTGCTGTGAAGAGCTGATCTGCTGAGGCAACAGTGAGATAGAAAGGAGTCAAACAAGAAGGAGGCAGAGAGTAAGGGAGATTGATAAGGAGGTGAGTCCCTCAAACACAGAGGAAGCCTCCTATCTCAGGAAGTTTCTTTCGCAAATGTCAGATCCCTCTAATCACAGCTCTGCTTCCTCATTCAGCTCCCCGTGTAGAATAACCTCATATGAAACTCTCAGAAAGACACAGAAGCAGGATCACACATATACTTATCCGTCCAGGCAGGCGTCCTACACAAGCATCACATCCTGCTGGGGTTTAGGTCCACATCAAAGTGGATTATAGGGTGGATGAGTCTGCTGCTACATTGACCACTGGCAAACTCAGACCACTTATTATTTCTGACCTTGGGAAGTTTAATGGAACGTCTCAATTTCCAAATTTGCATAAATACATATATTTAATTGCCTAAGTTTTCAGGCAACAGACTAAAAACATTAAATTTGCTCATGAGATATAGAGTGTGACCACTGACCACAGACTATTATAACACAAACCTTCTAATCCAGCCCTTTAAAACAATAATCTAATCTGCCTTTGCAGATTCCATCTGATCCCATTACAAAACTGATCACTCTCTGGGAGTTTTACAGCTAAAGACACATGGACTGCAAAGGAAGTTTATTTCAGAATTATTGAGATCAGGTGAGAGTCTGAAGCAGATACTGCACCTGTGTGTGTGTGTGTGTGTGTGTGTGTGTGTGTGTGTGTGTGTGTGTGTGTGTGTGTGTTGTGTGTTCAGACTCCTAACTGATGCAGTGATGCAAGGAGGCCTTACTAGGGGTTTCCTGCTCCCACCTGAGAAGCAGATGTTTGTGTGTGTGTGTCTATTTGTGTCAATGCATCCACACAAGTATACAGGAATAAGTTAAACCTGCCGTCATAATGTTAAATGAATGCAACCTAATCTTGTTGCACCTTAGCAAGAAGAGAGTCAGCTAAAAATCTGGATATGCCTCATTACTTTATACTTTATCAAGGAAGCAACCCGAGATCCTGTGGTCTATATAAATATTCTAATCATTCAATGTTTTCATTCTGACCTTGGTAAGAAATATTGGTTAACTTGACATACAGCACATGGATCAGCCGAAGGACAAGACACCTCAACAGTCTCACACTGAAACTTTTAGAAAAATCCAACCTATAGTTAGAGCACATTTATTCTGTGGGTGAAAAAAGACTATATTAAAAAAAATATATTGTTTTCCACAAATTCACTCCTACAACGTTGACTGTAACCCCTGAAGGTTCCTGTGAAATAAACGTGTACGGATCATTCTGTAACTTGCACTTCACTTTACTTTGGACATTTTAATTAGAGCTCTATGACTTCCTGATTCACTGGCATATGAATACAACAAAAAGAGTTTTTTTCTTATGGACCACTCTTTCAAAACTGGAAAGAAAAGAGAAAATGCAATTCATGTAAGGCAGATTTTTTTTTTGTTGATTTTCACAAGTCTAGAAATTTCCTGAATGTGACTGTATGTATAGTCAGCACAACGCTATTTTTTTTTTTTAAACAAGTAGAGCTTGTAACAAACTGGATGAACACCTAAAATTATTCTGCCACAACTTACAGTCAGCAGGATGTTAAGGGAGGTAAATAACATCTTTAAAGCTCACAGTTGGAGAACTTGGGTACATCTTTGGGTCAAGTCTCCATAACAACCATTAGACGCAAATCTACATGCCAAGTGGTTGCTTAGGCGGCATGTCCAGAAATGGTCTTTCCTCTCCTACCAACACAAACATAAATGTTTGGAGCTTGATCAACTCTACTGGGACTTTACCTGGAACCATGTGCTTTGGTTTGATGGGATCAGAATTCTGCCTTTAGGGAGCAAATACTCCACAGGCAGGTTTGGTGTAAAACACAGGATAAATATGTGGAAGAATAGCTCATGCTGACTGCTAGGTATGGTGGATGCTGTCGACCTGCTTCTCTTCCAAAGGCCCTGGGAATCTTATTTAGTGTATGGCACCATGAGCTATTTGAAATACACAAAGATTTTAAATGAAAAAAAATAAAATAAAAAAATAGTGGACTCCACCAGTCAGATTTTTATATTTTTTATTTATTCATTTATTTAAATATGTCATTTATGTTATATTAATAGCAACATCATAGTTATATTGCTTTGTACAGTTATTACCTTGTACTAAGAGGGGATATCAAATGCATGTGAAAGTAAGTCCACCCCTTTTTCAGCATGCACATTTTAAGAGTAATGATAAAAACGTTATTTATGTTTGGTAAAATATATTCAATCTAAATGTTTGAGTCCATCCATCCATCCATGGGTAGATGGATATATTTAGAGAGTCAGGCAAACTTCGTAAAATATATAAAAACAAAGCATTAAAACAAAGTCTGGCTCTTAGGAAGGAAGTATGAAGAAATGCATAAATATATATGTTAATACTGTGTGTATAAATATGATAATCAGCTGCATGTATGCTTTATGTCTAGGCCTGATACACATCCAACATGAGCATTAGACATCATCACAGCTCTAATGTTACTTTGTCAACACTCTGCCATATATAAGTGTTTCATTAGAGGGGAGAGACTGTTATGAACAACTGTGAGACTCTGGACCAGGGAGCTGTGAAGGCCTCCAGCAGCAACACGTGAGGAGAAAGTCTTCATAAAGGGAGGGAGATGTGGATTGGGGTTAAAAAAAAAAAAAAAAAAAAAAAAAAAAAAAAAAAAAAAACTGGGAATAGGAGAAAATTAAAACCATACTTCCTATCCTGGAAATAACACTCTCACTCTCACTACAGAGCAGATTTTCTGAAGACTGGCTGGGGCTACAGTATGGTGAAGGAAATACAAAAAAGACTGAAAATGGTGTTTTGAATCCACAGACTGGAGTTTTGTATATTCTGGGTCAGAGAAGCTATAGGAGGAGCTGGGGGAGTATATGATTGCAAAGGGTAACTTTACAGCAAAGAGAACCGTTATAAAGGAGGTGTATTTGTGTGTTTATTTTCTGGAGGAGGTTAAGTTTACAGTGCAGCAGTCCTCCCTGCAGACTCCTCATTATCGCCCGTCTCTACGCCCACGCCTATGGATGCGCCGATGATAAGGACGGTGACTCCGCTCTTCGCTTAAATGTTTCATGTCATGCTAAAGCCGGAGGAAGAAGCGGCCCAAACAGCCGGCCCATTCATCCCTCCGTCTCTGGCCTTCCACTGAGAGAGACGTTAACCTGGAGCGAGGGCGGCTGAGTCGGATGCGATAGCACCAAGCTCTCTGACGCAGAGCAGAAGCCGCCAGGATGATTACAACAAAGAACAGTTTGGAGTGTGTGTGAAAGAGAAAAAGTGGGTAAGAGGGATGGAGACACAGACTGATGTGAGAGAAGATAGGATGGAATAAGATGGAGGAGGGGAGAGAAAATGTGATGGGAAAAGAGACTCTATTGACAGCAGGATTTAAATGATAGCAAGCCTGTACTTCATCAGAGTGAAATCACTTTTTTCCAAACCTGAACAAAATAACTAAAGCCAAGAAGCTTGCACTTGTTAGATAGTTGTATTATCTTATCTTCAACATTTAAATAACCCCTTTGTTCACTTTAGAACATGCTTTCTCTAGAGAAACGTCTCGTTAAACTGATTTGTATCATGCAAAATCCAATTTTAACAAGGTTCAGCCCAACTTTGATTGCTTATATTTCTTCTTTTCATCTCCAATGCCATTTTTGTGCAAGTTACAGAATTACTGGATACACGTCATCATTAGACAGAAGTTACTCCTTTCATAAAATACTGAACCCAAAGCCAAAAATTGTGATAGACCAACACAAAGCAGTGCAGAGTTGCAAAGTGGAGGGAAAATGACACATGGTTTTTAAACATTTTTACAAGTGAAAATCTGAAAAGTGTGGTGTGCTTTTGCAGTGAGCCCCCTAATCAACACTTTATGAAATCAGCTTTCACTACAATTCCAGCTGTAAGTCGAGGGGTATGTCTCTAGCAGCTTTTTTTTGCCCATTCTTCTTTGCAAAATAGCTCAAGCTTGGTAACTCCAAAGAATGTCTAAACAGCAAATTTCAAGTCTTGCTACTGAGAATTGGATTTATTTCTGGACTTTGACTCATCTTGTTTTCTTTCCAACTGCATCTATCCTTCCATCAACCTCAAATGGAAACATCTCCATAGCATGATGCTGCCACCACCATATTTCAACATAGGGATTATGTGTTCAGGCAGATACGCAGTGTTACTTCAACTCTTCATACACTATTTTGCATGTATGCCATGAAATTGGCTGTCTTCCTTGGTCTTTATGAACATCACTAATGTTCCTTAACGCACCTCTGAGGCCTTCACAGAACAGCTTCATACAGACTTACACACAAGTGGACTCTAAGTGTAAGGAGACTTCTGAGGGCAGTTACTTGCACTTGGTTTTATATAGGGGGTGTCAGAGTAAAGGGGGTTTAATTACAATCCACACAACACTTTTCAGATTTTATGTTGAATTTTGAAAAGTCACGTATTATTTGCTTTGCGCTTCACAATTGCACACTATTTTGTATTGATCTATCCCTCCATTAAAATACATCGATGTATGTGGTTGTACCATGAATACCAACTTGTATAGCGCAAGGCACTGCATGACGTACTGAAATGTCAAACATCTCTGCAGCAACTAGGTAGCTATACATTGAGAGCAAGTCTTACAAGCCAGAAGATCTGTATGTATGCTTAACTTAAGTGGTGACACTTTTACATTATATCAGCATCATTTCTGACATGTTCCCCTCTTGAATGATATTATAATAATACATTTCACTGGTCTGTTTTACTGAGCTGTTTTATTACACCGCTTACAGGGTAACTACCACAAAATCCTTTTTTGGAGCTGAGAATGCAGATTAAAATATAGCCTTTCAAAATAAAAATAAAAAACACAACATCCTGCTGAAACACTCCAAAGTTTCAATCCTACAGTTCTTTACAGTTTAGCTAATTTTTTCCCCCTTGTTATGATAAATTTCTCTGAGTCAACCTTAAAGTATAACATGTGTACCTGCTCATGAGTTGAGAGCCTCCTAGACTGTACAACAGAAAATTCTAAGAGATGTGTCACCATCTGAACTGGAGTTGAGGCACGTAGACCAGTTTAAGAAAGACTGAGTAGGAATCCAAGGCAGGAGGGATGGAGGTGAATCTGGACGAACCCCACTCAGAGAAGTAAACCGTGCCAGTTGTCTACATTATGTTAACATTTTATGTCCAGTTAACACATAAAAAAGGTGTTTGTTGGGTTAAATTGATTTATTCTAGTAAAGATAACAGATTACCATATCTTTTTTTACTTTCAGCTAACAATATACAATTATGTGGAACCTGTTGAAAAGAAAAACATTATCTTAAGTCAATGATTCATTTTTCTGAGTGTGCTTTAAGGTCTGTGTCTGGTCAGCGGGGTAGGTGGAGCATGAAGATAAGCCTATCTGTGACGGCGTCCATGATATTTCTTAAGAGACAGACACCAGGAAGAAACCAGAATCTCCAGACTGGAAGTAAAGAAAGATTCCTTTTCCTTACTATCTCTCCCTATCTACTGGATGGACCTGCAGTTCTCTGAAGAGACTGATAACATGAACCACAATTTACATCGACCTACAGCGAAATCTGTCATTTGCTAAACAAAGCTAGGGTACAGTGTATAGGACAAAGGAGCATAAACTAAAGGAAAGATAGGGAGGAGAAAGGAAAAATGTATTTCTTTGCCTTTAAAATGGGGGAGGGGGAAAAAGGAGACAAGTCATAAAAAAGGAGGTGGTGGAGGTAGAGGAGTTGGGGGCGTTTCTGCTGGCTCAGTCCTTGATTAACACCAGACCTCTGACAGGAAATGACCGGGCCAGCTCAGAACGCCAGGAGAGCTTCCATCTGGTGCCGAGGCCATGGAGGAGTTCTCCACCCAGGAGAGAAGTGGATGAACACGTTTCACTTTCAGGACTTCGACAAAGTCCCACAACCAGTACAGGATGTGATTACAGAGAGCATCATTCTGTTCTTGTTGTCCTTTTGGGAGGTAGACAACAACAGTGATGCTAAACTGCAGTTTTTCACTATAAATCTAACAGGAAAAAAAAATCCAGCCCATCGTTTACGGTTCTCCTCTCAGTTAGTAGGACAAAGGTTTAAACTGAACATGAGGCATAAAAAACTTAGAGGGGTCCTCTGAATTTAGAGTGAACTATTGATGGAGGAAGTTGGATGGGGTGAGTGTGGGAGGGGGTCTGCAGAGGGAGAGTAGGGACAGTTTGGGGAGGAAAACGGGTACATTAGGACAGGTCATCTTTCACTGCTAACTGGAATCTCAAACGTAAACAAGTTCTTCCGCACTAACAGATAAAACGCAGATATACCGTAAAACCAAGTGGGCCTGCTGAAAAACAGACTCACACTCAGAGAAACTCAGTGAACAGCATTTTCCTGTCCAGAGAACTTTCTGTGGTCAGATTTTGCAAGCCTTTTTGTTATTTTTCAAACATGCCAATGGAACAGACCTGGTCCAGATGCATCTGCCGTCGTTATTTCTTTACTTGTACTTTAGGGTACTTTTAATACAGAACAGGAACACGTACAGAATTATTTATGAAATATATGCTTTTAACACAAGAATGTACAAGAATTCATGAACACAGATGGAGAGATGTTTTCCTAGAGGAGTCATAGAGCTCATGAACTGAAGACGTGGAGGATTAGCGGGAAGAGAACGCTGGCCAGACTCTTTTTCTGACCCTCCATTCAAGGGTCACCAGTTGCCCCAGCAAACACTAACGCGTGTGGAAAGTTCAGGGGCCGCTGTCTCTGTTAGGGTCCCTCTGGAGCCTGGCTGCATGTGCCTCTGGAATGCATTTCTGCCATTGATTTGCTAAAGCATAAATATGTACATGGAATGCTGTGCGAGATCATGACGCTGTCCCTTTTCAGTCCAAATCCCAGCAAAGATCGAAGAAGTGCTTATGAGCTTATTACAGTGCATATTTCCTGTCACAAATGAGGAGAAGAGGAATTTGTTGCTAAGCGCTAACACACTTCACCAAAGAAGACTTAAGTGTAAATACACAGAGGGTCTGCTCTGTGAAATATGCCCAACAAACTAAGGCTAATGCTGACTGGACATGTATTTCACACTTTCTTATCAGTCCTCAGCTTTCTACACGCATTATTGTGATGCGTGAAATGACCAGAGCAGAGAGAGTGGTTAAAGCCGGACCACTGGTATCACGCCTCTCAATTTGCAACTAAGGAGTCAGAGGGCTGATTTAATGAGTAGGTGTGAAGTAGTGGTGACATGATCACTTTTCTATTACAACTAACAAAGCTTCTGTCCTTCTACTGACTCAACATCTCCAGCATTCTAAATACTAGAGATGTTCTAAAGCAGCTTTCAAAACTGTAATGGGCCATGCACATTATTTTCCTGGTCTAACAAATCTGGGTTTTTCTACCTACAATCTTTTTGACCCCTTACAGTGATGCTTAGATTAAAAGAGAGACTTTATTGGCTGCTGCATCCTAATTTCTGTTATGTGACCTGCGGTATGGGGGGGGAGGGAAGCTGCACAGAGAGCAGCTGAAACACATCATTAAATCTGATGATGTTCAAAGTAAAGCAAAATTTGGGAGGGAGTAGAACAACTATTTCTGTAAGTTTGGAGGTTTAACCAGCACCACATTGAAATACATTATAAGTTGCGTCATCAAAACAAAGATGCTAATGTATAGCACTTCAAAAAAACTTCTCAGAATGAAAACATTGTGAGCTTGAGTGAGATGTGAAGTTTATTGAAGACTGTAGCTGTATGTGCTGATTTAAATACATGTTTAGAAACAAATGATAAAGCCATGCACATTTCTAGATGTGTTGTCAGGACTTATTTTTGAGTTTATTCATATTGGATAACCACATTGAGACTGTTCTCCAGAGATTCCAGTTGGTAAAAAAATATCTATTGCTGTCAAGTTTTCAAGATGCTTCATTTATTAACTGTTATCTCCATATCCATACACATTGGAGGGTAGAAGATAAGTTTAATTTCTTCATGAATAAACAACTAAAAGTTGCTTAAAGAAGTGCTTATCTTTGCACCTGTATTGCAAACTCATTTGTGTCCCAAAGGATTTTAATATTTGATGTGGGTTTGAAGTGTGATTCCTGCATGTTGCAACAGCACCATACATTATCTGACCAAACTTTTTCACCTAACTTTCAGTTTGAGTTACAGCTGTGGGGAAACAAAACATTGACGGTATTTCCAGCAACATTTCATCATCATTTCTGTCTAACTGCTGTTGAACGATATGATCGTCTTTAGCTTTTATTCAGAAAGTGGAATATAATCCTGTAGCAAAGTAAAACGACTTCGTAGGACCATAAAGTTAGTCAAAGCATGCCATCCAGGCCGGTGACAGTTGCAGGATCTCAAAACATGAGAAGTGTGTGATGTTGCTTGAGAATTTTATAAAGACTTTTTATCTTATTTTGTTAATTTATAAATTTAGAAAGCTTTGAAATAACTCACATTTAACCATAAATTTAAATATGATAATAAAGATAAACACTAAAGACAGATTCTTCACTTATCTTTGACTGTGCCTGTGAGCAAGTCTGCACGGTTTCCCCAAGCCCATGTCTGATTGGTCAAACAACTTCTGCCTGACCGGTCAAACCTGAAAGTGAATATCTCCACTGTGTAAAATTGTTGTAAAGCTGCATTTTTCTCCACACACAATGAAAGCATGCTTATCTTAACCCAGAAAGTTATTTTAGGATGTGTTCCTCTAAGTAGCAACTGGTTCCATCCAAAGTTAGGACTAGCTAGACCAGCGGTGACCAAAGTCGGTCCTCAAGGGCTGGGATCCTGCATGTTTTAGTTCTCTCCCTGGTTCAGCACACCTGGACCAGATGATGGCTCGTTAGCAGACCTCTGCAGAACACTGACATGCTGAGGAGGGAACTACTACCACCAGGGAGAGAACTAAAACATGCAGGATGCTGGCCCTCAAGGACTGACTGGACACCACTGATCTACACATTAAACACCAGTGTCAGACGGAATTGCATTGCCTTCCAATCTGGGAGTGACCTTTGGGCCTCCACAGAGACCCAGGCCAGTGCTGTGAGAGTTAAAACAGCAACCAGTCACACCTTAAGTAAGGTGCTCCATCTATTTGTCTGACGCTGCTGTCTGGTACTGGCAAGGTTGACTGATCCCAAAAATAGTACATCACAACTTTTTCCTCCAAGATCAGAGTCCGGGATTCAGAGTTAGGTTATCAAACTCTTTCCTTCTGGCTTTCGACAAACTGACTAGCTCCTGGTAATTCTTGGACTTCTATAGGTTTGACTTAGTGTCGTTTGATTCATTCTTAGTTGTTTATGTTTGTTTAATCAGTAGTAAGTAGATGTTTAATTAATAGATTTTATTGCTTCTCAGGTTTCGTAGATTTTAGCGTTTCTATTATATAGCGACACTGAAGATACTTGGATGATGTGATCTAATTTCTATTTGGGACAAACAACACATTTTTGAATTCATTTGATAAAATTCTAAGATGATATAAAATAAACTGTTAAACCTGAGCTCCCCAGAAAGAATTTACTTGTTAAATTGACTTTAAGAAGCTCTAAGAGATCTGTTTATGGATGTTAATTTAATCTGCTGTAGTTTAACTTCCTCACACTCCCAACATGCTTTGGTTACAAATTATAACCATTACAAACGGCATAAAAGACAAGTAGCAGCTGATGACAGATTTGAGTTTGTTCCTTTACAATCATCAACTATACAATTAATCCAACCACCAACTGTGTGTGGCCTACCTGTTAACCAGGCCTCCCTGGCTCTGCAGTAAGGAGCTGATGAGATGTTGTTAATTAAAGCCCATGTTCCATGTCATCAGCTTATCTGATGAAGCGAACTGAGGGGAGTCAATGCCATTGGGAACATTGGTCGCCCCCGAGTCTACTGTTCTCTCGTAGTATATGTACGAGTGCGCATGTGTCTGTGTGTTTGTTCAACAGAGGAGGAAGTAAAGGAAAGACCACCAATTAAAAATAATTGCAACTAATTTCATAAGCAAGTGCAACAGGGGAAATATGTTTAATAAAGCAAAATCATTAGGTGAAATTATGCTCCACTTCCCCAGCTGCCGGGTTTATACTTCAGGGCCTCCAAGAGAGGAGAGGGAGGAGAAACAGAACGGATAAGAAAAGAGATGCAGACACATAAAAAGAAGAAAAGTTTAAAAAGTAGGTAGACAGACAGTTGGTGGCAAGAGTTATGTGTGATCCCTTTTCAAGTCCTCTGACTGGCTCATGTTGCTGTGCCAACCCAAACATTCGCATTTGGGGAGGTCTGCTTCCCCCACCCCCATTCCTTACCCCATGCATACACCACTGACAGGATGAATAACAAACCCAAGAAGTGGCTGACGCAGAAAGAGAAGAACATGATGAAAAACCACCATGATTCCCGTTAAAATATACTTTTTTCCTTCTACAAGTCATTTTCTTGTGTAAGCGTGCTGACTAAAACACTAGCATCAGCACCAGTTGGGGTTTAAGACTTCATTCTCACCCCTGCAGCACGACACCCACATGAGCACACAAACTATGATTCAGCTTCCTGACCCAGAAAGCTGTCCAAGGGTGGGGATCTAGAAACTTTTGGCAGAGTCTTTCAATCTTGGCCCTCCTTGCCCTAAAACTCAGAGAAGAAGCAAAAAATTGCAAAAACAGGGCTGATGATTGATTCTCTACCAAAAGCTTTACCAGGCCTGACAAGATGTGCATCTATAAAGCAGTCTGTGGATTTTTCCCTTTCCAACCAGCATAAATGTAGTTTTTCCCACAACTGAACGAGGAATTAACAATAACTGCTTGGAGCTATTTACAACCTGCACACATCACACGCACCACAACGTTCTACATTAAACAGTCTGACAGTGCCCAATCAGAGTCGAGTTTTGAGAACAGTCTGGGTTCCTTATCCAATCCCATCATTTGCTCTGGCTCTGCAGCGTTGCCCACAACCAATCGGGCTCTTCCCACATGTGGTGTCGACTGTGGAGCATTTGGTTAAGGAGATCATTTCCCCGTCTGCAATAAGTAGAACCCTTTTCTTGGGTAAATACTCTTGAGCCCTTTAATCAAATCCATACTCTAAGACAACAATACAAAGACACAACAGCAAGTTTCACACACTCAGTTATAAACATGTGGCGCTGTATTGTAAACCTAGAAACTATATATTTAAATATTTTTGGTGTAGGTTGGGTTTTCCCTGGTTTTTCGATGTGAAAATGAAGATGAGAAAAATGTCTTTATATTGCACTAGTCATACACATGCAATCCAAAGTGCTTTATAGGACATCGAAGTAACAGCCGAAAGAAAAATAAAACTTAAGCATAGAACCATTGCATAAAAGAAAAATATGTTAAAATGCAAATATCAAAGGCATTAAAGACAAAGAAACAAAAAATTATTTTGTCTGTTTAAATGTGACCACTGCGGAACTTTTTGGCCCAAATGCAAAACATTCTGTGGTGGAAAACTAATCTTGAACACCGGCCTGAATATACCATAGCTATGGTGAAACAAGGTGGTTGCAGCATCATGCTGTGGGGAAGATTTTCTTAATTATGTACAGGGAAGATGTTTAGAACCAATAACACTACAAAGTACTGGCTCAGGAGGGGATGCTTGACACAACTTTATAGATTTTCCTTTATAAAAAAAAAAAAAAAAAGAATAATTCTCCTCCTACTTCACAAATATACACTACTTGGTGTTTGTCTATTACAAACAGTTCCAACAGAATACACTGAAATTTGAGGCTGCAATGTGACGAAAAATTCAAGGGGTATTATGACTTTTGGCACAGCACTTTAAATCTAAAAAGGATGTTTAACAAAACTTTGTCAGGTTCTTAAAGTAAACACTTTGAAAGTGTTTAAGAAATTTAAAAAAAAATTGTTTTGCTCCACTTTCAGACTTGGATGGAGAACTAATGTGTTTAGGACTCTGGAAGGTGAAAAAGTTAGAGTAGCATATAGTTTATGTTAGAGATTTACTATGGTTTATTGTAGAATATCATATATAAAATATTCCCTAGCTAAGGGACTCAACACTTCAGAGTTGGACACTAAAATTACTATTGCTAAATATTTGGTTTGAAATCTCGGGAAACTTTATTTGATGTTTCTTCCTTTTTTTTTTTTTTTTTTGCTTTGTTTTGTTTTTTTTTTTTCCTTTCATCAATAGTTCCCAGAAGACTTGTGTCAGATTTGGAATTAAACAATATGAATATATATTATAAGTCTAATTTTCAAATGGAGCAATGCATAAATAAGGTGTTAAAAAGATGTAAATTGGGAAATGAGACAAGGATGGACATTTGTATATGTTTGTCTAAGACAGTTCTTGGAAAATATATAAAGATTTTGAAAAAAACCCCCAAACAAATAAGCCAGAAACTACACAAAGCTTCAGCAGACGTCTAAGCAAACACAACTACAGAGCATGGAAGTCTGAAGAAAACCATTTCCTAAAGATGCTGTTCACTAAAGTTCTCAAAAGGTGATGTTTAGCAGACTTAGGGTGGGTTGCACGAGACTGTTATGCTTACTTTCCTATATTCTCAAGTTCCCTTTTTCTCTTCTGGTATGTTGTCTTCTCTGTATATTTTTCTGGTGAGTCTGCACCCTGTTTGCAGATACACACAAACGCAGTTCATCCACAGTGCGCTAAACTTGAGCCGCTCACTGCAGCCAAAGTGAAAAGCAGGGAAAAACTGGCAAGAGCACCGTTCTCATGGTGACCAACCTTCGTTCAGCGTCTGGTTTTTATTTGACTCCTTTAATTGGGGAGAATGTCACAATCAATGTTTTGCTCTGGATGCTGAGACAGACGACCTCCTCCTCATGTTACTCGAGCCAACCGCTTTGTCGGCTGCTATAAAACCATCCACACACACACAAACACACACACTCAAATTTTAAAAAGTGCACAAACTGCCAGGTTTCCCTGACATGCTGTCTTTATTCTGTCTTAAATGCACCTGGCACCCCATGACAGCCTTCCTTCCAGCAAAGTGTTTATAACAAAGTCAGGTTTTTTTCTTACATGAGCCACAACTCTAAGCTTGAACTCGCCAGGAGGCCCCCTCGATTACCAACTGCACCCAGCCAAGTAGAACAGGAAGAGGGAGAGACTTAGTATAGGGGAGAAAAGAGGGATAGAGAGGTCAGCAATCTCTATTAGTGCAGTACAAAGATTTACAAAACCCTATATACAGCGTGACCCCAAATGTGATATAAGACGAAACCTCAGTGTATTATTTCAGGGTGTGTGCTAAGGTATGGTGCAAACCCGAACTAAAAGTGGGATTAATTGTGAACTTTATGGCTGGGGGAGGAGAGCTTATGTTAGAGACTCAAGGTTAAAGATGTTATTACTCTGAGGGAGGTGTGCTGGCTGTGGTGCTGAGGTAGACGGACCATTCATCTTAGGAGCAGGCCTTGATCTGCATGACAGTTCAACAGCAACTTAGCTCAACAAATACAGAGCCTTGGAAAAGAGACCATACCCACCGAGCTCTTTCTCATTTTGTTGGTTTTTTTCAACATGGGTTTTAGGAGATAAGTCGACACAAGCTTATGAATATTATTAATGGAAGGAAAATTATACATGACTTGAATAAAAATAGATATCTGAAAAGTATGATCTGCATTTTTATGCAGTTCCCTTTATTCTGATACCCATAATTAAAATGCTGTGCAGCTGATTGCTTTCTGAGGTCACTAAATTATAGAGACCGTTTGTGTGTAGTTTATTTTCAATATAAATCCATATGTCCTTTGAAGGCCTCAGGGTGAGCAAACAGCATCATGAAGACAGAGGAACACAGCAGACAGGTCAGGGACAAAGTTGTGGAGAAACTTAAAGGATGGCTAGGTTATAAAGCAGTTTTCCAACTCTGGAGGAGATGCAAAGATGCATAGCTCAGGTAGGAGAATCTATCCACAGGAAATCTAATGGTCATGCACTTTACAAACCTAAACAAAGGAAAACCCTGGAAGAAAACCTGATGGAGGCTGTAAAAGAGACTTTGGAACTTGGGTCGGATGGTCACGTTCCAGGAGGACAATAATCCAAAAACAATGAACAGCTTTAAACTATATGAACCTGTGCTAGAATATCTCAATCAATATTAAGACCTAAACCAAACAGAGAATCTGTGGTAAGACTTGAAATTGTATGTTAGAAACACATCCTCTCCATCCAAACTAACAGTTATTTCAGAGAAGAACGCCAATGTCCACTTATAAGCAAAGCTGGTAGAGACAGTAATGTGCTACTTTGTGTTGGTCTATAGCATAAATCCTAAACAAATGGGCAGTCACTGGTGTATTACAGCTATAGAACAATATGAAGGGAGAAGCATTGATGGCAGAAATGTCTTACTGTCACAGAGTATGTGGTTAGAGTTTAAAGCCATCAATGTTCCAACAACTGACTTTTTGTGTAGCTCGTAGAAGTGTGCATGCTTTTGCCCCAAGATATGTGACACAAGGAGCTGAGGACGAGGATGGAGTGTGAAGACACTGATAAAAATCCTCCCATTAACAGCACTGAAGGCAGAGATAGTAGAAACAAGCACTCGGCAGCTAACACCTTGTTAAACCATGTGTGGCAAACTGTGATAGCAGGAGCGCTTTCTCACCGGTGAGGTTCTGGAGCAACGGGCTGAGTTCTGTCTCCCGTGTGATGACCAGCGTGAGCGCTCCTATCAGCTCACGCTCCAGCTTCTCCAGCTCCTCCTCCCTGGTATCCACATGCAGCGCCTCCTCAGCCAGGGAGTACAGATAGATCAGGAGGAGTATCAACTCGTCTGGCCCGCACTCGTCCTCCCTGAGCCTCGACCCTGAGGATGAGCTGTCCTCGCCTCCACAGGGCTTCATTAAGGGCAGCAGCTGCCTCAGTACGGCAGGGAAATCAGAGTCTCCAAGAGCCTGGGACACAGGAAATACACACAGATACATTTTATGTTAACAACATGATCATTGTGGCAATGTGAGGACAGCAAAGTTAAGGTTACCCTTGTCAAATCCTGTCAGTAAATCACTGAATTACAAATTATGTCTTGTTTGGACATTTTCAGTGTCCTTTTCATATAAATCTGTGCAATTTCTCCTTTAAATATACCTTAGCTAATTTTGGCCAGGGATATCCTATTGAATCTGAATTAATCCAAAGGATCTTTTTTCCAAAATCTATTCCTTTTCAACAGATATTAATTTGTAAGAAAACAAGAAATGTTTTCTTCGAGTAACTTTTCATGAAGGTCATGTTATTGCAGGTGTTGCTGTGGAGTAAAACAGAGCTGCACTCTACAGCCAACTCAGTCCTTGGACACTTTAATTGCCTTCCTTAAAATCCCACAGGCGGTTTTCTCCATGAGTTCTTGGATTTGTGCAGAATGGGAATGTTGTTTGTTAATTTCAACACCAACTGAGTCAATAGCAACCTGAAAACACCATTATTTCGCTTAGAAGATTCTCTCCAGTATTATGAGTGGTATAGGCATGTGGTGTACTCAACACACTTCTGCATAGAATACCATGTATGTGTGTTGAGTGACATTATTTTTATTATACAGTATATTATTCTTAACTTAAAAAGGGTATGCAGTGCAAATGCAGATTTCCACAGTCAGAACTCAATAAAACCTGTGAATCCAACAACTGTTAGCACAAAATGATACAAACACGCTCATTAAGGACTGAGATCTTTTTCTAACCTCAAATGCAGACTGATCAATCAAAATATTCAAATGATGACTTTATAAGTTATTGACTGTAAATAAAATAGTCTGAACAAAACAGTTTTTCCATCTGACCTTTAGATTGGATTGTCCTGTTCAGTGAACACACCATACAAAATGCTTTGGCGAACCATTAGAGTCGACACCATTACTGAATGATGAATTAAAGTTAGTCTCTTTCAGTATTAGACAGGTTTAAAAATTAAGCCAATAATATAAATACCCATTTGAGCTTTTTTCTTAAAAAAAACAGTCGAGACATGTGAGCATCTGACTTTCAACAGTAAACCTGAATACATTACAGAAAACTTGTTCTAATATTCTTTGGATCTGGAAATGTTAGCAGTCTTTTAAAAACACAGAGAGAAGGTAAAGGTCTACATTCTCTTAGTGAAACACACGGAAACTGTTTAGTTACAGTTGCTAATTGCACTAAATCCTAATATATGCCATAACAATTGCTAACGTCATTGCATCATCAATGTGTGCAGTACTGAAACAACAAAAGACCACTTAGATGCAATATTTGTTGGGCTAATGTACTTTAAGTGCTATGCATAATGTATATAGGTAACATGTTTTTTTATGGTGTGAACCTTTTAAACAGTGGTTGTCCATGAACATGTTTTTGGCTAAAGCAGGTTGACCAGTTCATGTATTTAGGCTGTAAAAATACATTGAAAATCAAATATGTTTTAGACTCTGTGTGCTGCACAAACTTCGCCTGAACAAAGACAGTGACAATCAGGACTGGTTAGCCAATTTCATCTACCAGAAAAACCTTTTAAACATATTTACACATAGTCATCTTAATGTCGACATCTTCTCACCTTTCAGATATAACCCACTTTTGGACTGTGTTTAGATAGAAGAGATGTGTCATCTTTTCAATAAATTTAGTTTGAATTTGAACTATTACTGCCCTTAATCCCCACCCATTGATATTGTGGCCAAGTTCCTAAAGCTCAAGACAATTGTGTGGACATCATGATGATGAAAAATATGGGAAAGAATGATGAAAATTTGGGTTAGTTGCTGCCAATACTGTTGTTGCAATAGTCAACAATATCGCCATTTCCTGATTACATGCTCGAAATTTAAAAAATAAAACAAAAAACAGTTGATTAAATTTAAACTTAACAGAGAAAAATCATTTTTCTTACGTAATTTTTGACCTAATTTCCCACAAGTACAACCTTTCCTTAGCACTGTGGTTTAGAGTACATTGACTAAAAATCTGTTCATATAACAAAGCAATGGGCAAACATTCATGTAGATTAAATGTTTATTTCAATTAATTCAACAAAATGTGGATATATAAACCTTCAACTTGTGCATGACATCATTGTTCCATTTGCTAATTTTACAGCTTCACTTGGTTTCATTCGTCTGTTTAATTTTCTTGGACACGCTCTGTATTTCAAACACTGCACACTTCTGCACAAATGCTTACAGACCCAAGATTCGGAGCAATGTTTAGGTGCAGTGGCCTGTTTTTGTGATTCTGCAGGTCTCAGTAGTCAGGAACTCATTGTGGCTGAATGGGGCTCTGGTCCAACAAGCAATAGATCACAAGATCCTTCACAGGCCACTGGCCACTCTTATAGCAAGGGTGAGCTCATAGACCAATAAACAAGGGTGTGGAGCTAATCTGTCTGATGAAAAACATGAAACTCAAATGAAAGACTGACCGGAGCCTGGAAAAACAGGCAACGGGTGACCAAGTGATGTGAAAAGTGAATAATAAAGCTCAGAGGAAATAGCACCAAGACAGATATTGAGATACAACAAGGGGAAAGATTCACGATTGTAGAAAGGAAATGACCGTTGAGAGTTTAATGGTCTGTTTGCGGCGGATGAAGCTTCAAACATCCCTGAAGATACATTTGATTTTAACGTGGGATTGCTCTGTGAAGAGCTTTGTTGTCCTCTCATCAAGACAAACAGACTCTTAGAATGACAGGCTGCTGTTGTTGTTGTGGTGGGAAAACCAATGGATACTATGTCTGATCCAGAGGAACCCACCACTGAGCCAAAGTTGCAGTACAGTCCAGCCAAACCCCCAGAACACCCTAACCGTTCCAAAGAAGTAGTCATTGGCTGTTAATGTATGATTATGAATAAAGTTAACACAATACTGACTTCACCTCATGCCCAAATAATCAACCTGCAAGGTGTCTCTGCGACATGTTCCTGCCGGTATGCTCACCCCAACGAGGCCTCTTTCCTACCGTGGGCTCCAGCCAACCACTCGCCCTAGGGGACTATTCAAACACAATCTCACCCACATTTTTCTTTCTAAGCGTTGTGAAATCAAATACCTCTCCAAGTTGCACTCATCTGAGCTGCCAAACAATGTTTGGGAACTTTGCCTGGCTCATATCTACGGGCGGACAGCAATGAGGAGAGAATTACAGAAGACATTAGCGGCTGTTTAACAGCAAGCTGCTGAGCACGTTTCTTTTCATCTCCACTTCCATTTATTCCAAAAAAATTCTGTCTGAGCATATCTTAGAGGACATTTATTTGATCCTTCAGCTTCCCAAAGACGCGTGCCATGGTCAGCAAACAGCATTATCATTTCAGGAGACTCTGTTGCTATGCAGCTTTGGCATCAGATGCTGTCAGCATGAGGCAACAGAGACAAAGAGAGTTGAAAGGGGGAGATCTGGAGGGACTCATTTGTTAGGAATTACTGCACTCCAGAACTGGGCTCGTATTACCTTTTGGACCTCTCTGCACACAAAGAGCATGTTCTCTTGAGTGTTAGAAAATCTAGTTCTTTAGGCATTTACTCTTCAAATTTTGTTGTGACATCCAAGGTTTTTGGCTTGTAGCCCCTTCACAGAAAGCATTATCTACCTGTGACAGTCCATTTCATGTTATTGTCACACAATTAATTGTGGGCTTTTCTAAACCCATTTTCATGAAGTCTATCTGACAAGGGTAGATATTTAACTGGATGACTTTGATAAAATGAACCTATTATTGTGAGTGCTAGATATGAACATGAATTTGAGACTCTTATTTTGAAATAAGGGAGAAAATAGTTCTTTACTTGCCATTTTGAGCTTAATTTGTCAATTAATAAAGACTGGTCATTGTGCTTACTGATGGCTCTTGATTAGAAAACCATTGCAGAGGGTACCACCACTTTAATGGTTCATCTGGCAGCATTTTGGGCACCCATCAGACTTGTAATGATGACGAAACTAGCATCTGATTTATAGCTTCCCATCACTGCAGAATTAAAAGAGTATTTTTACAAACTATGGACTGGATTTGATCTCCTCTAATTTAAAATCAAGGCTGCACAGTGGAGGCACTGCTGCCTTGCATCAGGAAGGTCCTGGGTTCGAGTCCAGCCTGGGGTCTTTCTGCAAGAAGTTTGCATGTTCTCCCTGTGCATGTGTGAGTTCTCTCCGGGTACTCCAGATTCCTCCCACAGTCCAAAAAACATGACTGTTATGTTATGGTCTGTCTAAATTGTCCTTAGCTGTGAATGTGTGTATGCATGGTTGTTTGTCCTGTCTGTCTCTGTGTTGCCTTGCGATGGACTGGCAACCTGTCCAGGGTGTACCCCACCTGTTGCCCGACCCCTCGCGACCATGCAAGGATAAGCGTGCTAGATGGCTAATGGCTAGTTTAAAATGCTGAGACCAATCAAAGCTGCATTAAATTAGGGCTGCTACTAACAACTATATTAACAATCGATTATTTTGGTGATTAATTGGTTAATCAGATAAAAAAAATTGGAACATTCTACAGAATTTAATTTAATATAACCTCAGGGCTTTTTTTTTTATACAATAGTAGAAATATATATATATATATATATATATATATATATATATATATATATATATATATATATATATATATATATATATATAAAGCAAATAAACAAATAATTAATTTCCTTTTTTAAATAGGAAAATAAACATTTTATTACTTAAAATGCTAAACCTGCCACTTGAGGAGTTTTGGGTAGAACATATTTACAGACAAAGGTTTTTTTTTTTGTTTTGTTTTGTTTTTTTTACCTTAAATGCAAAATGTATATATATGTTGTACAGTTTTGGCTTAATTACTGCTCTGGGTGTGTTGTTTTTTTCAGCAAATGTCCATTTTTAGAGTCTATATACTCCAGTTAACAATTAATCGATTCCTAAATTAGTTGACAATTATTTCGATAATCAGTTAATCACGGTTAATTCAATTAATCGATGCAGCCCTATGTGAAATTATTTTCCACAGATTCAACTCTTTACCTTTACTTACGCAAACAACAAAAGGGAGATAGAGGAGTACTTTACTCAGAATATTCTAAACATCTCTTATCGTCATGAGCTTTATGCATTGTTACAACTCTATCCATTCCCATGTTTAAAGTGATCCGATGATTCACTGAATGAAGATCCATTCTTTTTAAACTAAAGCGATCTTAAGCATCATGTTTCTGTCCAACATTTCTTTACAGCCTCTCATAGGTGAGACAGAACTGACCCTTAGAGTTAGAGGAGTGTGGCATATTTCTAAAGGTTCACAGTGTTCAGTGTTGTCATTCATCTTACTTACTTTCTACAAAAGCACCATACTGTGCTTTTCTAAACTCTATGGACTGTACAGACTGTGTACAGTGTGGTATGTGCACATTTTTTTCACGTGCTAGAAGAAGCATTGAGCGCAACTGAGTCCCTTCAAGAGGTCTATAAAAGCTGCTGTCAGCTGCATGTCATGGCGCCAGAGCAGGAAATGGAAGTCTTTGCTTCAGAACTGAGACTCTGTGCTGAGGGAAGCTGAGAGAGAAAGCAAACCCAGCACTGAACTAAACCACACCCGACTCACGATGTTGGTGCACAGGCTGGCTCTGATCTGAACGGATGGGAAAGCAGATTGCTAAGTTTGATATTTTGGAGAAACAAACACGATATCGTGCTTACACTGGATCCATTTAACATGCAACAGTATGGAGTGTAAGCAACCATAAAATGTGGCATTTGGTTAAGTACAAACAATCTCACTTTAGTAAACTGAGGTGTTTATGTTTTGCTCAATTTGAACATCTTATTTTGATAGGTTATGTTTCATGATGCTATATTACATTATACATGATTGTTATAAAAAATGGAATAAAAGATCGAGTCTATACATTTAAACTTTGAATAGGATTTCGCTCTCTGTAACTTACTGAAAATGCTTAAGCTGTGTACAAACGAATCTAACCTTTACTAAACATTTCGTTATTATTAACACATAACCACTTCACAGGGAGTAGTGCTTCCTATATACAGGGTTCCTGCCATAATAGCAGGAAACGAACATAATTATTATAACAATTACAGAATGCACTGACCATGTAGCCCTGTGCTAATGTGACCATTACACACACAATTACACTATAACAACTGTATAACTCGGTCACATAAATGCTAATTTTAGGCATTGCAATTACTAGACAACAACGTTACTTTAAATAACTTGAGTTTGTTATCATGACACCAGGTTTTCCAAGGAAAATCTAACTTCAATATACAGAAGTCCTCTTTGTTCCTTGAATATGCTCTACTTATTGGCTGACTCTAAATGTACCACCAGGTTATTAATGGAAACCTGATACATCACTAGTTCTCTCCTGCACTGCATTCTGGTTTGAATCTTTGTGCCAATGATTGACAGATTTCTGCCTGGCAATCCCAACCATCCTGGGCTCCATAAAGGCTCCAACTCGCCCAATCACAGAGCTGGGCCAAACCCCGCCTCTACCCGGCACAACAGGAAACCAGTTCCAGATGCAACCCCTGAAGGAAGGTGAGTGTTTCAGATGGAGTGCAGTGCGCTAACCAGAAGCAGGACTCACTTGCTCACTGCCTGCACAATGAACCCCTTTTCTGGGTCTGGGGGCAAAGGGGGAGGGATAGGTATTGGAGGTCCAGGTTTGTGAGAGAGGAAGAACAACGTTGACTGCTGATTTGCTCTTCTTGTTGACCAAAAGTCTCTCTTCAAACAAGTCTAACATGCCATTCCCTTCACATCTGTCATGGCAACCTTAAAAAAAGTTATTCACATTCCTTTGGAAGCACACATGTACTTCATTCTCAGATATATAATCATATCCAATTTGCACTCACAAATAACAACATGCAAAGCTGGAAGACACACAAGAAAACTTCTAAAAGAAAGATCCATAAATCGTTAAGCCAGAAGACAGCAACTAAAGAGTGACTCTAAATCATGTTCAGCAAGCTCATTATTGATTTGTTGTAAAGCAGCTGGAAGACAAACAACTAATGTGTTCAAACTCAGAGAAGCTGACAGAATTCTGAACAAGTAAACAAGACCAGAATCAAGAGCGAAAAAAATCCCAACAGATTTTCCAGACATGCTGTTAATGAGTGCGGCTGATCTCCTCTGGGAGAGCAGGATCCCACACGGACAGGATCCCAGCACAGGCACATGTTCAGTGTTACCTGCAGTGGTGACAGGGACAAATCCGACAACGGGGCTCGCCGGAAAATTTCTGTTTATCAAAAGAGCGGATATTTGCCTCAAGATGAGCAAGAGTGGAAAATAAACCAGTCTATCTCTGGATTCTTTTAAACAGCTATTATTCTATCCTGTGTGAAAAGAGTGCAGGTTTTTATGGAGGATATCGGAAATGTGACTGTAAACACAAAAAGGAGATAACCTGTGCTCGCTACCTCCGGTGAGCATTCGAAATCGCTCGGAACCAATAAATCAAAGTTATTAAGTCGCTGCAATTTCTTCTCATCGAATCCACATTTCTCCATATCTTCAGGATCTTTAATAAAAAAGGGGCTATGAAAATATTAATGCTTAAAACCATGACTTTTGTCAGTTAGACATTAAGTTTACTGACAGAAGATGCTTGAGAGCTCACATTGTTAGAACAGCATTTTGTCACATAGAAGACAGAGAGAATTGCATCCGTAATGCCTGTGAAAGATGGTTTTCTAGGGTATCAACTCAGGGGGGACTGAAAACAAATGCAGGCCACGCTTTTTAGAATCTTATTTGTAATATAAAAATTGATCTTTATCCTCTACTTTGATGTTATGCACTTCATTGTTTTGGTCCATCACACGCAAACCCAATATCCTAAATAAAATTTAACGGGTCTGAACAATTTCACAAAACACTGTAATCTGGATTTTTCTAGCTAAAGCTATATAAATGTCCTGCTCATACAAATGTAAGACAATCTCAGATGAAGAGCATCAAAGTAATAAACTAACTATATCCTCTAAGGTTAGGAAACCTACACCATCTGCAGATTAAGTTGACATTTTTGCAGTAATGATTGACTGAAAGTAGCATTGAATGAAGTTTGTTTGTTATTACATCACACACAATGATATTGCAAGAGACCAAAGGCATTGCCAAAACACACCACAACTGGAACCCTAAGAATTGCAATTTTGATGTCTGTCAGCGCTCTCTTCTTCAACCTTTCCCTCACCCGGACAACCTGATGACGAAGCAAAAACAGCTTGCATACAGCAGAAACGGGACTTCTTATTACAACAAATCTATTAGCAGCCTGTAACACATGGGATGTGGAGCATGACCACTATTCTGACTTGTCCATCAGTCGACCAACTCATCCATGTGTGCAATCGAAAAAACACAGACTGAAAATAACAGAGGAGCAGAGTTGGAATCACAATACAACAAAAACACAAGAGGACCGAAGTTGCTGTAAGGCTAAAGATTTACAGCGGTGCAGAGAAACTTCATGCAGAGCAAGTGAAAACATATGCAAACAGACACATAAAAAAATCCAAATATCATCTTGAACAATGTGAGAACAATAACAGATAATAAAAAAAGGCTGCATGAACTGAATATGACACAAAGCTCTGAGCATCTCTGTACTATATACTTCATCATTTGAAAGTGGAGAGTGTGGTCCAACTTCAAACCTACAAAGACATCCACCTAATTAGAGAGGCTGAGTAAACCTGTAAGATTATTAATTAGAGGACTATCCAGCAGGTTAATGGTAACTTTGGAGGAGCAGCAGAGATAATAGCTCAGGTGGGAGAATCTGTTGACAGGAGAACTATTTACTGTATTTTATGGAAGAGTGCCAAATAGAAGATCAAAGGCTGCAAGGAAGCCATAAGAATGTCAGTGTAAGCTTTGTTTAAAGCCACGAAGAAGACAGCAAACCTTTGGAAGAAGGAAGAGGAGATCAAAATCGAACGTTTTTGGACTACATGCAAAGTGCCATCTGCCATTAGCCAGGAGACTGGGAAGAAATTTCACCTTCCAAGCAGGACAATGACTCTAAACATCCAGCCAGAGCGGCAATGTGTTAGAATGGCCTAGTCAAAGTCCAGTCCTAAATCCATAAAAAAAAATCGAGGGCAAGTCTTAAAAATTGTCGGTCACAGATGCGCCTCTTTCAATCTGACTGAGCTTGAGCTATTTTGCAAAGAAGAATGAGCATAAGACTCAGTCACCAAATATGGGAAGCTGGTAGAGAAATCCTCTGAATGACTTAAGAAAGTGTTGACACAGGGCGGTGCCAAAAACATACAAGGCAAACTTTTCTTTTCTTTTTTTTTGGTCAATAATTTTAAAAACCATGTATTGTTTTCCTTCCACACCACAAATCTACGCTATTTTGTGTTCATCTATTAAATTAAATTGAAACCTGTGGTTGTAAGATGACAAAATGTGAAAAATCTTTAAAATGAATGAAAACTTTTACAAGCTACTGTACACTGGACACCCACAGAGAGATAGTTAAAGATCAGCTTGCTAGAAATTAAACAGGAACCAGCCTCACTGTCTGTACTTGAAACAGCTTTCACATCAAGCCTCCACTTGTCCACCTTTCATCCCCTTTAATCCACTGTCTCCTCCTGCATCTCCATGTCTTTTATCTGCCTTTATGTCCTCTTACACTCTGTGTGTCAAAAGTTGGTTTGGCTCAGAGCTTAAAGGCTATAATTTGGAGGCGACTCGGGACCCAATCAGAGAAACAAACAGACAGTCCACGCACTCCACCCTGCCACCACCAGCAAGCCACACGCTGGTCACTGTGGCTGGATTCTGTCTGCCTGGCACACGACATGCTGCCTGCTTATCTCACTTCAGCTGAGACCTGCAGATCCATCCAAATGTAGCTGCATGAGGGAAAAAAACAATTGAAAAATTAGCATCTAAGCCCCAACACTCCAAATGCTTGGAAACATTCGCCAATTAATGAGGCTGTGTTTTGCTGCACAGACTTTAACAAATAATAATGCAATTCACCAGATGAGAGCCGCTCTGCAGCTGCAAACCCTTGGATCGAGTAAAATCTCTCTCACTTTTCCCCACAATTGAACAATCTGAATCATGCATTCAGGGGTTCCTCCCCCAGGGCTTTTCGGCGTGGAAGGATAAAGGCAAAGTCAGCTATTTTTCTACAACTGTGAGATGTTAAAGGTAACATAAATTAAAATATTTTAAAGGTAGCTATTTTCTGTGGAGGCATGTCAGCTGTTCATTTAGGCTGCTCTGTTAAACAGGAAGTGAGAGGGAGCAGATAACAGGAAGGCTGAATGAAGGAAAGCAACACTGATCCATTTTATCCTTTTGAAGCTTCTACTTTTTGTTGGATTTGGAAGTTTTAGTCGTCTTTTGGAAATCAGGGTCTGCATTCTCTATGGCAGTGGTGTCTAAAGTCAAGGGCCAGTATTCTGCATGTTTGAAGTGACTGTTCATTACCAGGTTTTTACAGAACATGATGACACATTTCCTTGGAAGCAAAATATAAAGAGTTGAGGGATGAGTCATGGTTTTTGGCACAACACTGTGTTGGATATAATGTAAAGCATATAGAACTTGTCATTGATATTTTGCAGTTGGTCTGTTTCACTTTTCAGCACAGCCACTCTGAAATGGTTTTAATATCAGAGCTCACTTTCATTTTACCAGCTGCATTAGCGTGGATGGTATGTTTTTCATCTGCGTGTGTATGTGTGTGTGTTTGGAAAAACAGACACTTACTGTACTTACTGACGCTTTGAGTGTTTAGTTGGGTGTTTATACTGCATGTCTTTCTGTGGGGAGATGTTTTTCAACAGTACTCCATCACAACAGTGCAGTCATCACAAACTGTGCAGCTGAAATCTAAAATGAAGTCAGAGCCTGGTCTGGTTCTTGGCGACAACATACATAAGTCTCAAGTGAAAAGGTCAGTATGCTAACTGATGTTGTGGGTCCAATCACAAGATGGTTTCTAGTAGTTTTCTGACGAAAGACTAAAACAGACCCAGTGATGTGAGCGTCTGCCTCACACATGCTTGGTGAAGGTGCTAAGCACATGGAGAGAAGAGATGAACATATTGAAGCCAGCAAAAAAGAGGCTCATTCAAAATAAAATCCTGAAGCTAGAGCACTAAGCATATTTTGACAGTTTATATGAGCATGGTTATGGTAGAGAAGCTTAATTTTTTTTGTAAAAGAAGATTAGGCTCTTTGCTGAAAATTGCAACCCTAAAGCCATTAGGGGGCACTGTTGCACCACAAGAAGCCAAGGAAAACTTTGGCTCAGCCTTAATGGAGTGAACCACAACTCTTTCTCTTTCCCTCCAAAACACCTTCCAGCTTCAGTACACAGGAAACAGTCTGTCGTTGAAATAAAGGATATTTTTACACTATTAGGACCACAGCTATGTGTTTATGAATTTGGCATAGCTAAAGGGTGGGTTCCTTTAGTCAAGTTTATGTAAAACATGGAATGCATAATCAAACAGAAACAAAGTAGTGGACTTGTCAGTGCTATATAAGCGAGGAGGGTACGAGTGTGAGATGGGGACATATTTTGCTACTCAGGGCAGGAGAAAGGACTTCTGCTTCAACCATCTGTTAACACACAGGCCACAGAGGTAATCTGGTGTTTTCACAAAGAAACTCTAAAAGAAAAGGCTTAAGCAATGAGATCCAAATCTTGGCAAGGAAGGCTGGGTAATGAACATTTTTATCTTGTGGTGTAAATATGTTTTACTTCATAACCTAGTTTCCCACCAACCTAAGCAAATTATTGCAGCAATAGACAGAGAAGCATGCCTACGCATGGCTATTCTTCCAACGCATGTTACACAAAAAGGAAAAGAAAACAGCTAATTCTCCTCCAATTCCCTGCACACCCCTGGGTGGATGTTGAGACATGAGGGCCACTGGTTAAGTAAGCAAACAAACAGTAAGTAATAACAAATAAGATAACTTGGGATGACAGGAAGAGAACCAGCACCACAGACTGATGTTATCGATGCAGCGATGATGCCGTGAGTGTGCAGGCTGGGTCGTCTGATTCTCTCTGGTGATCACCTTCATTCCAGCACTACCAGTAATTTCTTACTTATCAGTTATGGTCTAAGAGGTTGTTTTAGAGTCATCATGTAGAATGACTTCATAATATAAATAAACTTAAAAAAAAAAAAAAAAAAAAAAAAAAAAAAAAAGAATCCTTGGAGGCATACAGGAGAACAATAAATCATTTACTTTATAAAATATTCTTAAAACTTGTTCCTCCCTCATAGAGATCATTTTTTACGCACAGACTGAAGGATAGGGCTGAGTTATTTCACATTTTTCATGTAAAAAAAAAAAAAAAAAAAAAAAAAAAAAAAAAAAAAAAAAAAATTATTTCAGTTTTCCAGACTAAAAGAGACCCATTCTGAAGTGTTACCTGAAAAATTTACAATAACTTTACTGCATATTATTGTATAGAGACCAGGCTTAAACACAAACCTGCGAGAACCAAGATAAGGGAGGGAAAGAAGGAAAGAAAGGAAATAAAACAACTGACAACAGAAGACACGAACGAACAAAGGAAAGGTCAAACTGATGAACGAACAAACAATTGCAAGAAAGAAAGAAGGAAAGAAAGAAAGAGCAAACAACTGACAAAAGATTGAATGAAAGAACAAACAAATGAAAGAAAGAATAAAGAAAAAGAAAAATCAAAGAACAAAAGAACGAAAGAAAAATCAAAGAACAAACGAAAGAAAGAAAAAATGAAGAAACGAATGAAGAAAGAAAAAACGATCAAACAACTGACAAAAGAATGAAGGAATGAACAAACCAATGAACGAAAGAAAGAAAGAAAGAAAGAAAGAAAGAAAGAAAGAAAGAAAGAAAGAAAGAAAGAAAAATCAAACTGACAAAAGAAAAGAAAAAAAAACAAAAACGAAAGAAAGAACAAACAAACAAAAGAATGGTCAAACAACTGAAGAACGAATGAACTAACAAATGAAAGAAAGAACAAACAAACAAATGAAAGAAAGAAAGATGAAACAACTGACAAAAGAATGAACGAAAGAAAAAGAAAGAAGAAAAGAAAAAACGTTTAGTTTATTTCAAACATGTTCACATTCAAACACCACGATACATATTTACATAATTTATTTGAAAAGGAGGTAGGCAGAAGTATAAACTTTTGTGACCCTACCCCCTTCCTTTTATACAGTATGTATGTATCTTACTTTGCACATTATTCTTCATTCCAAAAAAAAAAAAAAAAAACCTACAAAAGATTAAAAGAAACAAACAAAAAATAAATAAATATATATATATATATATATATATATATATATATATATATATATATATATATATATATATATATATATATATATATATATAGATAGATATAGTTCTTAGCTCCCATCTTAACTAAAATAGGTCTCTGTAGAAGATTTTGGCTTCAACACACTGACTTGTTCTTTATGCTCAGCTTAGAAGAGCAGAGTCTTGAAGAGAAAGTTGGTTCTGTGAATAATCGAAGAACTGAGACTAGGTGGCATTCTGCACCTACCCCACCCCCACATACAGTACAGTACAGTGCCACTACTGGAAGCGGCTGTATGGCAGCATGCTGCACACTTCACACTCTGTTTGAGCAGGGAAAACACGCACCAACAACCCAGGCAACAGAAGCTGTGTGTTGGAGCTGTGTTTACTGAAGTGTCACAGGCAGCGTTACACACAACATGCAGGCCAGAATGAAAGCACAACCGATGATCCGTCTGCAGACTATATGTCTGCAGCCTAACACCCATCATTCAGCGTGAATCCCATCTGTTCTAACTCTCCGAGTATCAGAGGGCTTTTTAGCAGGGCCCCCTTTTGGCAAGTTGTATGAGAACTCACCCACGTCTCATGAAAATGGTCAAAAACCGAAGGATGCTGAACAAGGACGAAGCTGAAGAGGAGATTTTGGTCAGTAAGGGCAGGGTAATAGGTATATTGTGAGCTTGTCATACATGTATGTCTTTTAAAAACAAAACATACCTTGTGCACTGAGTCTGGGTCAGCACAAAGAACAATGCAAACAACATCATCCAGGGTTTCTTCTACTGTGCAAACATTCCCACCACTTCAAGCCCACAGCTCAGCAAAAAACACAGTACAAAAAGCAGTACTGACACAGGATAAAACCACTAACACAGCCCAGAACTTTTTTTTTTTTTTTTTAATCCACTTTACTTTGTCATGGACACAAGACATCATTCTCTTCCCTTACAGATTTCTTAACCCATTCCCCCGTGCACCCCTCTTTCTTCTTCTCACTATACTTCACTTGCTCATGCCAAATCTCACAGACTCTTATCTCCCTTGATAAAAAAATACATCCCAAAGACAAACATAACTTTGAGAAGTCATAATTTTTTGAGATTACAACTCCCAGAACTCACAAGCAGAATAACTTAACTTGACTATCAGCTGCACCGAGGTACTGTGAGAACATACTGATGGATTGGGGAAGTATTGGACAGAGATTTGAAGTCATGAGTGGACTGCTTGATCAAACCTAATTAGCTCTTTTCACCTCTTTCAGTCCTTACCTTATACCACCCTAGGGAGAACTGAGACTAGTTATCTAGAACAAATTTCCCCAAAATGCGTAACATTTCCTAAATCACTCAGTAAGTATAGTTCAAAAGTACTGACAACAGCTGATTTGTCTCATACTTTCTTCTTGGCAGGATGTTTTAAATGTTTTTGTTAGCATCACCAGGAAAGCTCACTGATTATCCTTTTTGTTTTCTAAATTGATCTGACAATGTACCACAGAGGGTAAGAGAGTACTTAACTGAATTGATTTAAACATTTTGAGAAGTTTCGCTTAGCAGGTTGCAGAGGAAAAAACTTTTTTGCTGTCATCAACGAGCTTCTCCCATAACTCTGGTGAATATTTGACTATTCCTAACAGAAATGATAGAGCTTATTGAAATTGATTGTTTTCCTGACGCAGACTTTGTTTTTGAGTCTAGCCCAACGATTTCCAAGAAAGTTGAAGTTAGATTCATTCTAAAAGATTAATATTAGCCCATTTTATCCATTGCAGTTGGTTTTATTGCGTATGGGAGCATTGTGCTGTTGGAAAACCAATTAGTCTTCAAGTTTCAACCATAAAACTGTGGAAATAAGATAAAGAGGAATATTTTTGTGGAACCCTTCAATCTTCATTAATCCATTCATTTTCTGAGGTGAACCATTACTGCTGTCAGCAAAACGGCCCCTCAGAATGATGCAGCCACTGCCATGTTTGAAAGTGTTCTTCCTTCCTTCATTACTTGTAAGTGTGGCCACATTTAAACAAAATCTTGGTCCCCAACATTTTCTCAAGAAGGCTTTCAAGTTGTCCATGGGGGCTGCACAAAATTTTAGTTTTACTTGAAGATTCTGATTTTTAAGCAGGGGGTTCTTTCATGGTCAGACGCTCTCAGTGTTAAGGTTGACAATAGACTGGCTTCACTCTGGACAGTGACACTGGTGTTCCAGCATCTTCTAGTTTATATCAGACTTTAGCCTTGTTGGGTTCTGAGTTGTTCCTGAACTTCCTAACTAACTTCATTATATCTAAGATCGATCATTTGGGTCAGCTGGTTGAAACTTGGACAGAATTTGTTCCAACAGGAAAATGGCCCCTAGCATACATCAGAGCTAGTTTTGGAAGGCTACCAATAAGATTCCTAAATGGGCCCCCATAAACCCCTAACCTCATTCCTATTGGAAATTTTAGAAAAATACTTTTTAATGCTCTACGATTTTTCATCAGACGAGTGGTCAAATGTTCATACATGCAAAAAGCGTGTAGCTAAAGTGGAACTTCCTAAGAACCAAACCTGTTTGTGGGGATGTTTGCATAGTTTTCAACTTGTGATCCCATTTCTTGTTTTTAGAAATCACTCAAATTGTAATCATCCCATTCAAAAAATAATACCTGAAATGCATCACTGACTGGTCCAAATTATTGTGTCATTTGTGTCCATTATAAATATATGCAAACATCTGACAGGAAGTCTAGGTAATGTCAGATGTCTGGAGATAATACCTGACTCGACCCCCAGAAGACTGTCCTCTGTCCACTGTACGTCTTTCTCCCAGACCCTCTCCCAATATCCATGCCCTTCCTGAACAGCTGGTAAACACATCTCTATTGCCCTGTCTGTCTGTTTATCTATCCTGTGATGCAGCGCAGAGCCTTGCCATTAAACGACAACCAAACACATCACACAGGAGCAGAGGCACAGCTTCTCCAAACACCACTAAGACTGGGAGAATTATGTCAAAGTGTGCTTGATGGTCTAAAGCTGTATTCCAACTGCAGAAATGTTTTCAACCAGAGAGGCCAGGTGTTGCTGAGATCTGGGGGACAGAAAGCTTCAACTCTATAAACTGTTCTGGTGAGAAAGTCATTTGAGATGACCCAGATTACAAACCATCGTTTTTTCTGATTGGTCGAACTTTCCCCTAAAATGCAGTATTGATACAAGGTAAACAACTGGCTGACAATGAATGTAGCTTTTCAACATGAAAAAAGGCAAAACAGATTCAACATATTAATTGCTTTTTTAACTGTAATGTTTAACAATTAACATCGAGTTGTTTCAACAAATAAAAATGTAACAATAATAAAATTCACCAGAAAAATGACACTGATGACACATGACAACCCAAAAACGCTTCTAGGGAAGAGAGAGAAAGGTACCGCTGCTGACGGTGAATAAGTTAAAGTAAGATTTACTGGAGTGGCCTGTCTGTATTTCCTAAAAAATGACCAAGGGGCTGAGTCAGCCTCACCAATACCTGCAAAATTCAAACCCAATAGGAGCAAAGTGATAAATATGTGATTTATAGCATTGCCCCCAGATCAGACAGCATTAGATTTAGCTGTGAGTGTGTACTTTTCAGAACAGAAAAGCTTAAGGAAAGTTCTTTCAAAGAAAAAGAAGGATTTAACAGTATTTACTCAGAGTCAACTAATTAGAGATCATACTAATGCAAACTTGCAAAACAAAAACAATGGATTCTGCAGTTTCATCCCTGGGTTGTTATGTTTGAGTCAGGATGTGGAGAAGAGGTTATTTCTGCGAGAATAAGGACGACTGAACTTCTGATCCTTCCAGCCAGATGTGCTCTGCGTTTTAACATTATCAGAGTCTGTGCTTCACTTTCTCTGAAGCCAACTCCTGATAACCACAACAAACGGTTTATAGTGACACAAAAGCTCCTATATGAACACAAACATGGCCACCCAAACAGAACACACACTGATCAAATCATATGTGGAGTAATTTATTATGCCCCACAACAGGCCGTAAACCTCCGCTGTAGCCAAACGTCTTGTCAGAATGTAGATGTATCGCAGCGTGGAAAAAAAAAAAAAAACAAAACATCACAAAGAATCTTAAATGACTCAGAGCAAAAGCAAATCACAGAACGGGGTGGAAAAGATGGAGAGTGAGGAGGCAGGAGAGTGGAACCAAGGGGGTGGGGGCATTACAGGCGTACGAGAGACCTTTCTCCCCCATCCTCCACCTTCTCCTCCTCCCTCCTACCCTCTACTCATAATTAGCGGTTGAGCGTCCATGCTCGTTTAGGGTTACTTTTATGCCTTTTCCCATTTCCATGAAAGCATTAGTGGGACAAACAGACCCACATGTGTCTTAAACTACAGCAAGAACAATAGAACTGCCGAAGCGGGGCATATGAGTTCACCCCAGATGAAAGCTGGAGAGGGAAGACGAAGGAATTGATGAGATTTTCTCGAGAAGAGCTCAGCTTTTGGTTCCACTGGTTTACACGTTGATGCAGAGAAGAAACTTTTCAGCTACACTCTGCAGATCTTTTGTAATTTTGCTGTTGTCCAACAGCCCGTGTGTTCAATTATTTCCCTATACGTCTTGTATGGCTCACTGAAATGCATCTTTCTACAAGCTTCATCTAGATCACATGTGGGCAATTGTTTCTAGTTGTCATAACTGTTCAAAGCTCAGCCAGTATTTTGGCAAATGTTCTGAAGCATTTCTACTAAATTCATTTACAAATATTTCATCTTTGTGCTCTTGCTTGGATTGGCCGCTCCAGTTTCTTATAAGACATTTCACCATGTGGCTGCAGTCATTCTTACCGCTGCATCAGATCTTCCTTCTGCTCTTCATGAGGGCTCAAAACATAAAATGAGACGCATTTGTATCAATAAACACATGGGCAATAGGACTATAGATTAAAGATGAAAGGATTTTAAGGAGAAGAAAGTACAAATAAAAAGGCAAAAAAAAAAAAAAAAAAAAAAAAAAAAACTTAAAGGGATGAAGAAATTTAAAACCAGAAGAGAAAGTACTGATGGTGTGGAAGGAGAGGGAGGCAGCAGGGATATTTAACTGCCTCCAGACCCCAACAGAGAGCCTGGGGGGTACATCTCCATATTCTCTGAGCCCAGATGTCAGTCATACTTTTCTCTGTGTACGAGTTTTATTTCAACAACTAAAGGTACAGTGCCAATCAGAAGTTTACATTCAATCATCAGAGACATGGATGTTTTATTCATTTGGGGGGTTTATTGATTTATTTAAAGCATTCGTCTTTGCTGTGGATTGATTAAACAACTCCAAGCCAGTCAAAATTGCATAGAGCTTTAATACTGTATATACATACACACGTGCTATTTAGAAAAATAAATGTCCTTTAGCAAATTGTATGTTAAACAGGTCCTAGGATAATTCTGGGTCGATAATGGGACACTCTTTCTACCAGTGCGTATAAATGTTAGAGCGCATTAAAATTGTTGGCACAGGCCTTGCTTTTAATCATAGTCTATAAATGTTCTACATATTGGAGGTCAAGTCCATTCCAGAAGCCTGGTGTACCCATCCAAGAACCACGTCTGATGTGTGTTTGTGATAATCTTTCTGCTGAAGCACCCAGTAGTGTTAAAGTTTCAATTATCTAGCTCTTGATTTGAAGTGAAGTTACATAATTTGAAGGTATTCCACCTTCTCCATTAATCCCTGCACTTTGTGCAATGTACCAGTGTCATTGGGAGCACAACAAACCCTCAGCATAATCCACATTAAATTCAAACTTGTGTACCCTATTATTGCTTTTAAAAAACACTGAAGTTGTTTGTTGGATCATCATTCCATCCTGGAAGAACAGTTAAAAGACATAATTTAAAGCTAAGAATGATCATTCCTTAGCAGGAATGATCATTCTTTAGCAGGAATGATCATTCTTAGCTGGAAGAAGCTTCATCCAGGAACGAATGATCATTCCTGGATGTAAACTTCTGATTGCCACTGTAATTTTGGCAACGCACACAAACAAAAGGCAAACTCTGCTGTGTGCTTCCCTACATCAATATACTCCAACACACATACAAACAGCAGCTCAAGATGAAAGCGGAGATCTAAATTAAAAAAAAGCTAGTGTTGTTGCAATCCATACAAGCTGAAATATTGAAAGTGCGAGCAACCCAGCAGTCTGGAGAGTATAATTCCTAACAAATCAAACTAAACTACAGTAAAGACCCTCAACTGAAGAAAACGGCTCCCACGACACTAAGATGCTGCAGCATTTCTCTCACACTCCTCCATGATGGGTTTAATCAAATAAAGCCTTCCCTCAAAATTAGAGGTCCCGTTGGATCACAAAGGTCACAGGACAGATTTGTGTTCTTATTACCAAAATGACCTGACCTCTAAAACACACTAGGTTCAAAACTGTGTCAGATGTGGAACCACACATTAGCTGGCAATAAAAACGAGACTGACCCAGCTGTAAATACACATATGAAGCACATGCTTAGCTTCATATGATCATACGCTCAAAACCACTTGGATTCTGCCCGCTGACCTATGTGGCCACATGTTGGAGCGCAGCCCTGGGGAAGTGTGCGTAATTAATGACAGAGCAAGGGGTGGTAACAGTCTGTCCCTGATTGACCTAATTTGACCCTCACTATTTAGTCAGTGCAGTGATTGGTCAGGCTCACTCCCCTCTGGGTGATCTGGTAAGTCCCTGGGGTGACAAGGTAGTCTGCAGGGGTGGGCATGAGTGAACAGAGGCTTGGGGGGCAATAGGGATCTGGAGTTTCAGATGGGTACTATTACATGCACCAGCAAAAAGAACCTCTTGTCCTGCCTTTGCTTCATCATACCTGGTAGTTTGCACAAGTATTCATTGCAATTAAGCCTTTTCACATTAGGTCATGTTACAACCACTAACTTCAGTGTATTTCAGGGGAATTGTAAATCAGCACAAAGTAGAGCATAATTATGAAACATATGCAAATTGATACATGATTTTAAACATTTTTGACAAATAAAAATCAGAAAAATGCAGCGTGTCTTTGTATCTGTGTCAATGCTTTGTAGAACCACCTTTCACCACAATTACAACTGCAAGTCCTTTTGATCACATCCCTACCAACTTTGCTATAGAGACTGACAGTTTTACTCCTTTGTCTTTGTAAAAAGGCTCAAGCCCAATTGGATAGGACGGAACGTCTGTGAACGTAATGTTTCATAAAGTCTCATAAGTCAGATTCTCAGTTTGGTTTATGCCTGGTCTTTGAAGGCCTTTCTAACACATGAATGTGCTTTAATCTAAATAACTGTATTGTACCTCTGACTAGTTGTTTAGCATCACCCACCCCAAAATCTTGCAGCCTCCACAACAGGTGAAGCCATGGCTGCTCTGTATTTAGCTCCATCTTTACATCAACTCCTCCCTGTCCCTGTGGAAGAAAAAAATGTTCACAGCATGACGCTGCATCACCTTGTTTCACTGTGGGGATGGCGTGTTCATGGGGATGAGCGGTGTTAGTTTTCTGCCACACACAATGTTTTGAATAATCTGAGGTTCTATAAGGTTCTTATGTTACCAGAACAACTTCATCCACATGGCTTGCAGCAAACTGCAGATGGGATTTTTTACGCCATTCCTTCAACAACTGCTTTCTTCTTGCCTCTCCTTCATAAAGGCCAGAAATGTTTAGTGCATGACTGATTGATAACTTCCCTGAGCTGTGATCTCTGCAGCTCCTCCAGAGTTACCTGTCTCATACAAAGAGGCTCTTTCTTGATTCCTCTTGCCTTTGCCTGTCCACTGCCAATCTAATATGTCCCTAAACACATAGCTTAGCTGAAAAATGGCCAAGGAAACTGGAACTTGGTCCAAATAAAAACAAACTGCTGTCACAAGGATGAATTCCTCTTTAAAATACCAGATCAATCTGCAGTCTTGGAACAAACTAATATAAGTATCTTTGAGTCAAACTGTTCCCAGAGAGGTCCTGGAATGTTCCTCTGTCTCCATGCAAGATCAGACATACAGACACAAAGACCCATGTCCTGTGGGCTGTGACCTTCCCTGGCCTGTGCTCAGCAGGTAGTGACAAATGACCTGATAGTTAATCTGTCCTGAGGTGCAGCTTTTCAATGGGTAACAAGGGGGCCGTTTGTGACAACAGGAAGTTGAAACTTTGTTTCCAGAGTAAGCACATTAAAGGATGCACATGCATGAATGCTTGCATGCACACACAGATACAAGCACACCTACTTGGAAGCACATCTGGACATAGTTTTTAGATGTAGAAAAAAAATGGAAAGAATAGTAAATTACGAGTGATCGGTGAGATGTAAACTAAGCAAAGGCTTGCACCCTACTCTGATGACTATAGAATAGTTGGATAGTTCAGTTTGGGACAGACGGTCATTGTAAAGTCTTTTACAAATGCCAGCTATTCTGGTAAATGGTCAGCATTTTTAATGGTGTTCCCCTGTTAACAATCCAAGTGTGAATGCTGGGCATTGTGGTATTTCTCCTAAAGATGTGGTGTGCTGTTGGAGCCTGGTCAGATGAAGTCTGACACCAGAAAACCAAGTCAGCAGCCCACACAGACCTGATTCACCGGGCAACTACAGAGGCAGCGGTCACTTCATGAGTCTGTTCTGATTGAGTTTTTATTGAGCAGCTCATCAAAATCTTGGAAAATGTACTGTAACAGTCCATACATGGGAAGAGAAATGTGGATAATCAAGGACAAAGAAAGAACATTTTAATTTTGCTAGTTTGGTTTACATGAGGACCAGGGTCCTTTGCGCGCAGATTAAAAAAACAAAACTTTGAATCATGCAAAACACTCATAACACAAACATTAGGGCAGGAAACAGACAAAACACAGGACCACATAAAAGTTCTCCAGATGTGAAGGCCTTTGACTCCATAGCTTAAAAGTCAGAGTAAACAATGGAGACCAATATAATATGCAGCAACTGCAACTACAGAGACCAAAACTCCCTCTCGAGATGATATTAGCTCCCCAATGACTTGTATCCTGAAGCATTGCATATTGGGAAATATGTACTGTGAAGCCAAGTTGTAGCTCAAATAAAATGTCTTATAACACTATTCTCTGGTACGTCCAATACAAACAAAGGGAGCAGTCTCTTGGAATGTGCTGATCCAGTTGTGCATTCCCACAAACTGTCCAATGACTTTGTAAATCTAATGACTATATTCTAATTTTAAAGGATGAAGAGCAATAAAAATGATTGAAACATCCAACTTTTTATCACCAAGCATTTGCATGAAGTATTTTACACAAAAGAAGCAGCAACCATTTGTACTAAGGTCATCATCTGGGAGACACCTCCAGAGCTTCCCAGGTTTGTCCATGGTTCCTCACTTCAGAGGAAAAAGGAGAAAAGCACCTGCTCTTTTTCCCAAAAGGCTGTTTGAGTCATTAGAGACAGACTAGCTGCAATTTGCCAATCAGTAGCACACACTAGGGCAAAACAACCCAGCATGTTGGGACCATGGAGCTGCTGATGAAGCTCACAATGGTCAGACAGGTCATATAAAAACACATAATACACCCACTTGGATCTTGATGTTCTTGTTTCTGGTATTGGGACCAATAACAGGGCATAGAAAAAACACATAAACATTTATGCACTTACTGATAGTCCCTTTGTACCCAATATAAATAGCTAGAACAGTTTATTCTGATATGAAAACCTGTGTGTGAGTGTTTGTGTGTGTGTGTGTGTGATAACCTTGTGCTAAAATATGTTCTTCCCAGGAAATTGACCTCTACCCTCTTTGTGTTTTTTTTATGGTTATTTTAATGAGACACTTTGAAGTCCTCCATCAAACATATTCCACTTCTGTTGCAGTTTGATGTATGACATTGCAGAAATCAGACATATTTCAGGTGGATTGTTAGTGCCAGCCCCCCAATGGAAATAAAAATGTGCAATGGCTCCTTCCTTTAAAGGGCCTGGGATCCTTTTCTGTACATACATGTGCAAGCTTTTGGGACTTCATTAACATCCGCCCCATAATATTCACACTATTTTTGGATCGGCAGCACCAGATGAATTTTGCTTATAGAGTAGTTTACTCAAACCAACTGTACTTTTTTTCCCTCCCTGTTCACAGTTTTAGTCAAGGTTGTTTTTTTTGTTTTTGTTTTTTTTTTATTACCTGTTTTGTCATCTCTTACATGGAGGTTTAACCGTGGGCCATGAAATGACAGTACACTGTACGATGGCAATGTTGCAGAGTAAAAAAAAAAAAACAATAAAAAAGGTCAATTATGGATGCCTAAAGAAAGACTTGACTAGCTCTTAAAGATAGATATAGGTCACAAAATTTACAAGACATAACTATAAAGGCATACAATTCTTTTTTCTCTCAATTTTCCCTTCACTTTCTTTTATTATGCCACTGCAATGGAATGTTTTATGTTTGTTTATGTTTTCATCATGTAAAGTACTTTGAATTGCCTTGTTGCTGAAATGTGCTCCACAAATAAACTTGCCTTGCCTCAATATTGGACATAAAACATGAAGGCGTTGTGACATGGTCCTGGCAAAGGTTTTCTTCCTGCTTTAACTTTTTTACCTTTTGTCAGATTACAACCACAAACTTGGACTGTAATGGATTTTGTTGGGATTTTAAGTGGTAGACCAACACAAAATGGCACATAATTGTAAAGCTGAAGGACAATGATGATGTTTTATATTATCTTTTACAAACTATCATAATACTGTGGCCTGCAGTTGTATTAATTGCCTTTTAACACTGATATTCCAAAATAAAATCCAATGCAACTAATTCTTTTCAGAAGTCAACTAAGTACAACTATGCATACACTAAGTAAGTATACCTTTTTTGGAAAAGTGACAAGAAGAAAGCCAAGAGTTTATAGGTTTGACTTGGATATTGCCACAAGTCATATAAGGGAAATAACATATGTGGAAAAAGGTGCCAAAACTTCACCTTTTGCCAACATGCTAAATGCTATTTGTGACAGAGAATTAACAGGTGGTGGCAGCATTTCTTCAGTAGGGACAATAAATAAACCTGTTGGAGGCAGCAAAAGACTTACGACTGGGGAGGACAGCAACCTATGAACATAAATCAAGAGCTACAATCGATTTCATTTAAATATGTATTCATGTGTTAAAATGGGACAGTCAAAGTCAAGACCAGAATCCAATTGAGAATCTGGGGTAAGATTTGAAAGATGGATGTCTAAAAAGGTTCTCCATTCAATTTGACTGAGCTTCAGCTATTTTGTAAAGAAGGAGCAAACTTTAAGTCTCTACAAATGCAAAGCTGGTAGGGACATACCTGAAAAGACATGCAGCTGTAGTTGTAGTAAGAGGTGGTTCAATAAAGTATTGACTCTGAGTTGCTGGATTTCAAATACTCACTACACTATTTGAAAACCATCTAATTTTCTTTCTGCTTTTGAATTTATGTGCTACAGTGTGTTTGACATATAAAATCTCATTAATAATTGTTGAAGTTTGCAGTTTTCCCTTCACACAATGTGGAAAAAGTTCAAGGAGTGTGAATACTTTTGAATATTTTTCATGTTCTATGCCCTGTGAAAAGGCCAAACATGAATCACATGGAAAATTTGAGGAGGTATGAAAAAATCCTCTGAAGATGAAAATGTTTCATGTAATACACACATCTGAGCCCATTTTACTCCCTCAGCTTTAGCCTTCAGAAAGCCGCAGCTCTATAACTCTACAGCCATTAACATCAAACTATTAACATAGAGTTTCAGCTCAGTGGGCTGAGATATAGATTTATTAGAAAAATGCTCGGTGGAATGCCTAAAATGCAGAGCAGGCAAATTACTATTGACCTGAGAATTCAAGCCCGCCAGGTTCAATGCGAAGCAACTTCAGTTAGTCTTCTCATGTTCCTCGATCTTCCAAGAAACACAGATTAAACACAATCATAGCCGGCAGGATGGCCAGGCGATTAAAGATAAGTAATGCAGTCCAGTCAGCCTATCTGTCTGCTAGACGAGAGGTAATGATAACAGGAAGTGAGATGAGTTGTTGTTGCCCTGTAGCCCACCAAGCCATCACCTCAGTTAAAAAGGTCCCTCTCTATAAACAGCCCTCTCTCTGCCTATTAAACAGATAGTACATTAGGACTGAGCTGTGCAGGACAATATAAACACAGCCGGCAGGGTAACGTTGCTGTGGGGTGGGGACGAGGGGAAAGGAAAGGGGCTTGAGATGGGGACTATTCCTGAGTCTTCCTGGGAGTGAACTCCTTCCCCGCCTTTCTCCTGCACTGTAATCCTTTCAAACTAAACACAGGAAGGAAGAGATAGGTAAATAACTCAATCTTCTGATAAACCCAGCTATGTGTTCCCTCTAGTTTTACAGCTCTTGTTATGCGAGAAAATACAAAGACACTGACTTTGTCAGAGTATAGAAGTTCATGTTGACCATGTGAGTGTATGCTGTAGTAAAGCGTGTGTTTGGGTAGTGCATAGCAGAGAAACTGACTCAACATGTCCACACAGAGCCCCACAAATGTTTTCATATAACATGAGCAACATGCTTTTCACAAACAACCACAAACTTCAACGTAGTTTATTTGTATTTTTAATAAAACAACAGAAAGTAGAGTATAATCCTGAAGTGGAAGGAAAAGGATACTTGGTTCTTAAAGGTCCCACAAATAACAATCACAAAGGTGTGTATTCACAGCTTTTGATACCACAAAATAAAATCCAATGCAACCCATTGCCTTTGTAAGTCACCTGGATAATAAATAGACTCCAGTTGTGCATAATTTAATATAAAAACAGCTGGTCTGTGAAGGCCTCATAGGTTTGCTGGAGAACAATAGCGTAGCAACAACTTAATGAGGACCAAGGAAACCGCAGAAAGATCAAGGATGAAGTTGTTTAAAAAAATATTAAAGCATGGTTATATAACAAAAACCAAATTTCTAGCTTTAAAAATCTTATGCCTGGTTCACATGGCAAGATTTTTATGTCAATTTTTGACCTAATTTTCTCCTTTTGACAATCTTAAGGATGCTCTGATTATCATGATGGCTCTAAAGATAATCGTATGAGATATTACTGCCATGTGTGGTGTGTTAAGATTGAGCTAGTCTCTTCGAAAGGATGTCAGGACCGCTCTGATCTCAAATCGGGGATATTCAACATTTAAAATATTTTTGGCCTTACATGTGGGGTGTTCTCCAAGGACAAACAAGCATGTACCTTGTAAAATGTGATGTGTAGCCAATCAGAAAGCGAGGTGACAGAAACACGGGCGGGAATCCAAAATACACAGAAGACAAAACAACCACCATTGCACACCAAAAAGTACAATAGACATCATATATGTTACTTTTGTTTTTTCTCTGTTAAAAACAGTCCACAAACTGTTGCCATTCCTTCTTCCTCGCCAACCATGTTTGTTTATTCTGAACACACGTTTGAGCTTGAGAGGTTTTGCAAGATTTCCTGACTGATATTTGAATGTTGGTGGGTGAGATCTGTCCATGAGTGTGTTGCATTTGCCATGTGACTGTATAGTACAATGTTGGACCAAAGCTGGCGTATCTATGATTTTTTTTTTATCATCATGTGTGGGGTCTCTCAGGTTTTGAAAATCGACTGACAATTTTAAAATCTTGCTGCATGAACCATGCATTACAGAACACCACAAAGTCATCCAAAAGTGGAACGAGAATCGCACCATTGTAAACCTACCAAGACATGGTCCCCTACCATAACCAAAAGGCCTAGCAAGGAGAGCATTATTAAGAGAAGCAGTCAAGAGGTCCATGGCAGCTCTGGAGAAGCTGTAGAGATTAGCAGCTCAAGAGAGAGAATATATCGACAGCACAACGAGGTAAGAGGTCTTGTCAGATGAAACCATTTTCAAACCTTTTATTCTACGTGCATTAGGGGAGGGGGGGCATTATGATGTGGGAATGCTGTTCTTCAGCAGGGACAGGGAAGCTGGTCAGAGCTGGTGGCAACATGGGTGGAGCTAAATACAGGAAAATCCTGGAAGAAAGCCTCAGAGGAACCAAAGGAATTGAGACTGAAGCGAAGGTTCACCTTTCAGCAGGAAGACTTGAAACATACAGCCTGATCTCCAGTTGTATGGTTTAGAATGGGGTAGAATGACCCAGTCAAAGTTTAGACATAAATGCAATTGAGAATCTGTGGCAAAACATTTAGTTGTTTACAAAACAGTTCAGGGGCAATGAATATGTCGGTTAAAATTTCAGTCTCTTGATGTGCAAAGCTTTCAGAAACAGCTGAGATTACAGCAAAAGTTAGTTGTATATAGTATTGATTCAGAGGGGTGAATACAAATGCATGCTAAACTTTTGCGATTTCTTTTTGTAAAAAAAATAGATAAATAATGCACTTCACTATTATTCATTGCTTTGTGTTGGTTTATTACATAAATCCCAGCACGATACATGGATGTTTGTGGTTTTAGCTGGACGAAATGTTGGGAGAGTTTAAGGGTATCAACGTTTTTTGCAACGCACTCTAGCTAACAGAAAGCATACAATCCATCTGAGTTTTGAAAACAAAATATGAATGCAAAGTAGAGCAGAGAGACAGAAAGGCCACTTGGTTTAGAGGGAGATGGGAGAAGATCCTGAACCTCCTGTATCTGGTCCTGCATGCAGATCCGTGTTGCTTCGGGCTTGGAAGTGGCGGAATGTCTTAAAGGGAGGGGACGGATGTGGAGACGGTCAGTCCGGGTCAGTACAGATGTGAGGCTGTTAAACAGTAGGGGAACTGGAGGAGGTCAATGCTGGACTTTTTTTTAGGGCAGCGCCCTGAAGTCATTCATGTTTCTTTGTTTCAAACTACACTGTGCAGACAGGGACACAGCAGAGATGCAGCATAAGGGAATGTCTGGGACGTGGGGACAGACTCCATACCCCAGGGAAAGGCCAATTACTGGCTTAAAGCCCCCCCGTCTTTCTGCAGCACGCACCTCAGATAAGATTAAAGTTACTCAGGACCAATATCAACATTTTTCCCTTTGCTGCCATAAGGAGTGATGCAATCCAGATGTTACATATATATAACTGGAAAATCCACAGCATTCCTATGGGTTGGTGTGCTTTCTTACTGATTAGCATAGGAGGATATTACATGGATTTTTCACTGTCAAGCAATAAACATAGAGCAGATCTGCAGGACAGTGTATGTCCAGGAGAGTCTTGGGACTGAGGTCAATGGGTTACGTGTCTCTGTCCCAGAACAGTGTGGTTGCTGTGGGGGTGGTTAATGGGGGACGCTTCTGTTAACTGACCCTGGCACTGTGATGACTTACCAACACTGACTTGAGCAAAAACAGAGCAAAGCACCCATCTGAAAACAACTTTGGACTCTTTTTGGCAAACTCAACATGCAGCAGAAAAGGCTGGAAAAAGGTTCAAAACATTTAAGCTTTACAAACCACGACAACTCTCTAAAAAGCATCTGTTTTAGCAAGAACTTCAGTAGAATTTCTCCAGCATGAGATAATGCTGACATCGTTTTTTTTGTTTTCTCTTTACAGACACAAAAAACTGGTTATGTAGAGGTAAATCTTGAAGGATTTTTTTTTTGTCAATAACAATTTTATGTGTTCCAATTTTTTTTCTAACAAAAACAAAAGACACATTTGTATGATTAGCACTTCAGAGTAAAGTCAAATGGTGTAAAATTCCAGGCAGACCAAACTTTCATTTTTACACTTAAACCTCTAAAGAAGTTTGTGAGTATTCACCAAAGTACTAGTTTATATGATAATCATTTAAAATGTGATTATATGTCTTGGATTCAAAAACAAATTAACCTCGTCACCTAAATTTTATAGTGTAAATAATTCTTCAAATACACAAAGAAAAGATCTAAAGACGAGACACAAGACTTCTGCGAACTGGACAGACCCACAAACAGGAGGCAGAACAGCTTCAGTCAGTTAATAGACTGACTGAAGCTGCCTTGTAAGCTTTCCAAACTCCTGATATGTTTCAAAGTTTATCATGTTATGGCCACTTTCTTGAGGGCATGAATGCATGGTACTTGAGCTGTAGTACTGCATGTAAACACCATCCAAGTCGTCCATTGCGACTGTGATACTCCAAAAATTGTTTTAAGTGGATCTCCAAGAAATGGACATCCAGTTCAATTGACAGGCTTGGTCAGCTGAGCAGTCAAGAGGTCCATGATAATTCTGGAGGAGCTGCAGAGATCCACAACTCAGGTGGTAAAACATGTCAAAAGGTCAATTATTAGTTGCATTATTGAAATATGGCCTTTATGGAACAGAGACTTTGTTGAAAGAAAGACAAAAGACTCCTGATTTGCAGTTTGGCACGAGCCACTTCGGGAACAAAGTAAACAAGTGGAAGCGAGTGCTCTGGTCAGATGAAACCAAAACTTAACTTTTTACCCTTCAAGCAAAAAGCTATATGCAGTATTTTAATAGGCACAATACAGTTTGACATAGTTTCACTGCATAGAATGCAACTGAAGTGTTGTACAGAGAGTTTATAAATATTTAAATAAAGAACTAGCTAAAACTATATCAAACTATGAAATATAGTACATACATGCATGTGGATGGATGGGTGGGTGGATGGATGGAATTAAATACAGGGCAATCCTGGAAGAAATGCTGTTAGAGGCTGCAAGAGACTTGAGACAAGAATGGAGGTTCACCTTCCAGCAGTATGCTGTAGTAGGGCTGGGCAATATGGCTAAAAAACTTATCGCAATATAAGCATTTCATATCAGTCAATATCGATAATTAGTCATTAGTTTTTCGTTATAAATATCCATAATACTGCCAAACTGGTGAAGTGACCTGTTGTCTTTTATCCACAATTTTCTTTTGAGCTGTTGTACTTATTCTCTCCTTTCACGCCACCCTTTTCTTTTTTATTTATAAGCAGTTATGGTGCACTATGGCGAAACAAGAAACTGCTCCCACGTACTCAGGCATTCAATGTATATTCTGTGAACCGGGCAGGCTCCACGCACACTGTCGGCAGACGGTTGAGATACCAATTGCCTACATATCTCGTGACAAATTCTTTCGTTTCCCACAATCTGAACGGATATTAGCAAGTTTGATGAGCAAGTTGGGTGTGTAGCCCTGCTTCTTCTCCACCAGGGCAGCCACCGCACAGCTGTCACTGCTGCTCACAGAGGGGCAGTTCAGCTCCTGTGCATCCACACGACTGGTTGTGCTGACTCTCGACATTATCAGCTTGGTGTTGCATAGAAAACAGCTTTTCCTGCCGAGCAGTTTCCTGTGTGAGTCAGTATCACTGAGTATGCATACACTGTGATAAAAATTGACCTTTGAGTGGATTTGTCTGGTGGACGTTCGCTTTGACTCCACTTTGAGTATGCGCGTACCTCTGAGGAATGAAGCATGCCCGAATATGTTGGGGTCCTACTCAACAGTTTGTTGCTAGGTAACCAAAGAGTGAGTGAGTTAGCCGATGCCACCAACCTTGCTTAACTGGGCTGTGAGAGGTTGAGCGGGGAAAGCCTTTCCTCTGCCTACATCCCCCAGAATGCTCTGTGGTTCTGGATCAGAGTTCATTGAAATTATCAACAATCTTTCAGATGTATTTTCTGTCGATATTGATGATGTGTCTATTGCAATGGATATCATTGTTTTATAGCCCAGCCCTATGCTGCAGCCAGAGCTACAATGGAATAGCTTAGATCAAAGAACATGTATGAGTTAGAATGGCCCAGTCATAGTCCAGCCTAAAATCCAATCAGGAAAACGACTGGAAAATTGATGTTCACAGACTCTTCTTCTGATTTGACCTAGCTTGTGTAATATCGAACACTTCTTATTTCACTTCACACTTATGCACTTCTTTGCATTAATCCATCGCATACAATCCTAGTAAAACACACTGAAGTTTGTAATGTACCAAAATGAGAGAGGTGTGTTACTTTTGTAAGGCACTGTACATAGATTTTGTTGTAGTTTAGATATCACACCTAAAACCCTTAAACATCGATGGGTTTTACGCTTCACTTTTTAAAACTAACTTGGAAGTAAGATTCACACCTAAACTTAACATATGTTTCCTATTTACATACAATGTATCAGCTACAAAGTTTAACTACTGTAAATTATTGTTCGGTGCGAATGACCTAGGTCCACAACTCAATTTTAAATCATACCATTTACTTCTGCAGACCTAAACCCAAGCATAAGCAAAAACTGAGATAAGAAACAGGCATGCAGTTTGAGTGACCCATGGGAGATGGGGACATGCAGCCCAGCACAGTTTTCCATCTATCCAAGCGGCGCTGTGACAAGCAATAAGTCTGAACTTAAGTGTTTGCAGAGGCGTGTGTCCTGGTAATCCCAGCAGAGTAAAGCAACAGGCCGGGGTGAGAGGGGTTAGCTCCTCTCTGCAGCGCTGCTGTTATCCCAGCTGTGTCCAGTGATGTGACAGAGCTCTCAGCAGCAGACTGTAAAGCACACTCTGCCACAATACTGGCCTTAAAGAGCCTGGCATTCCAAAGGATGGAGCCACAGCATGTCTTAACTATGTTCTCTGTGAGTGGGAGGTACATTAGCAGCAAACATGTTTGTTTTGGCGAAGAACAGCGTCTGACTGGGTGGCTGATGGGAAGGTAGAGCAGCACGCTTATGATGTTCTGGGAAGTGGTGAAAGAGTGAGTCTGTCGGGTTTAGCTCTGGCTGTCTAGAGCTGAAGACATCTCACACACACCAGTTCTTTAACTGCGGCCTGGAGCTCGACCAGGTCTGCTCAATCTGACCCTTTCAGACTAAAACCCAATTACATGGTCAACACCCCGGACAGCGAGGCAGGGGAGGAAAGGTGCAGGCAGGGTGGCATGCTGAACAAGAAGATATGTAGCAGTCCCAGACAAATGTATGCTTTATATTAAGGAGGTAATAAATCCAGTCACAGGATAACCATTTAATATTCAACCAACCACATTGATATTACAGTCCTCCTAAGATAATTCTCCTAAATAAACCTTCAAAAACCAAATCTGACCACTTTCCTTATGAATCTCCCATGTGCAACTCACAGGTATATCACTTTTCAACTTAATTGTACAGTTTCACATCTGCAAAAGTAGTGTTCGTTACAAAAAATGTGTCTACCCTGTTCAGGCATATTTAATCACTTCCTCCATCCCAAGAAGCTGAGCCACAACAGTTGTAGCTGTACTGCCTAAAACAGCTGATGCACACCATTTTCTATTAGACACAAATGATGACACAGAGGGCAAGATGGTATTTCAACAAGATTTTGGGGAAAACTGTAGCAGTTGAACAGAGCTAAAAAAAATATTGAACCGCTGTCAACATTAAAAATGTTGCAATTGCAAAGGAGTGTTTGGATGCAAAGTTTGGATGGTTATATTATATATGTTGCTAGATATAAAAAGATCTATACACCCCTGTTATAATGTCAGGTTGTTATTTTGTGACCTACTGTGTGTTTGCCTGTTCTCTTGAAATTGTTTATGTTATGAGGAAAGAAAAAAGAAAAATGTTACATAATTTTAGTAATTCCAACTGACCTAAAACGAGAAAAGTTTGGTCTGACTTAACCTCAGACAGTGAGAAAAAACTGTGGATGTTATTCGGTGTACGTAAACTTCTGGTTTCAACTGTGTGTATATATATATATATATATATATATATATATATATATATATATATATATATATATATATATATAGTCTGCTTCTTGCCTCACGCAGCCTTGGCTTTGTTGTGTCAGCAGGCTCCACATTTTGCTGCTACATTGCGAGCCCTCCCCGTGTTGCGCTTTTTCTGCTTTTTTGTTCGCATCATCACATCCAAAGAGAAGCAACGATGGTGGAGTTAATGGTGCTCACTTCCAGAGCCATTGAGAGGTGTAAGCAATGTGGGATAAAATGCAAAGTTCCTGCCGGCAGAATCACCCAAACAAACCTTTTTCTGACATCGTTAAACACAGAAAGAAGCATGCATCTATGGAGCTATACTTTCTTCATTTTAAGTCTAGAGAAGTGATGAGAGTCCTACGAGTGCGTCTAAAGACACTGATGGGAGAGATGTCAGCAATGTTGTAATTTGTGGGAGTTGAGAGCCGGACCTAGTTTAAACTGCCATATGAGAGAGTGCACCTAGTAATGATAATAAAAAGGGTTTCTCTTTCCTTCCTCCACCTCTCAAATGTTTCCATCATGCCACAAATCCTCATTCACAAAAATGTCTTGCTGAAACTGGGGTCGATGTGTTTTCATTTTGACTTCATCACTCGCCTTTTCTAGCTATATGTTATATACTAAAAATGCCTCTTTTATGCTGGAGTCTTGAATGTTGAGTGCTAGGGAGGATAGGGGGTTATTAATTGGATTAATTTATTTTCCTCTATTAAAGGCAAAACTTGCTTACACAAACATAATTTCTGTTTGAGTAAATTAAATATGCATTCTTACATACCTTGGTTTAGTAAAGGTTTCATAACTCTCAAACTAGGTTTTAAAAAAAAATCTATATTTAGAGAAGAATTATTCATCTGAAGTTTGATCAGTCTAACTACTTTAAATCTTTTTTAGATTATCCTTCTTTTCTATGATCTACACAGGCTTTTTATGCCTCCCAATCAAATGAAATGTCTTGACACAGAAAAGGGGGGTTGAATTTGATCCACTAATATGCCCCTGATCACCTAGGGAGTAAATCACAAACCTTTAACCACTTTGAACAGCAAGGGGTAATATGGGATTGTGGAATGAGTGTAAGTTACTCATGTGATGCAGACAGCAGCAGCAGGATTCTGAACTCAACAGCCCCACAACTCCGCGTAGCAACAACCTACTTCAAAGCCCCAAGGTATTGCACAGGAGCTGGCCTGAATGAACTCAAACCGTCCACCAAGCGACAGAGAGTCCAGCTCTGGTCGGTCGTCCCCACAGCAGCCCTCACACACACTCAGGGAGAGCAAACACATTATGACCACCAGGCACATCTGGGAGGCATCTCATCCAGCCGTTTTCTACTGTAATTAATGTCTCTTTATGGTGAGCGAAAGCAAAAAAAACAAAAAAACAAAAACAAACAAAAAAAAAACCTCACATACAAAATAAATAAACAGAAAGGGCAGCAAGGACACACAACTCATTTCTCTTAATACCTCAGTAAAACTCAGGGCTGTTTTGATTGCAAGAACAAACTAGTATCACTCTTAAAGCCTCACTGTCAAATCTGATTTTCAGCGAATGTGGTTCATGAACTCGAGCCAAGTCTTTTAAAATCAAGTAATACACCATCGTTAAATGCAACTCTTATCAACCCAAGTGTGATCCAGTCATAGCCTCATGTGAATTCCATGTTTCTTTTCCAAAATTATGATGCCAGAGGTGAAAATGTACAGTAAGACAGTTGATCTGAGTTATCCCGGTATTATAGACAACCATGGGGGATCTGATCAAAGTGGAGAGACGAAGTAAATGGATATTGGAAGTAAAAGCCCCCCCGAGTCACTTTCCTTCATTTAATAAACGAGTGAACCTATCTGAGAGGAGCGGTTTAAGAGATCGTTTTCAAATTCCAGTTTGGCCATGGCCGAGAGCCTGTTTAATTTTTCCGTGATTTAGTTTAATAAGTTCCTAAATACTGTGCCGTCCCACTGCTTGCCTTACGGATTGAGGAATGTACAGAGGCTCAATGAAAGTAGCAAAGTAGGAAGAAGAAGGAGGAAATGGGTGCGGATAGGTCAGCTATTTTTTTTAAGCTGCTCAGACTGTTGATTTGAGTAAGAGAGCTTCAAATTATGTCCAGGTCGCTGCTGGGAAAGTGAAACAAGAGGTAAATAACTGGTGACTGTGTGCACTTTGACTTTTGATTTATTTTTATTACTTCACCTCCCCTCATTGCCCGTTTCTGTCTTGTGCATCAGAATTGATCTCTGACCTTTCAGAAGTCAAACGCACGTGTATATCATCCCCTGTAAAAATGGACCTTTTCCTTTTCTGGATTTCAAAGCTGCCAAGCTGAAGGGGGAAACGCTGTCATTTTTGCTGTGTTTACGGGATCCGAATGTTTTCCCTGCAAACAAAACTGAACTTGTTTATGAAGGAGAGAAATCTGTGGATGTTAACACAACATTCTGGCCACCATGTTGAAAACAAGCCACTTAACTGTTTAGGTCACAAAAACCTGAGAATTTAGGTTTCCAGTTTTTTTTTTTCCACCTTTATGATTCAAATGAGGGATTTTTAAATATTATTTGAAGTACTTTAAATGCAGTTTCTTTTAGATACCTATAGATTAGGGAAAACAGGAAATAGTTCACAATTTTGAATTTATTGTGGGTGTTCTCTAATCCACAGAGTGGGCAGATTCTACATATATGCTCATATATATATATATATATATATATATATATATATATATATATATATATATATATATATATATATATATATATATATATATATATATATAGACACCAGCAGCCTGATATTATTGCGAGATCAATGTCTCTTAGCACATTGTAGAGAAGCGACACACTTTTATTGGCCTTCAACCTGCTTCTGGCTACATTCTGGTTAAATATATGGCTGTTTTTTTTTTGTTTTGTTTTTTTTTAAAAAATCAATCAGACGTAGGAAAAATAATTTTAATTTACTGGTTTCCTGCCATTCACTGGGTTTTTAAGCATAGCTCACAAATTTAAAAGCTGGTTTTAATGTGTGTTTGGTATCATTGTCCAAGTTGTGTTTAACTAAACTACCACCTCTAACAAAAGAAATTAATTTAACATTCCATTCATGATGAATCAATGTAAACTTCTCACCCAAACTGTAAAACTGAACATAAATCTGTCATAGAAGGTTTCCAATTTTTACCTGGCAGATATTCCAGCTGTTTATTATGCATGATATCTGGATAGTAAGGTTATGTACGATGAGCACACACCTGCAGCAGGAGCCTTTCAAAAGCCAGACAGGAATCCCAACGGGCCAAGCTGGGGTGTCGGAGCATCTGGGCCGTGGCCAAGCCCAGCTGAAGCACCCCACAGTGACTCTCTAGCGCCTCCCAACTGCTCCGGAACAACTTTACATAGGAACACAGGTGCTCGGGGGTCACGCGACCTGAGAGGAGGAAGTTGCAGGGTGAGATATTTGAACATATCACAACAGTGGATGCAACAAACATTAGTACACGTACAGGTTACATATGCATTTTACAGGAAATTTAATACTAGTGGGGACCTTAAATTGCTCTGCACACCATAATGCCAGGTGTAATGCTCGTCTGTCTCTCTGAAACATTGATTTGCTCCCCTTTGGGCTGCCAAACGTGGTCAAAGCTATTATTGCTGGTGATGCAGAGAAGAGATTGATTGTTCAACATCCTGGTTAAAGAACCACTTCAAAAAGCAGCTCTCTCTGCTTTGGTAGTAATGGCAGATTACAGATGGGATGATTAATTGTTGAAAAGGTAGTTTGACTCATCCAATACTGTCAGGTGAGGATATAATGGATTTTTTTTTTTTATTGTAGAACAGTTTGAACATTCTGTACTGGCTTGAACTGGAGGTGTTGAAATGTATATTGACACCCTCAAGTAGCCACTGGTTCCCACTTTGGGCCACTGTGACATTTGTACCCATGATGCCAGGAGGCCTCAGAATATGACCACCCAGACTCGTGCAGACCAACAGTTCGACCCCTGTCAAATTCTGTCCCGTCCTAGGTATGCTGTCTCCAGAGGAACACACATCAGGAGCAGCTTCTTGCTTGTTGTAAATTTATGCATGTCAACTGGAACTTTTAATACACACTGGGTGCATCTTGTTGAAGTGTGTTTGGACTGAAAAGAGAACTGGACTTGAGTCCTGGGTAGTTTTCTAAGATGCACTGATACTTCTGAACAGAGCAAAATTCACAAAGGATTGCTGGGCACAGTGCCTTTGAGTGCTTGCTGATGTGTGTTGTTTACTAGAAAATAATTGGGATGTATTTTTTGATGTACATCTTCCTCTGCAGATGTGTGTTGCCAGTAATCCATCAACAAAGCATTCTTGAGTCCGGTAACCTTGACTGGTGGTTTTCCTTGATTTAAGGCTCCCATCTGTAATGCTACTGCCAAACATATGATACAACTACTTTTATTTGGAGCTGTCCCCTCTAGATTTGCCAAGTCTTTACAAAAGAAATAATTTCCTTAACCACTGCTAGTCTGCATGTGAAAAAAATACACTTATATCCAATATGGGCCATTTCTCTTGAGGGTTTAACTCCTTTTTGTGTTTGTGTTTTGTCTTACTGAGTAAAAGCTCCAGGGGTTTAAAAAAGGCAGTCATGAAGCAATATTTCTCAAACTGCGAATATAAACCCTGTGTGGAGAGTTAGAATCACAATTACAGTTCTCAGTTACCATGAGTCACTGACTGTGCCTGACTGCAATTAAGAAAATGGTTCAGGAACACTGATTGGAGCTCCTGAAATTCTGTCTTGGCTGTGACTAATATGTGTAAATTAGAGGTCTTTGCTGATTTCTCAAAGATATGTAAGAGAAGAACCAGACAGACAATGTTTAGGATCTGCTCTGCTGAACATTTCCAAATCCCTCCCAACCTTCTTAGCCCCCCTGGGAAGGATCTTAGCAAAACTCTGCAACAAGAGCATTAAGAGTAGAGGCCTACAAGAATGAGAGGCTGAGTTGGGGGATGAGAAGGATAGATGGCACACAATACCTCTGCATAAAGCACATTTCTTCGTGTTGATGTTTTGAACCAACATTAGATGTGGGTGTATTTCCGGTTGTAATATGGACAGTGTTTACTTTGGCGAGGCCAAACATATGACTAAGAATGAAACACGGATGATAAAAAAAGGCTGGCAACCTCCAGAACAGGAAATATAACTCACTCATAATCTACAGCATGTTCAGCTCTTTTTAACTACAATCAGCTGCACAAGTACTTGTGCTGATATAATGTTTTTACATTACAACCATAATTACAGTATATTATTAGTATATTTCTTATTAGTATATTTTATTGGGATTTTTGTGATGGACAAACAGAAGCAGCAGATAATTGTAAAGTAGAATCATTGTAAACATTTGTTTTCAGCCTTTGAGAGTCAATACTGTTGAACCAACAGTTGTGGCAATTACAGCTGCAGGTCTTTTAGGCTATGTCTCTACTACATTTGCACATGCAGAGATTAAGCTCTGTCTCCATTCTTCTTTGAAAAATGTCTCAAGCATAGTCATAGATTGGATGGAGAGTGTTGGTGAACAGCAGTTGTCAAGTCATGCCAAAGATTCTTGTTTAAATTCCAATCTGGACTTTTAGTGGGGCATTCTGACACATGAATATACTTTAACCTAAACTATTGTGTTGTGGCTCTGGCTGTATGTTTACCGTCATCCTGTTGGACAGTGAACCTCCACATCACTCTGCCTTTGTGTTTAAGTCCGGCCATCTTTCCTTCAGCTCTAACCAGTTTACAGAATAGCATCCTCACAGCATTATGCCACCACTGACATGATTTATATGACAATGTTGTATTCAAGGTGATGTGCAGAGTTAGTTTTCTACCACACATCATGTTTAGCATATAGGGCAAAAGGTTAAAGTTAAGCCTTATCTGAAAAAAGCACCTTCTACCACGTTCTGGCAAACTGAAAACAGAACTTCTTATGGTTGTGCTTCAGCAATAGCTTTCCTTCTTCCACTCTTCAACAAGAGCCATATTTGTGGAGTGCAAAACTAATATCCATCCTATCAACAGATTTAGCTACTGAACTGTTTCTTTGCAGCTCTTATCTGTTGACTGCTTCTCCTTTTAGAGGACTGCATGGTCAACCTCCTTGTTGGAGTACTCCAACTCAATCCCTGTGAACCTTAAATCAAAATCTACTCATAGTCTCAAGGACCAGAGGAGGATCACTGTCTTCCAGACAGTTGCACCTTCACTGTGGAATGAGCTTCTATTGTTTTTATGTTGCCTGGAGAGCATTATATTTGTTTTTTTTTTAATCATTTGTGTCCTCAAAATTTACTCCTTGTCTTTTTGATCATGTTTTAATTCTTATACTCTATAAAGCACTTTATGATTTTTTCTGTGAAAGGTGCTATACAAATAAAATGTACTTAATGTCCACCTTATGGGTATCATGCTACATACAACCATAAGACGCCTCAAGCAATAGCTAGCAAAGAAGAGTAAACAAAGAGCAACAAAGGAAATACCTAAAAATTGGCTCAAGTTTCTTTCTGAACTGAAAACATTTCTGAAGCTGAAGCTTTGGTCCAGACCTATTCAGAATACTGAAAGCTCTATTGTCAACATATCCAACCATAAAAATCCTGGCAGTAAAACTAAAGCTCCCCAAAGTTTGATGTGCCAACCATAATTCAAGACAGAACCAGGAAATATATTCAAAGCCGAGGACCGAACACTAGTCCGGCCTTGAATGGGCACCAAAGAATGATACGGAGAAAGCCAAATGTAATCAGGCTTTACAGCAAAAGCACACTGAGTCTGAGGAAGAAAATGTAAGACATTAGGGAAACCAAAGAAAAGCAAAAAAGCCAAGTAGCTACACAAAAGCCTGCTTTACATTATACACTTGAAGCATCTTGGCAGAGCCTTGGCTCTTTTCTGTCACAGAACTTCCCTCCAAACAGCTTTGTGATTCCTTCAGCATCTTCTTACCAGATGAAAAAGGAATCCGAAGGAGATAATCTATCAGCTTAGCTCTTGTTCCAGACTAGGGTTTTCTGCAGAAAGAACTGCCTGCATGTTTTTCACTTTTAGCTTTAGGTCTCAACAATAAGCAACAAAAAATGTTTCATTGTGTTTTAATATAGATGATATTCCAGTTTTTTTTAAAGACCTAAGTTCATACATACAAAGACGTTTAGAAAGTTAGATGTGGCGTGGAAGAAACTATAAATATATTAAACATCACTCATGCAACAAATTATTGACTTTATTAGATGAATTCTCCTCTAAAGTCTTAAATAATTGAAATTATTTAGGATTATTTTCAATATTTAAAGTTTTCCTCCAGGATTGCCCTGTTTTTACCTACAGTCACTTTACAATCAACTCTCATCAGCTTCACTGTCATTGCTTAAGAAAAGCATGTCCACAGCATGATGCTGCCCCCACCATGTTTCACTGTGGGCAGTGTGTTCAGTGTGATTTGCGACACTGCATTTAGGCCAAAATATACATTTAGGTCTCATCTGGCAGATCTTCTTCCACATGTTTGCTGTGTCTCCTACATGGCTAGCGATAAAAACTGTAAACGGGACATCTTATGGCTTTCTTTCAATCGCATTCTCTTCCATGAAGATCAGATTTGTGGAGTTCATGCCTAATAGTTGTCCTGTCAATAGATTCTCCCACCTGAACTATGGATCTAAGCAATTCCTCCATAGTTAATATGAGCCTTTTGGCTGCTTTACTAGTCTGTCAGTTCAGGTTGACGGCCATATCTTGGTAGCTTTGTAGTTGTCCAGAAGTCTTTCTTTTTACAGATGATGGATAGAATAGCGGTCCATAGAATGATGGAAGCTTGGACTGTTATTTCAATCATAGGAATAGGAATCAAGAACCGATTCTTGTAGAGAACCGGTTCCCAGTAGTTCAATTCCTTGGAATAGTTAACCTGCCTGCTTAATGATTCTGCTTGTCGGTTCCAGTAATGTGTGATGTATTTGCGTCATGACATATTGTACATGCTCTGTATTTTGATTTAGAAATTATCCAAGATGCCGTCGCAGCAGAAGCGCTCCAAAGTATGGTTACATTTCACAAACAAACGGTACTAGTGCCGGTTGCAACATGTACAGAGCTTTAATCACAATAAAAGGATGAAATACCTCCAACATCCTCAAACAGCTGATCACACAGCATGCAACTGATTGGCACGAAGATCAACGTATCAAGAAGTGCTTGATACGTTGCGCTGCAACAGCAGTGACTCTTCAGGCGGGGAGCTTCCCGCACAGCGTCTCCATGAATGTTCCAGGTAACGTTGAACTCTTCCAACTCTTGGTTATTGTATTAATGTTAGCACCATGCTGTATGAATAATATCCATCTCATAATAACATTTAGAGTCATGTTAAATAAATTTGAATATGAGTTCAGATGAGGATCGTTTGCAGATTAAAAACAACAGTTGAAAAAAAAAAAAAAAAACCTTTAAGTCTTGAAAGATCCTTCCTAAAGAGACAAACTGTTAATATGAAAAAGTTTAATTTCATGTTAAAATGTTAATTTGACAGAGGGATTCTTATTTTTTAAGCCAGCTTTAATTTTGTTTTATTCAAATACAACATGGTGCATATTTTGAATTAAAGAGTTTATTTCCTAACTCAATGAGAATCGATAAAAGAATCGATAAGGAATCGAACTGATAAGGAATTGAATTGACAAGTGAGATTGGTAAAGGAATTGATATCGATAAATGCGTAGCAATTCCCATCCCTATTCGGTGACGTAACTCTTTTCATAACTTTTCCACAGCTTCATCCCTGACCTGTCTGCTGTGTCCCTTGCTCTTCATGCTGCTGTTTGCTAAGTTATGTTCTCTAACAAACCTCTCAGGCCTTCATTTATTTATTGTATTTATTCTGTGTTTGCACTAGATTTTATTTAAAGGTATCAGAATAAAGGGGGGGGATACAAATGCATGTACCACATCTCAGATTTGTATTTTTTTTAAAATTGCAAACCATGTATCATTTTCATCCACTTCACAATCATGAATTACTTTGTGGTGATCTATCACATTAAAATCCCTATGAAATATATTGATTTTGTGGTTGCAAAATAACTAAATATGGGAAAGGAAAATGTAAGGCCCTGTAACTTATGACATCATGTGGTTCATAAGTATCATATGCCAGAGGGTCTGTCTGAGGACGGCAATTCTTGTTGCTCTTAAACTAAGATGGTTGAGAAACCTGAACCGTTGGGCCCATTTTATTGTACTTTTGGGCACATTTATAGGAAGAACAGACATAAAGCAAATTCCATTTTCATTCTTGTGCTAAAAACAGCTTGAGCATTTGTCCATTGGAGCAGGATGTGCAGAGGTGGGAATTGAGACATGGTGATCATGATCAAAGTCTTTTGCAGTGCAAGAAAAACTGAGGGCAACAGTGATTTAGTTTTGTTACTAGAAGATGACTTACATTCTAGGTGCACAGGGTTGCAGAGAAGCTAAGTGATCTCTGATGTGAGTTGCAGAGCTGAGTAGTGGCCCTTCTCAGCAGCTGGACAGCCTCATAAGTAATTCCACTAGAGTGAGGGACGCAGGAAGTCTGAGAGACCTATTTATGCACTCCAAAAGAAGGAACATCCTGAAAACGTTCGGTTATGGGTGCATGTTGGGGCCTCTACTCAAGACTCCACAGAACATTCAAGCACACACTGCAACACATCGCTCAAGGGCAATTATATTTTTCATCAGTATTTTAAACTACTGATTAAATCTCTTGCATTTTTAAAAAAATATCTCAACAAATAATTTCTCAGAAAATATAATATATTCTCAAAGTTGTTTGGAAATCAGCACCAGAGTTTGCTCAGGGGTAACCGGGTACTGGTGTGTGACCCAAATAATAACATCATGCACTCTGGTGCCTTATAGTGCTTGTATCCAAACCAATGATAGGGAAACTTAAGTGCTACCTGGGACACCAAAAGACTTTTTTTTTTTTCATCTGCAACCCTTTTTACAACTTTATCTGCAAACATACAATTATTGTCCTTAATTAAACTGGCCTGAAATGGAGTTATTTAGAGTAAGATGGATTTTAAAGTTGATTGACTTTATTCTTTTTATCTTTAGAGTTCCTTGACATCTAATTTCCACTATTACCATAGATAAGCATTATTTGAATGTAGAGAAAAAAACCTCCAGTGACTCTTGGGGTACTGAGAAACCAGTTTTGAAAGATCTGCTCATTGAACCTGATGAAAGCCACAAGTCAAACACCTTGGTCTATTAATAATGTTGGTTTCTCAGTACTTCAAGTGTCTCTAGAGTCTTCACTTCATCAAATCTTTGTCCCTCTCATTACACCTTAAAGTTGTGCGAGAAACCTTTGGACATGTACTGTATTACAATAGACTGCATGCATTATTCGTGATGAGTATTTTTCCAAACTCATCCAAACTGGACTTATCCAGACCCAGATGAGGTCCTGCCCCAAGTGGACCAGTTTAAGTATCTTGAGGTCTTGATCATGAATGAAGGAAAAATTGAGCGGAAGATCAATAAGCGGATTGGTAGTGCGTCTGCAGCTATACCAGTGCTGTACCAGTTTGTCGAGTTGAAGCCAGAGCTGAGCCAAAAGGCAAATCTCTTGATTTACCAGTCAATCTATGTTCCCACCCTCTTCTATGGTCTCGAGGTCTGGATAGTGACCAAAACAATGAGATCGCGGATACAAGTGGCCAAAATTAGTTTCCTCCACAGGGTGTCTGGACTCTCCCTTAGAGATAGGGTGAGAAGTTCAGTCATTCAGGTGGGGTTCAGAGGAGAGCTCCTGTTCTTCCACATCGAGAGGAGCCAGTTGAGGTGGCTCGGGCATCTGGTTAGGATGTCTCCTGGATGCATTCCTGGTGAGGTCCCACCCGAGGGAGACCCAAAGGAAGACTCAAAGAGAGGAAAGTCTTTCTGCTTAGGCTTAGGCTGCTGCCTCTTGACCCAACCCCGGATTAACCAGAAGATAATGGATGGATGGATGGATCCAGACCCAGAAATTTCTTCCCAAACTTTTCCAGGCAATGCAGAAGTCATGCTGGGTCTGCTGGATCTTCAGGATCAGTCACAGCAGTTGTAGGATGTCTTGTTGCGAATGAGGATGCAGCAGCTTAATGAATTCATTCCGAACCCAATCACTTCTGGTATTTAGGCCCGAGGGGGTGCCCCACCCTTCTGCCATGGGACCAGCAGGGTGTCCATACAACCACTCTGTTATCCATTTAGTCTGATGTAAACACATGCGCATTTGCATAAACACAATTACAGATGATGAAATGTAACTATTAAAGTCCCACTGAGGAGCTAAAACATCCCAGACAAACATGTATTGTGCATGTTCTCACACACACCCTGAGCCAATTTCATCATCCTATTACAACCCTATTACATCCTATGAGACCTTAAACGGGTCAACCTCAGGCTCTGAGAAATGGATTATTTTCTCTGTGTCTCTCTGGATGATCCTATTCTGCTGAAAACCCAAGCTGGGTGCGAGGGTGTATGAGACCACTGAGAGCGTATTAGGCCCTGCAGTGCACTCACAAAGTATGTTCTTTGTTTACCTGGAAAAAACTAATAAGAACAAGAATGAGCTCAGACATGAGTGGAAAAATGTTAGTCTTTTAGAGAGCTACTGAGCATCAAGTGAGCAGATTGGTGTTATTTCTACATGCCTCACTGGGCAGAGGATGATGGACTGAGAACTTTGCTAGTGGTGCTGTTCTGCAGAAGGAAGACTGTGGGGGGTTCACTGGTAGCTCACAGGGGGATCCATGGTGGTGTCCGGTCCTCTGCCAGTTTGGTATAAAGGTTCAGTGTGTGAGGGGCCTTACAGTGCCCCCTTCTCTTCTCTCCCTCCCTCTCAGCAAAAAACATTAAATCAACATACTATCAGTCAGCAGGCAGGGGCTGTTTTAATTCCCCTCCTTGTTCATACACTCATGACTTTACTGTCACTTCTAAACTCTGAAGAGCATTTGTTTGAATAATTTTCAGATTCTGAAAATGTGTGCTTCATCACAAAAGTGTAAAAAGACAGCACAATGTGCACATTCAAAAACTTTACAGGCTGTTTGAGAGTGTGTGATCTTGTTATGAGACCTTCTTTACCTCACAAATTATAGGAGCTAAGGGACCAACAAGACCCCTCCCTTTTACAAGCCCCCTTTCTGCCAGATGTTAACCTGAATATTAGACCTGAGTGTGTGCATGTGAGTCAAGGATAGTACAAAGTTCAAGGTGCATGGAGTGACTTTATGTTTGCGTGCCTGCACATATTTTTATCCTTCATTTCAGACCCCTTTGCTTCATTACTGAACAACAAAAGTTTTTCAGAAATGCAGCTTGTGTGTGAGCAAGCGAACATGTGTGTTTGTGTGAGTGTGTGTCATGCAGCCAACATGTGGTTCAGATTTCCTCTGGGGCCACATGTGCAAAAACACAGCAACTCAGAGAAGCTGGATCTCAGTAGGAGCCGCTGGAGTCCTGCTGCAAAACACTGAAATACAGGCACATGCTTCTCCTCAATAGTAAATGTCTACATGCATTGCTTTTATGTGATCCAAACATTTATGTTTTATTTTGCTGCGTATTATTAGTTTGTTTAATAGTTCATAAGAAATCAGCTCCATTTGTTGCTTAATATGGGCTGGTATGATATAAAAGCATAATAACCTTTATCAAAATATTATGGGTTTTAAAAACAAAGAATGAATACAAATTCTGTAACATGATTTACTTGCTTTAATTTTAAACAGCGCAGCAACAATTTGTTCTACTGTTGCAGTACAAATAGAGATGCACCAATCATGCATTTTCTGGTCGATACCAATTCGAGAGTTTTTTTTCAGGTTCCAGCTGCTGATTCCTTTTTTGACCAATTCAATCATAACCCATAAAAGGAGAAAATGTGCTGAGAGTTCTTTGTTTGGGGTAGTAGTTTTTAATCCAACAGGAAATCAAGAACATCCATATAGAAGAACTAACTTATTTCTGGTGTTTACTGAACTAAAAAAAAAAAAAAAAAAAAAAAAAAAAATGTGCATCAAAATACATGGAGTTAGTTTTATGTATTTACAAACCAAAAATAGCAGAAGTTATAGGTTTTTGGTGGATTTTGAAGAATTCTGACTTTAATCTCATGTTTGTTAAAGCCAAATGAGTCTATCTTGCAAGCCAGGGAAATGTTTAGCAGCCTTTTTTTAAACCAGCTGAATGGCAGTGTGGAGCAACAGCAGGGGGGCAGGTCAGCACTTATATACTCTACAATCCACACAGTCAGAAATCTCTGGTCATTCTTGAACTTTCTGCGGCAATCTCATCAAAGGTACTTTAAACCATAGGAAAGGCATGAGGGAAAACATTAGCGGCTTTAAAACGGTAACATTTTTTAAAATTTTGGTACACCTCGATACCGGTAATCATCCCATGTGGCATTCACGTGCTTACCCATACTCATCTTGATTGGCAGCTTTTCCTTGGTGGCCGCCTCCACCAGGTGGCGACGGACTTCCATCAAAGCCTCTTTATGTTTACTGGTAAGCATCGTCTCCCACAGTGGCCTTGCAGAGGACTCCCTGAGAATTAGAAGAATTCAACAAGTGAGTTTGAGAGCAAAAACATCTTGCTCCGTTCTAGCCAGATAGAGAAGAGTAGCTGTTTTTGTTCATCTTGGACATGATCAAGAGCTTGTCTTGTTGTCATACCTCACTGTGAGATTCCTCACCAAAAAAGGCTAAAATGAGCAGAGGGTAGATGCAGAATGTTATCATATCATTCCAGCAAAAAATGCCTGTCCCCCAATATTCCTCAGTCCTGGTCAGTGCCTAAAGCACAACATCTTGCAGACCAAGACACCCTCTGTGGTGCCATTGCTGGGCACATCTCATTCTCTCATCTCATTATCCACTAGGCTACAAAACAGTCTGATTCACATCTCTGATGGCAGAGTGATGACAGGAACCATGTGCAGGGCTAATACCATCTGCCGCCAGGAAAAAAAGATTCCTATAAAAAAAATCGGAAAATTGTCACAGAGGAGCCTTATCATCATTAAATTTGCAGATGACAGGAATTGCTCTTCAAGGAGCTCGGTATTAGACTTCAGGCTGCAGACACATTTCTTAATTTGTCTCTTTTCCCACCTCATCTCTGCTAAATACATTCAGACAAGGCCTACCTCAGTGTCCTTGCTTTTGACAAGTAGACAGAAGGCATGCAGCAGTTACTGGTATGAACCCATACCAAGGTTTCAAGAAGTTAGGGTTTCAAAATTGCTAAACATTTTCAAAGTCCTTTAAATGAGAGCACAGAGACATAAAATGTTGATTCTTCCCCTCATGATGTCGCATACTGCCAGTCAGCTAGCTGAGAAAAAGTCTTAAACATTTTTCCCCTCACCTACAAAAAAAGACAAATTTAACACTTTGGAAATATTTCAGATAGTGAGAAACATAAAAGGAGCACCACCTATCACTTAAAGTAAATGTACAGTATTGATTTGGTTGAAGTGAGGTTATGTGAGGGTATTAAGAGTTTCCTTCAATATAGCAGACAGATATCTACTACACTGAAGAAAGTGAAAACATTCACATTGCAGTGACAGCTAGTCAGACTAGTTCCCCTCTTTTAGTTGATTTTAACACTAAAACAGAACTCCAAGTGAAATGTCTCCTATGTATTGGACATAGCGCTACACTAGCAAATATTACAGTTAATTCCAAAATTATACATACTCCTGGCAGATTTAAGTTTAAACTAATCTTTTGATTTCGACAAATAGGTTTCTTAAGACAAGAAGTAATTTTAACGTTTTAGAAAGACCCAGCCAGAGTCCTGATTTGAATCTGATAGACAACCCGTGAAGGGAGCTAAATATTGGGGCAGCAGTGGCTCAGGAGATAGGAAGGTTTGTCCTGTAACTGTTTCGAACTCCCGCTGCGTCTGTCTCGGTCACTTTGCCATTGTGTCCTTGGGTAAGACACTTCACCCCCTTTACCTGCTGGTGGTTGTCAAAGGGCCCGGTGGTGTTGATTAAAGGAGTGGTGACATCATTATATGAACTATTTCATGTAGTTGATATTGCTGCAGGTCAATTCTTCAAAGAATTTCATAAAAAAAAAAAAAACAAATAAAAAAAAAATAACATCACCTTTTCATAGGGGTTTGTTTTGGCAGGCCAGATTTCCCTCCTCGGTAAAAGGGTTTGGTATGGTAATGATATGTGGCTCTACCTAGTTGACTTCACCCTGATTGACTACAATTCAACAATTCCCATATTTGGGAAACTCTTCAGTAAAATGCACTGAACATCGTCTTAAATTGAGGTTATAATTGCATGGTACTTCCCTATAAATGAACTTCAGCCACTCTTCTCTGATTCTCTCATCCTTCAGGAGTCAACGGAAACTTCCAGCCGTATTTGAAACACCCTTGGACATAACAGCTCCGCATTTTAGTAGCCATCCTCTTCTCAAGTGGAGTAGCTAGACATGCTAGTGAGACTTAGCCCTTAAATTAGCCAGTGTATCAGCTGGTGGGAGGAGGGAAGGGGGTGGGGGGGCTGTTGGCTTGATGGTGTTCTATAATTAAAGAATATGAATTACGTAGAAAGATAAACTATTCTCTGATTTGTCCATTTTTGAGCAAAGAAACAAAGCTGACCGCCTATGAGCAGGGCTTTTGATACCAACTCTTGACATTCACATTCCTCATCAGTGCACAACAGATCATATTATACCTCCAAAATCACTATTATACCTCCAAAGATTGTCATGACCCCTTTAAATGGCAGCCTCACATCTGCCAATCTGCCCAGAGTCTGCTTTGGATACAATGTAGCCTACCACCATCAGCGTGTGAATGTTTGTATCAATGGGTGAATAACTGATAGTAGTGTAAAGCGCTTTGGAGTCCTCAGACTTGAGAAAGTGCTATACCACTACAGGTCATTTACCATTAGGGTGGTGGCAAGGCAGTCTTCCAAATTGTCTAGTCATACCGTCCACTCAAATCGCTTTACACTTGAGTCACATTTACTCAATCATACTAACAGACACACACATACATATGCAGATCAGCAGGCATCTTGGGGTTGTGTGCCTTGCGCAGAGGTACACAGATACATGGCATGGAATTGAACACACAACTTTTGTTTTGCATGATGGCTACTCTCCCCATTGAACTACAGTCTCTGCACTACCAAGAAAGGTCTATCTATTAATTATTGACAAGAGTATTAATAATTTTTGCCATGCCATTTTTAAATCAAATTTAAATAAAAGCAGTCAAATTATTATGTTTCTAAACTGAACTCCTTTTACATTATTTTACTATCTTTTAAGGGATGCTGGTGTTATTTCCAATCAGAAACAAACTTTTTGGTTGGATGAAAAATAATTTGATATCTTAATCTACCTAAAGTTTGTCGCTGCTTTCCTAAATTAAAAATGTTGGTATTACAACATGAAGTTACATAAGCTGAGGCTGTCAGTTGTATCAATCTGCCTTAACAGTTAGTCCCTTCTAAGTCATGGATTAAACTTGAATTTTGCAACAAGTTGCCATTTATGAAGATGGTAAGCTCATATGTTTTTCCAGGTGTTATATTTGCTTGGGTATTATCCTACTGGATTTACAACCAGCTGATTGGGCCATACTTTTATGGCTAAAAAGACAAGCTTTGTTTAAAATCTAAAATCTGTAGATTGCTATTAGCTAAGGTAGCGTTCTATCCCAAGTACATAAGTTTAAGTTTTTTTGAAAAGCCCAATTTATAAATTAATGGCAATATGACACTAACATATTCCTGGTTAGAGTTGTATTTACTCAAGGTTACAATACTGTGAGAATCTCATACTAACCCATGCTTACTAAATATATATATATGCAGTCATGATATTATTACTCCAACAATTTACCAGAGACTAAACAGAAAGAATGAGACAAACGGGAAAAATTTAGCCAAGGAAGGAGAAAAAGTGGAGGGAGACGGGGAATCGTTGACAAATCCACTGTTTTCTTTTGCTTTCTTGTCTTTTTTCTAATTCCCCCCCCCCTCCTCTTGCCTTTTCTCCTTTCTAACTGCTGCCATGTGTTTAATATCAGATGTAATCTGTTCCAGACCTTGGGCTGGGGCTGGATGATGAGGAATGGGGCTCACGCTGGGACGCCCGCCATCTTCACACCAGAACTAGACACTGAGACTTGCAAACACAACTAAAGCCCGGGAAGGATCTAGTTTAAAGTGTGGAGAGAAAAAAAGGACTGTGAAAAACAATGAGCTAAATCCACATTTTAATAAAACTTGACTTGGTTAACATTAAATATGAGTTTGTAGAGTAAAGCTGTTGGTCAAAAACTGACAGAGGGCTACAGTTCTGCCAAAACACATCTCTATCTTTGAGTGAAAACACCTCCCACACCCTAGATGATGCATTAGAAGTACTCTGATTACACAAATCATGAAGTCCCACATGTTTGTCATTGTTGAAATACCAGCAGCGTAATCTGACCGGGACACATTCAAGCAGCCATGAGTGTGTTTGTGTATGAGGATGTGTGCACATGCATCTGTATATGTTTGCACACAGTCCCTTGCATCTGTGTGAGTTCTTGAAAGTTAGTGGAGCTCTGACAAGTGTGGAGGAAATGTGGTTCTCATTTGCCTTGTTGCCCATTTAGCCAAACCCCTCTGAGCACCGGTGTAGGCTGTTCTCCCTGCATGCATCCCCTGAGTCAACCGGTTAGATAAGGGTGAGCTGCTGAGCTTGACTGAGGTTTACATTGGCAGGGTGTGAGACAGACTCCTTAACCAGCCAGAAATCTTGTTGAGTAACAACGCTACTATAAAGTGAGGAAGAGTGGATGGGGGTGTGGGAATCTGATTTGCATGTGCACGGCCATCTGCGTGGTTGTGTGCAAGCTTGGAGTGCAGAGTTTCTCTCTTTCGTGAAACATAATGAAGCACTTTCTGTAGGGGGCAATCTTGCACTTAACTTGTGCACACCACGGTGAATGTCCCCCTTTGATTTGCAGAGCCAGGCTGAGCGGGTGTGTTGGGAGAGTGTGGGTCGACCTGACTTCACCATAATAAGTGCTGTAGTATTAAAAGGCTGTTACAAATCCAATGCCAGACCTTAATAGACAACACAATCCCCTGAAAGTGCCTCATATTGTATTTACAGTGGATCATTGGTGGTTGTTGAAATGAGTGGGGGGGGGTACTATTCCTGGCAGAGAATGATGCAGAAGGAAAGAATGCTTCAACTGTTTTTTTTCTTTTAAACTGGTTCTGACTCATGATTACTTTGAATTATTATTCTTTCATTTTTTAGTCCTTTCATTACTTGCTAGAAACTGCACAAGAAATACAACAGCAACTGTGTTCCGGTGTACATTTCTCCTAAAACTTAATGTAAAAGTCTCTGTATCAGGAAAGAATATACTTAATGCAGTTTATCAAGGGAAAAACAAAAATATTCTGAACAGTTTCAGGACCATAAATAAAAATGTATCATATTTAGGAGTACTAAGAAAGTGGAAGCAATATCAGAAGTACATCTAAAACAAATAACATCAATAAACACATCATTTACATACAGATCACTTCACGTTTACTGGCAACCCAGTTGAAGTTTTAAAATAAATACATCTTTTATTGCAAATAGCATAATCTCATTGCAAATGAGGGCAAGATAAACAGGTTTTAATTATTTCTCTAACTGTAGATATGGGCAAGTTTAGATAAGGAGCTATTTTCTTTAAGGAGTTTCCTAAAACTTTACTTGGATGGCGTATTTGTTTGTTTATTCCTATCTTGAAGTATGATTTAGACAAATTGTTCTCCATGTCACTTTCAAATTATAACCCAGAGAAACAGGAAGTCATCAATTAGTACAAAAAAATAAAAGTTGGAATAAACTAATAAGCTTGACAAAGCAAAGTAATAAAATAAATGTTTCATCACCATTTATTTTAAAAATATTGTTATTAGATTTTACAGTGCTGTAAAAAAAAAGTATTTGCCCCTTTAGAGATTCCTTCTGTTTTAGACGTAATGGTCAGACATTCCTCTTCAGGATTGTCTGGTAGAAGAGAAAATTCATGGTTCCACCAATTACAACAAGTTGCCCACATCTTGAAGCAGCAGAACAGCCCCCATGTTTGACTGTTGCTATGAAGCTGAATTCGTTTTACACCAAGTCAGGTCAGTCCACAGAAAATTTTACCAAAAGTCTTGTTTCATCAAGATGTTTTATGGCAAACGTGAAATAGGAGCTTTGCATTCTTTCTGGTCAAGCTGTATTTTCTTTGCCTCAAACTCACCAACTCACTAAAGTTTTGCTGTTTTGTTGAAACAAATCTGATTAAGGTCATACCACAACATTTTGAACAGGTCACTCATGCTCAAAACCGCTCCAACGTGACTGAAGTAAAACAACACTGCAATGAAGGTTTCAGTGGTTTTATTTTCTCCAATCAATGAAACAGACATTTGAAAACTGCTTTTTGTATTTACTCAGACTATTTTTTGTCATCTATTAACATTTGATTGAGCATTTGAAACATCTAAGTGTGACAATAGGATAAAAGCTTAATAACTCTTTAAGGAGGTAAAAACTTTTCACAACACTGTATCAGAAAATGTATATAATAATTTTAGTAGTTTTTAATATTTATTTTATTTTAAAAAAATTTATTTTAAAAGTTACATTTTTATTTTATTTTCATTCTTATTAGGTATTCCAAAATGTGGAACTTTTGCAGAAAAAAAAGATGCAATTTCTTACCATGTGATTTTTTTTTTTTTCCCCAACCTACACAAATCTACCCAAATGAAAACCTATCTTAAAAATAAATAGTTTGTGGTAATTCTGCTGCAATAAAAGACTAAATTAATTTAAAGCTTTTTAAAACAACTTCAGCACAGGTGCCAACAAAAGGTAGAGGTGCCAACAAATTAGGAAATACATTCTGTTTACAAATAATTTAAAAATGAGATGGAACACTAGTACTGTTTTTACTGTCATTCTGTCAGCTGTGATTTGCATTTGTTTAGCTGTTCTGTTTCTGCTGATAACAGAAGAAGCCTAATTTTGCACAACTTTACAAGGTCAACTTTGCTTTCCGGTTTGTTAGTTTATGGACTTTAATGGAAAAAAAAAAAAAAGAGGGGGGGGGATTGGTTTCTTGTAAATGCCCTCCTGTAAACATTTCTGCTGCAGGAAAACGCAAATCAGGGGAGTGAAATGGAGGATGTTGGACCAAAAGACCTGGCCTTAAGTTTCAGTGTATATTCTGTCTATATAAAGGAACAAATGACTCAACAAATTAATGCAGCACAAGGGAGAGTAAGGAGCTCAGCCATGAAGTCAGGAAGAAGAAGTGCTTCAGAAAAGGAGATGTGACTGGCCAGTTATCATTCCTTGTGATTTAGGTCAAATCTTTATTGTAGAGAATATTAAGAGTATTCTTAAGTGGTTATGGAAAAAACAGGATTTTATGTGCCAGCATGCTGTTTACAGGTCTGAATACAAGCTTTTTGTGGAAACTGAGGAAGTTTTGTGAGCTTGGATACATTTTTCACAAATGATGTCATTTAAGCCTCTACTGACTGAGGCTGACTCATGAAAAGTATGTTCATGCTGCAGTAAAGTTAGAATGACCTGATATAGTTGTTCGTAGTTAATAACTAATGTGAATTCAAAATGAAAACCAATTAAATGTATGTTTTTTACTTAAACAACCAGGTAATATGAAAGACTTCAATAAATATATACTGTAAGGTGTATAGAAATGCATATTTCCAAGCTAATTTCTGAAAATTTTCACTTTAGAAACATATACCAAAGAACGAAGACGTCGCCTAATCTAAAATAATAGTTAATTAAGTTGACCTTCATCTATAAAATTCACTGATAAAAACATCAATGCAATTGCATTTATACCTCTACAAATTTTTGAGGTTTTGTCATATCACAACTACAAACTGTATTCTTTTTATGACATCATGTGATAAAGCAACACAAAGTAGAAACTAACTGTAAACCGTGGAGGGAAATTAAACATGATTTTTTTTCTCTCTCAAAATTCTGAAAAATTTCTTGTGCATTTTTATTTGTAGCCCGAAATAAAATCTAGTGCAACCAAGTCCTTCACCGAATCAGCAAGTAACTGAGGCAGCATCAGGCTGTGGGGATGCTTTTCTTCATCAGGGACAGGGAAACTCATCAGAGCTACCTGGAAGATGCGTGGCACTAAATACAGGGCAACCTCAGGAAAAAAATCTTTGAAAAAAATTAGATCAAAGTAATTTTGCATGTTAGAGTGGCCCAGTTAAAGTGTGATTAGAAATCTGTGGCAAGACTTTGAAAACATCTGTTCACACATGTGCTTCATCCAATCTGATCGAACTTGAGCTATTTTGCAAGAATCAGAGTGAGAAGCTGGTATGGAGCCGTACCACAAATGACAGCTGTAACTGTAGTGAAAGGTGCCTTTACAATGTACTGACTCAGGAGGGTTGAATACATACACATGACACATTTCAGATTTTTAGTTGGAAATCTCTTTGCAAACTATGCAAAATTTTTCCACTTTACAGTTGAGGCGTACTTTGTGTTGGACTATCACAATACGCTGAAGCTCGCAGCTGTAACAAGACAAAAGCATGAGGGTCATGAACACTTTTGCAAGGCACTATAGTTAGAAAGCATTTTTGCAGCATAGACAGATGGGTAAAACATGTGGTAACATGAAAGGATGAGGAAGGAGGTGCAGTAATGTTGGTTTCTTCTTCCCCTCATGTGTCTTGGCTACTTTACTGTTTCATCTGAAATCCATCAGCAGGCACTCTCTCAAGGAAAGGAGCTGGAGAAACCAAAGCAACATCTTTGGTGGTGCTTTATCAACTTACAAAATAAATCTGCACAAACCTTTCAAAAGGAGAAAGTGTGCTCTGTAGTGCAAATCAAATCGCAGCTGCAAAGGACAGCATATAAGACAGAATAGGTCATGTTATCTCCATCTCGATGGGAACATTGAGTACAAGATGTTCAGGTGAAAGTAATCTGCTTGATTTATGTGCTGAGGGTTTCAGTTAAAGACACCTTCCACGTTGGAAAAGAGAGCAGGACTGAGTGGGCAAAAAGCCAAGAAGAAGGCAGAACAAAATTTGCAAATATAACATAAATACAGTAACAATAGGGATGCCCTGAAAAATATTTTGTCCCCGTTACTGGTCAGAGTCATTGAAAATTAGGCATGTGCTGATACAGAATGCCTGTCCAGCCCTTTTTTTTTTTTTTTTTTTTTTTTTTTTTTTAAAGTTAACAAACATTACTGTATTATATCTGTTTATGTCTATATTTTCTCTACATGCTGAAAAAGTGAATGGCAGCCTGGCTGGCTTAGCTGATGACCACATGCTACAGTATCAGAGGCTTAGGAAGGCGACACAGCTAACAAGAACTACAACTCTGAAGCCGAAAGTGATGATGGGATCATGATGAAGCAACAACAGTTGAATGAAACTGTTAATGTCTTTAACAAATAAGTGGCGAGAGGTGCAACACCTGTTGATTTTCACATGATGGATCAGGGATGATCCAACATGTGCCGGACATCTGCAGCTGTCGTTGATCTAGGCAGCAGGGGTGGTGGACGTCTTGGCAGAAAAGTCCAGGTCCCGACAGAAGTAACATTACAGAGAAAACAGTTGACCCAGAAATGGGAAATTATGAGGTCGATGAAACAAGAAGCTTCATTCAAGTTGTTGCTAAGAAGGATGATCATGCAAGCTGCACAATTATGGGCTGGACTTCTTCACAGACATCCCAGTTGGTCAAAATTAGCATCCTTTGTAACACCGTTCAAAAGTTCTTGTCATCTCTTCAAACAAACCTGCTACTCTGTATTGAGTGCTTCTATGGACTCTGTATAATGGACATTGTAATTGTAATAACAGAGTTGCCAATGAATAACTTACATGGCTTAATTCAGTTGTTTGAGCCACTGTTTTATGTCTAAATATAAGGAAAACTACTTTAGCACTGTTGGGAACCACAACAGAACCAAGAAGGCTTATTTCGGACCCGCCTTTCTTATCCTCTGTAGTGTAAAAACAGGGTTAGCTATCCTCAAGTGTCTTTCATTTGATCCATTCTCTCCACACTTGACTGTCTCTATTGTTTTTGTTACTTTCCTCACACAACCCTTACTAAAAATCAGTAACTTTTTACTAGCGCTCATATTTCCCAGCTAAGCCAGAAATAGGTGCTTTTCCTCCATCCTGATGGCAAGCAGGCAGGATCTGCAAGCTCGACTTAAGGAAAAGAGTTTTTTTTTAATGGCAGGGTGGGGTCAATGTCTGTGCCTGGCTCCCTGTCAGCAGATCCTGAGGGAGACCCAGAGCACCCTGGCCACCCATGCTCTGCACTGCCCATACTGCACACGCTCCAACCTCAGCATCAAGGTCCAAGACAGACAAATGACGGGTCTGTGGGGTTCAGTTGGAGACTGGGGGGAAACTGTGCGCTCTGCCAATGAAACTCAAAGGTCCTACTCTGGATGAAAAAGTGGCTGTGAAGCCAAGCACAGCAAATTACACAGACTGGGCTGGAAGGCACCTGGCCACAAAGATACACACACAAACCCACACTTACATAGATTAAAAGAAAAAAAAAAAAAAACTTCCACTACCACTTTCTTTGCACAGATTGAAAAAGAAAAAATTGCGAACTGCACATCCTGATAGTATTAACTAAATAAAAAAACAATTTTACAGTGGAAGAGTAGAACAAAATTCATCCATAAGCAACGCGTGTGCATGCGCAAGACCTCGGACACACAGACACACAAAGCACACTTTCTTTCTGGCATAGTCGCTGCAACCACAGAGTGCAAGTCAGGTTGTAGGATTTGGCATATTCTCACCAGGTTATGAAAGACAATACAACAGTAATTGCAAAGTAACTGTGGGGTCTCGCCTGCAGAGCTAGAGTCAACAACCACCCACAGAATGTTTAAGACACAGTGATCTAAAAAAATATCCTGGAATTACTGAGGGAAATATCATACAAAGAGATTCAAATTAGGCCTACACCTAATATTTAAAGGTTTAAGATGGTCTACACTGAAAACAAACTAAAAATAGCCTTGTAAATTGTAGGTGTATAAACATCTAGTAGGAGGAAATTCATTTTCTGGAGCCAAAGGGCCCCCATTCTTCATACTGTTCAAATCTAACAAGAAAAACATTCCTTTACAAGAAAAAATTTTTTTTTCTGCCTAATTACAAATGAGCACCTCTAAACTTGTGCATACGCAGAGCGCTGTCTTTACCATACTGGAGCGATCAAAGTAAACGGTGCCTGTGGCGAGCTGTGCACTTAAAGATAGTGGGAACACCAGTGCTCTTTCATGCTCTGCCTCTGCAGCACTTCAGTCTCTGAAGCATCTGTGATAAGGCTCGATTGGCCCATCTGCTCTGAGATAGCACCTGCAATAAGGCTCCAGCTGATTGCCCCAACCTTTACTCCACACAAACACTTCTGATTTGTTTTAGTGCTATGTGTTTCTAGGTATGGACTGGCTAAATACTATAAAGACATATGAAAGTTTTAAACTTTAAATCATCACAAAATGACTAAAAATGTCCATTATTCTCTTTCTGTGGTTTAATTTCAGTGAGATTCCTGAGACAGTATCTGTGTGAAGCAAGAAGTAAGGCACCATTGCCCCCATCCCTGCATGTTGCTGTGCACTGCTGGTCAGCTGGCTGAAAGACGGTTTCTACATTTTTCCTCCACTTAAACGAAAGATAAATCTGGCTGTATGAAAAAAATTAAGGTTGTGAAAAACTACATAAAGTCATGGTATAGAAACTAACAGAGTGTCCCCCAACACTTATTAATTTAACTACAGTTGCAAAACTATAAAGCAGCCGACTGCAGGTTCTACCCGAGCAAACAGCCCAACAAATTAAAGCTGCAGTATGCAATTTTTATTAAAAAAAAAAAAAAAATTTTTTACGTATTTGTTAAAATGATCATAATGTCATGACAATATAAGACAGATAATCTGTGAAAAAAAAAATTGATGTAAAATAAGCTAAGATGTTAAAGACATTTATGAAAAACATAGCTGCAAATTTGAAAATTAAGAATTAAGATAATGTTTAGCCATTGGGTGCTGCTACTCAAATACAGATAATGAGCTCATAACAGTATAAATAAATCTATAAAAGCAGACATTTTAGCTTGTTTGAAACATTTAAGTGTGTTATCACAACCCGACAGACAGACATCAGAAATAACCTCACAGAGCCCCCTATTACCACTTATCACACTGGGAAAAACTGTATCAAATCTAATTTTGGAGTCTACAGTTCTAAAGTAAGAAAAATTATTTGTAAGAGGAAACGGTTCCGGCAAATTAAAGTACAAGGAATAGGAAAGGTGACAAAAAATAAACATGTTTTAGGTTCTGAATTTGAACCAACTACAGGACGTCTGGAGGAATATGCTTTTCAGCCACTCAACCCCACCAAACCACATCCCACTCTAAACACACAAACTCAGGGTCCATTTACCCCTTCATCAATTCATACCCCCATCCTACCTCAATTTCATACCTATTTACTTGATCATTTAAATATCACTTTATTTTTCTTCGTAGTTGAAAAATGTCAGTTTCCTGTTTGGTCTAGTTGGCCCTTATGGAGCGTGACAAATTAGGACACCTGATTAAACCAAAATAATTATGAGTAACTCCCCGCTAGCATTTTTTATTTTTTTTTTATTATTTTTTTTTATTTATTTATTTTTTTATACTTTATTGTAAAGCTTTGGTTATGTTCATGCAAACTGCATAAATTTGACCATGTTGTTTATTTTGGGGGTAATTTTGAGGCTTTATTATGGTGTTTTAGTAAGCCTTTTAATGTAAATAAATTAATATATATACCGTTAGCATTTTTTGTGAACACACTACCACTGCAGTTTGATTTCTAGTTCGTTTCTTTCAACCCACTGAATTGAAATCCCTTCAAATGCCTTTGTCCTCAAGGTGAAGATATTTTTCCTATACTGTAAATTAAGTACTGTACCCTGACCAATTCCAATCTGCGTCTATGAGATGGAGAAAAAAAATTCTGTTGGTTTTTTTAATATATATTTTTGTCAATAAACCTGGAAGTTAAGGGGTTAAAAAAAAAGAAAATTCCTTACTATTTTTATGGATACTGAGAACTCAAGTTAAAGGTGTTTGTGAAAAAGAACCCTAGAAAAAACTATGAGAAAACATAACATTAAACATATTATTTAACAAAGTACTAAACAAAGGGAACCCAGAGAATAAAATGACATTACTTTAAATTGTCAGATATCAAAACAGGTAAGAAATGTTTCCAAAGAGGGTAACTAATAAACAGTCTGTAGGAAGCCTCCAGTGGAAGAAGACTCCATTTCTTACCTGAAATTATCAAAACTGCCAAAGAATGAAATGAGAAGAACCTGCAGATCTAAAATGTGTTGATATTATCCCAAGCATATCAACAATAACATTTAAATCACTAGACACTCACTTGACCTGGGTGATATTGCAGCCATTAAACAATGATCCTAGACAAAAATTGCATATTTATGAATAAAATGTCTGTTAAATAACTTTATGATGCAGCATATAAAGGAAGAATAGAGGCAAGGTTCCAAATAAACAGTGGGCCATAACCTCACCTGCAAGATGTGATAGAGAAGAGACAGAAGAGACAGCTACTGCAGGTTAATTCTGCAAAAGATGGTTCTAAAACCTACCGACTCATCAGTGTTTAGGTATTCAACACAATGCCTGGTGTGGTTTAAATCAAACAGCTTAGAATGCAGTATAAAAGTGTTTGATCATGTCCTGATGGATAGAACCTAGAAATAGAAACAAAACTCACTGGTTTTTTGTTTGGTATAAGCCTTTAAAAGATCACCATGGTTACATTTAATGCATTACAGCTCCAGCCACCACACTTTTCCTCCAAGTCAAAGTCTTTTCCTCAAGCAACCACATAAAGGGGCAAAGCCTGACTGGAGCACATGATGTAGGACTAAATCCTGCCATGAACAACAGCCTCACCACAGGCTCTTAACGCATGCACCTGCCCAGCCAAGAGCAGAATGACTGGCACCCCATGCTGGTCACATGCTCCTTCATTCAGTCTAGCTTTTGGCTGCTGAATTCCATTTTCCACCCTGGCCAAGCACACATGTGGCCAGTAAATTATAATTTGTGGTTTAGTTAGATGATTAAATCGGATTATTTTTCTGTTGGGAGCTGGTTAGGGCAATATCTGGCATGATTTCCTAAACATAACTCATCTTGGGTGGCACTTTAACCACACTGACAAGATGCAGGCGACTTAAGAGATGAAAAAGGAAACGTTGGGGAAAACTGAAATTAACTGGGCTAAACTGCATGTTTAAAAGATGTTAAGAAGATAAGGGAAGAAAACAGACACACAGAAAGCATTGATGTTAGACATAGATAAAACCTCCTTTGGCTAAATAGTGAACTCTGATTTATTTCGTATACGTTACAGTTCATAAAATGCTTACCTCACAGCCATGCCAAACCTATATTTTGGTTTATTTGATGGCAGAAAACAAAAAAAGTAAGTACATTTACTGATCATTTCAGAAGCTTCAGAACCTTGTAAAATTATTCAGACTCTGAACTATTCTACATTTTGTCCCATTATATCCTGAATGTGCTTTATTGGGATTAATGTGGTAGGACAGCACAAAGTAAAGCATATCTGTGAGGTGGAAGGAAATTAAACAAATTAAAGAAAGAAAAAAAAGAAGAGTTGCAAGAAGAAAGACATTGTTGTGAGTTTGCCACAAACGGTCAGATGAGACCGAAACTGAATTTTTAGCCCACAAATGCAAAACATAATGTGTGGGAGAAAACCAACACTGCATCCCAATCTCAATATGCAGCATGTACATGTGCAAAGTTGGGAAAATGACCTGCTGCTGTAACGCCACCAAAAATGCACCCTTTTGTGTTTGTCTACCACATAAGATGCATTTAAGTTTGTGGTTGGAACATGACAAAACAGGAAAAGGTTCAAGGTGTATGAATACTTTTGCAGGAGAAAGTCTGTGTTTCCATTCTCCTGTTTATTCGATGCAACAGTGATTTCACCATAAACCTGATAAAAATATAATGAGTTTGCATATTGTACAAATTGAAAAGAAGGTGAAATATTTACTGGCAGTGAACCTTGAGATTCTTCTCAGTCTTGTAATCTTCAAACACAAAAAACGCACAAAGCAGAAATTAAATAATTAAGAACATAATTATGGCTTTGCAGCTTTTTATAATTTATTTATTCTAAATATAAACGAGCAGTGGTTTGATGCAGTGCTCTTTTCCTGCAAATTTAACAAGTCACCTGCTAATTGTCGCCTTCTTCGTTAGATGATGTGGTGATTAGCTCTGCAATCAAATCCCTAAAGTTAATGACAGAAATCAAGCAGAAGGACTGAAGCCTTCTCCAAGTTTCACAGCAATCACACGAGCATTGTTAGAAACCCAAGTAAACTGAAAGGTGAAATCAGCTCGAGCTTAAATTCAAGTCATAGAAGGTGGTAAAGATGACAATCACTTATATTTCATCTTTTACTCTTATCACAGCTTTTTAAAGAATTTATTTCTCGAGTGTTGGTTAAAATTGACTGCTCATCTGCATCAAATTTAGCTTCCAGTTTGCTGTTAGAGTGAATAACAGCACAATTTCCATTGCTACTCTGATGACACCCAGGTTTATGTGCCTGCGAAGCCAGATGTTTCTGAAGAGCTACTTGCCCTACAGATTTATCTCAGAGGGATTAAAACTGAATGACATAACTGTTTCCCCCTGAATTCGGACAAAGCTAAGGTCACCTTGTTGCTTTGGGTTCTGAAAAGCTCCATAATTCAGTAACCGGCCAAAGTGTGCAGTGGAAGGAACCTTGGGGTCATTCTTGACCATGCTATTTATTTTATTACACATATTAAACTAGTCTCTAAAACTACCCTGATCTATTTTTGTAATATGTCAAATATCACCCAATTTTTGACCCAAAGAAATCCATAGAAACTGCTTTTGTAACCTCAAGACTTGAGTAATGTCATGCAATCTAACCTAGCTTGCTTAAAGTACTTCAGTTGATCCAGAATGTTAGATAAATCAATATAGCCAAGCTCTGTCCTGCTAACAAGACACCCTTATGGTTTACTATCCTACAAAAACGCTCTGCTCTCAAGATGCAGATTTACCCATCATCCTTAAAACTTCTAAGGCAAAATTAGAAGCCAGAACTTTTAGTTTTCAGGGCCCTCTGCTCTGGGGTTAACTTTCTCTTCTAGGACACTGACACACTACTAGCTGTTAAAACAAAGCTGAAATCCTACCTATTTGAAAGATCTTTTATTTACTCTTTGTGCTTATTATACTTAACATCTTATACTGTATCTTATAGTGTGTTATTTATGGGATTTTAAAAAAATCTAAAGATTTAATTGCAATTTCTGTTTGTATGTCTTGGTTATGCCAGCACTCTTTTTTTTTTTTTAAATTACATTTGAACTCAACTTACTGGGTTTGAGCAAGACAACCGGGGGCCACGGTGTTCTGGGAGTGAGGAGTTCTCTGTACGCTTGTGAGTTCCAACATGTCCACTTCCACATCCGTCACGTGGCCAGGCAAAGGGCTAAGCACGGTAAGAATCTTCTCAACCAGGTTGTCACCATGATGACCGACAGCCCCTGTGAATAAAGAAAGGGTAGAGTTAGTGTACACAGAAATCTTTTAAATAATGCATCAGTCTGTACACCGATCAGTTGTAACATTATGGTCACTGACAGGTGAAGTGCATAATGTGTATTAGGCAGCAACTGAACATTTAATCTTAAAGTTGATTTTTTTTTTTTTTTTTTTTTTTTTTTTTTTTATAAGCAAGAAAATGGGCAAATTTAAGGATTTCAGGTCAAAGACACTTAACAGCCAGGTCAGAGCATCTCCAAAATTCCACCTTTTGTAGTATAGTCTTGATCTGCAATGGTCAGTGTCTATCCAAAGTAATCCAAGGGAAATAATTCTAGTGAACCAGAAGAGGGATTATGGGTTAGTTTTGGCAGCTAAACGGGGGACCAACACACTATTATCCTGGTGGTCATAATGTTTTATCTGATCAATGTATCTTTTATGTATCTTTTAAACTGGACAGACAGAAGTGATAACCTCACTGAAGTCTTAGTGGAGGTAAATAATGAAGAGGGTGATTGTCATATGATAACAGATCTGCTTCTAAAGTAGTCCTCACCTGTAAGATCCATTGTTCGGTCTATAAAGATGATTGATGCTTTATTAGGAGCAGTCTTTCTTCTGTTTTTCGCCTGGTTGTGATTGGCCAGTTCCCCTGCGATGATGCGGCTCATTGGCCCCACAGCAAAACTCTCTTCCCTTATCCCTGCAGTCTCAAACATCGAGTTTAATGCCGAAACCAAGCTTTTAATTTCAATCTGCAGCTCCACCGGAAGAGAATGCCCATCCAGGTCATTCAAAGTGCCAAACCTCTTCTTCTCTGGTCGCTTTGCATTAATGCTCTCCAGGTCTGCAGGGAGCAGGGGAAACAGGTGAGCAAACGGTGATGCGACGACCAGCTGCTGCGAGACTGGGGCGAACACCATCGGAGAGTGCATGACCTCCGTCGTGTAGTTCATGTTCCCCATCCACTCGCAGAGCTTCTCCTCAAACTGCTCAAACACGGGGTAACCTTCCATTTCTGTGGAAACACTGTTGGCGAACAGGTGCACGGAGTGAGGGACAGCGGTGAAGACGACGCAGTACTGAAAGTGACTGAGGGATATGATGTCTTTTATGATGTCCACCGTCCTCCCCTTTAACAACGTGCTCACCACGAACACGGCTTTGGGCTCGTTTTCACCGCACGCTTCGAAGCTCGAAAACTGTTTTACGTTCCTGGCTCCAGCTTGCAGCAAGGCAGCAGCCCCTCCACTCCAGTGGAGAGCCTCTGCACACCTGTCATCCATAAAAACCACGGCTTTCTTCACTTTCGAGAATACCTTCTCCCACATTAGGAGCGGTAGTTGTGTGAAATCCTCAGCGGTTAACATTATTGCTCATAAACAGCGTCGGTTAGATGTAAATAAAAGGAAGAATCATCGGAGATGTCACAAAACAAGGTACTCTAACAAACCAAAACACACGTCTCTTCGAGGTGACGTGGCGGTTGGGCGTCGCAGAATTTAAACGTCACCCAAACGTTGCCATAGTGATAAAGCAACACCCGTAGATAAACCGTTGAAGGTGTTCCGTAAATATTTTTTAGAATGTGTTTTTAAGAGTGTCGTGTCACCGTAAACAACGATAAAAACCGAAAAATTAACAAACGCCATATTTAACTATTGCTTTTGTTTTTAAAACAGACGTTGAAAGGTTGCTTTATTGGTAGTCTAAGCGGTTAAGATAATTACAGTTATTCATAATTGCGCGTGGCGGCTTTCCTAGGCACAGCAGTTTTACAGAATCCCTAAATTGACATTTAAGCGTTTTCTTTATTTAGCTGCAAGCTTGCAGGACTGAATACTGGAATCATTTAAATCATTTCTTTACTTCTAAATGTTTTTTTCGGATTCAGAGTCCGTGGGTCCTGATGAAGACGACGACCCGTTTCAATGTAGCTAAGTTCAAAAATCATACATTTTATGTTATTTTGTTATGGTCTGTTATCTTAGAGTAGACTTTCAATGACATGTATGTATGCGTTTCTTTTAGGGACATATGAAAGCCATGACAGGGAGACAGATAATTACCAGAGTCCTCATAGGTATGGTATTTATACCAGCAGCAAACAACCACGATTTATATCACTGATGTGACCATCCTAAATGGATACCCTAACCCAAATTTCATCTACATGGCCTGTGGCAAACTCCAAATGGGATTTTTTTTTCCAGCAATAACTTTCTACAGCTACTTTATGATAAAGGCCAGATTTATAGATGCATAATTATTGTGCTGATATATTTTCACACCTGAGCTGCAAACCTCTGCAACTCCACCAAGGTTACCATGGGCCTATGTGATTAATGCCTGTCCTGTCAGTTTAGGTGGATAGCCATGTCTTAGTAAATTTGCAGTTGTGCCATACCTCTCCATGTTATGTTCTGATTATTGATTGAACTGTGCTCTGTGACATGTCTGGGATGTTGTTTTATTACCCAAACTTGATTTAAACTTTTCCACAACTTTATCCCTGACCTGTCCATTCTGGTCCCTAAATTTTCTCGATGCTGTTTGCTCAGTAACGTCCTCTGACAAACCTTTAAGGCCTTCACAGAACAGCTTTATTTATACCGAGATTAAATAACACATTGGTGCACTGAGTGGCTCAGTTGGTAGATCAGGTGCAGCATGAGCAGAGGCTATATTCCTTGACATGGTTGTCTTGGATTATGTCTTCCTCTTCTCTCTCCACCCTATTTCATGTTAATTTACTGTTCAACAAAGGGCACTAGTGCCAAAAAATGTTAAAAGATTACATAAATGTGAACTCTATTTACTTACAAGGTGATTTCTGTGTGCAAGTGATTGCACAAATTGCTAAATTGTATTTATGGATGTTATGATTAAGAAGATAGAACAAAAATGCATACTTTTCAAATTATTAGTTGATACGATGTATCACTTTCATTTTATTTCACAATTATTATTACTGTGGCTCAGTGGGAAGCATAGATGCCTTTACATCTGAAAGTTGTGGGTTTGATTCTAGCTTCCTCCTACCACATGTTGATGTGCCCCTGTGCAAGACAGCCTAGAAATTTGTGTCGGTGTGTAAATGTGATTGGGTGTAAAGTGATTTGAGTAGTTTGTCTTTAAACTGCACATACTTTTTATGAGCTAATCAATACATTATATTGAAGTTTCTGCTTGTAACATGTCAACAAGTTTAAGGGATACTTTTGCATGTCAATTTATTACATATTGTTTAAATCAAAAGTTTGGAAATGGAAAAATGAGAGCTTGTAGATTTATCTTTTTTTTTTTTTTTTTTTAAAGCATTTACAAAAAATTGTGTTTTTTTGTTTGATTTTTATTTTTTATGCTGATTCATAATATTTTATTTTCTGACAATAACACCTCACTCTATCACCCTTTTTCTGACCTATTTTAGCTGTTTTTACAAATGTGTCTATTGTTTATGCTAATTACCCTCATTTATTTCAATAGAATGTGTTTTGACATCTAAAATGATTGTTAATCAACCACCTTCTAAGTTCAGATGTTTTTTTTTTTTGTTTGTTTTTCAATAAAACATGTGCCTAGGTATAATGATGATGCCAGATTAATGACATCTGATTGCTATGCAGAGGTATTCAGGTGTAATACAGTTTCCTCTCTGCGTTAATGACCATGATCATTATAGTTTCACAGTACATGTGACGACACAGTGTACACTGTCTGTAATGTGGCGTGAAGTCAGCCTATTGGAACATGAATGGATATATCATGCTCATTAAATCCAGTGCCAGGGAAAGAACGCTTGTTTATGGGCTAGAAATATAAATGTAAGCAATCACACAAGTGCCGCATTGATTATTTCTGTGGTTGGCTTTTTACCTCAGATTAAATGTAGCATGAAGTGCCATTAGAATTACATTTGAATTTGTGATAGAAAAGATATGCTATATTTAAAGCACAAGAGCTTTATCTGTTGTTGGTTTAAATTAGGCCGACTGAGATTTAGGACGCATGAAAAGTGAAAACTAAAATCTATCTGGAAATTAACATTTGATGTTGTTATTATTAGAGTTTTTAAAAATAATATTTTCATTTTGTACTGAACATTTTTTAAAATCCCTTTTCACTCTTTAAAGAGTGTATGCACTTAAGAATTTGCTGGTATTCTGTGCATGTCGAAGAATTGTTTGAGTTGTAGAACAAGAAAGAAAAAAGACTTGTAGAAAGGCAGAAGAATTGTGTGTTTCTTTTGTTTGAAGGGAAAATCTTTCGCTGATGGCTGGGTCAGTGATAATGGAACTGCTGATGTTTCTAAAACTGCAGTGTGTTTTTTGCCTGTAGGACATATTTATGAATCTGCATTATTTGTCAGGAACACACTTCTGTCAAGGTGTACCTTTGAGATATATTTTAATAATGTTCTGGGGAGGAGGTGTGATGTATTAGTCCTCCATTTCAAGCTCTCAACCCAGTCCAGAGTATTTTTCTGAGTTCATGTTCTTCTCATAATGATACAGATAACAGCAATAATGTGATTTCTTGCAGGTCAGGCCACATACATGAGAATCCTGAGTTAAATTCTGAAATGAGGACAGATCCAGTTGGTAAGGCTCTTGCTAGCATTTTAAAGATGACCCAGAGGATAAAATGACTTTAAGGAAAAAAAACAAGCAGACATTATTTAAGAAAATAAGCAATCTTTATTCAGCCTTCAGACATACACAGTTCATGCTTTTGATCTTAGAAAAAAATGTTTTATTTCTATTCGTTGTTCTTCAGCATGAAAAAAATATATTTATCAGTTATGTTTATTGACGTATTTCTAAAAAATGTGAAAATGTTTATCAGGCTGTACAAAAGAAGAAGTCAGGGATGTGAATCAGAATATCCATGAAACGAAAGAGCCAAACCAGGATGTGGAGCCTTTAGAGGAAAAACCATGGAGGAAGTCTGGTAAATTGTTATTCATTAGTGTATATAATCTATATGAAAGCTCATTTAGTATTTGTTAGCCATGCGTATTAAGACTTGATAACAACTGTTTTCTTTTATGTTTAGGGGCTGACATCACGGATTACTTTAACTATGGTTTCGATGAAGAAAGCTGGAAGGCGTACCGTTTGAAGCATGCTAAACTCCAAGCCTTCCAAACACAACATATTGCTAATGTCATGGTAAGACAAGATATGAATATTTAAAAACAGAACTGTCTTTAATGGAAAAAGGGAGATTTAGAAACAAAATATTAGAACAGACAGACCAGAGATTGATTGTGAATTTGGTATTTCTGCCTGGGCCCCAGAGGGAGCAAGCCAAATATGAAGAAGAGGAGTTGTGTGCTTCCTCTACTTCAGGCAGACCATCTAGCAATTCCCAAAGGTCAGTAAGATATTTTTGCTCTCATTGTGCGTGTCCTTGTTAGTCCGCATAACATAATCTCATTCAGTGTTACAGCTGTGAGATCAGAGCTGGGAGAGGCTGGGAACTGGTTGTTTCTGTTTGCGACAGAACAATTATTTGAATGATGCCACCTACTTTTTGTGATCAGCTCAGCAAATTCATGTTGTTTTGAAAATAACTGGCAAAAAAAGCTGACAGGTTCTTCTACCTGAGTTGTGGATCTCTGCAGCAAACCTCTGAGGCTTTCACAGAATGGCTTCAGTTATACTAAGACTAAATCAAGTACAGTTACTAAGCTTTACTGAACTTACACATCCCTTGAGAGAAAAGGATGTGTTTATGCTCCTTGAAGTTCTTATTCACAGTTTGAGGTCGATATATCCTGGCATTGTCATCTTGGAATATGCTTGTGCCATCATGGAAGGTGAAATTGATTGACTGAATGACCTAGCCATTCAGTACATTCAGGTAGTCATATGACCTCATTCTTTGTGCACATAACGCTATTGAAGCTGGAACTGACCAACTGCAACAACCACCGTTTATAGCACTGTGTCACTTCATGCTTCTCTTCCTAGCCTGATGCTCTCATCTCTCTTGAGCAGGGTAAATCTGGATTCATCAGACCACATGACCTTCTTCCATTGCTTCAGAGTCTAATCATTAAGCTCCCTAGCAAATTGAGGCCTTTTTTAAACTTAGCCTCACTGATCAATTGATTTTCTTTAAGGCTGCAAAGCTGTTTAGTCCCAATCCACTGGGTCCCAATGTCATTGTACTTAAGAAAAGCTCTTACCTTCACCACTGAACACAGCCAGGAGTTCTGTTTGAGCTTTTTTACGATTTAATTTCACAAGACATTTAAGTGATTGCCGATCACATTTATTCAATAATTTTTCTTTTATCCCATTTCTTCCATGAAGATGATAGTTCCTCACCATCTTTCAATTTTCTAATAATGCACTGGACAGTTCTTAACCAAATTTTAGTAGTTTCAGCAATCTCCTTAAATCTTTTCTTTGCTTGATGGATGCTAATCATTTAATCTCTTTAAACAGATTGACATCTTTTCCATGACCGCAGGATGTGTTTTCCGACATGGTTGTTTAAGGAATGAGAAGCTACTTATTGCATCAGTTAGGGTTAAATAACTTCTTGCCAGCTGAAGCATTATCATATAAGCAGCAGTTATCCAATGGGAGGCTGTTACCTATTTGCTTTGTTTAATCTGGGTGGCAACTTTTGTTTCTTATGGCAGCGTATGACAAAGTTTAAAGGATGTGAATAATCTCACAAGGCTCTGAAAATCCCTGTTTAGAGACAGACTCGGTAAACATTTCTTAAACAACCTATACAGTGGTGTAATCAAAAAGAAAACTGGCTTGTGAGCTGGTAAGAACGAGAGAGTAGAAAAAGAAAACACTTGGATTATTTAATATCAATTTTTCATAAGTAAAAGACCAGTACCTTCTACAGATCTAACCTTTCTTGCCAAATATCGCCCAGCACGGTTGTATTTTGGTTCTATATTGTGTACCAGCTTTAGTCATGCTAAAATATCCACCCCCGCTCTTTGTCCTTTAGTTTGATAGTTAATGAAGATACTCACCACAGGCCTGACTGTCAGCCAGGATGGACTGGCAGGGCACATTATTTAATTAAAGATTCTTGATGATGTTCTCAACCATCGGCAAGGTTATCCTTCAGAGGAGGTCATGTAAATCTTTGCCTTGAGGGGTCATGAATCTAACCCATTCCATATGACAAAGCAGGACCAGAAGGGATGCAGGAAGCCACACTGTAACATGTTACAGACTCACACAGCCTAATCTATTATGTGATGTATTTTTTAACGTCATACAGCAGAAGCAAGTTCTCTGCACCACATTTTACATATCTAATTCATAATAATGTAGAAAAAAATATGTTGTAGCATTTTATTAGAGCAAATCTTCATTTAAACTGCATGTGTTTTCTTTAAAAATGAAAAGAGGCATCAAGGAGCTGCAGACTGTTCATTAATGAGCTGCCATTGGATATAACTGTTACTCTCCTTTTGGATGTTTTTTTTTTTTTTTTCTCCTCCTCTGATTAAGTTCTAGTGACAGAAAGAGGTTAGTGTCCCATCTGTGTGTGTGTCTCCATGTGTGCTCTGTGAGGGGTAGTGTTGGAGTGTGTGTGTGTACATGGGGTTGGATGTCAGTAAGGGACTGTTGTAAGAAGAAGACAAAATGACCCAGATAAGGAGGTTTAGTGCATTAATGGACCAGAGGAGGGTTGATGTAGGGGCACTGGGAGGAGGATTAGGCTAAACTAATGTGCTGTTTTTAATATATTATAAGTGCACATCAACATAACGTATGCCCTTGATTTAAGCCTGTTTGGGAAAAGCCTTAGTGACCAACTTTTTGGTGTTATATTGCATAATGTTATGTAAATATACATGCCATATTGTGTGCATTATGTGCCTTTTATTGCCTGATCAACAGACAAAGAAAAGCTAAGACTACTAGGCGTGGAGGCAAAGGTAGAAGCAGGAGAAGCAGAGAGAAAGCACGCCCTTGTTGTATTGATGCAGCCAAAGATACTCAGGTAGTGTGTGTTTGTGTAGTGAGGGGAAAGGATCCAGCCTCTAAAACTATTTATAGCTACAGATGGATGACAAATTAAAGAGAAAAATCTGATACCCTTGATCCCCTCCCTGAAAAAGGAAGCAGTGCCTCTGTTATTTTGTGAAAAATATTTAGCTACAAAGGTGAGGTACACTTATCTATCTACTTATCATTGAATCAAGTCAAATCTACCTTTGTTTAAAGAGCACATTTTATGTTACAGTCATAAAACCCAAAAGCTTAGGGAAAGAAATGATAAAAGTGTAGATAATAAAAAGAAAGATTACTAAACAAAAATAAAACAAGTAAACAGAGACTTAAACACAGAGGTAAGGCCACATATAAAATCAAGAAATTAAAAATATCAAAACATAAAAAGTAATCCAAATACAACACAGGAGTTTTGCCAAAAGCTTTGGAAATATTAGTTTAAACGGAATCCAGTGGAAAGATTTCAAGATGGGAGTGACACCCAAAGTGAAAAAACATGGTTACTCCGCATCAGCACAAAGTTGTCCATATCATTCTGTAATAAAATAACTCAATTCAGATGAGGCGGTCCAATCTAGGTTGACAACACCTCCATTTGTAGAGCACTATGAGTATATGAAGAGTTTTATATGTATGATCCATATCAAGTGGAGCATTATAGTGAAAGCCGTAATGCTTCACTTGTGAAAGTAAATCTGTTGGGCTTCTGGACAGGACATATTAAAAAGATTAAAAGAAAAAAAAGGATATGTATGAACATGAGATAATTAACACACTCAGGCCTTTTGCATTTTTTTTTTTAACACTCATGCATAGTTTTGGACAGTACCAACAACAGTACCAACAATTGTTCTTCAGTATTAAAATTAGGACATCTATATGTAACAATCTTTATTGACTCAATATTGTTTTGTCTTAACTTTCCTACAAAACAGAAAACATTATTCTGATTTAGCGTGAGACAGTAAGGAAAAAAGGCTCTTGTCTTTATACAATACCTGGGTTTTTTTGTTCATACACATTACAATCTGTTGCTGACATGAAAGACATAAATGTTCAAATTAAACATTAAGAAAGCCTAAAAAAGTTTTAATTACATTTCTTTAAAAAGAGGTTCCAAATTTCTTTAAAACATTTAAATTAGTTAGGAAAGTATGTACTTGACTTTAGTTGGTAAGATTATAATAAGCGAGATTAAGCAGTAAGATTTCCTAATTCCATCTTTATGTTTATTTGTTAGAACCTTGCTTTCTTTTTAAATATCTGTAATCTAGTGGGTTTTTTTTCTTTGTAACGCAGCTGCTTTGTTTGCATTATAGGTAGTTGCTAGGATTTCCCGCAAGAAGAAGAAGGTCGCCAATTATGATCAACCACGTTCAGTCAATGTCCGCACTGTCTTCTCATTTGTTCCTCCACCATGTAAGTTACCATGCTGCAAAACCATTCTGTTACAGTATGCTTAGATGTTCATTTGTTTGTTTCCCACAATTAATTTGCCGATTTGAATAAGTGATGTCATTTAAAAAACAGATGGATCAAATTTAGATTGAACACAGAGGTTGTTTAGGTGAATGGGGCCCAAGGGGAACCTCCTGCTGTGCATAGAACTCATCATGCAGCTGCACAAATGGCTAATGGCATTCTGAGAGTGTTTTTGTGAAGCAGCAACATATGTTCAAATATGCAACCCTGTGGAGTAAAAGGACAGAGGTTAACACTGATAAGTTTGTGTATGTGTGTGCTTGCGGTACATCTTGAGGCATTATATGTTTGCAGTGCAGGTCTGTATTCAGCCAGGTGTCTGTAGTTCTATCCAGAAGGTGGTCGATCAGGGCTGTCAGTCAGTGGACTTCCTCTTGGTTTTGGGAGTGAATAAGATAAAAATCCAGAAGGACTTCCTGGCAAAAAGCACACAGCTGAGGATATAACATATTTTCTTCTTCAAAGGTTCCAAAATAGAAACACCGGCTTTGGCCCCACTCTTACCCCTCATCCTGTGAGCCCCATATCGTGCAACAAACCCATGCCAGGGCTGGTAATGCAACCAAAATATCAAACATCCTGCTGACTGCAGCTTTGAGAAGAAAACACAAGCTTTGAAGTGTATATTCGTTGCTTTTTCTCTGTGTAGGCTGCTCGTGTTCTTTAAGTCACAGGCCCAGCCTCCTCGCAAATGTCTAACATGATAAAAATAGTCTGTGCAAAAAAAAAAAAAATAAAAAAGAGCAAAGTGCTTGGTATGCATATTGTAGCATGAGAAATGTGCTGAGCAGACTGGCTGAGAAGAACAGGGCAGAGGAAATGACTGAGCCGTTTTAAATTTTTTGTTTGTTTGTTTTTCATTGAGGTCACATAAGGTGCCAAATGCATATCATAGGTGCAGATTTTGCTGCTGAACTGTGTCATTACAGAGTTACACCTGAGGCTGAACCTGTACCATTTATATGTGCAACACAGGACTCAAGCTAAACTCAGGCACCGTACAGTTGTGTGCTGCAGATTTTGCTGTCTTCAGCTGGTTAGTAGGTCATTACAGTCAGGAAAGTAACAGAGCTTAACCATAGCTAAGCTCCTGTGTTTTTTCTAAACGTGCTGCAACATGACCAAATGTCCTGTGACAAGACCCATTAAAGTGTTGCTCTTTGATCTGTCACACTTTTTCTCCAATTATTGAACTGAGCAGGGGAATAATACCAAGCCATTTCAAATTAATTTGTAATCTTTAAGGAATAGTATACAACATAATCAGACAAAAGAACCTTCCAGCAGAACTCAACAAAGTACCAGCAGCCATTTGCTGTGACTAGCTATAGGTTTGAGAAGATAGAGTCAACACACGGTACTGGTCCAAGAGCACTTTTAAAGCTAAAGGAGAAAGTAATAGCAGCAGCAATAGTTCAGTTAGTGGCTTTATCTCGTAGAGAAGTAGAGAAACACCACTTAGCAGGTAAGCACTGAACCAGTAACACTATCTATGGAATGAAAAGGAGAATGCATATTAATATCAATTTACTTGTAGCCATAACTTCATATTCTTTGTGCATGAAAACAGTGAGACTGAACAGGAGTGTTTTAGGTATAGATGGAGAAAAAAATGATATTCCACCATTCCAGTAGTGTTCTATGACAAGGTAAGACCAACAACAAATCCGTGCTCTGAGCAGCTGAATGCTATAGTCTACGCTCTTCATCTATTTACTGCACAGCTGTTGATGCTGAGGGATGTGTGCTTAGGTATTGACTTCCAGAAGCTGATTATATGCTACATAAATATTAATCTTTGCACTACGAATTTGAGAGGATACATTATATTTTATTCCTGTTCTTAAATTTGTGAGCAGAAATGCAAAAATTGCATCTGATTGCAATCTGATATGTGCAGCCAATAAAAGGATGACAGGATATCCTTGCATAAGAGGAATATTATGCAGAAATATTATGCAGTGTGAGAGTTGGGATACCATAATCTTTGCTGTAGGAACATATTCTAATGTTCTGGAAAGCATACAACCCTTGGTCTACAGTGAAATATCAGCTCCATCTAAGAGTCTGCAGTCTGCACCTCTGTGAAACATTAGCATGAGACAGAGAGCCATGCAAACACAGTCTGTATCCATTAGCCCTTAACCATTAGCTCTCTCATATGCTGCCAAGCATAAAAGTACAGTCCTTATCAAACATTCACTGCAGGTAGAAACAATTACTCACTCACGCTAACTTTGCATGCATTTGTGTGGACAAGCTGGTGTTTATTGTAAATGCATGCTTATGTCTGCGTGCTATTTTATGAAGCACACACTGCTTGTTGTTTTTTCTTTTTAATCATGCTTAAATGTGTAGGTCAGTATTCATGAGGTGTTTAATGCAGTGACCTCATCTTGTAATGAGTCGTCTCAGGTGCAGGTTTATGATTAATCACACCACTGTCTTTTGGTTTGCTGTCTTTAAAGGAATTGCCTGAGGGCCTTCAGCACTATACTTTTGGTTTTGTTGTCTAAGACTTAGAAGTTTGTGAGCATGTTAGCTTTGTTCTTTCAGTGTGTTTCCATATGTCTGACATCTTGTATACTTGTTCTCTCAACTGCATGGCACTTCTGTTTAAAAGAAAATGCTTTCTATTTTTCTCACACATGAAGGTCCTCGGGGCAGCATACAGAATTTGTGCAATGGCTCATATAATTATTCCTTCTGTTTCAAGTACTTAATTGTTTTTTATGTTGAAAAACTGCACCAAGCCATTCTCACGTTAGGGGTCATTATTAGGGGAGAAAAAAATAAAGAGTAGTATCCAGATGTTAACGTGCTTGTGCTCATTCTTGACTCTTGTGTATGCATGCTGTTGTTCAGTGCAAGTTGAGTGTGAAATTTGGAGCTGATTGTTTTGCTAGTGCTCATAAAATTTGATCAGTATCACAAGTTGGACAATTACCTGTGAAGTGAGCATTCTTTGGAGCTGATGGTTAGGACCTGCCAAATTTGTTGCTGTTGAGTTTGGAGGCAACTCTAATCTTACTACTTTTTAGGCTTGTATACAGTACATTACTGTTGGTCTCTGTCATTTCTTGTAATTCAGTTCAATTCAGTTCAAAAATACTTAATACCTATTGTTGGACTATTTTGATTGTTGCTTTATTTTGATTTTTTTTATTTATGTCTGTTTGTTTCTGTTGTTTTTCTCATGTCCAAAATATATGCTTAAATGCTAAAAAAAAAAAAAAAAACAAACAAAAAAAACAAGGGGAACTTAATTGTTGTTGTAGATGCCAATGGCTCTGAGTAGGAAGGGTCTCCTGTTGCAGCATGTATTACAGTGGTTCTGAATAAGTTTATGACTGAAGACACTGTTGTTGCATAACAGTCTCAAGAGGATGTTCAGGGTTGTCCATAATTTTTAAAAATCATAATTTTAATTGAGAACTAACACTCAAAATGTTTTCAAAGAAAAAAAATATTGTATACATCATAATTTAAACAATACGACTACAGTGCTTTCACATATTTAATGAGTTTTAAATCACATTACATCTTCTTACAAAATGGTAAAGGAGTTTTGTTCTTTTGTTTGGTAAATCTAATATAAACAACACCTCAGTGCTATGATCTGATATGATATGAATATAATTAAGACACTGAAATAGACAACCAAAACAACTACTTTTTGGTCACTTGGGTTAAGTTTTTTTTTTTTGTTTGTTTTTGTTTTTCTTCTAATGTAATATTAAACAAATCATACTAGGGACTATCCCGATTAAGGATGCAAAATTCAGGCAACTTTTAAAGTTGAAAATTTAAGTTTTTTGACTGCATCCCATTTAACTCACTGCAGTATCTATTTTCCCTGAAGGCTGACCTATTTTGTCCCACATGGAGTTCCCATAGGTCAGCATTAATATGTTGCTACATAGCAACTTCACCTGGCTATGTACATCTTTGGTGTTCTTAAGAAAGCTACTATAATTTCAAGGCAGTGCACCTGAAACGTGCATTACTTTATAATTTGTTTCTATACATATATCAGACTTACCACATATACTTACTTTTTTCCTGTCTGTGAATGAAAATGAATGATTGTGCCTGACTTGATATGTATTAGTTTTTTTTTTTCCCCTCCTTTCAGCTTCCCTTTTCCAGTTTTACCAATCTGAGTCCTCCGCTAACATGCTGAGCAGGTAAGTTTATTATTTTCAGTGTGTTTATGTTATCTCAGAACACTGACTGTATTGGAAGATCAGGATAGACTGCAGATGACACAGAAACAGTATCCGAAATGGATTTCACTGATCTGCACTTAGGGAGATTTGACCTAGATGAAAAAAAAAAAAAACAATTAAAAAAATAAGTTCAACCAAACTCACTTTGGTTTGATTTCTGAAGCAAAGTGTCTTTTTTGGCACTAGAGACAAAGACATTACTGTTTCCTCATGTTCTAGTTTTTCAGTGTATGCTGTTGCTCATCTTACATCGGACACAACAGCCAAATAAGGTAGAAATCTGATTAAAAGCTTGTTTATGCCTAAAGCCTCCTGTTTATCAGTATCCAAGACATCGCTCACTCTGCTCCTCTGATCTGTCACAAACAGTCTGCAGACTCCTGCAGTTTGACTTTTAACTTATACAACTAAGATTGCAAGTGAGCCACGTTGTACCCCAAACTCTCTCTTCCTTTTTTTTTTTTTTTTTTTTTTTTTAAATATAGACACAAATTCAGTCCCTTTCTAGTTTTGTTTGATGATAGACTTGTTTCTTTTGGATGATGTCTGTGTCCAGCTTGTCTCAATCTCTACATGTTTGTCTGTCTCTAAAGCTTCCTGTCTTTTTATCTTCTTTCTTTCTTAAATCCTTCCCTTTTCCTATCTCCTAATTTGCCGTATCTGACATGTTCCTGAATCCACTCTGCACTTTGTCCTAAAAATGTTTTTCTTCTCACATCTGAGTCCAGCTGCCAAATCCTCACGTCCTCTAGGGACTTACTGTTGCTGTGAACTCTGCCAGTCATCTCCTCTGTATCTTATGAATCAGTTCCTTTGTTTTTTTTCCCTTTTTTATTTATTTTTTTTAATTTTTAGACACACATGTAAATCATTTACACCAGTAGTTCCTCCTTTACTTTAGCTGTTTAGTCTTTCACTGCAGGATGTAAGGAACTTCAGGTATTTCTGACATGACCTGGTCATTGGCTTACAATGCTTAATGCAAAGTGCTGATCTGCCACACAAATATATTTTTAATACATTTACATTTTGCTATGTTTCAGGAAAGACTGTTATGGCTACTTTATACTGTTATGTTATCCATATGATCTGTTCAGTCTTTCAAATTTTTAAATCTATTTTGAATTGGATGTAATGTATTATTAAAATTGCCATTTGGATTTTCCCCCTGCTTGTTTGACACTGTTTGTTCATGCGGAAAAATGGAGGGTCCTAGAATGAGCCCTCCGTTTAACCACACCCCCTGACGCTAAAACGGTGACAGCTTGCAGTGACAACAAAACTGAAAGAACTGTGCAGTGGCATTGAAAACTTGTCTCATTCACACAAGATGAGAGTATCATCATAAGTTCTTCAATGTCACTGTTTCTTTTATCAATGACAATGGTTTGTTTTTCAATGCCAAATATCTTTTTGATATCAATGTAAGCTGTCACTGTTTTTGCTCTATATTTGTCCTGATGGAAGGTGAACTTTCAGTCTCAAGGTTTGTTACATTCTTGAATCATACATAGAATCATTACAAATGGCTCCCCAGCTGCTCTTTAGTCACCTCTTGTTTATCACATAAAGTTTGTGGTTTTAATGTGATGTGATGTGAAAAAGTTCTAGGGGTATAAATACTTTTACAAGGAATTGTAAATACATTATTAATATATGTTAAATACAGCATTAAATATCAGAAAGCATTTACTTTACTGCAACATTACGTCCAGATTTTATTTTATCCCTGTCAGTTCTTTGCTTTGAGCCACGTCCATAGATTCAACTTTATTTCATTCACTGTATTCCATTCATGAGCAATCCTTTATCTGTTAATGCCTGAAATAATAAAAAATAAATTTTAAGTGTCTTGGACTGTTAGATTTTTGGCACACTATGTTTTGGACTCCGCTGGACGAGCTTCATACACTTTTACTATCCTCAGCGCACTCGGAAGTTTTCTGTTGGAATGAGCATTCAAACCATGTGGAGGGCAGAAGATCTAGCAGTATCCGTAATATGCCCTCCATCCATTCTCCATGGGTTGGCGAGCGCACACTGTGCCTTGACAATGAGCCAGTCACTTCAAACACTTGGAGAACACAGCAGCACATTTGGAAAAGTGCTTTGATCATTGTTCGGAGTAGTGGACTATTTTCTTTTCGACTGATTTGCTGGTGAATTTGCTTGCTTACACTGTTTGTCTTTATCATAGTAATGATCTGGAACGCTACATAAAATGAGTGACATAAGGAATACAGTGTATCAACAACTAGTGGCAGATGTTGAACTGTTTGAAGAACAGCGATGTGGATGTCTGGTTAAAATTCCTTGTTTCTTTAATTTAGTTTCTTTAATTATCTGTTTCAGTGACAACCTTGGGAACTTTGAGGAGCCCTCAACTTCCCTGTATCCATGTTTTGTAGGTAAGGGACATATGTTTCTGGAATATATGATTACCATATGGGTTCTCTTACATAAAGTTAATCCAAAAATTATTCATACCTGGCAGATTGAAAAGTATTCTTATTCAACCTTGCAGTTTCTTTTTCATAGAAAATGAGACAGACAATGTGAAAGGAGTATTGAAAAAGAAAATATTTTTATCTGTTTTATTTGCATCTTAACAAAAGTGGCTATGAATAATTATTTATCCCCTGTTGTTTAACCAATGGAAAACTCTAACTACTGAGCAGCTTTTTGCAGGTTTCCAATGGTATTTTGACAGTTTGTCTTTGGTGATGAACTCTAAATCTCTAAGGTTTAAAGGTCTCCTTGCCTTTAGCTCCCTCCACAGATTCTCTCTCAGATTAAAACAATTCAGAATGAACCAGAAACCAAAGTCTCAAGCTTGCCATTATCTGGAAACTGCTGAAACAGCAGTTTCACTATCTAGAGTGGAGCAAGTTTCACATTGCCATGGCTTGAGACTGAGCTGGCCAAAGTAAAGTCCCTCCTCCAAACTTAGCAGATTTTTAACTGAAATTTGCAGTTGCACATACAGGCACAATGAAGGAAAAGCTTTAGCGTCAGATGAGACAGAGATTGGGCTAATTACATCAGTGACAAAAAGTATGTTTGGAAGTATTAAGATAAGGTTTTCAAATCTAAGAACAATGTACCAGCTGTTAAGCATAGTGCTGGCATCATCGTGCCATAGGACTGTGCTGCTGCCAGTGGTACAGGTGCACTGCACAAATGAGGTGGAAAAATAAGGAAGACTATATCCAGATTCTTTAAATTCAAAAACTGGGGCAAAGTTGTGTTTCAACAGGATAAAATCACATAATACTGGTTTTGAAAAAGGTAAAAAACAAGTTAATATCAGGCTTCTGGAAAGCCCTGACATCAGTTATATTGAAAATTTGTTGGCTATGCTTTGAAACAGAAGCCTGTGACAGGAAACCAAAAGCATAAAACAAAGCTCTACCAATTCTGTTTAGAAGAGTGCTCTAATATTTAGGCAGAATTATGCCTGGAACTTGTTTGTGGCTTTAAAAAGCATGTGTACGTTGTGTAGTCTGCTGAAGAACAATACATTAGTGAGAGCGGCTATATGTATTGATCATGTGTGGATATGAAAAAACTAACAAATAATCCAAATATTTTGAATTCTTTGTGTATATGTATTGTTTAATCATTCTACCCTAAATAAGAGCAATTTAATAACATCATTAAAAGCTTAAAGTAAATATGACAATCACCAATTTTTGTAAATGTGTTTATTGTTATGCTTCTTCAATACACACAAGCAGTCTTGGTTTTACCTGTCTCAAATATAAGTCGAGAGAGACATTTGTTCATGGTTATGAAATGTGAGATTTACAGTTAGACTCTAAAGGTAAATTTGGCACAGCTGAAGGTTTGATTGATTCCTTTCTGAACCTGGCCTACATATTCTCTCTGAACTTTTATTCAGTGCAACTTTTTTTTTTTTTTTTTTTTTGGGGGGGGGTTGTTGTTGTTTTGTTTTTTGTTTTTTACACTTTTTTTTAGGTGTTTCCAAAGCAAAAGAAAGGAAATAACAATTGCAGGGATTTTAAAAATACATAATTTATATCTTAAGTAGAACTGATGCAATTGCGTGCTGCTTCTGTTCATAGTCCTCCCCAGTCATTTTTCTGTTTTTGCTCTTTCCTTTGTGTTTCATCTTTAATCCCAGGGAATATGCCAACAGACTATGCAGTGATTGATACTGCCAAGACCTGGGAATGCTACATAAAGCGACAACATGACAGGGACAGAGACCGAGATAGATTCAGAGAGCATGGCCATGACAAAAGCAGACGAAGATGTGGAGACAGGAGAAAGCAAAGCTCTTCCTCGTCACACCACAGGTGGGTCTCAAGGACTTATCATTACACCAATAATCTCTGTAATTGATTTGGAGAGAGTAGGTCTGAATTCTCTTTTTGTTGCTCATATTGATCAACCACAAGTACAGTGTGCCCTCTGCCCTCCAACTTTCCCTTTTCCATTCATGGCTGCTTCTACAGAAGATGAATACAAATCTGCTGAGCAGCTGTGCGGTCTGGATAAGGCAACACCCATCAGCAATATATTTCTGATGGACCAGTTATGCCATTTGCTCAGTATAGCTCTGTTGCCTGTCTGTCTCTTTCTCTTTAACACATACAGTATGCAGATGTGCTTCGGTCAGTCATAACATTATGCCCAGACAAAGTGATCAACCCAGCCTGCATCCATGTGTGCATTGTCCATTCTCTGCCTGTTCTGAGAGCTGTTTAAAAACACACACACACACACACACACACACACACACACACACACACACACACACACACACACACACACACACACACACACACTGCCTGGCAGTGTTATGACTGATCTGTGTATATTTTCAGGAAGATAAAATTTCATGTGAAGAGACTGAAATATTTATAGCAAACACAACAGGAAAAGGAAGAATGATTGGAATTAGGATTTAATTCATGTTGGCATCAGAAAAGTATAATTTTTCAGCTTGACTAGAAAGCAGTAGATTAAAGCTTTTTCTGTGTTACTCAGTTCAAAGCATGAAGCCAAATCAAGTATAGAAATAATTAATACAAACTGAGCTAAATTGTTTCCATGCAGCATAACTAAGGGGATTTTTTTCAGCTTTTCAATTGATTACTGTAATATAAACCTTGGGAGAGTGGTGGAAAAATATACAGCTATTGTGAAAAAAGCCCTGTATTGCAAAAGAGCTACAAGTGCTGATGACTATTACAAGACGAGGGAAAATGACTGCCAACATATGCGGAACATTTGCTGTGAAATGAGGTAATAAACAGACCTAAAAACTAACTATAATTGCACGTACACTTTCTTGGATGAAATTAGGCCTCTTCCTCTTTGAGAGTCACAGATGAGAAGAGTTAATCTGATTTTCCCCCCCAAATTTCATGTAGTGCTGTACTACCCTACCGCCTGACAGACTGTTAACTGTATATAACCTCAAATACTTCAGCTCTCATGCAGGCATTTGCTGTATCCTGCACTACATTTAATATGCACTCTGAGTATTGACAAGTCAGATGTCTATTTAATTATTATTTATGCAAGGAGCTAGCTACCAACTACAACGCACATATTCATTTTCATATTTTCCTCCGCTTTACACATTGCTCAGATGATCTAAGGCTCTAAGTGCTGTATGAAAGAAGACTTTTGCTTAAAAAACAGAAAATGTTGTGAGAGAGAGTCAGAATTTTTCTCTCATGAACACGTGTACCAAGGTAGTTATTTCAGTACTTTAGCTTTGATTTTGTTGAAGAGTTTGAGTCATTATTGTACAGTAATGTGTATTCAGTGCCTTACAAAAGTAAAGTCTTCAGCCTTTTCATATTTTGTCACATTGTCACTTATGTACTCTAATTCAATTTGTGAGGTTGTGCATGCTTTTGAAGTGGAAAGAAAATGTCACATGGGTTTCATTTTCTTTCAAATGAAAATCTAAAAACTGTGGATTTCAGATTCAAACCAGTATCCTAAGCTTTGAACATCTTATTGTGCTTCGAGCACCATCTTCCAAAAATGAAAAGAGTATGACACAACTCCATCCTGTCCAAGGCTTGGCTGTCAACCTAAACCAACTGGGTGACTTGCTGACATTACTCATGCTGCTATGGAGATTCACAGCTCAGGTGGGGGAATCTGTTGACGAGGTACAGAGCAAACATAAGGAAGAAGATGCTCTTGTCAGATGAGTCCAAAACTGAACTTTTTTTAACACATGCAAAATTCTATGTGAGTTGGAAAACTAACACTAAACATCACCCTGATCACTCCAACCCCACTGTGAAACATGTAGTTGTAAGACCGTGCAGTGGGAACACTTTTCTTCTATAGTAACAGAGAGCTAGTCAGAGCTGATAGTAGAATGGATAGAGCTGCAAAAGACTTGAGACTGGAGCTGAGGGACACCTTTTAGCAGGACAAAGATGCAATAAAAATGTTTAGATCAAAGTATATTTGTGTGTTAGAATGTCCCAGTTGATGTCCAGAAACTTAGTGAAAAACAGTTGAAAAGCTTTAGGTGGAACAAATAAATTAGCAAGGCGCTGTGAGCAGTTATGTTGCTAATAACATTACATTTGTGCCACACATTTGCTTTTTCAGCTTTTATGCAAATGTGTGCAAAATTGTTCAATTTGACATATTGTGTCCATAAATTGTTCTCATACAGTCCATAGTTCAACCTCTTTCCTAACTGACAGAGAGTGTGTTTCCTATTTAAATTGCTGAGTCCTCATTTACACCTAAAGTCACGGACAGTCTTGTGGGTCAGGCGAGGAAAGCAGAACATGGGGACAGCTGGGGATCTGTGGGCAAACCACAAAAAACAACAGGAGTCACATGTGCTTGACAGACACTATGGAAATACTCAGGAGATTTCACTATTACTGCTTCATATTTATTCTGACGTAAATGCCACAAAGGACTGTCCCTTCAGCCTTGTATGAGTGCTGCTCACACAATCTGGACTCTGCTGACAAGTGTGCTCTACATTCTCTTCACATGATCTGACTTCATACTATGTGTATCACACATGTGCTTATGCACAAGTTGTATGTTTTCAGTTGCTTTGATTTATGATTGCAGTTTGGACTATTTTTAGCCTGGAACTGGAAATAATTGTGTGTGACTGTGTATGAAATGAAGAGAAACAGATGGAGCTAACAGTCTCTTTGTTGGTAACCACCCTTATTGTTCACTGAAGTGATGAGTGTAGAAGTTAGATGACAGATTTATGCTTGCTGGCCTGCATTTCTAGTGCTGAGTCACACACAGGCCAACAGTTACTGCCCATTAGTTGTTGCCTAGTTGATATTAGGGTTCAGCTATTGGTTTTCAGCTGTGATTATGAAAGCCTGCCTTAGATTTACCATAATCAATAATGCATTACATGAGGCTAAAATTCAACATAATATGCCATACATCTTTGACACAGTTTATCTTTTCTCATGGGTATAAGCCGAGCACCTGATTGGCCATTTGGTCAACACTTGTGATGCGATTGTAAATCTGGGCTTTGGATCATGAATGTAGCTGATTCTAGCTGGCGCCACTTCTGTCTATCTTATCAACTCTTTCCTGAACACATGTGGCCACATGTGTGTAGGAGAGGTGACATCCAATATCCATTTTTCATTAAGCTCTACTTATTTATGTGGCACTGGTTCACACAAAAAGTTGTAAATCAAAGACTCCTCAACTAGCTTAGTTATTAGTTGACAAAAATTGGCCATGTAATTTTCTGACCTACGTCGATGATAGTTTAGCAGGAATAGTCTCTGTGAGATGAGGAAAATATTCTCCTGCTTAAAGTTGCAGTGGAGACCTTAGTGTTGTAAGATACAATGTAATACAGCCCATCAATGCCAAGGGTACTGCTAATTCTAAGTAACAAATCCTAATATCAGCTTGTGTTAGTCAACAAGTGCTCTCATTTATTTGATTAATACACTTTAAAAAATGATTACCCTTATTCTCATCAAAAAACATTGAAGAAAATGATCTTCACTTAAACTTCAATGGAAGCGCTTTTATTTATTTTTGAGATTTTTATTTTAGATATAGGTGGCATGGTCTGTTCTAGCAGAAGTTGAGAGAGGCACGGTAAAATCCTTTTCTAGATTCCCATCAGCTGCTTTTGTGCCATATGCTACTTTCATCCTGGCTTCAGGGCCTGTCTTGGGTTCAGCACATTCCTACACCAACATCTGTTTTTATTTTCCCTCTTTTCAAATTGTTTTAGGCCTTAACGTGACACACTGTTCCCTTTATCTCAAAGTTATGCAAGTTATGCCCTTTCTTTTTCCAGGGGCAGTAGCACAGCTGAATTATGAATCTATGATGCATGCTTAACCTTGGCTGTAGCACTACTAAGTTTGCCCTGCTATATGGATTAAATGCTTTGTTAATGTAGAGCAGGGCTCACCAGCCTGCCATAGATTGATCTCTAGACTTTAACTGGGCCATTCTGATACGTAGATATGTTTTGATCATAACCCTTCCATTGTAGATATGGCTGTATGATTAGAGTCCCTGTCCTGCCACCCCCGTCTTTAGTCTTTTGCAGTCTCTGCTGAAGAAAAGCATATTGAAAGCATGATGCTGAAACCACTTGTTAGTAACCAGGTGACTGATGAAGGAAATTGGTGGTACCAGATCTTGTTTAGGGGTATCAGAGTAAAAGGGACTGAAACTGCATGTCCTGCTGCATTGCCCTATACTTTTCAGAATTTTATTTGTAAAAAATAAAACAACAAAAAATGTGTCCCATGCTTTTTTATTCAGACCTGCGTCATTGTTTTGTAAAATCACCTTTTGCTGTACTTACAGCTACAAGTTTTTGGGGTCCATCTCAATCAGCTTTCCACATCTAAACAATAATGTTCTTACCTATTCATCGTTGGTATATATAGCTGAAGCTCAGAATGATTGGATAAAGAGCAACAGCTGACTACAATGTTTAAGTCCTATCACAAATTTTTAAATAGCTTTAGGACAGCACTTTACAGCTTCAGCAGCTTTACTGCTGGCAGGTGAACGTCTGTCCCAGTCTCAAGTTTTTGCAGCCTCTAACAGGTTTTCCTCTAGTCTTGTCCTGTATTTAGCTCCATCTATCTTCCTATCAACTCTGACCAGTTTCACTGTCCCTGTTGCAGAAAAGCATCCCAACAACATGATAGCGCTACTGCATGTTTTACAGTTGGGATATAGGGGATATAATGTTCAGAATGATAGCAGCATGCCTTTTTTTTGCCTTGCCATTTCAAAAATCTTAATTGAAAGGAGTGAGAGCTTACCAACAAACCTTTTAGCTAAGATTATTAGAAAAAAGAGACATTTCCACAAAATACTCTACCATTATGTGATTCAAACTGAAACATATCCTGAGTCATATGATTCCATGTGTTTATGCTGTTGCTTCACTTTTAACTCCTTTTTTTATATTTGTAGGTATTGTTAGATGTAAACTTTATTTTTAAAAGTGGGCAGCAGGAAAACGTTTATATTTGCATAGAAGATCCTAATATCAACTGGTTTATTAGTACACTGACAATGGGGTAAATACATTTACTATACAGTATATTCGGGCCAAATCTCCAGTTGGTTTTATTTGTTATTCTTAAGCAGTAAAAATGAAGACACCTCATGCTTCCATGTTGTATTTGACTTCAAAATAGTGCCTTTACCCAATTTTGTGATGTTTTTTTTCCCCAAGCATTCAAAACATAATTTTAGCCTTCCTGCTTTGGCAAATCATTAAATACAGTGCTATGAAAAAGTATTGGATCCCTCACAGTCTTCTTCTGTGTGTTTTTATTCACATGTACACGTTTTAGGTCCCCTACTATGGTAACTTATTATGTCACTTTGTGAGCTTCAAGTGTTTACTTCTATTTTCCCAGTTGAGAGCTCACAGCTGTGTTCACGAACAAATGAAGGTCTGGCTCTCTAGATAATTGTCATGACAGCACTCTCGTTTGTAGAGTTGTCAGGACATTTGAGTTTATTTTTTTAGCCTTCACACAGACAATAGTAAACAAAGGCTATCATTTGAACAGCATTAGTTGCATCTGTTTACTCGACTGGCTGAATGGAAAGTTATTTGCATGAACACAAAAGCTGAATGTCATATGAAAGTTCTTCATCTCTACTTTTTAAATTAAAATATCTTGCTTTTAGTCCAACACTGTTGAAAAGTTGGTCATTTGCTTTTTCTTGGTGTTTTCCTTATCTGAACAAGTCTTTGAATTCCCATGAAGACTCTTTGTTTATGTCACCAACAGCAAGAGACACATTGAATTTAGTTGAATATCAAGTGATTTGTTTTTTCTGTTTTGATCTGTGCCCTGTAGACCTTGTTCTCTGATTTATATATAAATGATAGGATATTGATATTATGTGCCACAAATCATAATAGTTTTATTCCTATTCTTACACTAAGGAACCACTAATAATTTTATTTATCAACATGAACTTGATATATGTCAGTGCAGAGTGAAAAAAGTTTTATCAGTTAAGAAAGATTTGTTCAAACTCTTCTCCATGTGTCTCAGCAGGATCTCAAACATCACATAAGATGTAGTTAACAATCACAGCTCTTTTAAAGTTAGAAACAGTTGGTCAGTCAAAGCAATCCCCCTTCTCTCTGTGAAGAATGAAAACAATCAGTCAACGAGGAGTGGGCTAAAATCCCTCCTTCACACTTGATGGCAGTTGTTGCTGTGTGGCATGACCAGTTATACGGTTTTGGTAATAATTCCGTTTTTGTAAAGGCCCAGGTTGGTTTGAATTTTTTTTTTTTTCCCCTCGGTAAATTAAATAATTTGAAAATCACTTGTTTGTATTTACTCATTAACTTTATTTTTCCTACAACACTATAGTATATCTATAATAATAATAATAATAATAATAATAATAATAATAATAATAATAATAAATCTTGTATTATTTGTTTCAGTGCGAAGAAGCAGACGGAGCGCAGGGACTCTACAGATTATGTGTATAAACGTCACAGAACTGAAGGAGTCTCTGGTAAAAAAAAGCAGAAAGATGAAGAGGATGGCTCACGAAAAAAATCACAAAGGTTGAAAAGCCACATATTCCCAAAAAGTAAAGACAAAAATGTTTAAAAAAAAAAAAGAAAAAAAAAAAGAAAAAAAAATATTATTAAATTATTCTTTCATTTTACTATCAGCAGAAGTAGCAACATCAGTAGGAAGGATGACAGGGAGGACAGGGAGAGAAGACACAATCACACAAAGAGCAAAGATGTTGGGAGGCCTCGGAAAGCAACTGAGAAAAGAAACTAACATTTCAATGGCTATTAGAACAACCAAACCTGAAAACCATTGTCCCTAAAGATCTCGGTTAAGTTGTATGTGAAAATGAATTTGTTCTCATTATAATCTTTAAAGCATGAGTTTTCTGATATTGTGTTATTTTTCTGGTTGTTGCTGTGTGAATTAATGTAAGCTGTGCTTGTAAAGAGTCCCGCAGACTCTACTTTTTTTTTTTTTTTTTTTTTTTTTTTTTTTTTAAACGAGTTTATTGAGCATTTAATCAAATGTACCATCAGATATACTACACAGGCCGAAGCGTGACAGACAGAACCACAGCAGACAGACCTCAGGCCAGCCACTGATACACAGAAACCTAGTCAGTTTTTTTTCTTGAAAGTAAGAAAATTAGTAAGGCCTCCACAAAATTTCCTATTTAAATGTTATTTGTTAACATGTTATGAAGACATTGAGCCTTTATTTTTCTTACATTTTCTTTACCAGTGGTTTTAATAACTTAGCCATAGCTTCTGAGACAACAGAAAAACCTCACAGACTACTACTTGGCAACGTGTCTTCAGCTCAACAGATGAAGATGACAACCACTGTCAGTACAAACAGAATAAAGCCTATGTTTAAAGGCCATACGACAAACAAAAGAAACATATTACAAGTGCTTGGTTTGGTACTTTTTTTTTTTTTTTTTTTTTTTTTTTTTTTTTTTTTTTTTTTTTTTTTTAAACACCCATCATTTACATAAAGAAATGTGAGTCCAGCTTAACGCATATCCTAATGTATATCTATTGAAATTGGCAACAAGTTGTGTCTCCTTTCAATCCTCCCACCCCACTCACTGGATGCTGTTCAAGACGCAGACAAACAGATGAGTATCAAACATCCAGCCTGGATCTTTCCAGTTCAGAACTTCTATAGGAGCAAGTCAACCTTCTGGTAACAATCCAGTCTCTTATCTGTACCCCTGCAAAATCCTGGCAATGTCCTGGCAACCCATCTGCAGTGAGGTATCCACACAGCCACAGCACAGTCCTGAGCTTCTCTCCTGCACAGCAAACTTAGGGTGGTTGGCCAGTCTAAAGCTCTGCCTTCCACATTCCTCGGTCAGTGCCGATAAAGTGGTACTAGATGGCTTGAAGCGCCATTACAACAGGCTGCCTGGCCAAGACACGATGGTCAGGGTGATCCTGCCCCGGAGCTCCTTCAGAAGGCGAACCAGTGCCGTGTGTGTCATCCCCCATGTGCTCTTTCCATTCACCTCAAGCAGGATGTCCCCACATCTTCATAGAGAAAGAGAACAACACGCAAACCTTTTTTAATTTACTAAGTCATATTCAGTGTCATCTAAAAAGTTTTGTTAATGGGCAGAAATATCTAAAATACACTTGCTGAATACCTTATCCTGCCATCATTGTAGGCTGGTGTCCCCTCCACAATGGAACGGATAAAAAAAGATTGGTTGCAGTTGACCTCCTCCTGACCTCCCACAATGCTGAAGCCCAGGCTGCCCGATGTGCTCCGCCGCAGAACGATGTCTTTGCAGCAGTAGAGATGTCTGCATGAGTCATGAAGGAGATTAAGCACACTAATCTCTTTGATTCACCTTTAAATTACAAAAACTGTACATCCTTCCTGAGAATGTATGCAGCAGGAAGACTAATAAAGCCAACACCCTCACTTCGGTAGTTCACAGCTTAATGGAAGCTGCAGCACACTGAAAAAAATAGTCATACCCCTAAAATGTTTCCACAGTTTGCCACATAAGAACTACAAACTCTATGGTATTTTATAGAAATGTATGTGGTAGACCAACGCAAAGTATTACATAAATGTGAAGAGAAAGAAAAAGGATGCATGGCTGTTAGTTGCACTATTTAATACTTGTTCCCAAGTTCTAATGGAGTTGAAATACATCTGAATCCTCTTTTTATTCTACATAAGCAAGAAAACTGGTTGTTTATTTGTGTCAGTGCAAGACTGTCTCCATAACTACAATGAAACCTTGTATGTATTATTAAAAATCCCTTCGTTCTTGGAGGTTTTAATGATTTATAAGTATTGAATATTAAAAAATGCTTTAAAAGTATAATGAGCATTTCTTTCCCACTGTTTCTGTCCAAACGTCAGTGTACACCAGCTGGCAAAGGTCAAAAGGACCCGTTTGAGCTGTGGGAACCATCCTCACATCAGAAAAAATATTTATAGTGAAGATAGATATCACAGGACGGTGCTCACCGGGGTAGCTGCAGCCATGAAACCCACAGTGGGGAGTAATCGTCATTAGGTAGTGGGCTCTTAGTGCTGTCTGTGGGAGACGGCGTGAGACAAGGTGGCAATGTGCACTCCTGCAGGTTGTCCTCGGGCGGACGCATCTCCAGGACCTTGAGCACGACGGGAGAGGAGGTGTTCTTCAAGTTGGCCACGGCCTCGCCTCGTGTCACTCCCGTCAAATCCATGCCGTTCACATTCAGCAAAATGTCACCTGTGGGTGGGGGAAGAGGTTGACAGCACAGCTTATCCTCGGCACAGGGTTACTGCCCTCATAATACCTTTTTTTTGAAGGACATCACAGTCTGGACTGATCTTCTCTTTGCTTAATATTCATCATTCTTGCAGCTGGATCACAAAGACATTGAAACCAAAGACCAGCTGGGCTTTAAAAAGCTTGCTAACGATGAAAGTGATGCAAAGATGGATAGTGTAGTCCAGCTTGCTAGGAAGCAACACAAAGAACACATTTGCCCTGTGACAAAATGCAAATGAATGCACCGTTACAATTCATAAACATCTTTCATAAACACACAGAGACAGCTGCTGCTGGTGAGTCCCATATGAATACGGTAATGTGCACCTTGAACCGTACACAAAGCAACAGACGTATTGCTAATTTTATGAGGTCTTCATATTAATGTTATGCCCCATCACAATATTTCTCTCGCTCTTCCCATAAACGAACCTTCAGACTGGGGATAAGGGGCTGAGGATATGGCGTGTAATAGGTTGGTTGCTGGATTCAGCATTTGTCATGAAAACCTACAACTCCCCTGCCTTCATCTGCAGAATAAGATCACATTTACTCCTGGTTATTAGTAAATTTTTCCCTGCTTTGCTGTTTCAGTAAGAACCAGTTCCAAATAACAAAATACAGTGCCTTGCAGAAGTATTCTTACCGCTTGAAATTTTTCACAGTTTGTCACACTGCAACCAAAAACAGATGTATTTTAATGAATTTTATTCTGTAGTCCAACACAATGTAGTGGGAAGGAAAGTATACATGGATTTTAAAAAATGTTTACAAATGAGAATTTATGTGTTTCATTCAATGTATGCAACCACAGTCAGCACCATTTGCTACAGCTAAAGCTGAAAGTCTCTAGGGGTATGTTGCATTTCACATCTAGAAAAATGGGTTCACGCCTGGATTTTGACTGGGCAATATCTAACACATGAATATTCTTTTTAGAAAAGCTTCCTCACAGCATGATGCTGCTACTAAAATGTTTAACCATAGGGACAGTGTGTACAGTGTGATGAGGGTGCAATTATAACTTTCTTCAACTCATAAGGTTTTGCATATAGGCCAAAATGTTCAGTTTTAATCAAATCTATCTGATCTATCTATCTATCAATCTGCCCATTTTCTTGCCAGTCTTCCATAAAGCCCAGATTTGTAGAATGCATGATCAGTAAATGTCCTTTCACAACAGATTCTCCCACCTGAGTGGTGAACCTTTGCACCTCCTCCAGAGTTATTGTAAGGCTCTTGTCAGCTTCTCTAATTAATGCTGTCTTTGCCCAGCCTACATAGACCATCCATTTAGGTAGAAAGCCATGTCTTTGTAAGTTTATAGGTGTGGCATTCTCTTTCCACTTTCAGATAATTGTCTGAATAGTACCACATGAGATGCTTAAAGATTGGGATGTTGCTTTAAACTTCTCTAAATCTTTCTCCCTGACCTGTCTGCTGTGTTGCAAGGTTTCCATACTTACTTTTTGCTCACTAAAGTTCTCTAGCAAACCGCTGAGGCCTTCACTCAACATTTGTACCACGAATAAATTCCGCAAAGATTGACTCTGTTTGCTAATTTGGTGACTTAATTCAGTTGGTTGCCTTATGTTTCATTTAGACGTATCAGATTAAAAGGGGATAAACACACCTTTTTTTTTTTTTTTTAAGATTTTTATTTACAAAAAATATTTTTCCTTAATTTTCTTTCTACTAACAGTTATGCACTAATTTGTACTTGTCTAGTTTGCAGTTGTAACATGACGAACTAGGAAAAAAAAAAAAATCAAGCATGATGAATACTTTTAAAAATATATATATCTTGCTAAATCTGCACATTATATGTTTTCAACTCTGTTGCACTAATGTTTTATTTTCATTTTGAGAGAAGCAAATCTGCAGAGCAATGAACTACATAAGCACCCAAGTTTTCTGCTGGATGATCAAGCTTTATAATGAAATAGGAGTATGAAGTTCTCATCAATCATTTTGTTTGTGCTCTTCACTACAGAAAGGCTCATCTGTGACAGACTGCCTGCAATAATATTTCACTGATCTGCACTACTATAACAAAGCATGACAAATAAGAGCAATCATGAGTAATTCCATATAATAAATGCCTGTAATATCCTGAAATTTCAAGCATAAATTAGTAGATTCTCATATTACCTTTGTGAATGGATCCCTCCTGTCCCACCACTCCATCAGGGTCCACATTTGTGACATAGATGGGAAGGTCCCATCCTCGGCTGGACATGCCGCCCGCCACCGTCATACCCAGGGAGTCATACGGCTCCTTGGTTAGTGTGACTGTCTTCTCGTAACATGCAGGCTTCTGACAGGAGTCCTTTACAAAAGATAGACAGGCCAAAAAGAAAGAATTTGAAGTGGAATGTTTTCACACATGTTGTTGTTTCTTACACATTATTCAGGTCAAAATCCCATACTTTCCCTGAATCCAGACTCAAATTATTAGGATTCTGAGTTCTATTTAGCTCATTTTTGAATTCTTAATACAAAAGTAGTACAAAAAGTGGCACAAATTGCAATACAATACAATAATGTATGGGTGCATGTGTGGATGGATAGATGGATGGAATTCCATAGTATTGCAAATTTTCCCAGACTGTAGGAACCCAGCATGCTGTCGTTGTGATGTCTTAAGCATTTCTTCTTTTTAACATATATTCTTCTTATTGTTATGAAAACAGTGAAGCAAAGAACACGAGGAGCTAACACCAAGGGCATCTTATTCAAACTGCATGTTCTAATTAAAATTTGGAAGAGCACATTTGCATAATAATAATGGCTGTTTTCTCTAAGACTTGCAATAATGCTGAAAAGTCAACTGGGTGCCATCCATGGTGTGCTGAGAGAGGGCCACTCGAATAACGCGCTCATAGTCGATAGGTAATTGATGAATGACCTCATTAGCATAACTGCTATGGAATGATATATGATGATAAGTAGCGTAGCACGTCAGCCAATTCAAGTGTCTCCTCACTCATGTTCAGGACAGACTAACTGATTAATTCACATGCATTATGATGTGCCAATTAGTATGGTGCATGAGGCTGTGTGTAGGATAAAGTGGGTTTAGACTATTTATGTTGCGAGTCAGACGAGGGAGAGCTATGTAGTAATGAGCAGCACATGGGCACATTGAGGTTGATGGGCTGGAGCTTGTGCTGCTATGCTAGCGTGCTGCGTTCACACATTTCAGCTGTGCTTACAGCAGATCACTTGCAGTCACGTTATTGACCTGAGGGAACAGCACTGACTCAAGCTGTGCTTAAAGTGTCCATAATCAGAGGCTTCCTACGCACTATGCTGTGTGTGAGTCATGTGTTCTGCCCTCCTGAGCACTAGCTTTTCAGTGAACGTTAATGGTGTCTAGTGAGCTCAAAGGGTTTTGTCACATCCTCCCAGAGTCAATGTAGCTTTTTTAAAGTCTCTCGCCTCTATGATAGGCTGAGGTAATAAGCTCTTGGCGATATTGACAAACTTATAGTCAAGGCACAGGAACTCATTTCAGGGAGTACACAGGGGACATTCTCCTAGTTGTAGGTAATAATGGACCATTACCTCTTTATTATCTGAAAATTAATGTTTCCTATATACAGTTCAGTACCCTCTAAAACATATACTCATACTTATTTTTAGAAATAGAACAAACTGATTTTGAAAGGCAGAAAACATCAGTTCAGTTATATATTAGATCATTATTTAATCAGTTGTCCGGTTAATTTGTAAGTACCAGTTACTTTGGCTCCTTGCCATTCTTTAAATTCAAGCACTGTGGATTGAGATGATGGTTGAATCATGTCGCAACTTTGCCACCACAAATAAAACATAACCTCTGTGTTCATGCAAAGACCAAAGCAAAGATTTTGGTTCCTCTCTACGTTCAACCATTATATTTGATAATGCTTCTGCTATTTTTTGATTATTATTATTCCATAGAAGATACACCTGGCTGAGTGTTTCTTTGTTCAACCATGTCTCTTTTTGACATCGACTATTGACTAATTTATTGTGATTAATTCTGTTATCTTTTAATTTTTTCCTCCCATAGAAGATACATGTTGGATTCTGTTTAACTGTGTCCCTTTCCTGGAAAAAGCCATTGAACGAGCTATTGCTGTTGTTTAGAGAGCTATTTCTGTGAGTGGCAGGAAATGGTCTTCATTAAAACTGCGGACCCACATCTCTGCAAGATCTTCTTTAATAAATAAATCAACTATTTTCCTCAACTGAAGACACGTTTTAAGAGATTTTTAAGAAAACCTACAGTGCTCTGTCCAAATGCCACTCATTGATAAGAACGGTGTAATCCATTGTTTATTATGTTGATCTGTGGTGAGGCAATCAGGGTTCTATTAACGTTCTCTGTAGTGTTTTTTTTTTTTTCACATATTTTAAAGATACTGTGATCCCCTCAGTTTAATCTCTTTTCTATGTTCTTCAGTAGCTTATACTGTAATTTTCATTCTTTATTTTAAACCCAACTAGTACCACTGCATCTAGCTCTGTAACTTCTTTTGGTAAAACACCAAATCGGCATAGTTTAAAGAAATTCATTTAAGGGAAAAATTAAAATCATATCCCACATTTTTCTAGGCAAAATTCCCTACAGAGGTTAAACTCATTGTAATTTCTGTCTCAATACTGCCTATTAAAAAAGGCAGACTGTCCATTCAGCGAGAGCAACAATAATGAAGACAGAAGACTATAAGGCTTCACCGCTATCACCTTCATTTATATTAGCGCACGAGAAGAGAACAGATAGGAATCTTTAGGTTGCTGTAAGAAAGCTGTAGAAAAAAACATGGCTGATATGGATACTGCAAATCTGTGAAGATAGAAGACACTCTTGCTGCACTCTTTGAATGACATGCTTGACTTTGATGGGAGAATAATAGCTCCATGGATCATTTGCACCTGAAAGGGAATATTTATCAAAGGAACAAAGCTTTTCTTTGTGTATTTAGTAGTGCTCATGTCTCCTGCGTATGTGTGTGTGTGTGTGTGTGTGTGTGTGTTTGCTTCTCACCAGCAGTGTTTGCTCCATATCCACAGGGGAGTATGGTGGGGGACCATCCATGCCCCATGGTCCTTCTGGTAGGATGTCTGGGGTGGGCATGCAGATCTGACGAGATACTACGAAGTGCACACTGTGCTCGCTTGCCTAAAGTGAACAACAAACAACAGAAGCTTGTGGTATCATGTATAAATGAATGTTTGAATTTCTTTAAGTAGAGATGCTTTATATGTTTGTCTTAAATTTTGAAAATAGACCTTAAAAGAAAAACCTCCTCTATCTGATTCATACTTTTTCTGCTATGTACTACTACTCATTGCCTAACAGTCCCACAGACTGGATGGCTGCAGCCCTCTCCCTGCTCTGCTATTCCTATGCCAGTCTGTCTAACATGCCGCTGAACCATGAATTAGCCAGTCCAAACCATTATTGCCCTAATTGGACTAATTTAATTTCTTCCCTGCCAGTTCTTAATCTCTGACAGAAAGTGACTGATCTGAGAGGCCATCTTGGCTCCACTGAGACCTAGAAGAGCCAGTCAGACTGCTCAGACAGGAACTCTGAGCCCAGACACCCTGCACAGTCAGCCGTAAACATGCAGTAATTAACCACTATTAACCAAGCACACGCCATCACTGACTGGCATCAACCAGGAACCAGAAGCGGCCACACGGCCCCCGGTTCATCAGGGAGTCACCACAATTAAACAGCAATAACTGAGTGCAGACACAACAACACAGCTCAACACAAGTAGCTTGAATCACCACAATTATCTTTAATACCTCAGGGAGGCAGAGTACGAACAGAGCCACAGTTGGTTGTGGTCTGTAACAACATTTAAGTTGAATTTGTCACAACTGTGAACTTTCAGACCAAAGCTAATCCTTGGTGTCTGTCCTGCAGCTGCTGCTGACTGACCTGGATAAGCAAAGCAGCGTGCTCTGGTGCCCCATAACGAAGATCATGCCCATTGATGGCCAGCACGCGGTCGCCTATGCACAGTTGTCCATCACGTGCAGCAAGACCACCCTCCAGCAGGTGAAAGATATAGACCCCATGCTCCTCTGCTCGGCGGACCAGCTTGATCCCTAGCTGTTCTTCTGGAGTGTTCTTATTCAGGACCACATGAATGCCGTCATCTCGCATTGGATGGTGGGGTAGGCCGAGAGACTGGTGGACCCCGGCTCCATGAGTGTGGCCATGCGAGTGCGAGCGGTAGCGGTGCCGCTGCTCTCTGAGCACAGTTAGTCGCAGGAGTTGGCACGGCTGTCTCAGGGTTGACACAGCAAAGTAGTGAGGCACGTTGCTTATGTCGATGCCATTGACCTGAAAAGGAAACATAAGTGCAATGTTAAGGTTGAATTACAACTTGATTTGATTCTCAGTTTATTAATGAACCCCTTTATACTTTCAGAATCATGTCCCCGGGCAGCAGGCGACCATCCCGAGCAATGACCCCTTCTCTGTAGATATCCTGGATGAGGATGCGAACCAGAGGGGTCTCATTGCCTCCAACGATGCTGATGGCCAATGGGTCTGAGGGATCCTGTCGTGTGATCTTAATACTGGTAAGTTCACCATCAGGGATCAGGTGATGCAGCTGAGGAAGACCCAGCACTGATGGAAAGAGTATATGGAGAGGAAAAAGTCTTATTTTAATTTAGGAAAACATAGAGATTTAACAGAGAAAAAATGGTGGGAAGAGAGGACTGAGAAAGGGTTGAAAAATGCATCAAGGGAGAAAGAGTAACAGACCATGGTGGAGAGGTTCAGTCGTGGAACCAGCTGTCTCTACTCCCTCAGGCTACTAAAACAAACTTGTACAAGCTGAGAGGGAAATTTTCCTTGGCTGATTGTCCCATGTGATGTTTGTTTCATTAGTCACATTCAATCCATCTGTAGGAACTATGCTTGGGAAAACCTTTCATTTCAAATATCCAGCGGATAATGATTTGGGTGGAGATGGAGAAATTTTAACAAGCAGAAACTTTACAAATTTAAAATACAGCTTACAAACCAGCCAAAATTTGTGATTCAGAAATGGGTTTTTGTAATAGTCAAACAAAAGGTAGTGCAGGAGTTATTGTGAACCGAAAGGAAAGGGGCACATTGTGGCATGTTTTTGTATTCGGTGTTTACACCTTGTGGGTACACCTTTTGCTAAAAGAACAGCTACAAATTTTCTGTAACATTCTACCAGGTTTGCACATCTAGAGCCTGAGAGGCCATCTTGATTCTTGAAAATTTCACCCATTCTGTTTTGTATTTAAGTCCAGACCTTGGCTGGGGTTTTCTAAGACATGATTGAACTTTGACCTTAATCACTCCTTTGTAGCTAAAATTGTACAACGTTATGGACCAACATAAATGTGGACAAAATGTGAAAACATCCAAAGGCTCTAAATCATTTTTAATAAGATAATATTGTACTGTAACCATAAAAGGGTAATGATATGCTCAAACAAACATTGTTGGAAAGTCAGCATATATGAGGCAAATGTACATGTCTCCATATTCTTGCTCTTTCTCTCCCCTCAGACTCAGCAGTGAATTCTACATCCTGAACTGGAGCTTTTGTGGTTGCTCTTCTGGCAAGGGGCTTTGCCCAGTCACTAACAGAGAAGACATATTTTTCTCTTCTTATTTCCTTTATGAAAGATGTCTCTCCTCTTATTCCTCAGTGGACTGTCTCCTGTCTCTAGTGGAGTAGCCTTGGTGGTTCATTCTACTCAGCGCTGCACTTGCTCCTTTCCAGAGTCAATATTTTGTCTTTATCACAGCAGATTGCTTCAGGGGTGCAGAACACTCTTACTGAGACCTGGAGCTCTTATGTAACCCTCACTTCTCACCAGAGCACACCGTTAAGAGTTTCTCGCTCTATCTCATTGTGTCTATAGCGTTTCATCCAGCTTTTATGCACAGGGACATTTTAATGTAATTATTTATATCTTTTATTCCATTTTTAACAAAATCTGGATCCATCTTTTACCACTTTCCCAGAATGGATTTTTCTTTACTTCACTCGTGTCTATTTGTCTCTCTCCAGGAGCATTCAATGAATATTTAATCTGTTCTCTCAGCCTCTTCAGTGATGGCCTTTGAGAATCATCTACTCCCAAGTCATTTGTCATTCATCATTCTTGCGTAATGCCATTTTCTTCTCTATGTCCCACTCCACTGCATCTCTAACTCTACATAATGCTCTATTATGGTTGACTGTATTTCTTCCACTTTGTCATGAAAATGCTTGAGCCGTGGATATTACATTGTATATTGTTTTCTTTACTGTGTAAGGTGTTGTAGATGTGCATGTCACAAACAATGCCTGCCTCTGGCACTACTTTTATATAAATGATTCAAGTCTGAAGGTGAAGAGGTGTGGATGATGGGTTGCAGGGTCACTGAGGATGCAGATGAAGAGGCAGAAGATGGAAAAGAACAACAGAAGGTGGAGAGGCCTGTCATCTGCCCCATCTCCAGTGACCTCTGGTACACCATCACTATGCAAAATGCCCCAGGCTGCCACTCTCTCCTGATTTCTCTGTAGTGATGCACCAGTGGCCTTATGCAATGTGTGTGTAAATTATTAAAGAAACATATGCTTCTGCTGTTGCACCCAAGGCCCAAAGCCATGTCACCTTCCTTACACAGCTGATTGAACATGGCAAATATAAACATTTGGAACCACATGCACTTCCTGTTCTCTCTGGCTCTCTCTCCAGAGCCCTTTAAGAATCATGCAGATTGATGTAAAAGGTTCTGCTCCATACCTTCCGGTGGGACGCTGGAATTCCTGGCATTGTCTCGCTCCTCGGAGGTCTCATTGCTGACTGCAGTGCCACTCTTGGTCCTCCGTAGAACGCTGAATGCCCGGTTCAGTTTCCTGAAGGAGCGGCTCCTCACTGAAGAACGGTCAAAATTTCTGACTGCAAAGAAGAGGAGGGAAGTAGAGAGAGTCTTTATAAGAGACCTCACTCTGCAACATGCCCAGACATGTCTGAGTCTGGCTCCAATCCCAGTTCTCTACTGAAAGGACTTGTGCTAACATGTTCCAGCAAGTTCTTCCGAAGAGCTGAAATACCGGTCTGAATCAGGTTAGGAAAGTACCCATGAATTTTAGACCTTTTTCCCTTAACAGTGAGCAGTGATTGTAGGACTGTGTTTTTGCATTTGATTTTTACAATGATTTTTACAGTGAAATAAACTGCAGATATGAATAGTTTCTATTGATGCATTGCATGAAAATGAATCAATGGGATTGTATTGTTTCTGTCTACAGGAATGCAAGGCTGTAAACCTTATCAATCTGTGCACTTCTAAAGTGTGATTTTCAGACCCGCATATGACCCTTTTAAAACTTTCTAAAAACTACACACCTGCTCGACTTTGTGTTTGGTCGGCTGTGTAAAAGAGAGAAGAGCAAGTAATATTTCTGTTCAACCCTATAGAGTCCCTGTTCTATACAAGCACTGCCAATTTCAAAAGTTCTAGGCTTTCTTTGCTTTAAATTTAAATTTTAAATTTATCAATGTATTGGATAGGGACAATGCACATTAATTAACATTTCTGTAAATGTGCCAGTATTTGCCAACTGGCTATTTTTCATCTGTTGTCCCTGGACAATGTGTAATTTGTCTTCCTAAAAACAAACAAGGGTTATACAAAACAAGGTTAAAATGACTTAACTAGACAAATTTTGTCAATAAATACAATAAATTTACAGGTAAATTTCAGTTAATCAGAAAATGATTAAAAGGTTGATTTATTTCAGTAATTCAATTCCAAAAGTGAAACTCAAGTTATGTAGATTCATTACACACAGAGTGATATGTTTCAAGTGTACGTTTCTGTTAATAATTTTGATGATTAAGGTTTACATCTAATAAAGACCCAAAATGTAGTTTCTGAGAAAACAGTAAATACTATATATAAATGTTTTAATCCTAAATGGTTCATAATTCTCTCAGGGCTGCAGTTATCCACCTTTCTTGTGCACTGTTTTCTATCACAGATTTTCCTTCCACCTAGCTTTCCATTTATATCCTTGAATACAGTACAGGTCATTAGCAATGACCATACACCGCCATGCGGACGATGTTACTGACTGTCTGCTGAACAACTGGCAAGTCAGCATTCTTCCACATTATTCTATGGGGCATAACACAACATTTCTGTGTTAAAAAAAAACTTCCCTTTGTGCCAAATGAAGCTATATATAAGCTGAAATTTTTGAACCAAATTACTTAAATAAATCTAAATTATTATACATCTAAACTATTGGAAAGCACTTCTATGTGTATAGTGGTCTTAGATGATTTTCAGGATGAACTGGCACCATGAAAAAAAGCTGACAAAAATTTTGCCACATCATTTTTTTAATCTTGTGCTTTTTTCATAGCAAACTAAAAGTAAAGGTGAGATCCTGAACCCGTTTTGACAACTTTATCAAGAGAGTTGAATTATGGTGTTCACAGCACCAGGTGCTCTTTCTAGCTTTGAGTGGCAATTTGGCACAAAATATGCCCCACTCCTGCTGTTAATATCAGCAGTTGGATCCTGCACAAGACCTGAGGACTGATGGTATATGCAGTTTGTTTTGGTAAACAACAAATGCCCCTCTAAAGGTAAAACTGACCTAGGTTATTAAAATGAATGGTGATAATAAGTCTGCAGGGTATTTGAAAACCAAATGACTAACCCACAGTTTCATGCCCTTCTCTTTCTTCACCCAGCATCACAGTGTCCCTCCACCATCTTTTAGCTTTTATTAGTCCATCCATATCAGCTGGTGGGATCAAACAGGCAAAAGTTCATCCTACTGTCCAAGTATATTTTTGATAAGCAGAGTGTGAATGCACTTACCAAATATCTGACTGTAGGAATCCTTTGGGTGTTGTGATTTTGCACACACTGATATTAAGATGACAAATTTGACATAATCAGTAAATGCAGCTCTAGAAGATATTTGCTTTTTAGCATTTCTCTTCCAGCTATATATGCTGAGAACATTCTGCAATTTCAATGAATGCAGCTTTTTTGCCAAGTGGGGGAGCTTGTTTAACTTTGTGGGTCTTAAATTAATAAAGCCAGTCTGAGTACTGAGTATAGTTACATGGCTGCACAACAATAACAGTGATGTAATAGAATATGGACCTGACAAATTACATTCCAACTCAAAGCATCCCAGAAAGACTACTACTTTGATTTGGAGAGTGGATGTGGATGAAGTAAGGCTGTTGCCCCAGCCTGGCTGCTCCGTGAACGGAGCCTCTGCAGCGCCACTCCCTCCCTCTGCGGTCCCAGAGAGATGCAAGGGTTTCTGACAGCCACATTATTCTTTAAAAAGCGCCAGCGGCTGCTGGAGCTGACAGCTTGTTCAGCAGTTGCAGCGCTCATGGTGATGGTGGTGGGGTGCTCAGCTGGCTGAGCTTAAAGTGCTGGAGCAGCGTCATTTGGTGTCCCGAGCTCTTACTTTAGAGCAGGGACAGAGAGGAACTTTCATGACTGCCTCCTGGTAACACAGGTGGGAAAAATGGAGGGAGTGCTACGATCACGTCATCAGGCATTATCACACACTTGCACCAGCTATTTTTAACCTGCCTCTCATTACCATTCTCCTTTACAGCACAGTGTTCCTGCCCTTTCAGTGACTTCTTCTCTCTGTGACTTTCTCTCTTTGTTTCTCTGCTGGTTTCCTCAAATAGAATTTTTTATAGATTTGTGAAGAAAAAAAGAGTAGGAGAGCTAATTGGTTAATAGGATTTCTATCAGAGAGCATTAGATAGAACAATTGTATTTGGGACCAAATGAGTGCCTGGATAAACCTCAGCTGTAAATACATGTTGAAATAAACATTATTATAATCTACTTTTGACTTTGTACAGTACCTTACAGAAATATTCAAATACCTTGAATCTTTTTACATGTTTTCATCTCACAAACACAAACTTTAATATATTTAATTGGAATTTTATGTGATAGATCAACACAAAGCAGCACAAAATCATTCTTAACATGGTAGTGGTAGCATCGTGCTATGGGGTGCCTTTGTTCATCATGGAGAGGGAAGCTGGTCAAAGTTGATGGGCAGAAGGAACTAAATACAAGGTAAAGCAGGATAATAATATATTTAGGTGTTAGAATGGCTCAGTCAAGTCCAGACCTCAATACAGTTGATTCAAAAACCGATGTTCATAGATGGTCTTTGTCTCATCAAACTTAGCTTGAGCCATTTTACAACTAAGAATAGGCAACATTTTTTAGCCTAAATGTGTAGATCTGATAGAGACACACAAAGAGACTTGCAGCTGCAATGCATGCCACACTGTTCAGATTTTTGTTTGAAAAAAAAAAAAAAAAACAAACCCTGAAAACTGTCTGCTTTCCTTTGAGTTTCACAGCTGTTGGTCTATCACATACAAACTCACAATAACAAAAACTGAAGTTTTCAGGTGTAACATGACAAAATAGAACATTTCAATGTGGACTATTACTTTTGTAAAGTGCTCTGTCTGTGTAAGCAGATGAATCTCTCTTCTGTTATGCAGGACAGAGCATGACCACACATCCTTTGTCCCACTCACACTCACTCTTCTTAGTGCTGCTGCGAGCAGCCAGGCTGGTCATGCTGCCTGACTGACTGTTGTCCTCCATGCTGGGGTCGAAGGCTGGGTTGACCAGACCAGGTTCATCTGAGAGCAGAGCCACGGCGGCGGAGGTGGGGCCATCATTGGGCAGTGTGGCGACGGTGAGTTCTGACGTGCTGTCTGTACACTCACCCTCCTGTGACCGACGCTTCCTGTCTGTTGAGAGTCCATAGTGGGAGGCCCCTTTACACCTGCAAATGGGAAAAGAAGAAGGCTCTTAATTTTAGACTACAGAAAGATAGTAAAGGCATTACTTTATGTACTAGATTTGATGGAGAGCACCTATGAAAAGTTTTTTTGAAGTCTTTCCACAGATTTTCAGTTGGTTTTTAGGCCTGGACTTTGACTGGGCCATTCTAATACCCAGATTTGCTTTGATAAAGCCATTTCATTGTAGATCTAGCTGTATGTTTAAGGTCATTGTTCTGCTGGAAGGTGAACATTTACCACAGCCCCTAAAAGGCATCCCCACATCATAATGCTGGCACTACCATGTTTAACTATAGGGATGTTGATTTTGGGGTGATGTGCAATTTTATTTTTCTGGAGATGATTCTGTTTGTTCAGTGATGAACTCCAACAAACCTCTTAGGCATTCATTGAACATCTGGATTTATACTGAGATTAAATTAGACAAAGTAGGACTCTGTTACATAATTGGATGATTTCTGAATTCTGCACTCAGTTTTATTTTAGGTTATCAGAATGAATGCAGCTAAATACAAATGCAAACCACACTTTTCAGATTTTTATAAGTTAAGGTTTTGAAAGCTATACATTCTTTCCTTCCACTTCACAATGATACACTAATATGTGTTTATATGGCATGTGAAACCCAATTAAACTCTATGAATTTTGTGATTTATCAAAATGTGAGCAAGTCCTCGGAGTGTGAGTACTTTTATAGGGCACTGTATCTGGATGGAACAGTGAGACTGATGATGCATTGTAGCATGCCTGCATAATGAACCTCAAGTGGAGGTAGTCAAAGTGAAACCACACAGATCTCTGTTACCATTTATTGAAAAGGTCAGATTCTGAACACTGATGCGAGCAGATTTGAGCATTTCCTTCAGGCTCTGGCTTCTGTTGTGCGGCAGCATCACACAAAGACTACTTATCTGACCTTAACACTCAAGCAGCAGCTCTCTGAGATAACGCACAACCTGTACACCATGCCAAAAATATTCTGGTGGTATGCATTTATTTGGTACATTGACACTGAATCCAGAGTGCATCTCTGTGGATCTCCCATGGAAATCACTTTACCATCAAACTACTGAGAAAAAAATTGCTCTCAGTTGCTTGTACACCATCCTGTTCACAGTATTTGTAATCACATGTAGAATAACTTTTCTTTGTGGCACTGAATATGAGTGTCACTGACAGTTAACTGATAGAAATGCAAGAAAACAGCCGCTGGTGAGGAGGGAGGATGGGGAGCAGACACTGAATCTGAATACAGAAATTGTTTGATTGTTGTTACTCTGAAAAACAAATCTAATTCTTGAGCTCCAGATGTCTTTCTGTCTGTCAACAACAGCACAGCCACCGCACACCGCCACATTCTCTCTCATGCTCATACGCACATACAAATGCTCACTCATCCATAAAAGACTTTACACTGTAACAATATGAAACTGGGAATGTTTGTGTGCAACTCAAGCATTTCCCTGCAGATCAGGGTGTTGTGTTGCTGGAGAATTTTCCTCCATCTGTAAGCCATAAAGGCTTTATCAGAGGCAGGAATAACTCTGCCTTGTCTCTCCAGCTGTCTCCGCGGAGCCATCAGCACAAACATTAACTCGGTTTTAATGAGCTGGATCAGACCCAGGGTCTGCTTCACTGGTAGCTCAGACCAAAAAGAAAACACAGGTGGTGCGGCATTTTCTCCTGTGCTCTGTGGTTTTAGGTTTTAAGCCAAAGATGAAAGGTTAAATAAAAGTGAGGTAAAATGACAGAGATTACTTCAGAGTCACAAAAGGAAGAAGAATGTGAGCTTCTGGGCCATTAGAGCCGAGTTAGGACCATCGGCCCCCAAGGGCTCCATATCACCAGAAGCAGCATTTTGTCTCAATTACAGAGCTGTCTGAGCAGGTCATGCTCTCTGTCCATATCTCACAGGGAAAATCATTTCATCTAAAACAGGGTTCTATATCTCACTTGTAGCCACAAGTCAGACTTCCAGTCAGATATAACATAACACAAAGCTGAAGTGCCTATTGATCAATTTAACTTTACACTTGATTTCACAATACACTGCATGTGTGTGTACCTGTGTGTGGACAGACTGTGAGACTCGATCATTGTTTAAGTAAATTGATAACTACCATCAGCAACATACCACTTAACGAAGTGATGTGGTCGAATAAATCAATATTTGAATAGACAAGCAAAGAGAGTGAAGACTGTCAGAAGGTTTAAAATGAAATACTTGATTGAAATTGTGTTGTGTCTCATAACAATGTCCATCTTATGCTGGCAATGGCAATGGTTTGAGGAAGGTTGGTCAGTTAGTCAAGTCAAGTTTATTTGTATTGCAAATTTCAACATTACATTTTATCAAGTGCCATCATTAAAAACATCTATACATATCAAATATGTTTTTCAACGTTATCATGGGTCAAAAGCAACTCTAAACATGTGGGGTTTTAGCCTTTATTTAAAGGAACTCAGTGTTTTAGCTGTTTTGCAGTTTTCTGGAAGTTTGTTCCAGATTTGTGGAGCATAGAAGCTGAATGTTGCTTGTCCATGTTTGGTTCTGGTTCTCAGGATGCAGAGTAGACTAGAACCAGAAGACCTGAGTAGTCTAGAAGGTTGATACAATGACAACAGGTCTTTAATGTAATTTGGTGCTAAGCCATTCAGTGATTTATAAACTAACAGAAGTATTTTAAAGTCTATTCCCTGAGCTACAGGGAGCCAGTGTAAGGACTGTGTAAGGACTGTAAAGACACTGTTGCAGTAATCAGTGCGACTAAAGATAAATGCATGGATGAGTTTTTGTAGATCTTGTTGGGACATCAGTCTTTTAATCCTGGAAATGTTCTTCAGGTGATAGAAGGCCGACTTTGTAACTGTTTTTATATGTTTCTGAAGGTTCAGGTCTGAGTCCATCACAACAACCAGATTTAGGGCCTGATTACTAGTTTCTAGCTGTAATAACTAAAGCTGCGTACTGACTGTAGATCGTTCCTTTTTAGGTCCAAAGATAATAACTTCCATTTTGTTTCTATTCAGCTGGAGAAGTCAGGGTTCCTACACAATCTTAAAATGTTTGCAAAAGTGTAATTTTATTAGTCTGGATAAATATGTACAAATATATATATATTCTTTGGTGAACAAGGTGATTATGATGCAAAAAACTGTTGTGCTTTTGTCACATTTTAGATAATATGAAGCAGCTTTGTAAATATATTAACTGACTATCTCAAGAATTCAAGCTTTGATATCTGAAGATAAGGAGATATTTAAATGAGCTTGAGATATCATTGTCTCGACATAATAAGATAATAAACTCGATCACTGGAATAAAATTCCTTACAATTTTTTTTATTGACCTAACGATATAAAGAAACTGTTACTGCCTCAAAAAAGTCTTGAAAGAGATTTCATTATGTTGGGCGATATAGATTTCTGGTTTTCTTTGTAGTCTGACGATTCCAATTTAGAACGATTAAGATTTTAAAATTTAAAACATAAAAACATATGCTGCAGGTTCAGGCTTTGATACAGGCAGTAGTTTGGACTCCAGCAGTTCATTGTAGCATATTCTCTTAGGAAATTCATAAAACTACATGTAGATTGCTCTACCATTATACCCATCCCCTATGAATTATTAACTTCTTCAGCTTATATTTTAAGTTTTATGGACCTATAACCAGGATAAAGAGAGACAGATATGAAAAAAAAAAAAAACACTAAATGGCTCCCTAGTTATTGTACTTTCCAGCAAAGAGGCAATAATAATGTTTGAATTTGGCATCTACATTATTGCTTTTAATAGTCTCCGGATTTTAAAGTCAAAAATGTGCTTTTTTTTTTCTCACCAAAAACTGCGATCATGTGAATGGGATCAACAACAAAATCACGATTTTTCAAAATATCTTTGCTACTCAGCCGGGCTTACATGTGCAAACCAAACAGATATGGATGGAGCTTGCACATCCAGAGACATAAAAAGAAACATATTTCCCTCTTTTCTTTCTTTCAAAAGCAAAGATGCTTTTGTGCATAACTATGGACCTTTTACTACCAAGACAAAGCTATTCTAATTTGCCATTTTTTCAGGGATGATCACAGAGATTAGAAGGGGCTCATTAGCACTGCTGTGGCCTTGACTCAGTTATCACATCATCTCTCTAAATCCAAGGATCTGTAGTGAGATAAAGAGCAGAGACACGTGCTCATCCTTCCAAGCGCTCCCTCCTCCCTCTTCCTTCTCCTTGTCCCTGTACAATAACAATTACCCGTAATGCTTTCAGTGATGTGGTGGTCTTCTCGATGCACCCCGACACAAACAGTCCTGTTCTTGTGATGTGCTTTAAAACACCAGCTCACCACTCATCAAAGCCTGTGAGATTCTCCAATCCTCTTTAGGGGTGAGTGGATTATCCGTTCTAACCCAAATACACTCTCCGCTCCCTTACTGCAGCGGACAATCACGTTAGTCTGCCCTCCCACTGCAATGCAAATTACCCTAACTAAAGTGAAAATGGCAGCTCAGGTGCTCAGATACAGGAGATAAGCTGATTTTTGGTTTGTTTAGACTCAAAAATAATCTTTTCTTCATTCTCATGACAAATAGGCTCTGCATGACATAAATGTGCAACTTCCTTTCTTTCCTCTTACTCATTTGTAGTAGTGACAGCCACCTGTTCCTGATCCAGTCAGCTATCTTTGGGTTCTTCAAAATATCCCCAGCAACACCTGATGTGTAAAAAACACAGGAGGAAATAAAGGCATCTCCGCCTGAAGGTGGCCTGCAGGTTTTTCTCACCACAGAATGTGAGAAATAGAGTAAGTGTGTGAAAGGCTTTTTGAGACATGTGTTGAGCGTATTCTTAGAACACTAATGAATGTGGGGACGCACAAACACAGTTGGAGATTTATCCACTCATTAGTCAGTTTAGAGCTCACAGGATAGTTGTTGTTTGCAGCTCAGATTGTCTTAACCAACTGCCCCTGGCCAGAAAACAAAACAGAATATGTTTTTAGCTTTTCTTAATATTAAAAAGTAAATAGGTGTCCAGGCATGTTCTCAATGTCATTCTCAGTGCTTAAAATATACAGCACAGAAAAGGCAATGCTGAAAAACAACCTTCAGAATTTATTATTTCAGTGTGAGCCGTGGTGTTACAGAACATTTAATCTGTCTGATTCAATGGGAGAATACTATCTTTCTGTACCATCTTTACAGTAAGACTCAAGTGAAAATCATTTATAATGTTCTAGGCTTAGAAACTATGGGGAAGAGCATATTGCTACAAAGGTGATAAGCCATTTTTCCACTACAGGAATCTTTTCCTGGACCCAGGGTAGCTCTCTTGGGTCATTATTGTCCCCTTGCATTTCTACTATATTTACCAGACTAAAAACAAATTACAAAGGTAGATATTTACCCCAGAAACAACTTTTAAAGAATTTGAATCCAGTCATACAACTTCAAATAACAACTCTTGTCTTATTGTTAACTTTAAGGGTAACAGAGTTTGAAATCACCAAAGTCTTCTTACAGCCATCAAAAATGGAGAAACTCCTTCAGTCAAAGTAATATTTTTTAGCTGCATGCTGTTTATGTTCAGAGGCACAAATAGAAACAACCACACCTCCTACAATCATTAACAGAATGTAAGTTATGAAAAAAGGGAATGGCACTATATTATAATGACACGTCTCTCAGGCTTCATTTATTAAATATCTATGAATGTCATAGACTTCCTCTGAATTGAGAGTGATTATAATTCAGTTTCACAGTGTAAGCATTGTGAAATGGTCACCAGTCATGGCTTAAACACTAGGGGGTAACACCAACCGGTTCCCTCACTGCACTGCAAAAGGATGATATCACAAAACTCTGTATTGGCAAAATCCATTCATTATTTGTTCAAATACACCATTCTGTGGCATTTGTTGTGACTCTATACAAATTAAAAAAGGTAATTGCTGTGATATATTGAGTAACCCACTCAGCATCTGCAGAGATAATCACCCTGCCTGGACTCCACAGTAGAAACACTCAAACATATACATATCCACATACACATAAAGTCACCAAAGAAGACTGCTTGTGCCAGTTTGACGATAGAGATTAAAGGAACTGTTCAGAATTTCTAAAATGATTATAACTTATAGCTTACAACTTGTTAAGATCTTACCTACAGTATATAACTCTCTTGGTGTCTTTATTCAGTATAAATCCAAACTAGGAGGCTGAAGATAACAGCTTGTTGAAGAGGTACTTAAGCCAAAGCCGATATCTTGGATCTTAAGACAACTCCATTCTCTAAAATGTCATTGTGGTTAATGTAAAGGCTACTTTATAAACCTTTGAGCTGATGATTACTGTCTCCTACTTCCATTCTCTGTGCAAAGAATAATTGGCTGCTTTGTAGATAAATGCGCAATGCAAACGTGACAACGGTTAAAGGATCATAAAATAGTGTTTGCATAAGAGGTTTCTAAGATTGGAGTTGTTTCAAATGGTAGAAGTCCACTTTGATCTTTGCTCCCATCAGACAAGCCGTCACCTTCAGCCTCAAGAAACAATTTACACTTGACATGCTAAGATGCTATGAGAGTCATCTCCTGCAGGTCAGATATTAACTGCCTATACCCTGTTAATGAAACCTTGCTTCAAAAATCTTGAACTATTTCTTAAAGTTTGATTATCAGAAAACAGACAGAACAATTGAGGATAGAGTGACATAAAGACACAGTAATCCAGTTAATGATGAACCAGGGGAGTGTTAATCAGATGATGCGCCTGTGTGTTGACTGGATCCGCCTGCTGTGAGGGGTAATCCCATCTGCTGCAGGAGTAGGGGGTCAAGACACAGGAAAATGGAGCAATCACTGATGTGGAAAAAGAAAAACTGGCTTCTCAAAGATAGACCTGCAAAACACACACTGAAAGCCAGGATCTTTTGGGTGTAACTCCTCATTGCCTTTGAAGGTGATTGCATGCCGACAAGAAAAGAAAAAGTGCAGAGCTTGCACGTAAACCTTTGTGTTGAAATTTTCTATTGAGCTCCAGTGTAGCAAGGAGCAGTCAGGCAGGTTTGGGATGCTTTATGAAGTTGATTGTTTCTGGGCACAGAAGATAAGAAGCCTCCTGCAGACATGATAGAAGTCCAGTCTGACAGTTAAAAGCAGCCCTGAACCCAGAATCATCCTCTTCTAGCCAATCAATATGGGTGATCATCAGTTGAGCCCTGAACCCATGATGAAGCTGGAAGGGTATTTATGCAGTAGTTTACTGTGTCAGTGTCTGGTTTCTACCAAGTAGGCAATCTCTTCCCTCATATGTCGAGAGCAGAGCAAATGCAAGCACCGATTTATTCTCTGCTGCTTGGCTGAACTGGATCTCAAGCTCGCTGATGCACTTACGTTCACCTCAACAGTGGCTGCGGCAGTCACAAAGCAGTTGTTCTTTTCTCTCACTGAGGTGCCAATTGCTCTAGTTGTAATTTTCAGTGCACCAAACAATGCATGATCACAGAGAATCCCTACAAGGCCACTGTCCTATGTTGCTCTTGGCACCTTTTAGACTGCATTGTTCTCTCTGTACCAAACTAACCCTTGGCAATGTCCTGGTTTCTCTCCTTTCCCATGCCATCATGCCTCCAACAAAGCCCAACCTAAAGCCTGGGCAGTCTGCGGGGCGCTGCTCACGTGAGAGATTTACTCCACGCCACTCTCCCCTCAGCTGTCAGTTATAGTCTGCTGCCTGCCAGGTCCGCTCGTACGGAGCCTTCCTACAGATTAGCCTGCTGCAGACATGAGGCTGAAGAAGTTGTTTCGTCCTGTTGGTGTTAAGCCTTAAAACCCATAAACAGCAGCAAGACTTTGAATCAGCGAGAGGCAAAGGTCAATAGAGACACAATCCACACATCCTCAGTGATACATCTGAGAAAGTAGGCCACTTGATATAAACGATTCAGTGCAGATTTGAGTGTGTGCTGCATTGCGGAAACAAACATATCTAAGTTTAGTGAAATACTTTTCTTATGACAGAACAAACTTGGTGCCATCTGTAAGCCATTTCTGCATACTGACGTTAATACCCCCTCACCTTGCTCCTGTGCTGTTTTCTGCTTGAACAGTGACACATCTGAAAGGAAGGCTCTGCTGAAGTAAACACTCTGACCTGCTATTCGCTTCTCCCCATGAATAAATGAATACATATTTCAACTGTTCTATGTGACTGAGTTCAGTGTTCACACATGAATTGTAAACCTTTTACATGATTTCAAATGTGTAATTTGGCCTACTGTTTATTTTTCCTTTATGCAGTTCTATGTAAAAGCATTTCCACATGTTTTAATATCAGAAACACAAACTTTAATGCATTCTATCAGAATCTCAGTACTGAAATAAAAATGCAACCAAGAGACCCGAAGTCTCAGATTTTCAGAGGATCCAGATGGAGTTGTGGAACCAAAGGGAAATGACCAGAATTCACATGAGCAATTTATGTAAGATTCATGGGGGATTTCACCCAAATCTGACTGAGTTCTGTGATGCGGTCAACATGCAGGCTATCCATCTGCATTCAGTGCTTAAATACAAGTACAGTTGTTGTATGCTATCCTTAACATGGTTTTTCCAGGATAGCCCTGGGTGTATGGCTCCATCCAGCTTCCCATCAACTCTAACCAAATACCCCTGTCACTGAGAAAAAAAAAAGTAACCCCACAGCCTGATACTGCCTCTACCATGTGCATTATTAGTTTTTCAACATACAATTTACATGTAGCACAAAAAGTTCAAATTTAGAAAGGAATGTTAAATAATGTATCCTTCTACTTTTATTTTATAATGAAGTACTACTTTGTGTTTGCTTATTACACAAAATCCAAATAACATTAATTTTTGTAGTTTTAATGTAACATAACGTGAAAGGGTTTTAGAGGTATGAGCACTTTGAACTTTAACATGGTATGATTTATCGTTTTCTGTGTTTGCTAAGTGCCTCCTTGCTCATTGTATCTTTTCTTGCCTCACTGTCTTTTTGGTCGTAGACCTAGTTGCTTGGTGTGTGCTCATGCATAAATAAGTACTCCCATGATAGATTCACTGAATTAGCTTCATACAAGCAAAGGAATAATTACTATGATTTTTCTATTTTCAAAGGAGTAGCTGGTGAGCTTGATTATTCATTTCAGCCCCTCTCCCACTGGCTTTCAGGTATTTCTGGCCTGCAAGTTGCAATAAAACAATGTGAGATCCAGACTACAGAGCAGGGATTAATATTTAGCCCAGACAAAAATCTAATTAGTGAAGCCTGTCCCCTCACCTGAGGCAGACACGAGGCTGGACTGGGCCCAGCATGGTGCCCTGCCTTTGATTTTGGTTTACCCCTGATATAAACAAATGATCTGCATTGTTCAGACTGAATGAGCGCGTGGCTGCTGGGGTGGCTAATCCTGTTAGTATGCACCCATGCTGAAGATGTCCGGTGAACTGGGACTGCGCTCGAGCTCACAGTGATCAAACACCTTGCAGATGAGGGCTGAAAGGATGGAAGCTAAGCTAATCATAGCATTTAAGACATCTCAGCCCCAGCTCAGGAATGAACTTAGATTAATCATAAAAGCTCTACAGTGCTGCATCGTTTGTATCAAAGGAGCCAACGAGAGCTGTAGGAGGGGAATTAGTCTAGTGGTGTTTATGAGTTGGGAGTAAAAACAAATCCCATAAAGCAGAGGGTCTCTTTTTTGTGCCTGTGCTGCGTTCTTGATGGCTGGTGCTGACAGAGAGGAAGCTTTTTATCACAGAGAAACATTTATTCTTCCCTCGTGCTGTAAGTTACATCCACACACAGAAAGCATGGTCTACATAACGGCCTTTGCACGCATAGGCTACTGCTCTGTGGGGAGGACAGACTACAGCCTCTCTCATTTTTTCCATGCAACATAAACTAACTGTAGCAATCACTTAACACCAAACGGAGAGGCACTGTAAAAAGAAAGAGAGGAAGATGAAGAAAATGGAGAAGGAAGGAGGAGGTCACTTCTGCACAGGCAGAGCTGGAAGCTGCTCCTGTCAACATTGTGGATAAAGATGAATGGTGTGCCACTGCTCTCCAGCCAGGCAGAAAAACACCGCGTCCGGTTTCGTCTGCTCCTTGTTTCTCTCCATGTCATGTCGTAATCAGAAAAAAAAAAAAAAAAAAAAAAAAAAAAAAAATCCTCTCCCAAACACACAAACTGTCAATACCCCCACAACCCCCACCCCTTTGTGGGCTTTATACAACACAAACAGGTCCTAGATGGTTCTATTTGAAGTCATCAGAAAGTGGCAACATACTGGGGATGCTGGGTGCCGTCACCATGGCAGCTGTATATATGGCCAGATGGAAGGCCGGCAGAGGAAGTGATCTTTTACCCTCCTGTCTTCTCTCATCTACAATAGGCTACCTTCGACTCTCTGCTGCACTTCTCATCCACTTTATTTTTATCCATCTGCCAGTCAACTCAGTCCACCATCCTTCTTTTCCATCCTCACTTTTCCTCCTTTCTTCACCATCCATTACTGTCCAACTCAGGCTCCTGATCTTTACCGCCCCAAGAGGGTAATTCTGTATGTAGACAGTATAAAAGGAAAATACTGGATTTGAAAGGCACTCCATTGTTCCAGTACAATTCTAACAGTTTAATGGCATGTTTCTGTCAAACTGAAGAGGAGAAGAGCAGAACTAACTCAGGGATCAGAGTGCTTCGACTTCCCATGGAGCTGCTGAATGTAGTCAACATTAACTCCCACACAATGAGAGTCTGGGGGCCAATACACAACTCAAAGCACTGTTCAGAAGGAAGAGGAGCCAAGAAAGAAGGCACTTTGATATACAGTGCAGTGGTGTAAAAGGAGCTATTAGATGGTTTGTTAATTATTCAGACTGACTAAAACATTGAAGAGCATTGCATTGAAGACTGCATTCCAGTCTAATGTTCCAGGTATTAAACTGGAAGATTTGTTAGTTTTCTCTGGTTTGTATGATAAATATTAAACTACAGGCTGCCTTGTACAGAGGGTTGTATTATCTACAAAGATGTAATCTAAAAATACTGCAAAACTGACAGGGGAAAAAATATTGGTAAGTTGCACCAGAGGGTGTGAGTTTGCTTCATGCCACAAGTTACTGGGGTGGATCTTTTGGCATGAAGAGGCATTTGATGTCATCTGGCAAAGTTAGGTATAAACCCAGAATATAATGCTGTTCTTTAAGCCTGACAGCTTGCTGTGTCTATGTTTGAGACTCTTATTTTGTATTAAGAAAGGAAATAGTTCCTGAGTTGAACTGTTGCGCAAACAGAGTTAATACTTCTAGATTTGTTGCCAGGATGGTTGACCACCTTCAGTTGCATAAGCTTTCATAAAGCCTTGAACTCTTTTAAAACCAAAGTGTGGCAGCATAATAGAAAATAAACAATGATAGAGAGAAAAAATGGAAACAATTTGTAAGCAAAGAAAATATGACTGGCTAACCATTAACCTCTAAGGGCACACTAAAATCATTATTTGCTTTACAGGCGCAAAACTAAAGAGCTACTTTACAGTTTTCATTGAGTTTGGATTGTATTTGATCATCTGTAGATAAAGACCTAATTCACTAAGACTGGTCTAACTGAATAATTATTCACTAAACAGAGATTCAGTAAACCACAATTTAAGGGGTTATAAAACCTTTTAAAAACAGAAAAATTGAGCATTTTGAATGCTTGTAGCAATCAGGACCACCTTAGAATTAGAGAAGGATTAAAAAAGAAACACTATTTGGACTTGTCAAACATAGACGGGATTATTTTACACTGCTTACACATTCTTTAAAACACATTTTGTCTTTTGAAGCTTTTACTCTATATCACAAAAGTCTTGTCTTTTGAGCTAAATATATCAATATACCCTTTGTAGTTTATTTAATATTTCAGTTTTTAAAAATACTCCCAAACTGACTGGAAGGAAAAACAGTGTGGTGAACCAACAAATGTGACTGCTTCTATTTTGTTTTGTTTTGATAGGTTCCTGTGCATATAGGGTTATATTGTGTACAAAGATGTAAACTGAGAACAGTCGAGTGTACATTTTTAATGCTGAGGTGAAAGTCTTTTTAACAAACACAAGCTCTAGTTATAAACATCCAAATGCTTGACAAGACTCAGCATCTGCACACAGCGCTTAAAATCCACAATTCTGAGCAAATGTGTGCTGACATTCTGGCTCAATCAATACAGTAGTTAGGCACTCACTCACAGACAGAAATAAAGGAAGGGAAAGGTACCCTGCTGCAGTGTTGCTCTGTAACATCCAAACTGTCCTAGACAGCATAAAGCACTACCTGCTGGTTCTGCTGCATCCCATCCCACAGCTTCCAGCAACCAAAGCATCAGTGAACTACTGACTTATCAGCACAGAGGAACACTCTGACTCTTCACATGATGAGCCAAATGTAAACACTGGTGTAGTTCATAAACACACAAGTTGATGAAAGTGGGAGAAACAAGCGACAACATGCTGAACAGCTGCATGTTGTATGGACGGATGGATGGATGGATGCTGGGGGAAAGGATGCAGGATGAGGCTGAGTGTTGTACTCACAGTTCAGAGTAGAGGATGTGCAGGTTGCCCAAATTGTCTGTGTAGTTAGCCGGGCTGAGCCAGGGCAGAACCAGGAGCAACAGAGCCTTCATGGTCAGCCTTTACCCCCCGCCCCTGCTCTCTGGTCCCTGATTTTCCCTGAAGCTGACGCTGTCACCTCTCCTGTTTCCCCCTCGCCCCCCTCCCCCTCCTCCACCTCCAATTCTGCGACCCTGGCCGTACTGACCCCCCTCTCCCCTCAGCACCCGCCTTTCTTCAACAGAAGCAGTTTCAGATGTGATTTAATCCTTCACTTTCTACCTTTTCAACTCCCCCCACCCCCCTCTGTTCTTCCCCTACTTCTCTACTTGTGTCTGTGCGAGCTTCTTCTTCTTCTGCCTCAGGTTGGCTGCCTGGTCATCTCAGCTGCAGAGCCAAATGGGCAGGTTGCCAGAGGTTGAAGACGGAGCAAAGGAGGAAAAATCAGGCGGAGCAGGTGCAGAGAAGAAGAAGTCCTGTTGTGGTAAAGGAGGTAAAGGAGAAAGTGCAGGAAGAAGAGGAAGGGGACCCATACAAAGGTGGCACATTTGGAATACAATTTGAGATGTGCAGCCCCTTAATCTGCTCTGGGCACTGGCGAGTTGTAAGAGGATTTGTGCTCGTATGCACTGTGACCGGGTGTGTGCGCGTGTGTGTGTATGTCAGAGAGAACAGCGCAAGCTGTGACTTATACTGCAGCAGAAACCACTTAAAGGGGGGGATGGCGCAAACCAAAACAGAGATGGGGGGGTGGGTACTTTGTACTCCTGTGATTGGCTCTGCCCTGTTCACATGCGCTCAGAGCCACACATACACCCTCAAACATACACACACACAGGTGCCAGTTCTGCATTCACCTCCCCCTGCCCATGGATATATCACTCCTGCAGGGGAGAGAGAATATGTTGCTTTCCATTGCCTCACCCCTGGTTTACAGCGATGGACTGCTCGCAGTGCAGCAGATTGGTCTGATCGCTTAAAAGAATCTGCCTACAAGCGTGGACACACCGGCAAATCAATATGCTCTGCTGGGATGGGATGGGTTTGTTAGAGTGACATGAATGAGAAAGATAAGGATGAAAAGAAAAGGATATGGAGCATTTCTGTACTAAACCACGTGAATTCAAACAGTCTAAGCTTCATGTTAATATTTAGAACAGAAAACGAAAAAAAAGACCAGAAGCTAGGTCATTTATTATGTTAGAGGTAAAAGCCATATGTCATCAGTACTTGTTTTGATTGATCAAGTAACTAGGAAACAACTGGAGGATAGATATGTGCTGACAGTGTAAAATCTTGACTGCAGCAACTTTAAACTTAAGAAAATGCATTTTAATTTGTAAGTTGAAGGCTGTTTCATCTCTCTCTGTTTCCGTTTTTCTGTAGTTTGTAGAAAAACAACAGAGAATCATGAAATTAAAAGGTTCTCATAGATTTAACTTCATGTGCATCAGAGATGCACATGAAAAATGCATTTCAGCATTTTTAAAACAAAATCCAGTGCAACCAATTGCCTTTAGCAGTTGCTCAATATTTGTGAAGGTCTCAGAGGTTTGTTAGAGAACAGGCGAAACAACATTAGGAAAACCCAGAACACACCACATGTGTCAAGGATAAATCTACTGAGTAGTTTAAACAAGATTAGGTTACAAAACAATATTCCAAGCTTCCAACATCTGACAGAACACTGTTCTGAAAATGGATTGAATAGTAGTAAGACATGGCTGTCCACTTAAACTGACAGGCCCATGGTAAAACATAGTAATGTGCAACCTGAAACACACCATCTCCACAGTAAAACATACTTTTCTTCAGAACGAGCTAAGAAGATGGTCAGAGTTGATGGGAAGATGGATGAAGCTATATACAAGGCAATCCTGGAAGAAAACCTGATAGAGACAGTGCAAAAGATTTGAGACTGAGATTCATTTCCCAACAGGACAACAATTCTGCATATATAGTGAAAGGGTTTAGATACAACGATATCAATGTTTCTCAATTCCGGTCCTCAGGGACTGCTGCCCTGGATATTTTAGATGTGTCTCTGTTCCAGAACACCTTATTCAAATGACTGCACGACCTCTTCTGCATGCTATTAAGTGCTGCAGCAGCCTGTTAATCACCCACTTATTCAAGTTAGGTGTGTGGCAGAAGGGAAAAACCTAAAACAGGCAGTGGTCCCTGAGGACCAGAATTGAGGAACACTGAACTATATGTGTTACAAAAGTTCAGTCAAAGTCCAGAACTAAATCCAATTAAGATCTGTAGTAAGACTTAAAACTTGCTGTTCACAGAGACTCTTTGTCTATTTGACAGAGATTGAGCTATTTTTCAAAGAAGAATGGGCAAAAAGGTCCATGTCTAGATGTGCAATGTTGGTGGAGACATACCCTAAAATACATACATCTGTAGCAAAAGGAGGTGCTTCTAAGTACTTAAGTATCTTATATGTGAAAAAATTGTAAACCCTTCCACCTCACAATCGTTGTACCACTTTGGGTTAGTCAGTCACATACTATCCCAATAAAGTAAATGGAAGATTCTGGTTGAAATGAGATGAAATGCAGAAAAATTCAAAGGGCAGGATTACTTTTGCAAGGCAGTGGACAAATCTTACTCACTTTTCTCACTGGTTTTTCTTCTGTTTCATCACTTCCCCAGTTTTCTGATTTTCATAATGCTGTCTGATGGCCTCGAGAAAGTCATTTAACTGGTGTAAATACCCTGTCTGACTAAGTATTTCATGGATAAAGGTGGTGTGGTCACAGGCCAGACTGTGTCTGCGAGTTAATGGCTGCATGCGAGCGTACCAAGACATCAGTAGTCCTGTGGTATTTGAGCGCTACGCACAACGACAAGACCACAGGGCTCGCAGGAAATGGAAAAGTAATTGGATTGTGACAGGATGCAGTTTTCGTTAACAGAAGCCAGTCTGCCCCAGAGGAGTTGTTTCATACACTTTTGCATTGAGTAGTACTCAGAAAAATGGTACTATGACATACATATGTACTCATATTCTCTCATTTGATTATGCCTTTCCATTTCCCATTCATAGAAGTCAATTCCTTCCACTGAGAAAGTGTCACAGTTCTGTTTTTCCATTCACAATGTAGAAACTATGGGCTGGAAATCACCGGAGAAAAGTCCTCATAATCTTCCTCTGCCAAAACTTTTCAAAACAGAGTTGCACTCCATACGTTCAAGGCTTTATCTTTCAGTCTTAAAGTGTATGTTGAGTATTGGAGCACATCTGCAACACATCTCAAACTCTGAGAAGTTTCTATTTGTTAACTCGTTTTTCTGGTGGTTTGGTTTCTTTCACACAGAGAAGTCTCCAAGCAAACCAAAACCTGTCTCTACAAACCATTCTAGAATGTTTAGTCTGTTTATTGGTCAGATGTGTCCAGGGTGGCAGTACCAAATATATGCAGATACTGTGTTCTGAGCTTGTCAAAAACACAGAGAATGTAATCCTTTTTTTTAGTAATTTTGTTGCTACTATATGTGGCAAAATTATCAGAGAAATATACAGAATAGATTTTAGGAGGGCATCTTGAAAGTTAGATTGAGCTTTATGCTTTGTGAAAAAGATGCATGGCCTTTGTATTTTAGTTTGTTTACTCTACCACATCCAACATTGTTACCTGACTACAGAAAGGCATTTGGCTCTAGCTTGCAGCATGTAACTGGTATCTGTATCAGATTGAAGTCAGATCACAGTCACAATAAATGAAGTGCTCTAGAATTCATTCAGAGGTGTGTTGAGACCACCTCCTCCAAGCAATCTTGGTTTGGTTGTTTTTGGTATTCACTGTGATTGCTGTGTTTATATCTATACAACTGAACCACCACACTATGGGTGGAAATGAACCATAGTTTGTCTTAAATAAACTAAGCACCTCAGGTGTGAAAACATCCTAAGACTAATCCTGCTATCATGACTTCATGAATGTGTTGGGAGATGGATTGGGATCTCATCTGCTGTAATGCTGGCTCAGTTCCAGTCTGTTGTGGTGAAGAAAGAGCTGTGCCAAAAAGCCCAAACATTATCGAAGCAAATGGCATCAGACCAAACTGACTAAAACTGCATGGACTCAAGACCAAATGGACAAACCAAATTGACTCAGAACAAATTAACTTTTTTCCAAAAGGACTCAAGTTACACCAAAAGGACTCACGCTAAATAGACTAGGACCAAACAGACTTGAAGCAAATATTATCAGACCAAAATGGCATCAGACCAGACACGTTCAGAAGTCTACAGCTGGTGCTATTTTCAGGTCATTTTCTCTGAAATCTGATGGCTGGTTTTCTGAGACCCGATGTTTTTTTGTCCACCGTATGACATCTGAAGTGTTTTTGTTTGATGTGTAATGCTATCTTCCTGAGACCTGAGGACAACCTAAAGTGTACACTAGAAAGGTAACTGGGCTCAGCATTAAAGAAAAGGTCCTGAGTTCCTCTGGTGGAAGCTTAAAGTAGAGCTGCTGGTGCTCCTCCTCAATAGGAGTCAACTGAAGTAGCTCAGGGATCTGATCAGGATGCCTCAAGTCTGACTCGGAACTCACAAGAGGGATTACATATCCCTCTTTCCTCCTTGAGATAACTTGGAGTGAGATGGAGAGAGCTGCTGCAGATGGAAAGATCTGGGATTAGTGGAAGACAGTGGGCAGATGAATGGAGTTTAAGCCCCTCATTACATATTTCTGTAACTCTTCAAGAGTGAATACAGGTCTATTTGGCAGTTTTTTATGAGTTTATCATATATTTCCATTTCAAATATTTGTGATTTTCCACTGCTTTTTAGAACTCAAGCCCAGACAGCTTTTTAAACACGAAAGGAAAAGAAGAAAGCATCAGTGTGCTTGAGGCTGTCCTGCAAAGTCAAATATTTGTACTAAAGCTAGAACAACAAAAAAAAGATGGATGTGAAAAACATGAAAGTGCAGATTAATCAAACAGAAAACAGATTCAAAGAATCACATGTGGTTACATGTCAATGTGCAAAAAAATGTTGTGCAAGCCCTGACAGCACAAACCTAACAAGAAAAACCACAGATCACAATGAATATTTTTCTCTTGATTACAGTCGATGCATTCAGAATATCTGTCTCCCTATCTGAAAGCCAATAAAGGTCATGAATGATGACATTAGTATGATATCAGCTCTGACCAGATGGCTGTGTCTCAGTCATTACAACTTCTGACCTACTGCCAGATTTTTGGGTAGAAACAGCCAGAAATAATGTACTGCATTATCACTAGCATCAAAATACAAGCGGAGAGAAGAATGAGGTCATCCATGGAGGCTGTGTGACTTATCTCTGTGTCGAGACTGAATTTATTCCTATAATACATATTCTGAATGTCAAAAATCGCTGAGGCAAGAAAATCTATATTACCTGAGCCAAGTTTTGTGGCATACAGATTTAGATAATGTTAAAGAAAAAGATTTACACCTACAATTTGGAGGGAAGGAAAATAATGAAGGTAGAAACGTCTTCTATGCAGTTATGTTCAATAAGGGATGTGAGAAATTGCTGAAAAGTTTGAGAAGGACCGTCCATCCATCCATCCAACCATCCATCCATCCATCCATCCATCCACACACCATGCAGATGTTCAGCATGTTTTTTCTTGTTTCTCTCACTTTTATCAGCTTGTGTTCATGAACTACACCAGTGTTGACATTTGGATCATTGCGTGAAGAGGCAGAGCATTCCTCTGTCAATAATCAATAATATCAGCTAATTACCATTTATAACTGCAATACATGCAACTGATGTTTGTTGCTTAAAACGGCACAAAATGTTTAGAGTCATCAGGACATTTTAGTAAATAATCTGTATGCTTTATTAAATTGTTTTGTGGCATATATACACACTATAGGGGTCTATGGCACCCACCAGCAGAAACAATCGGCTGCCCCTGGAAATAACATAGCAAAATGTGGAAAACTTTCCAGGATGCACTGTATTACTTTATTTATTTTGAAGTCATGTAGTCACCGCTGCTTTCACCAACATTACCACATGTAGCATGTTTTTCTGAAGTCCTACAGCCCTTTGCTTAATTCTAGGAGCCAGCCAATAAAGACTTCATGTTGAACTCATTAACAGCACTTGGTTACAAAAGCGATTATGACAATCCCGTCGCAAAATACTACCACACAACAAGAGTTTGTGTGACAGTATTTTGATTTCTTAATTAAAAAAAAAATCTAATGGCGTGAGATCTCGCGATTTGTGCGATTAGCTAAGCATTAGTCACAAACAATGCTAAAGTTAGAATCTTCTTCAAAGCTTACTTTGAGTTTTTAAGAATTCTGGAGTATGTTTCTTTAACCTTAAATTTAAAATACTTAGTAGTATTAGTAGTATCTGAACTGGATTATCCTATACCAAACAGGTTAATAATGAGATTATTAATGAGATTCATTAAAACGGGTTAATATTCATAAAAACTCTTAATATTTTGGTGTAAACACAAAAAAAGGTCTTTTTAAATTCTTTTTTTTTTTTTTTTTTTTTTTTTTTTAAATTAATACCGGTTTAGATTGAGAGAAACATAAACCTTGCAAAATGTTAAACAGTTTATGTAATCAAGAAAGGTAATCTTTCTTGTGAACCCAGTATCTTGTATATATGTACACTTCTTGTAGTGGCACAGAGAGAACATGCAACCTTCACACAGAAAGGCCCCTAGCCATGATTTAAACCTAGGACCTCCTTGCTGTGACGCAACAGTGCTAAACACTGCTCACTGCAAACCCAAGAGCAAAAAACTGCTTCCAATTAAACCTATAAATACAACCCTTGGAATTCATAATAGCAGAACTAATAATCGACCAATGCCTTGATTAGCGTTATTTTTTCACCATGGGGGATAATTTGTTTGCTAATATGGTTATGAGACCTTTAGATGTCAACCTTCAGATTAAAACCTCTTGCTGAGGTTTAGGTGAAGATTGTTAGTGCGGCAAAAAGAAACTACTGGAATGGAAATCAGATACAAATGAAAATCTCCAGCGATTAAATTTGACATTTGCTTGATGCATTATGCAACTTGACTTCTCTCTGCCTGCACACCATAATAACTTCACGCTAATAACACAGTTTGTCTCTGTAGGTTTGTCTTTAATCATTAAAAACTCTTCCAAATGCAACAAAGTTATTCCAAGAATCATAAAGAGTAATATTTAAAAGAAATGCACTCAAGCAGAAGCGCTTTTTATTCACTGCCACAATCACTGAAGCATGATAGATATGTTGAAATAGGTTATTCACAGAGACCTTTTCACATCCTTGCACACAATGCATTCTGTGATCTCCGTGGACATGGCCCTCACCTCAGCAGATGACACTCTCTAACTATGGGAGAGCAGCTGAATCCTTCTGGGAGACAGCCTTGGAGATCCACACCTCATTATGACATTCACACTACATGAGGGGAAGCAGCAGAGAAAAAAATTGACAGAGGGAAAGACTGAACAGAAAAGATGGTGTAAGAGGAGAAACACAATGGGAAATTGCTGTGAAGAAAACACATATAAGGAGTTAGGGAGGAATATTTGGTCTTTTTAAGGATTTTCAAACAACTTGAACATCTAACTCTTGAATGCAACTTAAAAAGAAATTCTCTGCTTCTTGTCTATGATGTTTGGTAAGATACATTAATTATCCCAGCAGCACTTGGGCCAGGGGAGTCTTAATGAGGATTAATGTGAGCAGACCCACACTGAGAGAAACCAAAGTGCGGCCTTTTAATGATATGTAAGCAAATGAGCTGGGAGTTTTGGTTAGATGAAAGCCTGGTTGGAGGAGAAACTCTGTCTTCTGGGACAGTATCTGATGCTTAATGATGATGGGCAAAGTGGGAAGGGAAACCTACAGTTAATGTTTATTGCAGGTTATTGCTATTTTTGACAGACAAGTACAGATGAAAAACTAAAAATAGAGAAGAAAGAAAGGTGGGCATGCAGGAAATAGAAAAATAAATTGATTGTGCCAGTACAACGGTCTGGGAACAGAAGCCAGTCTGTTTCACAGCGGTCATTTTAAACATATTTCCACTCCAAAAGGCATTATAATGTATTTATAAATATAATCTGTGTTGAAAGTAGCCCTTTAATTCAGTCCATTTCTTAATTGTGATGTTAAAATGTATCAAACAAACTGCATATCTTTCAAGTTCTGGGTTTTAAGGACAGAGCCAACATGAGACTAAGGCAAAGGGCTTCTTAGCGGAATAGCAAAATTATTTCTTATTAGGTGTATTCCCTCAAACCTTTCCATTTTGAAATATGGAGGTGGCACAATGATGCTGTGGGGAAGCTTTTCTTCAGCAAAGGACAGGGAAGCTGGTAGAGTTGATGGGAAAATTAATGGAGCAAAAAATATGCAATACTGCAGTAAAACATGGAACAGACTTGAAACTGGATGGCAGGTTTACTCTCCCGGACAACAACCGTAAACATTAAACCTACAGTGGAAAAGGTAAGAATAAATATTCATGGTCTAATCAAAGTCTAGAATGCAACTGAGAATTTGTGGAAGGGCTTGAAATTCGATGTTCACAGATGCCCTTCATCCACTATGACCATGAATTCTTTTGTGTTTAAGATTGTTCAGAAAGACACACCCCTAAAGTCATGCAGCTCATAGCTTTTTAACAATGACAAACTGCTTTGACGTCTTTCAGTCCAGTTTCCGTGCTCACCACAGCACTGAGACTGGTCTCGTCAAAGTGTTCAATGATATCCACACAAATACAGAGTGGAAGAACCACAGTGTTGGTTCTGTTGGACCTCAGAGCAGCATTTGACACTGTTAACCATGATATATTATTGAAGTGACTGGAGAGCTGGGTCGGACTCTCTGGTATGGTACTTAATTGGTTTGAATCCTACCAAAAGAACATGGATTTCTTTGTGTCAATAGGCAACTTCTCATCGGAGCAGACAAAAGTCACATGTGGAGTACCCCAAGGTTCAATCCTGGGACCCCTCCTATTTAATATCTACATTCTCCCATTAGCTCAGATTATAACAAGTAATAAGATCAGTTACCATAACTACGCAGATGATACACAGCTCTATATTAGGTTGCTACCAGGTGACTCTGAATCCATCCGAGCACTAAACAGATGCTTAGAACAAATCAGTGCGTGGATGTGCCAAAACTTTCTCCAACTGAACAAAAACAAAACTGAAATCATTGTCTTTGGACCTAAAGAGGAATGATCTAGAGTCAGCACACAGCTTCAGTTATTACAGCCAGAAACTTGTGATCAGGCCCAAAATCTGGGTGTAGTGATGGACTTGGACCTGAACCTTCAGAAACACATAAAAACAGTTACAAAATCAGCCTTCTATCACCTGAAGAACATTTCCAGGATTAAAGGACTAATGTCTCAACAAGATCTAGAGAAACTCATCCATGGAATTATCTTTTGTCGCATTGATTACTGCTATAGTGTCTTCACAAGTCTGCCTAAAAAAAGCAATTAGACAGCTGCAGCTGATCCAAAATGCTGCTGCTCATGTTCTCAGTAAGACCAGGAAAATAGAGCACATAACCCCAGTTCTAAAGTCCTTACACTGGCTTCCTGTAGCTCAGAGAATAGACTTTAAAATACTTCCGTTAGTTCATGAATCATTGAACGGCTTAGCACCAAAATACATGAAATACCTGTTGTCGATGTATCAACCTTCCAGACCACTCAGGTCTTCTGGTTCTAGTCTGCTCTGCATCCCCAGAACCAGAACCAAACATGGACAAGCAGCCTTCAGTTTTTATGCACCGCTAATCTGGAACAAACTCCCAGAATACTGCAAAACAGCCGAAACACTAAATTCCTTTAAGGCTGAAAACCCACCTGTTTAGAGCTGCCTTTGATTAGTAGTCTGGACCATAAATCTGCAAACAAATCCGGGTAAGATAAGCTTGGTTTTCCAAAGGGTGGAAGTTTGAATGTAAATCAGTTAAATAAAGTAAGTGACTCATTGATCAATGTTTTTGCTGATGGTTTTGATGATTTTCATGTGTATTTGCTTGATAATTTTGATGAGTTTGGTCAATAATTTTGATGTTTTGATGATTCTGCTGTATACTTGATTGATGTTTTCATGATGTAAAGCATTATGAACTGCCTTGCTGCTGAAATGTGCTATGCAAATAAACTTGACTTGACTTGATTCTAATTGCAGCAAGAGGTGATTCTACAGAGCAATGACTCCAGAGGGCTGAATACAAATGCAAACAAAACTCTTTAGAGTTGTATTGTAAGAGTGGTTCAAAAACATGTTTCATTTTTTCAACTTTAGGGGCTTTGTGTTAAATCCCAGAGATGTATATTTGTGGCAACTGCACAAAATGTACAAAAGTTAAAAGGGTATGAATACCTTTACAAGGAACTATAAATTTAATCCACCTTCAATTGACAGTTAAGTAGATTTAAGGTACTGAAAAGGGTTAAAATATCTCGTCACATGTTTTTTTGGAGCCTACCTGCCCTTGATGTGGTCTTCCATCTCACCACGAGGCAGGGTTTCAGTGCAAAACTCAGTGAAAGGACAAGCTACAGTCAGCTTATCCAGCAGCTTATGCACCAGCAGGCTGGGCTTCCTGCAGCTCTGCAGCATGAGGGGCGTGCGGCACACAGGGCAGAAGTCACTCTCCAGTAGGAAGTTGGTGAGGCACTCCTTGCAGTAGGTGTGACCACAGGGTGTGTCCAGGGGCTTGATGAGTGGTGACAGACAGATGTGGCAGACGAGGTCATCGTCCACCTCGTCCTTGTAGATATATTCATGGTTCTCCTCCAGCTTGTGACTGTGGCCGCATGAGGCGCACAGGTCAGAGGTCGGGGAAAATACATCAGAGTCTGTTGGGGAGATAGCTAAAGGGGATGCTTCAGCCATCACTGCAGCAACTTTAGGCTAGAGTCTCCTTCTGGGTGCTCATTTGAAAGGTAGGACTTAGGATATTAAGCAGGATGAGTTAAACATGATGTCAGTAGAAGAGATCTGTGAGGAACAGAAAAGCAAAATAAATATAACAATACAGAAGTACTTGATAATGACATTACTGTTGTGTTAGCACTTAAAGTGGAGCCAGTTGCAATTGTTTATTACTTTTTCTAGTTACACACTAAAGTGGCTGTGAACCTGTTTGTTGTCTTATCATGGATGCATCTGTGTATCGTCTAGAAAGCATATTTTATACACGCCTAATTGTCAAGAAATGAACAGTACTCTATAAAGCATAAAATACAATGAGGTATTTACTGTATGTCACTTATGACTCACTCTTGTTTTTTAAATTGTGTATTGGAATGAAGGGTGCAAAATTTAGTGTTCTGCTGTATTAGCAGAAAATACATTTGAAACACAGATTAGTGTTAGCTGAGGTTTTTGTGGTTGTGAGCTGACAAAACAAGATCCAAGATGCAGAACTGAATAGGTAGTAGGTCCATTCACAGTACTATTAAATACTTATAACTGTAACAAATTAATAATGTTGATAAAGAAAGAGAAATTAAACCTAAGATTAAACAAGCACAAACTTAAACAGAGTCAGGTAACCAAGGCTTGACAGTCAGGCATGGTGAATATGGTACTGATCTGTCCAAGAACAGATAAAACCAAACAGTATACACTGTGAAGGTGATTACTGGAGTGCCTGCAGCCAATTCAGGAAGGAATCCGAGGTAATATCAGCAAAGTGGAAGAGAATTAGGGCTTTTTACAGACTACAAACACTAAGCACAGAAACAGAAGAAGGAAAAAAACACATTGTACATAATTTAAAACTACCACATTAAAAAAGCAATCCATATATTTACCAAAAACAATAAAAGACATTTAGACTTCAACAGTTTTTACAATATCATAAAAATGTGATGGAAATATCAGAGATGCACTGAGAACTCAGATGAATTGGCCAGTTCTCAGCGTGATGATATCTAATCAATGATCAGCTGGTCTTTTTTGATCAGTGAATTAATGACATAAGCCTTCTTCTTCTTTTCTGGCTTTTCCCTTCAGAGGTCTCCACAGCAAATCTTGCAAATCATCTTTCTGCATTTATTCCTATTCTCTGCATTCTCTACCCTCACAGCAACTGACTTCATGTCCTCTTTCACTACATCCATGAATCTCATGGCCTTCTGCCCGATGGCAGTTCAGCATCTTTCTACTGATATGATCATTGTCTTTTCTCTGAACATGTCCAAACCATCTCAGTTTGTCCTCTTTGACTTTATCTTAAAAACATCTAGCATGAGCTATCCCTCTGATGTACTCATTCCTGATCCTATCCATCGTCGTCAATCCCAAAGAGAACCTCGATATCTTAAACTCTGTCATCTCCAGTTCTGCCTCCTGTCTTTTCGACGTTGGCATTGTCTCTAAACCATAACACATCACTGGTCTCACTACTGTCATGTTCACCTTTCCTTTTATTCTTGAAGATACCCTTTTATCACACATCATACCTGACACTTCTTCACCCATTTCAACCTGCTTGCACAGCTTCTTCACCTCATTTCCACACTCTCCGTTGCTCTGGACTTTTGACCCTATACTTAAAGTTTTCTACCTTCTTTACTTCTACTTCCTGTAACATCATATGTACATACCTCCATCTCTCTACCTTTTCCTCTGCCTGTGCCCTGCTCTCACTGCAGAAGATTATGACATCTGCAAACATCAAAGTCCATTGAGACTCCTGTCTGGAGCAAAAATTACATCTGTAGTACTCTTTCTTGGCATAAAATCGTACTGCTACTCACAAATGCTCACTTCTGACCAAAGTCTAGTTTCCACCACTCTTTCCCACAGCTTCATCGTGTGACCCATTAGCTTTATTCCTCCGTAACTAAAGTATGCTATTTTCAGGATCAACGTGGTATTTAAGATGAAGTCAGAAGAAGTACAGAGATGTCCAAGTCTATTTAAAAAGAAGCTGTGTTTTATACATCACATCAAGACATCTTTAGAGTTCATTCAGGCAGCAAAAGTGAGAGCAAGACTTTTGGTAGGTGACAGAAAGGCTAAATGATGTGCAGTTGCTCACTTTTATCCATATGAGCTTTCCACCTCTGTCTGTTATGGAAAGTGCTGGACTTAGAAATGCTGGCAGTCTCTTTATGTATTCCAACAGTAATGTATATATTTACCCTAACTCTAAGATTTCCAAAAGGTTGATTGCTATGAAAAGATGTTAAAGTCAGTTTAAAATATCAACTCTGAAATAATATTGTCTTTGTTTTAAAATATTCATGAAACAAAGTTTTACAGTTTAGATGAACTGTCATTTAGAATCATTACATCAAAATCATATCACTTAATCTAAATAACTGATTTGAATTCTGTCCTTGTATCTTCTTATATTAAAAGTAAAGAGAAATTTAAATTGGCTGAAATTGGGATCAGTCAAAGAAAGATAAACTGGGGACAGGAACTTGTTTCCAAAATTCTGAACCATGCAAATGAGGTAAAGATATATAGTAGAATCAAAGGGACACAAAGGCCTTTTTTTTTTTTTTTTTGCTAAAAATCATTTGCATTCACTACTGAAAAAGGCAAGATGGGGCCACAATTAGGATGTGTATTCATAAGTTTTAATGTAGAATGTTCACAGACACCGTGGGATTCTTTTCTTCTCTCATATGCAAAGCACTGCAGCAGTGTTTTTTTTAATTTCTTGGATTTACAGCAGTGGCCCAGATAATAGATATCGAACTACTGAGATTTCTTCTCTGGATGTGGGAACATCAATACTACTCATCTCAGCAGCAACTACAGAAACAGACTGACACAGAAAAGTCTCTGGCTTTCTGCTTGACGGACTGTATGACAATCACTCATCTGTTAATCCATAGCAGGAGATGACATGGTTTCAGTCATGCCGAGTTATTGTTTCCTGGTACACAAGTTTATGTTGTGGTCGATATGGCAGGCCGGCCAGCCAGTGTGCACGTCATACCCCAAGCAGGTGGGTTCCTTGGAGCACATGGACTAAAACAGATGGGCTTATTCAGGCACATGCCACTTTGGCAGGAGGAACCATGTTGGCGCTCCATTTGCTTTGTTTCTGGACCCATTGCTGGCTCTGTGCTGTGTGATTACATACCAGATCTTGTTAAAAACACCATCAACAACAAAATGTGAAGTCAAAATAGAAATATACAGTTCTTTGAAAAAATATTTGCCCTGTCTACATTTCTTCTGTTCCTTTTTTCCCAAACATATAAATTTCAGATCACCAAGCAATTCCTAATGTCAAAGATAAACTAAGTAGACACAAAAGGTATTTTCCAAATGATGATTTCAATTTTAAAAAACCCTTAGAAATGGCTTTGTAATAATTTCCAGGCTGAGTGATGTCAATAACTTCATATCTCAGTTGTTCTTAATCTTTAGTAGCGGACATGAGGGGCTGCTTTTTGAAATCTTCTGGCTTACTTCAGATTGTCAAACAGGCTCTATGTAAGTGGTTTGTTGATTCTACAGGTCTAGGAGAAAGCAGGCCTGTGTGTGGCTGGTGAGATTAAACTCATCTTTCCCCAATAAAGAAAAAAATAGTAATTTTAAACCTAGATTTTGCATTTGCTTTGACAATCTTGGTCTGATGATAAAATTAGGTTAATGATCAGAAACATTTAAATTTGAAAAAAAAAAAAAAGCAAAAACCTGAAAGAAATCTACAAGAGCTCAAACAGTTTTCCACAGCTCTGTAATCTGAGAGTGCTGCTTCTGTTTTGGTTGAACATATTCTATTGCTCTTACAACCACACATGCTAGAGAGCTTTTACAAGGCACAACAAACACTGACTTTGGTCTGCAACACTCCATGGTGCTGCATCATGAGTGGATGTTTGATGACATCCTGCAGACCATGATAGCCATACGAATTTCCATCTATGGTATATGTAATGGAGGAAGGCTAACAAGAAGAGGTTGAACTGTCGAACAAAGAAGAACTTTCCCTCTCCAAACTTGTGATGACAGGGTGGATTCATCACAAGCTGTGGCACCTGCTGAGTGTGGCCTGATTTATAGAGCAAAGCACTTTCATCACAGAACAAATCAGAGACAGACAAGTAAGAGGAGCACAAATATAAGTTAAAATGAAAACCTAAGAAAGAAAAAATTATTTACAGAAATGAAAAAAATTAAAGGGCTTGATCCTGTCTCGAACATAATCTCCTATAAAAGAGTTTTCACAAGTAAACTCCAAAATTTCTTTTTAAGGGCATGTGCCAAGTCTTTGGTGTAGGAATTGCTGATAACACTTACACTTCACAGCAGGATGTTTCTCACTGAGGAGGCATTCTCACAGCAGGAAATGTGAGTGAGGGGCGAGTCCAAAAAAGACTGGGTATGATCAAAAATCTAAGCTGTTTTGTTTACAGCACATCCGGAATGCTAAATAAGGCTTCTCATCGACTGTTTCTGGGCTGATTTTACCTCAACTTAGGTGGAAAGCAATGGCCACTGGCGTTGGGTATTTCTGCTTTGTGGTCGATACTACCCCACACAAAATCAAACACACACTGACCCACCAACACATCCTAATTTACAAAAACAGCAATAAAAAAATTAACATAACTCAAAAGTCGCCAACCACCAGGCCCTGGGCCAGTACCAGTCCATGGGTAGTGTATTATTGGGCCACAGAGAAAAAAAACATCGACTTTTTGCAATCTTCACGATGCTGATGATTAGATGGTTTATTAATTAAATTAACTTTATAAAATTATTAATTAATTAATTCAACTAAATCTGTCTGTATTGTTTGATGGTTAAATTTGAATAGAACTGATTTGAATTATAATATATATATATATATATATATATATATATATATATATATATATATATATATATATATATATATATATATATATATAAAACAAATAAATGTATATAAATTGGAACTTTCTTGTAAAGTGCCTTAAGATGACATTTGTTTTGACTTGGTGCTATAGAAATAAGCAGAACTGAAATGAATTGAGTTAGTTATATCAAAAATGTATATTAAAAATAATTCCTTCTGTAGAGACATCCATTTGATGTTGCACCAGTCTAAGTAATTCACTCATAAGGTTATAAAATATATTCCAGATGTTTAAAAAAACACTGAAATTGTCCTTTAATTTAGCACCCTGAAGCTGTAAATAACTGACCACTTTCAGGTTCCTTAGTCAACAATATAGATCTTTTTTCGGTTATTACACTGTACACAACTAACTAATGACTTCTGTTTTTTTAGTTTGTTTGTTTGAGAGCTTGTGGCATCCCATAGACTGGGCCACCCTGGACAGAGAACCATTTTCAAACTTGCCAATGCCAAAACAAAGCGCATATCAATAAACTGCCAATGGGTTGATAAAACAAAGTATGATACAATAAATAAAAAGCCAGGGTATGATGTTTTGCAGCTATTAAGTTATTAATTAAAATGTTAATCTTTTAAAATAATTATAACACTAAAATAACCTAACTCTAGAGAGAAATTATTTTATAAACAAACTGAATCCAATCCAAAGTAATTCAAAGACACTGGAGGGGGAATTTGTAGCAAATCCAGAGCTGCCCCAAAGTGTAAGCAAACTAAAATGGTCTTAGGAGTTCCATACCAGTAGGGTCCTCCCTAAGAAAACACAAATAAGTTTAAAAATTCTAACTTATTTAGCAGTGATCATACAGAGAAAAATATTCATAATTTGATAATTATGTTAGCAGTCATAAATCAGTATACTTTGGTTTGAAACATTTCTGCTGCATGTGACTGGGCTGGAGGCAGAATCCATGAACATTATAAATGTAAACTATTTAACTGTTAAATGACCTTCAGTTCCTCCCTCCCAACTCCAGACATGACTGCCAGATCAAATGAATGAGTCAGGGGAATAATGTGGTTCCACTATTCCTTTACTACCATTCATTCAATAAATAATGGAAACTGAAACTGGGGCCCTGAATAAAATTTCTGCTTAGGGTCCTATAAAAACTCAAGCCGGCACTGGGGAAATCAGACAAATGCAAAAAAAATCTGCACACTGGCCAGGACTGGATGCAACTCACATGCCATATATCAAGTTGTTCCTTCAGAAATATTACCTGATCCACTTTGCTGGACTGATGAGTGACTTAACAAACTCGCTTGCTACAATACAACGTTTCCACAGGAGGAAAGGTGGCAGCAGAAGAAGAGCCATATCTGAATGTGTCACACTTCACAGATACCAACATTTAAAAACAGATGCTTTGAGATTTAATGCAAAAACTGCATGTTGATCAAGGATACTTTGCTGATACTCTCACATCATAGATGCAGGTGTCCTCAAGTTGTTACGAAATGGTCAATCTTCACATCAGTAACATGCACAAACTACCCCTCTCACAAATCTTTAATATTACTGAGAAGATGGTTCAAAAAGTTGTAAGGGCATTTTTTTTATCTTTTCAACTGTCAGGTCAGCACACAAACACATGCAGATTCGGAAACTATAGGGGAAACTCAGGAGATAGGGGAAACTAACATAAATGCACAATGCAAGGCCCATTATGCATTCTGTCAATTAACACACATTAACTGACATGATAAAAGTGATTACTGGACTTCATCTATGGATAGATTCACTTGGCGCCGACAAGATGCCAGTGGTTATTTAGAGGAAAACGATAATGTGACCAGTAGTTTTCCTCTCTGGTCTGAAACAACACCGATGACTGTTTCATTATGTAAACAAACTAACTGGAATAAAGATTATGTAACAGATACAAACGTATGCATCTGATGGCACACACACACACACACACACACACACACACACACACACACATGCATATGTGCCTCTACACACCCACTTTTCACAGATGAATTCAGGCGACACACCCGTGCCTAAGGAGTATCAGCTTTCTCTGGGTCAGTCCTAGTCCCTGAAGTGAAAGGACAGTGGAACGTTTGGGCCAATGCTGTTCCTGAGGACAATGTGGAATCTCTGATGGGTTAAAACTTGATTTGTAGCTAATGTTTTATTGATGATTACTACTTGTACTTAAGTGCTAGGAGAAAGGTGAGGCTTTCATGATCCATAAATCTTGTTGTATCCATGTTTCTGTTTTATCTTTAACTGGAAAGAGAAAGAAATTGAAAGAAATTGTTAATACTAGGCCTGACTTTCTCTTTTGTCTTTAAGACAATGATGCCAATCCTTGGCTCAATAGGCTGTCCTTCAGGATAATCCACAGCCCAGTCTTCACTCAGAGTATATTTAATGTAAATACCACTGTTGGATCAGTCTCAGATTTCTCTCCTGTGACCAGAGTTAATAATGACACAAGACAGTGCGAGGTCAGCTCTTTTTGTAACGACTAAGTGTGGAAAACAAGCCAGTGACGAGGTATCTGTGTCTGCATCAGCATTCAGAGTGTTCACACTTAGCTGGCATGTTGCTATGTACACATCCACTCCTCAGGTTCAGGCAAAGAACTGAAATCATTTCTGCTGATCAAACACACCCTTAAGATGATAGGCTAATCACACAGTTGATCAGGGTGTTAATCGTTGCAGATTTCATTTTGTGTCACTATGACATTTTAAGTTTTAGCTGAAGTACTGCTGTAGCTGGTGTGGTATATCACATTGTCAACACAATAAACTCATCTGTGAGTCATGTTGAGGGGGAACTCTTTCAGAAACTGATAAAAGGTGGCTGGGACTTGATTCAGAGCACAGCAACGAGAACTAGCTCATAAATAAATTAGTCATTAGATCATAACAAAACAAAAATACTAATGGCTAATCAGGCTTCACACACTTCACACACACTCATAAACATGGACCCTGAGAATAAACAGGATCAGGCAGCCAGGAATTAAAGCAGCAAACAGTATATGTCAGATCCAACACATGCAGACTGCAACATAGTCTGCTGTGTTCAGACATGCCCCATAACACAGAAAAATTCCAGTAAGTCTTTTTTTTTTCCTTCTGGAAAACATCTGCTTTGTAACCACACACAACAAAACAAGGAAAGAACAAAAACAGCAAGATTTCTGTTTAACTGCTTACACGGCAGAAACATTTCCCAAACATTTAGCATTACCCGTTACAAAGTAAATCAGTTTTCCAGACAACCATTTAGAAACTCTACGTGCGGTTCATGTATATTTTGTAAAAAAAAAAAAAAAAAAAAAAAAAAAAAAAAAAAAAGCCAAATAATGGAAACCTCTCATCACTTTTTGCTATTATTTATAAATGCTTTGTAAGTGTCATTAATTAAAGTTCACATCTAATGTTAGATAAAACAAGAGTAAAGAATCTTTCTATGTTAAAGAAACATGCAGCACAGTTTGTTCCAGTGTAGCCACATGGGATGTAAAGTGACAGTACTGGTAAGTTAATGTAACTCCTGTCCAGTCACTAATCTCTTCACAAAGCTGCTATGTGTGTTTGCGGCCTGTCTGATTTCTTTAGAGTTGGTATGAGCCACAGCTGGTCTGGGTGGGCAGCTGCGGGCAGATGTGAACCTTGGTGAAGTAACATCTGAATGAGTGCACGAGTCAGTACAAAAACCCGCTGACGGGTGACATCTTAACCTGCGATGGACTCATACATGTTCAACTCACATATAAACAGAAAGTGTTAACATACTCACAGTGTCAATACAAATGTGTGTTATGCAAAAAAAAAGATCACTGTCACATATTGCTGCAAAGTTTTCTGACTATTTACAAAATCCTGTTTAACCTACTAAGCACGCCTTTAGAAAGAATTGAAAAATATATACTTACATAACCTCATTTCGGAAGTTCACTTTCAATAATATCGCTCACCTGGACAGGTAAAGTCTTGCAGTGGGTGTAATATTAAACCCTTCAGAGAAGGGAGGTGGAGAACGAGAGGTAAATGACTCACAAAACAGGACTTTGTCCCAGTCCGAGAGCCTGGTGACTGGCTGACTGACCTTCAGGCAAAGAAATTTTTATCTTATGTCCTGTCTTTTGGAAAATCTTCCAACTCCAACCCAATGTGTGGAGCATAGCTCCTGTGTGAGCTCAAAAACTGCTCATTTTTAACCAGCCAAGGTGATCAGGAAGTGGCAGTCAGATGGGCGGGGACAGAAAAAGGTAAATAGGAGAACTGCCCTAACCTGCTTGGGGAGTTGAGGAGAAACTGGATTCAGAGCAGGCAGATGAAATGAAGGTCTGAACGGAAATCACCCAAAATGTGTTTGAAAGGTGTTATTGACAAACAATGTTTTAAAGAAAAATTAAAATGTCAAGTGAAATTGCAGGAGTGTGTTTTGCTGGACGTTTTGACATACACCTTTTGAAAAACAATGAAGCAATAAAAAAATCAGTAATAATTCATTTCTTGCTATCAGCACATTAAAACACAGATTCATGTAAAGTACTTGATAATGAAACCCTGAATCACACCAACTGTCAAATCTCTTCGTGGTAATGCTGCTATGTATGTGGCGAGAACATACACAACTATACATAAAGACACTATAATCCTCACTGCTTGTATAAGGTTTTCATTTTCTGTCGTGGTTTTCCCTCTCTTTGACTTTTACTACTCCTTTAAAGCCATACGTGTGACTGGCTGTGTACAAAAACAGTAGTTATCCCTGATTTAAGGCATGGCTCCTCTCTTTCTTTTCCTCTAATACACTGAGACTGTGAGCCACAGGTGCTTCAGGGACTCACAGCTCCAGAAAACGGTAATTTTATGAGTCATGCTCTGACGTAAGAAGAGCTAAGCTTTGTACCCAATATGTCTGAGCAGCAGCGTGGTATCTATCTGTCACACTTAATGCATTCCTTTTTTCATGGTTTTTGTTTTGTTGTGTGTGTAGACAGACACACACATTACTTGCTCAAGGACACTTTGACATGTTGAATACCTGATTTTCAAAATGGAAGAGAACCACTCTAAAGTTGAACTACAGCCGCCTCCACAAGTATCAGGAGCAACATGCCAAACCAGAATAAATGTCAAACAGCCAACATCTGATTCACTGTGATAAATTATGATGTTTGTTTTTTTTTTTTTTTAACACTATCAGCATAAAGGGGACATTCTGCTTCCCATCACCAAAATGTAAAGTTGGATATATCTTCTCTTCTCTTCTATGGCTCGCAAATGTAATAATTCCAAATGTTATCCTTTTACAATCATAAACTTTAAAATATTTTAATGGGATTTCATGTGTTAAGCCAACACCACAAAGGGGTGCATAACTGTGAAAACATGATCTCCATAATTACAAACTTTTAACGTTTTTATTTCGAAGACAACATTGAAAAGCCCATGTCTTTTTTACACTTTACATGCACCTGATTTTGTATCAGACTGTTGGTCTGACACAAAATCGAAGTTTGCAATTGTACCTTGACAAAATGTGAAAAAGTTCAACGAGGACCAATACTTTTGCAAGGCACTGTAGATAAAATTCAGCTCATTTAATGAAATTTAAATTCAAATGCTTACACAGTAAATACAATTTTAAATACTAACTCCACTAAACTTGCTTCATCTTGACATGAAATAGAGAATATGAGCTATTTACGATGCAGAATCTGTGAGATTTCACAACCTCATTGCCTGGATAACAGGGGTTGGAGCTTTGAAATGTGAGCACTGTAAAGAAACTACTGTTTCTTTGAACTGATGTTGCTCAATGCTTTGATTCTTAAGCAATGATCTTAAATGCCTACAGCATCAACTAAATCCTCTGTTTAAATTTGACTTTTTGAAAATTAGCAATTGAATGCTAACACAATCTTTATTTTTAAAGGATTTTTTTCAGCTCTAGTGGCCATTATTTGATAGTGAAACGACAGGTAGGTGGGTTGTGAAAGGGGGAGAAGATATGCAGCAAAGGTCAACGGGCCGGGAGTCAAACCTGTGACGGCCGCGCCGAGGACTAAGGCCTCCTTATGTGGGTCGTGCATTTTACCCCTGCACCACCACTGCACCTGAATACATTACTCCTTGATTTAAGATGCCAAGAAAAGTATGATTGCCTTCATTGTTACAGTTAGCATGTTATTATCCTCATGGGAAATGTCTACGTTTAGTTCATAATATTGCTTTTTAAAGCTCAAGGTAATCATCTGGTTAAAAAGTTAACAGTACAAGACAGCCTGATACTTTCATGCTGACTCAAAAATCCAAATCTGGAGAGCAGAGCTCAGAAGAACAATTCCTGATGTCCTTCACTATTTTCATTTTCCTCCCACTTCCTCTGCAGAAGACCTGTTCTGTCCTCCAGAGAACAGTGTAATGTGTCAGGATGTGCTATAAGCCAAGAAATGCCCATAAAATACCACTTTTCCTAACTCATGCAATGTGTATTGCTGCAGTAATTCAGAGATTTAGAGTTCCTTGAACTCTTGAGTTTTCTTTGAAGTGCTGAGTTGGACCTGCATCCTGTTTTATTTCTGCTGATTCCTCAGCTCCCTGCTGCTGGAGTTTATCTAAACACAGTACTGCAGGTGAAACCAATCTCCTCCGTCTCTCTAGGACGCTTTCTTTGCTTTCTCTTATTTCACCTTTCCTCTCAGACTGAAGTGTATACACCAAAATGATCATGCTTGCTCCATCCCTTCTCAGCACTCTATTCCTGAGTCTCTTCTTCCCCAAATCCCCATAAAAGATATTGCCTTAGATTTCACATGAGAATCCAAAAGAACAGGTCAAAACACTCATTCAATATTTCCCTTTTAACAGACTATTTGAGATACTTATCACTTTCTTTTTTTACTTGCACTGCTTTGAAAGGGTTAGTATTTGTTTTTCACATCGCTGAAATATCTGACAAGAAATATCTGAAGGGAAGTCAACAAATAAGACAGCTGCCTGGCTCCAGAATAATTAACACAGATACTACCGTGTTGTAAAAAAAAAAAAAAAAAAAAAAAAGTATTTAACCTCTTTTGATCAAACCTAAATTTTTCAGGTGAAACAAAGCAAACAACACAAACAGATGCAAAATACAGTTTTCAAATGATGATTGTATTTATTAGAGGAAAAAAAAAATCTATCCAAACTAGCCTGACTGCATATAAAACTAGGTAAGACCCATCCCCCAACCCCACCCCTGGGACTTTTGGGAATGTAGTGACATAAGCGCTTTAGGGCTTGAAAACTTTCTATAAATGAATAAACCACAAATTTTGCTTTTTGCTTGAAATTCCTGAAGCAGAATCTCCAGCAATCAGTTTGAGACATTAAGCTCAAGCACACTTGCGTTATGCAGGAGGGCAATCTGAAGCTCACTAGTAAGTCTACCTCTGAATCTGGAATCCTTTTGCAGCCGACAGGGCCTGGAGAGAAACCCAGACATCCCATTCTCCAGCTTCTTCTGGGGTACTTTAAGCCATTTCCAGGCCAGGATGGATAAATATCGTCCCTCCAGCTTATATTGGGTCTGCCCTAGGGTGTCCTCATTGTGAGATGTCCCCGTAAAACTTCCAAAGAGAGACACCCAAAAAGCATCCTCATGAGAAAGACAACAGACTTCTTTCGATGTGGAGGAACAGCAACTCTACTTTAAGTTGCCTCCAGATGATGGAGCTCCTTACTCTATCTCTAAGGCTGATTCTGACCACCCTACAGAGGAAGCTGCTTGTATCCAGGATCCTGTTCTTTCAGTCATGATCCATATCTCATGACCCCAAGGGAGGGTTGAAACCAAGACAGACCTGTAAATTGAGAGCTTTGCTTTTAGATTCAGCTCTTTCTTTACAACATCCCTGTTCTGTCAGTCCATTTCCCGCTCCAAACTAGCATACAAAACACCACGGTACTTAAAAACATCCACTGGAGGCAGAAACTGACCACCAACACAGAGGGCATAGTCCACCTTCTCATGGCTGACAACCATGGGCTCAAACTTAGAGGAGCTGATTATGTTACTGCAAACTGATCCAGTGCTTGCTAAAGATCATAGAAAGAAAGCGTCGTTAGAACCACATTGTTTGTAAAAAGCAGAAATGAGACACTGATGTTTTCTAAATCTGTGAAAAGCTAAAAAAAAAAAAAAAAAAAAAAAAAAAAAAAAAAAAAAAATTGGAGTACCCTTGTCATTCTGGACTTCAATTGAGGTCTAGACTTCAACTAATATGTTATGGCATAGGCTTGAATAGGCTGTATGCTCATGATCAAAATGACTTTGCAAAGAAGAGTGGGCCAAAATTCTTCTGTGGGCCAAAATTCCTCCACAGAGATAAAAGACTCATTGGCTTTTATTGCAAGCACTTGATTGGAGTTTTTGGCTGCTAAAGGTCTCAAAACCAGTTATTAGGTTTTGGGGTCATTTACTTTCTTAAATAAGGACAGGGTGGTTTAGATAGCAAAATATCAAATTATTTTACTTTTGAACATCCCCTTTAATTTTTCTTTCAAAGGCAAAGAAGTAACTACAGAAGGAAAATGTGCATGTCTTAATCAAAATAGGTGGGGAGTTTTTTCGCAGCAAGACTTTATTAGCTAGACTCACTCTTTTCCTTGTTAGCTAGGCAACATTAGCACTTAGAATTTAAAACTGCCCTTATTGTTCCCCTCTGCTTAATGCATTGGTATTTTCTTAAAAATTTGACAGTCTCATTGTCTTTTGAAATAAGCTAGCTTTAAATGCTGTGACTGGAGAGTTCTACCATGACAACAGCCTCAAAAAGGTGACATCAAACAGCCAACATCTTTCAACCATTTATGGGGGACAACACAACTTTTCAACTGGAAGAGCTTTCAACTGGAAAATGTATTTTTTTAAATGTGTTTCCTTAACAGTTGCGTGCTCAAACTGCCAGGGCAACAAAGCCCTCTCGCTAAGCTACTTGAGCTTATTGTTGAAAAGAAGTTGAATAAACGTTTCCTCTCTTTCACTGACTCCCTTATCCTGAGTTTTTGGGACAAAATAAAATCAATCAATTTTATAGAAAAGTAGATGTTTTAATCAGCAACAGCTGCATGAACGCAGTGCAGCCTCAGTGCTGTTATATTTATTCTTAGAATGAGTGCAACACAACTAAAACTTTTGCTGAGTGCAAAATGTTCACTCATTTACTCTCTAAACTGCATCTTGAGGATCATCTTGCATCATTTTACAATGTACTTTAAAAATGCTTCCCAGTTGGACAAAAGTTAATGCTTCAAAAACAATTTCAGTACAAATTGTTCTGGTAGTTTAACCAGTCCTGCTGCTCACTCCAACAAGAGGAACTGCTCAACTCTACACTCACGAGCCACTTTCTTCGGTAGACTCACTTAAGTGCTCATTAACACAGATTGCAAATCAGCCTATGGCATAGCAGCAACTCAATGCATTTAGGCATCTAAACATGCTGAACATGACTTTTTGAAGTTCAATCCAAGCATCAGAAAAAAGGAAGAGATGCAAAAGAAGTTAAGAAACTTTGAAAGTACAGTAGCATGTTTGTTGGTGCCAAATGGACTGGTCTGAGGATTTCAGAAACTGCTCATCTACTGATCACTCAGGTTTACATAGAATGGCCCCAAAAAGAGGGATTATCCAGTGAGCAGCAATTTTTTAGGCAAAAATGTCTTGTTGATTTCAGAGGACAATAGGCATTCTGGTTCGAGTTTATAGAAAGGCAACAGTAGGCCATATAATTCAATACAATAAAACTAAGGTATGCAGAATATGACCTAGAGTAGGAGAACATGCAGGGTCCCACTCTTGTCAGCAAAGAACATTACACTGAGGCTATGATTCACACAGGCTCACCAAAATTGGACAATAATGGATTCAAAAACTGTTGTCTGGTCCAATGAGTCTTAATTTCAGCTGCAACATTCAGGTGTTGCATTCATATAGGGTCCGAATTTGGTGTAAACAACGTGAGAGCAATAATCTATCCTGCACTGTTTCAATAGTTCAGGCTGGTGGTTGTAGAGTAGTAGTGTGGAGGATATTTTCTTCAGACACTTTGGATTTGTTAGAACTAACTAAGCATCATTTAAATTCCACCGCCTACTAAGTTTTGTTGCTAACAGTATCCAGTCCTTTATGACCATAGTATACCAGTCATCTGATAACTACTTCCAGCATACCAATGGACCATGTCACAAAGCTCATATAATTTCAGACTGATTTCTTGTACATGACAATGAGTTCACTGCACTTCGACAGCCTCCACAGTCACCTGATCTTAGTCCAATAGATTACCTTTAGGATGTGGTGAAACAGGAGATTTGCATCATGAATGTACAGATAACAAACCCTGATGGTATCATGTCATTATGGAGTTCAGGCAGTTCTGAATGGGGTCCAGCCCGTCATTAACAAGGTGTACCAAGTGTATATTGTGCATGATGCTGTTTACTAGGGGACAATTTGAACACAGGCTTTATTTATTGCAAGTTAAAACTGTTTTACTTCTTGCTCGGAAAGAAAATAAAAGATTATTTTACCAGAGGACAAAGTTAATTAATTGGTATGATTGAACTGTTCTAACCTAAATAGGGATATAGTGTATTCAAAAACAAGAAATTATTTCTGTTACCACAGTTCTGGTTCTCTCCTCTAAATTATTGACATTATTTGATAACATAAAATTGAAAAGTAAAAATGAAGACTGTGCCAGAAGTGTATTTTTTTCTTTCCCTTTTAATTCAGTCTATAAAAGTAGTCATGCTGTATTCCTCTGTATTCTACATGAATGCATTTTCTTAGATGAAACACTTTTGATTTCTGCAGGTAACCTTCAACATACCAGCCTAATTCAAAATGGCATCTGAAATACACAAGTGCTCCTGTCTAATATGGTTTCCCTCACCCTTCACTCACAACAATAATGGAATGTGGCTTTCCATCACTGCCAGAACGACGCATGTCCATCCATATGCGCTTAACTGCACACACGGTACATAAGCACTAAAAATGCTTATTGTCAGGCGGCAGCCATCTATTAGTTTGTGCTATGACACGGTTGGCTCAAAGCCATTTTTGGCACACTTCAGTCTGCAACTGAGACAAGACATGCAGGACGGATGAGCTTTGGAGCATGTTCGTTTTACTTCTTTTAATTTGCGCTAAAAGGTATGTTGATAAAGTAGGACAGTCGATTTTAATTTTCACCCTCCTGCTAATGCAACAAAAAAAGGCCCATAATGATTTATTCAATAATTCATTACTCTTGAATGCAAAGATGTTCTATTTTTCACATTGAAAACCTGTGCCGAATCTGCATGTGTTTGTGTGCTGACCTGACATCTGCTCTATAAACAGAAATCAATGGTGAGGATATTATCATTCAAAGTGCAAAGGATAGATGACGTGATTTGCTGTGCTATTTGTCAAATGTCACAGTGACACCAGACCAGATTGCAACAAAAAAGGGAGACATTTGTAGATAATCGGAAACAGGGATGAGTATGAAGCAGAATACAAAATGAGAAGCTGGCAAGCAACGAGGTCCAGAGGGACAACGAGAGAGGGATGGAGAGTGGTGTGTCTCATTCATTTTTCAGAGTTGAAGTGATGGTCTGAGCGTCTGTGGGAGAGGGAGAAGGAGGGAGGAGGAGCGAGTTGGAGCGTGTCTGTTCCAGTCGGAAACACTCAGCCAACAACAATCAGCCAAATGAAGATAAATGCACCTAATCTGTCCGCTGCTAAAACCACACCTTCGCTATGGAACTCACTGCCATCTACAAGCCCCCCACACAGACTTATACAAACAAATTAAATAAACAAGCTCCCCCCACACTGCAACGGCGCATAGGCATTCATACGGCCCTGCACAAAAAGCCATAATGAGTGCATCTTGATTTGTGTTAACAGAAGTGTGTCGAAGGAAAACTAGAACAGAGACGCAGATGCTTGACAGCGGGACAGTCTCATTATCCTGGTCCAGTGATAGAGGGCTAGCAGCGATTCCTGCCGACCGCATATGTCACTCACAAGTTGCCTTTGGTAACACCGCATTAGCCTGATTGGCAGCACGAACTGAAACAAGGAACCTGGCGGATTTAAATGTCATCTAATAAGAGGCCAGATAAAAAGTGCAGAGCCTTGTGAAAGCTGCTTTACCCCTTAATTTACTTAACAATTTGTTCATAAACTGTAATGTATAATAATAGGACTTAAAGTCAAAGACCAATACAAAGTAGTATACAAGTAGAAAGTAGAAAGATAATGCATTGTTTTCAAAATTTTTATAATAAAGAAAAATCTGGAAAATTTGGCTCATGTTTGTTTGCGTTGTTTACTGATTCTTTGTGTCATTTCTTGCTATTTTCCCCAGTTTCCTCTTGCCCACAGCTGCAGTGCATTCAGTTAACTACACTCACCTGCTCCTAGCTCCAGTAATCATTGGGCCAGTATTTAAGCTTCCAGCTTTCAACGACTCCTTTTTAGATTTTTCTGCTGTTAGTCATCATAACAGCTCCTGTTATGATGACTTCCTGTTGCTCCTGATTCCTCTTGGGCTGCCACTGATATCCTTTGATGTCTATTTTAAACTTTGTTGTTTTGCTTTTTACTTCACTTTTTACATGATTCTGCCTGCCTCCTGCCTGATGGGGTCCAGTCCAACAAAAAATCCCCAAAAACATGAAACGTGTCCTTTTCACTTTATTACTGTGCTATTTTGTGTTACTTCTTCACATAAAATCCAAAAGAAATACATTAAAGACTGAGGTTACGATGTAACAAAATGTGGGAAAAGTTTGACGTGTATCATTGGTTTTGCACTTTTCATGCAGGCCTCTGAAATGTCCCAGCTGTGAAAACACACTTCACTTCACTGAGAATATCTGGCAGGATGTGAGCATCCACAGTCTAATTTTCCATGACATTTATATCAGGATCTGTTCGGAGATTTCTTCCCAGTAGCACCTCAACGTCTTCACCTATCAGTAAAAGCTCCTCCTGAAAAATGTCATTTGATGGCCTCCAACTCTCATGCTGACTCTCTTTCATAATGTATGTCAGAGTTACATAATGACGAGTCAGGTTGCAGCAAGACTGTTTAAAAAAAAGGGTTTGTTGTGGCTTGTGTTGGTCCCACTTCAATCATTTTCGTTGTATTTTGGAGTGATTAAAATGGGTTTATGATGCAACAGGCCAGATGACTGGGACTTACAAGAAAGTGAACAGACTGAGTCATTCATAACAAATGTAATCCTCTCGTCCTTTTATTAGATAGTCATGCCATTCAGCTAAACCTGCACCTACAGCATGCAGTAAGCAATGCCCCAGTCCAGACATTGGCAAAAGCAGGAGAGGAAGCTTGTAAAAGATTGTATGGGTTGAGAGCCTGTTTCTGTTTAGTGTGTCTGAAAGGACTGTTGAGCGCTGGATGAATCAGACTTTATAAATATTCACAATTCTCTCCTCCGCTCTCACTACCCTACTGCGATCACTTAGCTGCACATCCAAAAAGCTTTAGACCTTTCTGAGCACTTCCATAGAGGATTGAAAATCTTACTAATACAGTGAAATTACATGTGTTTATTTACTGAATGACATATTATTTAACTCAGAATGAAACATAAATCTTTGCTTGGAATTGCTGCTGCAAATCACATTAGTAGAAAAGTTAATTATGGGAACAGTCTAATCGCCTAGTGTGGCTGCTTTGACATCTATGTATGAGCTTTTCTCAGTCTGTCTGTTGCTATGGTAATATGTTTCTACATTAATGCTCACTGGCACAGCCTTTGTGCTTGTTGACACTTCAATGAAAATTTGTCCTGATTTATTTTATGCCCTCATGTTTTCTGACTGGTGTTTTTGAGTGTGACTGAAGCTTATTATGCTTTGCCAAGGCTGCTAGATTATTCCCATGTTGCATTGATTTTTACCATGCAGGGCTTGTCTCCCCATGTTTCTGGACTGGAGCCTGATGTGGAGCTCTGACCATTGTCCTCACTGTTCCAGTCACAGCAGCTGCTCTGCTCCAAAGCTGGACACCAGCAGATAACTCATCCTTTGATGTGAGGCATCAGGGTGGCTCTCATTCTGCCTCAGGTTATAGCATTAGATACAGACCTGTTAATGATGGATTCCCTTTACGGGAACATCTGTATTATTAGAGAAGCTGCCATAGATGTAAAAGAATACTGTGTTCTTAGCATTCAGTGCTGTGAAAGTGTTTGCCCTGTTTCTTCTGTTTTTGCTCATTTGTCACACTAATTTACCAGGTGTTACTGATTACTGCTAAATCCATGCAATTAAAAATCCCCTGAGCAAGTTCTGTCTGACAACAGGAAGTACGTAAAAAGATCTCAATATGCAACACATCATGGCTCAATCTAGAAAAAAATTCAAGAACAGATAAGAAAGATCTATCAGTCTGGAAGGGGTTGGAAAGTTGTATCTAAACTTTTGGAACTCCGGCAGAACCACAGTGAGATCCATTATCTGCAAAAGGAGAAAACATGAGACAGTGGTGAACCTTCCAAGGAGCAACTGATGTCAACAACTCATCCAGGGGGTCATAAAAAAGGAAGAGACTTGGCAAAAAAAAGGCATTCATAGGGGAGTTCCAAGATAAAAACTAGTGCTGACCATAAAAATCCCACAAAGGCCTGTCGCACATTTGCCAAAAGACATTTTAGCAATCCTCAAAACACTTTTAGAAAATTATTCTGGGGTCTGATGAAACAAACAACATACCAACAATCAAACGGTCAGTGGTGGTGGTATTGTGATGATCTGGGGTTACTTGCCATTAATGATGGAACCATGTGTTCTGTGTTATACCAGAAAATTCAAAAAGGAGAAGGCTTTACCATTGGTTTGTGACCCATAGGTCAAGCTCACTTGGGTCATGACAAGAGAATGATCCCAAGTACACCAGCAAGCCGTGGCCAAAAGAAATGAAGGTATTAGATGTGGCCTAGTCAAAGTCTGGACTTATATTCAGTTAAGCTGCTGTGGCGTGGCATGGCCTTAAACAGACCGTTAGTGCCTGGAAATTAATTAAATTGGATTAATTTACAATATTTCTGTTTATAAAGAGTAGATCAAAAATTTCCCCACAGTGATGTAAAAGACTTATAGCCATTCATCAATATATAAATATATAAAACAATGAGAGAAAAAGGTGGAGAGGATTGTGCTGAATGTGCCTTAATTTGGGAAGTTTGAGTGTAAATCAATTAAAGTAAGTGGATCACTGATCAATATTTTAGAACTACATTTGCTTGATGATCCCTATGATTTTCATGCATTGATATTTTCCTGATGATTTTGATTATTTTCATGTGTATTTGCTTGATGATTTTTATGATTTTGCTCAATGATTTTGATGTTTTTGATGATTTTGCTGTATACTTGATTGATGTTTTTATGATGTGAAGCACTTTGAACTGCCTTGCTGTTTATACAAATAAACTTAACTTTATTGCTAATTCCTCATGGCATGTTGAGATAGCTGTTGAGGCGTTTTTGTATTTGTTTAGGTTGTTTTAGTTTGATATTAAAAATGCATTTTATAATCTAAAACATTTAAATGTGACAGAAAGGCAAAAGCACTACACTGTATTCAAGAAGTTACATTTAGAGTCAGTCTTCTTATATCACTGAAACAAGCTGTTTCACTGTGTTGTTTTTTTTTTTTTTTTTTTTTTTTTTTTTCCCTTTATGTAACCAATCACTTCAGCTTCCAGGGTGTAGTTATCTAATGTTTAGAATAAATCAATAATTATTAATGACTACTCAAAAGTACCTTATACAACCCCAATTAAAAACAGAAGAAAGCATCTGTTTAAAGTCAGATTTATTTAGAATCTGCAAAAAAAAATTGCTTACCATCGTAATCTGTTTTTCCATTAACATTGTTTTCAATCTCAACAATACTCCAAATGATGAATATTTCTTGTTACCATCAAAACATTCAGTTTCTAGTTATCATGGGAGATGAGTCCAGCCTACAAAAGAAACATCCATCGGAATATGAATTACCCTGAAAGTTGTGTGGTGAGTGAGCCATAAATATGCACAGTTCATCTCCATATTTGCAAAGGTGAAATTACTTGTATTTCAGTATATTAGCTTTTTTCAGATTAAACACAGAGATGAGACCGATGTCTCTCAGCAGTGGGACGTGACAATTAGCGTAAAATATCTAATATCGTTTGTATAGCTCCACTATCTGTAAACTGATACCCTCCAATAAGAAAAATTAACAGTGCCTTGCAAAAGTCTTGAAGTTGTTCACATTTTGTCCTGTTGCAGGCAGAAACTTTTACATGATTGAATGCCACAAAGTATTGCGTGATTGAAAGGATAACTATCTGTGGTGTGCATTTTGTCTTTCTCCCCCTTTATTTTGATCCTCCCAAATTCATCCCAGTGCATCCATTTGCCTCCAGAAATCACTTAGGGGGTTGAGGGGTAGGAATATTTTGACATTTATATTTTGGTAAGGCACTTTATAAATTGAAGGAAATTAAATTTGACCATGCACTGCATAGGTCTATTTTAAAACGTCTTTTTACAGGACATATTATAACACAGTGACTCAGTGTTCTGTGTCCTCGTCAGTGCAGCAGGGAAAGTACTCCCAGTAACTGCAAAAACGCACTGGGCATATACAATTTTGTCCATATAAAACCAACTTTTATGATCTTAATTTTGCAGATTCCAATCTTCTGAGAAAGGCTTAACACAGAAAGGGTCAGAGTGAGACAAAGAACGCCAGTATTTTAATCAGAAGTTATCATAATCTGGGGTAAGCTGCGGAAGACAGTTGCCATGTGAAAGCCAATTGCAGCTTTCACAGAGGAAGGCAGACGTAGGTAACAAGGTGTGGATGCAGAAGGAAATTGAAGGTTTTTAAGAGGAGTGATTAAAGGAAAAAAGGGGGATGAGGGATTAATACAGCTCTTCCAATATTGGACTGGAAAAGGCCAGGCATAAGCCTTAGTTCACACATGAAGCTGTGTCTCAGTCTTTCACCTTCCTCAATGAACACTGGTTGCATCTTTATTTTATCCCCCCAGTCTCCCCCTGTGGTTTTCCTATGACGTTGAACAGACGTGGAAGTTAGCATCACTGAGAGAATGTATGTGTGGGTGTATGCATGAGAGGGAGACGTAAACAGACACTGACCAATCATGAACATGCACTGCTAGTTTTGATTACCTAACATTAACAAAGGGACTGAGAAAATGTAGGCAATACACATGCACACATTTCTGCTTTTAGACAAGATAAGCTTTTTATTTTTGAGTACAGATTAAGAGGAAATTGTAACTACTGTGGGTTCAACTCAGCATAATGACCCTGATGGTCCTGTCCTTCTGTTGAGCTCTCTCTCCTTCCCTGTGGAAGTGTCGACCTAATCAGACATGTCAAGTTTGTCAAGCCTGACCATGTTCTGCATTATGCTGCACAGTGACGGATCAAGGTTGGATCAAAGAAAACTACTGGAAGAAAACATGAGAGTTTACAGACATGTTTCCACAGACTCAAGTCTGCCTGTAAAAATAAGAACTAGAGCAGCAGACCTTCTAATAGTCAGCATGTCTGAAGCGACCCGTACCAAATTGGTATTTAAAGTAGTCTATTAATCTCAGAGGAGGGTGAATGAGTGAATATCAAAGGGGGTCCTTGAGATGGTAGTAATCCCATTTAGGTGACCCCTAATCCTGTGATATAGATGTCCTAAGAATAGAAGATAAGACTGGATTCTAACTGTGGAGGGGTATCCACTGTGATGACAGGCTATTTTAAAACTGTAATTGTTAAGTAATTAAGAATGGGTCAATAAGTGAGTTGAAGGAGAAAGGCTAACAGCGACTCACACATCAGAACATGTTAACAAGGCACTTGGGGGCAACATGACCAACACTGGGAGATACTCCCTGTCTTCTTGGTATTCAACACAGAGGAACACAAAAGAAAGTGATCTTTAAATCCTGCAGCTAAATATTCATTGGCAGCTCCCTGGAAGAACAACAAAGAGCGGTTTCAGCCTCAATCAACAGAAAGCAGTGAAGCAGTGAGCTAGGAAATTATGCACAGATTCAGCTCATTTCATTCTCTTTTGTCATTTTCTATTACAAGAAAAAGCATCTGTGTTCAGTCATTATGCTAAATTATTGAAATGAAAGCAATGAACAGGATAGGATGGAGCTCTGTAGTCCTCTGTTTACTCCTGTGCAAATGCAATGCTATTGACAGTGTCGTTTCTGTCAAACTGGCTGCAAGACAATTATGTAAGACTGGTTGAAACTGACATGATACGCAAATTTGTAACACGGCACGTGGTCTATCAACGATGCAGAGTCTAATTGCTCTTATCTAATCTCCCACTGGGATTAATAAAGTATCATCCAGTTCAATATAGCTGTTTGCTATTGATCTTTTCTCATGCTGCTGTAAGTAAAGCTTTGATGAAGTTCTGGCGGCACCCCTCCAGATGTGTGAAGTAAAACAGATTTTAGCCGCTATGATTCTAATGAAGCAGGCTGGTAATCGCTGCTGTAAGTCACAACAAAACCAGCTAAACTATGGATTTGATATTTGACACCTTTCATATTGGGGTACTCTTGGCTTTGACATAATCATCAGACAAGGTGAAAGAAAACATCCAAAGCTTAAGTATGACAGTTTTTGGCTTAGGCATGCTGGTGCGAAAATTAGTGGTTTGTTCAGAACAATAACAGAAAGAAGCAGCAAGCAAGAATAACTTCAGTAAAAAATGCTCAGTGACAAGAAACCATCACCTGCATGCCACCAGTTAAATGGCAAGGTTTTGGCATCCTCGGTAATAGGAACTATGTAGCAGACTCCACCTACTTGTTTCCTTGCTCCAAAAAACAACAAACGTCATAATGTTTAGTTGTGTGATACAAAAATACATTCTTTATGGATGAGCAGCAAGAAGAAGGTTTTGCTGAAGGAAAACTATAATAAGTCATGTTTGCATTTTGCAACAAGCCATGTGAGGAACTCAGCTAACATGTAGAGGGTGCTCTGATTTTGATGATCCCAAGATAGTGAGATTGTGTGTAAATAACCTTTGCAGAGTTTGGTCTCTCTAGCACTCTCAGTGTGATTCAAAATGGTGGCATTTGAACCTGCTGCAGCTACATTTTCAACCTACGATTACCTTCTAAACTACATTTTCTTAAAGCTAGCTTTACACTGTTAATGCTACAAAACTAATCATATAAAATGTATGCAAGTATAAATATTCAATTCTTTTAAAAATTATTATGAAGAATATACCCAGAAATGTTATCAAATTGTGTTGTACCATTCTTATTTAATAGGTAAAAGCAGAAATGCTAGTAGCGTGTTGCGAGGGCTTCAAAGTGAAAGAGGTGGGACGTAACGGTATAGTTCCTGGAGTCATCAAAATGGAAGTGCAGCCGATGCACAGTATTTAGCTCTAATGAGCCTCTGACGATGAGGCACTTCAATGAAGCGCCTCATTCATAATAAAAAGATTCAGCCCCGCGGGCAGCAGCTAAATGAACTGGGACCAAATGCAGGCAAACAGTTTAGACTTCTTCCTCAGCTCTGAGAGTGTCAGCTGCGATAATTAAGCACACAACCAACATCCCCAGACTCTGATTATGCTCTATGTGGCTTAACAGACAATGGAGATACACTTTGGTTGGCAAAATGTAAACATGTGACTCAGAACAATTATGTTTTAAGATTACTAAGAGGTTCAACCAGCCTATGAATAAAAGTGGGCTCAAAAGACTCAAGATAAAAGAAATAAAAATTCCCTTTTCCCTCATTGTTATGCATGCAAGTACAAAACCCGTGACTACATTCTGCCTCCAGCTAATATTTCAGCCTTAAAGATCTAATAACGGAGAACTTGTGAGAGGTGAATTTGGGATTAATAAACATGTTGCAATTAAAATATCCAACACCACAGTCAACTTGTATAGAGTTCACCACAAATCTCCAAAGACATAGAGCTTTTTGTCGCATACTCCCTTGGGAGCGATCTTTGCAAGTTTGCAATTCTAATAGGCCTACACATAACAAAGCACTCAGTGGGGGATTAATCATGTTTATCATTGCTATCTAATCACATCAAAGGAGATGGATTGCAGGAAATAGTTCATGACTTCTAGTTCTTGAACACGAGACAGAAGAGGCCATTGGAGAAACCTCTGAAACAGAAGAGATAGATGACATGTTGTCACTGTAAATCTTGAGTGATTAGTTTCTGAGGCCAACAGTCTGAGCCACAACCGACTAAACAGAGATGTAAAGTAAAATAGGTGCATAACACCACACTGATCACCCAGAAGTCATGTAAAAATTGGAAATTATATCAGTTATATTATTCCACTGGTTTTGTTTTTGTATAATAATGTGCCATTACTTTTGATCTGGACTTTTTTCTTAACAATTTACAAACTAAACAACAAAAAAGTAATAAAACTATACTTATATAAATATTCATGGACACAAGATAAAGTCTGGTCTTCCCTCAGCTGTATGCTTGCCTGGTGATTATCTGGAGCAGATTGTCTCATTATGTGGTTGCAGTCACTGAATGAACTCACGCTGAATGTTACTCGTACAAAGTTACATTTAGCAAGATTTTGTCCTCAGATATTATGGCTAAAGTAGCTCTAGTTAAACAGAAGAAATTTTTGGGACACATCATCACCTTGATCTGTGTTTTCTGCAGCTACTTCAGGAGAATTATTTTATGACAGGGTTTTGTCTTTAGACTTTTTTTTTTTTTTTTTTTTTTTTTTTTTTTTTTTTTTTTTTGATCTGCCTTATATGTACTATATTTGTTTGAGCACCAATTTTTTTTGTTGTTGTTTTTCTTGAAAATCAGTTTCAGATCTTTCCAGAGTTTCTCAATTGGATTTGGTTCTTTAATTTGACTTGGGGAATTTTAACACATGCATATGCTTTGATCTAAACCACTCAGTTGTAGTTCTGACTGTATGTTTAAGATCATTGTCTTGCTGGAAGCTTCCTTCCTGACCTGCTGTGTTCCTTGGTTTTTATGATGCTATTCACTAATGTTTCTAAGAAAACGATGTGTCCTTCAGAAAAAAGATGGAATTATATTGAGATTACATATATGTGGACTATATTCATATATTAGATGACTTGTAAAGGTAATTGGTTACACTGCATTTTATGTAAGGTGTTACAGCCAGTGGCTTTTTTTTTTTTTTTTTTTTTTTTTTTTTTTTTTTTTTTTTTTTTTTTTTTTTTTTTCTCATTTGTTTAGTTTCAGGTGCAGTTGCAGCTTCCTGCTCGCTGGCTCCCCTGTGGGAACTTGGTGCAGACCTCCTCCTGTGTCACTTCCTGTTTCAAGTCTCCACTCATCCTGATTGGACACCCACCTGATTGCCCAACCAATCCGTGAAGAGGCCTCCTTATTTAAACCTGCACTCCTTAGAGGAAAGGCAACTGTGTCTTTGTTTGAATGGTTTGCATCTTTGCTGGGTGGTTTTTACCTTTGGTAGCTTTCATAGCTTTGTCTTGCTGTAGCACTCTGTAGCTGTTGTAAACTCTGAATGTGCTACTGGGTTTTGTTAAGCCAGTAAACTCTGAAGTGACCTGTATTTTGGCTGTTCTTTTATTATTATTATTATTATTATTATTATTAGTACTAATGCTGGTTTGCAGCTCTGGTGTTAAAACCTGAGCATTTGTTTTGGGGATTTTTGTTTTATTCAGTGTTATGACTTTGAATTGTTAATTTTCATGCTTGCTTAAAGAAAGAAAAACTGAACAATAAATCATTGAACTTTAAAACCTTTAAAATCTGGGTATTAATGTTAATTCCCCTTCCCCTTGGTTGAGCCAGGTCATAACATAGGGACATCAGAGTAAATGGGACTACATAAAAAAAATGCATGCCAGATTTTCTGAAAGGTAGAGAAAATTTTTGAAAAAATCTTACACAAACAGTAATTAATTAATCTAAAATCTAATCCTAACAAACACAAACGTGGTATTCCATCTGTGTAGAAAAAATAACATCACACATAGCACAGATTGGACTGTGTAATCAATACATTTGGAATTGAGCATAAACGAACTCTGGCAAGCAAACAAGATATTTTCCTTGTTCTCCTCCACTTTGCTTTCCATTCCCACCCACATATGCTCTTCACTTTGGTGACTAAGGCTCTGTAATTCTCTGCCAGCCTTATTTCACTAATTAATTGTGGTATTTGTAGGTACTAAGCTAAAAGTGCTCCATTAGCGGCTCAGGAAATGGCAGCCCTGCTGTGGTTGGTGTTATTTTGCACCAAAGCCTCGAGGACAGCATTTTAAAGGTTTTTCAGAGCATTGCTCACATCTCAGTGGGAGTAACATATGAATCAGAATTGGGATAAATTCAGATTAGGTGTTACCAGGGCCTAGCTGCAGGGGCGTTGTGATGAGGTGAATAATGGAAGTAGGTTTAAACTGCACCAACATAGTGGGGGTGTTACACTGATGTGATAAAGGGACCTGAATGAGGACATCACTAGAATATTACAAAGAAACAAATGATTTGATGAAAAACATTTTGGACAGGTGATACTTTTTTTTTTTTTTTTTTTTTTTTTTTTTTTTTTTTTTTTTTTTACAAAGACCCTCTTTCACAGCAAGAAAATAGAACATGAGACATAGCTGGCTGAATAAGAAGAAAGTAAGTACTGAAAGCTGAAAGAAAGCCATCAGTTGTCTCCTTTACAGTTTTTCACAAGTCATGTTGGAGAAAATGACATGTGGAAGAAGGTGCTCTGGTGCAAAGCACTAAAGACGAGACCAAATTTCAACTTTTTGGCCTACATGCAAAATCCTATATGTGACAGAAGATAACTCTGCACATCACCGTGAACACACCATTCCAGAGATAAGACATGCTGTTGGCAGCATCATGCTGTGGGGTTACTTTTATTTGGCAATGTTGTGAATTCTGGTCAGAGAGGTTTTGTGGATGGATGCAGTTAAATGCTGGGCAATCCTGGAAGCAATCCTGATAGAGGTTGCAAAATACATGACATTGCAGTGGAGGTTCACCTTCCAGGAGCACAGTAGTTCAAAACATACAGCAAGGGATACAAGAGAAAGGTTTAAATTATAGCATGTCCATGAATGGTTCAGTCAAAGTCCAGCCATGAATTCAATTATAAATAATTTATGTTCACTTGAGATATTTTGCAAAGAAAGGGACAAAACCTTAACTCTCTCGATGTGGAAACCTGGTGGAGCTGCATGGCAAATTACAAACGCATGGTTGACTTTCAGATTTTTATTTGTAAAAGGTTTATATGTATCACTGTCCATCAACTTCACAATGTTGCACTACTACGTGTTGGTCTGTTCAAGAAAACTCCAATAAAATGAATTCAAGTTTCTGATTGTAAAATCAAATGAAATGCAAAAGCTCAGATGATTTAAAATAAATCTGGAAGTCAAACAAAGAAGACACAAACCAAAAATACAAAAAAACATAATTAAATTAATAAATTAAATAACTTTAAATAGTTTCATTTCCTTTAGGATTTAAATTAAGAAAACTCTCCCTGGAGTATGTAAGTGACATCCCGATAAGAGCTGGGTAAATCCTCGAGAAGCTATAGAAACACGCTTCAGTGCTTTCTTTATTATCTCCCTAAACACAGAAAGCCCTGGGTCGTGCTGTTATAAAAGGAAAGGTGTCAGAATGGTTTATAACAAGAGGAGCCACAGACAGGCAGACAGCGAGATGGATGAGAAATCAGCGTCCTTTATTCAAGTAAAACAAAACCCAAAGCACTACAAAGCAGGTAGATTAAAATAGGAAGTAGAACTATATTTAACTAAAAACCCTACAAAACTTATCAAAGTAACTTAGGGACAAAAAAATGGATCTGAAGGAGAGCAAGGGAAAACTGGAAATTTTTATACTGATTACCATAAAGTGGCTGTACAAGCATATTCAAAGTTAATACCAATAGCACTGATCTTACACACAGTTTCTACTTGATTAGCTTCTGTTACCTCATCTAGTATCTATTAATTGGTCAATACCGGGTGACAGGGGGATAACCAGTTTGGACTTAAAACCCCAAAATATCTACTTTTATTAAAAGAATTGGATAGACAGAGATGATCTTTATGATCTTCAATGGTTCTGTCTTTTCTCCCGTGTTTGCCTAAATTCCATAAAACAAAGAACATTTTTTAAACGTCTGGAGGAGTGTCTGGGGTTTTAGGTTTTGTCTTTTGTAATTTACTGTTCACAATCTGTTATAGTCTCTCTGGTTTCCTTGTCATGCAAATTGCTGTTTGTTTCATCTGTTTTTCATGTTGATAGCTTTCATGGGCTGCATAGTGAAGCAGTTGTTAGCAGTTTTCATGGGTTCAAATTATATCAGGGCCTGAGGTGGTCCTCACACTAAACACCGTCTGAAAGAAAGCCCAGCAGAGGTTGCATTTCCTGCAACAACTTGAGAAATACAACATGTCTCAGGAGCTGCTGTTCATCTTCTATTCTGTCATTATTCAGTCTCTCCTATGCACATCCATTCCTGTTTGGCTCTGCCACAAAACAAGGACAAGATTGTACTGTAATATGAAATAAGGGGTGCAAAAAAAATCATTTTTGGTGCAGGGCTTTTTAAAAATATATATTTAAAAATATGAAAAGTGTGATGTGCATTTATCTTAATACCCACTTTCTCTAATAAATCTAAATAAAATTCATTGCAACCTTCAAATGCATGGTTGGTTTTTTTGTTTTTCTGTGTAAAAGAATTTGAAAACCATGTATCTTTCTTCTATACTCTTCACAATTGTGCAATATTTGTCTATCGCTTTAGATTAGGTTTGAACACACTGAATACTTGAGTTGCAATCTGACAAAATGTTAAACAGTTCAAGAGGTATGAAGCCTTTTGCAAGTCACAGTACAAATGAAGGATCCCCAAGCAGACACACATTTGAGAATGACATGTCAGCTCTGACCCAGAAAACTGCAGATCTGTTATTGTAACCCTACCCTCCCAGGGTGATCCACAACCATTTAAACTTTTGTGTTGGCTGAAAGAATCAGGTCACAATTGCAAATGCTTGAAGAAACTTTGATCTAAAAACATCCTCGACACAGAAGTGAAAACTCACAGTTTTGCAGTGAAGATGATTCTATTTTTTTACAACATCAATTCCTTTAAGATCTCATTATTTTTTTTATTTATTTTTTTTTTCACCAAATTTTATTTCTGGTATCACAGTATTATGATATTAATTTCTTAGACATTACTTTAGGGAAGCAAACTCCTCTGTTAAACAGATTAACTTTTTTTTTCTTGCAAATAAAACTGAAGCTTAACAATAAATAAAACAGTTTAATAAAACAGCTAAACTTACTTTACGCCTTATGAAAAGAAGTTTCTTGCTGTTGCAGTTTTCAGGGAAAAATGCTGCGTCTTTCCAAGCAACAGTACAGATTAGAGATGTACGGCAACTTCATCCATCTATTGTCCATACTTGCTTGTGCTTGCAGGGTCGTGGGGGGCTGGTGCCTAACTCCAGTGGTCATTGTGGGGAAGGCAGGGAACACCCTGGACACCCAATCCATCACAGGGCAACACAGAGACTAGAGGTGTGCGATATTGCATATTTTGGTATCAATCTGATACCAAGTAAATACAGGGCCAGTATTGCCGATACGGATACTGATACTTTTTATTCTTTAAATTCGATATATCAAACTTCTAACATTTAGGTGTTGTGGTTTTCCTTTGAATCATACTTTTAAAACCTTAGAAAGAATTTGAACACAGTTTATAGGTGTCTACAAAATACTTTAATAACATCTTAACAAGATAAACAGAAACAACAGAACAACAAAACTAATTTATGTGCTTTTTCCCCTCAATAAACAGCTCAAAAAAGGATAATTTTAAGAGAAAATCAAAATAAAATCTTTTTTGAGATAGACTTGAGAAACTACAACACAATAATAAAAAAATGTCATAAGGGAATCTGAAACAAAAGTATCAATTTTACTTTGTTAGGGTTATGGTATACTGATATCGACTTAGTATCGATATTATCAATATTTTGGATTGATCCGCCCACCTCTAACAGAGACACACAGAACAGCCCACCATGGACACACACATACCTAATAATAATTTAGAGACCAATTAACCTTATAACTAACAGTCATGTTTTCGGACTGTGGGAGGAAACTGTAGTTAAGTAGACAGGACCCACACATGCACTGAGAGAGCATGTACATTTTGTATGCAGAAAGACCCCAGGCCAGGATTTGCTTGCTGCAAGGTAACAGTGCTACCAACTGTGGTATCAGGCAGCCTGTAGAGCAACTTACTTTGATTTAAAACAGAAAAGCAATACTGAAGCCGCTGCTTCTGGTGTCATCTGTGGCATCATTTTAAGAGTTATTTGAATTGCAATTGTTGGATTTAAGCAAAAACTAAGATTAAATACACATGCATATCAAGCTGATAATAGCTGGGTAATTGGCGAGGCTACCTGCTCAGTTATCCAACCTGCAGTTGGTGCCCAACAAACTCATTAACTGTAAATTTTTACCAGTATTACCATAATAATAGTGATGAGTGTTCCTCCATTAATGTTCACACAATTACTCTGTGTTTTTTGGGTTCTGAACTATTTCCAAACCACCAAGTTTTTATTTCTAGGAGGCGAGAGAAAGTAGTAGCCTTCTTTTCGTAATGCTGCAAATGAAAATTAATTATTGAGTTATTTTTCTTGGGGGAAATGCCCAGACATTGGTAAAAACCTTGCAGGCTGAATGCATCCCCATCCCTAAAGCTGTATTTTGCTAAAGAGATATGCATGCTACTTCTCTGTCCTTTGAAAACAAAGTTTATCCACCCCTGTGATGGCCTGAATAAATTTATTCATATTTATTCAGCTGGCTTTTATCTCAGTCAGACATATGAATCACCATGGGTTTGTGTCCCCAAAGCAAACATGTTTTTATCAGCCTGTTATTTCTTTTTATTATTTTTTTTTTTACTTCAAAACCCTGAGCCTCCACAGCTGTGCCTGATGTCCCCACCTCTCTTCTTCCCCCTCAGTCAGAGCTACCCCCCTAAGCCCCGTCACTGCTGGCAGCAATAGGTATTTCAGGACTGTCTCTCAGCTTCATCCACAAATGTCATCCTCTCATGTTGCCACGTGGCATTTACAGAGTCCTCCAGGGGCCGGTCCTTTGAAGTATTGATCGAAGTGCCCTTGTCTCCTGAGCACTGTTATGTAAGAGAGATGCAAAAATCCACAAAGTCACTGACAGGGAGGGACAGAGAGGGTACGAACGGGGAAAGAGGAAAGGCTGGAGGGCAAAGGATATTATAAGAAAGCAGAAAAGGCATAGAGGGAGATGAGAGACAGAGGGTAGAGTGTTAACTATGGAAGAAAGAAGGCTCATCTGTCTGGGAGAGGTAGATAGCAGGACCGCTCTAACAAGTCACTTTCTTACTCCAATATTATTGTGGTGTGTCATGGGTGAATGAGTTGATAAGGTGTCACCAACCAAACACAACAAAATGCACTAATGATTTAAATGGTGTGTTCTTGCTGCTTGTTTATTTCATTTATTATGAGATACATACACATTAAATATTTCTGCCTCCTCCAAAATCACTGCTCAAACTTACAGACTTTAAAGTCTAGGGACAATCAATTACACAATATTTTAAAAATTATGATGGTACTATCCTGGTGATTGGATATTTGGGGGAGTCTTAGACAATAATTATACCGACCTTGCAGAAAACTCCATTTAGTTATCCAGCAAGCTAAACACCTTCATACATTAAATCCAGGACACCCAGTCGAACTTGAGAGTCTTGGTAATGTGAACAGTGTGAAACTGAAATACAGTTTCACAGAATCGTAAAAACACAGTGGATTCAGTACTTCAAATGCATACATGTCTGAACAAAGGTATTTAACATAAACTGTCTGCCAGTATCATATATATATATAAAACACAAATGTGACCTTTAAAGTATTTAATGACCTTTCATCAAATAATGTATTTGCAACACAAACATCTTCACATACAATTCAAAGGAGTATGCATAGGTTTTAGTTGTACCATGCTGAACAACCATGACCTCAACCTTTCTTACGAGTCCATCTTGGCTGGGAACAGGCTTGACAACAACACCCATTGGCCATTCATTCCTCCTGGATTGTTTTTCTTTAAGGAGAACCATATCTCCTTCTTTAATATCAGGTTGTTTAAGTTGCCATTTTTGCTGAAACTGCTGAGTACAAAGGTACTCCTTTCACCATATATTCCAGAAATCATTGGCCAGAAACTGCACACATTTCCACTGGCTTTTTAACGTTTCTCTTGCGTTAACACTGGCAGAGAAAGGTGGAAGAACACTGCTCTTCTGTGTGAGAAGGATGGCAGGTGATAGAATGTGAGGGAGCGCCGAATCCGAGGAGACTGGAATTAGAGAACAAGCACTTAGAATGGCTGTGACTTCTGCTAGAAATGTAGTCAGAATTTCATGAGTGAGTTGGATGCGACTGGCTTGCAGTAACATACAGTCAAGGATCCATTTTGCCATTTCTATCATGCGTTCCCATGCCCCACCTATATGGGAAGAATGGGGTGGGTTGAAGACCCAGTGACACCCTTGATCCTGCAGGAAACCTTGTATCTTCTTCTCCTCTGCAATGTTTGACCTCATTTTTTAGATGCACCAATAAAATTTGTGCCACAGTCTGAAATGAAGCTGCTTTGCTGGGCCACGGAGAGCAAAGAAATGCCTTAGTGCATTGATGAAGCAAGAAGAGCTCATATCCTTGACAACCTCAATGTGGACTGCTCTTGTGCATAAGCAGGTGAACAAAACTGCCCAATGTTTGTTGTTGGCTTGGCCTCCTTGAGGACACCTCCCATGGTCCAAACATGTCTATGCCTACATATGAAAAAGGAGGTTCTATTTTCAACCTGTCTGCAGGTAGGTCACACATAAGCTGTTTTCAAACATTTTCTCCAAGCTTTTTGCAAGTCACACAATTACTGATAACTTTTCCAGTGCACCTTTTTGCTCCTACTATCCATAGGCCATTTTCTCTGATCATCCCTTCTGTAAAATGCCTACCTTGATGGATCTTGCTGGGCCACGGTGGTACAGCACATGGAGTGTTGTTATGCAGTGATTACTTGGCAGGATGATAGGGTTTTTCATGGCATACATCTTTTTGCACTCTTTGTGATTATCAGCAGGGTAAACATTTATGAGGCATATCTTGGAACATGATTTGCCACTGAGTCCCTCTCTACACACCTCAGTGCATTTAGATACAACTGCAGCTTCTGGAGATCCAATCTCCCCGCCATTCTCTGTAGGGGGATGGTAAGGTGCGGAGATGGTTGTCTTAAAGGGACAGCGGCTGTTTTAGGGTGAATGCCCAAAACAATAATGCTTGCATAATACAGTGCTGTCTACATTTACTGGCAATACCAGGATTGAGATGTTCAAAAAAGCCCTGAAATGAATTCATCTTGTATTGCAGAAGCAAAATCTAAGATATATTTTTTAAAACACCTTACGCTGCAATAAATTTTAAGTCCCTTAACTTAAAAATTAAAGTTTAAAACTATGAGTGAATTCAACTTTCAGATGTGAGTTAAATCAATACTAAAAAGCTTAAAGGGGTCATAACAACAAATCTCTTTTTTTCTGTGATTTTTAGGGGTGTAATATGATCTTTTGTGCACTGATGAGGCTGTGTGAATGTCAAGAGCTGGTATCAACAGACCTGCTCACAGGTGGGTCAGCTTTGTTTCATCAAAACAGACGAATCAGAGAACAGTTTATCTTTCTACATAATTTCTACATAATTCATATTCTCCAGTTAGAGCACACCATCAAGCAAATAGGCCTCCCCCTCACCCCTTTTCCCACCTCTTCCCCCAGCTGATACACCGGCTAATTTAAGAGCTAAGTCGTGCTAGCATGTCTGGCTACTCCACTTAAGAAGATGGCTCAAGTGGCTACTGAAAAAAAGTTTCCATTTACTCCTGAATGATTAGAGAATCAAAGAAGAGTGTCTGAAGTTCATTTATGGGGATGTACCACGCAATTGTAACCTCAATTTGAGACCATGTTCAACACATTTTACTGAAGAGTTTTCCAAATATAGTTGTAGCCAGTCAGAGTGAAGTCAATGATATGGGGCTCAACCTAGTTATCGTACCTAACCCTTTTACTGAGGAGGGAGATCTGGCCTGCCAAAACAATCCCCTACAAAAAGGTGACTTTTTTTTTTTTTTAGAAATTAAATTCTTTGGAGAATTGATATATGCAGCAATATCAACTACATTAAATAGTTTATACAGTGATGTCACCACCCCTTTAAAACCTGTCAGGACAATTCACAACTATAATTCAAACATCGGGAAACACATAAACTTGTCTTCTCAATAAAAAACTCGTTATAACAAGTGGAGCTTAAGGCTGCAGTATGTTACTTTTTATAAAAAATATTTTTTCAGATATTTATTAAAACTGTCACCATGTTGTGACAGCATGTTTTGAGACAGATAATCTGTGAAAAAATCGATCTCCTCCACCTCCTCCCTGAGCAACTATTACCGTCTGAAGAAATGCGCCACTCCTGACCAAAACCAACCAATCAGAGCCAGGAGGAGTGTCTTAGCGCTGTCAATCAACCACATGTTCGCGCCGCTAAATGTGCTAATGGTGAAGAAACAACTTACCGTTACAGAAAAACCATTTATCCACCATCATCGGTGGTCATGCTAACTTGCCTTAGCATTCACTACAGTCTCTGCTAGCATAAAAGAGAGCAAAAGGGGGAGATGAGTAGCGCCACACAGACGGTGACTGACGGCGTTAAGACCCTCCTCTTGGCTCTGATTGGTTATTTCTAGATAGCACTGGGAACAGGCAGAGGAGCTCGATTTTTTTTTTCATAGATTATGTTTTATACCATTCTGTCATGACATAGTGACAGTTTCAACAAATATGTAGAAAAATATTTTTTTTATAAAAGTTATATACTGCAGCTTTAAGAGATAAAACAAGTGCATTTAGCCTAAACCGGCTGCTAGTTATTTAAGTAATTTAATTCAGTGAGGCAAAAATGCAAAGACATTTTTTTGTATAACATTTTTGGTACCACACATCGGCCCATCTTAAAACTTTCCAGATAAAACATGCAGCTGAAGCATCTGTGATTTTGTATTTTGTGATCATTGTGTGATTTGGTGAACATTTTAGAAAGCCACACATAAGTACTGCTTGTATTACTGTTGCCTTTCAGCAAATAAGTCCTGAGTTTGATCCGTTTTTGCATGAAGTTTGCATTGTATCCCCAAGCATGTTAGGCTAGGCTAATTAGACACTCTAAATTGCTGTTAGGTGTGCGAGTGCATGGTTTCTCTGTCTTTTATGAGTGAGTCCTCCAATCAGATTCCTACAACTGTCCCTCTCCTCGCTTTACGCTTCCCCCTTAGCTGCAACATATTCTGTAGACTCACCTATTATTAACCCTCCAGCATCTAAGCTTCTCAGTTCAGTCCCTCCTTTTCCAGATCACCCTGTACTCTTCCCTATTGATGCCGCTTTATCCCAGTTATTAGCCCTGTTTATGCTCCCTTTGTTCTCCTGTGTAGTTTGGGATTTTTATGTGACTTTTCTTCCTTCGCCCTGCATTAAAGACATTTCACTCTGCTCACAAATTCTTGCCTTCCCCTGTTTGCAGGTTTATTTTGTGGAGGATAATAAGAAGGGAATAAAAAAACAAAATCTCTAACATTTACTGCTAGTGAACTGCAGTAAGTCTTATAGTGTTAGATTATGTAACTGCAGTAAAAGATCAGTTTAAGTGCCTTTTACACATCCTTAATAGGAGTTTCAATAAATGTGAAGGGTAATTACAAATTCTTAACTTTACTTTCGAAGACATTGTATGGCTCTACTGTGTGGTCAGAGGAAACTCTGACAAAAACAGTTGCTAGGCACTAACATATTTCAGTATGTTTTCATATTTATCGTTTCATCAAGCAGGAGCAGCTTATAGATAACATTATAATGAATATGCAAGACAACTCTTCAGCTACCGTTATACATCTTTGACGATTGTCGAGGCTCTGCTTCACTGTCATTCTGGAAGATCGATCTATCTATCTGTCTGTCTGTCTGTCTGTCTGTATTCTGAGATTAAATCACACATCAGATGAAAACACAGATGTGTGCAAGATTTTTCAGATTTTTACTTGTGAAAAATTGTTTTGAAAAGCATGTATTCTTCTTCCACCACCACAACAAGAGGTATAAATACTTATGAAAGGTAATAATTGCTTGGATGTGAACAATCATCTATGTCTCCTTGTGTTAGCTCTGTGATGAACTACTGACATGTTCAAGCAGCATCCGATGTATCATCCTCAATCAGGGTAATGCAGGCATAACTAATTGACGATTTCACACTAGCAGGATTAACATATGTGGTGATTCATACAGTCAATGTATGTTAATGTAAACTCTAGTTATTAGTCAGAGATGAGACTCAATGTACAACAGACTGAAGAGAAAGTATGAGAACAGTCTAAGTTTAACAGGAAAAACAGACTCAAATATAATAACTGGACATAAAAACACAAAAACTTATTGTACCTTAAAACACATTTAAACATTTTATTTGAGAGCATTTAAATAAGAAAACTAAAGTTATATGAAATGCTGAAATAGTCCTGTTTGTGCGAACTGTAGCTCACTGTCCCGAAATAAAAAGATGGTCCTTGTCCCACAAGGTCTTGGTTTGACATGCAGAACTCCTCACCATGATGTACGATGCCTCTTCAAAGGTTTTAGAGTCCAGCATCAGTGCGAGGACAGGCTCAGTATTTGATCTCTGAACCGGGTCAGACCCTTGAGCAGCATGTTACTCTCCTGTTGCTAGATACATATGTGTGAGAGTGTGAGCTGATTCCTATGTCTTTCTGTGACCTCCTTCACCTGCCTTAAAAGCCCCCTAAATTCACTTTTTTTTTTTTTTTTTTTTTTTTTTTTTTTTAAACTCACTCTCTGTTGTGGGTAAATTCATTTATAGAAAACAGTCACCTGAATGGCTGAAATAGATGTTCACTCATTCATTATACATTACGCTGTGGTATGTGTCTGGAGACATAAAATACTAAAATTGAAATTTCATTCACCATACAAGGACAGAAGGCTAAGAGCAGATTGTTGGTACTACACATTGTGGTGAAAAGAAAAATAAATTTCTGTTCACTTGTGAAGTCTGTCTTTTGTTGTCTTACCTCTGCACATTAAAACTTTCTCAAACCAAAGACTTTTGTTTTGGGGGTACAGGGGCTGGTGCCTATCTCTAGCGGTAATTGGGTGCGAGACAGCGTACATACTGAACAGATTATTACTCCCTCACAACACAGAGACACACTGGACAAACAACCATGCGCATGCACACTCATACAAAAGGACAGTTTATAGTGACCAATTAACCTAATAGTCATGTTTTTGGACTCCTTTGGGAAGAAGCTAAAGTACCCAGGGACAACAAGCTCATGCAGATGCAAACTCCATTTCGAAAAACTCCAGGCCAGGATTTTAACCCAGGACCTTCTTGGGCTTCTCACAGCTAACCATTGCAATACCGTGCAGCTCTCATTTGTTTTCTCAGCATTTTTCTTAGTCTTGGAGCCACTCTTCAGGCAGTGTACTCTCTGATTTATACAATAAAAAAGGCTCTGTGCAGAAGAGTCAAAATCTTTGTTGGTTAATATCATGAGAGTAAGCTCCTGTCTCGCTGCTGCTTTACTGAGAACCATCAGTTGTATTTTGTTGAAGGGATCTAAAAGAACTTTCCTCCCTTCCACTGAAAACAAGCCATCTTTCAATGATTTTGGTTAAAGAGCCCTGTAAAAGAAATGAGACATTTCGTCACATTACAATCTCAAACTTCAGTGGATTTTTTAGGAATTATATGTTAAAGACTATCACAAAGTTGTTCATAATTATGAAGTGAAAAAAAATCAGATGAGAATGCTTTTATTAGTCTCCCAGGGGGAATATTACATTTCAGCACAGCCCATCCAAACATGGGTAGACAGGTGTCTGAGGCTGCGTCTGTCAGAGAGAGGTGCAGCCCTAATGCTTTGTGGTTTTCAAAATAAAAATCAGAAAAGTTTTCCTTCCATTTGTTACATCTTTTTTTCATTTGGAATGGAGAGAAATCTGTGCACATCTATTTTCAGATCTTGCCACAGATTCTCTTTTGGGTTTCCATTTCAGTCTCAAATTGCAACCTCTAATAGATTTTATTTGTTCCATATTTTTCCAAACATTTTTAACCAGCTTCTATCCCTAGTAAAGAAAACCATTCCCACATGATGATGCTGCCACCACCATGTTTCATTGTGAGAGTGCAGTCAGCTTTCCACCACATGTAGTGTTTTTCCATGTTGGCCAAGAAGTTCAGTTTTCTCTTATTTGCACCTACATGTTCACCTTGTAATTTACATGGCTTGTGGCAAACTCCACATTTGACTTCTAGGTGTTTCCTGGTCTTCCTGATGCTGTTTGTTATCCAATGTTCTCTAACAGACCTCTGGAGCCTTCACAAAACAGCTGGATTTATACTGAGATTAAATTACACACGTGTACTCAAGAAAGCAGATAGCTGCAGTGAATATTATTTAGGGGTATCAGAGTAAAAGAGACTGAATATACATGCACCTCACAATGTTCTGATTTTTATTTGTAAATTAATTCATCTTCACCTCACAGCTACACACCACTTTGTGTTGGTCTATCAGAAAAAAATCAAATAAAAATGAAATTTGTGTTTGTAACCTGACAAATTGTGAAGAAGTTTGAGGGTTATGAATAGTTTTTAAAGGTACTGTAGATAAGATATTACAATAAAAAATTATTTCTCTCCATTTTCCTGTATCAGTTCTCTGACATTTACTGGTGGGTGTTATATATTTGTTAGCTTGAATAAATGAGAAATTTGCCTTATTGCTTCATGAGTGTGCTATCACTGATCTTTCATTTTTCTCTGGAGACAACCATAGCTGGGAAATCCCTCACGGTTCACAGAAAATGTAATTTATAAAGTATATGCCAAATAATGTATTCAGTGATTTGTCAGGAGTGAGCTTCTCTCTTTGAACTCATTATCGGTTTAGTATCAGCATGCCTACTATCTCCCACTGATATCCGAGATAGGTTGAGCCAGCCAGCGTTCCCGTCTATCACAGAACGCTTACGTAACGCAAGCCAACCTCCCGTTTGTATGTATGCATCCACACGCTTGTGTCGAAGCTGGAGCCAAGGGACTTTTTCATGAGCATCAGGACTCACTTTGAAGATTAGAAGGGGGGAGATATCATCACAAACAGAAGAATGGAGCAACTTCAGTGAGATTGTACCAGATCAACTAGAAGCCATCAGCAGGATACATAGAAGAGCATCACTAGCTTGGCTCATTGCAATTTAAATTTTACAATCAGTTCACGTTGAAATGTCTCGTCCAAATGATGCAAAAGCATCTGGTAGTGGCTGCTTGTTGCTAAGCGATGCCCACCTTACATCTGCCTTTTTCAATTCCTCACTCGTCATCGAAGTCTGATTGAAATTCAAGGAACTGATTTGAAGATGATGAATGGTTAAATGATTCACTGGCTAAACATCCACATAAACATGCTTGCTTAGGTCAGCCAGTTGACTCTACACAGGGCTCCCTCAGCTGACCTCGTGGCTCACGGGTTACCATTCATTTCAGTCCATCACAACTGAAGGTGAGTGTTTGTGATTGGGTAGCAAACAGATCCACAGAGGAAGCCGACCACAGAGGGCCTTGGCGGTGAGGTCGGAGGTCATGGCTGTTCCCACCGAGGCAGAGGTGATGCATCTCTGTTCACTGTCACCTCATCAGCACACTTGTAGCATTTAACCCTCATAAATAACTGAGACAGAGTAATCCTTCTTTGAATAAAAAATGATGTAAACACAATCAGATTGATTATAATCACAGCATTGTTTCACAGTGTGAGGTGCTGCTGCTGATGTCTTCCAAAATGTTATTTTTAGTATGAGGATGAAACAGTTTCAGAGTCTGACACCATTCAATTTTATAATTCACTATAATGACTGAAAGAATAATTAGCTCCCTAATTAACTGGCTAAATTACCAAAACTGCGTGCCGAGTGTCAGTCTTACTTTTTGAACACACAAAAGGAGGCATCACTCTGTCGAAACTTGAGGATGCAGAGCTCCAACTCAGGGCTTTCTCCTGGGAAACAGTGATTTGAGCATGACAGACTTTGACACATGACTGTGATTGGAGTATCCACAGCATTTACTGGAGTCCCAGCTCAGAGTTCAACAAGCCGTTGCTGAGTGGTCACTGCCCAGTGGGGGAGCCTAGATGGTACGAGAGGTTGTTTTAGGAAACCTTTCAAAGTCAGAGGCATTGAAGATGAAGAGACATGTTATCAGAAGTGTCTTCTTATTCTTTTCTTCATCTTTCTTTTATCTAGTCATTAATTATTTAGTAAAAAGAAGGCAAAAGGTAAAAAACTGAGACCGGTATGTTTACTGTTTTTGATTTAGCATGTACATGTGCTGTAAATATGGCTAAAACTTCTCAAGAGAATAGAAGGGTGAGAATATCTAAGATCAAAGTATCTCAATCATATTTTTACAGGTAACCCTTTTTTAAAATATCTTTTAATACTAGGGCATATAATCAGGGTTTTCCCTGAGGTTTTGGGTCTTTCTGGTCTTTCAGCTACTTCACTCAGGTGACCTAATATCAGCTTGATCAAACCTCAGCTAAACCACAAATCAACTCTTCTGATCCAAAGCCACCTTAAGGCTCTTTCAGCAGGTTTGGAGTAAGAAAAGTTAGCTCTCCTCCTTCAGTCTTCAGTGATGTCAATTATAGTGTAGGCTTTGAGGAGAGACTGCCTACAAAACCCCAACAATAAAGCTTGAACACACTTTGAAAGCAATGTTTTAATTGTTTAATTTGATTTAAAATTTATTTCAGTCAATCAATGCAATTTCAACTTCCTTTCAGAAATAGTTGTGTTTTTATTCTTTATTGTGGAAGAGAAACAACAAATTTGGCTGATTTTCTGCTTGTTACAAAACGGAGAATTAAGACATCTGCAGATGAGGATCGAGGTTTGGATATGTTAACTAGTGCAGCCACAGACCTTTATGGAAAGCTCTTTAAGGCTACGTGCACACAGCAGGTGAAAGCAACCCAAATTTTATTTTTTTGCCCATATGCAACCCATATCTGACTTTTACACAGCAGTCTGAACTGCCCAATTCTGATCTTTTCACCACCACCCCAAAAATCTGATTTGAGGCACTAACACATGGTGCTAAATCGGATACATATCCGATTGTTTTCAAAGTCTCTGCAGTCAGAACGGTCATATCGTATTTAACCTGACTTTTATGTCATTGACATGAGACATCATAATTCTGCACCAGAAGAAGCCAGATCAGATGTAAACAGTGGCTGAATAAAATAATAATTATGAAATTATGAATGAAGTCACCACATCACAATCACATGACTCCTGATTCTGAGTATCCATCCAAACAGACTTCTCCACAGAAGTTGCAGTCAATGCTCCACAGAAGGCTATTGCTATTAATTGTGCTTTATTAGGCCTGAGCAGCTAAGCACTGTGAAGGCTCACAGCGTTTCTTATTATGATTCTTGACACACAAGAAGCACTAATTTGGAGCCCCCGTCCACATGCCCCAAGCCCTGATATCCCCCCACACCAGTCATACCGCCCCACAGGATGGAATCAAAGGCTGTCCCCCACCCCCACAATGTGATGGAACGCATAAAAGTTATCCCAGGGAGATTGATCTAAAGTGGAGGCAGAGGCTGTCTCAAGACTGATGTGATCCAACGAAAGGTCTCTATACCGGTTGATACTAAGATTATTTTTATTTTTCCAGTTCATGAGTATAGTTTTCTTTGCAATACTTAAGGTGGTAAAAATCATGTGAACTGACTTTGTCTCCAACGTGACGTCATTTAAATGGGGTACTAAGTAAACTGACGGAGAGGATGGAATTTTACATTTCAGACACTTTGATAAGTCCTCACATATCTGGTGCCAGAACCTCTGGACAGGTGGACAGGACCAAAATGCATGGATGTAATTGTCAGGTATATTGCCTGTGCACTGTGACCAAGTGCAAGATGATGCAAAACCCATCCTGAACATCCATTGACCTGTATAGTGTACTCTGTGAATGATTTTGTATTGTATCAATTGTAAATTAGGGTTTCTAATCATCTTAAAAGTTCTTAAACATATCTGGGACCAGAAGTTTTGGTCAAAGTTGACTGACAAATCCATCTCCCATTTCACAATGGGAAGGAATATTGATTCATCTATGTTAGACAGTATCCTGTAAAGTTTTGATAGTAATTTGGGAGGGTTAAGATTAAGGAACTCCCTTGATGGTGTTTCCAACCTAGTTTTATTGAGCTTAAATGTATTTTTTATTATAGATTTAATTTGTTGATATTCCAAAAATTTAATCTCATCAATCCCATATTGTATTATTAATCTGTTAAATGGGATAAAATCTACCTCCTCATATGTGTTCCAGGTATTCGATTCCTTTACGCCTCCAACCTGGGAAGTTTATATTATTTTGCTGTAGGATGTCAGGGTTGTTCCAGATAGGTGTACATTTGCATGGGATTAGTGAAGACTCTATCATTTTAAGAAACTCCCACCATGCTGTCAGAAAGGAGCTAACATTATAATACAATAATAATAATAATAATAATAATAATAATATATTTTATTTGAACCGTGCTTTTCTAAAAACTCAGACACTTTACAGGAATCAAGCAAAGTTACCAACACAATAGTTAAATACATATAACAAAATCATAAGAGAAAAACATTTAAATACATAGCACTGAACATTGGAAAAAGAAAAAAACAGGATAAGCATAAAACACAACATTAATCATACACGAAAAGCTGTTCTGAAAAGGTATGTTTTGAGATGTGATTTAAATGTGGGTATATCTGTACAGTCACGGATGTGTTTGGGAAGAGAGTTCCTGAGGGTGGGAGCAGCTATGGAGAAGGCTCTGTCACCCCAGATCCGATGCTTGGTTCTGAATGGTGGAGACAGGAGGTTGGCATCAGAGGAGCGGAGCCTGCGGGAAGAAGTGTGACGGTGGAGCAGGTTGGTGAGGTAGCATGGGGCTTGGTTATGGATGGTTTCGTGGGTAAGTAGGAGAACTTTGAAATGGATGCGTTGAGGTACAGGGAGCCAATGGAGTTTCTGGAGAACTGGGGTGATGTGGTCATGGAAGTGGGTGTGAGTGAGCAGGTGAGCAGCAGAGTTTTATATGAGCTGGAGTTTATTGAGGACTTTGGATGATGAACCATAAAGAATACTGTTACAGTAGTCGAGTCTGGAGGTGATGAAGGCATGAAAGAGAATTTCAGCAGCCGAGAAGGGGAGTGATGGGAGACGAGCAATATTTTTCAGATGCAAGAAGGCAGTTTGTGTGATTTGGTTGACATGGTTTTTGACGGAGAGGTTGCAGTCGAAGCTAACTCCAAGGTTGCAGACGTGAGTGGAAGACAAAGTGGGGTTGTCAATGGTGAGACTGAAGTTGTTGGCAGACATTGATGCTTTTAAAGCATACCTGTCATTTTATGTTTGAGCTAATGAATGGAATATCCAAAATCATTATATTATTGCATAGTATCTATTCTACATCTAGCTAGGATTCATCAATGGGGTTATGTTTTAACCATTGTGAGATATATTGTAGCCTATTGGCTAAGAAGTAATGATGAAAGTTGGGCAGCTCTAATCCTCCTTTATCTTTGGTATTCTGTAGTGTTAATACGTGGGGGTTTATCTTTCCAAATTTCCAAAGAAATTTAGAGATGAAGGAGTCCAGGGATCTATGATGATGGTTTATTTGGAATCTTAAAGTGTTTCTTATTATGATTTTCGACACACAAGAAGTGTTAATTTGGAGGCCTAAACATATATGAAAACTCACCAAACTTCACCCAAAATTGTCCCCCAACTGAAATTTTTGTATGGAATCAAAAGTGGGTGTGGCCAAACGACTACAGCACCCCCTATCGTGAGATAGACCAACTGGTAAATCCCAGAGAGCTGAAACTTGGTACATAGGTAGATCCCCCTAAAACAAGAAAAAAAGTGTCTTGGAGGTATGTCGTAAACCTAACAGGAAGTTGGCTATTTTGGGTCAAAAGGTCAATTTTGGCCATTCTTGAATTTTCATACATGTCGAACTTTGACGAACTCCTCCTAGGGATTTTGAGCTATCGGCTTTAAACTTGGTCAGTATGCATTTAAGGGGTGTGGGAGTAAAAGTGATCAAAGTCTTGAGTTTTTGAGCATGTTAAAGGGGCAGGGCCAGGCCTCAAATTTGGCCTATTCACCATGAAATTTGAACCGCTATAACTTTCATATAAAAAGGTCAGATGGCGCCAAACTTGATATGAGTCATCCATAATGGATGCTTGACGATCCTATGTGGTCATATGCTGATGTCATCAAACCCCTGACCCATCAGAACAGGAAGTCACTTTTTTTTCTTGGAAAGCTCCATCTCTGACCCCCTTGACCTAATCAACATGATCTTGTGTCAGAAGACAGATAACAAGTTGGTCTCACTTGCTCAAGAGTTTTTGGTGGAGGGTGTGGCAGTGGCTGCATGGTGAAGTAAGACGTCACGCTGTTGCCATATGCTTGGCTCTCAATTCTACATATTTCAGCCAAACTTCACTAAACTCACTATGAACAATTCTAATCTACCCACCAACAGGAATGCAGTTCAATATTTTGTGGGCGTGGCCTAACCCCTCTACAGTGCCCCCTAGAAATGTTGAAAAAAATCAGCCCCAAGACATGCTTTGACCGACAATCAGGAAATTTGGCACACATGTGTGTCCCATCAGCACCTACGAAAAAGTCTCTTGGAGCCCTAAGCCAAACCCCACAGGAAGTCAGCCATTTTGGATGAAAGCCACCATTTTGTCTCTTTTACACATGTTGTATCTGAGCGAACTCCTCCTCCAAAAGCTTTTAACATAGAGACTTTAAAGTCACTCTTCCACATACAAGGTCATGGCTTAATGAACCTTTCTGTGTGTCATAACAGATCAGCACTAATCACATTCTCATCATTATTTGGTGACACTGAACTGCGAGGGCCACCCAATTCTGCTTGCAGCTTTAATTTTTATTAGCTTTGTTCATCTTGTTAAGATTTTGTGACAACCCTGTCAGCTCCCATTGCTGAATAAACTTTAAAATTGATCAATGGATGGTGACATCCATTATTGCTTCTGTAACAATGCGCTGCTGTGTGACGTCAACATTCTTCTTCTGTGCATGTGGGTCACTTTGGGGTTGTAAACCGTTCACACAGAAGTCTGATTGCGGTCGCATCGTTCAGTAGTATGAACGACCAGGCAAAAAAGAAATCGGATTTCTGCAAAAAATTGGAACTGAGCTTCAAGATCTGCTGTATGAACATAGCCTAAGATAAATGATGTGTTGGGTAATTATAAACAACACATTCTGTAACTCAGTCACAGCAGGTAGATTCACTTGTTTACTTAATTCTTCCCGGCACATTTTTTTGTCCTGACCTTCAAGCTCCTGCTGCCATTTCTCTTCCAAGTACAAACTGTTTCTAAGCAGTGGGTTGAGGAAACAAAGGTCTATCAATCCCATTAGTTGAGAGAAGTCCAGGAGTGTTATTACTTTGAGGTAAGCCATTAAGTTTTTACCTTGTAGCGATCGATGGCAGATGCCAGAGGGGTTGTTCATCTTTTGTCTTCTTATCAGAGCTGTAAGGAGAGGTAGGCGCAAAGAGAGGAGGGGAAGATGGAGGAGGAATAGGAGACATGAGGAGAGACTGAGAAAACAAAAGGAGAATCCTTTTTCTTAGGATTCAGTACCTCAATCCGAATGCCACTCTTTGATTTGCCAGGATCAGTGTGATAAGCTTAACTCTTCTAATGTGGGAGATCAGTGATGACACAAGGGTATGTGCTCCCACCCAACAGGAGAATGACTCAGTATGATAATCAGTTGATTTGAAAGCTAACTTCATGGCCCTCCATCATGGTACAACACTCAGAACCTACCCACACTGTCCTGCAAAAATATTCGACCCACTTGAACTTTTTTAGATTTTGCCACATTACAGCTGCGCACTTCAATGTATTTTATTGGTATTTTATGCTGTCGGGGCGATGGTGGCGACGGCGGTAGGAGTTTGTTCCGTAATTGGTAGGTTGCCGGTTTGAGCCCCTGCTCTGTCTGTCTCTGTTGTTGTATCTTTTGGCAAGACACTTCACTTGCCTTGCCAGGTGGTGGTGGTCAAAGAGCCTGGTGGCGCCGGTGCATGGCAGTCTAGCTTCTGTCAGTCTGCCCCATTGCAGCTATGGCTACAATGTAGCTTACCACCATCAGTGTGTGAATGGGTGAATGACTGAATGTGTAGTATGAAGCACTGCTCCCCTGGACTTGATAAAGTGCTATACAAGTATTTACCATAAATCAACACAAAGTAGAGCATAAATGTGAAGTTATGATATATGCTAAAAGATGTTCAACAAATAATAATCATTGAAGTGTGACTAGCATTTATATTTAGCCTCCAAGAGTCAATAAGTTGTAAAAAACAAAAACAAAACACATTTTGTTACAATTACAGCTGCAAGTGTTTCAGGGTTGAAGTTTCTACAGGTTTTGCATGCAGAGACAGATATTTTTGCTCACTATTGTTGTAAAACAGCACAAGCTCAGTCAAATTGGATTAGCATCAATTTTCAATTTTTTCCACAAATTCTCAGATGGATTTAGGTCTACACTTTGACAACACCATTTTAAAACATGGATATGCTTTGATATAAACCACTGCATTGTAGCTGTGGCTGTATTGGAAGGTGAACCTCCACCTGAGTCCTACGTTTTTTGCAGCCTCTTACAGGTCCTTCCTCTGTTATTGTCCTGTATTTAGGACTCCATCCATCTTTTCATCAGTTCTGACCAGCTTCCCTGTCCCTGCTGAAGAAAACCATCCCCACAACACGGTGCTGCCACCACCATGATTCACAATGGAAATGATGTGTTCAGGGTGATATGCAGTGTTAGATTTCTTTTATACAATGTGTTTTGCATACAGACCAAAAAGAATAATTTAGGTCTTACCTTATTAGAGCACTGTCTTCCACATTCTGTGGTGTTGTGAAGAGGACTTTCCTTTTGCAAATCTGTTTGCTGTGGTTCTTTGTCTTCAGGATGCTGTTTGTTCTCTGAGGTTCTCATGTTTTAATTCACCATTTTATTTGACACAAGCTCTTTATTAAGGATGCTCTCAGTTGTTGTTTGACTGGATCATTTCTGCAAGCTTAAAAGCAACACAGCAGGTGACTTATGTAACAGAGGGAAGCGTACACATGAGAGAAACTGCTTCTCTAAACTCTTAGATGTTGAGAGGCTGATGAAAGCTGTGCAAGCTGTCCCTAACTAGAAAGATGGACAGAGCATGAAGCAGAACGATGAGAAACAGCTGTCTGGAGGAGCTGCCTCACTCCCCATCTTTCCCTCATTTTGTTTCTTGTCTTTGACTTGTAAACACCAACATTCATCTCTTCTATTTTTTTTATATATCAACAGTAACTTCAAAGCCCTCATTAGAACATGTTTTAATTTCTATTTATAAATTAAAAACACTGTGCTGATATTTTTATGAATGTGAGGTTTGGGTTTCACATGTCCCATTTTTTCTAATTCCATTTTTCCACCTCTCCTTTTCTCCCAAGACTTTAATTACAACTCAAATTCATCCTCTGTTTCTCTTTCTCTCAGTCCCGCTCACCTCATTCATTTAGCACTATTTTTTAATAGACTGGCAAAACTAATTCTTCATCATTTACTGTATGTTGTGGGAAAAAAAAGGTTAAAAAGAGGTTATTGTTAAAATGTTAGCTAACACACAACAGCTTCTCCTTTCACTGGCAGGGTATTATTAGTGCTGGCATGTACTGAAAATTTGGACAAAATCCACAAAAATTAATGAATGAACTCATGCATTTAGTGTAGGGAGAAAACCCTTAGGTTGGAGCAGGAGGTGTGAATAATGTTTCATTTACCTGGTGAGAACACAGCTGGTCTGTGACTGCTGAAAGGATCCATTGATAGGCCCAAAGCCGGGGCATTTCCTTCTGAACGGCTGCTGACAGCGCTTACGGTGCTCCTGGGAGCTCCCTGTCAGCAGCTTCCACTCTCTATAAACAAGCAACTTCGAACAGTTTTAGGATGCAACTTCTGGCCCACAGGAACTTTTGCACCAATGTTCTTCTAGTGGAGCACTATCACTCCTATATACACCTGGGATGCAGCAGTTGGTCGCTGAAGGAGCCAACAGCTTCAAACATGGGGTGGAAAAATTTTGTCCAACAGTGATGTTATTTTAGCCAGACTTCTTCTGTCTCCCACCACCTGGGTCGAGGGGGCATCCTAGGACATCCTTGAGATTGTTCATGTTGTTTAAAGCGAGACTGTGTAAAGTATTTATGAGTAATCACTATCTCACAGCAGTAAACAGTGGCCATTCTGAAGAAAGAAGGAGACTCAGTGCCCACCAGCCACAACAACATGAGTCATGTCACTTTTAGATTGTTAATGTGGTTTTTCTTTAACATGTGTAAAACTGTTGCATTTGTAAAGGTATTCTGAGTAAGTTCATGTGTTTTTGACCAGCAGCTATTGCTAATTTTGCTTGTACTCTGTTGCTTGCAACGCATTATTGCTTTAATGGTTATACTTAAATCTCAGTATAGGAACTTTATTCTCAACCTTTTTAACTTTCTTGCTGGTTATTTAACTTTTATCTAGTCATTTGGACTTTTTTCATTATTTCAAATGTAATCCTAAAACATGCAATCAACAACAAAAAAATTCCCTCCTTAATTTTTCTCTGCGTTACTGATACTCCTCATAGAAAAGTGATTGAAAAAGACTTCTTTTACTGGGATATCAGCCATCTTATATACAAATAAGCTCTAGACCACAGAGATCAGACATACTAAACGGTGTATTAAAAACTTTAATCAACAAATAAATGGTCATTAAATAAAAGTTGGGTTGCACTGCAGAGAGGTGGTGAGCAACACCTGTTTCACACCAAGAAGGTCCTGGGATAAAATCTTGTCCATTTGTTTGGCATTTTAAAGTTTTCCCTCTGCATGTGTGGGTTCTCTCTGGGTAATTCAGCTGTCGACCTCTGTCCAAAGACGTGCATGTTTGGTTAATTTATAAGTGTAAAATTGCCCTTCAGATGGGAGTATGTTTTTGTGTGTGTGGCTGTGTGTCCCTCTGATGGAATGGCAACCTGTTCAGTATGTATCCTGCCTCTCGCTCATTGACTGCTAAAGACAGGCTCTGACCCCCCTGTGACCCTGAACAGGATTAAACGAGTATAGAAAATGGATCGAGGGCTAATACATAACAGAATAACACATCTGCTTTAAAGGTTTCCATGGCAGCCTGTATGACCAGTTGAGACCGCTTTTATTTCATCATCTTCTTTTTCTTCAGCAAATTATTTTCCCTACATTTGTAAGTATAGTGAACTTGCCATTAGTGATACTTACCTTGTCCTTTGGTCATATGAAGAAGTAGGCATTGACAGTTTCCCTATCAATGCCTGTTATCACCTATTGTCACAGGTAAAGAAACAAAAGTGATTTTTAATCACAAAACAATTACAAGCAAGAACACTGCAACTGAACAAATATCTAAAGGTAGGATTAAAAGAAGCATTTTTAACCAGATGTGAATCTGATGTTGAAAACATGCACCCCTCATATGCATTTGCAATGATGACAGAGGATGAATCATACGTTTTTCAAGTTGATGTGAGAAGAGCGTCTAGCGAATACGAGAAAACTGGCCAGTTCTGTACACATTAACATCAAACCAAAAATAAAGTTTCTGCTCATCTGTTGTATTTCATTTGTTTTTTGCTTTTTTTAATAATGAAAATAAAATAAACATTTTGAGTTTACATTTATGGTTTCTGATGAGAAAAGCAATTTACAGAAACAGGCATGGATCCCTTACACAAATAATTCAAATGGAAGGAAAAGAAATGGTTCAAAGGCACCATTTTTCAAAGACCCACTTTACAGTGGTTCTATGGCTCAATCATTAAATTATTTATCATTTATTTGACCTCACAACATTTGCTTTTTGAATTTTCAGTAGAATTGTATGGAGGCTTAAATAGTTCAAAATACTTTACTTAACAACAAAACATCCAGGCTGTGTACTTAGATTCAGGAGTAACACAAAGTTTAGTCTCCTTAAGCAGAGGTCAGTTAAGGACTGAGCCTGTAAACCATGAAACAACAGCTCTCCACTTTATTTCTCAAAGCTCAGTCATGCCATTCCTGCCAGGAGGCGCTCTCAGAGGTTCCCTGCCTCCGCTAAATCACCTGACTGCTCTTGTGATCGGCCACCTGCCTGCACAGCTGCTGCTCACTTCCTCATTAGCTCTTCAGGATATATAGAGGACACTTAGCCTGGTGCTTCACCAGCTTGTTTATGGGACCCTGCTGCAGACCAATCAGAGGCCCACTTGCTTTGGAGAACCTGTTGCCTGTAACTGTGTCATTTGCTTGATCTCTGGGTCTGTCTCTTGAGGTTTTTCTATTTGGAATGATTGGAAAAAGAAGGATCAATTAAAGATTTATTCATCCATCGTCTATATCTGCTTATCTTTGCAAGAAAGTTGGTCCCCCTTCAGCTGTCATTGGGGGAGAGGTGAGAGGTACCCTTGAAAGGTCACCATTCCATTACATGGCAAAATGGAGACTCACAGAACAAACCACCAAGCATACACACTTATTTTTAAGGGTAATTTAGAGATATCAAATGACCTACCAGTCATGTTTTTCAAATGTTGGGGGAAACTGGAGTACCCAAACTTAATTATCTGCAGCAAGCATACTGTCATTGATCTTTTTCCCTGAAAAATGTGACCAAATGTAACTTTGAATATTTTTACATAACAATGGTGTCCTTGGTCTTGGATATGATATAACAAAGCAACAACAACTCTTTTTTTTTCTTTTTCTTTTTTTCCTTCTGACAGTTGGCCAATGTTGTTTCTACATGATACCGTTTTCATAGGTTAAAGATGATTCAATTTGATGCAACAGAGAAGCAATATTTGGTGGGGGGGTGGGGATTGACACATTGTGGTTTGCAGTCCCTGTAGTAAAACCACTGCTTTGAAAAAAAAAAAAACCCTCAAATATATGAGTGTTCTTGTAAATAGAGTGAAAGTTAAGCAAGCGTCAAAGTTTTTATGCTTTCATGTATTCACACAGGAGTTATATCAATCAACCCCAGCAGCAGCAGCTCTCAGCTCACTAAAGGAGCTTTACTCACAGAGGCTTCCTCAGTGTCAATGACACCGCTGCTGCCTGATGCCCTGGCCTTGCTCTAGTAGCAGCTGTGTGCTGAGAACAGGCTAAACTGGGTTAAATAACCCAGATTTCAACCTGTCAGCGTGCCGACACGTTCCTGTGTCCACCCTGTCACTCTCCATGACCCTTATCACTTATCACTCGCCCGGCCCCAGCATAGACACATCTACATGCATAAACATTTCAAACGCACACAGATGGACCACATATGTGCTTGTATAAACTTCAAGTCAGTCGCACCCACAGCCCTTCTCTTATATTTGTACTTTCACCTGCTGAAAGAATCTCTTTGATCACACTGCTACATCTCTGCTCATTTTAACAGCATCACATCGAATCAAGGACAGTTACATTTCAGCTTGGGGTTTAATCATTCAGAATGTGCGAGTGAATACACTGAGGTGATTAGTATTAACATGGGGTTGTGCTCTGTGCCACTCGGTTGTCCAGTAATGGGAGACCTGCATTCAGAGCATATCATCCCTTAAAGGATCAAGATTGTCTCTGATCTGTTGCTGAGTCTCAGTAGATTTTTCCCTGCTCAGATGCTCATTAAACAGTGCAGGGTGGTGGCAGTGGATGATATTTGAGCTTGGTAGTACATGACTCTATGAATGTGACTTGTCTTTTCCAGAAAGTCATTAATAATTGACCAACCTAGCCAACAACTAATTACAGCAACCAACAGAGGAAAGCCTCTAATATAAACTTCAAAACTTACCAAAAGGGTGTACATGTACATAAAAATGGACGTGTCATCTTTTTCTTTGGTTATAAATGTTTTGTGGTTATAAATGTAATTTATTGACAAGGACAGATCAGTTACAGCTCTTATTAAAGAAGGGAGACAGTACTGTACTAAAGTCTGAAGCCACCTCTTAGTTCTTTGTATTTTACTTTCAAGACATCAGTTTCTTATTCAACTTAAATAGCAATAGAGAGCAATATATCTCCAAGCATTTTAAGCTCAGAGCTAATGCACCTTGAGAAAAAGACCTGGACTGATTATTTTTAATGAGCAATGTTATGAGAGTCTCTATCTGTGAACTTCTTCAAAGGATACTATCACTGGCACATTTTAGGCAGCAAATCAAAGAAAAATGAAGTTTGACTCTGCAAACAATGAAAGACTGAGAAGCAAATGTAGCTGTGTGTGTCTGTGGCGATGGCCTTGGCTTGAAACATCCTTGTATGTCAGACGGAAATGATTACAACAAACACAGAGCTCTGTTTGTAGAAGCAGATGGCCCAGACACATGAATGGTAATGGTGACTGTTGTGGTTTTATCACTGTATGAGTAAGAGGCATGTGATGAGCTGTTGTCAACTGTTACGTAAGTAACAGCACCGTTTTTGAAGAGGTGCTGAGATGAAACACTCCTTGGTGCCCTGTTGTGGCTTTTCTCCCCTATAAAGGCTGTGTGGAGAAATGGTTTGTATCTAGCTTGTATTGAGTTGTTCGGTCAGCGATGGACAAGAGAACAAACATAGATCCACCACAGACTGTTGCTTGTGGAATTGTGGCATGTTATGACAACGCAGATGTTTTCACATGATGGAAAAAATTATGATTTATTTTTCTTTTTTTCAACACATATTTTTCTGCTTGGAACATGTTAGATCTGTTGATGATTTGGAAACTCACAGTATCTGTTCACATTATTCAATGTGCTTTTATTTTAGGAGCAAAAAGTGAGAACATTTTAAATTATCAAGGTTTAGGGCAACCCATCATATTTTATTCTCTTAAGCACGAACATTGTAATGCCTTGAGAGTATTTATTCTTCTTGAAATTTTTCATGTTTCATCACATTTTAGTTATTTATGTGATAGACCAACTCAAAGTAGTTCATGTTGAAAAGAAGCACTTTTCAAGTCTTGCCACAGATTCTTTTCTGGGTGTAGGTCTGGACTTTGACAGGGCCATTCTAACACACAAACATGCTTTGACCAACAGTACATTTTTTTCCATTGTAGCTTTGGTTGTATGTTTTCAGTCATTGCCTTGCTGGAAGGTAAACCTCTGGACCGGTCTCCAGTCTTCTGACAAGAATTTAGCTTCACCCATTTTCGCATCCTATTTAGAAAATCATGCTTATAGGATGATGCTGCCACCACCATGTTTTATTTTCCATCAAGGCCAAAAAAATTCCCTTTTGGACTCATCTAACCAGATCATCTTCTTCCATTTGTTTGCTACATATGTTTGGAAAATAAGGACAACAGTACTTATAGTAAGATTAAAGAACACATATGTGAGCTCGATTCACCTAATAGATTTCCTCTGGAGGCAAATAGTTTACATTTAGGGGTATCAGAGTAATGGGGGCAGAAAACAAACACTTTTCAGATTCTTATTTGTTCTTCTTATTTCTTATTTCAGAAAATATTGAAAAAAAAAAACACGTATTATTTTTCATCCGCATTTTGATACACCAGAGTTTTTAGTGGTAAGGTAACTGAAAGTGAAAAAGCTAAAGGGTTATGAATACTTTTACAAGGGACTTTATGTGAGCAATAATGTGCAACACATTCATTGGATGTTCACAAAATATTCCAGTGCTTTTTGAAAAAGTTCACCAGCAGCTGTTCAAAATCCTCTCAATGAAACTAGGCTTCAAACTTTTCGAGAAAATGTGTTCTGTCCCAATGTTATGACTGACACTGTGTGCCCATGTGGATAGCAGCATGTGCAGCACGCTCACCTGCACTGGACTAAAAGTCCTGCATATTGGTGTTGGGCTTTAGATAAGAATCTCTGTAATCTCAGCTGTTCTTATCATGCTGCTACAATAACATGACCCTAATCCTACACTACAGTAAAGACATTCTTTATATTCTATATTTATACTGCTGCAGACCTTAGAGTTCTCTTATCAAGTCTTGAGTGCTTAGTGTGCATCTTTCCAGTGACAAGAACTGGTAGAAAATGGAGCCACTGCTTTTTTTATGTGCCGCTGGGCATTGCAGAGGGCATGGCGGCCTTATCTGACATTTCATCTTCTTGTCAGCATGTGCCTCTCTGCTTTGTTCATCCAGGCTGTCAGAAAATAACTGGAGTTCAGAACACTTTTGACATTAAAAAAAGAATGCGTCTTGAAGGTCAAACCACTCAGCTTCTTCCAATCAATGCATGTGTGTTTGTGTGTTTCTGCGTGTGTGAATGTGAGTGTGTGACCCTGAAAGGATTCCAGGTAGCAAATTGAGTCTTCAGACTTGAGCTGCTCTGCATTTAAAAGACGGCTTGCTGTTCTGGTCAGCTACAGATCTTCCTCTCTGTAAGGGCTTTAAGACGGCCTCCTCCTACTCCCTCTCTATCTCGCCACATGCTCTTTCTCCGCCTTACTCTTCACTTTTCTCTCTCAGATCTACACTTCAAAGTGCGTCACAGATCCGGCTGTTTATTCCCAGCCTTCCTCCAGGCCTCTCTCCTCCTGAGCATCACTTTCATTTGCCACAGCCGCGCTGATGGCCTGTCAGCTCTTCCACACATGTTTTGATGGTTAATCCATGCTTATGAAGGAGGCGATACCTAAGGAGGAGGGTATGGGCATCCTTAGGCCAGGCCTCAGCGTGCAACAATTTCCTAACAACTCCAAATACAAGTAAAAGTAAATGTCAGTGTCAAAGTAAACCTTTATTGCAATCATGTAGTAAGTGCAATAACATTAAAGCTTATTAATTTTCTCAAAAATTAATAAGCTTGGGTTATGCTTGGTTGCTTTTTCGTCTTTCATACAAGCAACTTCTATCATATTTGATAAGAGAACTTTAGGGTCTGCTGCAGTGCAAATATAAGAATGTAAAGAATGTCTTTACTTCAGTGTAGATCAATTATGTTTGCATGTGCATATTTGCACATTGTGACAGAAACAAACAGCAGACACCAGGGTGGTGATTTGGGGCCAGAGCCGGCCCAAGTCAGAAGTGAGCTAAGCCTGTGCTTAAGGCTTCCATGACAGCAGGAGCCCCTAAGACCTCTTTCATTCAAACACAGTATATATCTCAGTTTGTCTTGCTGTGTTTTTAGTTGGTGGTGGAAACTGTCTCTGTGGTGGCTGGTGTTTGCCAATAGACCTCTGTAGCGCTGACCTGAAAGTAAAAGTCTAATGCTTCCAGTATAGCTTCATATTTTCCCTTTGTATGTAAGCAAAATAAGTTACGTTTGGTACTTTCTTCCTAACCTTACTAAATGTGATGTTTTACACCAGACATGTCTAGAAAAGTGAATGACGAAGTCAGAAATTTTTGTGCTATTTTAATTTACTGCTTCCACCTTCAAACACATAGAAGAACTTTTAATGAATTATTGAATTATTGGGTAAGACTTAGACAAATCACAGTTTGTCATAAAAAATAGGCAGGCACTCTGAGACTTTGTGTTTTATACCTGCTTAATCCTGTTCACAGTCTTGGAGAGCTGGAACCTGTCTTTGACCGCGTCTGTCACAGTAACAAACAAACAGGCATCTGTTCTCTGAGTCTTTGTGTCCATTTAAATTTACCAATTAGTCTCACAGTCATGTTTTCAGACTATGGAGGTAAACAGGTGTACCCAGAGAAACCCATACGTCAAACCAACCCTCAGCAAAACTATAAGGCTGATTTCACCTGTTTGCTGCTTCCGCCTTTGCTAATAATAACTTATGTGGTAAATAAGTGTTCACACTGTTGTTTATGCTTTCAAAGCTTTAAGTAGTTTTTCATGTCTTAAATGATAGCTCAAGCAAATTTCTTGTACAACATATGTTACATTTACTTTTCTCCTTGGAACTTTAAAATGGTGCAAGAAAATCTAAGGATTCTTTTTAGCTCCATGGGTAAAAGATAGGATGTGCACAAATCTAAGTTGTCAGTTCTGAGTTTAGGATTGCACACACATGCAGAACTGCCTGCACAGGGAAGAGAGTTGTGACAGAATAAAAACTGCACACATAATAAACTGCACATCGGCTGCTGTACTTATCCCAGCTTTTAACCAGCCTTTTTCCATTATGCTCGTTCTGGTCAGAGGAGCACTGTGGGAACAGTTCAATGAATTCATTACACATGCAGAGCTATAGGTCTCTACTGAGTGGCTTCATCCTCAATGTGTCAAACCTAAATGCCACTGTTAACCTTATGGTTGCTCTGATAAATTAAATCGACCATATGTCAGCTTTCATTGACCAAATGATGGTGTGATTCTGTTATGTAAGTAACTGCACACCTTGCACACCTCACATGGCCTCCATGCCTCCACTGTGCAAAAGCGACCCATTGAATGATTAATCATTCAAATTTCTTTTTAAAGTTTTGCTTAGTACTGATGCTGAGACAGCATATTGCAAAAGGTTCTCATCTTCAGTACAAGTCAAATATTAATGACTCTTTCTACTCTCTTTTCTCCCCAGTTGGTGTCTTGTGACCAGAAAGAAGTCTGAAAATAGCATCATGGATCTTGGGATGCTGTGTTGCGTAATAAAGTCCAGAGTGTCATCACTTTAATGATTTATTTGTTTATAAGCAAACATTGCACAACATGCAGAAAGTCACTAGTGATGGAGTATTTTTTTCCTATTTCATGCTGGAATTTGACATGTGTTGGAGCCCAAGTTCGATTGGACCATTTGAATCATTACACATATCTCTTCAGCAAAGGAGTTTTTAAAAATACAGGAAGTGGGGTACACAGGAATGTTGTAGCCAGGAAATATTTGGTGGTTTTCTGCTTCCTGTGGTGTGTCAGATGTCACTTAAATAAAAAAAAAAAAAAAATAAATAAATAAAAAAAAACCCTCCTTCAACAATTCAGTATGCAGGACAAATTCAAATGAACACAGTGGGAGATAACTCAGCAAAGAAATCATGCATGGCTTTAAAAAGTATTCACATCCCTTGAAACTTTTTAAGACATATTTTTTTTTGACATTTTAAACAAGTTAAATAAAAAATCTCAGTGTATTTAATGGGGATTGTATGTGATAGATCAACACATAGAAGTGCAAAATTGTCATGTGGATGGAACAAGGGTAAATATTTTCAATAATAAAGTGTTGCAAACATTTGTATTCACCCTCTTTACATGATATCGCCAAATAAAATCCAGGGAAACCAGCTCCCCTTAGCTACTTTAGAAGTAACTTAGCTTGTAAATAGAGCTCATCTGTATGAAATTTCTTTTCAATTTTAATCCAGCTGTTCTGTGAAGGCCTCATGTTTTTCAGAGAACGTTACAGAACAAACTGCATCATGAATGCCAAGGAATAACTGGTTAGAGGCTACAAATCATATTCATGTGTTAAAATAACCCAAGCTGCTAACACACATGTATGTGCCCCATATAGATTTTTCTTGGCCTCAATGGGTACTAAATGGGCCTGGTTTCAAAATGGGCTTAATGTATGCTGCCCATTGTGTTCTCTAAATACTGTAGGACACATGGGGGCAAACCGAGGTGGGCACTCTATGCAGGTTTCAAACAGATTAAGAAGTAAATCAGTTCATAGGTCCCAGTTTAACACAGACCTGTCGTACAAGTACAAGTAACATGGGAATATTATATAATGTATGGGTAGTCTCATTTGGGGCCAGTTTTTCTTTACACACTCAGACACAACATGGAGATATAAGTGCTTAACTATTTAAAAAATAACTTACTAATAAGACCATCTAAACTAGAGAGAAACACAGGAAACCCCTAAAGAATCTGAAGATTGAATTGCTGGACATCACAGTCTAATGTGCTCCACAAACCTGAGATAAAGACTGACTGATGACATTATATATGGACGTCTGCATGGTGTGTGCCAAAAGTTACTGCTGCAGTTTCATATGAAGAATGGCTGATGGTATGCTTTGAAAGAGATTTATTTTATGAACTAAAGCTTTTTTTTATACAGACAGAGGGCAATAAAAACCAGCTTGTTATTGTTCAGGACTGCACTGGAAAACATCAGCATGATTCAAAATTTTCGTTCTTTTTTCAGAGCTTCGGGCTCCCATTCAGCATCACACTGCAATAATAATGTATTCAAAAAGCAATTAGATTTGTGGACATTAAGTTATTCTTTGTCATTTTTAATGCACAAATTTATGGTGGCAAATCAAGCTTGAAATTAACTGCTGTACTGCCCCCAAAAAGACTTTGAAATAAAAAAGAAAGACGACAGTGATGGCAAAGTCTAGAAGGAGGCATATTTTTTCATGGATTTTTTTCTTGGAAGAACATTTATTTTACAATTCTGGGAAACTGACAATAAGTAGAAAGTCATTTGAAGATCAGATACTGGTGCGAGTAAAATAATAATAAAAAAGAGAAACTTTTACTACATTTATCCTCACTGTGACAGATTTTCTCTCTGCAGGGATTCTCAAAGCAGAGAAATTTTGCTGTTTACTGTATAGAAAAGAGATGAAATATGTATAAAACACTTCCTCTTTGAGTTGGGAAGTAAATTTGAAAATGTGTGTTTGTGCTTCATGATTTCAGACTCTACAGGGATAGCAGATACGAAATGCTTGGCACTGGACTGTGTTGCATCTTTCAAGATAAACAGAAAGGTGCACATCTTCCCCTCGAACTTTTCACATAAAACATCAATCTTGTTGAAGGTATATCCCACCTTTGGCCCACTGACTGCTGGAGATAGGCATCAGCCCCCCTATGATCTTGCAAGGATGAGTGCCTGTAGAAAATGGACGGACAGGATGGATGTTTAACCCTGTTAAGAGTTTTCCTAGCCCAGGAACCAATAGTGAGGAGGTGGCCTACATTCTCACATGTTGTCGGTCCATCATAGGGCAAACAAAGACATATACAAGGCTGCTTGCATTCCTCAACTGCACTGGGAGTCTGTATTTTGCCTGTTGGGAAAGAAAGTAGATGTAGCGCTGCCTAGGTATCATATTTAGTTTTAATATCTTCTTTGATTTAACCTATTGTCCACCCTATTGAGGGAGAGGTAGTTGAAGTGGTAAAGTTGTGGATGTAAATCCCAAATAGGTTTGTTTCAGGTCAACAAACACAGTTATTTAAAACAGAGTCAGTGAATAACAAAAGCCATCTACAGTCTTTTTCTGAGACAGCCAGGTCTAATACATATGCAGTACAATCCAATTTCATCCAAATTCATTCTCTTCATGCTTTCACTGCAGATCATAAAGCAAATTGGTTGTTGGATTATTGTGCAGTTAGCTGTAACTTTTAAACCAATTTTAACCTAAATGTCTCAAGCTAGTGATCTAGAGGGAAATTTTACAAAGGCAACATGCTATCCCATGTTATCCTAGGAACTCCCAAAATGGATTAGGACAAGTGCATGTTAGGCTTTGTTAGGCATTCCATCTTCTCCTAACAACTGCTTTGGAACTGTTTGGGATCTGATGAGCCCAGCTGCTCTTCCAGACATTTTTTATTCATTGTCTGGGTTTCCTTTGTCCTGTTTTATGATGTGTCAAATGTTCTCAGTGGGTTAGGTAGACTCCTTCAGCACCTAAACTCTCACTGCTCATCCATGTTATTGTGATCCATACATTAGATACTTTTATATTGTTAAAACAAGAAAGGGCTTTTCCTGAAAATAACGTGACCTGGAGGGACAACACGCAACTCATGTGTGATTTAGCATTGTTGGTGCATTAATCATGCAGTTTAACCTTGCTATGTGTGGCAAAATACCCACACGCATTCACAAAAAATAACTTTTTACAGAGTGTAGGATGGCCCACTGCGTCTTTATCATAGAGGAGGAAGTATGTAATTTTTCAAGAAGATTAAATTTTTTTTAGTAATCTGGCCAGAGGGCAGGTTTTGACAGTCTATCTTAAATGAGATTCAGGCCAAAAAAGAGTGTTTGAGCGTGCTGCGGTTCTATAATCATGAAGAGTAGCCTGTATTTCAAAGAGGCTCTCTTTATACTCCAACCATGTTACAGATCTGTTGTCACTCAAGCAGATGAGATAAGAGACAGTCCAGCAGATGTTTCCTTTAAGGCTGTGCACAACAACTTTAAGCTTTTGTTTCTCTCTTCCAAGTTTTTGCTAAATAGACAGAGACTGAGCTGATGTAAACCCACTGTTAAAGTCCTGTTTGCAGTCTAATTCAATTATAAATGTCCTAATTGGTTACAATCTGTTGATGTTCATATAACAGATGCTTGTGCATGTTAACATAGTTTAGGGGGAAAGGTCTGGTTTTAATATCATACTAATGTTGTACTTTTAATGTGTTATTTAAACTGTTATTTTCCAGGATGAACTGATTATACAACTACACTGTGTTTTAAAACAGATTTAGCAGCTTTAATTTAGATTTTTAATAATTTCTTAAATACTTTAAATAAGTGGTGCTAAAAGTTTTAAAATATTATTTAACCTAATGAGGCCAAAAGCTGTTCACATCTGGTCAGTGATCATAATTATTTACTCTTTGCCTGCGTAAAAGAAAAAATTATTTGACTGCGTTCACTGGATTGACCAGTACTTAGAACTGGACAGTCCAAAGAAGGGGGACAAATGTACATTTACATTAATTTCTTAACAGCTTTAGTTTCCAAGATAATCATTTATAGCAAATTCAAGGTATTCCAATATGTCATCCCATTAATAGGGTCAGGATGAAAAACCAAGGTTTTAGCATCAGATTAAAGGAAATCTGTTATCAGCAATAACCTAGGAGCATCTGCCAGAACATCAGACATTGAATCCAGTTTTATATAACCATGGACCAAGAAGGTGCTGACCAAGAAACAGGTCCTTACTCCAAAATGAACACCTTTAAGCTCAAGTAGAATTTGCTGTACCCCAAGTTAACAACCCAGAATCCTTATTGGGAAAAGTTTTATAGTCAGAAGAGAATGAGTTATTTGTACACAATGTTTGAGTAGTCAAGGAGACAGCTTTGAACCCTAAAAACAGCTTATTCACTTTGAAAGGTGGTTGTGGTAGCATCATTATGTGGGGCCATTTTGTTGACAGTGAAAGCTTTACATTAGTAAAAATGTGTTGAAATAGTGAAGGAGGATCACCTCCAAATTAATCAGTTTCACTTCAAGTCAGCAGACAGATTGTCAAAACTGGGAATGTGTTCAAGCCTCTAGAATGCAAATACCAGAGTCTTAACCTCAACCCCATTAAAATATATAGAGACTATGCTCTGTACCATGAAGCCAACCAATTTAAATGAACTCTACCAATCCTGCCAAGAAGAGTGGTCAATAATGCAGTTAGTCAGGTTATTGTGTCAAGGTCCAACTTGGTATGGTACCTTTAAACAAATATTGGTGGTGCATCATATGAATACTTATGTCAGTATGTATATTTGTGAGTTAAGCATGTTTCACAATAAATCCAAACTTGTGAACCCAATTGTCATCTTTCAAAATCCATGCAGCTTTATGTTTTATAATCATTCCACCCCAGAAAAAATGGTTCATCTTTAACAGCCCCAAATTAATATGAAAACTTTACAGATGACGATTGGATGCAAACCTCTGACTGAAGTTGCATATATTATTTAAAAAAAGAATGAAATACCTAAAACCTTTCACTCCTCGATCACTGATGGATTTATTGAGACTGATCTGACTGTGGTGATAAAATGGCTTTGCAAGTGAGCATGCTCTGTTGTGCATGGGCATGAAAAGAGTAAAGGAAGTTGGAATGATGCTGAACATTTTGTTTTGGAACAAACAGGGGAGAAAAACATCTCGCAACTCAGAATCTGTGCAAGTTGGAACACACACTGGAAAACCAATTGATAAGATTAAGAGAACACGCACATATTCTATATATTGGTTAAAGAAGAGCACAAAGCTCATTCTGGTAAATAATCTTGTTGTTAACCCTCTATTAACAGTGTTTATGTTAGCAGAAACACATGCGAGAGAAAGGTGATATTAATGAGCAGCCACCTCAGTTAGCTGCAAATGCACATCACATGCTGCTGCATGCCTGTAACAGTGAAGGCTGACAGGGTTCTTTTATCTCTGCTGTGGCCACGATCCAGATGATATAACTGCTCAATTGAAATACCATCACGACAGAGAGCCAAGCATCCCAAAAACAAACCTTAAATATTAATATAGTGATGCCACTTACGTAAGCCACCACTGGGAAGGAGGCAGACGTGCATGAGGAGTTTATGAGACAGTTGATTGAATGAAAGTTGTTATGAATTCTCTACTGAATTGAAATGCCAGACTCATAATTACCTCTCATGCATCCTTTGATTTCTCTGTTGTACTCTTGTTGACACGGTTATGATGTGGATTTGAATTTGACAATTACTTCAACACTGTGAGCTCCTTTCATCTTCATTTTTGTTTTCGACGAGAAGAAAACTAAACATGAATCGCTGTTTATTAGGAGGGTGAGGCGGAATACATATCACAGGAAGCATTTCATCTTGTCAGACAGAGAAGTTACTTAAAATCTGCAGATGTCTTAAATATTTACACAAGGTATGCTCAGACACACAGCTTTTTTTTTTTTTTTTTACCCCTGGTTTCCTCTTTTTGGAGTTGTAAGATAGTTTACAGCCTTTCTCTGAGGGCAATCCAGCAGGGACACATTCTGAACAGTTTTATTACGTCTATCAGGGGAACCTAAATATTATTTTAAAGGGAAGGGCTAAAACCTGATGTCTGATTTTAACAGGGAGAGGGGGTGCTCAAGAGGTTACAAAATATTAAGCAGACTACACCAATATTATTGCTGTAACATATACATTTTTGTTATTTTATGCCTGTTCTTCCTCAAAAGTTTTTGCCATGCCATCTGATGTTCTCTCAGTTAATCATATTTGTATAGATTGTTATTTTTCAGCACTTGAAAAAAATACATTCGAGGCATCCATGGATTTTAGAGGAGAGATCTAAATAACTTTTTAGCATCTGTGGTATTGAGCAAAACCCCCAACCTCCTGAAGGTTAGTTTATTTGTTTACTCCTTTGCAAAGTATTCACACCATATGATAACATTTTTTCAAATTTTGTCATGTTTACAACCACAAACTTCAATGTAGTTTTTTTGGGAGATTTTATGTGATGACCAACATAATGTAGTGCATAATTGTGAAGTGACATGAAAATGATTCATGGTTATCCAAATGTTTTATAAAACAAAAATCTTAAAAGTGTGTAGTGGATTTTTTTAGCACCCCTGAGTCGATACTGTGAAACCACACTTTGCAGCAGTTACAGGTGCAAGTGTTTTGCGATTTGTCTCTTCTTTCAAGTCTTACCACGGATTCTCAGTTGGATTTAGGTCTCAATTTCGACAAAACCGTTCTCACAAATAAAACAGCTAGCATGAGCCTCTTGGCTGGTTCTCTAATGAATAATCTCCTTGTAAGTTGAGCAGTTTTTGCAGGTTTGCAGTTGTGCCAGACTGTTTCTGTTTTCAGATGATGAATGGAACGAGCTGCTTGAGATGTCCAAAGCTGAGGATAACCTAATCTGTTTCCCACGTTCCCTGGTTTTCATGATGATATTTGTTTCTTAAGGTCCTTCTAACATACCTCTGAGGTCTTTACAGAGCAGCTGCATTTATATTAAGAATAATTTATACACAGGTGGACTCTATTTACTTCTTAGGTGACTTCTATTGGAAGTTGGGTGCACTGCATTTTATTTAGGGGTATCAGAGTAAAGATGACAGAAATCACACCACTTTTTAGGCTTTTCATAAAAAAATTTTAAAAAACATGTAGCATTTTTTTCTGCTTAATGTGTTGGTCTACCTTAGAGATCAATCATAATATTACTAAGCCACTAAGTTTTAATGTTCCTTGCATTATTCCGAATAATTTTTATCATCAACATGATGATAAAACTTATCATGTTTGGCAACGCAGGCATACTAAAAACAAACATACGTTGTCTAACATTATATTGCATAACATAAGCATGTTAACGTAAACATTACATATCAAGATCAGTGCTTGACCCATGGCATTGTTTCAATCTGTCCAGCCATAAAAAAAGCATGATCACTTGGTCAAAGTAGTGGCATGTGAGCTGCAGAAATTAGTTTAAAGAAAAGTCAAAAAAAGATCAGCAAATTAGATTCATTTTAATGGACATTAGAATTAGAGTCAATGGAAACATTAATTTCCTCACTGAAGTGATGTAGCCACCCGCCCCTCCCACAAAAAAACCAAAGAAACAAACAAAAACAACAAACAAAAAAACAAAAAACAAAAAAGGATTGAACGAATAAACAAGCAAACTTATAAATCCTCTTCATGAGGTCCAGGCACTGCCAGTTTGCACTGTACTTCAACATACCTGTGCATTTCCAAAGTTGTTCTGTATGCATGAAAACTCTTTAGTCTTGTTTCAGTGTAAATTTATCAAATAAATTTGATGTAGTGGTCAAGCAGAATCGTCAGTTTCTAAACTTGGTATCCATCTGTTTACCTAGACCTTAGAAATGCCTTCCTGCTGTGAATTAAGCAACTCTGTAGAAGTCTATTCTAATCAGTCAGTGATTATTTTATCATCGTCACTCCACCCACTCCTTCCTACATAAATCAAAGAGGAGAAAATTAGGAGACTTCAGATAACAAGTGTCTGTGTTTACCAGGTCAGCTGTAGTAATAGATACACTGCCATCTGCACCTCAGGGATAATTTGATTTGCCCTGACATGCTGAATTACCCTGTGACAGCCTGTCCTTTTTATTTGCTAATTAAATTCAGAGTCATTTAGCATTCAGAGCTTTTGACAGAAAGGCACAGAGAGGCTGGGTCACCTGACTGAAGGCTCCTCTCAAGGATGTGGTGAGCTGTGTGTGGACATGACTGGGGTTGGTATGGAGGCTGTCTGCATACCTTCAGAAAGAATCTGACCATGTATGAAAAATCTGCATGTGGGGCAGAAACTCATGCTGACTGCACTTGTGGCATAAAGGACAATTAAACACTGTCTTCATCCAGAACCTCAAGAATCCACGTGTTGATGAAATTACATTCAAATGTAGAATTGAGGAATCAAACATTTTCATGAACTTTTACTTCAAGATACCTAACCTTTTTATTCTCACATTTTTATACTAAATAAATACATGTACATTCCTATTCAATAAATTAGAATATGCATTCCGATGAGGATTGTAAATCAGATTAAAAGTTCCTTTTTAAAATAACAAGCTTTAAGTAGGTTTTAACCATACTTTTTATTAAGCTCACATTTCTGTATTAAAAATGCTTTTTTTTTTATTGTACTAATGTAATATTGTGACTTTAAATTTCCTGTTTTCATTAGCTAAAAGTGGAATATCCTCATAACTGAAATTAAAGACTTGAAAACATCCCTCTGTGTGTAATTAATTAATATAATGCTTTTCACTTTATGAATTGAGTTACTGAAATAAATGAACTTTCAAAAATATAATTTATTGCATGGGTTTCTACATCTAAATATGTACATATATACTTCATATGTACATACATGTACATAATAAATAAGTATACAAAATAAATATGTCACAGTAGTATACTATGCTGTTTAAGATCTCTCTAATAGATCCGAGAATACCTTAAGGACTGAGGTGGGTAGTATTTAGTTACATTTACTCAGTTGCATTTACTTGAGTAACTTTTTGAAAAAATAATGGGAGAAGCTTTACTGCATTGTACATTTTACTTTTACTCTTACTTGAGTAATAGTATTATGAATTACTGCTAAAAATTACTTGAGTAAAATTTCTGGATCCACCACCCCACTGTGAGTAATTTTACTGAATGAAGAACAAACATGTTTGGACCAAAAAATACACCAGATACAGACACACAGCTACAGTTAAAGTGAAACGTCCTGCTGTAATCAAGCTTACCTTTTCTAATGTTGCTTTCTAACTGCAAAGCATTACGAAGTAAGTACTGGTTCTTACAGTCTTTAAAATACTAGAATTTGTACATAACTTTATATATTTTTGTTTGTCTGATTCTGCCATTTCTAAATATTAAATCAGATGTTCTGATCAATTACTCAGTATTTTTTTTACTATTTCTTGAATAATATCTTGGAAAGCTACTTTTTACTTTTACTTGAGTAAAATATATTGAAGTAGTGCTTCTCTTACTTGAGTACAATTTTTGTACTCACTACTTCACCGACCTTCCTTTATTACCAGTCTAACTTAAACTCAAACCAGTTAAGGTAAAATGAACAGCAGCAGCAACAACTACATGAATACTTTGATCAAAATTGCTGGACATATGTTTTAGGACATATTAACCACCTTTGGTCATTCTGCTACCCTTTCATTCTACTCATTATATATTTGCAATTATTCATATCATCCAATTGTTCTCTTGGGCTTTGCATTTTTCCCTGTAGCAGCTACTGCTGATCTCCATATCTATCCTCTTCTCAAATCCACCAGGTGACAATTCAAGATTATTTATTGCTGTTAAAGAGGAATTCTTCCTCTCCACTGTTGCCATATGCTTACATTCAAGTGAATATTTGAACCAAAGCTGAATTAACTGAGCTGTACAATTAGAACCAAATTGATTCTAATTGTACAGCTCCTTTTTTTCCAATTATAAGTAACAATTAACAATTTTGAGATTTAATTTATATTAAGAAATGTATATTAAGGAAGAACTGTATTTCTGTTGTCCAGAGAATTTTAAGAAATGCTAAGAATTTTGTTTTTTTCAGAAAGAATTATAAGAAAGTATCTAAAAGATCAAAATAAAGATCATACAGCAGGATATGTCACATACCTTGATGTTTAAGTGTCATGGGAACTAAGAAATAAGTGTAACTAAAGTAACTAAATATTAAGTAACCAAATATTGTAGTGCATATCATGAAAGGCATTTTAATTTTTGTAGCCACTTAAAAAATTACACTTTATCTTGCCGATTTATTCAGTTTAGTTAGCTAAGGTTCTAGTGGCTTCAGTGTACTGGAAACCAATCACATCAAGGGAATAAAGAGTAAAACTGTGTATATAGGTTGTATTTGCTTAGAGATTACAGCAAAGTTCCATTAAGAAATCAATAAAATGAGTGTTAAAGTTTTCCTCTTCTGATAAGGAATGTCCTAAACTATTTACACCAAAGGGGTTCTAAATCACATCCATCGACTTCTGGATATGTCATTCAAACCAACTCATATCATATTATAGCTGATTTATAGAGTATCCTTTATACTGCTCTATTTTTCTTTAGAAAATTAAAATTCACTTAAAATTTTCCTTCCTTGGTATCTGACCTAGTTTTTTTTTTTTTTTTAATTCTCCATAAAAGATAAACACAAAAGGTTGCAGAAAAAGATTTTATACACTCCTGCACTCTTTTAGCAGTGACAGCAATGGGTTGATATATTTTTTGGTATATTTTTTTTACACACTAAAGGATTTCAACCCGCTGACCATGATATTCAGACCCAGGCTTTCTTCCTAAAAGTCCCCTTTTCCTTTTTCTCCTCATTTACCAAATTTCTGTGTCCTAGTTCATGTTTTTCAAACCCAAGCCCCCTCCTCTGAGCTTTGCAGTAGACTAATATTTGTCTTTCCACCTCCTCCTACTCTGCGAACATCTGGTCTTGGGGTTTTTGAAGTAACACAAACTTCCTTGGCTAGCCTTCACGTCTTTTGATGACTGCGTACATGACCGTCAGTAGTTTACCATGACCATAAACAGTCTCATCTGACCACCAACACAACACAAGTCTTAACCGACTGTGGATATTGGTATGTAAAAATATTTGTCAAATGGAGATATGATGGTCTGAAATCTTTCTTGCGGTTGTGTTGTATCTCTTGGACATGTCTTGATGGAAATTCTAATCACTTGCAACATACAAAAGACTTAGACACCAGTCTATATGCTGTTTATCAGTAAATCAGTGAGGCTAACTTTTAATAGTTATATTTACTGTTCCTGACTATACCCCCTGAGTTTGTAGGATGGTCTGCAGGGGGTTGATGTGTCTGTGGCCCTTGGGGATAATTGGATTGATTTAAGCAGAGGAGGAAATGAAAAACATACCCGTGGCTTTATTTTGCAGATTGTTTTTGTTAATGTTTTGCTTCTGTATTGAAAGTAGCTCTCCGGGAAATGGAAAGAAGGAACATGAATGAGCCTTAGATGGCTAAAAGTCTGCATGTGTGTATATGTGTGTGAGTACTTGTGAGCCCATTCATACCTGTGTGTAAAGTGTGTTTCCAAGTTAAACGCTTGAAAAATTTTTTGGTCCTATTTCCTCAAAGTGATGGAAGTCATTACAGCGCTGGCTCCCCGCTCTGATTGAAGTCTCTTAGCCACAATGGACCTGACTGGCTTACTCCGAGTCTGGGTCAGAGAAAGCTGGCAAAGTAATCAGGTGAGATTGAGAGGGAAAGAAGCGTTCAATCAAGCCCCTGTCCAGCTACACTGTGCAGGTCGGGAGACAGTAGATTTCATGAGCTGCAACCTTTTATAAATGCTAGTGTCAGTCAAGTGAGGTAACTCAGCAGAGATGTGTACATGCACAAACATAATGCAGATCTTGAGTGGGATACCTGAAATTATTGATGCAGTGAAGTATTAAAGCTATTTCAGTTTTAAAATCCCCATCACACAGTTGCATATCTGCTGTGCATTTCAACGGCCTGTGGAGGCATGCAGGAATCACCTTTCAATGAATCTGATACTGCATCTGAAACTTAGGAGATGTAATATATATATCATACTGAGGGGCCTCTTTTATATAAATCATGCCACTTGCATTAGTGATATTCCGTTGTCATGGTAATAACCTGATTTAATGCCAAGCAATGCAGACACTCTGTTTGCTCCTATGAAGATTCACTCACCTAGGCATGCTAAATGCATGGCATTTCTCCAACACTGGGGCAGCCCAACCTTTTTCCTATTAATTAAGCTAATATGTATTTGACTTTGTGGAGTATTGGACCTTCAGTCCAAGTTGGTTAGTATGGGAGAAAAGAAGATGGTAACGTCATGGAAAAATATTGGACAAGCAGTACAAATTACGTTTTACGTACACTTTACACAGTATTGGTGTATTATACATGACACACAACATAGACATGACAAGGCTTGATGTTGAACAAAAAGCACTTTATGACCTTATCTGTAGACTCACAAAAAACATTTTAGATAAGCCATCGTATGCGCCAAGATAATGAAGTGTTGAGGAAGCTCCAAATAACTTTAGACTACAGAGTAATGCATCTGGTTCCTAAAGAGTTGTCCTTTATTTTCACTTCTTATAACATTTTAGAATCTACAACTGCACAACTACAAAAAAAACAAACAAAAAAAACAAACAAACAAAAAAAAAAAACAAAGAAAAAAAATAGCAAAAAAACCCATTGTAAGCTTTATGCTTAAGAGAGATTTTTGGAAATCTTTACAGTATAATGTGTTAAAATTAAAATTAAACTGACATTTAAAAAACAGGAATTGCCTAACAGATTTTTAAAAAACTGATATATAATAGTATAAACAATACCTAAAAGAAAACTACTGTTATTGAAAATAAAAACATACATAATGTTCTAGCAATAAAAGACGTGCAATATGGACGTTTTCGCCCATGTTAACTATGAATTTGAAGTTATTTTTCTATTTTTTCTCTCTGAAGTTTATGGTCTCAAATCCAAAGATCTAAATCAAGTTGACAAAAATTATTTGACAAGCAATTATCTGACAATTACTGCTATTGAATAAAATCTCACTTTTGATCTTTTTTCTTAAGCTTCTCAGCTAAATATATATTTCTTCTAAGTTTATCTAAATTTAGAAAATTATTTTTATTGGAGAAGTCTACACTTATACATCAGCTTATATAAAAAAAATTTAAATATTGAATAAGTAACAGTAAAAGAGATGAATGCTTTTTCACTATGATGCTGTAGAGAATTGCTCTTTGCCTCTGTAGATGGCAGTGCAGCACAGTTTTTTGGCTGCACTATGAGTGTGACTGCACAGATCAATCCTTCTGATGGAAAAATTCATTGGGTTCATAAAGTAGCAGCATCCCATTTTCCTATATTTGTCTCACTAGGCATAAATGTCAAATGCTGACAGAAAAAACACTTAGACTGATTTGATTTCAGGCTGCTCAGACAGTTCAGAGCTTTCATCTAAATGTACCAGAAACAGCAGAAAGACAACGGATGAAGGCAGCAGGGCTACTCAGTGGGCTCTCAGGAAAACAAGCCAGTTCTTTGAGTGAGAATAAACTTTCTCCTGCATTCATTTGCATTTATATTTCCAGTAAATAAATCCTTCTGTATTATAGAGACAGAGGCCTCACTGTGAAGAAGTGAAGAGCGCTCAAAGCTGGCTACAAGCAGAGAGAGAAGGCTGCAGGAAGGGGATGAAACAGAATAAAGCTACAGATAAAGCTACAGAATAAAGCTACAGAATAAAGCTACAGAAATGGTGATGGAAACAATAAATTTAGCAGATATGGTGGTGATAAAGGGGGGGTAGGAGTGGAGGAATGCTGACAGGAAAGGCTTTGACCCTTATTGCAGTATGGCAAAGGGAGAGGATTGACTTTATGTTGAAAGAAGGAGACGGATGTTATCCAGCGGTTCGTCATGTTCCCTGTGGGGTCCAGAGGAGTTGGCAGTGTGTCTTGCTTGCGTTCTTGCCTGCTGTCAGGCCTCTTGCTCCATCACCCTCTGTGCCTTTTCAACATCTGGAGCCTGTTTAGTATCACAAACACTGGAGCCCCAGCCATGACAAGTCGGCTGAGGGTGACTGTTTCTGAACTTTTTTTTTTTTTTACAGGGTGATAAGAGTTAAGTTGCAGCATTTCTCTGTGATTTCACACTATTTATTCTGCCCCCTCCCCTATATTCATTGCATTTATTAAAGTAATCATTCTAAATCAGCAAGCCTCCCTGTGCTAACCTCAAACTGCTAAATCATGTTTGGGTAAAAACTTTGGTATTTTTACTGGAAGAAAATTTGCCGTTTTAATGGACAACTCTTCCAGGAAGGTATGCATCACTGTGGGGCGCCTTGACGATCTCAATTAACAACCCCGTTGTAGTGTTTGCAGATGCTGCAGTGCTCAGATTTAACTGCTAAATGCTGTTTCTGGCTGCTCTTACTGGTTGTCAACATGAATGAGTCATGTTTTACTCTGAGGATTTTACATAAGCTGCAAACCACGACCAATTTGTAGGTATGCATGTGTTTGTGTTCACCCGCCCCCTGTGGCCAGAGGATTAGAGGTGAGCAAACAGCTCTGTGAAAGTGTTTAACGGTCTCCCTGCGATGACGGATTTCCACGCTCTTCAGCGGGAAGATGAGCACGCCATTAATTTTCTGTGGTCAGCGACATGACCTCTGTCTGCCCGGCCTGGTTCATCCCCTGATGCCTGCTCGTGGGAACCAATCCTCCAATTCGTTGCATTGGTTCAGGATTGCAAGGGTCTCCTCTAGCCAAAGTAGAGATGCTACATAAACAAGTTTTTTGGAGGTGGGGGAGGCCATTCAGCTCAAGTTGTAGCTTTTAGAGTTTAAGGTGCTGACAGCAGTTAAACATTTTTTTTTACACAAGGCAAACGTGCTGCTATGTGAAGCTTCCAGTTGTGTTACATTAGTTGCAGATTTTTTTTTTTATTGAAAATTTTGGGCATACAGCCAACAAAGTATCCTTGGGATACATTTTCTGCACGCAGCTGCACTACAGTATGCTTATGTGTATCATGTGTATACAATCAGAAGGGGTCTACGTGGGAGAGGGGAGGGAGTTCCTGGGCACCGGGCCTGTAACAGTAAAACATTTCAGGGGCCGTCCATCAACAGCCTAATGATTTCAGCAGACAGGGTCTGGATTTTGGCTTTTCCTCACCGCCGACACCAGCAGCCATAAAACACTGCTTGTTTGGAATGCAAAACATGGATCCTAAGGATGTGAACAGTAACACTGTGGCTGACAAAATAAAATAAATTTAAGCTTTTCTATAACAAGATATCTGAAGATATAGGTTTTTAACTTGCTGCGGTGTGAAGTCTGGGTACAGACAAAGGAAGGAAGGAGTCAGAGTTTACAGGTCATACCAACAGACCTTTAACACCCAAAGCCAAAAGGAAGGGTCAGTTTTATTAGTCTGGAAAGTAAAAAAAAAAAAAAAAAAACCATCGCTACCTCTTCATTTAATCTGACAACATAGGATGAAAAGACACTGTTTTTTGTCAGGAGCTGCTGAAAGTGATGGTTCAGGATCATTAAAATGAGTTTTTTTAAAGGTTATAAACAGTTAATATCATGTACAGCAGATAACTCCCTTGGCATCTTCACGTAGTATAAGTCCAGATTAGTTGTGGAGTAAAAAAGTGACATAGAAATCAAGTGTGCTGAACAGCTAAGGGAGAGTATTGGGCAGAGAAACTGAAGGAAGGAGACTAATAAACACAGAAAGAGCTGAGCTTAAAAAAAATCTACAAACCAAAGGGAAAATGCCTAAAATAAACACAAAATTCTATGCCAAAATGCTTAGACAACAGAAACACAAGAGTTAATCAAGAAACTAAACACAAAGGAGGAAATCTATATGGCAAGACCCTTACAACAATATTGAAGAACCAAGACAAATAAGAAAACAAACACAAAAGAAAATCAAAACACAAACACCCATGGATCATGACATCTAACATTTTTCTTTTGTTGCCATTGCACAATCTCCCCATCACTATCTGTAAGCTTTACTGTTTAAATCCCTGAAAATATATTTCAGGTGTGGGTGTGAAGGACAGTTATAGTCCAACCAACTGGAGTGTGAAAGCATGAGACTTTAATTACAGTATCCTACAGCCAAACATGTGAAGTGTTTCTTGTTAGAGCAGAAGTCTGATAAAAAAAAGTAAGGTAGTATAAAACTAAAGTATCTTTCACTTGAATTGCTATATATTTTTGTTGGGGTTTACACTGCTTTGTTTCATATCAGATAGTTATTCTAATGCTTCGTGTCTTCTGTACTTAATTTGTTTCATAAAGGAAGATCAATGGTGGCACAACATTTCCACCTTCCATTTCCAGGATTATTGTTTCCTGACTGTTGTGTAAGTAATCACTCGGTGTAAACAACATGATAGCTCAAAGGCTTATGAAATGGTGTTCGTATAAACCACTGTGAGTTTTTGAGATAGGATTAGTTGTGAAATGGTTCAAGTCCACTTTTTTTGGGCTCTACTTACACTAGCCTTTAGCTTCAGGACCAGCTTATCTGGATTTATAAAATTTATAAAGAAAGTACACATTGGGAAGTGAAACAGAAATCAAAATAGGACAAATACAATGTCTGAAAATCCCATTAGGCTTCTAAAACAAACCATATCAAAATCCCCAGCATGTTTTCTACAGTCCCTAGTGTTGCCCCACCTCCTTCATTAAGTGTGTAAATTGGGTTAGGTTACTGTGATCTCCCCCCACACAGAGCCACTAGATAGCAGAAGTGGCAATCTCTCCATGACATTGTTTTTTTTTAAGAAGTGTTAGCTGCAAGTTAGCAATTTAATAATAATAATAATAATCCAATAAACCAGAAGGTGTAACTCTTCTACCTGAGTTAATGGCTTGACAATCTTTAATGCCTGAAGAGAAAGCCTTACTACCTAAAGACAAGGTCTGCTAATGAATGGCTTTAATCTCCCTTCAATACAGTTTAAGAGATTAGAAGAAATTACAGAGACTATTTTTATATCTCTGTGCCACTGAGGTCATTGTCATTTGTTGCTTGTCTCCATCAACTGTTATACTCACCTCTTCAAGAGCCTCTACAGGCAAGGAGCCACACATCTTCACCATGGAAACAAAGCTGCAGGGGGGATTAGATGTGTGAGCAGACATGTCTGAAATTAACACAATGCTTATCAGTACTGTTAACAGACGAAGGATGGTAAAGATAGGCTGAGTTAAATTGAGTTATGTTTGCTGTCCCACTGAAGTTTAACTTGCTGATTCTTTGACAGTACTTTTTTAATTTTATCATATGTCTAACACTAAGCATTGCTTTATTATCCATTAAGCCTCTGTTGTATTTCGTTATATTTCAGTGTTAGAGAACAATTACCTAATTACCTAACTAGATTTAGGAAGCAAGTATTTTATAACACTGACAAGAGATGAAAGAATTTACTATAAAGCACAGAGTGACAAATAGTATATCATAGTTATGTTGTTAAAAATCACTATAAATTATGCATGTAGCCTAAAACTGTAGTCCAGACCCCCAAATCCTATTTGTTTGTCTGCTTTGTTTTAGGTCTTGGAGATTGAAAATGTGACATTTTTTTATCCATACACCCAAATTCAGCCACCCTAAGAAGGTTTGATTCATGAATCGTACCAGCTTTCCATCCACATTTATACATGAATTGACAAGGTTACATGGAAGTTTTTCCACATTAGAACTGCATGGTAAAACAATAGGGATTCTATAGGGATTTCTCCCCTTTGGCACTCAGTGGTCTTGCTGCTGAGTGATTGGCTGCCGGGTTGACCAGGTTCTGGACAGTAGTGCTGGTTTGGGACAGTTTGGTGCCCTGCGTCTCTCCCTGTGTATCTTTTGCCAAGGGACTGGTGCTCTTGTGCTCCACTGAGGCTATTGCACCATTTAGGAGCATAGGCTACCTGCCCTTTTGTGCTCTCGGGTGCTGAGGGTTGCAAGGTTTCAATTCTCACCATTCTAACAACTTTGCACCTTTAGGAACAAATTGACACACACACACCTACTCCACACATACCCACTGACATGTATGCACACAATCACCCATTTACACATCCATTCAGATAAGATAAATGGCTGAAGATCAAACAAAAGTAGATTCCTATTTCATTGATGTAGTCTGTCTTGTCTGATGGAAGATGCAGTATTAATTTTAAAAAATGTTATCACACATTTTGAGATATGCTTCTTGAAAGCTGCAAAACTGACATTAAAACAGTAACTATATAACACAAGCACATTCCCATCACATCCCTCTCCACAAATTATAATATACTCATCACTACCTAGATGAGTATATTTATTTTACTGGCATCATGAACCACGAGGCTTCAGCTTCAGCTCCAGACCGAACCAATTTGAAAGACAGTTTCAGTGCATCTTGAAGCTTAATCTGTCTATCACAGGTGCAAAGATACCTTTTATGTATGGAGAGCAGTTACCTACAAAATATAGTAGCTGGCTGCAAAGTAACAACATGAAAGGGACTGTTCACAGGATCAAACCATCATAAATATGGTTGAGAACCTGGAAGATCTGACAATGACAGGACTGAACTCAGAGGCTTAATTGTTGGGGATAGTGATTACTGGAATGCAACATATTTAATGTTTTATCAGCAGAATGTTGCCACTGGGGAAAACATAAACTGAGGACTCAACACAAGATGACTTAAAATAAACATAAATAAACTCAGAAAGAAGAGTTACAGAAACAGGAAGTAAATAGCAGCACACCAAAGGAACAAGGCTTCAGGTCAGGTCTAAAGATCACAATTCAAATCATAATCTTAATACATTAAAAACCTGAAGATATCACAAAATTAACATAAAACTCTTCAACTCATGACAGAATTGGAAAACAGTTGACTCAGCCAACATTACTGGTGAATGAACTAATTAATTAAGTATTTTACCATTATTAAACATTACAAACTGGTATGATTGATTTAAATTTAAATAATGTTATTGGATCAATATCCTTCAAAATTTCTTTTTATATTGATATAGCGAGTGATCCAGGTTTGCTTATCGCGAAATAACAAGTAAACTGAAGTTGAAACATAGTTTGAAAGTTATTTTATTTGGTATTAAATAATGTTTTGCTAAAATGTCATTTGTTTTTTGTAAGTTCAATAATATCCTAGTTTTATTTGTTTTGTTCTGAACTTTATAGACTTGATGCTTAAACTACAAACCAGTGTGACTAGGTTTAGCAGACTAAAGGAGCTTAAGAAGTTTAAAACAGGCTATTTTAGCTGTATTTTCTTCTGCTAATATTGATCTTTAATGGATCTCCTATGTAGCACACAGTCCACATGTTTTTTTGTATTAAAGATTATTTCCAGTCAATTAAGTCGGTGAAATAAGTGAAGTGTTTTTCCGATGAAACGACTATATAAAGGGATCTCTGATCTTATGCAAATATAATTTTTAGATTTGTAAAGGTTATTTGCAAGTCAATGAAAGAACAGTGCTGTGAATAATTGATGCTTTTGTCCATCCCTTACAGAGCCTGTATTTTATTTTATTTTATTTTTTTTGCACATTTTAGGTCATGGAATCTTGCTCATGTAATGGATCAGTAGTTGTGATCAAGACAAATCCTTGTTTTGTTTTCAAATTATCTTTCTTCAAATAAAAGTTGATTTTGTTCCCTAAAAATCTAAAGTAAGCTGGTGTGACATGCAGATCAGACTGACAGCTTCATGGCTGTTGTCTTAGACACACTCAGTGAATGAATGGTCCCTGAGTCACTCCCCCAGGTCAGAGAAAGACATCACATTGTCACTGAGCTGGTAAATGAAACTCTTTTACTTCTCTCTGAGAAACGATTTAACGACTCACTGACCACACTCCTCGCACAGCCAACAAAAGGCGCTGTGGGTGAGGTCTCTCAGCAAAAAACAACTGAGAGAAATGCCATGCATAAGAATTACAAAAAATATATGTTGTTGTTCGATTCCAAAATCATCTCATCAAGTTTCAGTGGGAAGTTATGTGAATTACATTGCTTACATATGCAACAAAAGTTGGATGCATGTTTTTCCACACAACAGAGGTAGAGGGCAGTGTTTGTCTTATCCAAGCGATCAGGCTGCATGAGATGAAATGCATCTATGTGACAGAATGAAAGTGGACCAGCTTTAGTTTCCAAATCCAATACTCTTATTAAGAGTGTCATACAGACATAAATGACACCCTAAAACAAACTGAAGCAAACTTTATGATCATTCAAGTTTTGGGCCAAGGGGAGGTTGTAACAATACTTTCCTTTAAGTTTGCATCTCTACAGTACTTTGGTGATCCTAAGAGGGATTATTCACCGTAATTGGTGCTCTAACACTTTTGTCTCCTTTGAAGAGACACATTGAGAGCATCTTGAGAATAGTCTTGAGTGCATCTGTCTCTCTTGAGGAGTTCAGAATAGTTTGCTTCTTGAAAGTGGCCTCATTTACCCTGAGAGTTCAGGTCTCCACCAAACACTCTGCTTTACGTTGAGCACACTGGTGCGAGAAAACTTTGGACTTTTATCGAAAGAAACATAGAAATAAAAAAAGATGTGCTGAATCAAGAGAACTAGTTTTGTTTAACTTTAGATGCTGTGTCTGTCATTGTTAGATGTTTTTTTTTTTTTTTTATTATTATTATTTTTTTATTTATTTATTTTTTAAATCTGTATTTTCCTTTCACTTTTTGGACCAGGCAAAAATATCAGCTCTCATTTTCTGTGATGTCATTTTGTTGTGAAAGATGTACATACTGTATTTCAATCCTAACTTCTAATTTTTAATAAGTGTAAATATCTCAACTCTTTTCCAGTGGTAGTACAGAGCCTTGCATTAATTTTCATAATAATTTAATTTGTCCATATTTTGTCATCTTTGAGCCACAAAGGTCAATATATTTTATAGGGATTGTTTTGTAAGTTTCCTCTTAACTCTGAACAACTTCCCTGTCCCTCTTAAAAGAAAGCATCTCCACAGCATGATGCTGACACCACCATGTGGGGGATAATTTAAGGGTAATGTGGAGTTTTAATTTTACACATATTCATTTTGAATGTAGGCTAGCAAGTTCAAGTTTGCTCTCATCTGCTCAGAGCACCTTCTTCCACTTCATACCCACTACATGACTCATTGCAAACTACATTTGGGACCTCTCATAGCTTTCTTTTAGCAATTGCTTTCTTCCTGCCAGCTTTCTATACAGGCCAATTGGTGGAGTGCAAAACAGTTGCCTTGTCAACAAATTCTGATACTTGAGCTGTATCTCTACAACTCCTTCAAACTTGGCTTAGCTGCTTCTTTCTTCATTTAAATCATTGACTTCTTGCCTGTCCTTTCAGTGCATAGTATACTAATAACTTAACTTGTGAAGGGAACTGGTTGCACTTTATTTTATTTTTGGGTATCAGAGGAGGAAGAATGATACATTTTGAAAACGATGTTCCTTCCACTTTAAAATGGTGCTTGATTTTGTGTTGGTTTAAATTCCCATAAAATACATTTAAATTTGATTTGTGGTTTTACGAGAGTAAATGTAAAAAAAAGCGTAAGCAGTGTGAATTTGCAAGGCACTGTGCAGTCAATGCAGGTACTGACAATCCAGCTTTATTATAAAAACAAATATCCTCCTTTTCCCTCTGATGCGAAAAAGTATTTACTGATGGCAGCAGGGCCACACTGAAGAGTGAGACTACCTCCCAAGATCTAAATGAGCAGCAATACTTCTGAATGTTTCAGTTGGACATCAACAAGAAGTGATTCACCAAGGTGCTTGGACTTGTACTTCTGGCCTCCCCACAGACGGACTCAGACAGGACAGCAGACAGGACGCTGGCTCGGCCTGTGTTGTCAGAGGCACCAGACTAAACAGTAAACAGACACCTCACAGGGAAAAGTCTGAGTTTAGTTGAACTGTCATCAGCTCAGAGAAAACAAACAGAAATTCATGTTTTCTACACACAACAAGATCATAATCTTTCACAGTTCGAGGCACAAATGTAAAGGGAAAAAAATCTCCTATGAAGAAGTATTTTTATGGTTGTAATTACACAGCAATGAATGGCACAATGACAAGTTCTATAAGAATATGTGTAATTGTGTTCAGTGCTTCTGTGTAATTTATGTATGGGAGATCTGTCTGTGGAGCCTCTGTGGGGTAGGCTGTACAATAGGAGGATCCGGCTTTATAGTGGGAACCTCTCTTTGGGCTTTGGCCCACTGCCAACAATCTGGCTGTTGGTTTAGCCATTGATCCCTGGAAGTGGCAGTGGAGGCTTGAGGCCACATTGGTGTTCATATAAATCACAGGATATGGTTGTTTTTAGTGTGGTTGACACTCCCCCCACCACTCCACCCTCCTCTATCTCTACAATCCCTGAAAAAAACTGAGAAGTTTATTACAAAAGGCTGAAAATAATCTTCTGTCTTAGATAAAGCCAGCAGGCCACAACACAGATCGACATATTTAATGCTTCTATAGCCTCTGTAATGTGTGTCAGTCCCATACTCAAAGTGCTATATATATATATAAACTGAATCCTTTTAGCTCTTATCCATTCAGGGACAAACCTCCTACACAGTCACAGACAGACAGGCGGGTGCAGACACAGAGAAGCTGCAAGTAGCTGTTCTGCTTATGTTCTTTAATTAGAGGCAGGTTAGTTACAACTGAGATGCCTCCTGTTGGGGGTCATTTGAACTGTGGTCTACATATAGTTTTAAAAGTAAGACACGATCTGATATAGCATGTGTTTTTATTAAATTTTCTGACTTTTGATTGTTTGTGTTCCAGATTTCAACAGATGAACAGAATGGGTTTGGTTGACTGGATCTTTGGCTTTGTTATTTGGGAACATTAAACTCAGCTAAGCAGTACGGTAGGAGAAAATTTGACCATAGCAAACCTCATGATGATCAGATATAGAATTCTTCATCACTGTTTATGTTATTTAGAGATTTCCCCTCAAACTCTTCTTGAGTCATCCAAACTCATCTGCCCTCATCACCAGACACATCTATGTTAAACGTCTGTATCATGATACTGTACTCTTTAAAAGTATTCATACTGCCTGAGTTTTTTGTCCATTTTTTCATGAGACTATCTCAGACTTCAAAATGTAAGGTGGAAGGATATGGAGAGATTGTTTTTATAGTTTTTCATGAACAAAATTCTCAAAAGCTCTAACCGAACTTGTATTCAGCTTCATTAAGTCAAAGCTTGTAGAAGCACCTTTCCCTACAATGACAGCCTCAAGTCTTTTGGGATACATCTCCACCAGCTTTGCATGTCTAGAGCCTGAAATATTTGCTTATTCTGAATGTAGTGTGAAGAGCTTCGGAATACTCTGGACTTGATAGAGCGCTATACAAGTATAGGCCATTTACCATGTTACCATTTCCTGGATTACCAGATTACCAGATTTTATCTTCACCCAGATTCTCATCATTTCTAACCCGGTTCCCTGTCTTTCCTGAAGAAAAGCATACAACCATGTTTCATTGCAATAAACCACTTGGTAGCAAGAAGAATGTAAGGGGAAAAAAAACGCATGAATAATAGTTGTACTGTCTTGTGTATAGATTTTCTCAATTAAACTGTAGCCTTGGGATTCACTGAAATTCAAATACATTCTACAATTTTCAAAATTTTACTTGAAATTAATTTGTTTTCCACTATCAACTAAAATCCCAATAAAATACACTGAAGTTTATAGTTGGGATAAAACATGAAAAGGTTTGGAGAATTTCAATGTTTTTGTGATGCACTATACGCATTTGTCAAAGCGTCATACTAACTGTGAATCAACAATGAATATTGGTTGGTTTACTAAAATAAAAACTTTACGATGTCTCTTTATTAGTTAGAAAACAAGTCCACTGTGTGCAGCCTTTGGCATGCAGGCCTTTTAAAACCCATGTTTCCATACTCAGTAAGATGAAAACACTTCCAATTCCAAAATTAAACACTGAAAATTGTTAGATGATAAAAAGAAGGATTGTGTCCCGTCTCCTCTCATGCCCAAAAGCTTATCCCACTAGCTGCGTACTTTTCGCTGTGTGAGGGCAGCAGATACACCACCCACAGCCCCACCCTCGCTGTAATGAAAAGTGTTATGAATGTATGTGCCTTAATTCTCTTCCACTAATGTCTGTGGGTGGCAAAATTAGGGTGGGCTGTGTCCAGGCCACTTAAATGGGAAACCATGTCCAGTTTAACTGGGCTACTCTAAGCCGATTTTTTAAGGTCACATTGGCATCAATGGGGGATTAGTTTGGTTCAGATCAATGTCTGATTGGGATCTTTCACTCTGCCATTGCCTCCCTCTGTCCTGGGAGAATGCAGCCAAAGTCTTGCGATTTGTACTTGGGGAGAAGAAAGGCTCTCCCCTCCCATGGAGGACAAAGACACACATTAGCTCAGTTTTGCTGTTTTTTTCTCCTGCAGCACCAAAGCTCCCAGTCAAAAGGATCAAACGTATGAAGACATGACCAGTGATGGCACCCCACTGCAGCTGCCACAGCTACTGTTGAACTGCATGTGTGAATGTGTCCGGTATGTGTGTGCATGTGTGTATCTGTCACTGTATTGGAAGGGGAAAAACAGATGGCTTCACCACTAAGTGTACACATATGTTGTGAATGTATGGCAGTAAACATTTCCTAGCATGTGTGAAGAACTGGCCCTGGAAAAATGATGCCCACATTCATGAAATGTTTGTCATGTTTCCCACAGGAGTCAAAGATGTTTTATTTAAGTTCCACAGAAATCAATACAGGTTATGTATCAATAAAAGCAGCTTTTATGTAAAAACATTCAAACCACTCGTGTAACCAAAATGTAGTGACTATTTCATATCAAACAGTTATACTGTGTCATGGAACATTAGTCATTCCCCTTGAACTTTTTCATATTTTGTTCCAACCAAAAATGTCTGTGTATTTTATTAGAATGTTAGACTGACACACAGTAGTTCAAAGTTGTTAAATGGAAGGAAAAAAAACATGTGCTTTTTGTTTTTTTTAAATAAACTACTGAAAAATATGACATGTGTTTCTATTCAGCCCTATTTACTCTGATGCCACTAAAGGAAATCTTGTTCAGCCAATTGCCTAAAAAAAGTTATTCAATTATGAAACATAAGCCATATCATTGCTATTTATTCTCAGTAAAGAAGAAGTGTTCAGTTATGATTTCAGAGGTTTGTTGAGAACATTGGTGGACAGACAGCATCATGAAGACAAAGGCAATCAGGGATAAAGTTGTAGAGAAATTTACAACAGTTTTAGGTTACAAAATTATATTCCAAGCTTTGTACATTTCATAGAGCAAATTACAAGAAAATGGAAAGACAATTCACCAATACAGATGTCTACCTAAAATGAAAGGCAACCAGGAGGCCCTTGATAACTGATATTGAAAGGGTAACTATTAATAAAACACCCCACAAATTTATCGTTCATGGAAGAGTGGCAAGAAGAAAACCACTGTTAAAAGAAAGTCACATCAGGTTTTGTTTCTAGATTGCAGATGAGACTGAAGTTTTAACTTTTTTTCCCCATATGCAAAAGAGGCAGAAAACTTGGACAGCATATCACTCTAAATGCACCATCCCCATTTCCACTATACAACATGGTGATGGTATGCTGTGGGGATGCTTTTCTTTGCAGAGACAGGGGAGCTGATCCGAGTTAAGGAGAAGATAGATGGAGCTAAGTACAGGGTCATCCTGGATAAAAACCTTTTTAGCCAAGTTGAAACTGTGAGATGACAATGTCTTTCATCATGAAAAAAAATCTTTGGTTGTGAGCTCAAAATCAGTGGTCTGCAGTCATTCAGTGTGACAACCACACTGACCTCCAATTCAGGTCTCTCCAGACCAGCAACGGCCTACAAAAAGTATAAGGCAGAGTCAGATAGAACATGGTGCAGTGAGACTACTGCTGCCATCGACATCCGATCCTTGTCCTCTTTTTGCACGGCCCATAAGCACTGCTGCTACAGCAGTTTCCTTTCCCTCCTCCTCATCTGACTGTAATAATAAGTACATTAATACATGTCTTGTCATCAACATATGTAACTTGTCCATTTATTGTTGGACTAGTCTGATCTGTTGATCAGTTCTGTTAATGTGGTTCTGCTCCATCAACAAGTCTTGAGGTTTAGGTTTCGTCCATCTTGCAGTGTGACAGGATTAACTATGATATCAGTCTTGCACAGTGTGACAAGTTTAAATCCTTTGCTATTTTATAATTTGCACAGTGTGATCCAAGCTTTAAAGCCAGCAGTATACATGAGACCGGGGAAGATGTACCAAGAAACAAAATAACCACTTACTGTCTTAATAATATGATGCTTGGATTAAATTACTGCACGGCTCATTTAAGATTACTTAACTACTCTTGTAGAATATGATAAAATGAAAACAGAAAATGTTTTTCAGATGAGAAAAGGTCATTCCTCAGTTAACACAAATAGAGAGATAAATTCTCGCTTTGTTGTTCATGGGCAGTGAAATATGTATATTTCCATCTGTGTTGCTTGTTACAGCTCAATGTGTCATTATCCAATCAAACTGAAAACCTACTAAGCAAACAAGGCAGACCATAATTTATATGAAAGTTGTAGAGAGGTCTGTAATTTCATCTGTTCTCTCAAACAAAACTGCCATTATTTCTTAAATAAATAAAAAAAAAACATAGCATGTTTGCTATGATTTTTCTGCTTATATTGGCACAATTGATGGAACCAGAAAAAAAAAAAAAACAGCTCAGAGTTAGAAAGTTCCCAGGAATAACACTTAAAGTTAACAAATTATACAAAAACAAAAACTGAACTGTTGATCTGGGTGACAGTTTAATGATTCAACGAAACTGTAAAATATGGAACTTACCAACATTTTAAGTGTCTTGTGAAAGTGCTTTTCCCATGTCTATTGCATGAAGTTCTTACATCTGTTAGCACATGCATCCAAGCATCTCAAATTACTGCTTCAAGTGTACTACAAGAGTCGTCAACCCATTTTTGTTGCTTCTACAGAATGGCCTCTCCTCCCCTTTGGTTGAAGTCTATTGAGATCCTCGGCAGCTGGGAATGTTTTCTGTTCCAAGTACACTGATGTTGGTTAGCTAAGTAAGGGTCACAGGGCAGAGGTCATCCCAAGCCCCACCTCAGATGATGCTTAATTGACTTAGGAGCAACAACTTCAGGCAGCCACCTACAGCAGAAAACAATGTCAACAGAGAAAAAAATTAAAAGGAAAATTAAAATAGGAATAATAAACATAAAAATAAAACTTTCACTTTCAGTTTGAAAAGGCGTAGGACAATACCAATGCTTATTAAATGCTTATACTGTTAGCAAAAGAATAACTTTTGTCGTGAGTACCAGTGACATGGTGCACAAGTGTGTACACTATTTGGTATCGATTAATTAGTCTTTTTAGCCACTCCAAGTTCAGATTGTTGTTATTGTATAAAAAATTGTATTGTTTTATAAAGAAAAAAACCCGAAACACTCAGTAAATGTTGGAATTTCTAGTGTTCTTTGAAAGCACCCAGAATTCATTTTGATCTGTTGCTAGGCAGATAAATGCTCCCTGGAATTCTATAAGCCTTGTAATACTAACTCAATGGAAATCTTTCATAAATGACAGTAAAATCAACCAGTCATAGCATGCTCTAGGTGGGCTGGCTTTATGACCATTAATCTGCATAAAATTTATGAGAACTTTGCCATGCTGTGGCTTCCAATTTGAGTCATCCAGGCTGAGTTAGTGTGTTTTTATTGTAGAGTAAGCAGAGTCTGTCATGAGCCAAACGCCTGCCAACTGCAGAGTTTGGAGATGTCAGTTACGGTAAAGGTAATGCTTTGGCTTATCAGCTAACCATTCAAATCCCAATATTAACTTAAACTTAAAGTTGGACTATATGGCTAAACAAAGCCCACCACAGAACTCAAAAACCAGGCTTTTCAGAGGTTTCCAGCTCGATTAAAATTGCTTCACAAAGAAACATCGTCATCAGAATTGATGTTTACTGAAGAGTCTATCTGCTTATACCTGTTTTGAATTAAACATACTTTTTGGAGACAAATTAAAAGACTATGCATCTTTTAGGACAACTTGTGTTGGAGCAGAATGTTGAGCCTATACTGCAGGAAGTAGCATCAGGACAAAATATTAGTCAAGAAAAACAAAGTAGATACATTACATTGATTTAAAGAAGTATCTGATTAGGACTCCCTATCAACAAATGTCTACTTTTAAATAACTTGGAACAATATTGGGGGAAAAAAAATCTATTATAAAGAGCCCCATTTCCAAAAAGTTTCTTTTTCTTTTTTAAACTTTGCTTCAGATGGTTTAAAGTGTTCTGCTTTTCCTAGTTTTGATTTTATAAAGAGACTTCATGAAATCTAAACTGAACTAAAAATGAGTTAAGAAGCATACGTACATAGGGGATGGTTGGTGTCTATCTGGAGATAGATTTAGACACCAGATGAAAGGTGGCCTGTGGCTGGAAGCAGGTGAGGTAATGCAAACTGCATGCAGAAAGGCTGGATATCAAGTTGAACTCAATATCCTCTTCCCACAAGGCAACAGTGCTAACAATTGTAGCACTGGCAGAAATAATACTCAAGAGCACTTACAAATAAGTGTCCAGTTGCTTGCTTGAAAGTAAAATGTAAAGAGAAAAGTGTTGCCTGAAGAGTTTTATCCAGATGGTTGCTTATGCTAAGCATTAGTGGAGAGAGAGTTTTCTGTTAAATAAAGTATGTGAATTTTAGATAATTTGGATCAGGGCAAACAGTAAAATGTTTGCTACAAATATAACTAGATTACAAAAAGATCATTGTTCAGTCAGCAATTTTCCTCTCTAACCTCTGTGTTTGCTCTGTTCACGGTACATACACTACATAATCTAACATGCAAGTTTTTTTGCCCCAGGGGTAACAGGAGTACTAGAAGAAAACCAGTAAATGCATGAGAGTAATGTGCAAACTCAACAGAGAAAAGCTCCAGCTGACACTTAAATGGGAGAGTTTCTTAGAACGACAACCCAGTGTAAACTGTTAGCCTTGAAATTGACTGATCATATGGTGTCACCTCTAAAAACAAACGGTAAAAGTGTTTTATATTCAGAAGATAGTAGTAGATATAGTTAAAGAAACCACACAAAATGTCAAAAGCAGGTTTTTTCCTCAGTGCTATCCACAGTGTAACTAACCAATTAACAACCTGAAAAAGGGTGCCAATACAGTGATGGAGGAGTGAAGTTCTGTTCATAGTAGCAAATGGCATATAAACACCCAACTGTGTCACCTGTGCTGGCCACATTTACCTTTCCAGTCTTCACACCCTTAATGTCTGTTTCATACAGAGCATGCAGTGCACTGGAAATGAGTGTGAGCACTACACATATATAATGAGAAGCAAAGGGACATAAATCAATGGGATAATAGTATAGCTAGAATGAGCGGGCATATAGTATATTATTGAAAACATTTACATTTCTATCATGAACTGAACAGTGGTGTACCTAATTTGATCTGCAATCTGCTGGGCCCATTTTCACCCATTTACTCAGTGAGGGTAATAATATGTTTGTTTTGCTCATGGGTTTGGTTTGGGTATGAAAAGGAAAGATTGACAGTGCACCTGTGGGCTGTTTGTAAAGGAGTGACCCTGAAAAAGAATGGAGGGAAAGAAGAGGGGGAGCGGTTGGCCGAGAGGCTTCTCAGCTCTGCAAACCACTTCAGTTCTCACTTGAGTGCCTCTCTTTGGGCCTTAACCCACACGGACCCCCACCTCACCGCTTCAGATTCAAATTCCTCCACTCAGCTAGACCCCGTCATTCCCCTCCTTCCCCCAGCGCTTAGCACACACCAAGGGGCATTCAAAACGCATTAACACCAAATCAATGGGAAACAGTAAAAAAGCAAAAAAAAAAAGGGGGAGAAAAGAGAAAAATCTCCTTAGCAACATAATCTAGACGGCCTGACAAGAGGAGAATTGAAAAGGAAAGAGAAAGAGGGGTGGTGGTGGCTTTTAGGAGGGGAAGAAGAACTGAACACAAAAGCTGGACACACAGACAGAAACAAAATTGAAAATTAACACAGAAGAAACTGTTCCTTTTTTCATGGGAACACAATCAGCTACATTAAACCCGGAGCCAGGCCCCTCCTTCTCCTCTGAGCTCCCTCTGGGCGGTGGCTGGAGGCTCCAGTGGAACGCTGCTTTGTTTCAGACAAGTCCAGCTGAAGAAACCTGAACATGACTGATAGCATTTCAAGGGTTTTAAACACATTTGGCTGTGCAAAATTTTTCCAATGAACAGCTCATAAAAAAGAAACATTAATATAATTGTTTTTCTTTATCATTTTGTAAATCACCAAGTACATCCAGAAAATATTCACATTGCTTCACTTTCTCCACACTTCATGTTACAGCCATATTCCAAATTGTATTTACTTAATTATTTTCTAAAAATTCTACAAACAAATACTCCATTGTGACAATGTGGAATTTTTTCTGTTTTGCTAATTTATTAATAATAGAAAACCAAGAAATCACATTTATGTAAGTATTCTCAACCTTTGCCAATGAAGCTCAAAACTGGAATATTTCTACTGATCATCCTCGAGATGTTTCTACAACCTAAAACGAGTTCAACGGTCATAAATTTAGTAGATTGGAGTTGATTTGGAAAGGTACACACCTGTCTACATAAGGTTCCACAGTTGACAGTGCAGGTCAGAGTGCAAACACCAAGCATGAAATCAAAGGAATTGTCTGTAAACCTCAAAGACAGGATTGTCTTGAGGCACAAATCTGGGGAAAGATTTCTGCTGCTTCGAAGGTCCCAATGAGTATAGTAGCTGGCCGGGCCTTAGTCAGGGAGGTGTCCAAAAATCCAATGGTCACTCTGTCAGAGTTCCAGCGTTCTTTAGTGGAGAACCTTCTAGAAGGACATCCATCTCTGCAGCAATCCACTAATCAGACTTGTATGGTAAAGTGGCCAGACAAAAGCCACTGTTTAATATAAGGTACATGGCAGCCCATCTGGAGTTTGCTAAAATGCACCTAAAAGACTCTAAAATCATGACAAAAAAATTATCTGGTTTGATGAGACAAAGACTGAACTCTTTGGTGTAAAAGCCAGGTGTCATGTTTGGAGGAAATCAGGAATGGCTTATCATCAGCCCAATACCATCCCTATAGTGATGCATGGTGGTGGCAGCATCATACTATGATGATGTTTTGCAGCAACAGAAACTGGCAGACTTGTCAGGGTAGAGAGAAAGATGAATGCAGCAATGTACAGAGACATCATGGATGAAAACCTACTCCAGAGGGCTCTCAACCTCAGACTGGGGTGACAGTTCAATTTTGAGCAGAACAACGATCCAAAGCACACGGCCAAGATCTGAAAGGAGTGGCTTCAGAACCACTCAGTGAATCTCCTGGAGTTGCCAAGCCAGAGTCCAGACTTGAATCCAATTGATCATCTGTGGAGAGGTCTGAAAATGACTGTGCACAGACGTCTCTCATCCAACCGGATGGAGCTTAAGAAGTACTACAAAGAAGAATGAATGAAACTGCCTAAAGATAGGTGTGCTAAGCTTGCACCATTATGCGACTTGAGGCTGTAATTACTGCCAAAAGTGGATCAGCAAGTATTAAACAAATGCTGTGACTACTTACATACATGTGTTTTCTATTTTTAATACATCTGCAAAACACTTAAAAAAAATCACATTGTCATATTGGGATGTTTGTGTGTACAATTTTGAGGAAAGTGATTAATTTAATCCAATTTGGAATAGGACTGTAACATAACAAAATGTGGATACAGTGAAGTGCTGTGACTACTTTCCAGATGCACTGTAGCAGTCTGTACCTTCTCAGAAAGCATTGTCTTTATAGTGCCATTGGAAAATATTCACAACCTTTATTTACTACCACTCTGATACCCCTGAGTAAAGACTGGCACAACCAGTTCCTTTAAGAAGTCACCTAATATGGCATAGATACTTTCAGATTCAATTCAATACAAATTCAATTCAAAAATACTTTATTTATTCCAAAGGGAAATTAAATGTTGATGTGACTAATTTAATTAAGGAGTCATTATAGATTGTGATGGCCGTGGGCCAGAAAGATCTCCTGTAGAGGCCTGTTTTACAACCAATCTGAAGAAGCCTCTGACTGAAGAGACTCTGTTTTCCCATGACAATGAGTTTATCTCAGAAGGTGCTCTGGTCAGAAGAGACCAAGCTTTAGGCCAACATGCCAAATGCGGTTTGTGGAGAACACCTTCCATCCACCCATTGTCTACACCCACTTGTCCTTGTAGGGTCAAGGTGGAGCTAGTGCCTATCTCCAGTGGTCCTTTGGAAAGTGGCAGGGTACACCCTGGACAGGTTGCCAGTGCATCCCAGGGCAACACAGAGACACACAGGACAGACAATCACGCATGCACACACTTACACCTAAGGACAATTTATAGAGATCAGTTAACCTAGCAGTCATGTTTTTGGACTGTGAGAGTACCAAAGTACCCAGAAAAAACCCAAACAGAACATGTAAACTCCATACAGAAAGGCCCCAGGCTGGGATTTGAACCCAAGATGTTTTTGCTGCAAGGCAACAGTGCTGCCTACAGTTCCACTGTGCAGCCCCTGCAAGAAACACAATACTGTATATCACCCTTAACACACTAGCCGTACAGTGGAACATGGAGGTCTCTGCATCATGCTGTTGAGATGTTTTTCTTCAGTAGGGACAAGAAATCTAACCAGAGTTGATGGGAAGACAGATTAAATTATATATAGCGCAATCCTGGAAAGTAAACATGTTCAAGTCTCCAAAAGAGGGATAATGACCTAAAAACATACAGTCAGAGCTACAATGAAATGGTTTAGATCCAAGCATCTTAATGTGCCAGACTGGCCCAGTTAAAGTCTAGACTTAAATCCAACCGAAATTTTTCAGCAAATGTTGAAAATTGATATTCATGGATTCTTTCCATCCAATCTAGCTGATCTTGAGCAAGTATTCCAGTCACTTCCACAACCACACACATTGCTTCTACAAACATGTGAAATAATGAGTTTTATTTAGAAGCTCAGTTAATTCCAGCATGGGCCAGAGCTGTTGTAGTGTAAAGTATATCAACCCTGACTCGAGAACAGTGGATATGTATTCTCTGGAGTGATAAATCATGCCACCCTTTGGCAATCAAGTGGTATTGGGCCTCCAGCCATGAAGGACTAAGTACAGTAGGCTGGTATAAGAACTATTAATCCCACAATCCCACATAAACCAACTTTCAGTTTAACAGGAAGAGGAGGAGTTTTATTGCGTGAGTGTGACACCAGGTTAAAAAAAAAAAGAGCCCCTAAAGAAACTCAGGCTCTTCGCAGCATAGCTGCATTGGAGAGGGCATCACACAGCTCGTAACTGCCAAATACAGTTACTAGGTGCGCATTCACAGATGAATTATAGTTGTTCCTGTTCCAACATGTCTGTGCACCAGTTCACAAAGCAGACATGACGATAGATGAGCTTGACTGTCCTGCAGAGTATAGAGCTCAGACTGATACAACCCCTTTGAGATGGATTAGACTAATGACGGCAAGCCAGAACTTCTCAAAAAACACTGTACTAAACACTAACACTACACATGACAACATTAACACTAAACACTATGGATTAAAAATGGGAGGTTCATATATGTGTGAAGGCATATGGGCAAGTACTTTTGGCAATATAGTGTAAAGAAAAAATGTAAGTCAGGGGTATAACGCATTGACATTCCCCAAACAACCTGTAGCTACAATTACAGCCAAATTTGGCTCTGAAGTACCAACAAAACTGAAAACAAATAGATGCAAAACGTTTGAGAATCATTTTCCCATCAGAGCACCATCTTCCATGTGGATCGTTTTCCTCCTACTTTGCAATTATGCCCCACTTTATGTTGGTCAATAAAATCAAATTCTAATTAGGTATGCATACGTTTGTGGACTAATGTGTTCAAAAACTGGAAATGCTCAAGGGGTATGAATATTTTCTCAAGGCGCTGAATACACTTTAAAACTGAAGCTCTTTCTGTGAATCCTCCTGTTAGATGATGCATGTTTGCAGTCCACAGGCACTTGTAAATGATGTGAGCTGTCTCATCCAGCCTTTATGTAAACACTTACTCTGGCTTAATGAACTCGGTGTCTGAGTTTGTAGAAGAACAATAAAGAAGTTCGTTGGAGATAAGGCCAGTCTTTGTTTGCCCTGACAGTTCAAACACTACAGAACTCACTCTTAACGAAACAAGCTAACAAATAAAAGATTCAAATGTAGATTTAGCTTCCTCAGGGGAGGAAGATGAACTGTTAATGTTTACCAGAGTGATCATGTTGTGGTAAACTGTGTTTTTTGCAGTGGAGCAATTAGGTTGGGGCAGGAACTCTGGCCACCAGCAGCCCTGTAAATGACCCCTGACCTCTTCTACATGATCAGCCCACTGAGAGGAGGGCCTGCTTTAATTAGGAGGTCATTAAGATCCAACCTCAGCTCACCACAGAACTACACAAAGCCAGCTTGCTCCCACTTGCAAAAAAAGTTTCATAATTAAGATCTGCACATTGAATTTCTGCTTATTTTGGCCACTTATGTTTTAAAGGACTGTTAATTAAAAAGTGTTGATGGAAATAGAAAGTTTTCTTGCTTTTTCTCCATTTTTTTGCAGTGACTGAAATATCTGTGTGCCTGGCGGAAAGGTAAAATGTCGGTTAAACTTTCTCTGTGATTGAATGGATGAAAAATAGAAAAATAAATGAGTGAACCATGAAAGACGAGCTAGCACTGCCTAGCAAAGGAAAGACTAAAGAGGTGAAACAACAAAGTCGAATGGACTATAAAGGTGGTGAAAATAGATGACAAGGCAAAGAGTGATTCCAGAGGCCTTTTATTCAAGCCTCTGATTTCACACTCTCACAAAGAGCTTTGGGGACGTTTCATCCTTTTCACATTTCTTCTGCATTTGGTCAGTGTTACGGTGCAGTGCGGTGTCTCCAATACGGGAGAGGGAGCGCTGCCCTGAGAGAAGTCAGCTCCATTCACAGCTTTATAAATCACCTCAGCATGTGCAGACCATGGCCAATCGGCCAATTACGCCCCCCGACACCCAGGGGCTGATAAAGAAGGCCCGCAACAATGGGATCACAGGCCAGATAAACGACCCTTTAATGAAGTCGCCCACAAAACAGGCCAAAACCGCGCGCCCCACTTACGTATTCCATCACGCCGTTGCCCTCACATTTCCTCTTGCTCAGTCTCCACGGCAGCCACAGCTGGGGAGAGGTGGCTGCAGAGAAAGAGAGGCAGAGTGAGAGAAAAAGGAGAGAAAAATGACTCTGTGCTCTGACACCGCTAAGCCCCCCACCCAAGGCCCCCTTTCAGACTTTTGGCCGAACAAAAGCATCTGTTGCCATACTGTGCCGCTCAAACTCCCCCTAACACCTCCTCCTCACACACTTCTTCTCCAGTCAGGAGAGGAGCCTCGCTGAAGTTAGAAAAAAAAGGCAGCAATGGGCCGTATGCAGCTGAGGCTGCTCACCTTGTGGCACAAGCTATTGTGCAGCCCATTCCAGGAGCTTCTCCATCCATCTTTGTGTCTCCAGGACAAACGGAAAGAGAGGGAAACTTTGTATGATGGAGTGAGAGAGAGAGGGGCAAAGGACTGCAGCTGCGGGATGAATAGGAAAGAGAATGAAGAGATGAGGTGGGAGTGAGAGCAAGAGAAGCGGCAGCTGCAGGGTGGTCCCACCCCTCCGTCCCTTCACCTCGGCAGAGTTGTTTGGCTTCTTGAGATTCAGAACACAAACAGTCATCCTGCTATGCACTTTAAGTCCAGGTTGCTCCTGGGCTTAAACACACTGCAGAAGAAACTGATGGGCTGAAGGAGAGAAATTGGATAAATATTCCAGTCTTATCGTCTCTCTTCCCCTTTAAACAGCATAAAGAATTCACTTTTAACTATTTCCAATATACACCTAAACTATACACAGGTTGTTCCTGTCCTGTAAAGTTATGTTATTTCTTTCATCGTTTGTGACTTTACAATGACAAATTTCAATGAAATGTGGGATTTTGTGTGATAAACTAATATGAAGTTGTACAGAACTGTAAAACAGAAGGAAGATGTTTCATAGTTTTTAAAAACTTTTATAAATAAAACTTTGACTCGGAAGGTTCAATGCAAGTACATGTAACATTTTTCAATCTTATGCAGGGTCACCATTTATTGCACTTAGTCTTTTTGGGTATGTCTCTACCAGTTTAGCACATTTACAAACTGGCATTTTTGCTCATATTTATTTTAATTACAGCTCAGCTTCAGTCAGACTGAATGGAGAGCATTTGTCAATATCAGTTTTCAAGTATTGCCACATATACTCAGTTGGTTTAAGGTCTGAACTTGGGCAGGGCCATTCAGACAGAGCTGTGGATCCCTGCAGCTCCCCCAGAGTTACCATAGGCATCTTGGATACTTCTCTGATTAATGCTCTCCTTTCCTTGTCTTTCAGTTTAGGTGGATGACCATGTCTTGGTAGATTTGCTCCTGTGCCATGTTCATTTAATTTTTGAATGATGGATTGAACAACGGGATGTTTGAAGCTTGTGACATTTCTTTGAAACCTAATACCCTAAATGTCCTTCTCCTGGTCCTGTCTGCTGTGTTCCTTGGGCTTCATGATGCTGTTTGTTCTGTAATTTTCTCTAACAAACCTCTTAGGCTTTCACAGAACAGTTAGATTTTCACTAAACTTTTAATAGACATACATCCAGCCTGTTCACGAATTAGGTGACTTCTGGTTTTTATTTAGGAGTTTTAGAATTGGTCTCCATTGTAAATGAAAACTTGTTGTCAATTGTCTCACCTGGTTAAGTATAGGTTATTTAAAATTGATAATCAAAGAAAAATAAAAAGGGCTGAAAATAAATTATTACATTTTTATAATTTCCTTTTTTTGTAAAATAAAAAAAACATTTATCATTTTCTCTCCACTTCACAATTATGTACCACTTTGTATCATATAAAGTCACAATAAAATACAATGAAGTTTGTGGTTGTAACTTTTACTTGAGCTCGAAATTATTCATACCATTGGCAGTTTTATCTTTAAAAATGTTTTTTATTTAGCCCAGAAGTTTGTTTCTGATAGAAAATGAGACACAAAGATTACAACATTTTATTTAAAAAAATGGCTCATTATTTATTATTTACGTCCTTATCAATAATCAATTAGCAGATCTGTACTGACTTTTTGCATGTCACCACTGGTATTTTGAAAATTTATGTTTGAATTCTCAGTCATTGAGATTGGAAGACCTCCTTGCCCTTATCCTAATGTTTAGCTTCCTCCACATATTCTGGGCTCATCCAAAACATTAATATTACTTGCTGTCAGAGAAAACATGTCATAAAAATTACATCTGCCTGGGGTATGAATAATTTTTGGCTTAACTTTAGCTCCATCCATCTCACCATCAACTTTTTCCAGCATCCTCATCCCAGCAAAAAAACACAAAAAAAGTGTGTCAGCATCATGCTGTAGGAATGTTTTTCTTTAGCAGGGAAAGGAAAGTTGTCCCTTGTTACATGATCCTTACCACTGTATGCCATCCAAGCCAGCGAGTTCAATTTTAGTCTCATCTGAATACCTTTTTTCACATAGTTGTTTTCCCTACATGGCTTGTGACAACCTGAAGCAAGATTTCTTATGGTTGTCATTCAAAAATAGCTTCTATAAAGGTCAGCCTTGTGCAGATCTACTGTCCTGTTGAAAGTTTTTCCCACCTGAGCAATGATTTCTGCAGCTCATCCATAGTTATCATTGACCTATTGACTGTTTGTCTGACTCTCCTTGCCTGGCCTATTAAGTTTAGGTTTACAATTTTATCCTAATCTCTCTATTTTCAATTGATGGACTCAAAAGCGTTCTTAGAGATGTTTGAACTTTGGGATATTGCTGTAGAGGACCCCCGGTATTGGCAGGCATTAGGAACCACAACTGCTCTCAAATAGCTGAAATCTTAAAAACACTTATTGCTGCCTATTTTAATAGTTCAAATACCAAATATACCTTAATATGCATTAATATGCACAGTGGAAACCATCTTAGAACTACCACAGCAGGTAATGTCTACAGTCTTCTTTTTTTAACGCTCTTGGGCATACAGCCAATCAGCGCTAAGGAAAATGAATAGCACTCCTGGATTGGCTGCTTTGCAAACAACAGCCAATAGCGAGTCAAGCAACATCATGCCTTGGTATTTCAGCTTCCCAAGCAGCATTTTTTTTCCCAATATTTTAGATATGATCTATGGGAAAAAAAACTTATGTTCCACAGAAAAATCCATCAATAGTTAAATCCTGTATAGGCTGGGATCCACTGTATAAAATCTTTAAACATTTTCACAACCTTCCCCTCTGTGTCTACTGTGTTCCTTATTTTTTCCTCATGATACTGTTTGTTCTCCAATGTTCTCTAACAAACCTCTGAGGCCTCCACAGAACAGCTGGATTCATATTATGAATAAATTACACATAGTTTGTTTCTATGTAGTTGGTGACTTCTGAAGGCTATTATGTGTCTTGATTTTTGTTGTTTTTATTTTTTTTTCTTACAAGTGTCAGAAGTGATATGTGACAAAAAGATAGCACCAACTGAGATCTGCTATGTTTATTGCAGTGGTTCTGTCTAAAAGATATGAGGCTGAGCTGCAGGTGGCAGAGTTGAAGATTAGAGATGACCAAATCAGAAGGACAGCTAATGTTAGATGGTTTGGAGATAAAGTTGGAGAAGTAAGGTTGACATACGTTTGGATATGTTCTGAGAAGAGATGGTGGATCCACTGGAAAGAGGATACTGGAGATGAAGCTGCCAAGCAAAACGAAGAGGAATATTTCAGAGAAGATTTAATGACATAGTGAGGAGAAAATGGAGATGGTTGATGTAATAGTTAAAGAAGCAAAGAATAGGGTGAGATGTTGGCAGGCGATGTGCCATCACAACCCATGATAGGAGGATCCAAAAGTATGAATAGAAGAGTCAAAGGGCTAAACACAAGTGCACATTTCACTTTTCCATTTTTTTTATTAGGAAAACAATGTTAACCTCTATCCTTTTTTCTTTTACTTAACATTTATGTACAACCTTATGCCTATCTGTCACATAAAATCTAAATCAAATATACTGAGGTTTGTTGCTATAAACTGACAAAAAGGGGAATATGTAGTGATGTGTGTATGTTTACTTCAATGCTTCACTGTCTCTTCCTTTAAACAACATGAAGAATTCACTTTTTAGCACTTTCTGATGGAATCCTAAACTGTATACAGCACTGACTTGTTCCAATTCTTCAGTGAAGTTATACCATGTTTATACTGAGAGATTTATATAAACCCCATATTTGTCATGGATGCACTGTTTCATCCAGATACTTTTACAAACATTTACCCAATTTGAAAGTGAAGTATTTTGTATATTTAGCAAATACTATAAGATATTTTCTGGTTTCATAATGACAGACCAAAATGAGTTCAGATTAACCAATTTACTTATCAGCTAAACTCTTGCTTCTGACCAAAGAAAGCATCTCACATAAGAACATTTTGATATTTGTCCTTCCAAGATCTGGAACCTGAAGTGAACACAAAAACTCATGTGTCTAAACATGAAACCATAATGTTTGTAAAATATCTGTGTGGCAAAAAAGCATTTAACTACAAAAGATGTCCTCATATTTCTAACTACTTCGAAATAAATATAAAATATTTTTAAAATGTGTTTTTTAAATGATAAAGAGGAAGAAAATATTGGAATAAAGAACATAGATATATTGTATGTATAATAAGTTCTTCTTCTCTGACGGCTTGAATTCTTTAAAGTATGGAAAGAAACGATGGCTTCAGCAGTCTTCATGAATCAGGTTGCTTTCTTATGTAGAACTTAACATTAGTTTTGCTGCATGGAGCCTGATGATTGGTCAGTTTTATTTTCCTAGTTTTTAGTCTTATTAAGATCTGAAATGTTTGCTTTTTGTGTCAGTGAGTTGACTAGTCTTTCCTGAAGAAGTGTCTGTGTGCTTTTTTTGCCTAATTGCAGCAAGATGGACTAAACTTTCAACAAACCTTCTTTGTATTTCTAAAGCATTAAAAAAAAGTGTCTAAACTCCTAGTTTTCATGTGCATTTAATTAAAAAATGTGTTTTACTGCATATAAACTGCAGTATCATAAAATACTAACAATGATAATAGACAATCAAATTGTCCACTTGACTGTTCAATAAATTTTCTGTATGAGTTCAATAATTTTATTATCAAAATCACTGTATTTATGCATTGCTTATTCAAATAAATGGGAGAACCCAGAAGTGAGGCAGTGGTGAGCTGTGCCTCACCTCTGGTGGGGCTGTGTCACACACTGACTGATCCAGGCATTTGGTACATGCCTATTACTGTCTCTCTTTATATCACTAATATACGTTTGATTCCACGTGCAACACATTCTGATGTCCCAACTGTCTAATGTATTTAATGAATGTGTGTCACATATTTAATTTTGCTGATCAGCCATAAATGTGCAGTGAAAGTACGCACGGTGAGGCAGAAGATACCTTGCCGCAATGCTAAGGGGCAGTGCTAAGCCCCATAGGTACAATGGGCAACAGTTGCGCTTCTTCTATGTATTGAAAAGCCTGAAAACCTACAGTCAGAATAAAGCCGATCCAGAACTACTCTCCTCCTTGGTTATTATCTCTATTAAAGCAGCCATATTTTTAAATGAAATGAAATGAAGCCTAACAAGTCAGATTTTTACAGAAGAGTGATGGAGATATTTATAGAGAAGAATAAACATATGGACTTCATATACAACTAAAGGTAAGATCATACACTATTTTCAATTTTAATTATAAATTAAAGCTGTAAGCAGCTTTGAACAGCCCTCACAGCTCACCGCTGTTCTGGCCATGCGGCAACCGCAGAAGCTCCAGCACCATTACCATTACCATTACCCCGTTGCAATCGGCAATGCACTTACACCATTCCTGCACCCATTCACCAGGCGGTGCATTTAGCGAATCTTCCAAATCACCTATAGTCCAGTTCAGTACAAGTCCAGCGGCAAGTCTTAAAAGATTTGACAGAATCTGATGTTCCAGACACCAGTCATTGTCACTTTCTGTGTTGTGGCGAAGGATTGGTGAGGACTTTCTCTAGGCTTTTGAACATGTCATGTGTGGTTATCGAGAGGTAGTGGATACAGTTTCAATCTTATATCATACACAAGGAGAAGCAGGAGGACTCACCCTCAGTGCTTTCTCTGAGTGGGGGGGGAGGGCTTTAGTGATGTCATTATTGTACCACACCAATGTCTCAAGAAGTGCTCCCTGATGATGCACAAACAGTCTGGTGCAGATTGGATGATGTACCAGGGATATATAACTGTTGGAATAAACTGGGGGACGCACTGGAGTCAAATTCTAATATAATCCTTTTACCTTCTTTAGATGTTAACAAAGGTAATTTATGCAGTTTGGTGCAAATCAGATGATGCATGTGTGATTTAGAGCCAACCGTATCCAAACAACAAGGGATTGAAATTCGCCATTCTGCCACGCCCATATGCTCCAGCCACCAGCCAGTGTTGAGAGAAGGATTCAGTATCATGTTGTACTGTCATCAGACATGGGTTTAAAACTGAATGAATGAAAGAAAAAAAAAAGGAGACATCCAGCTGAAAAACAGGTTACTTCCTTTTGAAAGAGGGCGGGGTTAAAGTGATGTTAGAAACTGACCATGAGAATGTAATTAGTTCTGGTCTGTTGTGACACAGAAAGTGTCATAGAGCTGTGACTAATAATAGGTGGACAAAACTTTAAATTCAAATGAAAATGTGGATTTTTTTTTTTTTTTTTTTTTTTTTTTTTTTTTTTTTTTTTGAAACTAAAAAGTATTTTCATTTTAGTATTTTAACACTATTGGACAGTACATCAAAAAAACATGGGTGATTTAAGAAAAATACAAACACACACACACTATATATATATATATATATATATATATATATATATATATATATATATATATATATATATATATATATATATATATATATATATATATATATATATAGTGTGTGTGTGTGTGTGTGTGTGTGTGTGTGTATTAATTAATGGCTAAAGTTTAATACCCTCAAACTATTTTCTATATAACAAATTGTTTCAGCTCTTATATATTTATCTTTTAGAGATTGTCCTTTTCAAAGCCCTTCTTGTTCAGCCTGTCCTGTCCTATGTTATGCTTAAAATAGAACACACACACACACATTTTAATAAATTATTTTGGCTTTTGTGAACTTAAATAATTATAGTACTACTGGTACTAGATTTATTTATTTTTTTTTAAATCTGCTTTTCCTTTTACAAATAAAATATTTTCTGTTTTTCATGTATAGTTTTAAATACAACTGTGACATCCTCAGAAATCAAAAGTAAACAAAAAGTAAACAATCTTTAAGTAGTACTTATGACGTTTTAGTGTTTTTTTTTTTTTTTTTTTTTTTTTTTTTTTTTTTTTTTTTTTTTTTTGCTTTGTTTTGAATGGAATTTCAATGAAAAACATCACTATCATAGAATTAGGCAACTGAGTTGCGTTTTTAATGGTTATGTTGAATACAACAGTGCACTTTTGACTGAATTTAATTAGAACGTAGCAGGTGCAGAAAGGGTGTCAGCACAAACAGAACCTTCCTTTGGTCACCCTTTGCAGTCGCCCCTCTGAAGTGGATCCTTCCATTGGACCGCCAGCCTTCATCACACTTCAGCAAACATTTCTAATAATGTACCTTCTTAGAAAATTATTTTTCTCAATATTTAAAGTAGTTAGATCTTTTAATTTTTTTCATTCTAAGTCACAAATATCTAAAGATATTACATCAGCACTGCAATGATAATTTTTCTTCAATCACACCAACATCTCTCATGCACAGTAAAAACAAATTTACTCTCTTGGTTATTGTCCGGCTGCAGAATGACATTTTTAAGAGCGTGTTTAGCATTCAGGATCAGTCGTTCATTCTTCCTGTCTGAGCGGAGAAATCTTTGTTTGACTGATCCTCTTCAAATCCTGGAGTGTCAGGAGGGGCGGGGGGATCGATTTGATTCTAATCGGACCATGAAAAGAACATGATCTAACTACTTTCAGAGCGGAGTATATTTAAGCCCACTCCTCTTTACACTTTCCCTCTCTCCATCTCCCCCACCCTCCTACTTTACTGCGGGAACAATGACGCTGGTCAATTTAAAAAGCTTTGAATGTCTCGTCAATGACTTTGTGAATACAGGGGAGAGAGCTTTGGAAAGGAGAAGAGGCAGAGATGGAGTGAGGAAAGTGGGGAGAAAAAGGGAGAAATTGAGGGAAAAAAGGCCAAAGAGCAGACATAAAAATTCCAAGAGTTGTTTAAGCGTGGGTGGGTTCATTTGCATGACAGCGTTGTGTGAATGAGACTGACCTCTTGGACCGCCCCGGTGCTAGGCCGAGCTGCAGCCTGACGTGCAGGCTTTGACCCAGCTCATTGACTCTGAATAGATACTTTGTCAAAAGGAGGGACCTTGCAGCTCTCAGCCGGACGGGCATCTGCAGACCTCCTGTTTGACACCAAGCTGCCTCTGTTTCAATCACTGCAGCCAACATGGAGACTTGTGCACACACTCAGATGGTTAAAGACAAAACTGAGTCATCACTGACACCTAGACTTTTAATCAGATCATACGAAGGCAAAAATATGAAGACAAAAATGTGAAAATAAACACATCAAGGTTTTTTGGTCTGCTCTTTATTACATATGCATGCAAACACAGCCATGACAGGTGCAGCAAAGCTCTTGCACGTGCAGACCCATCAACACGCTTCACTTGATCGCTCCATGATTTACTGCAGCAGGCAGGTGAGAGGACATAGAGTGGACCAGAGGGGGTGCCTAGGCGATGTATTCTGCATACAAATCCTGGTTAGCTGCCCCCAGACTCCCCCTCGACCCCTTTCTAGGTTGTGACTCTGTGCAAAACACAAAAAGCTCAGACGGCTCGCAAACAGTCTCTTCTTTTATCTGGCTGGCACAGAGCTGGGACGGTGGAGACAGAAGTTCTTGGCCCTGACCTCAGCTGTCTCGGTACTCTCAAAAGGAAGCCCACTCCACTTTGAAACACAAACAGAGTGAAGCGAGCACTTGTTAAATTTATATGAACTCACTTTGGTCCAAAGAAGGAGATTGACAAAAGCTAGAAAGTGTCCAAAGATGCATAGTTGGATGACTTTTTTTTTCATTCAGGCTTTAAATGTTTGAACATTTATGATGATTGAGATGAATGCAGAGCTGGACCAACAGAAGCTATCAAACATCTTGAGCATCTTTCTGGATAGCTATATGTATAAAATTCTAAAAAAAAAAAATGGGACACACTTGTTTGGGCAAAAACTGAGAAGAATACAGAGATGGAGATTATACAAACACAGTGGGCACAGTGGATATATTCAGCCTATTTTTGTTTATTATTTCCTATATTATTGTTTTCATTTTTTTGTAGCTTCTTTATTATTTCTCTCTTATTCTGTTTGTCACCATTGTTATAATTGCTGTTTGATTCTAGGTCAGTTTACCCCCAATTCATACTCCCACTTCCTACCTAGTCATACCATATTTGTATTCTAACCATTTTATAAACTTAAAACATGGAATCACTGTTGCCTTGAAGCAAGAAGGTGGAGGGTTCAACTCCCAGACTGGGGTCTTTCTACATGGAGTTTGCTTGTTTTTTCCTGTGTATGTGTGGGTTCTCTCTGGGTTCTCTGTTGTTGTTCGTCTCTACGTTCTGTTTTTATCTTGTGAAAAGCAATTTTTGTCACCCTTGCTGTGCATAGTAAGAGCTTTATAAATAAAGATTCATTTACTAATTGGTTGATTTCTGTTTATATTCCACTCTTCTTTAGTTGCCATAATGGAACGTCTTACATTGTGTTAATTTAATGTGATATATTTTGAAATAAATATAAAACTTTTTTCAAAAAAATTTAATTTTTTTAACTGCAGCGTTTTAAACACCTGATTTTAGCTTTACACCTGATAATGATGTAGGAAGAGATATCTTTGTTCTCCCAAAGGCAGTGAATCATTCTGTGCCTACATAAACTCCAATAGCACTCTCACATACATCTGACAATCCACTCAGAGTAACATAAGATGACACTTGTGTTCTCATAGGAAGAAAGACAGGACAGAACAAAGGGTGGAATACACAAAGAAGATGAAAATGTCAGCAGCTGTAACAGTGATGAAGACTAAAACAGAGGGGCAGATCGATGTGTTCTTGATTGTCCAAACAAGAAAAAATCAGGCTCTGAATGCAGTCTGACACACTCTCTGCCTCGCTATAAACATCCCCACAGTTTCCATTGTTTGCATAAATGGAAAAGCAAGGAAAATATCTCAATTAGGATATGACTTTGAGTGAAAATTGTCTTGTTGGGAAAAGCTGAGTATAACAAGCTGTCTGAGAGGCAACATGGAAAATCAACATCATGAAAATCTCCAAGTCAACAACAGGCTTTTCCAGATCAATATTTAATCTGAGGAACACTCTCCACAAACTATGCCAATATGGTGCTCTTTTAAATTACAGAAACACTTTTAAATGTCCTCCATGGACAAGTGTCTTGCAAAAGTGTTCACACCCTCTGACCTTTTCCACATTTTGACATGTTCCAACCACAAACTTGATTTTATTTGGCCCGAGCAGCAAAAGTGCTGCGAAGGTCTATAATCCTAGTGTTTCTTATTATTATGATTCTTGACACATAAGAAGCGCTAATTTGGAGCCCTAAACATATATGAAAACTCACCAAACTTCACCCAAAATTGTCCCCCAACTGTAATTTTAGTATTTTAATGGAATCAAAAGTGGGCGTGGCCAAACAACTCTTTAGTGCCCCCTAACATGAGATAGACCAACTGGTAAATCCTGGAGAGCTGAAACTTGGTACATAGGTAGATCCCACTAAAACAAGAAAAAAAGTCTCTTGGAGGTATTCCCTAAGCCCAACAGGAAGTCAGCGATTTTGGGTCAAAGGGTCAATTTTGACCGTTTTTGAATTTTTATACGTCGAACTTTAACAAACTCTTCCTAGGGATTTTGAGCTATCAGCTTTAAACTTTGTCACTAAACCCTTAGGGCATTGAGGATTAAAGGTTATAAAAATCTTGAGTTTTGAGGATGTTAAAGGGGCGGAGCGAGGCCTCAAAATGTGCCTATTTGCTATAAATTTCAAACTGGTATAACTTTCCCATAAACAGGCCAATTTGCACCAAACTTGATATGAGTCATTCATGTTGGATGCCCAATGATCCTATGTGGTTATATGCTGATGTCATCTAAGCCCTGCCTACTCAGAACAGGAAGTCATTTTTTTTCTTGGAAAGCTCCATCTCTGACCTCCTTGACCTAATCAACATGATCTTGAGTCAGAAGACAGATAACAAGTTGGTCTCACTTGCTTTAAAGCACCAAGAGATTTCAGTGGAGGGCATCGCCGTAGTGGTGTGGCGAAGTCAGACATCACGCCGTTGCCATACGTTTGGCTCTAAATTCTACATATTTCAGTTGATCTACACTAAATTCACTATGATCGATCCTAATCCACCCTACAGGAATGCAGTACAATATTTTGTGGGTGTGGCCTAATCCCTCAACAGCGTCCCCTAGAAATCTTTAAAAAATCAGCCCCAAGACATGCTTTGACAACAATCAGCAGCTTTCATTTTGTTTGGACTTTATGTGATCTATCAACACATACATTGTGAAGTGGAGGGAAAATTATGCACTGTTTATTAGTTTTTTTTACAAAATGTGAAAAGTGAAGTTTTTATTTCTGTTCAGCCCCCTTTACTCAGACACCTCTGAGTAAAGTTCTGTGCAACCTTCAGTTGTTGCCCAAGTAGTAATCAGGGTCCATTTGTCTGTTATCTCAGTATAAATCCAGGAATTCTGTGAAAGCTTCAGAGATTTGTTAGAGAATATAACTGATCATAGTACACAGGTCAAGGATAAAGTTGTGGAGAAGTTTAAAGTTGGGTTGGGTTATAGACCTACATTTAATGCTTTGAACATGAAGCACTGTTCAGTCCTTTATCCTAAAATGGAAAGAGCACAGCAAAACTACCAAGACATTGCTATCCACCTAAACTTAAAGCCCAAGTATGGGGAACATTAATCAGAGAAACAGCCAAGAAGCTGATTATAACTTGGAAAATCTGCAGAGATCCACAGCTCAGGTGGGAAAATCTGTTCACAGAACCACTTTTAATCACCCACTCAACAAATCTGGCCCCAATAGAAGAGTGACAGGAAAACCATTGTTGAAAGAAACTCTTGTTTACTGTTTTCCTGAAGGAAGATGGTCAGATGTAATTGCAATTTAACTTTGTGGCCAACTTGCTAAATACCAGGTGTGTAACACTGAATATTACCCTGGAAACACCATCCACATGTTGAAGGTTGGTGGTGAGCAACAACATGCCACCAGGAAGAAGAATGGAGCTAAACACAGGGAAGACCTAGAAAAAACTTGTTGGGCTGGAAAAGACAAGACTTGGGTCAAAGTTCATACTAATACAGCCAAAGCTCCAATGAAATTCAGAAGCATATTCTTGTGGTAAAATGACCAAGTCAAAGTACAAATCTAAATCCAACTGAGAATCTGTGTCAATCTTGCAGATGCTTTTCTACCAATTTGACTAAGCTTGGACTACTTTGTAAACAAGCAAAAGGTGATCCTCAAATATTTGCAAACCATTTATCATTTTCCTTCCACTTAATATTTTGCTGCTTTGTACTGGTCTATCACATTAAACAATGGTACAATTTTGAAACATTATAAAATGTGAAACAGTTCAAAGGGTATGAGTGCTTTTGCAAGATGCTGTTTTATATGCAGGAGGCTATAAAACAACAGATTCCAGGTCGTTCTCTAACCTCGTTCAAATAAAGATTTAATTTGGAAAATGAACCAAGAGGAAACTTGAAGCATATAATGTGACAGGAGCAGAGTGACCGACAAGGTGTGAAAAGGTGCAGCTACCATACAGATGAAACACTCTTGGTTTGTTTGCTCCTTCACAAGCTGATAAACAGAAGACAGAAGACAACTGCAGCCCACGTCTATTCATGGGCCTGGCAGGCGACAAAAGATGCGGTCCGGACACACATTCCAGCCTGCTTCCGCTCCAGCACACAAGCTCAATCCCAGGGATTTCCCACCCCTTTCAATCAGGAGAAAAAGAGGCTACAATATCACCTCTTTTTAAATGAGCTGGGACTGGTGTTCTCAGGAGCGCCTGTCATTCATTCTTCCTAATTTAGGTTTAACTGGAAGTCAGGTGCTCAGAGAATGGGTGAGAACATTTCAGGTTTGGCTCAGGGTCAATTTATATGTGAATTAAAGTCAGATAGTTTTGCATTTTCTCTGCAGAGAAGACTCTTCTGACAAAGTTTGCAGGCATCACCCTGAGGCCAAATAATTTTCCTAAAAGGACGATCATCAACAAATATAAAACAGCATCTTGATCTTCTTGGAAACCAGTGAGGGTCCCAGTAATGAGCCCTTACAGCTGATAACTAAAGCTGTACTGCAAAGTGAACAACAATAGGACTGCCTCTTATTTACAATACGGACAGAAATTCAAGACTATTTGACAACTCAAGCAAGAGCAGATTGAAGTAAGGGCTGTTCTGAGCCGTCTCTCTAATGGCATTTGCTCAGTCTTTTGGAAACAAGAGAGGAGATATGGGAACAAATCAGAGTTTGAACAATAAGCTTCAATAAAGATGTTTCTCCATGAACTTTAGCGTTGTAATCAGTCGGTGTTTATCTCATTTTCGGGGCTCCTTGATTGTGTGGGCCATGAAGCGCAGTCTCGCATACATGGAGCATTGAGTGTGGACGTCCAGCCGCACTCGTTTGGACGCGGGGGGACACACTTCAATCTGGAGTGTCTGGTCTGAACAGCTCTGTGAGACTGAGGAGCGTCTCTCTAATTAGAGGGAGCCTGGTGCAGGACATCTCTATAGGCCATCAACAGGGCCCTCGTTGGCTTTGTTCAGAAACCTCTTCTTCCACTGAGGCTGTCATTTTAGTTTTCTAAAGGGCCGAGTGCGCGGGCTCCTTAATGATGTCTGAGTCTAATCACTGGAACTGTTTGTGGATAGATTTAAGGATATGGCTGCAACAAAACAATCCTCTGACACTAAAGAAAAAATCTCCTTCCAGACCCATGTTTTCCGCAGTTTATTGATCCCAAAATCAGCAAAAACTCCTGGCAGGAGACATTAAAAAGGCACTGAGTTGCTTTGTTTTATCTCTCCATGCTGTCACGGTGTTTAACATGTGATTATTTCCAACTCAGTTTTGCATACAAACCTAATTATTCATTGAGATATAAATTAAATTCCACATTCATGGACACCGTGAGCTCCCCCTGACTCCTGCAGGATGCCTTTCAGAGACAAATCTCTTTTTCTCTGCCCTTCTCCTTTCTCCTGCAGACCCCAAAATGGGGAGAAGCCGCTGGAGCTGCTTTTCACATCAAACAGATAATTGCTAATGAAAAGTCATTGCGTGACATTATGTCATCCATGGGATCATTGTTTGTTTCCCCCCATTGCCATTTAAATGTATACAGAGGGTTTTATAGTGTTCTTGAGAATGTGTTACCTGGAGACTAATAAAGGAGAAACTCATCCTCTGCACAACAATGCAAAGTGTGTAAAAAACAGCATTTATACAAGTTAACGATGCTTTCAGAACAAAACTTTAATGGTTTTCTTCACAGTATAACATGGCATGCAAGGCAAAGTGAAAGAGGGGGAGCTTCAGCAATGCACTTCGATAACTTTATTTCTTTTATTGCATGTAGAGACACTTAAATCTTATTTTATGCCCATCCACATATCGTGAAACTACAGTATTTGTGTATAAACTCCCAAATGCTCTAAAAAGAGTAAGCTTTGTATCATATTCCCTTTACAACCTAAATTTGTACGTTTCTGAATAGGCCAGTGATTAATTGCCTATCAATGGGGTTTGGAAAGACGCTGAATAGTGAAGGGGAACTGCTGCACTAAAGGGTGCACAGCAGTGGAGGGGAAAGAACAGGCAAACTGAGAGTTTAAGACCATGGGTGTTTTTTTTTTGTTTTTTTTTTTTCGTTTCTGACTTTCACCCCATTTTTATTATTTAACATTTAAACAGTGAGTGGTAGTTCACAAGCCTCAGTTGGTGTGCAGGCATCTTAATCAAAGGGAAAAAACTGTAGTCCTGTCAACTTGAGCAGAATAAAGGGAATCAAAGGTTTTTTTTCCCTTAAATGGACTAATTTTCTCCTTGAATTATGAAAGTAATGGCTAGGTAACAGCCTGTGCTCAGTACCCGACGGCTTAGTGCCTCCTAAATCCTTCCACGTGGCTCCACTAGTCCTGGCAATTAGGTCTCATTATAGCCTCATAAAGGATCTCATTTGTGGGATTACTTAATAGACAATGAAATTTTATCATGCAGAATTATGGAAAAATAATATCTGAGCTCGCATGGTGTGCTGAGGGCGCGCGCCAAGCATCATTCCGCTCGGTTTGCTTGCTCTCCTCCATTCACCCCCATCTACCCCTCCTCACTTCACTTCCTCTGCAGTTCATATCTGTATCATAACAACTGTGCGTCCTCCCTGTCAAATGCCAAAGTCACTTTATTATAGCAATTATTGTCTGTGTGACAGACATGCCCATTTTATCTTTAGGATGGTTGGATTTTAAAGACTTTCTAATTCTTTCCATGAGTGTGTTTAAAGCCACACTTCAATAAGTCATCATTGGCCTGTTTGCTGTGATCAAGAGTTTTATGTGTCTTATATAATGTGGAAAAACATAAACAACTTGGAATCCACATCTGGATTGTTCAACTTCTTTTTGAATTTTTTTTCTTTAAGGGTCCAGATGGAAAACACAATGAATTTGGAAATTATTCAAAATTAAATCAAGCATATTAGTTTGTAAATGTAATGATCATTCGTGGAGAAAATACTTTTTGTAACAAATCCTACAAAAACATTGTGACTAGAATCTAGTGAAAGATGTTAGTTAAGTCAACTATTGATCTCTTTAGCAGTGTTGCCAATTTTGTCACTGTATTAGGTGGATTATTCAGACCTTTCTAGTGTAAAAAAAAAAGACAAATGACAAATTTAGCAACTTTTCTACCTTTCTATTGTAGATTTTTGTAGGCTTTGTAGGCATCATAGCATGCAATTTTCTGTCTTTTTTTCAACAAGCAGTGAGGGCTGCCATAGACCCCTTTCCCATCTTTAACTTAAAAGCTAAGTCTTCAGGCAGCAGTCCCTCCCAGCTGCAGTCAGAGTGTTCAGATTCAAAAGTTTTTAATTACATTAACATATTTAGTGTGTTTCTTTTGCTTACTTTTTGCCTTTCTTGTAACTTTAACCATCTCTCCTACGCCGTAAAACACCTGGGCCACATTTAGTTGTGTCAACTAACTTCTACTCTTTAAGTCAAAGAAATCTTGCAAGTTTTAGATTTTGAACTTAAATGTGTGAGTTTATGAAAGATAAACTTACAGTAATAAGTTGTGTTAACTTTTCATCAATTTTGTCATATCTCCAAGAGTTGAGTAAACTATTATGTTTAAGTTAGCACTTACAAAAAAACTGAAGGAAGAAAAATGTTTGGGTGGGAACTATTTCCAGGGGTGCCTAGCAGCATGTTTTTGTATCCTGTGTTGCACTGTGAGTGAGATGGAAGTGTGTTATTTTGACCTGCCTTTAGTGTGTTATTAAGGCAAATGTTCATTTCAATGCAACTGTCAGTTTGCAATGGTTGAGGATAATGTCTTCTGACATTGCCCTGTTGAAAATATTTTTTTTCTGAGCAAAATTCAGTGTGATGTTTAATAAAATGCATTATTAGATATTTTGTTCATGCAAGCTGAATCAAGAATTTAAATTCTTCTAACTTTAAGTAGTTAGTTTAATTTGAGTGAAAATAATATAGAAATGTGTGCTTGTTCTACCAGGTGAGGGCAGTTTTCTTGCATAATGTGAAATAATTATTTGGTTTAAGTTACAGTATGAAGTTATAACAGCTCAGAAATGAAGATTAATGAGTTATCAGAACCTAAAAAGAATGTTTAGACAACTTGTCTGTTTTTGTTAAATCAACTTGATGAACTTCAATTTCTGAGTTAAAACCATAACAAATTTCTAGTTGACTTGAAGGCAGAGGCCAACCTTCACTTTCAAGTAAACCACCTTCAAGTGCTTTACAGTGTACAGAAAAGTCACATACACATGGCAAATAATGTTGATTAGGTAATGACATAATTTAGCAACTTCTATTGACTTTTAGGAAAGCAAGGATAGCTACTCTCCTTCCTGGTCCAGTGTCCAACAGAAAATTGTAAATGATAAATGAATATATAACCTTAGTAAAGGTTAAGAGTTGTAGTTGAGAAAGTCAAACTTGCTAGCAAACTAAGCTTCCTAACCCTGAGGCAACTGTTGCCAATGTACAGCATGTGCAACCACATTATGAAATGTTTTAAACATTTATTACTATTAAGTGACATTGCATGCCTTAACCACAAACTAGTCTTTATTTTTGGCTTCCTCTTACCCTGGAGGATAAACCAACAAATGACCCACTGAAAGAAAAGTGAAGTTGCTGGTTAGTCTTGAGTTAAGCAGGATTGAGTAGAGGTGTCTGTTGTGAAGCAGAGGGTATCCTCTGCATCCAGAAGACTGCTTGTGCGCACTGGGTTTAGATGAAACTGTGTCCTCATTAATAAGGTCTATCTGATATTGATCAATCTGAGATTACAGGTTTTAAAGAAAGATGATTCTGGATTAAGAAATTGTAAATACACTCTAAAAACTGCTGGGTCATTTTTTTGCTGGGTTCTGTTGGTTTTATCATTTTGGGGAAGAAGCTGGGTAGTTTTAACTAAACATTCTGACCAAGTTTGAACATTTTGAACTTCACAACATACCAATATGACTTCACTGAACCTCTTCCTCTAAATAAAATAAAAAGTGAGATGGTAAAATAATGCTGATGTACGCTGACAGTAATGTAAGTAGGCTGCGTTACTGACTTCAGTTCCTACTAGAAAACAACTTTGTTAACTTAAGATAACATCAGAGTTTTACCTGCTACATAGTTAAAGCAATTAGCTATTTTCATCATTCCCACTTTGACCAATGAATTGGTCATAAAGTCAATAGACACAGGCTAAGAGGCTATATTAATTCCTACTATATGATTTCTTTCAATTGCAACTCAAGATAATGTATCATAGCTGTATAAGCTTATTTCATTTTGGAGTTTAAATCAAAGATACACAGAGGGGAGCAATAGTATGAGCAAAACTGTAAGACTCTCTTTAACTTGGCTACACTTCTGTTATTTAAAAAAAAAATTGAAACAATCTATTATAACTCACATTTTGACCACCTTGGACCTGTTTTTTGGGTTAAAAACCAATCCTAATATGCCGGTTCAAATCTATACCTAAATTGAGTTGTTTTTAACCCCACAGTTTCCAAAGTTTATATTATCTTATTCTGATGATCGTGCAAATATTTGTATTATTAAATTTCATAATAAAACATAAAGAGATATTAGCTATTGCCTCTAGAGTTTAAGTACATAGAACACACAGAATAGTTAGAACCTAACTTATTTATGTAAATAATTAACTTAAATTAGTAAAATAATCTAGTTAAAACAATTTTTGTTGTGAAAATACAATTCTAAACTGGTTGGAACTGAACTCATCTACGTGTGTTTCATTTGCCTGAGCTATTTATGACAATCTAGAAATAAGATAAATGCAAACTGTCACATAAGTTTAACTGTTTACATTCTAACACTGTGATTCATCAGTGTAACTTATGAATGTTGGACCTGGACCGCCTGCTTCCCAAAGCCACTGACGGCTCTCCTCTCCTCTCCGAGGCGCTTTTACTTGGCAGATGAAAGCAGAAGCTAAACCTTCCCGGTGACCCGCCCGGGGGATCAAACTCGCTAATTATCGTCACAAGATGAGGGATTAACGCATTTCTGAAATAGCTGCCTGTTTACCCCCGCACAGAGCCACCATTATAAACACTTTCTAATTGAATCCTAATCGCCGTCAAATAGCCGCGGCCCAGACTCGCAGACGGTTCATAATTCTTTAATTGCTGGAAGTGAAACCTGGACCAACCGGATTTAAAGTGTTCTTATGGCTGCTGAGCATTTAAAGCTCCTTATCTTCGCGTGAACAATTCCTAAATCGCATTTCTGAAAAATGTAGTCTACTATTGGGGAATAAAAGGGAACAAGTTGTTACTGAATTTCTTTATTATGCAGCATGTCGAGAAATGCACCTGTTTACATTTTTATTAAAATAATAAATTTATTATTATTATTATTATTATTATTATTATTATTATTATTATTATTATTATTATTATTATTTTAACACATTTTCTGTTATTTGACAACTTTGTATGAAAAATTATCTGAACTCAAACCAGTACTATGCAGTATTAATAAGTTTATATATTATTGTGGAGCATTACAACTGTTACTAAGAAGCGTGGATGTGAAAGGCCAAAAAACTTTTTATAGTAAAAACTCTTTAAACGCAAAAAAAAAAAAAAAAAAAAAAAAAAAGGGAAAAAAAAACATATAATGTGTACATTTTAATGATTCATGTTCAAATCTTGATTAAAAATATTTTTAAAATGAGCCAAAATCTGCAAGTTGTGATCGGAGAAATAGAGAAGCGTCACGTGGTTTGGGTCAGTGACAGCACAAACCCTTGGAGCCGGGTGCGCACGTGGGTGACGATGCAGGGCCAACCCCTCTTCGGGGTCCCTTTTGTTGAACCATCAAACATAAGCACCTTTGGAGATCCCGAGGGCTTCACATGAGAAACAACCGTCATCCTGCGCACTGGGCGATCACTCCTCAGCGCCGCAGCCATGTCGAGGTCTTTCTACGTTGATTCTTTGATAATCAAGGACACTGTGCGACCCGGAGCGGCCGAGCATCCGGCGCAGGACTTTCTTCTTCCCATCAACGTGCACTCGCCGAGCGTAATGACGGTCACCGCTCCGGTGTGTCCCTCTCGGAAGAACGGCACTTTCTGCGTTTGCCCGCTGTGCGTCACGTCGCACATTCAGTCTTCCCGCGGTGGTATTCCTTTACTGAAGAGCCAGTTTCCAGGTGTGGAGGCGCAGTTCTGTCAAAGGATAGCTCAGCAGCAACCTTCTGCGCTGGCGCATCCTGGGCACACGTCCGTCTGCACGCCCACCTTCGGCGTCACCGATCCCAGGAGATACCACTGCCTTTCTATTGGTAAGCACCTGTTGCTTGATACACCTGTTAGAGTAATAGAAACATGCTGCACCTATACTTTTGCACTTCTACGCAGAAGAATCTGTGCAATTTACGCACGAAATTTAGTAAAGTGTGTCTTGTCCTGACAGATACAACACAAGCAACGCTCTGCTAAAACCTCTGTATTTTTTACTACAGGCAGCTCCTCTGAGAACAGCCACATACAGAACGGCAAAAGGATGCGCACAGCTTTCACCAGCACGCAGCTTCTCGAACTCGAAAGGGAGTTTTCCACGAACATGTACCTGTCCAGACTCAGACGGATCGAGATCGCCACGTATCTGAACTTGACGGAGAAGCAAGTGAAAATCTGGTTTCAGAACCGTAGAGTAAAACACAAGAAGGAGGGGAAAACCACGCAGAGGAGCGCACACGGCGGCTGTAAGTGCGCCGGAGCTCACACGAACTATTCCAGATCAGAGGATGAAGACTCTTTATCTCCGGCCTCCGCCTCAGAGGAGAAAGAGGTGTCACCAATTTAAGAGAAACTCAGCTCCCTTTGAGTTCCGTTTCTGGCACTTACTCTGCCCCGCATGCTGCAGTTGGCATCAGGCAACCTCTGAGCCCAAAAGTTAAAGCTCCTGTCCTGCATGAAGTATGTTAATTTGAAGTAAAAAATAACAATGTGAATATATGTCAGTGAAATTTTAAGAGCACAACCACTTGTCCTCTTTTTGGGGATTTTACATGTTCACTTCCCTTTGATTATCCTCTATAAATGTCGTGAATGTTCTGTCAGTGCAGCTATTTGATCAGAGAACATTAAAGCCCTTAGGTCTGACGTGTAGACCTGGGACCTGCTGCCATGTGTAAACAATGTGTATATCTGTATTTATTGTAATAAACATTATCAGTTGACCTACGAATCTGTCAGTGTACTGACTTGATATATTGTACCTCCAAATATGGTGCTTGTCATTTCCCGCCTTCGTTGTTTCTCATAGGAGTAGTTTTAGTCGTTTCGTAATGATAAAGTTGTGTACGACACGGAGCCATCCACAGGGACGGTTCACATCCTCTTTGACATGCGACGTTTAAAAGCAGTTTTGGATAATCTACTTAAAATTTACTATAAATATGGTTTTGAAGACTTATGAACACAATCTATCAGATTGTGGTAAATCTTTCTCAGAGAGGTCGCTCAGGGTTATTCTGATTTAAGTCATAACCTATCATTTGTCGCTAGTTACCTGGTCCAAACGGGAATCAGAAGGAAAGGAAATGGAAATAAGGTATAAGGCAAATCATTCGAAATTTAATTCAACTATCAAATTACTCGTGGTGCTTTGGGATTTTGAAGATCATATTGAAATAACTAAGTAAAATAAATTAATAAGAAATGGAAGTAGGAACAAAGAGATGTTGGGAACAAACTGACCTGTTGCCAATTTATCATAAGAAAAGGATTTATGGCATACAAATAATTTCAAATCTACATTTTCTTCACTATTGCACCAAAATTCATCCTCTTATTCTTGTTATATTATGTGATATAAGGAAAATAGATGGTTCTTATGGAGTGAAAATTATAAACCATAAAATATTGTTAAATTAATCCAGAAAATTCATCAAATGTTAGGGGAAATTTGGCATACATGAGCCAATTTGGAACCTTTATGACTAAACAAAAAATGTACCAAGTAACTGCTTAAAGAAGATAAACAGTTTGCACAAATGAACAACTTTAAACCTTACTCCATCACAGGAACACTCCCTTTTATTCACCCTGAAACTAAGAGACAGAAAACTGTTTCATTAAAAAAATACATAAAAACACATAACCCCCCAAAATCACTTCAAGATGAAGCCCTGGCTGATTTTTTTTCTTTTCAGTTATTTATATTTAATTAATAATTGTCTTGTAATTAAAATTGCAATTGTTAAGAATTTTCAGAAAATGAACCACAAATAACAGTACATATTAAGGGAACAGATCATGGAGTCAGAGGCCACTTCAGTGATGTTTTCAGAGGAGGGGGCTGCTGAAAATCTTGAACAGAACTTATTATGCAGTTATCATATGTAAGGGAGAAGCGGCAACAGCCAGGAATGTGTGATACATATTTAAAATTTGCACACTATGAAGAACATAGACAGCATAAATAAATAAATAAATAAATAAATAAATAAATAAATAAATAATAGTTCTTGGCTGGATGGCCTGCAAATTTATAAGGGTGATCACTGCCCCAGACTCCAAGCTTAACAGCGGCATGCAGTGTTTTGCTTTAACAGCGAAGAACTGTTCTGAATACAGTATATTTACAGTCAACGCAGCAAAAATTTTTTTACAGTTTAGGCTTCTGTGTTTTAATGTAATTTCTCACATGATACTGTAAAAAACGACTTTTTATCTCTCTATAGATATGGTTATATAATTTAATATTACACAGTTTCTCCTTTACCGTGCTTTAGAGCTTCACATTTTAATGTATGTACATCATGAATACCTATTCTTATTAAGCTGTCATTATCACCGTGGTGCCCCAGTGTTAGACTGTGAGCTCACTTTATGTAGAAACATCACAGGATTCCATTTAAGTGATCTTGCCTTTTAAACTGAAAATGGATGGAGGGAGAAGGCCCTAGCTGTAATTTTTCCTTAGATTTTATCACAAAAGGGTACCCGATAACGCCCCCGGGGAGTAGCCAATCGTCCATTAATGTTCGCTTCTGAAAAGATTTCAGTCGTCCCAAAGCGAGTTTAATTGCGTTTTCGGTCCCACGTTGGTTGATTATGAGGCCAATGGCTGAAGCCGCAGAACGAGGATATATAGAAGTGGGCAAAGGCTTTGACAGGTTAGATTGTCCTGCCTTGGGACCCGCATTTAGCCTGGGACCCCCGACGGCTGCGTGCTCAGAGAGCTTTGAGGGACATCGACAGGGTTCCTCGGAGCCAAAGAGAACGATTTAGTCACTGTTTCATTAGGCACTATTTGAACCTTTCAACTTATGGTGAATTAAAAGGGGGCATGCTCAAATGGACAGGGGGATTACGTGGGAGGGGCCACTGGAAATTAGCGGACGCCTAATTTAACTCGTTTCTGTTGGAGTTTGGGATACATTCCTAATTGAGAGGGGAAGCAGGTGAAGTTTTAGTCCCACGCAGGCCCTTTCAGAGCGGGAATAAATGGTCCTCTTTCACATCTCACTGCTGATCGTATATTATTGGGGGAAAGCCATCTAATGAATATATATTGAAGTTCCTATTAATCAAATTAGAGTTCCCTTGCAGGTGTGTAGGACCAATAGAATGAACCCAAATTTTAAGCCTCACAGAACGTGACCTGGAATTTAAGGCCACCATGAACTCAGATTGAATTTAGTGCTGCATCTAAACAGCGCATCAGCATTACAAATCACAACACTTCCATAAAGCAGAGTGTGCAGCACAGATACAGATACTTTGGAGTCAAAACGGCCAAGAAAAGGGATATTTTACCTTCAATGGACAGAAAAATAAGCACAATATATCCCCAAAGAGGAGATGGGCCACCATTGAAAACGAGGCAATTACGCATAACAAAAGACAATTAATAAGAGCGCTTTTCAGCTGGTCGCAGCTGCTGTCTCATGTGGAGAGATGGAGGCTAGAAGAAGTTGAAGTGGCCGAGAGGATAGGGGGTGGGGAGTAGATGGAGGGGGGGGGCATCGTTGTCTCCCTCTCAGCTAAGAAACGTCCACTTTATCAGTGAGTCAGTGCGCCATTCCTGTGTCCAAAACTTTGCATTTAAATCTCACAAGAAAGTGAAAGCACGGGCCTGAGGAGGAAAGTGTTTCTGATTATTGGTGGAAACCTGTTGTGCTGTGAAAGTCAGCGAGTTTTTGACTTTTGTGGAAACCTCTGTGGGATTAAAAAAAAAAAAAAGAACCCAAATCACCGTTAACATACACAGTCCCTACTATGAAACACGCTGGTGGCAGCATAATGCAGATGCTTTCCTTCAGCAGGGAGTTGGAAGTTGGCTTAGACTTAATTCATAAGAGGAAAAACTTTCATTGTAGTTTGTATTAAGCAGTTTTCTTCCAAGCAACAACTACATAAAGTGCAAACATATGCTAATTAAATATAACAATAAGTATGACAAAAATTATTGACAACATGGCAGCATCAAACTGTGGGTGCTTTTTGACTGTGGCGTCTTCTTCTTTGCTTTACACATCCACCTGTTGAAACTGTTGAAACAGTCAGGTTAAAAAGATGACAGTGACTATTTCTACAAGCCATGTAAGGGACATACCAAAGAGTTTGTGACTGTAGGTGTTCTGGTCAGATGAAACCAAAATTGAACTGTTTGGCCTGCATGGAACATGTTATGTGTGATAAATTAACATTGTACATCACTCTTAATACACAATGCCCACAATGAACATTGTGGTGGCAGCATCATGGTATGGGTTGCTTTTCTTCAGCATGTTGTCTCCCTCTCTCCACTCAAAAATATTCACTTTTTTAGTGAATTGGTAAATCTTTTTCCATCATCTCTCATCTATATCTGACAATCAGCAGGAAGCATGAGTGTGAGGGATCCGAGGAGAAAACTCCTCTGAATGGTGGATGAAACGTCTAGAGCAGACAAGTTAGAGAGCAAGGCTCTAATGTGTGGCAACTGTTGAGCAAATGGGAAAATGTTTAGTGACTAAGCTACAGAAATTCAGAGGATTTGTTTTTGGAATGAGATAGCCATTGGTGCAGCAAACATGCAGAAGAAGGTGCTGTGGTCAGATGAGACCAAATTTATCTTCTTGGCCTATCTGGATAAAAATTGTTGTGGTAAAAAGCTAACACTGCATATTACCCTGAATACATACAGTAAAAATGGTGATAGGAGCATCATCCTGCAGGGTGCTTAATTCATTGCATTGTCCACTTCCCACATAGAAACAACCAGTTTATCAGTAAATCTGTTCACTTCTCAAAGGCATGAGTGTGAGGACTCCTGGGCAAAGAAGGTTTTTCTGATTATCAGTTGAACCTCTTGTGGAGTCATGTCAGAGAGGAAAGTGCTGATGTGGAAAAGTAAAAATTTCAAGTACTTAGTGATTGATTAGACTGAGATAAAACACAGCAATGTCAAGTTCAATTCAATTCAATTAATTCATATAGCGCCAATTCACAACAAATGCCGTCTCGAGGCACTTCACAAAAAATAATTTAAATTCCATCACACATACATTCAAATTGATCCTAGTTATCAAACAGTACAGTAAGGTCAGTTAATTATTCAAAGTTGTTTCAAAGTTTCTTTGCTCTCAGACTGCATTGGTATATTGATTATATGTGGTTGGAAACACTGCACCTCACCCTGAACAAATCATCATCACAAAGAAACATCAACATAGAGTTGATGGGATGATTGATGGACCAAAACAATGAGAATTACGGAACTCCATTTTATTGTAATTACAATAAAATGGAGTTCTACAAAGTATTCACTCAGAAAGACTTAATCTACAAAAACATACATTTTGAGTTTTTGAATGCAAATTGTGTGAAAACCAGGTGCTACTTTCTGTCGACTTCTCTTCACAACTATGCTTGACTTTATGTTGTGTTCACATAGAATCTTTATAAAATATACTGATAGTTGTAGTAACGTAACAAAAATCTGACTGGGTCTAAAGAATATGAATACTTTTGCAATGCAGTAAACTAAAAAAAGGGGGGGAAAAAAACATACTTCAGCACCACGGACAGCTCCTATGGAGGCCCTCCTTTGAAAGGGCCCATCATCATTCTACAGAATTTCCCGTTAGACAGCTGCCCACTTAGAGACGAGAAGGGACAGGACAACATGAAAAAAACCCAACGTTTTCACCAGATAAAGCATGGCATTATTTATTTATTTTGTATAACAGAAGCACAACTTAAAAGTGGTAATTAGAAATTTTCACCATTGAAAATTACATACTGAAGGCATGTGACATTGGCGTTGTCATTATGTGGTTAGTATTAGAACGTTATATTTTCCTGTTTGTTTTAGCAGCTCTATGAATAAGAAAGTTGCTGAGGGATTTTTGAATGTGATATGTGATATAACATGTGATATAACTTCAAAGCCCCCTGCTGGACAGTTTGTGGCAGGACAAGGTGGGTATCAAACTTGGACAGGATTTTTCCCAAGGGATGATATGGTAGCAGGAAGCCATAAATCCTACAGACTACTGTCGTTTATCTGGTTAAAAACAAAACAAAACAAAAATAAACAAAAGAGAAACAAACAATATACCCCTTAGTGATTGTTTTGCCTTATAATGTAGGATTTTTAGAAAACAACTGTAATTTAAGAAAAACATTTAAACTGGTTTGGTGGTGTTTACGCCAATTCACCTGGATGTAATTGATTAAAGGTGAGAGCCTAAACTTGCTTTGAGGTAAGCAGGGTCTTCCTAAGCTGGGATCCTTTGTTTGGAGAACAAGGACACTGTTCTTTTCCCTAACATGTGGAAGTAATTGCGCCAAGCGGCTGCATAGAGTGAGGAAGACGTGGAGGAGGGGGGCTGCGGCATCGCGCCCCGGGGCCCTATCCACACACACACACACACACACACACACACACACACACACACACACACACACACACACACACACACACACACACACACACACCAGTCTGATGTTCCCATTCTGTGCCAATAGATAGGTGATTCACAGGGGCCCATTATTCCTCTCATACCCGTCAGGGAAGCCCCCTGAGGTACAGAGGGGGATGCGATTTAAGAAATTGGCCATACTGACGGATCTAAGCAGTAAACAGGGGTCCCATTAGTTTTATGTGTCACACAAGAGGAGAAGGAGACTATTCTAATAGTCTGGACTCTTTTGATGAAATCGGAATGAAATCAATGAGAGGGGTGAGCAGTTATATGGTGGTGTGTGAGCGCCCTCTAGAAGATCTACTACCTACTTCTGCAGAGTTTCTGTGTGATGCACAAGAACTGCGTCTCTTCGCAACTAATCTGTGATACAAAAAGCGACAAATAGGTGTATTTCTTTAAAATAGCACAGTAATCCGCTTGATAAACTTGTCTGGTCACAAAACAAAACATTTGTAGACAAATTTTAAAACAAAGAAAAATTTCAGACTCAATGTTTTAAAAGTTCTTTTGTCTACAAAAACATTTCCCTTTTTCACATTTTTATCTCATCATGATGACATTTGCTGCGTCTTTTCTTAAAGTATCTTACTTTGAAAGAAGTTCAGCGCTCAGAGGGGAGACTGAGGGAGAGGGGGTGCCATTTCCTGAGAGTTATTTACTTTGAGCCAGATGATTTCTTTTTTTTTTTTTTTTTTTTTTTTTTTTCGGGTGAGGGGGGTGGACTGTAACATTGAATCAGTTACAGGTCGCTGTAGCTGGAGCGCAGTTGTGAAGGCGGCCGTGGATACGGACAGAAGGGGCGCACATATGCTCTCTCAGCGCCGGATCTCTGAGGATTATAGCTGCCGCAAAGGACCCTCGCTGCGCCTTTTGGAGGGACCAATTCACTGTGGATATACTTACAAGAAAGGAATAAATAGAAGGGATTAGGAAAAGGTAATTGAAAGGTCGATTAAACATTTGTTTCGTGCCCTCTCCAAAAGACCCATCTATTTTACTTACATTGATGAAATCCTTTAGAATGCATGGTAAAATTACAGCTAATTGTAGTTTATTGTAGTTCAAAATTGATCATTCCTTCAACTTGCTGAATAAAGTCCTTATAATTAGAGTTTTTACTTTTATTCAGCACTTTGCAATCTGTGCGAAACTTTTGCTCAAGTCCTTTGCGTTAGGATTTTATTTAAGCGGTGTTTTGCGCCATATGGTCTCCCCCCTTGGACACCGAGCGGCGAAATGTCGCTCACCCTTCCGGATAAAAGCGCTCAATTTCGGCTTCGCAGCTGGAGGTGTCACCTCGAAGACTAAAGGCACAATTGGGGGATGCTGCTTGGAAGTTTAATGGGAAACACATTGGAACTTGTGCATCACTTTTTCTCGTCTGCAGTGGGATGCAAAGAAATTAAAGTGGAATATGATCGCTTGAAATGAAGTGAAATAGAGGATTTGTTGCTGGATTTGATTCAGAATGAGAAAAGACAGGAGCTGTGTGCCGTTTTTTTTTTGAAACACGGTGCATTCTTTTTTTTTTTTTTTTTTTTTTTTTTTTTTTTTTTACCACCTACCCTGCTGTGAGACCAAAGGGGTCTTTTCGTCGGATCTTCTCATGCATTCGGACTTAGACAAAACTTCAAATTCAACCTCTTTGAAAAGGACTGTATCTTTTAAACACTGACTGCCGTGATGGAATTTTTTTTTTTTTTTTTTTTTTTTTTAATCTGGACTAACCTGTTGCACAGTTTACCTTCAGCAGATGGTAACTTTTTGTGTCGCTTTCTGAGAGAAAGGGGAGTAAAGAGAGGGACATGCACGGAGCTTGACTGCCTCTGCAGACTGTTTTAAGCACAGTGTCAATTTTATAAGTTATTCACCAAACTGCGGACAAAAAAGGAAAAAATATCCTCCCTGAAACCTTTTCAGACAAGGCGTGTGCATAAAAAACGTCAAAGCGCATTAAACACTTTGTCATCGGATTCCCACGCAAAGATGTGATTTTGTGCATAGTGGATGTCCTAATTATAGAGTTGAGGAAGCCGCGCTGCCGATGGATGATTTAGCCTGCTTCAGTTGAGCTAGAACGAACAATGCTTGGAAAGAGTAAGAGGAGGTGGAATTTTACATTTGAGGAGGAACTGAGAAGACAAGACGCTGAAAAAATAAACCGGGAAAAACAAGTTCTCAGTTTACTATGAAATGGCCTAATTAATGAGGGAGAGTTGACGTAAATGTTTTAATGAAAAAAATTCTTGTTTGAAAGTGCGGCCTCCATGAAGAGATTAATCTAGACTGGCATACTAAACACAAACATGAAAATTCCAAGAGCTTAGTCTCAGAAATTAGTCTTATTTGGAAAATAAGACGATGTCTTAACTAGCGTCTTCCATGTGTGGCATTCTAGCAGAATATATATTTGCATGTGTTTATGTGCAAAAGGAATAAAGAAACAGTGGAACTGTCAAAACGAAGGCAACAAATTATGAGAAGCGAGGTGATTAGATTAGCATCGCCTCCAAAAGTTGGACTATGTCGCCCTCTATAGACCGCGGAAAGGAAGTGCGGTGCCCCGTGCTTTCTGTTCTCAATATTAAAACTGCGGACTCTTAAAATGTTGCCGTCCGTTAATAAATACATAAATGAATGAATAAGGCGACCATCGTTAGCCATTGTAGATGCAGTGGATAGACACAGTGGATGCAGTGTTCAACATCATTCTTACAGAAGGATTATATCCTGTAGGCAAAGCCCAGTGGTGTCTAAAGTTGGAGTTGTGACCACACTGGGGTTTGCAATTCAGCAAATGTGGGGTCTTTATCTTCTGTTTACAAATAAAAAAAACAAAAACAAATACATGACAAAGGTTAAGCATGTCATATATATTCAGGGTCTCTTCCTCTGTTGGTTTGTGGGGCAGAAACTGCAGTGTTTGAGAACCACAAACATAGCCTATGAATATTTATCATAAGGTCATACTTCTAATCAGTTTATTTATAGTTACAGATTTAGTATCAATGTGCAGATAATGATATCTAAACACAAAACTTTTTACATTACTTGATAAAAAAATAGTCCCTCTTCTTGTCTTCACAGGGCCGAGCATCCAAAGTCATGGATGGCGAGAAGATGTACCTGGTCTGTGGTGTTATCTTTGTGTTGACCATTTCAGGTAAACAGCTATATGAGACATATAACCTTGTTTTATCAAAAAGGTTCTCTAACATTGACCAAACTGTCCCATAGTTACACCCGGACTGTCCTCACCAACCATATGGCCAGAAGGGTATGACCTCGAGCTGGAGCCTAATTCCCTCATCAACATCAGTTGTACGGGGGAATCAGAAGTAGTTTGGGAAGAACCTTTGCCAGATGATGCTATAGTTAATTCAAATGGTTTCACCTCAACTCTCCTAATTTACAATGCAACGATTGAGCACGCCGGCTATTATGGGTGTAGATATAAAAACAAGGAGGGCAGCCAAAACGAATTGGTGGAAGTCTATATCCTTGTCAAAGGTAAGAAAAAAAAAATCACCTGATTATGAAAGTTTTTGTTCAGGCTGCTGGGATAATATAATTTATCAGGACCACTATACATAACAGAAGGATTGTCATTTTCTCCTGGAATGAAAGAAATTAGACAATAACAAGGAATGCAGAAATCATAAAGGTGAAATACAGGTGATATTTTTTCATGAGAACTGATACAAGCAAACAAACTGAGACCAAAAACACATAAAAACACTAAAGGACTAGAAAAAAGAAATGACAAAGTTGCATCAAAATAAATGAAAGTCACTGAATTCAATTGGGACCCAGTAAAAAAGTGGAAAAGGTCTTTAAAAGGTATATTATGCAGAGCTGGAGACACAAGGCAAAAAACAGATAGTGTTCATGGGATGACTGAAAAATTAAACCAATAAATCAATAAATACATTATGAAAAATTTCAGTAAGTCACTGCTCAGATTAGATCAAGTGTAACTATTTCTAATCAATGTTTAAAAAGTTGCCATAAGAAAAATAGTTATTTTACAAAAGGTTATATTTTGTTCCATTGTAAAGGTATTTGTTATTTAAAAAAAAGGGGGTAAAACTTATGGGGTATGCTTCCGGTTAAACAGTGTGACCGGAAGCATTAAAAAAAACTTATTTTTGTCTATTTCTAGATCCTCATGTCGTGTTTTTCCCAGAGAGAGCAGAAGACCTGGTTGTTTCCTATGATGATAATGTGCTCATCCCATGCCGTGTGACACAGCAGAGCCATGATGTGGAACTGATTAGAGTATTCAGTGGAGAGAAGCTCCACAAGTACTACGATCACAGGAATGGCTTTCTGGGGGAACTCTCTCCTGGCCAGTATCAGTGTGAGGTCACATTTAATGGCCAGATTTTCCGAAGTGCTATCTACACTGTAAGAAGTATGGGTAAGTCAGATATAGTCTGTTGTGGTATTTCTTACAAATTTAAAGCTGCCATAGTTTTCTGCAAAACCATTCAATCTCACTTACATATATCATTTTTTATACCTATAGACAACATGCCATGTTCAGTTTTCTTTGTTGGTTTTGCTATTTTGTCAAAAACTGTCATTTATTCAAGATAAAATGCACCCAAAAATAATCCTTTACAAGCATATGCCTCTGTTGACATCACAAAAGGCAACTGATCAAAGTTTATGTTAAATACATCCATTTGAATCTTGTTTTTGTTATTTCTCCACTCTTGTTCACATGTTTTTAATCAAATATTCCATTAGAGAAGTTAACGTGTGTTCTATAGAGCTCCAGCAAAACTTTTAAGCTACATGTGAGAACACTCCATGGAGTTCAGGAAAATTTTGCAACAATAACATATGGAGTACTACAGCAGACTGGAATGGTCAGATGTAATGACCACGAATCCTCAACAACCATTTTAAGACTAATTTTTATCATAAACATTTGGAGTGGAATGCGTGTTTAAACAGGAGTATAAACAGATTTGTACCACTTAAAAGTCTGACGACCATCTTTGTCATCTTCACCACTCTGCTGTTGGGGTGGGGGTTGTCAGATTGAAGCCCTTTCAGCTCAAACAAAACTTGAATACCTCCAAATCTATGTTGGAATCTATTAAAAATTGTTTGTCTGCCATGGTGTTTATTAATGCCAACTGATCAACTTGATTATTGTGCATCTTGTGATGTCACTGACTCAACTAGACACAAAGCAGAATTAGCAGGGTTTTTTTATTGCACTTTTTAGAAACTTATTTCCTGGAGATCTATAGTTTATCACATAACTACTGTGTGATTTTATTGCTTGTGTGAATTATTAGATAAATAAAACAGCACTTTGTTATACATTAAAAAAAGATGGAGGGGTTGTTCTTAGGATACTGTCGTAAAATAATAAGGAAGACAAGAACTCTTCTTATGTTTTTGTAGAATAGCTGCAGTGCGATTTCACTCCATTGCATTTTTACACTTACACAAGCTTAGAATGCAGAGTTTTGCTGTGTGTGTGTGTGTGTGTGTGTGTGTGTGTGTGTGTGTGTGTGTGTGTGTGTGTGTGTGTGTGTGTGCGTGTGCATGTGTGTGTGTGTCTGAGAATGACAAACACATCAGCCATCACACTATAATAAATAAGGTCATGGTAATCAAGCTGTCACCATCTTGGTTCCTGTGAGATGCTGGTGCTGATAGCCTCTCTGTGGTGGTCCCTGCTGCAGACCCTGAGGAGGTGAATGACTTTGAGGTGGAAGTCAAAGCCAGTGAAGAGACAGTGAAAGTCGGGCAGGCCTTTAACATCTCGTGCAGTGGACCCTTTGGCCCAGCTTTTCACCAGCAGTGGATCCATCTGAAAACACAGGCAAGATGCTGTCATTTTTTTTCTCTTTGTTTGCATTCCCGTTACCTCTATTTGGTCTTTTCTGAGGCTTTATCCAGAATTCCTTTAAATCTTATTTCCCTTAGCCTCCAGTCATGTTTTTACGTCACTGAGATAGATAACCATAGATGTATTTAGGACCCAGACCTTTACTTGTCTGTAGTAATCCAGCCTATCTCTTAGTGGTTGCAAAGTATTTGCTAGGAAATATTGTCTTGATTGGGACAATGCACATTAAAAACCTCACTGTGGCAGTTATTCCTGTGTCAAAGAGTCTGACAGGAAGGTTAAATGTTCATGACATATGGCTAAAGGAACGGAGGCAGCTCAAAGGATGGTAAATAACAGGACAGTAAATCCTTTGAACCTGCTGACCGTGGGACCTGTAGGGTGGATACTGTCTTCACATGACAGCCAGCTAAACATCTGAGGCTTTTAAGGCATCAGTTTAAGAGTATGAGAGAGTTTAACATACAGAACCTTGCAAAGGTATTCACATCCCATGAACTTTTCCTCACTTAATGTTAAAACTTCAAAATTCAATGTATATAATGAGCTATTATATGATACGAAAGTTTAATTATGAATTACAAAAAATTTTACAAATAAAAATCTGAAAGGCATTTTCATTCAAATTTTTGTCCATTTTTCCTCAGCAAAGAGCTCAAACTCCATAATCTTGGATGGAGAGTTTTAATGAACTGCAACTTTAAAGTCTTACTTCAGTCTTGATTTTCCTTTGACTGGCCCATTCTAACATATGCATCCACTTTGATCTGAACCATTCCAGTACTGCTGCTGTTACCTTGCAGGACTGCCCTCCATCCATCTTCTCTGATAAGCTTCCCTGTCACTGCTGAAGAAAAGCATCCATGCATCATAATGTTACCACTGTCATGTTTGACGATGGGGATGGTGTGCTAAGGGAGATGAGGAGTGTTAGTTTTCTGCAACACACCATCTTGCATCTCAACCAGAAAGTTTAGTTTTGGTGTCATCAGACAACGATACCTTCTACCTGTTTGCTGTATTTCTTACATATTTTTGTGGCAAACCACTAATGGGTTTGGCAGGTTTGTGAAGTGTATGACTAATAGTTATCCTGTTATCAGATTTACCCACCTGAGATGTGGATTTCTGCAGCTCTTTCAGAGATACAGTCTGCCTCCTAGCTGCTTCTCTGATCAGTTCATATCTCGGTCACTTTTGAATGATGGATTAAACAGAGCTGTGTGAGATTCTTTTATAACTTAATCCTGCTTTGAACTCTACAACTTTCTCCTTGACCTGTCAGCTGCATTCCTTAGCTTTCTTGATGCTGTTTGTTCACTAATGTTCTTTAACAAACCTCTGCGACTTTGCAGTTGTAATGCGTCAAAAACCGAACAAGTTTAGGGGTATGAATACCTTTGCAAGCCTCCGTACAACTATTGTTTGTACTGTCCAGATTCATTAATGTATGCCCCACAATGCTGTATCTTCTGAGGGGTTCCTTTTAGCCTTTTTCCAGAGATAGTGAGGTAGGGATGCAGGAGGCCTGACTCCTGGTTTTGGTCTCAGCTGCAATTACAGGCTTTTAAAAGGCTCTGTGATCTGTGATTTATCTCCTCTGGCCTCACCAGTGTTTTAGCCATTAGCATTGTGCAGTAACTTTGAAATGGAAAAACTGCACAAAGCGTAAACAACCGAATATATGTTTTAAATCAAATCATTTTCATCTGATTACTTATTCTACTTGTGAGTAGCTTTGCAAAACATATGCTACTTTTCTTTCTTGCAGGCTGTAAATGCGATTCAGACAACACAAAGTCTTCTTGACTGGGTCATCTACACTCTGAGTATCCCACAAGCCACCACTCAGGACAGCGGCAGCTACGAGTGCTCGGTCAGGCACGAGGCCAGTGGAAAAACCAGGGTGAGCAGTGTGGCTATAACTGTGTTTGGTAAGTCTCCCTGTCAAAAACATTCACTAAGTATTTTTGAATAGGCTTCCAGCTGGAGTGTAATGCTGTGTGCTCAAAGTGATGACTTATAGTCCCTAATAAATATTTGATATCCTCATCATCAGGTGAACTGGCGTATTCGTATATGTGCACATTGTACACTTAGTTATGTGTGGAAGTCATTTTCTTCTATACAACATTAAAGCTTGAGCTCTGTTTTTAACATCAGCCAGTGTGTTTTATGGGATGGTTTTAACAGATGTGTGTCAGGCCTTCATTTCACTTCAGCTCTCCCCATCACCCTGTCTCATTTTACTCCACTGACACTATATTTTTTTTCATAATGACTATGTCTTTGGACATTTGTTTATATTAATAATCATAATTACTTGCTACTTTTTCTTTATTGCTGTTGCAGAGGGGCACTCCTTTGTCACCCTGGATCACAGAGGGATTCTACAGACAGAGTTTGTCAGTATTTTAGCAGAGACGCAGTTCACCATCTATATTAATGCATACCCGGCCCCTAAAGTTTCATGGATGAAAAACAACCAAGCTCTTTCAGAGAACTATTACATTTCCTCCAAAACTAGCCACATAGAAGGGAATCGGTGAGCATAAAATTTAATTTTTCTTGAATAAAATGTGCATGAGCCCATGAGTTATGACCAAAATACATGGAATTATTTATACCCTTTTAATTTTTTCACATATTGTCACCTTAAAACCTCAAACTTCATTGCATTGCAATGGGATTATATGCAATAGAACAAGCAGTTTATAATTGTGTAATGGGGTGAATGGGACGGGGTCGCTCAATACAGATTTGTTTTGTAAAAAAAAAAAAAAAAAAAAAAAAAAAAATTACAAAATTAAGACCAGATAGCCTTCCCCTTTACAATTATGCACTAAATTATCACTTCAAATGTTTCACACAGGTATCAGAGCATTGTTACATTCCGACAGCCTCTGGAGAAAGACAGTGGAAATTACACAATCACAGCAATAAGTCGCTCTCACACTGCTCAGTTCTCATTTATCCTCCAAGTGACAGGTAAAATAAACAGATTGAAAAATAAATATGAGATAATTTCATAAGTGAATTAAGATTCATAAGTTATGACTGAACTCTTAACACGTCCTGTTTCAGGTTCCGCCAGACTTCATATCAGACCATCCTCTGCCCCCATTCTGCTACCAGAAGAGGATGAGATGGTTGTCCCTCTCCACACTCCTTTCACGCTGACATGTCGTGGAGATGCAAAACTGATGTGGGAAACACCATACAATGTGCTGGAGCAATCGCAAGAGGACAACAATGGCCTTTTTATCACCACTATCGCTGTTGACGAAGCAACAGCAATGCACACGGGTTATTACAATTGTCTCTATAGTGACCACACCACAGAGGAAAGCAAGACCAGCAGTATTTACATCTATGTACCAGGTATGTAGTGTATATCTACTTATGTATTTTTGGTATTTGACATCTTTCTTTGGTTTAAAAGACTTATTTTTCCCCAACACAGATCCTGACTCTCCATACGTGCCATTTTTCGTGAACCATGTGCTGGTTGACCGAAATGAGATTGAGATTCCATGTAGGGTATCTGATCCCAGTGCAATTGTGACACTGGTGAATGTTGACACCAACCAAACTGTACCTAGTGATTATGACAGTAAAAGGGGTGCTTTGGGAATATTTCCTACTGGAACTTATGTCTGCAAGGCCATCATCAATGGAGAGGAGCACACCAGTGAGCAATACATTGTTCACGATTCAATAGGTTTGTGTTTTTGAGATTTTGAGCTTGTGAATCAAACCCATTGTAACTAAATTGTGATTCAACTTCTCAGTGGCTCTCTGGTCCCTCACAAGGCTTTTAGTGGTATCAATTGCTTTGTTTCAGATATCTTGCAAGTCGAGCTGTCTGCCAAGAGAACTGCTTTGCTGGTTGGAGACACAATAACTGTAAACTGCCTGGCTCAAGGACCTTACTTGTTGGAGGACAACTGGAAATACCCTGGCAAACCGGTGAGGTGACAAGTAAATCTGTGAAGTCCAATAAATTTTCAAATCTTTTTACATGTTTTAGTTGTAAGGTAGGACTGATCTAAAGGTATATGATGATCCTTTTTGTATAACAGGCTAATCGGGGTACCAAAACAGTATGGGAAAATAAGAAAGATGGCCAGATCCTGTACACTCTGACAATCCCACAAGCCTCAACCAAAGACAGTGGCATCTACTCGTGTTCCATTACCGCTGTAGCATCTAGAGACACCCAGACAAAGGAAATAGCTATTCAAGTGTTTGGTATGAGTCTTCAGCTCATTTACTTACAGTAAATATTTTGTTGTGCTATATTATCAGGTTTTTAGTAGTTATGAACATTGGTGATTACCACTTTTACAACAGCCGGTGAGTTTCTGTCCATCAAGCCGGAGTTCAGGGACCATGAATCTGCAGAACTGGATGATGTCCGGGAGATTATTGCCACAATTTCATCTTTTCCTGATGCCCATGTTACCTGGCTCAAGGATGGTATTCCACTCAGCGATCTGACTGCTGAGATCTTCACTAGTCTGGAGCAAATCAGTGAGACCAGGTTAGTCTCAGTCACTATACATTTGAAGGCAAATAAAGAGTCACCAAAAATTGTCTGATGCTATTTTGAACTTCTGTGGTGAGTGCAGTTTCTGTTGCTCTTATTTTGCACAGCTACAAGAGTATTCTCACCCTGATCCGGGTGAGGGAGGAGGACAGTGGAAACTACACCATACGGGTCGAGAATGGAAACCAAAGCCATGAAGTCAGCTTAAACCTGGTGGTTAAAGGTCAGGAGGAAGAGTTAATCTTGCACAATTAGTTGGAAATTGTTGATACCAACACTTAGCCACAGTGAAGGTCTGCCTACTTTCCATCTTTACATACACTGATAGGCTCAAACCTTGTATTGCTCACAATGTTACAGTGCCTCCAGTCATTGTGGACCTTATAGATATCCACCACGGTTCAGCCACAGGACAGTCTGCGGTGTGCATTACCAGGGGTCAGCCCACTCCTGTTGTGGAGTGGTTCATATGCAAGAACATAAAACAGTAAGATCCATTTTTTTTACTTTGAAAATGACTCTGTTTGTTTGTTTTTTTTAATATGTGCATACATAGCCAGTACAATTGAAATATTATTTCTTTACTCCCCTCAAGATGCACCAATGACACATCTTCTTGGACGCCTCTTCCCACCAACTCCACCGAGATCACAATGGAGTCACACTTTGATGAAGAGAGCAATCTGGAGAGCCAGGTCATGTTTGGACATCTGGAAAGCACTCTGGCAGTGCGATGCCTTGCCAAGAATGAAATCAGGGCTGTTAGCAGGGAGATCAAATTGGTGTCCAGTGGTAAGAACACACCTACCCAGCTACCTACTTGGCTTTAAACTTACTTTAGATGTTTTTTGCAATTGCAATGGGCCTTTTAAGGAACAGTGTTAAGTCTTATCAGAGTTGCAATAGCTGGGAGACAATGAGTTTGTGATGAAACAGCTGTTATTGGTCAATAAGAAAGAACAGTTATCACTGTAAAAGATAATTCAGGGAAATCACAGATATTTAGACCATTTGGTCCACACAGATGAGCTTTACACCCCTATCTTCACCCTCTAAATACTCTGCAAGTGTCCGCTCTCCTCCGACACCCTGTATTTCCATATGATCTTTTCAACACACCTTTTGGGGGCTAGTTGTCAAGACACCCTGTGGTTTGAAACCTCATCTTAAACAGAAATTTCCATTGTAATACACACAGCACATTTCATTACAACCATGCTGCACATGTGATAAATAGTGTTCTGAATGTAACATATGCAATTACTGGCTTTTCCAACGAACAGGCCCTCACCCTGAGCTGACGGTAGCCGCTGCTGTGCTGGTGCTCCTGGTCATTGTCATCATCTCACTCATTGTCTTGGTTGTTATCTGGAAGCAGGTACTGTTGGAATCTTCAGCACAGTTTCACTCCTCGCATGTTGATCCATTCTATTGCTCATTTCCATATTTCAAACACTCATGTAAAGTTACAGATCAAACCAAAATTTCATGTTGTCCTGTACATGTTTGTGCTAACATGAGATTTAAATATAATGCATTTGGTTTTGCTGCTCTGTCTGTTAAAAGATGGTCATATTCTGGGGTTTTCCATGGGTAACCACGAATTTATGTCTTCTTTGCTTTCCAGAAACCACGATATGAGATCCGCTGGAGGGTCATAGAGTCCGTGAGTCCAGACGGCCACGAGTACATTTATGTGGATCCCATGCAGCTTCCCTATGACTCCAGATGGGAGTTCCCCCGAGACAGACTTGTGCTTGGTGAGCTAAATGTCTTCATGATGTTCTAGAACCATATGCTTCCTTGTGGAGATGTTGCAACTTGTGAATTTCACTCAGCCTTTGAAGTAAGGCTGTGATAAGATAGCTTGGACTGAATGGTTTCCTGATGGCTGGCATTAAGTTTGACCCATTAGATCAGGTGGAAATTCAACCACTGGAAGAGTCACAGATGATAAAGCAGATTGTCTATGTTTTGTTTCATCGTGGATGACTGACCCACATACCTTCCTGTAATTCTCAGGTCGGATCCTGGGCTCTGGAGCCTTTGGTAAGGTGGTTGAGGGCACTGCCTATGGACTCAGCCGCTCTCAGCCAGTTATGAAGGTGGCGGTGAAAATGCTAAAACGTAAGTTTAAGAAAGTTTCATTAAAATTACCCATGCCACTAGAAGCCACTGGTTGGTCACCATTTGTATAGGCCAATTTGGTGTTTTTGTGTGCTTTTTTAAAATACATTATAGATTTTCAGACTATGAAGTGAAGTACATTTACAAAATCAGCTGCAGCATCATTGACTGCATAATTAAAAGCTATTGTTTCAGCCATTGATGATAAAGATGACCTGTCTATAGCTTCGTTGGCTTTGTTCTAACTGATTGTGGTGAAGGGGTGTGATTATAAAAGGGTAAACTAATAATATTGTCTTAACTTTACACATGTAACTATTGTATGCTGTGTGTTTTCTACACCAATAAACTATCATTTTTACTGGGTGAAAATTAATTAAAAAAAACTATTTAACAGTTCTTTTCTTTCTAGTTTTATTTGGTTTAATAAGGAAAGGAGAAGAAAACTCAAGATTACTACTTAATGTGCTTTGCAAAATGCTTCACTCGTACTTCACTTGCTCCATTTAGTAATATGTTTGTATTTTACTATTTACTACACCATTCTCACAACAACAAATTACTGAAAAGATTACAGATGTAGCCCTTATTACACCATCAACAATAGATTGAATGAGGACAGCAAGAATTTCGTAAACAAACAAAGATAAAACAGTAAGGATATCTTTCAGAACAAAAAGCTAGCTGATGGATGATTCGATGACTCGTCTGTGCTCTGACTGAGTTGTGTGATAGTCATGGATGCTTGCACCTTCTTCCAGCCACGGCACGCTCCAGTGAGAAGCAGGCTCTGATGTCTGAACTGAAGATTATGACTCACCTTGGACCCCATCTCAACATTGTAAACCTCCTAGGAGCGTGCACCAAGTCAGGTGATAAATACACACAAAAAAGCAGCAGATCTAGAAAAACATGTTCACCCAGAGGCAAAGACAAGCCGTATAATAGCATAGTACAGCCATTGTTGTTTCTTTCATATTATTTAGTCACCACTTTACACAGACATGCACAATTATCTCCTTATTCACGTGCACACAAACACTCATTCAGATCTGGCCGTAGAAGACATTTACAGCTCTAACAGCCACAGCAGATTGACAGCTTTTGGTGGGCGTGCTATTTTAATAGGCTTTTTATGGGAAAGTCGGGGCTTGTTCTCCTGGCTGTGCTTTTAGCCTTTATGAGCCTCTGATAAGATTAGCCTGCAGACTGACGCCGGTGCACGCCTTTATCTTCTGTGTTGTTCCCAGGCCCTATCTACATTATCACTGAGTACTGCTTCCACGGTGACCTGGTCAACTATCTGCACAAGAACAGGGAGAGCTTCCTCAGCCTGAGTCCAGAGAAAAACAAGAAGGAGCTGGATATCTTTGGGATCAATCCTGCAGACGAGAACAGCAGGAGGTACAGCATCAAGAGTGTATTGCCAAGAATCAATATATGTGCTCTCCTTCTCCAGTTGATTTTGTTTTATTCCAAACACATTTTTTCTTCTAGGGAAAAGATTAAAATAATAATAAAAAAAATCATGTGGAAATGTCCTAAATGGTAACTCAATCACCATTTTCTCAGTGGTTGAGGATATTGTCTGACATCTTCTCCTAATCAGATCAAAGCTCGAAGTGGTTTTATGTTTCACCCTAATGTCATTGGTACTCAGCTACCTGTTAGCTGATGTTTCACTGTTCAGTGAAACATCAGCCTGTCCTCTCCTTTTTAAGGTGCATCTTATGCTGATGGATGACTCATAGTGACCACACCTCGAAATACGCATAACATGATTTAATCCTGGCTACTATTTTAGCCTCAATCACATCTCCCTTTAACCTCAGCACAAGAAACAAGAGAACGAGTAATTAAACAAACTGATAGATGTTCATTATCAAACGTAGCACCTTGCAAAACTATTCATGCTCATTAAACTTTTCCACATTTATGTCATATTACAACCACAAACATCAATGTATTTTGTCTGAATTTTATTTGACAGAGAAACACAAAGGAGTGAATAATTGTGAAGAGGATGGAAAAGGATACATTATTTTCAATTTTTTTAAAATCAATAATCTGAGAGTGTGTCTTCCAGTGACATTTGTATCCTGCATCCTTTACTCTGACTCCCCTAAATAACGTACAGTACAACCAGATGCCTTCAGAAGTCCACAAATTAGTAGAGTCCATCTATGTATTATTTAATCTTATCATAAATCCACCTGTTCTTTGAAAGCCTTAAATGTTTGTTAGAGAATAACAATGAAGAAACAGCAATATAAAAACCACAGAACCTCAAACAGGTCAGTGATAAAGTTGTGAAGAAGTCTGAAACAGGGTTAGGTGAACATCACCTTTCAGACCTTCATCTTAAAATAAAAAGATTCAAAAATTTGTTTTTTCTAGGACTGTGTTGAAAAGAAAGACATAAGTCTTGAAAAGGGTTGGAGGCAGCAAACATGTGGATGAAATAAAACAGAACATTTTGATGGCATGGAAAAAAGGTGGCAGGAAAATAATACTGACAATACCATGGCCGCACCATGAAACATGGAGATGAGTTCATCATGCTATGGGAATCCTTTCCTAAGCTAGGATACGGAAGATGATCAGTTGAGGGAAGCTAAATCACGGTAAAAAACCTGTAAGAGACAACAAAAGACTTGATCCTGGGGTGGAGATTCACTTTCCAGCAGGACAACGACCCAAAACATAGTCAGAGATACAATCTAATGGTTTAGATCAAACCAATTTCATCTGTAAGAATGGTCCAGATGTAAATCAAAAAATGTATCTCTGGGAAAACTCAACAAACTGATGTTCACAGATGTATATGAATGATTTTGCAAAGATTAATGATCAGAAATTTCCATCTCATAAACTGCAAAACATATAGACACTCATGGGGGTAGAATACATGTACATGCCCAATTTTTCAGATTCTTCTCTGCAAAACATTTTGGAAAACTGTTTTGGTTTAGTTTATCATAGAATATTCAAGTAAAACTGTAGCTGTAACATGATAAAAAAAGTAAAAAAGATTCAGCAGTGTGAATACTTTCGCAAGGCAATGAATGTTCATTTTGTTTTCACAGAAATCAGTATTCCTTCAATCTGCTGTCACTAACAACCATTCCTCTCTTGTTTTTGCTTCCAGTTATGTGATCTTGTCCTTTGAGTGTAAAGGAGACTATATGGATATGAAGCAGGCAGAAAACACCCAGTATGTACCCATGCTGGAGATGAGCACAACCTCCAAGTACTCTGACATCCAGGGTTCTAACTATGATCACCCTCCATCACAGAAAGGTTTAGGTGGTATGTACACAGTTCTTCTCTCTCTCTATCTGTCCTCAGAGTTATTGGCCCACACTTACTAGGCCTTGGTGTTGTGTTTGAGTCATTGTTGGTTAAAGGGGTACACCCTTGTCAGAATTTAGTCCTGGAAGTGGCCTGTAATTACACAGAGAAGATAATTGTAGCACACATATAATAATGCCCGGTTTGAGGCTGCCATTAAAAGCCAGGTCTGAGAAAAGTGGGCTATATTTACAACACATGTTGAAGATTTACTCATGAGTACCTCATCGTGTGTTTTCCAAACCAGAATCTGATAACCTGCTGTCAGATGACATGAGTGAAGGCCTCATGACTACCGACCTGCTTAGTTTCACCTACCAGGTGGCCAAAGGAATGGAGTTTCTCGCTTCCAAAAATGTAAGTATGAAAAAAGCCAGTACTCTGCCAATCGTCACATTGCCCAGAATCCAGAGGCTATAAATGGCAGATTGTAGATTTTGTTTTGAGCTCCATAAGATGACTGTCAAGGGTAGAGGGTAGAGACTGAGGAAAGCAGTGGTTGTATGATAAGCAGTCCTATAAAGGTTGCAGAAGGCACTCAGGAGAGAGGCCAGACCCTGAATATAGCAGCAGCAAAGTTAGAGCTAGAATTACCAGTCCGAGACACGCTGCAGCCAGAAGCTATTCATCCAACTTCATAGTTATTATCCCTAAATATCCCAGCGGTCATGGCCGTCTCTCCAGCCGGCCTGTTTATGCAAAGTTTATGCTTTATAAAGCAAAATGAAACAGTATTAAAAATGACCTTGGCTGAAAATGCAACACAGGAATAGTCTGTGGCTGTGGGAGCAGAATGTGCTGGACCAAACAGATGACAGCAACTCCTTCATGCTGCGAATCAACTTGTTTTTGACAGTGTGTGCATCGGGACCTTGCAGCCAGGAACGTCCTTCTCTCTCAAGGCAAGATTGTTAAGATCTGTGACTTTGGGCTGGCCAGAGACATCATGCATGACAACAACTATGTCTCCAAAGGGAGTGTGAGTGTCTGCTCAGACATCAACTTTTAGTTATGTCATTCAGTGCTTAAATGATACCTTTTTTTTTTTTTTTTTTTTTTAACAAAAACATTACCTCTCTTTAATAATAGACCTTTTTGCCAGTGAAGTGGATGGCCCCAGAAAGTATTTTTGACAACCTGTACACCAGTCTTAGTGATGTTTGGTCTTATGGGATCCTCCTCTGGGAAATATTCACCCTTGGTAAGTTTTTAAAAGACTTCAGTTCATAAAATGATGCATGATAAATCAAAGTTATTGTAATGATAAATCTGAAAAAGTGTTACAGCATGGTTCATACTGAACATCCCCACAGAAATCCCAATCAAAACCGGATGTATCTGTCATACAACTCCTCAAAAATCGAACTATTTCTGCCATACAAGTTTAGCCATAAGACATTCATGATACAATTGGCTTTTACTGTGATGTTAAAGGGATAGTTCATAATTGTATAAAAAAACTATTTGCTGTAATTAACTTTCTTGGTGTTCTTTAAAAGTATGGATTTAAATTAGCTAGTCTTTGAGGTTGAAGCTAAATGTTAGTAAGTGGGTAAAGACTAAAGGGGACTTTTACCATTTTAAAACAAATCCAATCTAAAAAAACATCTTAGCAATGCATGCAAAACACTATCATATTAATCTTTAACCCCGTAATAACTGATATTACTTTAAATTAAGTAGACATTTTTAATTTAAATATAACAAGAGCAACAGATGTACATTTATGTATTTAGTATGTAAATTAGGCATAATTCTGACCACTAGATGGCAACAAAGTAAATCATACATAATCCTCTGTGTGTTAAATTAGCATCAGTATGCAGAAGTTGTGTGCATATGCCAGCCATTGTGTAGAGATTAGAGACAAATTAGTGACAGTCCTCTACAAAGCATTAAACCATTATCACATTTTCATTGTTTTCTTTTTATTATTTACAAAGAAGATGGTGCATGTTTACAAAGTAATTGGCGGTCAGAGGTGGTGTGCCACTTTCTGACATATATTGAAAATGGAAAAGGAAAGTAAAATGATGTAGACAGCAATAATATTAAAGCACTAAATACTATTTTATTGACTTTTCCAATAGTTTTTTTCTTTATTACCTTTTGTGTCTGACAGTTACTTTCACCTGAATAGCTTGATATGTTCACACTGAACATCTCCTATAAAACATAAGTAAATTAAATACTTTTCAATTTATACTTAAATTTTTATGTTAATCAGGGTTTCATTGTTTGCTAATAAGAAATTTAAAAATGTTGCAAAGCAAGCTGCTCAGTGGGCATCTTGTACGAAACAGAACTGGTGCTCAGGGATAAATCATTACTGTTTTTCTGGGGTATACATACGATATGTCACAAAAGTCCATCTCTAGTAGTTAATCCTCAAAATTTAAAGACAAGGAAACATGCTGTTCAATTCAAGTAAATGTATGCTTACCTTTCATAAATCATGAAACTGCATCAAGAAAATAATGCTGATCATGTCTCCAGTCAAATCAGTGATCAAGAAGATCAGAATAACTTAATCTTTGACAAAAAACTGGACAAGGACTGATTTTTATTTTGCCAATCTAAACAGTGATCGGGTTGGTAAGGACAGAAAACAAAACTACAAACCTCATCTTGAGAACTATTCTCTAAAACTATGTTCCTGCAATCAAAGATGACTTTATTTTAAGCCTTTTTACACATCTTTCCCAGCACTATCAATATTTGTACAGGGAACTGTATATAATGCACATTGGTAAAAGTTTTATTATAGGCAGTAAAGAGAGAAAAAGCTACTGGAGAACAGGAGCTAGTTCTCAGTCACAAATGACTGTCTCTTTGTGTAAAGGTGGAACACCGTACCCTGGGATGGTGGTAGACTCCAGCTTCTACAACAAGATCAAGAGTGGATACAGGATGTCAAAACCTGAGCATGCTCCACAAGATGTGTATGTGATCTCACATTATAGGCATTCCATATTTACCAAAACCACCCTGGCATTATGCGAAATTCTGTTATTTCTGAGTTCTAATGTGCAGCGGCTGATATTCATCATGGTGAAATTACAACGCATAGGTTGCACTGTCTTTTTCAGTAATGTTGTGTATTTTTCAGGTATGAGATGATGATGAAGTGCTGGAACACTGAGCCAGAAAAGAGGCCTTCCTTCATGGGTCTGAGTGAAAATGTGGCATCTTTGCTGCCCTCCAGCTACAAGAGGGTGAGTATTCTTCATGACTTCTCCTATCTGAGTACTCTCTGCATATGTAACACCTGCTTTGTAAATTTACCACCACTCATTATTGACCTATATGTTCTGCCCACCTCTTAGTTGTTTTCATTCTTGAGTAGTTTATTGGCCTTGTCGGTATCAATTTGCCAAGCAAAATACAGGTTCAGAATCCTTTATATCCACTGTTAAAGTAGCTGGGTAGTTAAAAGCCCTTCCACTTCCTCTGTGAGAGCACTGGGAGGGTTTCTGGAGGCTCTCTCCCACCATCTGTGTAAAAGTGATTAGAGCCTTAATGCTACAGCTGGATGGTCATAGCGGCTGGCCTCAGTCTGGGTAATGACACAGCCTTGGTTCTCGCCTCCACCACCCATCCTTAATTAGACTTCCATACCACATATTGTGCGTCAGAACAGCTTTGCCCCTGTCCTACTCCCAGTTTTAATGGCTAGCAGCTCAGGAGCAACCAGTTTTTGGCACATTTGGTTTGGCTGGCATGTTTATGATTTCCAGCTTGGATCACAGCATCCAATTGATGACAAAATCTTTACACACCAGTCCTTTCTTGGAGCCTTATTTTCTGTTGATGAGTGTACACCCCAATGACTGCATTTATTCTTTGCATCATGAAAATTATAATATATGTATTTATTTTAGTTTTGCTAACTAAAGACCCATACTTCTCTCTTGTGCAGCATTATGAAAAGGTGAACCATGATTTTCTGAAGAGTGACCATCCTGCCGTTACCCGAGTATGCATTGAGACTGATGCAGACTACGTTGACATTCCGTACAAGAATCAGGGCAAGCTAAAGGATAGGGAAAGCGGCTTCGACGAGCAGCGGCTGAGCTCAGACAGCGGCTACATTATCCCACTCCCTGACCTGGACCCTATATCTGATGATGACTATGGAAAGAGGAACAGACACAGGTATGCAGAGTCATTATTTCATTATATATTATTAAATACCGTGCTTTGTAAAAGGATTCTTATCTTGTCAACTTTTTCACATCTTCTGAAACTATAGCTTATCTGTTGGTCTATCACATAAAATTCCAATAATGGTGAGATCCACAGCTCATTTGAGAGAATCAACAACAAGCAATATGACATTCCACAAACATGGTATTTATGGAAAAGTGGCCAAAGGACAGTTATTATTTTTGAAAAAGCCATAAGAAATCCAATATGCCGTGTAGAAGTCCCAGCAAACATGTGCAAGAGGGTTCTGTGGACAGATATAAAAAATTTTTAAGATTTTGGCCCACATGTAAAACACTATTTGAGGTACAAAACAAATATTGCATATCAGCCTACAGAAACCATCTGAACAGTGACAGCAGCATGCTGCTGTGTGGATGTTATTCTTTAGTAGGGACGGGGAGATTGGTCAGAGTTGATGGGGAGATGAATTAGGCTGAATATTGGGTAATCCTAGAAGAAAACCTGTTAGGACAATGACACTGAACATACAGCAGGAGTTACAATCCAGTGGTTTGGATCAATTCATATTCATGTGTTAGAACAGTCCTGTGAATATCTAGACCTATACCTAATTAATAATTATTCATTTTCAATAATTAGTTGAAAATTACTGTCAACAGATTGACTGAGCTTGACTGATGTTAGAAAGAAGAATGGGCAAAAATTAAGTCGTAGTAATGTGACATAAAAAAAGCTAACGATGTGTCATTCTCTCCTCATGTAGCTCTCAAACATCTGAGGAGAGTGCTATTGAGACTGGCTCAAGCAGCTCCACATATCCCAAGCGTGAGGGTGAGACCCTGGAGGACATCACACTGTTGGACGAGATGTGTCTGGACTGTAGTGACCTGGTCGAGGACAGCTTTCTGTGACAGCTGCCCAGCCTCAGCAGGAGTAGCACAGGTCAGAGCTGCAAGGACATGGGACACTAGAGTGAGACCTGTAAATCAGCCAAAGACTCTGGCCATGGTACTCCTTCTACGAGGACAGAACAAAACCACTTCACAGTCTCAGTGAGTCCGAGGTGACGTAAGGTACGCCCATCACTTCTCCGTGGACAATGACCCTTTTTGCAATGGAGATGGGGATGCGCAAAAATGAAAACATGACTGATAGAATGGATTCCAAGAGGGAGCAAGCCTTTGTGTTGGACCTATCCAGATCAAACAGATCAGAAAAAACATCTTCCATTTGAAAAGCTTTATTGTGTTGGGCATTCTTTTAACTGCAGTATAAGCAAGAAGGAACAAATCAAACATGTAGGTCAGAAACTTCGCATGACTCCTACAACATACCACTACAAATGCACTATTATTACTATATGATTCAAATACCAGGAACTGTATTATGAGGAAGTAAGAACTGTTACAAGGGAAGCACCTGATGCTGGCACAATCAGTAGCAATACTTTGAGATTAAGCACAACATTTGGACTGAGTACATCTTTTTCTCTGTGACTATATAATGTTCTCAAATAGCTAAGTATGTGCAGTAGTTCAAATTTATTTTTTTATGTCATCAGTATAAGAACATATATTGTTGTGAAACAAATTGTTAGTAACAGATCATAGCTGTCTGAATGGGTGTGAGAAGAGCTTCTGAGTTGCATTAGTCTTTGCATTGCCTCTCTGTTTCTGCCCTAAACACAAAAAAGATCTTCAGCTTTATTCCAGATAAAGACCGAGCTCATATTTTACATGTGGGCCTTTTTTAAATGAAGTGTGATTGTAATGTAAATAGCTCCAGAGTTGTTTTATAGGAGTGAAGTAGTAGGGTAATACTAGAGTACAAAAATAAGCTTCTGCACCCGTGTCTGCTCCTGTAAAGACACTCCTTTTATAAAATACATCTGTTATGTTGAAGGAACACAGAACAACATGGGAACGTCAAGATGAAATGTATGTGAATTAGAGCAAGGTATGAGCTGGTTTGAGATTCATGGTTTGGGTTGGTAAAAAATATCAGGGCATTTACGTGTAATTACTAAACCGAAATGGAAAAAAATATCCAATTGGATTTCTTTAAACAATTCTTCATACTGCTGCAAAAATTGTATGGCATATTGATGAATGTAGTTGTAATATTGTAATCTAAAACATTTGATTATTCTTATTTTGATGCATAGACTTATGCAAAAAAAAAAAAAATCATGATAAATTTAGTAATAGTTTTTAAGGGTTTATTGCACAGAACAGGATTTTTTTTTTTTTTGTTTTGTTTGTATTCTGCTGGATAAGACCAGTTAAATAGTGATAGACGGAGCACCTTTAATTTCCACACCATGAAATATTTCCAAAGTTCCAGGAAGGCAAATTACCCTTCCTTCAGCCTGCTGACTGGCAGTGTGCAGCAACAGGTGGGGTGGGAGCAGTGTTGCATGAGTTAATGCTCCACACTGCTGAAGAACACTTTGATCACATGAGTACTGACTGGAAGGACTTTAAGTTGGAGGAATTGTATAATGGAAAATTTTAGTCTTGATATTGAAACCAGCTCATGGCTTGAAAAATAACTACTCACACTTTTTTAAAGAGATGGATTGAAGCATAAGCAGAAGGCTTACATCTGTGGGAGCTATAAAATGAAACAGATCAAAGCCAAACTAATATTTGGACAAGCATATACCAGCCAAAGACCTTTTATGTGTCATGTTGTGTTTCACCTGTCTTAATGGTTTGACCTCCCACAGCTTCTAACCCTTATGAGACATTGTTATTAATTTCAATGTATTGTGGTACATCTGTTACATATATGTGTTACCCCACCACCATTGTCTCGCTTCAGCAGCTGTACCTCTGCCCCCTCCCACTGACTGTGATATGAACTACAATCATTGTTGCACTTTGCTTTTTTCTCCCATGTGTCTTATGTGTTACAGATGAATACACAGGTGGAGCCTAAAATACTGTATTCTTTCTTGGCCTCAGCTGTATAAAGCAGTGTGGATGTGAGTGTTTGTGAGTGATGTGTTGATGATGGTACTCTATCAGTAGTCAAAGATAATCACAACCAGTATGATGTTTTAATACTACGTTTCATTATTTGACATCATGTACATTCAGATGATTTATATTTCAATAAATGATTTATAATGTAAACAAATAACAGGTTCCATTTATCTCTGTTATTAATACATCTGATACTGGAAAATGAAAAATGAGGCATTGCAATCATATCTAGGAAACAGATAAAAATGGATGGTTTGTTTTTATTCTCAAATATATTGTTTACAGAGAAATAGGAATTCGTTGCAGAGATGAATGGGGCTCATTTTTTTATGTGGCAGTTTTATATTTTGATCCACCAATGTTATATAAATCATGGAGTAGAAAAAAAGAGGAAGATAAACCCTTTATCTATTTGTATATTTTCTTAAAATATTAAACACTAACACATACTGCAGAAACAGTAATGGGAGACTCAAATTTTCCATACTGTGGAAAATTTATCTCCATTAATATTCTATCAAAATTGGCTAAATTAACGATAACCTGCAAATTGTACATTAAGCATACAGGAAAGTAGACTTTTATGTTTTAAAATCTCTAATATTGCTTGAAACTGCAGCACTGTACAGCTGCAGTGAGAGAATTGTTGCTGGGTAATTATGTTCAGTGATCCCAGTCCAACAAGACACAAGAATAATCTGACAGATTTAGATGACTTATTTTTCTTGCAGTTCTGGTCTGAAGATTAACTCATCATGGACATGGGTGTCATAAACTATTTGGCCTTTTGTGATGCATTTCAGTTGTTCTTTTGCATAGGGTAGAATGATGATACCATATATAGTTTTAAGGAAAAAGTGCACAAATTTAAATTTATTTGGATTTTAGTTTCCAGACAAGGCTGAGTTAAATTTAGATATGTCAGCAACAAGTTGCTGAGGATAATTTAAGCTCTCTTCTTAGTCAAGAAGTTAATTTAAACTACTTGGTTTCCTGTCATGGATCCAACTATTAAGCCTAGTCAACAAAGTTTCATCATATTAAAGGCTGGGGTCAGTCCACAACCTTAATGTAAACCTTCTCAAACCAGTTTCGGGGTGTGTTTGTGATCTTTATCTTGTTGGAACACCCAGCTGTGCCCAGGTTTCATCTAACTGACCCAAACTGTCTCTCTCATTTTGAAGAAAATTGATTATAATGTTCAGAAACAACCCAGTAACCACCAAGCTCAAAGTGATCATAAAATGGAAGATCCTAGAACATAATCTCCACAGTGAGGCCATTTTACATCAACCTGGAGTTTGAGGGAGGTGAACAAAAAAACAGACACTCATGCTCAATTGTTTACTCCTTAATGTATGAAATTTGCCCCCATGGACAATCCAAACAGCCACTGGAGGAAAGTTTGATGGTCAGACGAGCCAAAGATTGAGCTGTTTGGTCTTAATGATGAGATCATTGCTTGGAAGAGTCAAGCTGAGGCTTTAAACCTAAAAGCACTCTAGCTAATGTCAAGTTAACAACTGCATGGTTGAAACATGAACACGATTGATTATTTGACCTGGACAATCATACCAAACAACCATCAAAACTGGATTTAGAATGATTACCAATAACATTGCCACCCTCAGGCATCTCAAAAATGTATGGACTACCCTTAAATGCCAGATACCTGCCTTAAAACCATCCAGTTAAAAAAAGCTCTAGTATTTCTAACAACAAGAGAGGTCAAATATCCAGCAAAGATTATATGTGAAGCTTGTTGATGGATGAAATAGCATGTAGATTTTCTGCAACCCAATAAAGGATATTTATCAATATATCAGTGGGGTTGTGTGTAAGTATTTGAGTCTGTATGTGTAGAGCCTGTATGTATTCTATGTGTGGAAATTCTATAATTGAAGATGTAGGATGTATTATCAGTCCACATTGAAATATGAACAATTAATATGTGTCATTAAAATGACAATATTAATCTGACATTTGTGCCACTTAAGATTGTCTATAAACGTGTGACTGGGATTGTACCTTGTGCTTTGTCTATAAAATCATAATCCTTTTAATTACAGCTCGAATTTCATGATCTCAACATATTTCTGTATGATAAATACATGTATCATACAGTTGCAGAGAAATATGGTGAAATATTTTCCTTATCTAAACAATAGCAAAACAATTTTATAAACAACTTTATCAAAACAATTGTTCTGATAAAAAAAAAAAAAAAAAAAACACGTAAAATAAGAGATTCTCCAGTATCACAAAACTGCACTTATGTGGAGAATTTAAGATAGTTTCCCTCTTCCATCACTGGAAACAGATTTAATTGCATTTTGTCTGTTTTCTTTTAAACCAAATTCAACACAAAGATCTCTATTTTTTCATTGTTATTGCTTTATGGAGTAAACTCCTCATGTAAATTTTTCAAGGTATTTTTGGGACCCTCAGAAAGCAGTTCATGCCATTACCTACTACTTCCACCAGAGGGAGATAGCGTACATATAATAATTATTGTGAGTTGGGTAAGAAAGGGGATGTTGGCAGACAAGATGCAGAGATCAAGCCAGCAGACATCAGTGGGCCCCATTAATTAAGAAACACTCTCTTAGCTTTGACCCTTGTGTTTTGATATGGATGAAGGAGGAATGTGAAGATGTGAATGGCATTCCAAGATCAGCTAACCCTGAGCTATAGTCAAACATTACAGTTTGCTGACATTATAAGTTTTAATAATATTTAAAAACTATGACCTGTTACCTAGACAAAAAGATATTATATAACCTCTGGTTCTTTTTCTAACCTCTCCTGGATTTTAATGATTTTTTGACATGGAAACATTTTTCTCGTTTGTCCTGTTTATTCATTCTTCCTGAAATGTTTTTGTCGAGTTTATTCTGTTCAAACCAGCTGGTAATTCTAAAACTGAAACCTGTAATGCACCCAACAGGATAAATACTTGCTTCAAGCAACAGGTGGAACTCCAAAGACAAGTTACAAACCAGCTTTAGCTGGATAAACAAGTAATAATACTCAATGGAAATGTGCCTTTGGGCTGTATTTAAATAACTTTGTGTCTGAGGAAAGCAGATGAAAAGGATTAAAGAATGAGCAAAAGTAAAGCCTAACATCCAGGGCAGGTTTGTCTTTTATGTTTTCATAAGAAGCATCTACATATGGGCTAAGAACGAAACAAGCATCTTCACATCTGGCATCCAATTACACAACACAGAGTCTGTTCAAAGGACACCTTGTCTGGAGTTTTTCAGCATGAGCAAAAAAAAGGGGAAGAAATAAATGTCATTATCATTATCATTACACCCAATGTTATTTCTATAAATGTCAGGAGAATAGTCTGATGGGTTTTTTTTTAATTTGCAAACAAATAACCATGTCAAGATTAACCACAGAGAAAGCTTTATTTTTTTTTCCTTGTGGTATGCATAGTAGAGAGGATTGAGGTGTGGGGGGTGGTCTCCCCTCACCCAATAATGATAAATGTGGCATTCACTGAACTGTGGCTAATACGAGATATGCATGCAAAGTGTTCTGGTGAACATAAAGCAATAAAATAACTGAAGCTTTTCCAGCATGATTAAGGGTATAAAACTGTTTTCCCTCTCAAGAACCTGATCAAATAAAATCCTGTAATTCCTCCAAGTTTTTCAGGAAAACATGAGCAGGCGTTTTATAAAATAGAGGTGGGAATTTTATTAGAAATTGGCATGACTTTCAGCATAAAAGCACCTCTGTGAGTCTCAGAGTCTGGGCTAAATTGATTTGGTTACATGTTCACATCAGCAACAATAACACAGTAGGATGCATATTAAATTAAATTCTACAGTTTCTGTATTCACGTCTTCAGTCAGAGATTCACATCTACTTATCATGGTCCGGGACTCCATTTTAGCTTTTGTTTAGCTTTTTAATTATTTGCTTGAAGTGTTCTTTTCTATCTCTGTGTTGCCCTGTAATGGAATGGTGACATGTCCAGAGTGTACTGAGTGTGTGACTGACTGTATAAACTTCTGTATGGACAACATCATCCCCACAAGAACAGTGAGATGCTTCCCTAATATGATAGGTGTGGTGGTGCGTAGGGGGGCTTGCGGGCCCCCATGCTGCGTGGTGATCTCAGTTTGTTTATCTGTGGAGCAGTGTGTGTGCCTGCATTGACTGGGTGCCTACGTTTGGGTTGGCTCACAGATTTGGGTCTGGTGGAACTTCGGTGCTGCTTCGGTGTTGGCATGGGGTGAATGTCATTGTTCGGCTGGTTGTCTTGTTGGAATTCAGTGGCTTCTTTGGCTGGAGAGTCGGGTGTTGTACTAGGAGTCGGGTTTGGGGGTCTGGATGATTCTGGGAGGGTTGGGTTACTGTCCCCGGTCCCAGTTGGTTCTTGGGTATCTGTGCCCGTCCGTGGCCTTGGTCCCTGATAGTGATGCTGCCACCTGCCTTTGGGTGAATGCTGCTTCTTCCTGAGGTTCTGGCCTCTGGCCCCTGTCCTGGGACTGGCTTGTGGTCGCTGTCGGGTGAGTGGGCTGGTGGAGTACTCCTTGTGGTGGCAAGGGGTGGCTGGCAGGTTATGCTTGGTCTGGAGCGGTGGGTAGGCTTGGATGCGGGTTCCTGGCTGGTGCGGGCTCGTGTTGTTTCATGGGGAGAATGGGGTTGGTGGCATATACCGAGCGGCTTGGCAGGCTCCCTGGTTTCCTGCCCTGCTTGTCACGCCATCGGGGGATGTCTGCACTGCTGGTTGGGGGTGCTGCAGAGGGTTGTAGAGTGTGCTGTGGAGGGGTTGCATCCTTTTTCGGGGCTGGGCTTGGTGATGATTGTCCCTGAGCTGAAGTTGCAGTGATGGTGATGAGGGTTCATTTAAGTGGTTGAGTGGGCATGGTGGGAGCTGTTGGCCCTGGGTGCGGGCCTCCTGCCGGGGTTGCTTGGCATGGGAGTTGATCATATCCTTGTGTTGGGTCAGGGTGGTTGCATGGCTCGGTGGTGTCTGCTTGTTGCATTTGTGTATAGGTCTGGGGTGGTGTCGTGCAGGGCTGTTGCTTTGCTATCGTGGCATGCTGTGTGGTGGGGGTGGGATGCGACAGGGGCGCCTAAGGTGGGAGCGGTGTGTGCTGGGCTGGGGGACCTCAGGGTTTGTGGCGGGCGGGGGCTGAGATTGGGACTCACTGGGGGATTTGTCTGTTTTGCCCTGGGACTGCTGTGGTCAACTGACTTGTTGGGACTATATGGACTCTTCCTGGCTCGTCTCTGGGTGGGGTCGGGGCCAGTGTCTGGGCCCTGACCATCCTCTTCATGAGACTGTCATTGGAAAACACAGTCTCTTCAGTCAGAGGCTTCTTCAGATTCATTGTAATACAGACCGCTACAGGAGATCTTTCCTGCCCACAGCCATCATAGTCTGTTCTACCTCCTTAATTAAATGAGTTACATCAACATTTAATTTCCCTTTAGGATCAATAAAGTATTTTTGAATTGAATTTGAATTGAATAGACAATGGATAGATGGATGGATGTTTTTTTCGGAGTGGAGGGGTTATATACCAAACATTTTAGGTGATTTTTTAAAACAAGAACTAGATGCAAGTTTGAATTTATGGTCGATTTTTTTGTAACCAATACAAGGTACAAAGTACATATATACAGGTTAAAAAAAAAAAACATCCCTAAGGAAGTTGCAATAAAACCGCATGTTTTTAGGAGCCATCAGCAAGATCTTACTGGATAGTTTACACTTCATTGATCAGAAAAACTAAAGTTTATTAAAATTGGTTGATTCATTGTGTAGAGACAAATTTTAAACACAGTCAATAAAGCTTCAATGAAGCTGAGATCAGGGTCATTATAAAAGCTTAATATTTAGTCTTCTTTTTGCATTCCAAAACCTTTTATTTTTATTTGTGTTTGGGGTCATTGTCTTGTCCTGAACATTTCACTGGGTCTCTACATCTGACCCAACCTCTCCCTGACATGAAAAGGAATTGGATAGGATGTTCAGGAACAACTCAAGCCTATCATGAACTGGAAATCGTTGATTACTGTAGTGTCACTAACTATCCACAGTTCAAGTTTTCCATTGCATGCACAGATATGATGTAACCAAGAAAGAATCCCTTGGTCCAAACTCAACACTTTCATCTGCTAATTGTCCTCGAGAGAATAGCTTTCTGGTCAGACAAGAAAAAACTTGATGTATTTGGCCACACTGACAGATGGAGGAGATTAAGATGGGGGAGTTAAGGTGAGGCTATCAAACCTAAGAACACTGTTTTAACTGTCAGACATGGTGAAGCTAGTATGATGCAAATGGTCTGTTTTGCTGCTGGTAGTACTGGTGCAGTAGTGGCATAAAATACACAGATTAATGAAGAATTTATCAACTTCACTTTAAATCCCAAACTAGTGGAAAGTTTGATGCAGTTAGATGTTTCAACAGGACAATGATTCCAAGCACTCATCAAAACTGGCTTCAAATTAGAAAGGGGTGAGTTTAACAATCTGGGATGGCCCTGACCTCAGCCCTTTCAACAATTTGTAGACTGTGCTCAAAAGCAATTCATGTTCTGGGAAATAAGCAAATTCAAATTATTGGTCATTTCCCCCAAATACAACTATAGTTTGTGTTTTATTTGACACTGTTAACCCTTTTTTTTTCAGTCGTACCTTCTTTTGCTTATTTTTTTTTGTGTGTGTAGTTGGAGGTCTCAAAATTTTACCACAGCCCTTCATATTTAATATGTTTTTGAGGAATCAGAAAGCAGTGTCCTTTAATATTTAATCTGTTTGCTGTTTGTAATGGCTAGGTGTGCATTACAATTAATGTGTTCACATTTACCCAGCACTTATTTAATGGGAACATTTGAAATGAGTAGCTCTAAATGCAGTGCAAGTAATCCAATGATTTTTGTACCACCATGTAATGATCTTCTGGTCTTCTGAAATTAAGCTTTTCCAACTTCTGGTTGTTCTTTACTCAGTGGTTGAGCAGTTTATGGGATTGATCCAAGGGCCTTCCTACAATAATAATAATAATTATACATTTTATTTGAGGGCGCCTTTCAAAAGCCCAAGGTCACCTTACAAAAACAGACAAAAAACAACAAATAATAAACAGAGTCAGCAACAAGTATATGAAGTAAGTCAGTAAACAAGATGCAACAACAGTTAATCCATGTTAAAGTGAATATGCCAGTTTGAACAGGTGCGCTTTCAGCTGTGATTTAAAAGAGGGAAGAGAGTCTATGTTACTAATGGCAGGGGGAAGGGAGTTCCAGAGCCAAGGAGCACATCAACTGAAGGCTCTGTTCCCCATGGTGACAAGACGGGCAGAAGGAACAATAAGATGAGAGGCAGACATGGATCTGAGGGAGTGGGAGGCAGTGGCGATGTGAAGCAGGTCACACAAATAAGGAGGGGCAAGGTTATGGATGCACTTGAATGTGAGAGTTAAAATCTTGAAATTTATCCTTGCTTCTATGGGCAACCAGTGGAGCTGCTGCAGAACTGTGGTAATGTGTTCTCTAGATGGGATACGAGTTCTGACCCAAGCTGCAGAGCTGTTAAGGAGTTTGAGTTTATGGAGAGACTTATTCGGGAGACCAAAAAGAAGAGAGTTGTAATGATTAATCAGTACAATACAAGTTCTTTTCCTGCATCCTACCTAAAAATGTGGACAAAAGTGTGTGAGTGTGGGTATTTTATGTATTTTATTTTTGAGACAACCAAGCTCAGAATCCTCTATGATCACCAGTTTTAGATATAACACATTTTTTAAAAGTACACAGTGAGCTGGGCTCAACAACATTTAAAATAATCTCTTCCGGCCTCGCCCTACATTACTGTTTCTGCATGTGCAAAAAACAGTCATATGTATTAAGGCTAAGCAAATCCACCGAACAACATAACCTAACCTGACCAATGTGATGTAACGTGCAAAGATATCCATCTCTCTGTGGGAAGAGGGAGACAGCACAAAGACACACATTATCGACTGTGTCAACATTTGTTTATTTATTAAGCTGGTGATGCACTTCACACTGTTTTCTTTATTTCCCATGGAAATTCAGAGATCTTCTCAGAGCTTTTTACTGCCTTGCAGCACAATGATCTCTGTCAATGCATGTTAAGCATACCATGAAAAATAACTGTTGGGTATGTTAATGAGTTGCAGCAATGCAAATGACAGAATATTTTGGCTGATCCTACTTTTCCAGATGATCTGCTCTTTTTTTAACTGGCAAATCCTTTGCAGCCATAAGAACTTCAATTATTCTGACAAAGCTGTCTAAAAGATTAGGGAGCTTATCTAGGGAATTATTTCACCCTTCTTGCAGGAGAACATTTCAGGGGTCAAACACTGATGTTGGAGATGTTTGTCAGAACAGAACTATTCAATTTCCACAACATCAGACTTGTGTGTGCATCTTGCTTTGTGTCACCATTTTGCAACTGGAAAGGGTTGTTCTTAAACTCTTCCCAAAAAGTCAGAAGCATCCAGTCATCCAAAATGTTTATGTATGTGGCACCATATAATTCAAACAAAGGAGGGGGTGGGGATTGTCCCAATACTTTGGCAACATAATGTATGTCGTGGTAAACAAAGCATAAGTAAGACCCTAGAGAAACTAATTATATGCTTTGAGAACCACACTGACAGGGGATATAATTTAACATGACAAATAAAGATATCTTTAACAATTTGGAAAGACTCAGCGAGACCTTACCAGATCATAAGTCGCAGAAGAGATTGAGGAAAATTTGATTGTATAATGTTTTACTTTGTGAGAGTGAGAGGGAATCTGATTTTGATATATTTGGCTGCAAGAGTGAGTGTGAGACAATTAGATTAACAATCTCTTTGGTTTGTTTGATATGTAACATCATTCTCCTTCGTGAAACCCGACGCCCTGTTGCCGTCAGTGTGGTCTCCATCCACTGCTCCTCTGGGAGATCAGGTCCAGGAGCAACTCAAGGTTTAGACATATCTGTTGTAAAAGATATTTGGCTCCTGGCTGCTGCATGTCCTCAAGGCTGGTGTCTTGTTTCAAGTTCTCTGAGGAGCTTGCCTTGTTTGTTCTCCTCAAGCTTTTTGTTTAACAGGGCCGTGTCATATCCAGATTAAAACACCATCACTGTAACAGATATGGCCATTGATCTGTCTGTGAAGGATGGAACAATAAACAGCAGTCACGAGAAAATAGTTTTTTAGTCTAACCTAGGCATGCCTAACATACAGAACACATATATCCTGTGTAAAACCACACATATTGATCTCCTGGTTTCAAATTTATAGCTCTGATCACATAGGCCTTGTTGTTGGGAAATTGCTGCCAGCCAGGAAAACATGCTAACTCATGACTATGAGAAGGATTTGCTTTCAGGAATCATATGAGCCTGCTCCAGGCTGGGATAGTACAATATCCCAAACAGTATTTTTAAGAATTTGTTTTAGATTTATTTTTTTAAGTAACCAAGACAACTTTTGTTTGGTCACAATTTTCCTGTCGATTATTAAATCTGACACTGTTTCATGCCATATCAATCTAAGGCCATGAAGTTATTAACTGACACATAAATGCCTGATTGGGTTTGGTTTTTATGGTTTTCAGTGTATGTTGCTCTGCAGTAAGAGGAATATCATGTGGCCAATATTAACATAAGATGTTGTACATGTTTTGTGTTAAGTAATATTACCTTTGAAACATTTCAGCAAGTTTTTTTCTGAGTTGTTATACATTTGAAAAAAGAGTTTTGCATAAACTGAATAAAAAGACACACTTTTTTTCTCATTGTCTGAAGTATTGATGTCTTCAAAATCACAAGTTAACACACAGAATAATAACTATCTCTTTCAAAAATGAGGGAAAGCCCAGATGATATCATGGTTTTGGAAACCTCTGACAGGCTCACTGACATATTTGAGTTAACTGGAGGCACATCTGTGGATGTTTGTCCTCAACCAAATCAGGAGATGCTGCTGCTCCCTTTGCCTCCCACTCCCACTTAGCCATATCTAGAAGTCAGGTGAAGAGGCAGCTGGAGAGATTGAACCGGAACAAGACTGCAGGTCCAGATGGTGTCAGCCCCAGAGTCCTGAAGGCCTGTGCAGAGCAGCTCTGTGGGATTCTGCAACACCTCTTCAACCTTAGCTTGACCCAAGAGAAGGTTCCACTGTTGTGGAAGACATCCTGTCTGGTTCTGCTACCAAAGAAAACTCACCCATCAGTCATCAACAACTATAGACCTGTTGCCCTGACATCCCACATCATGAAGGTCCTAGAGAGACTCCTCTTGGCCCATCTGAGTAAGCAAACCGATACATATCAGGACCCCTTGCAGTTTGCTCATCATGGTGGAGATGGAGTTAAAGATGCCATCATACACCTGCTTCAACAAACCCAAGGTCACCTGGACAAAGCAGGCAGCACTGTGAGGATCATGCTCTTTGATTTGACATGGGTGGAGGCCTCAACAATTGCCTGGATCAAACTTGACAAACAGACCACAGTTTGTGAAACTGAAGAACTGTGTGTCTAGACACAGTTGTGGTTAGCAGCACAAGAGCACCACAGGGGACTGTACTCTCACCTTTTCTTTTCACTCTGTACACTTCAGACTTCCAGCACAAGTCAGACTCCTGTCATCTACAGAAACACTCAGATGACTCTGCAGTGGTTGGCTGTATCAGAGATGGACAAGAAGCTAAGTACAGAGAGCTGGTGGACCGCTTTGTGGCATGGTGTGGAAATAATCTTCTCATCTTGAATGTGAACAAAACAAAAGAGATGATTGTAGATTTCAGGAGAAACAGGGTTAGATTAAATCCTATTTCCATCATGGGAGAAGAAGTGGAGGTGGTTGAGGAATATAAATACCTCGGTGTTCATCTACATAACAGACTTGACTGGAGATTCAACAGTGAAGCCGTCTACAAGAAGGGACAGAGCAGACTGTACTTCTTGAATAAGCTAAGATCCTTCAAGGTTTGTGGCAAGATATTGCATTCTTTCTATAAGTCTGTTGTTGAGAGTTTCATCTCCTCTGCCATCATCTGTTGGGGCAGCAAAATCAGAAATAGGGATTTAAAAAGGCTCAACAACCTGATAAAGAAGGCTGGTTCTGGGGTGAAAGGCCACTCGGCAAAGAGGAAGCCGTTACTTCAAGAGATACATAAAAAAGCTACATTGCTGTTTGTAAAGGTACAAAGGGACAAAGACCTTCATTTTTGGAGACAAAAATGAAGGTCTTGTGGTCTGATGAAACTAAAGTGAAACTGTTTGGTCATAATTACCATTGTTTGAAGGAAAAATTGGGATACTTGTAAGCCTGGGAACGTTTGTGAATGGAGGTGGATGCATCATGTTGTGGGGCTGTTTTGCTGCAGGAGGAACTGGCACCCTTTATGGAATAAACAGCATCATGAGGAAAGACCACTATGTGGAAATATGCGAAATGAAGCAATATCTAAAGACAGCAGCCAGGAAGTTAAAGCTTGGGTGCAGATAGATCTTCCAAATGAACAATAACCCTCAGTATACAGCCAAAGTGGTTACAAAGTGGCTTAACAACAACAAAGTCAATGTTTTGGTGTAGCCATCACAAAGCCTTAATCTCAATCGTATAGAGAACTTGTGTGCAGAAAAGGTGTGTGCAAGTAAGGCAGCCTACAAACCTTACTCAGTTACATCAGTTCTGATTTTGAAGACATTAATAAATAAATCTCTGACATATTCTTTCTCATTATTGTGGCATTTAGCAAATAGAAATAAGCTTGGTAATTCCAGCTACTTAAAACAAAAGAAGTTTGGTCTAAATTTAACCACAGACCGTGAGAAAAAAAAGGATGATATGTCTTTATATTCGATGTATGTAACCTTCCGGTTTCAACTGTATCTGGGACATACAAGTCTGATTAAAATCTTTAAACTGGCTGAAAGTTTTAAAACCATGTTCCAAGAAAACCCCAAAACAGAACTAAAAAGTGCCAAAAAGCTTAGTAGTAAGTATCCTCAGTGTTACTGTTGATCTCTTTGAAAATGTGCTCAGACATCCTTGATGAGAGTGATCCCAGTGGGCTGGTGGACCTATTGGTCCATGTGGTGAAGATGGCTTCACCATCCGCAGTCTGGAATTTGTATCTGTATTTGTAAACCTCTCTTGACATCCATCCCCATCACACTGAATAGGTTTTCGATCGAGAAGAAGAAAATGGGAAGAAACACTTCAACATAACTGTTTTAGCTTCAGTAAGAAAATGGACACATGGTTCACTTGAGGAAATTCCATCATTCTTGAGCGACCTCTAAGACAGCCCAAAACCAAAGTAATCCTGAGTACCTTCACCTTGCTGTTCTCAGAGATGGTCCAGTAGTGTCAGAGCTAGGTGTACTCTGTGACCAAGCAGCAGATGCGCCTTGCAGAGATGGGTCAGTGTGTGGGAGCCAGCATGCCGGAAGTGCTGTTGCTGAGAGAGAAGAACGGGAAGAGGGAGAGCAAAGTACTGAACATGCTGCTCTTTATGAAGGTTAATGTGTGGAAGTCCTTATTTGGCAAGGAGGCTGACAAGCTGGAGCAGGCCAATGACGATGACGACAAGACTCACAACATTATAGAGAAATATCCGCTCATCAACGCATACATCTCCGTTCCCAAAGAGAACAGCAGCTTGAACTGTGCACCCTTCACGGCGGGCATTATGGAGGCCATCCTCACACACAGTGGCTTCCCTGCTCACTTGGACAAGGACACCATGCTGATGATCAAGTTTAATGAGTTGGTTATATCTAGGGACAAAGCTCTGGATGGCAGATAAAGACTCACAAAACAGAGCCAAAGAGGTTCAGACCCAGGTTATTGTCTGATGCCGATGTACAGAGGTCCAAAGCTGATTAACCGATGAGATATGGAGCAACATGTAGGGAGGAAAAGAAACGTTTTGTGGATCATCTTTAGTGTGTTGTACTTACTGCCATGTGTAATTGTTTGTTTGCTTTTGTGAATCTTAATAAACACAAAATAAATACTTTAATGAAAAAAAAAGAATATGTTTTCGATCAGGTGAACATGCAGGATGGTTGCAAAAGTGACATTATTCTCCTGAAAAAGGTTTGCAAGGTTGTTCCCTTGATGATTTTGATTATGGCAATTGACAAAATGTAATGTCTGATGCTTGTTTCATAATTGGTTATTGTGTTATGTTTTTATCATGTGATGCATTTTAAACTGTTTTGTTGCTTAAATCTGGTATACGAATAAACTTGACTTGACTTGACCCAGCCTACATAGTGAGCCTCGGTTGGATGCCCCTTGAACTTTAAGTCCTATAGTTGCAATAAAAAAAGCTCCCCTGATCATGATGCAGCCTCCTCCACTGTAAGGCATAACATTTCCAATGGAATCTCATTCTCATGCCAGAATAGTTCAAAGCAATCAGGAACTGGCTTCCACCTTTCACTGCATTATGTTTGGTGCTTCCTCATTAAGTGAGGGAGCACCAAGTGTAAGTATACTTTATTAAAATATATGCCATATATATATATATGCTTAAAAAGTGTATAGCTTTTAATTGTAGTAAAACAATACAGCTCATTGAAGCAGTATTAAGCTTGAGTAAATATACAAAGTTGTTTTTAAAGGACTGTTTCATTTGTAAAGGGAAACAACCTATTTAAGCCTCCTTACCAATAAATACCTATGAGCCTTTTATATGGTTTACACACCTAAATTCTTTAAGTTAAAGATAATAAATTTCCGTTAACATGATATTTTTTCCAGATTCAATACACCTCAGTGAGCTCCATTTTTGCATTCCTTGCTTATCATAACCAGTCTGACTTATAAAAATAGAATCCATAAACACGCAGACATCAGCTAATTTTAAGTGGGTTTTGTGCTGCAGACCACTGCTGCTGTTACACATATGAATGTGGTTGTGAGCTGTCTCAGTGCTGAGCCTTGTTTGCTCCTCAGCCATTTATAGCAAACAAGCAATCTATTGATGCTTCTTGCCTCCATACTTTTACAAAGGAACATGTCCTGTGGCGTCTGTGTTACCCCCATCTCTTTCCCATCAACCCCTAACACACACAAGTATCTTGGAAATTCTGGACAGAGTAATGATTGTTTTAGTTTTTTTATTTCAATTTGTTCTCAGCCCCCAAACCCCCTTCTCTGTTTTAAACTATTCAGTCTGGAGCATTATGCCTCTTCTTGCCTCCTGGTGGTTTGACCTGGATAAATCAATGTTTACTCAAAGCAATTAGTATGTGTGTGTGTGTATGTGTTCTTTTCAAATTGTGAAATCTTGTTTGTGCACAAAACAGTTTTTGTATTTTACAATATCTTTAGTTTGTGTCTAGTGTGTCTAATGATTGTTTGTGTGGATGACTGTGTGCTTGCATGCTACCAAACAACAGTAGTAGTCATGTGCTTCCTGACTTGTGGCCTTGGCCTGAGGATGATATCCTTCTGTTCATGTGATCAGTGGCAGTGGGCTGTAGTGGGATGTGTTTCCAGGCCTTTGGCCCTTAGTGGGTAGACATATTTTTTCATATGCCTGTCTGACTGAAATACAGTCTCCAAAGTCAGCAGAGTTCATCTATCTTCCAGACTGTTGCAGCCTAAAATGCTCTATCTGACACTGGTTTCTCAAACGGATCTAAAAGTGGGAGGGCTTTTTATCTTAATGTGAGGCAGAGATGGTGACTTGTGTAGAGAACCTGGACTCGAGTCACACTTAAATCACAAAAATAAAGCCTTACACCATAAGCAGTCCAGACTTGGCTCCAATTCAAGTTCTAGTACTTGAGTCTTGAGAAAAATTTCATGTGATCAGAGGTGTATGTAAATTGTTAAGTGTAGCTTGGATCATTTCAATAAATTATTTGTGTTGTGCGACTGAGATTAAGTAATATTTTATGATCCATCCAGCCATTGTCTATACCCGTTTATCCTTGCGGGGTTGCGGGAGGGCGGGTGTTTGTCTTTAATGGTCGTTCAGCAAGAGGCAGAGTACACCCTGGACAGGTCGCCAGTTCATCACAGGGCAACATAAGGACACACAATCATGCACACACACATTCACATCTGACTGGATAATTTATAGAGATCAGTTAACCTAACAGTCATGTTTTTGGACTGTGGGAGGAAGGCAGAGTACCCAGAGAGAACCTTCACATATACAGGGAGAAAATTGTTGCAAGGCAGAAGGATCCCTAACTGTCCCACTGGCCGGCCCCTAACATCTCATGATGAGATCCCGCTATTTTTTTAGATGCATATCAATTCATGTTACAGTATTGATCTTATTTTGTTCTGAATGCAAGTTGGTAGTTTTTTTTTTAGACTTCTGCCTCTGGGCACTGTTAGATAATCCACTACTCTTTGAGACATAAACAATAAGATCTGGAAGAATAATAGATTATAATAATGGCATACCAATATGTGTACTAAACTCCTCTGTGCCTGATGACATCATGATGGGGTGACTTCTGTGTGCTGTTAATGCTGAAGAAGAGAGAAATAAAGACATTGATGGACTAACTGAAGCACCTTTCAGATCATTGTTCCGCAATAAACACCCAACTATAAACTCCCACCTCATGGATCACTTTGAAAGAGCAGTATGTCCTTTCACATTATACGAACAAATCCGGTTGAAATCACAGACCTTATGCGCTTTCAAATCCAGCAGCCAGGGTTGTGTAACCCATCAAGCATAGCTTAGAACATGCAGCATTCATTTTTTAGTTGTATTGATTTTATTCGGTGGTTTAAAACCTTTGGAGAGTAACACATCTCGAAAGATATGAAGTGTAAAGTAGAGTAGAAGGTTAGAATGGTTAATTAGTAGAATCAAATCCAAAACATCTTAAACTTTTTTCAGTTGCCTTTGAAGTTATATACATATTTATTTTTCTAATACAGTAAATGGTGTATCTTAATATTTTTGAAAAAGGATTGGAGTCAGTTAATAACAGTATTTAAATTTAAGTTTAATAATCTGAAAAAGATAATGATGAAGATGTGTTAATTTAGGCTTAAGGGTAATAAACAAAATGAATAACCCTAAACCAGGCAGGATTATAGGCAGACTAAAGGGTATACATTGATGTGATTATGTTAATTTTAGTCAGTCTACTGACTAAAATTAACATTTGGACTGATTTGATTTGGACTTCCCATTCAAAAACTTCTGACTTGATTTGAATTTGGGGGGAAAAAATGTGAACAGCTCTACTGTGATGCAAAGTTTTGATACTTATCTTCAGATGTCTCCTGACATGTAAGGTATTCTGAGCAAAATCAAAATTTTGTACATAACAAAATTTGTCCAAAAAATTTTGCTGATAGGAAAGGGACTGTGTTATGATGATTTCAGAATTTATCTGTATTGCATTCCTCTTTTCTATTTCATTTTTTTCAAATTTATGCCATCATTCAAAAAAGTTTCGATTAGTAAAAGAGTTGTTACCTTTGCTTACTCATTGTTCCATGACTGCAGCAGTCACAGAATCAGTGCTGTTGATTGTCAAAATGTTTCAATATTTCATGACTCCAATTAAAACAAACAAAACCTTTAATGTCTTTTGTGTAAAACACTTTACAAAAAAATAGGGTAATATCTGTCTCACAGAATTGTATCAACAATCTTTAGACAGCCACAGCAATCAATAAGATATCATCACAGTTAATGGGGCCATGAAATTGTTAGGACATAAATGTTATGAATTTCATTTAGTTGCAGTCAAGGTCTATCATGAACCTAACAGATGAACCTTTTTTCTTTTCTTGGTGCTTTCTTTTCATTCATTCATCCATTTCTCCACAACCAATATCATCCTGTTTAGGGCTATGAGGAGGCTGCACACTATTTCAGTTGTGTTACTGCAAAAAGCTGCAGCCACCCTAAACAGATGGCTATTCCATATCAGGGTCAACATGGAGAAAAACAATCGCATCTAAAATCAGTTATTAAGTTAACATCCATCATTTTCAGCTTAAATGAAGTCAGCGCAAACTGTGAAAATTACAAACAGTGTATATTTAAACCAGCAACATTCTTGCTCAGAAGTAAGGCCGTTTACCACCACACTAGCACACCTTTTCTGAAGTGATGTTTACAAAGTGGAACTTTGTGGGAACAGAGTAAGAATAGTCGCTTCAGTTCAAGCATGTTTATGCACTAGTGCAAACAGCAAGGTCCATAAGGACAAGAGTCCTGACCTCAACCCAATAGAGTACATTTGGGGATGAATTAAAGCAGAGACACTAAGACAGCCATATTGTCTGTCCTCACAGAGAATAATGAAAAATAATCAACACACTTCTAAACCTTGTGGAAAATCTAAGGAGTTGAAGCTGTTGTAGCTGCAAAGAATGGGCCAGCATCACATTAAACATTGGTATTATTAATGTTATTAAAGTTCACATGTGTGTAAAGGCAAGTGACCTGATACTTTTGTCAATTTAGTTTATGTTGAAACCCTAGAACTGACTGAGAGTGCACTTTCCTGTTTCCTTGACTGTATCGAGAGGTTAAAATCACTTAAACTCATGCTACTATTTAATATTTTGGTAAGTATATCTCATTTAATCTTATTTCATTCATTAATTTTGTGTGCATGTTTGAAACATGAAAGTAACCCAAAGTGATTCCCAAGATAAAACAGAAAAAAATGATCAGAAAAAAAATTACTAAAACAATTATATTCATAATGTAAAAATGCTTTATATCAAAGTAAAGTAAAATCCATAAAAGTAAATACAAAATCCTGGAAATCTGATAATACTGGCAAAAGACTTACAGTATAAAAAGGACTAAGAACAGATAAATATGACCACATGATAATATTTGTCATGTACTAATATTTATACAACTTTACATGTAGATCTTCAAATCTGCAAGACAAGGTTTGTAATTTGAGATAGTGGATTGTGTCATTTGGATTCAGCAAAAGGTATAATTGGGTATTGTCACTATAACAATGAGAGCAAAATGGCCTTTTCTGAAAAAATAGAATTGGACCTAAAACGGGAACTTGGGGGCATCCCATAATTTACTAAAGAAGAATTTGATAGGGTGTCATTTAAAGTTAAATTTACAAATTGGAATCTGTCAGAAAAATATGACTTGAACCAGATCAGAGCTTTTGTATCGTTGATCCCCCAAAAATGCTATGTATAAAAGTAATTTTTGGTCCAGCAGTATGAAATGCTGCACTCAGACCTAACAGGACAAGGATTGTGGCAAGATGGTTATCAGAAGCCATACTTATGTCAATGGTAACCTTAACCCAGTGGTGCTCTGACATTCTCTTAAACTAAATATAAACTCTTCAAATAGATCATTGTTCTTCAAATAGAGCTAAAAGTTTTTTGAGGATTTTTTTTTTTTTTTTTTTTTTTTTTTTTTTTGCAATATTTCCGATAAATGGTGGATTAGAGATGAGGTCAAGGGTTTGTTTTTTAACTGTTGTTTGAGAACAGCAAGTTTAAAAGCAAGTGCCACATAACCACAGACTCATTTATCATATCAAGAATATAAGAACTGATAAAAGATGAAGCATCCTTAAAAGGTTTAGTTGGAATGGGCATTTAGAGGTCCTAATAAGTGCCATTTCCTCAGCTACACTGATGGGAGTGAAACACTGAAAAGTACAAAATGAGTAAAAATTTTATTTTTGAGCTTTGAGGAATGAGACATGATGATTGTGTCAGCAGTGGGGAGGGAGCAGAGTACTTTTTCTATAATCACAAAACTTTTATGAGTAAAAAAAACATAAAATCATCACAGTCAATCTCAGAAGGTGTCAGTTTGCCTACAATAATAAACCAAAATAAATATGTTTAGCTCTTATTGTTGTTCAACAGCTGGGAAGAAAAAAACTGATCTTGCACAGGTAAATGAAGTTTCATTCATTATAAAACCATTTCCAAGCGTGATAAGGGTGATTTTGAATAGCACCACCTCATTTCCAGTTACTGGAAATTATTTATTCAGGGGTAGGTAACTGAGACAAAAAACTCCCTGTACACCAGCAAGTAGTTTACTGTAATTTAAAACTTTATTTTTGGAAGTTGCAGTGTCTACAATGCAATTTAGCTGGTCTGAATACATATAGTGGCATGTGTCATTCAGAGAATTTAAATATGTGATTCTGAAAACACTGTTGACAGTAAATCCTTAATAAAGCATGATCAGGAGGGACCTACAAGTAACCACGGTTTTGTTGAATTTTAAACAGGAAGTGACTGTGACTTTAGGGTTATTAGGAACTACTTCAATAGTAGTGGGTAATGGGAAGACTACCAATTGGTCCAGCTGTGCCATTGGTCAGAAAAAGATCAAGAGTGTGATTGTGGCAGTGAGTCTGACACTATTGGACAGGATCCTATTGATTATACTCTGGAGGTAAAGGCTGAATTAAGGGTGTTACCATCAACATCCATATTAAATTCCCCTAATATAATACCTGATACTGAATTTAAAGGATGCAGTTTGGATTAAATGGGGATTTCAAATTGTTTCAATTGTGTATCTAAGTGATTTTGTCTGTAATGCTAGACGACCAGTCCAGCCTTTCACTCAAGATTAGTTGAGATATCATCCGGTTACTATGTGACAATCAGCAGAAAAAAAGTATGAACAGATTGAATTTCATGTCAATATGAACACTATAGTCAATCTATTGCAGTATTGCACTGTATTTATAAGAGCATTACTGTCCTTTGTACAGCAGCCCAATCAGTGTGCTTTCAATTGATTATAGGTGGCATGAAACATGAATAAAACATAAGAAATCCTTCTTTTATTTGATCAAGCAAACAAATTATGACAGTAAAATATTGCATCTTGCAATTGTTAGTCTCAGATGAATAGTCTGACTGGAAAGTCACTCTGGATAACAAGACCAGAGGGGATTTTGATCTAAGGAGACAGATAAATTTATGCACTTCCTCATACCTGATAATATTGGAGGAGAAAACAGTAAACTGTAAACCACAATAATGCACAATGGCTTTGAATTAGCCAGTCAAGATTTTTGGAATGTTGTTCAAAAGGTGAGTCGAATGTGCAGTAAAACATGTCAGCTCGTTCTTTAGGCTAAATTGCCAGAATTATCATTCCCTCCAATAACATGCTATTAATACATAGTTGAAACCAGATGTATACATACACATGCTGTCTGAGATTAAATCAGACTAAAAGTGTTTTTGGTATAGGTCGATTAGGATTATAGATAATATTTACATCTGCTAGATGTCATAAAAAAGGAGAGAATGCTTCTTCCTCCCTCAGTGGACTTTCAGCCATTTCATACTTTTGGTACTCCTAACTGGCTGAAAACAGAAAAAGATTCATCAAATTAAATTTTAGATGGCGAGAACAAAGAAATAAATCATCTATAGCCTGTGTCATTATTTCCCTATTGTTTACAACAGCAACATGTAATCATACAACAGGCCTCACCCATCTGGTATGTCTTCCAAAACATTATGCAGTTACTGCAGTTGGATCCTCAGGACAGACACTGATCTGCTCTCATACAGTCTAACTGCATTTTATTATTATTTTGTATGCTGGGAAAAACACAACAGAAATGGGAGCAGTCTTTCAAATTCTTTCTCATTGAAATCTCCAGGAAACATAAAGCATCAACATAAAATTGATGAATTGTTTCAAGTTAATGGACAAAATTATTTGAATGATGTTTGCTGTATAGCTCTTGACTGGAGGTCAATGGTTTTTCCACAGTGTTTAGAGTTCCCTTTATTTCCCAAAAGCCAGCTTTGTCATAATGTTGCTTATAAGAAAAAAAAAAACTGCCATCCACACTAAGTGTGGCCACTGTATCTTTGCATTCCACATCTTTTTTCAAAAGGAACTAAATGAGGAAAGAAAGAGTTGGGGTCCAAATTGTCTCTAAGTGTTTCAAATCTGGATAACCACAAATCTGTGAGCTAAAACTATGCATTTCTCTCCTCAAGTCACAGTTGTACTCTTATTTTTCTTAATATATTGTGCCTGTGCACCTTTCAAATCAAAAAGATATTATTGCACACGTCATTCCAAACAGTCAACACAACAAAATGGGCTGAACATGTTTAACAGTGGAAGGAACTAGCACATCTTTGCAAAGTGCTGCAGATGACAACACAGAACGCACAGGGTCATTTCATTGTTTGACAAGAATGTAGAGCTTTGCAAAAGTTTTCATACACTTTGACCTTTTTCACAGTTTGTCAAACTCCAACCTCAAATTTGCCAACTTTCAATGATAGGGCATCACAAAGAACTCAAAGTACATGTGAAATGGAAGAAAAAGACATATGGCTTTCAATAATTTTTACAAAATAAAATCTGAAAAATGTGGAATGTATTTATATTCAGACCCATTACATTGCTACCTTAAGGCAGTGAAACAACATGCTTTCCCAAGTTGCATTTTGAAATAAATTGACATTTGAGGTTCTAATGTGACAAGTCATTTGCCATCCTCATGGCACCAATGTCATTTTAGGTTTGGCAGTCAAGAATGGAACAAGCAAAAGTTATAAACCTGAATTAAGACCTGCATCATATTCGCTAAAGATAGAAAATTGACAAACATTATGCCTCTTGCTGACTCCTGCAGAGAAGTTAATTTAAAGTAAAATCTGAAAAACCACTCCAGCTATGTCTGATTTGGGGTTGTAACATGCAAACACAACAATGGCATCAACACCTGTGGAAGATTCTGTGAGAATGCTGCAGTTTGATATGTTTTGAATGCTGCAGTTTGTGTTTACAGACTTTTTTTCACCTGCACACAGCTGATAAGTGCTTAAGTGAATAAAAACATTGCGGCAGAGATCATAAAACTACATGACCTTCTCTAGCTAAATGTTGGACTAAAAAAATAAAATTAACGAGCAACGTTGGAATGAATAATTCTGCCACCATAAAACTGTCTCAACCCTCAAAGTACCTTGTTCCAGTCGTGTCTATATTGTAAATGTGTCAGAAGTAAAGCAACAGCCAGCCTGCTCTTACTGGGAAAATAGATTGTTAATATTTACATGGTGAGCTATCGTGACAGCTGTGCCCTTATGTGAAGTAGACAGTATTAAAGTATATAGCTGTGTCAGGCTCACAACTTCCTCTCTTGTCACTCGGAGGTGCGTTGCATCCTGTTAGTATCATGTTGACAGTTTTATGGCGAATAACAAACAAAGTATTATATTTAGAAGAGATTGAAACAAGTTCATGTGATACATATAAAATTGAAGGAGTGGTAGAGTTCACTCATCAGAGAAGAGAAAGAAAGAAGTTCTTAATTTTAACTTATAAATGTTTTTAAATGCAGCCCTTTGCCATATTCCAGGATGTGAAAGTTACCCATAGAAAGAAAAGACTCCAGGTGATAACAATAATCACATGAGCTGTACATGTGAGGTGCTGAGTGTGTGTGGGAAAAACTACGGTAGTAAAACAATTACCCAAAAGATAATGAGAACTAAATTATTTCATAACCAGATAGTGAAACCTGCTATAATCTAGCAAACAACTTGAGAAGAAGTTGAAATTCAAAGTTGGGAACTTTAGTAAGATTAATTATCTCTGGGTCATCTTCTGCCAAATCCCATGTCCTAGTCTAACCCCAAACTTTAACCATGCATGTAAAATTTGGTCCTATACTGACCAATAAAATAAAACCAATAGTGGTACATGCTAGAGGCTGACATTTTTTCAGGATTCCCGCGGGAGTAAACTTTAGTGTTAACCACAGGATTGTTACAGTACAGGAGAAAAAGTAAACATGAGTAAATGGGTGCAGGAACCAGCCAATAGACAAAATTGCAATGATGACAAATGAAACACAGAACAGGCACTGCCATTTTGGTAGTTTTCTTTTAATAGGCCTACACTTTAAAGAAAGTCAAAAGAATGAACTATATGACCAAGAAGCCCACAATGCTTCCAGTGGCTGCACTCCATTGGAATTCAAAGAAAACCGATTTGCTACACTACTTGAATGACTAAGTCTCTTTTCAGCTTCTGAGGGGTGGGAGGTCAGGTGGGCTAGTGCCAGTTGCCAAGAGGCTGCTAGCAACAAGTACTTCTTCTGAGTTAAGTTTCAGTTTTTCTGGTAGACTGCTTGAGGAGAGGTGTTCCACCCTCAATCCAGAAAATGTAGATTTAGTTTTGTTCCTACATAGCAACATATAATATTCCTGGACTTGTGTAAGAACATGATAGATGTTAGATGAACATAATAATTCTGATGGTTAGCTGTATTCTAGTTCTGTTTTCTAGTTGAAAAGTGAGAAAGTAGACTGATTTGGCAGTTGTATGAGCAAATAAAATTTAGTCTATTGCCTAAAGAAAAGAAAAGAAAAGAAAAGAAAAGAAAAGAAAAGAAAAGAAAAGAAAAGAAAAGAAAAGAAAAGAAAAGAAAAGAAGAAAAGAAAGAAAGAAAAATGAGAGCAGTACAGGAGCGGGAGTCATTCTGCATGGGAGCGGGAGTCATTTTACTGGGAGTGGGATGGGACAGGAATTTGTTTTGTACTTTGTCCCGGAATTGGGATGGGACAAGATTTTTTTCTGGGGGAGTGGGATGGGACAGGAGTAAAAATCACTCCCATGTCACCCTCTAGTACACACATGGTGAAAGAGCTTCCTCAGATTTAAGCTTCCATAGGATTTAAGATAGAAAATAAGATTCTGAATAATCTGAATAACTGATCATCAGCAAGTGAGCTTTAAAAGCAGAGGTTTAGACAAATTCACCCCATTGTCATACCATGCTATGCTTTAAAAAAATTGCACCCCCCACCCCTCCAAAAACTCTTCATTGCTACATTTACCAGCCTTAGTTAGCTGGGTCGAAGGGTGGTTAGTAGATAGCTTCTTTTCTCTAAAAGGCAGCACAATTTTGGTTTGCAAACTTACTTCTGAATATACCACAACTCTTCTGGAACAATGTTTTTTTGACAGATGAGATGAAAGTAGAGATGTTTGTCCAAAATGGGTGGTAATATGACTGGAAAATGCAAAGCATATCTGGACAAAACACATACCAACTGTTAGGTACGGTGGTGGAGGGGTGATGATTTGACTAATTTTTCAGACAAAGGACCTTTTGCTTTTGTTATGATTCACAAATTTTGCACAAACACTTTCCTCTCTGAAACACATAACCTGCCCCCTTGCGCAATAGTACATCAACAATGCTCCACCTTGTTTGCCACAGTTGACAGACTGACAAACTCACCTGCGACTGTAACACCTGAACTCCACTCTACCAGGGCCTGGAATGAAGTTTTTACAGAGAAAATTTTAAAAATTAGAGGGTTAAGCTGCACATCCACACGTAATCCAGTACCATTGCTATGCCCAAACATAACAAATGCAGAGAAAATGGCTGAATTTCCCCAACTCAACCATGAAAACGTAGAAGAAATTTTGAAACAATTAAGCTCCTCCTCCTGCTCCTGTCTTGAAATCCTACCTACAACCTTCCTTAAGAAAGTTTTGTCTGTCATTGCATTTGATCTGATTGAAATAGTAAACTCATCCCTCTCTTCGGGTGTTTTCCCCCAGGCTTTAAAAACAGCAGTTATCCAACCACAGATAAAAAATAACAATCTGGACAAATCACTATTGGAGAATTACAGGCCAATCTCTAACCTTCCATTCATCAGCAAAATTATTGCAAAAGCCGTGTTTCAACAGTTAAACAGCTTCCTAACAATGACAAACCGCTTTGATGTCTTTCAGTCCAGTTTCCATGCTCACCACAGCACTGAGGCTGCACTCGTCAGAGTGTTCAATGATATCCACACAAATACAGACTGTGGAAGAACCACAGTGTTGGTTCTGTTGGACCTCAGTGCAGCATTTGACACTGTTGACCATGATATATAATTGAAGCGACTGGAGAGCTGGCTCAGACTCTCTGGTATGGTACTTAATTGGTTCAAATCCTACCTAAAGAACAGGGATTGCTTTGTGTCAATAGGCAACTTCTCATCAGAGCAGACAGAAGTCACATGTGGAGTACCCCAAGGTTCAATCCTGGGGCCCCTCCTATTTAATATCTACATGCTCCCACTAGCTCAGATTATAACAAGTAATAAGATCAGTTACCATAGCTACGCAGATGACACACAGCTCTACATTATGATTTCACCAGGTGACTCTGAACCCATCCAAGAACTGAACAGATGCTCAGAACAAATCAATGCATGCATGTGCCAAAACTTTCTCCAGCTGAACAGAAACAAAATGGAAGTTATTATCTGTGGACCGAAAGAGGAACTATGTAGAGTCAGTGCGCAATTTCACTTATTACAACTAGGAACTAGTGATCAGGCCCAAAATCTGGTGTAGTGATGGACTCAGACCTGAACCTTCAGAAACACATAAAGACAGTTACAAAGTCAGCCTTCTATCACCTGAAGAACATTTCCAGGATTCAAGGATTAATGTTTCAAAAGGATGCAGAGAAACTCATCCATGGAATTATCTTTAGTCAGATTGATTATTGTAATAGTGTCTTCACAGTTCTGTCTAAAAAATCAATCAGACAGCTGCAGCTGACCCAGAACGCTGCTGCTCACGTTCTCACTAAAACCAGGAAGATAGAGCACATCGTCACAGTTCTAAAGTCTTTACACTGGCTTCCTGTAGCTCAGAAAATAGATTTTAAAATACTTCTGTTAGTTTATAAATCACTGAACGGCTTAGCACCAAAATACATTAAAGACCTGTTGTCATTGTATCAACCTTCCAGACCACTGAGGTCTTCTGGTTCTGGTCTACTCTGCATCCCCAGAACCAGAACCAAACATGGAGAAGCAGCTTTCAGTTTTTATGCTCCACAAATCTGGAACAAACTTCCAGAAAACTGCAAAACAGCCAAAATACTGAGTTCTTTTAAATCAAGGCTAAAAACCCACCTTTTTATAGCTGCCTTTGATTCGTAGTAAGTGGAACATTGATCAATATTTTCAAATTATATTTGCTTGATGATATTTGCTTGATGATCCTTCTGATCTTGATGCACTGATATTTGCTATTATTTTGATGATTTTCATGTTTATTTGCTTGATGATTTTGATTATTTTTCTGTATACTTGATTGATGTTTTTATGATGTGAAGCACTTTGGACTGCCTTGCAGCTTAAATGTGCTGTACAAATAAACTTGAACTTGAACTTGAACTAGTATCATTTCTGGACATTGCCATGTTGTTCATGTTTGAATGTTATTGTTTAAACAGATGAACATGGCACCTTCAGGGACCTGAAAATTGTACCCAAGGATAAAACAGACTTGTGAAGGTCCCTAATTCTTGATATCTTCCTGATATCTTAATAGATTTATTTTTATTTTGTATGATGTTGCACAGGTAGGCAGTTTATTTGATCTAAGCATTTGAATGGTGTGTTGTTCTGAAGCTTCCTTGGACAAATTAATTCCTCTCTAAAGCCAGAGGTTCAATCACATTTTATGAAAAACATTTTATGGTTTTTCAAAGCTAGTTTTGTCTTTGGGTTCCTCTCCCAAGGCCATTTTACATTAGTTCTTTCCCAATGTGGTATGCACTAAATATTTAGCTTCCCTTGCTTTGGTTTTCCTATGTATGTGTACTTGCATGTGTATGAATGTCAGTGTGTTGTGTTTAAACACTTAAGGGTTTGTCTGTTAACCAGGATGTGGCTGTGCCCTAACAAAAAACTTCCATGTTTTATTTTTGCTCTAAAGTTAAACTACTGATACTCCAGTGGCCACAGGTTGACCTTCATTTCAACTCAAATGCTCCCTTGTCGGTCTCTGTGTCGTTCTGTGGGAACTTGTGAGAAAATCATAACATGACTGAAAAAATAAAATTGTGCACAATAGGAAAACTTTTTCTGTTGTTTCCACTTTTAAAGGAGGCCTAACGCTCTCTGGTTAGACTACATCCCTCTTTTGTAAAGCATATTTGATGCAGCACATATCAGCTGTAACCAGACATTCAGTAAAATTCATTTTTTTTATGAATACCAGCTCATAACAGTAGTCATCTTAGAGTCTTTTACTCTAAAATACTGAATAGAATCAGAATAAATATCAATGAATTAAAATCTTTCTTACTGCTTTAGTATTTTTCAATCAATCATAAAAGATTTCAGTATAATATATTCTCATTTAGCTGACTGAATTAGATACCACCTAAAAACTATTCATTTGACTTTAAAACAGTTCAGTAGACTACATTAGTATATACAATACCAATTTAAAATAAATGTCTGACTAAAAAAAATAAATCACTTCTATTTAATCAAGAATGTCCTGCACAACCTAACAGCTTATTGAACTACTATTACCAGCAATAAATTGTAGTTTGAAAGTAGCAGTTTTTCATTTGGGTTAATTCGTTTTTCACAGCATTTTAGATACATTTTTGCCTACTGTTCTTTGCATTGCTGCTTCAGTTCATTGAGTTTTGCTGACATGTGTTTCTGTACATCACTTTCGTGATTCTACAGCAGCATTTCAGTCAGATCTGTCAAGTCTGGACTTTCATTGGAACTCTGCAAAACCCTGATACTTTTCTCCTTCAGCTGCAGTGTTTGTGATCATTGTCCAGAACAGATTGTGGGGCCTTTTTAATAAATCTAATACATTTAATGCAACTGATGTGCTGCACAGAGAATGCAACGCCATTCCTAATTTTGAACTATTATCTCAAGTGGGACTTTTACATAATCAACACAATAATATTCAAACGACCAGCTAGCTAAAACGACATTAAACTGTACAATAAAATACATCAGTTCAATAAATGTAGAGCAGTAAACATAAAATAATGACACACATAAAACAGAAGAATAAAAAGGTAAAAACAATACCTTTTATGTTAAATTTGACGGAGATCAGGACACAGAGTTCATGAGTTTGGCTTTGTGTTTCTTTCAGCCAACATTTCATCTTTGTTGTAAACAGTTTAATTTCAGAAGTTGATTTTACTTAGTGTGTTTCAAAGTCAACAGTCCTTTATTAAGACAGAAAACAGCCCAAATTAAACGTTCCTAAAACAGTTTTATTTGTAACAGTATTGTTTGTATTGTGGTGAACTTTTGTGCTATATTACTATTTATTCTTTTAAATTTGTAACTTGATATGTTCGTTTTAGATAAAAATGTGTTTTATGTATCATTATTATTGTTCTCCTTTTTGGGAGAAGCTTGTTAATTTGTTTCTATTACACTGAAATATATTGTATTTATATTGATTGTACCTCAAGGGGCAAGTGATGAAAACTAACCTTTTTGGCTAACTCTGGCATATTATGTGATGTGCATTGTTCCTTTTGAAATAAATAAAAAACAATAACAAATAAAGTTCTTTGAAGCGATATTTTATGGCTGCCATTCAACATGCTCCTGGCTGCTACTAGTGGTTATTGTTATCATATCTTTGGATGTTCTTGGAAAGAGGTTAAATTCATTTTAAAAAGAAAGATGAAAGAATAGTTATGTCTTTTTAAGACAGTGATGCTACGATTATATGGAGATCAACACGCCTGGTGCTATAGTGCAAATAATATACAGTTTGTCAGAAAATCATGGCATACATAAATGTCTGAGCAGCTTGAAAAATCTGTGATTAACTTAAAAAAAATAGGTTTGTTTTTACTACTTTTGACTTCTGTGAAATATGTTTAAGTTCAAGCTGTGGGTCCAAAATAATCCCCAAAAATTTAAATTTGGTAGTATGTTGGTAGAATTCCCATTCAACTACTTGGTTGTTTCCAGCATGGTTAATCAGCTGTGTTTCTAAGATCTTCTATAATACTTTTGGAAAAACAGTTAAAAAAATAAATAGGACGATAAATCAGTTTTCACCAAACTTCAGCTGTTGAAAATATGGTATCATTTCTGATTGTAGAATACTGATGTGTACAGAACAGTTTATAGTCAATGAATGACTGCAAGTTGCCTTGATCCTATGACTTTAAAACAAGCCCAAATCATAACCACTCCCCGACTGCGCTGGATAGCTATTATGAGGTGACATGATCTACTTTGTTCTGGTCTGTCTAAAGTACATTGTTCAAAAAGTATTATGGTCCCTTTAGATGCATCTATGCAAGATTTCAAAAGTTATACTTGTTCAGCCTTTTTCTTGATGGACTGTTTTCCACCCGTTTAATTAATTTTTCCTGTCCGTAAGAGCATTACCCACAGCTCAGATCTTCTCTCTCAGGACATTGTGACAACTCAAATTTGTTCACTTAACATCTTCAGTATCTCACTTGCTGTTTGTTTGTTTGTTCATGAATGTAGGTCACAGAAGAATTGGAATTTGAGCCCTTGGTTTAGTCTTGAGATAAACTTAAAGGAAGATTCAAGCCGCCAAAAATCCTGTTTTTATAACAGTGGTCTCACTTTCTGACAGAGGGGGGTAACAATATCATAACACTCAGAAATATATTTTCCCTTTGTTGTGCAAAACTTTTATTCCAATACTGTTTGTAGCTCATTATTTCACTTTTATTTCGCATTGATGACTTTGTCATGCCCAGGTTACCCAGAAGGATAGCTCTGTTATGCTACAGTTACATCAAACCAACTGTACATAGCCTTATTGCTAAGCATCACTGTACACAAACTCTTGCATTCGGAGAAGACATATAATTGGTTTTATTTAATTTTTCTGACACACTTAAATGTTTTCAAACACATTTTATTACCAAACAACAATCAACAATAACCTGTGTAAATCTGAAAAAGCAAAATTTCAAAAATACAAACTATCCAAAGCAGCCTGGCCCTATGTGAAAAAGTATATGCTCCCTAAACCTAAAAAATGGTTTTACCACCCTTTGCCACAACAACTGCCAACTGCCATTTTCAGTAACTGGCAATGAGTATTTTACATTGCTGGGGAGAAATTCTAAATTCTTATTTGCAAAACCGTTTTAATCCAGTCACACTGGAGAGTTTTTGAGAAATATCATCCAGTGTCTGATATTTTCCTGGACAAATTGCACAGGGACTACTTTTGTGACCATCTTTTGACTTTTGTTATTAATGAGTAACCATGAGTGCTTGAATCTTCAAATCTTTTTTCTTCTTCTCATCTCCCTCTTTTTACTGTTGGCTTCTAATAATAAAAACATAAATAATAACAACTTCATCTTAATTTAGCAATGAGCTGATGTATCTGTTGGGACTGTGCTGTAGCAACAAGTTGTGCAGACTGGCACATTCAAATGTGGAGTGTGACAGGACTTATTTACACTGTTTTTATCGTGCACAATTTCTGAGGACATGGCACAGTATCTCAATTGGATTTACATCAAAACATGGACTAGGCCACTACAAAATAAACAAAAACCCTAAACATCTCTAAATCATTCAGAAGTTGATTTACTGGTGTGATTTGGATCATTGTTCTGATGCAAAAACCTCATGAGCTTAAGTGGATTTATTAACTGATAGTCAAACATCATATTCCAGGGTTTGCTATTGGAGAGCAGAATTCATAGTTTCATCACAGCATTACAGCAGGTAGTTCAGGTCCAGAAGCAGCAAAGCAGCCCCCAACCATCACACTACCACCACCATGTTTGATTGTTGGTATGACTTCCTTTTCCTGAAATGCTGTTAGTTTAACACCGGGTAAAAAAAAAAGAAACTTCCCAAAAAAAATCCACTTTTGTCTTAAAGTCCACAGAATATTTTTCCAAAAGTCTTAAGGATCATCAAGTTTTTTTTGTTATGTTTTGATTAGAGCAGTGGTTCTAACTTTGAGACTCTCCCACTAATGTAATTTTTCTCAATCTCATTGTTATTGTTGAATCATGAACACTAATCTTAAATGACAATTAAAGTCTGCATTGTTGATGTTGTTCTGTCTTCCAAGCTTCTGGATGAATCATCAAAGGGCAATTTTCAAGAGAGCGAGAGTATTAGATGAAATGACAAGCCTTTACAGATATATGGGCACAACTCGTTTTCAGAAAAAATAAAACAAACTCTAAATGTGATCATCACTTTTGCATGTATGATTACAATTTACTTATGAATAAAGATGTGTCTGGAGTGGGAAAATGGCAGGATATTAAGGAAAGTATTGCAAGAATGGAACATCAAAAAAATGTTTTCTTGTTAGATTTAAATCCTGTGATACAGGGTTACAGCTATTTTTTTCCAGTTCTTACAGAAAATATTTTAAGACGTGGTTTATTGCACAAATACCTAAAAAGCTTGTAGGCCAAATTGTCTTAGCTCTACTGAGAACCTTACAAATAGGATAGATTCAGTCACTGTTCAGGTTTCCAAACACGCACAAACACACACACACACACACCAATCTTTGCATTTAAAAAACTTGACAGCCAAAACATAAAGCATACACCAACTTCAAACAAGATTACAGAATACTATCATTCATATCTCTCTGATGAGCTTTGCTGAATGTCTGTGCTACAGTCCACTGAACTGTTACTATCACAACAAAACTACATTGATGTTGATTTAAATCACTGGGGAACATTTAGGAAACTTAACTCTCTCTCTCTGGACTTTTGGGCCCTTACCCTTTTCTAACAGTGCTTTGCATATCATACCATAACCCCCAGCCCCCCCCCTTTTTTTTTCTTTTTACAGTTTTTGTCACAACGCTCAACACTGCACATACACCACAACACACAACATACCATTGCTGTAGTGAAATAGACATTAGGCTAATGGTTACTATGTCAGACAATCAGTTGAATGGACAACCACTTGTTGTGCAGCAAGACGAAAACCATTGTTGACAGAAAGACATAAGAAGTAGTGTTTGGAGGCTGCCACAAACCAAATAGGGTCAACAACAAATATGTGGAAGAAGGGGCTGTGGTCAATGCAACAAAATGTTACTGTGTGGCCTATACACAAAATCCTGCATGTGCAGAAATATGACCTTCCACAAATCGTCCCCACAGTGAAACATCAGTAGGGACAGGGAGGCTCCTAAGAGTTGATGGGAGGATGGATGGAACTACATCCAGGGCAACATTGGAAGAAAACCTTTTAGAGATTACTCAGAACTTGAGAATGGTACAGAAGATCACCTTCCATAATAACAATCCTAATCATACAGCCAGAAGTACAAATGATTTAGATCAAAGCATATTTCTGTGTGGCCCAGTCAAGGACCAGATCTAAACCCGAAATTTCGTGTCTACAAACGGTCTCCATCTAATCTAAATGAGTCTGAGCTATTTTGCAAGGAAAGGCAAATCTTTCGGTCTGTAGATATGCAAATGTGATAAAAATAATTGGAAACTGGGAGGGGTTGGAACACAACAGAAATAGATTTTTACTTTTACATCGTTTTAGGATCATTAGAAAAATATGAAAAACTTCAACTACCTTTTCAAGGCACTTTCATGACGCACATGGAGATTTAAGAAGGTTTCTTTCCAGATGGTTATAATATTAGGAATACCCATTTCACTGCAATAAACAGAGGCTTGTGTGCGTTCTTTCATAACTACACATTGCTAACTTTTTATCTGTAATTAAAGTTTAGCATTATGCTGTACTGCACCACTGACTTTTTTAGGTGTCCTCCTCTGAGGCTCCACTTGAAAATATAAATCACATTATTTACCCCTGACTTGTTGCCAGAAAAGGAGTGCCCTTAATCTTTTGGTATATAAAACCCAGCCAGATCTGGATTTGTGTTGTTTACTGAGTGTATCCATACTAAATTTCTCTGTTCTTTTTATGACAGATTATAAATGATTTAAAATGAGGAAGATTTTTACAAGCTCAGTTAAATTATTTATCATATTATAAAGACAAGTTCCTTTTTTGCAATAACATCAAACTGCAACTCAAAAACAATATAATTTCTTTCTTGTATTAAGATGTGAAACCAAATTTTAAAGCTGTTTAATTGGAACTTTAAACTATAAAATTAGATTTATCTTTTCCAAAACCTACACACATCCACATTTATGCAGAGGTTTTATTGGAAATTGGACCAAAACACTGCCAGAAGTCTGAGGGCAGTTATGAATCAAGAGTGCACTGAAAAAAGAAGACTTTTATTCTGAAGAAGCTGCAGGCATATGATACATGGAAGTGTTCAGCTAGCCAGAGGTCTAACCCAGAGCTTGACAAAATCTGGTCTATTTTTTATGTCATTTTGAGAGATTGCATGAGGAGCATCAGTCTCTCCAAAAACAAACAGACTCTGTGCATGGTGTTTAAGTGTTTTTTTCTCAGCAGAAAACACATTCTGTTGTCAGCAAAGCATGCAATGCAAAAGGACAGCTCTCTGTCACTTCCTGGTTTGATGAATTCCTCTTTGTTTAACATGCAAAACCCAACTTTGAGGTCATGATTCCAAAATATACTGGTGGACTAAACACCTTTGCAACTTAGAGTTCTAAAGGTCACAAAGAGTGATATATATGTAAGTACTTATATCAATCAGGTTGTGTAATGTTTATCTTAACTAATAGATTGTGAAACATTAAAACTTTCGATTTCACAATCCTATATAGTCAAGTCAAATTTAGAGGAAACACAAAGACACAATCAAGCATGACTCTGGCAGATTTCTAGACCATGGTGTGTGTCTGAAATTGTGAAGAATAAGTATCTGGAAAAACCAAACAACAAAAGCAAAAGCTACAAAAGCAACAGGTTCGTTGCATTGGAAAAGTATGAGCTCCCCCTGAAATATTTTCAATTTTGTAGCCAAAATCTGCAATGTTTTTTCTAAGGATTTTATGTAATTGGTAAACATAAAGTAGAGTACAACTATGATTTACAAATGTGATTTTCAAACTTTTTTTATTTCACAAGTAAAAGTGTGGTAAGTATTTATATTCAGTCTCTATGGCTAAATACTTTGTGGACACACCTTTTGTTAGGATGAAAGCTAACATTTTAGGGAGTATGTCCCTTCCACCTTTTTACATCTGGTCTGAATTTTACATCTAGCTGAAGCTCATTCAGATTGGACATCAAGGACCTGTATACATTTTTAAGCCTTAATACAGATTCTCAATTGGATTTAGGTCTGGATGTTCGACTGGAACGCTCTAACACATGTGGTTTGCAGTTGTCCCATACTCTTTCCATGTTTAGACAGTTGACCGGGCAGTGTCCCGTTCAAAGCCTGGCATCCAGTTTTATAAACACACCCTGCTTTAGACTTGTTCACAACTTTCTCTCTGTTGTGTTCCATGATGTTTGTTCAGTGATAATCTCTAACAAACCTCTGACGCTGAATTTTGAATTAATTTCAAATGTTTTCAAGAACAAGATATCAGTAGAATACTATTCGAAAATAAAAAAAATGTTCAGTCAGTAAATACTCTGAAAGTAGTATGTGATAACCTAATTGAGTCTTTAAATACATTTATACAAGTTTTTTTTTTTTTTTAAAATCATATTTTTCATTCACTTATGTTTTGCATGCACTTATCGTTCTTTGCAATGTTTAAAGGAGCTGTAGCCAAGATGTAAAATAGTAGAAGTAAAATGCAGCTGATAAGAAAATAAACTAGCTGCATTGAACTACTCCAGTACTTTAGAACTTCTGCAGTTCCTGGATAGATGCGCTTCTGATGTCACATGCTGCAACATCAAATGTTTTTTTTTTCCAATTAATTAATTGACTGATTCATTAATCAAACACTTCTTTGGTGAGATAAAGTTTTATAAGCTTCAGCACAAAATGGCTTCAATAAATGAATGAAGCTAAACCTTCATGTGGAAAAAACTTGATGAAAAAAAAAAAAAAATACAGAATGGGACCACAGATGCACCCACATATTTTGCATCTTGTTCCCATAAGAGTTTTATTCCATTCAGTTTTTTTCTACCAGTTTGGCTAATTTTATGAATTATTTTGTAGTAATTACCATTTATTTATTTCTTAACTTGCATTTATGAATTTCATGCATTTTTACCAATTTTCTTTTTACATTTTCTTTCAAACTGACATCAAGCAAACAAAATGCTCATACAAATGCTAATACAAAGAACTTTTGTTCCTTCAGTTTCTCTGGTTCTGAGGTGAAGGCTCCTTTGGGTTTGTTGACTAAAATCACATGCACTGCTTCTAGCAACTGGCAGCAACCTTTCAGTAAAGATATTTTCCTTATTTTTTTTTAACTTTAGCTCTCTGCCTAGCATTTATGTACATGCAGCTTCATATCTTCGTCACTGAACCATCACTTACCTTGTCAGGAGACTGGCACAGGTCGCCACAACGGTTCACTTGGTGTTGATTCCTTATTTTATCATAGGAAATGTTTTAAACAGAGGAACAGTAAAACTTTGTTTTTGAGCTTAAGGGGAGATCCTGATGTCTTCTCAGAACACACAACAGACAAAACATTCTTTTGTTTACAATCATGATTTTATCTCTCAAAATGACGTTCTGCCAGAAAAGAAACAAACAAAGCAAAGATTTGTTATGAACAGCAATTATGTATGTATTCCTACAGAACATGACTGCTTTTCACTGTGCAAGCTATAACCATCTTCAACTCTTTTTTTCATTTTATGCTGTTATTAAAAATAGATTAAAAATTCATGCTTGCTCTTGAAAAACATTCTCAAAACTTACATTTCCTTGACATCTTCCATTAGTCTTTGTCATTTTGCCTGCTGCAAAAACATCTTTCATTAATAATGTTTGTACTGTGCTTCTTAAAACAAAGTGTGGATTATTTCTCAAATTGTCTCCACTCAAATCTATAGACCACAGCACTGTGTTTGCACATTTGGACCAGAAAATAATAATTTTCTGTTATCCTTACATGCATTTCTGTAAGTTGAAAAAATCAATCTGAAATAATTAATGGGACTTTTTTAGCACTTGATGCTTCAAGAAAGTGAAACTAGAGATTTGGTTTCAGTGTGTCAGCCATCTGACACTTTAAGAGTGGTCTGTGGTGCTTGCTCAGTGCAAATTCTAATGAATAACAAAAGAAATCTATTCAGTTTATAGCTCCTGAAAGGTTCAAGCTGAGGCATTCTGATAAAAGTCTAAATACAAAACAGGAGCACATTTAGTGCAGCAAAGCATGGAGAGCACTACTATGGTTGCAAACACAACAAACATTGAGACACTATTTTTTTTTTTCCCAAGGCAACATGGAAAATTACACTGAACATCCGCCTAATTTAAAAGCTACAGGTTTGCATTTCGAGTCACTGGATGTGTATAGCATAGCATGTGTGTTTGGGTTTGCTGTGAAATATAGTCTTAGCTCACTCAAACAAGCCTGACAAATATCCTATAATGCTATTCAAAAACTAATAAGATTACCGCTGTTACCAATTTTGTAGAAAAATTTGATGCAACATTAAAAGTTAATCAACTGTACATATAATACCAAATACCATTGGTATGCTCACTAATACAAACATTCAGGGTGATGTAATAGCTGCAAAGAAAAAATGTCAGTCAGTGTTCTGTTAGGTTCTGAGCTCTCTGCTAACATGTAAAGTTGCAGCCATTTATAAAGCAGTGTATCCTCTTTGAAATTTCACTTGACTTAAATAAAAAAATATTGACTCAACTGTACTAAAACTGAGCTCAATATTATTTCAGAAATGACGAAGTAGAAACACTTTTCTCAGGCGTTTGATATGCAGATGGGCAGTGTAGTTAGAAGCTTGTGTAACACTCTTCTCCACAGAGCAGTCTCTTACTCTGTGCCGCGGAGTTTTGTTGTGTTACTGTTGTGATGCTGCAGCACTAACAGATGGCTACAAACAAATTGTTCTCTGCATGAATCACTTTTGTATGCAACATCTTCCCACAAAGTTGATGGACAGATTGTAAGTCTTGTTTAAGAAGAAGTTTCTGTTCTCTCCCTTCTTGCAAACTGCTTCAGTGTTGCATTCAGACTGCAATCTATTGTTTGAGACATTTGCTACTCTTAATGACCTCCTTCACTAAGAATAGAAAAAGTGTTTGACCTTTTTCATTTATCTGAAAATGTAATTTATCTCCTTTGCTGGCATTCTGTCCACTGCTAACAGTACTTTTATAGTTGTGATGAATGTTTTGTCAAGGTTTCATCTTATCCTAATCTCCTCCAGTTTGGCTATTGGAAAAAATGTTATCTCTTTACTTCAGTAATCTATTTTAAAAACAACAAAGAACACCACAAAAGTCTAAACTAAATTTAATCAAAAAATGTGCATTGTTTTACATATGTTAAAAAACCTTCCCCAATATGGCACAGACACTACTTTCTTGGAACTAAACCCTTTGCAAAAGGTTCATGGGAACAAATATTGACAAATGGCCTGAAATACAACACCCCTCCAAATCACTGAATTCCGGTGTTCCAATCACTTCCATGGTCCCAGGTTTAAAAGCACTTTTTAAGATTGGGACACAAGTTTGAGACTCTGTCTCCAGTTGCACTTAAATTTCAAAAGGAAAGACTTGAGATTTGACTTAGACTTGTTGTTTGAGACTCCAATCTTCTACACAATCTTTGTGATCAAACTAAAGCAAGCTGGTATGTAAGATCCAGACTTTGGTTCTGACGGCCAAAGGACTTAGTACACATATTTTACTGTGAAAGGATGCTCTTAAATTATTGGACACTGATGTTTAAAGAGTGTGGGCTGTCAATGGTTTATAACATCTGTTCACGTTAGCTGCAGTTTTATAGTGACATGACAAAAGTCCCTAAAATTGAATTATTTATTAAATTACTTTGTGTTGTTTTCGAACAAAATAAACTCAAAGCTGCAGTAGATAACTTTTATAAAAATATGTTTTTTACATATTTGCTAAAACAGTCACTATGTCGTAACAGTATAACATGACACAAGTAACCTGTGAAAAGATCACGCTCCTCTGCCTTCTCCCTGTGGTCTTATTGCCATCTGCAGAAATGCCCCGCTCCTGGTCAGAAACAACCAATCAGAGCCAGGAGCAGTAGATAATCTTTTATAAAGGTTACCTACTGCAGCTTTTACTCACTTCTGATGTTTTTTTTCTTCTCACTATCAAGCCAACAAGCAAAAGTCAAAACCATTTCCTGCCAATAAAAATAAAACACTTGCTGTTCTTTATTTTATATAATGCAGTATAGTGGAATACTGGACAGTATGAACACAGCTATTAACTGCATCATTACAAAGACTAACAAAAAAGCATTTTGTTTGATTCATTTATAAATTCAACACTACCATGTATTAATCTCCTTCTAATATTGTTAATATTAACAATATTGCTAAATACTGTTAATATTTTTATTCTTAAAAACAATCTAAAGAAGCTTTCAGTTGAGTTAGATGTTAAAAGATTAAAAGATAATTGTTCATAGATGCTAAAAGACAAAAAAGATAAATGGTAAATACCCGTGTGTACAACAGATCACATGCTTTGTTTAACAACAAACAACACTAATGCTGAAGTCAAAGTTGCTTGCAAGCGGACCTTCTTCACCCTGAGGAAGTCACTGTAATAGCCAGTTGGTGTTTGTGTTTTTGGTTCTCAGTTGTTTTGTTTTCTGATTATTTTAGGTTATATTATTGTAATTTAGGTCTTTCTGTAACAGTTCATTCATTTGGTTTTTTTTCTAGCATTCTGCTCTCTGTTATGTTGGTTTGGACTCCTATTGTAGTTTCTTAATTTTTCTTAATTAGATCCTTTACTCTAATTTTCTCCTTTGTTCCCTCTCTGTTTTGTTGTCTGTTTTCTCATGTCACCCTGCTACTCATCTGGATCTGTTAGCTCCCCATCCACTCCAGAGTACACTTCAAGATCTTGGTTCTTACTTATAGGGCTTTGAATGTTCAAAACCTTTATATATATATATGCATGTCCCTGACAAGTTCCTAATGCCATGTGACCAAGGCCTGCTGGTTGTGCTATATACAAGGCTGCAAACTTCTCCACAGTTGTCCCAGGACTTTGAAATTCTATCCCCTATAACTTGAGATGTATGGACTCTAAGGCTTTTAAAAAAACATTTAAAAACTAATTTTTTACACGTGCTTTTGATAAACTATTTGATATCTGACGTTTAATGTTTAGAGTTTTCTTTCATTGTCCGAGTTAACTGGTTGAACATAAATCTGTGTTTTGATGTTAGCTAAACCATAGTTAAATCTAAAAACAAATAATCTAATGGTGCATCTGCATTTCAAAAACTCTACAATCATTGTAAAAAAAAACACAAAGAGTTAGAATTTCCAGTGCAGAAGTTCACCAAAACAATGGTTAAAAATACATTAAAATGTCACAGGGGCAGTGACCCTAGACACAGAGAATGGTAGAAAACAACTGTGACAACAAAGAAGCAACTTTAAGGGGGATTTCTTTGCTTTAGTAAATACTGTCTTGGATGAACAACATTGCATACATTTGATATGGATTCTGAAGCATTTCCATACAGTCTGATGAACTTTCTCTGAGGGACACAGCTCAGAAATATGACAGATCAGTTGTAAACTTTACAGTTGCAAGAACCTTTCATGTTTGAGCAAGAACACAAATCTGAATGAGTGAGTTATGATAATCAATGTGGAGCCTGGGGCTTAAGCCAGCAGTGACAAGGATAAAGATCATATTCAGAACTTAAACTAGTGTAAATCTATTTTTATTCTTTGTAATTTGTCATCTGATTGATTGCTGTGCATGTTTGTCTCTCATAAACCCTTCTCTTAAAATAGTGAATTACAGAACCCAGGAAGCAGAAGAAGGCAGAAGGCAGGCAGGTGGAATTCAACATTTTACTTAAAAATAAGAAAAACCAAAAACTTACAAAATCTAAAGTCCAGGGTGAATGCAAACTAATACACCACAACGAAACCTGATCTTAGCGTAACAGGCTCAGGTTTGATAAGAACGCATAGGAAACCAGGAAACAAAGAGAAAAGACAGGTTTTCAACTTATAGTAAATATATACAGAGACCCATAACCAAAGACTGCTACTAAGAGTTGAATAAAAATACATCAATAAATGAACTGAAATAGTGAGGCCATGGCGAAACATATATAATAAAATAATTAGAATACAAACAGAGATGGAAATCAAAACCCAAACACCCCAGAATCATGACGTCTCTAGTTATGTGATATGGCATGTCACATAACTAGAGACGATGAACTTTCAGACGACATATAAATCCCACATCAAAAATATAAGTACTCTAAAGGTCATAAACAGAGTGGAGGACTTAGCCTTCTGATTTGTGCATAACTAAATCAGGCGCCGCATTCTGAATGAATGTTTTTTTTACTCAACAGTGTGCCATCTTGTCTGTGCTTCAGTTAACATACGATGAAATATGTCTGTCCATCTTCTTCCTGGTTCTCTTCGTGAACCAACTGTATTTGTTTTATTGTCAAATCTTGCAGTGTTCTCACATGCAGTGCATTTACTTGTACTGCTGCTAAAGTACAAGTAAATGCAGTTTCAAAACTAATGTGACCAAGAAGCACAGAGAAAAGCACAAATAGTTGTACTTTGAACACACTTACGTAGCAATGCTTCTTTCCATTAACTAATGGTCCCATGACATGAATTTAGTTTGTTTTCAGGGTAAATTTTATCCAGTTAAATAATGATTTACAAGCAAATATCAACACAAATTGAAAAACTGACTGTTTTTTGGGGGTTTTTTTAGGGAAAATTGTATCAAACGCAAGTTTGACTTAAACTTATAGTCTGAACTTATAAATTTTAAAAAATTATTTGGGTAACTACATTTTAGAAATTTGTTGTAAATCAGCAAATGTATTTGTCTTTTAGTAGTTGAACTTTGCAATTTCTACAAAGGTATCTTGATTAAGAACTATCAGAACTAAATCTATGGAGTTTGTTGGAAGTGTTGGAAAATTCAAACACATATTTTAATATCAGAAAAAGAAAACCTGAATAAATACATAAAGCAGTTTTACATGATGATTTCATTTATTATGGGGAAAAATCTATCAAAACCTGACCCAATGTGAAAAGGTAATTGTCCCCTAAACCTAATAACTGCTTTTGTCATCCTTGGTGGGGACAACTGCCATCAAGCATTTGAGAGTTTCTGTTTTTCAGTTCTGTGGAGCAATTTTGGCCCACTCTTCACTGCGGAGTTGTTTTAATTCCAGAGGTGGACTTACTGTGGGTATAATTTGGGTAACCATGCATATGTATCTTCTCTTCATCTTTCTGTCTATCTTTGTATTTTTTATTTTTTTTTTTTTTTTTTCGTGAGGAGGCAGAGACAAGAGGTCCACCTCCCTCTCTCTCTCCCACTCTTCCTCTCTCTCTCTGGAACCGCGTTAGTAAAATAGGCTCCACCACAATGCTCATATAAACATGCTCTTGACTTTCCTCCTCAGGCAGAGCCACCTGGTGGGCCCGCACCGTCCCCTCCGGTACGCTGCAGGACAACCGCATGCTTTCAGACCAGACAGGCTACTGAGCATCTGTGCCTTTAAAGCTCTGTGAAGCGCGCCTCTGTCAAAACCTCGCAGTCAAACTTCCCACAAGCCCGACGCGCTCGGTGAGTGCGAGCGAGAGCGACCTGGACCATTGCGGCACTGGCTCACCCTCACAGCTAGACCCATGGAATACTAATTATGGAATATCTTTGGATACTGCTGTTTGTGTTTTTACAGCTAAGCTTCCACCCAGGTAAGACTGCAGACCATGTGTGCCTTGACGCGCCACTTTACGCGCACAACTTGTTGCTGTTTACTCACGAGAAAGGGTGGATTTAAGTTTAACAGGCTTTAGTAAATCATCATATTTTGGTAGATTTGTTTTGTTGTATTTTGTGTCAGTATTATGATACTTTCTCTTTGTACGTGGAGTCAGATCCTAAGTCTGTAAGGACAACCTGAAGCCACAGAAACCCAATGAGGAAAGCAGATACCCTGACTGTTTGAATGCGAGACTTATTTAAATAATTCACGCTTTAATCAAGAAACAGGGCGCCATTGATGAAAACAAACAAGAACCAAACAAACTCTGTAGGGGTGAAGCTGGCTCTCCAGTAATATTAATAAGATGCAAATAATCTACCAGCAGCGTCTAACCGTCAACATGTAAAAATATTGGTCTGTGATTCCGAGGAAACATGCAAACGAGTTCGATCCACCGTTTGACTGGCTTGCTTTCCCCCCGTTCTGAGATGATGTGTTTGACTCACGGGAACGCTTTAAAACCTCTTCCCACTCTGAGTGGGCTTTGGCTTAAAAACACATTGCAATTGTTATGACTTGGCATTATCTCCAGGAGCATGGATATGAAGGTCAAGGTCCACAATAGTAGACTGGAAATACTTTATTACTTATTTATATAGAGAGAAATAGCCACCTGTAGGTTTCGTTGGACGAGCTAGTTTCAGGAAAGAAGATAAATGCCCAGGTTTATTATCAGAGGCATATTTGTAATGTTTTTAAGTTAAGGTGCGATTGAAAAAACCCCTAAGAGATAATAGGCAAATTTATGGAAAAGGTGTCTCGGTGCAGGTGACTCTGAAGGGAAACAACTGTGAATCTACGAGCTGTTATTTTTGCTTTGCGCTCGTTTGCGCCCTTGCTGCGCCAGTGCTGAGGCGCCAGCGTTTCAGGGCGGCGTCAGGTGGACTTCGTAGCCTCTTCCATACTGTCAAGCGCTCGTTGAGACCTGATCAAGAGGCGAGAGAAGAGGCCATTTCGATTGTATCATCTGGGTATTTGAATGAGTGCCACATTTCGAGGCAGTGTATTTAGGCTGAACTCTCATGTGATGCAACAGGGCACGCCATGAAGTTTCCTAAAGCTCGCTTGCGTATGGTGCCAGGTTTTATGATGATGATGCAGTAAATAAAGGAATTCATTTTTAAACGACATGCATAAACTCTTTATCTTTCTTATTATCTTTCTGTTTTGTTATGTGTGTAACCAAACCTTTATGCTAAATTTCACAGTTGTCTGTGAAATACCGTATTTTTTTATGCACAATTATTGTACTGATATTAACTTAAGAGAAAAGATGACAAGTTGCACTAAGTAGCAACATTTATTTATTTTGCTACTTTTAAATATCAATTCCTCAGTAATACCCCATGTAAAAATCTTGTATGACTTTCAGCTGTACCCAAAGGGTGTTAGTGACCCTCACCTGGACAGCCTTTTCAAACCTTCCTGAAGGGACATCTGATTAGTTGTTCAGTGATTTGACAAATTCTGCATTTAAATGACAACACCTCCCTTTTATTTCTATCTAAGTGAGGACTTGGACAGAAATAAAAGGGAGGTGCCAGCTGTGCCATCTTTCTTAGCAACTGCCTGTTTCACACTCCCACTGTGGTTTCTAATACTGATCATCTAAAGTGGGTTTGCTCTAAAAAAAACAAAAAACAAAACAAAACATGATACTCACTTTCTCCGTCTGTTTATAGTGGTTGTGAAGGTTTAAATGCTTTCTTAAGAAAGCATTGGATGATAAAGACAGTATATGGTGACAAGTGAAATGCTTTAGATCATTTTCACCAACATTTTCCTTGGTGTTGCGTTAAAGATTTGTGCTCATGTCAAAACCTTGATTGTTTAATTCCAACTGTTTAAACAAACTTGTTATACTCTAAAAACTGCTGTGTCATCGGTTTAACCAAAATATTGGATTCATCTCCTTAGAACTAAAGTTGGGTAGTTTTTGACCAAACATTTGATCAAACATTGTGATCCATATTGTTGGGTTGGAGAATAAACTAAAGAGACATTTTAAACAATACAATACCTGCCATGGACTTCTTATGCAATGGTGACATCTCAAATATAAATTGCACATGGTGAAAATGACCAATAAAGACATGAGCTATTCTTTTCAGATTCGACTTCAAAGAAAAATTTCCAAATAATTAAATTAGAAATTATAATATGGTAAAAGTGTGCTGTGTAACAATATTAATGTCAGAAGCTTGTGCTAGTTCATTTGGTTCACACTACAGAATAGGTTTGTTTCCTTAGTAATAGCCATTGCCAGCTTTGGGTGCTCTTATCTATCCTGTATGTCTCTTTGCTTCCCTGTTATGGACTCAAAACGTGTCCATGGTGTACCTTTCCTCTTGTTTTCTCACCTTTTGGAGATATACACTTGAAAAATTGTAAGGGAAAATTAATGGACGATTAAACCTAAAAAAAAAAAGCCTAATTTAGTAATCCACTTTATAGTTATTCTTTTCAACCCACTCTTTGAAAGCTTTAGCATTGAACATTTGTCACTTTAACCCATTTTTTGGTAGAAAAATATGCCAGTATGTTGGATGAATCCTATTACCAATCCTGTGGTGTAATATCAACCCAGTCCTGGATCTTTCCATAGCTGATCCAGGACAGGGTTGGTAAAATAATCCAATTTGGGTTGTGTTTCGTCCTGCATTGTTTATAGTGTATACCAACCTAAAACTCTGAACAATTTAAAAAGTCCCATGAAAGTGAAATGTGACAACAGTGGTTTGCCTCTAAGTTTTTTACCCTTTGACTTTTAAGTGGAAGAAAGTATTTGGTTTCAAATTTCATATGAAGCAAGATGGGAATCCTATATAAATTCTTCTAATTGACTGCTGATACCTTGTGTGTATTAACAGACATGTTAGTTAATGGCACTCATGGATCCAGACCTTTAATATTTGATGTGGGCATTATTAACTTTTGGATAAGAGCTTTCTTGTTAAGCTCTTGTCATGCACAGGAATTAGGACAGTGTAGATGCTAGGACAACTCAACTCTGTGGTCCTGAGAAAATTACCCTCCTGTAGCATAACTCTCTTTTCAATCCCATTTTAGGCAACACCAAACCCACTATTATCCCTGATGACCCCCAAATTGTTGTCCCGCTCAACCACCCCCTTGACCTGCGATGCAAGAGTGAAAACAGGACACTGTGGTGGCGAGAGTATCGGAACAAACCTGTTAAAGCAACGCAAATCGATGGGATGTGGAGAATACATTACCTTAAAGCTCAGAGTTACCATGGGGGCCGCTACCTCTGCCGGGATGAAAAAACTAGTGAGGAAGCCTCCATCTTCGTCTTCGTGAAAGGTATCTGGGTGAATGTCCATGATCATAATTGTGTGAAACTGTAATTGGTTTGTTTGTGAAATACGGAGATCTTAAATCAGGAGGACATGGAATCAGACTCCAGGCAACAGCAGACAAAGTTTTTTGGCAGTACTCTCTTCACTGACAGGAAACAGAGTGTGTGGGTTTGTTTGCAAAAGAAGGTGTATATAACTCTGCCCTGGACAGGTGATGTAGATTCTGGAGCTATTTATTGAGTGCATGACTGAGTTTTACTGTATTTCCTTTTCTGTGTGATCCCCACATCCCTTTGGCCCTACGCAATCACTGCAGGCTCTTACCATGTGCTGATCATTCACTCAACAGTTCAGCATCTATCTTAGAGGCAACAAACAATAACTACTTTTTAACTCAAATGTATGATAACATAAAACAATCTTGTTTGTTTGGAGATTTTTAACAGACGTTCAAAGAAATATGCAAACAGGATGGCTAAAATGAACGCGCTGGAGTTTGTTTTTGTCTCAGTAGCTGGATATTTTTGGTGACATAACAAATCCTGAATAGAGCCACAAGCAATCCAATACTCCTAACCCTAACTTCCAAAGAGACAAACCAGATTTAATTATTATGTGTGACTGCTGCCTCCATTGATTTTATTTAGCAGTTACATATAGCAGTTAATACAATGTGAACCAACCCCTTTTGAAAATGTACAAAAAATGTAAAAAGGGCAATGAAGCTATGTGGAGATAGAAGAAAAAAGTCACAGTTACTTAATAAAAATAATGTTTTATTCTTTGCAGTAAAGAGAGAGTTTTATATATTTTCTCCCAATGCAACAAACTACATCAGAAGAAGAAATAGAGTGTAACTCATGACAAGCATGAAGCATCTGACTTCAACATTCCCTGAAGCTGCTGTTCTCCTGCACACAGTAGCAGTTGAGGAAGATTTTACCCCAAATCACTTTGGAGTTCCTTAAACTTAAATTGTTACTAGAACTGTATCATGCAATATTGTAATTTTTTGTTGTTTACCAATGAACTGCTTTGAATACACTTCCTGTTTTCTGTAAATGGTATTTAATTATGATTTTGTTTGGGACATTTTCAGAAAGGTTTAGCTACATGTAAACTTGGAAAATAACTCCATTTAACAGCTGATATTTTTTGGCTGTAAGAAAAACTTAAGGCCTTGTTCCCATAAATGCATCAGCACCATTTTATTTTCTGTATTTTTAGGGCCTATCACACTGCCAAGATGTCAGCACAAAAACACATAGCTATAAAGCTTCAGCAACTCAGTGTGAAGCCCTCCTTGCAGCTGACAGAACCTGTGCAATTGCATTTTCTTGGCAGATCCTGAGAATCCTTTCAGAAAATCTGCGGTGTCCAACATTCTAATTCGTGAGGGAAACAGTGCTTCCATCTCATGCCTTGCAACTGATCCAAGTATCCGCAACTTAAGTTTGGAAACGTGCTCTGGAGAAGCCCTCTTCCCTGGTCTCCAGTATTCTACAAGCTTGGAGCAAGGCATCATCATCCACAATACAAAACTGACTTATGGAGGTTGCTATGTGTGCACAGGGAGACTTCAGGGAAGACATGTCAGATCAGGAAAATACTCCCTGACAGTTAAGAAAGGTAAAATTGTGCCCTTGTGTTCAATGCATGTGTTACTGAGTTTGCATAGCTGGCGAAAACCTCCTTTCTTGTAATTCAATTTGTTTTCTTTCAGTACCTGTTGGTCCTCCTGAAATTCAGATGCAGCATCCCAGGAGAATCATTCTAACTCGAAATGAAGATCTGTCAATCACCTGTAGTGCCACTAATGTCAATGGAGAACTCAGGGTGGAGTGGTTAGCACCACCTGGCTCGGTGAGACCCATCACCTTTGTCTTTTGCTGTAGAACTTGCTTTAGAATGTTTGTATGTCAAAAAAGGGGTTTACCTTTCCTGCATCTTCCCATTATCTGTCTAAATGTGCAAGAGGGAGGAGGGTTATTGGTCTCTCTGCATGTTCAATAGGATCTTGTATGTATGTATACTTTGCAGACTACAGTTGCAGAATGGAGAGTTTGTGTCTGTGGTCACATGCATGTAGTTGTGTGTCTTTTCTGGTATTTGCTTGGCAAGGATAGACATGCATTCGGGGTTAATCTCTAGAGATCTCTGGGCGTTGACAGGGTGCCATCTGGTATCCACAGCAACCAGCAAAGGTTGATGGCGATGCACGTATCCTGACGGCGGATTACACTCACATGCGCAGTGCCACACTACAAATAGCAGCAGTGCGTCCACAAGATGCTGGGAGTTACAAATGCGAAGCTGGAAATGAAAAAGGGAACAGCACAATGTCAGTGTGGCTGGACGTCTATGGTGAGTATACAAAAACCATTTTCCTCCACTCACTTGCCTGATAATAAAATCTAAATAAGTTCTGGTGAAGTTCAGATGACCAATCTCTGCCTTTCATAGATGACTGTAAGGTTGCATCATTCACATGTTGAACTCCTGAATATTTGTTTTCCTGCCTCAGTAATTCTATCAAGAGCTTTAAGTTTCTGAATGTATGTGTTTGAAAAGTGGTTACCATTTTGGGAATTCCATTTGCATTTACACTCAATAGAAACATTACAGTGCTTTGCAAAAGCATATGTTTATATCTTGGTTTTCTCCACATTTTATCACATCATAACCAGTAAAATCTGTGCATTATATTGCGATTTTTTTTATTTTTTTTTGGTAGACCAATATAAAGTAGCTAATCATTGTGAAGTGAAAGTAAAATAATGCACGGTTTTAAATTTTTATAGTAAAACAGAATTGTCATTTTCATTCTTAAGATCAGGAGGGATTTTTTTCAAATCAACCTGTGATGAGTTAACAAATTACTATTAGTATGCAGACTTTTTGCTTCAAGACATAGAAGTGGTATGACTGTTCTCATCTAACTCCTGACAAGACCACAGCCGAGCTCAGTCTTTAATCAACCTTCAGGCTAATCAAAACTATTATGCTGCTCATTGATGCCTGAAATTGAACTTTTAGATATTGTCTAATTTCCTGCCAAAAAGAAAACCAACATCTTTCCTAAAATGTCAGATGTGAACCTGAACTGCTCATAAGTTAACTTGACACATTTTTAGCAATTGTAAAGTCTTCATATTCAAATTGAGTTGATGTGATATACCAGAAAGTCTTTATACCAGCCACCCTCAGGAAAGTAAAATCTGGAGTTTACTTTCCACCTGTATTATAATACCTCATATTTTCATATTTCAGAAAGGGGATTTATCAGCTTAGCAGAAATCAACAACAGAACCTTCCATGTCCGCTCCGGTGACAGTTTGTCGCTGTCAGTTAGCATGGAGGCATATCCAAAGCCGCACACTGTCTTCTGGAGCTTCATGGGTGACAAACTGAAAAACACCAGCGACCATGTCATCAGCACGCACAGCAAAGACTACAGGTGCATGCACACACAAACTTGCTAAACTCCATCCATGTAGAAGAAAACAAGTGTTGCATCTTAAGGAATTTAGCAGCTTGGCCTAGCTGCAGGTCACGGCTTCCTGAGAAAAACAGCCGGAGCAAAAATTCTCGCCCCAGGGTTTCTTGTGAAGCATTCACAGCCAGATTACAAATGTTGGTTGGCGTTTTCAGAAAACCAAGCCATGAAATGCATATGTCTTGGATAAAAAAATCTTAGGTGTTATCCAACATCTCTGTTAATATGGGAAGAATTAAGACATACCCTTCAATCCTCAGCTGGATGTAGCTCAGTAAAACAAATGCTATGCAGATGTGTGAATGGGAACACAAATAAAGCACTGATTATGTATAATCCATATTTTTGCACGTGAAATTGTTTCACAGGCAGAGCTAGATGTCAGAGATTGTTAGTTTTTTCCTATTTTCTCATAACTTAAAGCAGTGTAAAAAAAACACAATGCATTCATGATAAAAATGTATTTATCTCATAATCAGTTACAACAGCGAGCTGAGACTGGTGCGGCTCAAAGCAGCAGAAGGTGGCATTTATACCTTTGAAGCCTCCAATGGTGACGCAGTGGTAAATCAGAACTTCACCGTCTTTGTTATCAGTAAGTAAGGTTTTCCATTTCATGAAAGGTTTTCTTTCCCCCAAAGCCGCATCATAAAATATATTTCTCCGGACTGCATTAATCTTCAGCAGCTGACGTGGGAACTGACCTTTAAAGAATTTAATGTAATGAAATGAAGTCTAATTCTCTGTGCTCACCAAACTCTCTGACTACACCTCACAGAGTTTACAGCTTTGCTTAAAATAGGGCAAACACCTTTTCTACAGCCTGCGATTTATTGCTTAACGGTTTCAGTCTGACGTTAACCTTTGTTTACCAGGTAAGCCTGAGATTATATCTCATGAGGGCCCAGTGGATGGACAGGTGCGCTGTGTGGCTGAAGGGTACCCTGCCCCCCAGATCAAATGGTACTACTGTGAAAAGCATATCAGGTAAGACTTGCAGAGGCTGAAAAAAAGCTTCAATCAGTTATCATCTATATGAAGATCAGATTTTTTTGTCAAAGTCTTCTTGTTTCAGCCCTTCTTCTCTGTTTCCTCATGAGGGTAAATTTGAAAACATGATGCACTAAATCAGTCAGTTTATAATCAGGTATTACAGTTTTTCTCTGTCGCTTTGGTGCATTTCTCACAATAGAATTGTAATTCTCAAAACTACTTGTTCAGTCTTCAAATGATTGTCACTTGTGCACATCAAAAAGCAATTTCTGATACCTTTGAGCAAGTTGCAAATTCATTTGTACGTCATACAGGTAATTATGTGCAATTCTCTGCTTTTTCCTACATTTGCAATTGCTTTTGTCATGTTGATCAAAATGAATTATATGGGGCTCTGCTGAATAGTCCTGACCTGCACAACATTTAAACATAAGTTCATCGTATAAGTCTTTACATGCAAAATGCTTGAACAGGTTGTCATAATATGTAAGCATATTTCTATACATTTTCATTAGACTTTTTTCTAAATCTGTCCTGAACTAATCAATTGCTCCCAGGTGAATCCTGAGTTTCTCCAGCATAGGTAAATGTGTGAAGCATTAGATCAACTGATGATCAACCAGTTTTCTGAAATTGCTCAAAGGTGCCATGAAAATCAACTGGCAAGAATCTAGTGTACGTAAGTGGAACACAACACAACATTACATTTCTGACAATGGAAAGGCAATGATTTGGACAGGGTCAACAGCCAAAAAGAAGAAGAAGAGGAAGAGGAGTGAGGCTGTGGCAGAGAAGTTAGGAGCCAAACCAGAGGAAGAGGCAGAAGAGGCTGAGGACATATGCCAGTTTCCGTCACTCCAACATCATCAGGCAATGATTTGCGGCCCTTAACACGATGCTGATGGAGTTCCCCCACCTTATTCCTAATTCCTAAAAGATTCTTTCCACGCTGCATCGCCAGAGAGGACATTTGTTGTGATGTGGATGAGAGTTTGTGGCCCAACAGACATGAATATGAGGAGATGTAGGATAACTGCACTACAATTCCAGCACTGCATGTACATGTACTGCATATTTTCCTTAAGGAGATTGTCTAAAGTTTCCATTTCTTTTTTCTTTGTGCTCTCCAGTGCTGTATTTTCCTTTCTGTATTATAATGACACCGTCTGTCAAATTATAGTAAAAATGTAGATTTGAATCTTGTTAAATCTCTTGCCATTGATCTTCCACAATTACATTTTACAATACTTGTCATCAAAACTTTAGCCATAGTTTACAACAGAGCATCCCTTCAGAGTATGCTGCTATAATGACAACATGACTAATCAATTTGACTTTTATCCATACACACTGAAACAAGGACTTGTCATTCTGACAAGACATGTTCATTGACACAGACATTTAATTTTGAGAGATGAACTAAGGCTTTTAAGAAAGAGACTGGATTTTGCAAGTAATCCCTGGTGTTTTGCTGTTTGTACAAATTAGTTTGAGAAATGCACTTACTGGTTTGCAAATATCAAAAACTATTCAAATATTGCACCAAAGCGACTTAGAAAAACTGTAATAGTCAAAAAAATGGAGACTTTTAATTTTAAGTTTTATGATTTCAACCAATCTTCGTCTAATGTAATTGGCACTGGGCTCAGTTCAGATCTGGGTCTTGTAGTTTAATTTCTGTAATCAGACTTGAACAATTACCTATGAAGTGTAACCCAAGGGTCCTAATGGTCACATAAAGACACTGGATCGAGTCAGAGAATGATGATGACGGTGGAATGTGGGATTGCAGGATTTGACAGGACTGACTTGTGATTGGTTGACAGTGATGAGATGATTCCCTGCACCCTCTCCCATGTGACTGGGGATTGTTAAGAATCGACTTGTGGTTGGAGGCGGACAGGCACATCTGCTTAGATACAACTTGTCAAAAATATAGCGTGCTGAGGGAGGAGCATCTCCCTCAGCACTGGTGTTGCTATACCAACACCAATCCTAAGCAGCACATGCAATGAGTCAGAATTGATAATCCCGCCCAATCATTTTAGTAAAAAATTACATCAAATCTACTTGACGCTCATTACATCTACATTCATGACAGGTGCAGTAATGTTTAAACAGGAAGAGTAAGTATTGTGGCCTTCTTGAGATTGTCAACATGGAGTCCTTATTTACTGTAAAAGCTGCTCTCTGTGGAATAGGCCTACGACCAGTGGAGCCTGGGTATTAATTTTACACACTTAATTTTTGTTTTATGAAAACAAAGTGTCACATTTTTCCCTTCAAGTACTAAACAGGAGGTAATTTATTGTAAAAAAAAAAAAAAAAAAAAAAAAGGATGTATTTCTGTGGTTCTCCTGTTTCATTAAAACTTTCTCAGTCAAAAAAAGTAGATGCACTGATTAGGCTCCTCTTGATATCGATACACATTTACAGTTTTCTTTTGAGGTCTAACCTAATTTTGACTGATTCCATTTATTTTTTCTAGGGATAATAGTGCATACAGCACTTTTTTTATTTATATTTTGAAAGTGCTATTTAAATAAAGTTTTGCTTACTTATTTACTGTGCTGCAGGTTCTTTGCTAGAAACAGTAGTTTTGAATCTGATAGATGGATGGATGGATGGAGGGAGGGAGGGACAGACAGACAGACAGACAGATAGATTGATTATTGGTTTATTCTGATCACTGGCCTGCTCTTTGTAGGTTTTGTTGAAAGTAAAGCCAAGGTTTGCTGAAAGGATGTGATAATGAAATAATAAACAATTCTGCCTTCAGGTGCTCTCAGGAGAAGAATGCCACCCAGGAGGAACGCAATGTCAGGACTATCACTTCACCCAGCCCCAAGTTTGGGAAGAGAGTGGAAAGTCGAGTCAACGTCAGCAGAGGACAGTTCAATACTCTGGAGTGTGTTGCCACAGTGGAGGGGGAGCAAGCGTTTATTCTGTTTTCTATCAGTGGTAAATTTGCATCCAGTTTATCCATTCACAAAAAAAAACAAAAAAAAAACAGTTTTCACTCATTGTGCCGATCAATCAGGTTTATTTAGTCGTCTGCGAGCATAGATTAAAAACCAGAGTATGTTCTTAAATTAAAAATTGAATATATTTGTTGTTTAAACCACAATTGATCTGCTTCATTGGCTGATGAATGCAGAATAATTATGAGTTGAATTATTACTCACAAAGTGAAATTTCTAAGTCTGAATTTGGAAAAATGAACAGACATCCACAGAAGTTGGAAGTCTAAGAGTGGGGAATTTCTCACCAACCCTTACCTCAAAAGCCAATCTGGCTGCTTTGCATATGAACGTAATTTTACAACTTGTAAGAAAAAACAGTTTATTTGTGCCCTGACAATTTGTATTTTATTGGATACCTCTCACACAGTACTTTAAAACCGCCTTTAGTGAAAAATGTTGCTGCAGTTTTTGAAAGCTTATTGCTAATATTTACCCTGTTCACTGATTAGATCAAATCTCACTGGTTTCCTCATTGGAACTGAGACACACCTAGGTTTCTTTTTTTATTTCAAGATCCACGGTTCAACTTGGACAGAGATAAATATTTCAGTATTTTCTCTTTTGTGTCTGATCAACTCATCTTCTTGGAGGTGGGGATTTATTGACCCTATATCACAGTTAATTTTGATCATATTGACCTTACAAATATTTTTCTCAAATTATGATTGACAGCTTATGCTTGTTCCACAGTTTAAGAACCAAAATGTATTCTTTATCAAAACAGCAATCGTAATGCAAACTACCTCACTCCCTGTTCTATGTTGTCTTGATTGTCCTGGTGGGCTTGCCCCCTAAGTAAATCCAACAAGGGATAATTCCGCAGCTTAAAATATTTACTGAAAACAATGATTTTAGCAAAGATTAACCCCAAACTCACTGCTTGGTTGGTTCTTGGTTGGTTGGTTCATTCATTTGGTAAACATCAGCAAAGAGATACTACCTCAGAACTGATTGGCTGCAGTAATATGCAGTCTTGTAGAAACAGGAATTAGCTTTGGTCCTTTGTGTATGTTATGACTCTAAATCCCCTCTCTTGCAACGGCCTCCCCATCTGCTGCATGATGCCCTAAAAGTGGTGGTGCAGCAGCTGAAAGTACACCAAAGTTCTCTCTGTCTGAGCCTGCAGAGATATCTTTGTACAGAGGGGGGGCTAACTGTTGCTGTGTATGTGGGTGTGCATTATGGGGACAGTGAGTGTTTGTGGCCAGGCAGGACATGCCTTTGGGAGCCAGTCCCAGGATTTGTTGAGCACAGAGTAACAGCAGACCAGGCGGAGGCGCTTGAGAGTGTAGGAGCACAGTAGGAGCCCCGGCGCTGGGCATTCGGTGGTCTGTGGGAGGCTTGTAGGTGTCAGTGAGCTGCAGCAAAGAAAACAGAGCTTTAGAACCCACTGACAGGTTTACAGGGGATTAGTTCCTGCAGACTCGGCATTCTCAGATTTGAAGTGGAGAGAAAGCTTCTTATCGCTAAAGAGCTTATTACACCCCAGTGTGTACAGAGGAGCAAAACAATGAGGCATCACAACCGGCCAGACACAAAGGAACAGAACACTGACTACATACAATTGCTCACCAGCACAGCTGCAAAAGCAGCAGGAATACTGAAAACAAATAGTGTGAAATCACATGACATTAGAGCAGAATGAGGTGCAAACATTGTGTACAGTGAATAAAAGGTGTAAATTCATGTGTGTATACATGGGTAATGGGATTAGTTTGCTGCTATTTGATCAAAGTGTGCTTCACTGTGGCTTAGTCTTCTCTAGCTTACTGTAATGCCCCTTTGCAATGTCATCTACATGACAAACCAATGAATAAGTCACTGATTGGGTCTTTCGTTATCTAACTATCATTTTTGTCTCCCTGCAGAGGAAAGGCATGATCTGTTCACTCCTCTTCTAATTGGCTTCATATCAGCAGCAGGCATCCTCTGCCTCATTGTTATCCTGCTGTTCTACAAGTACATGCAGGTAAGATGGTAATGCATTTTCCCTGCGTGTGGCACACTCTTCAGTCAAGCATACATTGTGCCCATCACAAACTTATGAGTTCATTTGTGCCTGTTTTTTTGTGCTAGAAACCCAAATACCAGATTCAGTGGAAAGTCATTGAGGGAATCCACGGGAACAACTACGTGTACATTGACCCCACACAGCTGCCCTACGATCACCAGTGGGAGTTCCCACGGAGCAACTTGCGTTTCGGTGAGCACATCTTTATCAAAGTCCGTTAGAGTGGGCGTCCTTGAATAGCCACTATAATACCATTTATAGGTCATACCTGACACACCCCAGCATTTACAACCTGTTTAATGTTGTCAGGCTGTTATGTGCCAGGTGGAAATATGTCTTGAGAGACAAATAGGTTCGGATACAGTATCAGTTAAAATCACAAAGCCAGACTGTACTGTCAATGTAACATTTCACAGATGCTGCCACCCTCTAGTATTTCACGCTGATTTACTCTTTTCGTTTTAGAGATATATACATTGCATTAAGGTATTAACCGTGTCTGTGGTTGTTACTGACCAACTCGTTCCACAGCTCAAAGAGAAAGAAACCACACTCCTCTAATGCAAACATAATATTGTTGACATATTCTGGGTGTTGTTTTCAACAGCCCTCATCAAACAGGATCCTACATGTCCTGGTGACTACACACACAGCCTGAGGGCTCAAACTGTTGCTGTCCTGAAAGCACTGGTACTCTGTCTGTTGGTGAAAGGAAAAAGAGGACAAGGGATAACAATTTTATGTCTGACCTCTTCTTTTTAGGGAAGACGTTGGGGTCTGGTGCATTTGGAAAAGTGGTGGAAGCCACCGCGTATGGACTCTCCAATGCTGACTCAGTCATGACGGTGGCAGTGAAAATGCTTAAATGTAAGTTCTGTCACTGCACATACAAACAATGATGACAAATGTACACAGCAGCTCTAAGATTAACCTGCAAGTGCTCAAAGCATGGCAACTGTTTTTTTTTTATATTTCAAGGTTTGCATTCTGCTTCTAAAGCATTGTATTTCATATTTATTTTATATCTGCAGTAAGAATCAATTTATTCAGTCCACAAAAGCATCAAATAAGAATAAGTAATCATATTTCAACATGAGCTAATTTTGTTTCTAACCCTTTTGTAAATACTGATCATGTTGCTTTTATTACAGCAAGCGCTCATGCCACAGAGAAAGAGGCACTGATGTCAGAGCTGAAAGTCCTCAGTTACTTGGGAAACCACATAAACATTGTCAACCTGCTGGGAGCCTGCACTGTGGGAGGTGCGGCATCCATGTTGTCTTGTTTTATTTGTTTTAGGCAGTGGACTGAAACTGGAAGAGTCAGATTTATTTAGTTGAGATTGTGGCTGGTTTTACCTTAGCATAGTTCTGGTCCCTTGCAAAAATATTCATACTCCTTAGACTCATTCACATTTTTTACATATCCAGCACTAACATTTGTGTGTTTTATTAGGATTTTATGTCATAGACTAACATAGTATTACTTTACTGAAAAGTGGAAGGACATGGGTTATTTTTTTTTTACAATTGTACATCTAAAAACTGTGGAAAGAGTGTGACTCCCACATTTAGTGTGTTGTTGAAAAGGTAAAAACAGAAAATGTCTAAATGAAATTAGTTTTGCATTTTTAAATTTAAAAAAAACTCGTTACCTTTTTATTCTTTTGGCTTGACAATTTTGGCCCGTATGACAAAAAGTTTTGACACCACATTACCATGTATTAGAATGGCAAGTTAAAGTACAGGTCTAAATCTAACTAAGAATCTGTGGCAAGACCTGAAAATTGCTGTTTAAAGATGTTTTCCATCCAATCAAGAGTTGTCAAAAAATTTCAGGCTTTAAATGTGCATTGCTCCCTACAAGACCGTACTTTCTTTCACTTTACAACTAAACAGTATGTCTGTCACATGAAATCCCAATAAAATACACTAAAGCTTACGGCTGTAATGTGTCATAGATTTGGGAAGCTCATTTTGATGAGATCTGTTTCTCAATCTTTAGGTCCTACACTAGTGATCACAGAATACTGCTGCTTTGGAGACCTTCTTAACTTCCTCCGGAGAAAAAGAGAATCTTTCACCACCTATGAGCTAGAGGAAAATTATTACTATCGCAACCTCATGCAACAGAGAGCTGCAGATGGGTGAGGCTCATTTTTTGTGTGTATTAAAAGTGATTTGTGGTGCAAGAAAAAAACGAGAGTACTAGTATTTTCAATACAGACCGTGCGTGGGAGGGTATTTGGACAGCAGGACTCGGCTCAGACCAGACTGCTCCTTTCCTCTTCACAGTGACAGCTTGAATGGCTACATGAGCATGAGGCCTTCTGTTGCTGGCAACTCACCATCAAGCTCGTCCTCTGAGCGGAGACAGTCACTACGCAAAGGCAAGCCAGCCAGCCATTCATCAAATTTCAACTGTCCTAAAAACTTAAAAGCAGTCAACTAAAACAACAGAAAAATCATTTCTCTTTGACCTTTACAGGTGGCCCATACCTCGAAGCTGACGGAGAAGGCGAGATGTTCGATGAGGATGATTTGTCTCTAGACACCGAGGACCTTCTCAGCTTCTCATACCAAGTGGCCAAAGGCATGGAGTTCTTAGCTTCCAAAAATGTAAGCTTCTGCCTCACAGTTTGCAGATTTTATATGAACAGCTGCTGAATTTGATTTTTGGATAAACCTCTCACATCTGATAACCAGACGTTGCATGTGTGTGTATTTGTGTGTGCTGTTATGAAAAGAGCTGATCACATTTCCACAGCTAGTAAACGGATCTAAAACGCATGTTTGAGCATGTTGTTGAAAAATTTATACGCTGTGGAGGCGTAGATACTGTGTCCAGTGAGCTTGTGTATCAATGTCAGTAGTTGTGTGTTACAGAGTCCAGCATGGAAAATTCAGCACCAGAGTCTTACAAGAAGAAGCTCATTTGTGACTAATGCAAGTCAGTTGTTACTGTCATCAGATTTTCAATAGTATGTATGTTGTTTTAGTGTATTCACAGAGACCTTGCGGCCCGGAACATCCTACTGACTCAAGGAAGAGTGGCAAAGATCTGTGATTTTGGCCTCGCGAGAGACATCACCACAGACTCAAACTATGTGGTCAAGGGCAATGTAAGTCTGCACACAGCTGAGATGTCATACTGATATAGTGGCAGCTGAAATACAAGAAATAAACAAGCAAAAACTCACGTAGGTGAAATGCATGGTAGTGGGAATGAAGTAGCAGAGTCCAAGGTCTGAGTATCATGTGAGACCATTGTTATTGGGTTTTTTTTTTGTCACAAGCTGTTTAGATCAGTATCAAAGTAAGAATGACTTATGATTTGTGACTTGAAATATACACACAAGGATTTGAGTTACAATACTGACTTATAATACCTGACTCTGCATTATTATGCAGCAAGTTCAGGTTGAGACAAGATTTTTAAAAACCTTGAACTTCTTCACACTTTGTGGTTTGCCAACATTTATGCTGACTGTTGAACTCAGGGTATGTCGCTTCAGAAATAAGGATGCTATTCTTTGCTTTCCTGCTTTTCAGATGCACTCTGCAAAGTGCACTTAATGAAAGATTATACTGAGACAATAACCTCCGTAGAGTGCCTTGGAAAGGTATACTTACCAACTTCAGAATTTGTTAGTTTACCACCACATTCTTCCATGTATTTTATCAGGCTTTATTGTGATAAACACAAGCTAGCAAATAATTGTGAAGTGGAAGCAAAAGAATTTAAGTAAAAATCTGAAAAGTGTGGAATTCATTTGTATTCAGCCGTTTCACTTTAGCCTCTTTCACAAACATTTCCATCATAAACCCCTGAAGACACGCCGCCTCTGAGATGGTTCTGGCAATTCATCAATCACAAGTGGACATGGCCCGCTCAGCTTTAAGATTTTAGAAATTAAGCTGGCAGTGCAGAATAACAATATTAGTGGTGCAGCACTGATGTCAGTACTATGCATAAAATATATCGTGAATCTCTCCATGCCGTTCTTTTCAAAACAATAAGGATGGATGAACTTACAGAAGAAATCCTGTTGTTAGCTGAGAAAATCCTTCAAATTTATAAATCTCACCTTCCTACTCTTCTTGTTAGAAATGATTTGTGAGTCCTGTTTATGCTTTTTAAACCAGCAGCTGGCTTGTTGCAAAACCTATATCATCGGTACATCACTTCCTTGACCCGCAAAGACATCTCACCCCTATACAAGTTAGCTAATGTGGAGCCCCTGACTACCTTCAATGGCGAGTGAGGGGCTTAACAGAGGCAGCCTGATTTTGACCTACCTCGCTGCATCAGTCCTTTTACAGGTCACATGAAGATAGCAAGGAGGTTTTATAATGCTGCCTTGTAATTTAATCTCAGTAGAAATACAGCAGTTCTGTGAAGGACTCAGAGTTTTTTAGAGAACATTCAGAAAGACCAAAGAACACAGTGGACAGGTCAGGAATAAAGCAGGGTTATGTTATAAAACACTATCTCAAGCTTTAAGCATTTCATTAAGCAATATTCAACCCATAATCTAAAAACGTAAAGAAGATGGCACAACTGCAAATCTATCAAGACCTGGCCATCCACCTACAACTGACAAGCCAGGCAAGGAGAGCATTAAACAGAAAGGCAGCCAAAATTCCCTTGGCAGCTCTGGGGAACTGCAGAGATCCGTTGGTCCCATTGTCAGATGAGACTAACATTTCCCTTTTAGGCGTACATGCTACATGTGGAGGAAAACTAACACAGCACATCATCCTAAACCCTTTACCCTTTAAGAAACATGGTTATAGCAACATCTTGATGTGAAAATGCGTTTTCTTCACCATGCACACGGAAGCTAATCAGAGTTGATGGGAAGATAGTTTGAGCTAAATATACTGAAATCCTGAAAGAAAACCTGATAGAGACTCCAATAAACTTAAGACTGGGGCAGAGGTACACCCTCCAGCAGGACGGCTAGAGCTACAATGAAAGGGTTTAGGTAACGTGTTAAAATTGACCAATCATAGATCAAATCTAAAATCAATTAAGAATCTGGGATGGTTTACTTTGAAGCCTATTAATCTGTATAAGTTTTTCAAAGTCCAGGCCTAAATCCAATGCACAATCTGTGCCAAGACCTGAAAATTTGTGTTCATAGACCCCTTCCTTCCAATGTGAATGAGCAAGAAGACACCAAAGAACTTTTTTTCTTAAGGGTGTTTAGTAGAAATGCACTCCACAGTATTGATATGCTTAATTTGTACAAAAAAGCATTCCCTTTTTCATTTTCACATAATGTTTATGCATCTCTTTGTGTTGGATCTATCCTATAAAATTCTGATAAAACAAATAAACGGTATAAATAGTTTTGTGAGTGAACCAGTAAATTGCACTCTTCTATGTAGTTTGGATTTTCTAAATTGCATCTATGTGGCCATTTGTTTTGCAGGATCAAACTTCTTGAGTAGTTATAGCCAGTGTAGCATTTCTTTAAAAAATGAATTGTTAGGAACTCTGAGTTCCTATGACGCACTTCTCAGGTTGCTTCATACTTTTTCTCCGTTCTTTTGAAAGGAGAACCTTTAAAATAATAATTAAATTAGGCTTATTTTTAATTATTTTATCAGAGGTAAAAAAAAAAAAAAAAATCAGTCAGGGGTATGTTGTTCTTATAATATTTTACTCCTGCAGCTGTTTGATTTCAAAAAAGCAAGAACCCCATGTTCCTCTGCACTTTACTTTTATATTTATGGTTTCTAGTAACAGAAGAATGTACTCCTCTGAAAGGCAGTCTTTTTTTGAAGGAAAGTTCTCCATTTCATTGCTGTAATTGTCAAAGAGTTAAATAAAATGTGTAGGGTGAACTTATTTTGGCATTTTTTTACAGACCTCAGACAAAGAGGTATGGTTTATACTTTTGTTGTTTTGCTTATTAAACTTTCATCAGTCACATCTGTATTTGAGATTTAAAAAGAAGATGCATTGCAACTCTGTACAGTATCTGTTCACTGAGGGCCTCTGTTTCAGGCCCGCTTGCCAGTGAAGTGGATGTCCCCAGAAAGCATCTTTGAGTGTGTGTATACGTTTGAGAGTGACGTGTGGTCCTACGGCATCTTGCTCTGGGAAATTTTCTCACTGGGTATGTTTCTCTATCCACAATGCTTTGTGTGCTTTGTCCCGGCTATCTGGGTGTTATCATAATTGCATAATGTAATCTAAGATTTCTGTTGAATGTAGGAAACAGTCCTTATCCTGGTATGCCTGTGGATGCCAAGTTCTACAAACAGATAAAAGAAGGATACAGGATGGACGCTCCGGAGTTTGCACCCATTGAAATGTGAGTTTCTGTTAATGTGGAACGTGGCCGTCTTCAAACATATCATCAAAAGGAGGAATGATGTAGTTAGGTAGTTGGAGATTATATGCAAGAATGCAACATGAGGGAGTTGAATCACAGCCTGCTCACATCCTATTGTATTTGGCTGGACACAAGAATAACAAGATAATATAAAAGATCTTTTGATAAAACATTAGAACACAAAAACACACTGATGATACATAATGCTGTTTGTGTGTTTGGCTGCTTCTTTGCAGGTATCAGATCATGAGCTCCTGCTGGGATGCTGACCCCTTCAAGAGACCCCCCTTCAGGAAGGTGGTTGAGAGCATTGAGCAACAGCTGTCAGATGCCACTAAACATGTAGGTTTAACTGTTTCTGTATTGTTTTCTTATACCACACAAAGTTCAAAATCACATTCCTCGACAATAGTGTAACAGGAAGGCTTCCAAGGCTTGAAAGTTGGGAAAAGCTTAGGTTTTATCTGGTGATCTGGAGCCAGCCTTTTACCTGATGTTTGAGCCCTAACAATTTATTTAAATATATACAATGTTGCACATTTTATGATAAAATGGTACATGAGAATAGGCTTTACCATGTCCTAACCACAAAACCAGAGGTAAAGTGAATGTCTTAATGAAACCATTTCTAATGTGTTTCTCATTTGCCCATCAAAATACGCTTTCATAGCACTACAAAGATATTGCACTATACATAAGCATTATTTTTTTTGTCATAACACACTGAACACAGATGGAGGTGCAGGGGATCAGACATCCAACTTTACAGGTTAAATAGCCAATCTACCTGCTGATCTTCAACAAATACAATGAATAAGGAACACCATCCATTTAGCTTTAATATTTTTTGTGCAGATATAAAATAATTCTGAGACCATCAAGACAGAGGGTAACACAAAGAATGGACCTGTTGTACCTCAATGTTGCATGATGTAAGGTGGAACTAGTCATGATGACAGAAACTTCTCAACAACAATCCATCCAGCAATCTATCTGCCTTATGACGGTTTTACTACATTCCAGAAGCCTTGATGTTTTCTCAGGGCATGAGCTTTACATCAACAGGCCCTTTGCTAAATAGTCTTGTCTTGCAAAGTGTAAACATGAGCAAAATTCTTTGGCTCAATTATCCCTATTTTAAATGACAGTCTCATTTCCTTTGCTCCCAACAGCACACTTTATTCTATAAACAAAATTCTAAACTAATGAAAAATGTAAAACAAGATGATGAAAATTCATGTCAGTTGTTTACATTTGTTTTCCCTTATTCATATATAATATCACACACTTGCCTGTTCATGCAACATTTAGAGGATTTCTCCCATGCTCACTTCGAAAACAGTGTATTCTTATTTTATTTTTGGCAATTTCATTACCAGCTTTACACTTAGAGACTGACAGTTTTGCTCATTCCTCTGCAAAATAACTCAAGCTCAATCAGACTGAAGAAAGAGCATTTGTGAAAATCAGTTTTCTGGTCTTGTAACAAATTTTCAAATCAAATTGCTCTGATATATTATTTAGGTGATATCCAAAGCCAATTGATAACACTTTAATTAGCAGTACCAGATTAAAGGGAGTTTAATACAAATGAACACCATTACTTTTCAGATTTTTATCTGTAGAAGCATGTGTACACCATTATCTATTTTCCTTCCACTTCATAATCATACGCTACATTGTGTCAAGAAAAACCCAATAAAATACATGTAAGTTTGTGGTGCCAATGTAACAAAATGTGTACTAGTTAAAGGGCAGTTAATACTTTTCCAAAGCTCTGAAAATATCTAAGAAAGTCAGGCTTAAAGAATACTGACTTCTCACAAATTAAAGCATCTGAAAATCCATTCCAACAGATTTTTTTTCCTTCCTCTCAGATTTATTTGAACTTCAGTTCCAGACTCCCTGTGTCGCCTAGAGCGAGGAAGGAGTCCAGTTCTCAGAGCACAGCAGCTCACAGCTCTCACTCAGCCAGCAGTAAGACCGCTCCAACACAGCCCTTACTGGTTCAGCATGAAGTCTTCATAGAGGGGACAATCCTTCAAGCCCAGTGGGTGTAAGGACCCACCGGACTTGTCTGGCTGCCTCAAAGTGCCTGTGATGTTACGCCACAAATCATCCAACCACTACTTTTGTCCGCCTCCTCCAAACCAGCGAAAGTTGTTGTAAGAAGAGTAAATGCCATCTTTTACAAGAGAAAACATCCATGGATAAATGGCTTTTATCTTTGCAATCACTGTTCTGCCTACTCACTGCTGGGAGGACACTTGGACTATTGCTCCCAATCTCCAGAACTCTGAAGACACCACTGAGGGTGGACAGTCATCAACCATTACTCATTACATTATTAAACTGTTACATGGTTGGTTATTTTACACTTTATTCATGTCTGCTTTACATTTCATTAAAGTTGTTTCATTATTCTTTTTTCAAGGGGAGGGGATGAGGGGTGGGATGGGATTAGTCCACATATGGCAGATGTCTTCTTCCTTTTGGAGTTCCTTTTCTTTTTATGTTTGGTGTTTTTAGTTATTCTCTAATGTTTGTCTGTCATGGAGCATCGTTTGCTGTTTCTTTGACTGTTGCAGTTGTTGGGTGGCAAAGAAAGCACTTGAGGCACTTAAACTTTTCTTTATTCCATACATCACATGATGCAAATAATACAACTTTTTTTGTCTGTTTTTTTTTAATCACTTTCATTGTCAGTATTACTTTCCAACTGTGCAGATCTATACTGTATGAAGAAGATACTTTTGGGGGCCAATTTGAATTGAGATATGATGACATGGATACATATATAAGCTATTAGGCAGCATGGTTGAAGACATATCCATAAGTGCTTCAAGTTTATTAGGAAGTAGATCAGGGACGGCAGCACCTAAAGGGCAAATGACATTTGGGGTTTTGTTAGCGAATACCATGATCAGTGCATAACTGCAGTTACAGTACAGCTATAGATATGGTATGCAACCCTTTGTGCTTTGTTACGTTGCTGACAGCTGGACTGCAAAAGGTATAGATCTCTTGTAAAGATGTAAATAACTGTTTTCCTTGCATCTCCCGCTGTATATATGTTTACAAGCGTGAGGTAGGTACTGCCATTTCTCAGATGTGTTTTACTGCTTTTCCCTGTCGATCCATTTGTGATTGGTTTGGAAATTGTTTTTACCAACTTGGATTGGTGTGTCACCCCATGCTAGCAGCATAGTTTTTCAACTATATAATAAGCATTAAGACAAGCTGAACCTGATGTGATATGCCATTAAGTGGATTGCAGTATTCCCTGAGATGACAGGAGAAAGAGAAAAACAGAGGCTGTTCTTAGTTTTGCGTTCAGAAGGTGACACTCAGTGCGGAACTTGTTGTGTCGGCCGTCTCATTGTTCTCCGGCCAGTAGCTGGTTTCCTTGCCGTCCCTCTCTTCTTTTTTTTCGTCCAGTTGTTTCCTCTATCGGAAGAGGGGCTTTCAGCACCTCTCAGCCAGTCATCTGGAGTGGTCCCGACATCTCTCCCAGCTGTGGATGTTGTTCGGAGGAGTGCAAAGTGTCCTGTTTGCTTGGACGAACACGTGTGTGAGTGTATTTGTGTGTATGAGAGAGCATGCATATCCTCCTCCATGTGAATGATTGTATGTGTGCATAGTTTAAAAGAGTTACTGTCAAGTGGTGCCACTACTACAGATTCATCAAGTCACTTAGCTTACTAAAGACCCCACAGTCTTACTGCTCTTGTCTTTTTGTAAATATACATGTGTATATTACAAAGTAATGTCAGTACTTTGGAAAATGTCTGTCCTAATGAAGAAACGGTACATTAATACAGAAATGATTATGTTTTATTTTCTTATAGGTGCACAGATATCCCTCTTTAGATTCATCCACAGAATCTGCTTGTGGCTCTTCTCCCTATGACATTATTAACAGAAAATATTCAATTTAATGTTTACTACTCTGAATTTGGCCAATTCCAATTGTTTTGTTTTTTTTACACTTTGCAAATTTACTAATTTCCCTAGTAACACTGCTCCAGAAGGTCAGATCTGATCATCAAGGTGACTTTGAGTGATTTAATATGAAAGAATTCTACAATTTGGAAGGAGACTGCTTGAATACCAGAGACTATTTTTCATTCAATTGCTTGCTGCATTTCCCTGTGTATTTATTTAAAAGCTTTAAAGTTACTGTGTAAATCTGAAATGTTGCTATTACAAGTGTCAATGTAAATAAAACTGTATATTGAACTCTTCTGATTTTTTAGTCATGATTTGATTTGATCTATTTTTCTGATTTTAACATAATTTTACTTTTTTAGTTTTCTACAGTGGTCTTTTGGAAACATCAATTTTCAATTTTTGTCAATGATTCTCAATTATATTTAAGTCTGGGCTTTGACTGGACTATTCTAACACATGGATGCTTTGATTTAAATCATGTAGCTCTTGCTGTATGTTTTCCTGCTGGAAGATGTCCCTGTACCACAGTTTCATTTCTTTCACAGCCTCAAACATGTTTTCTTCTAGGCTTGTCCTGTATTTACCTGAATCCATATTCTAACCAGCTTCCCCGACACCTGTACCTGCTGAAGAAAAGGATCCCCATTCCATGATACTGTACAGGCTGTCTCTTTCTCATGCTTGCGCTTATTCCCTCCATTTCTTATGGAAAGTGATTTTCCAGGCACTCTTACTTATAGGTCAGATTTGTAGCGTGCAGGAATAACTGGTCTGCTTCTGTGGTCAGTGCTTTTCTTTTGCTATCCCCCTCAGATTACCTGGATGGCCATGTTTTGGTAGGGATGTAGTTGTTTCTATTTTTAGACAATTCTCTTTGAGATCTTTAAAGTCTGGTATATTGTTTTATCACCCATCTCTGCTTTATACTTTTCCACATCTTTATCTCTGACCTGTCTGCTGTGTCTCTTTGTCTTCATAGTGCTGTTTGTTCATCAGTGTTGTCTAATAAACCTCTGAAGCCTTTAAAGAACAACTGCATATAAAAATGTCTGAATCAAGCCAATAGCAAAGGAAGTTGTGAAGATGCTTTGGAGCTGGTGAATGTCATTATCCACCATGAAATCAGTCTTGTACAGAAATGGACTGAAAGGCCACCCAGTAAGGAAGAAGCCATCACTCCAGAAGCAACATAAAAAGCAAAAGTATACTTTGTAAATGACATAAAGAAAAATACAGAACTGAAGTGTTTGGCCATAATGACAACTACATTTGTAGGAAAAAGTGGGAAGCTTACAGACCTGAGAACACCATCCCCACTGTGAAGTGGTAGCAGATGATAAAGCATCATGATGTGTGGGAGTTTTGGAAGGTAATGCACATAGTCAAATTTGTTACAAAGCAGACAACAAAGTTCTATTTTGGAGTAGCTATCACAAATTCCTGATGTCAGTTCCAGAGAAAATTTGTAGACAGAGTTAAAAAAAATGTGTCAGAGCAAATTGACCTACAAACCTGACTCAGTTACAGTAGTTCTGTCAGGTGGAGTGAGCCAAAATTCTAGCAAGCTGTTGTGAGTTGCTTGAGGACAGAAACCCAAAGCATTTGACCCAAGTCATCCAGTTTAAAGACAATACAAGAAAATGCAACAAAAATGTGTAGTTAAAATTTTGACTCTGAAGAAAGTTTGAAAAGAATTCTGACTGACCTATAACAGGAAAAGTTTAGTCTGATTTAATGTCAAACTGGAAAAAAAAAAAAATTTGTACTTGATAAACTATATATAAATATCTGGCTTCAACTGTATACACAGTTACATCCATAGACAAAAATACTCTCCTCTGCACAAGTAACTGATTATCATGGAATCAAAAAATTTTACACTATGGAACTAACTACAGAAAATCAGTGGAACAGGCCAAATGTACTTCAAAAAAATCTGTATGACCCTCCACACCTTTAAAGTTTTAAAAAGAATATTTGTTTATTAGGGTTGTTAGAAGGTCTGTAGCAATATCAGAGAACCTGATAGTAGTATCTGTTGAAAGCTTTATTTTTCAGGTGGTTATATCAACACCTTAAAGTAATTTAACTGAAGTCATTCTGTCTTTTCTGTCATTTTTCTTAATGGACTCCAAGCCAGAAAAACACACCTGGTCATTCGAAGCAATCCCCCCCCCCCATTCAGATGAGGCTGGTGTAGAAAGCTGTGGGAGCAGTGACCATTGTTTTAGGATCTAACTGATAAGAGGTGGCAGGAAATTCCATCACTGAAGTTTGTTAGTCAGTCTTTAGGAAGCTTTGGAGGAAAATGAGAGCGAGGCTGGGGGGAGTCTTTGTAGCGTCAAAGTTTATTCCTTGGTAGAAGATCAACACTAGCTCACAAAGTCATAAAGTTTTCTCAATTACACCTAAAACAATAAATGTTATCTGTGTTTTCATCACAGGATGGTTGTAATAAAGGCACCAAAATATAAGTTTCTCAAAACATTCACAGAAGTAGTAAAAAGCACTTCCATTCATTTTCTTTCAAACTAACACTGAAATTATTGTTTGTCTGTTGTCAGTTTTAGACAGTAACCAGTTATTCCAAATAGAAAAATAACATATAATCCTTGTGTTTTGAGCTGCAGGTCCTGTGTTGATATATGGTGTCTCCAGTTGCTCAACAAGCTGTGGTTCCTCAGAGTGGTTGTAAATTTGATAAGCATGTCACTCTCCTAAAAACACGGTTTGTGGTAAATCTGGCAGTTTAATGTGAAAAACCGCCTCGTTTAGCACACGGTTGGAAGGAAACAGAGAGGTCTGTCAACCGTGGCCACCAGAGATTCCAGGCCTGTCTTTGCACAGGAGCAGAGCTTTTTCAAGTCTTGATCCGGATTTCCAGAGAATAAAACACTGCTTTAAGTAGCCAACGAGAGAAATTAACTTCCAGTCATAGTGAATCTGCCCAAACATGGATTTATTTTGAGAAAAGAAGTATTTAACAACATCCCTCCAGGGTCTCCATTAAATGACCCCCTTAGACTGGATCACAATGTTTTTTTCTCTCCATCATGTGATGCTTCATGCTACAACATGTGATGCTTGGGCACCATCCTTTTTGTCAGTGATCTACTATTAACACAAATAGCATCAAGTCCTCCTTTTAAAATAAAGGCTGCCTTGATGTACACTAAAACACATTCCCATATGCTCTGGACTCCCATGACTGGAAACTGAATACCAGCATTGTCACAAACTTTGTTCTTCTTTAGAAAACATATTGTATCAGTTCACATTATTTTTCAGCAAATACAATATCTTATGTCCAAACTAAAGTCAGTACAATGAAAAAGTTTTTACTCTCTTTAAGACTCATTCGGTTTTTGCTTTTTTGTCACAATTAAATTTCTTAGATCAAAGACAACAATAACTTGAGTTGATACAAAAAGCAGTTTTTAAATGATAATTTTCTTTGTTAAGACAAACAGAATATTCAAAACAACATGGCCCTATGTAAAAAAAAAAAAAAAAAGGTCATTGCTCGCTAAACTGGCAATGATTGTTTTACATCAATGTGCAGGAATTTTGGCCAATTATTCTTTGAAAAATATATCATTTTAAATATATCACATGAAGGGTGTTTGAGCATGAACAGTATGTTGAGGGTCATGCCACAGCATTTTAATCTGATTGAGAACTGGGCTTTGCTTAGGCCACTCAAAAGCCTTTGTTTTTTTTTGTTTTTTTTTAAGGAATTCACTGCTGGACCAGCTGCTGTGCTTCAGGTTATTGCACAACTCAAGTGCACTTAAGCTTAAAATCAGACAGATTTTTCCTTCAGGATTTCAAGGCAGATAGTAGAATTCATGGTTCCAGCATTTGCAGCAATTCATGCAGGTCCAGAAGAAGGAAAGCAGCCCTAAACTATTAAACTACTATCACCATATTTAGCTATAAACATGATATTCATTTTCTACCATGCTGTGTTATTTTTACATATCTAATGCACACTTCCAAAAACTTTTACTTTTGTCCAGTCCCTCCATCATGAATATGTCATTGTGTTGTGATTGTCAGCAGTGGTTGTTGCCTTGGAACTCTCCTATAAATGCCATTTTCCTCTCTCCTACTGTTGAATCACGGACACTGACTTATATGTCTGATCCAAGTGAGGCCAGCAGAGCTTTAAATGGTCAAAATTGTATTATGACCTCTTGGATGTGCTTATTGAGTAATTTTTGGTAGGCTGGCCACTCTTCCGAGTTTTTTCCATTTATGGATAATGGCTCTCACTCTCAATGTGGTTTACTGGAGGCCCTAAGCCTTAAAAATGGCTTTGTAACTTTTTTTATGACTTCTAGATGTCTGTGACTTATTTTCTGCCCAGTTCTTGAATTTCTTTAGATCAATGCACAATGTATTGCTATTTGAGATCTTTTAGCAAACTTCATGTTGTCCAAAAGGTTACATTTAAGTGATTTTTTTGATCCTGGATATTGGGAAGATGTCAGACTTAGGTGTGGAAAGAAAGTAAATTGAACCAACAAGTTGTGGTTATTTCATGACTCAGCGAGAAGGGCAATACTATTTTCATGTATTAAAGGTTGGTTTCAATAGCTTTTTTGTCCTTGATAATTGAAATCATTATTTATAACTGCTTTTTGTGTTTACATATTTAGTCTTTATCTCATTTGATACTTGATGAACTGAAACATTTAGGTGATGATATTTGTGAATGAGTTAATATTTTCTTATGACACCGTACTTTTTACTGTCTAAATTCAGTTAACTGATGAGTTGTGGTGAAAAAAAGAAGACAGCAAGGTTGCAGCATATGGGCAATATTTTATGCGTCACCACCCATTCTAGTAGTTACTCAAGCTGCAAACATGTAATCCTGAGAGCACCCTGACAGGACAAGGAGGCAGGAGGGGTTGCAACTCAGAAGCCATGAGATACAAACCCCACAGAGGAAACAGGCAGAGATGGCACAGGCCTGATGAGCTCGTATATGTGCGTGTGCAGATGGCTGCTGTGGGTTTGCATGTGTTTGTGGTATGGGTGTTAGGGGAGGTAGAGTTTTATCTAAGGTACACTGCACTTCCTCATATGGTAAGAGGGAACCTTCTGTTCCCAGGCCTTATGTATGAGAGGTCATTAATAGGCTAGATTCAGACCCAGAGCTCCAGAAATCAAACAGATGGCTCTCATAACGTTGGTGTAAGCTTCCAAAATGCTACACAAACTTCAAGAAAAACTTTCTAGACAGTTTTCCAACACTGAGTGAATTGGCTTTAGAAACTGTTATGTCTTAAGAAATTATAATGTGTTTAAATTTTGAAAGGCTTTTATAAGACCACCCAATCCATCTTCTGTTGCAGCAACAATTATTTCAGAGTTAAAGCTGAAGGCCTCAGTGGAGGCAGGGATGTGTTTTCTGGTTATATGGATAGACCTGTGGACTGTTAGAGTAGAATAGAATAGAATAGAATAGAAATATTCTTTATTGTCCCACGATGGGGAAATTTATATGCAACAACAGCAAAATGGCAGTGACAGGCAACACCAGAAAAATAGACTCACAAAGAATATAAAATATATATAAAAAACAGAATAAATAATTAAAAAAAATACTGCACAGTAAGGCAAAATTTCAACATGAATACTGTGTAGTTGTGAAAAATACTCCAGTCCAGAAGAATGTGCAACTGAGTTGTTTAATTAAAAATCTACAAGATGTGCATGTCTCTGAGCATTAAAAATACAAGCTATTTACAGTTTGTGGCAATAGAATGTTCTTGTGCTTCTATGGGGCATGGTGGTGTTGGGGGTAGCAATTCTCTCAATGTTCTTGGCAGATTGCAGTCATTCTCTCTATATATGGTTATGTTCTTTGGCTTTGCAGAAACTTTGTGGTCCTGGGTAGTGTGTTTTCTGACAGGTTTTTAAAGGGTGTTGCATTGTGTGAATACCGTAGATTTGGCAAGTGTGGCCTGCTGGGTCTTGAACATTTTCTTCCCTGTGCTCAATGCTGTTTCATTCCCTCATCTGCTGCATGTTTTTGCTGAATTGGCTACCTTTGAGGGCCTGCTCCCAGGACTGTTGTGCGGTACCTTCTCTCTCTTCCTTTGTGACCACCTCCACACTTCAGAAAACATATGCCATCATGGCTATGCACACATCCATACATGAGTATGCACACACAGACAAGATGTGAACATGAATGCAGCAGGGGCACAGATGAAGTACACACAAACCACTTGACAGTAGAAGTGATCATTTTCAGAGCCATCAAAGAAGTATGCACAAAGCTCAAAAAGTGTATTGCATCTGTGAGCAGCATAGCCTAAACTGTCTTACACAGCATAACTTAATAACTTTCCCTAGGATGTTCCAATGCAGGCACAAGCTGGTGTCTATAAACTAATTTCCTTTTAATTGCTAGGAGATAGTGATGTGAACTCTTCTTGGCAGTTCACATGGAATGCCAGTAATACCGAAACTTTTTGTTGTCATCGGCCTTTTTCTGTGCTGCTGTGGTTAGTGCTTAACTGCTGTCTTCCAGTATAGAGCTTTCTAACCGTTGGTAGGAGTTTTCAGTCTTGGACTCTGGGATTAATTTACCAGTTTACCACTGGGGTGATCTTCCTGATGTACTCCAGGATTTTTTCGTCTGTTTTGTGCTGGATACTGACTCACTGGTCCTTGGCCTCCCTCTTTCTGATGATATAGAGTCTCAGCATGCTGAACCTTTAGTGGAATCTTCTGGGCATTGTGAGTAGCCCCCAGCCCCCACATCTTGGTATCCATGGCTTCTATCTCTTCCTTTAGCTAGGCAAACATGCCAGCAATGTGTCTGGTGACTGTGTTGTGGTAATGGCATGGGCTTTCTTCTTTGCATTTAGTTGGTTTTTAAGGACCTGTCTTTCTCACTGTAGGTAGCTGGTCATAACTGGCTTCCTTCTGGCTTCACCAAGGTTGCCATTTTCCTGTGGGATCCCAAGGTAATTGAGGCTGTCTTGAACATATGCAATGTTTCCATATGGTCACTGGACCCCTTTGGATGTGATCATCTTTCCTCTCTCAGATACCAGTCAGCCACATTTATTCAATTTCAATGTCATCCTGATGTCCTTGCTGTATATCCTGGTTATGTGGATCAGTGAGTTGACATCTCACTGACTATTGGCATGCCATTTTGATGTCATCTATATAAAGGGGGTAACAGATGATGGCTCTAACCCTATATTGGTATCCAAAGCCACTCTTTTTGATCATCTGGTTTAAGGGGTTCAGCCAGAATCTCTTATCTCTTCAAAGCAAGTATAAATTTGTGATAAATTGTGCAGAGCAACAATGGTTTAAACAGGTTTAAACAAGCCTTGATCAGAACCTCTTGCCAGGGCTGAACTGGGAACAAAAAAATTACCCTGGCATTTTTGGCGGCAGACCATACAAGGTCATCCATACATACATACATATATATATATATATATATATATATATATATATATATATATATATATATATATATATATATATATATATATATATATATATATATATATAGAGAGAGAGAGAGAGAGAGAGATAAATAGTAGTTGTGTCCCCCCCCAAAAAAAAAAAATTTACTGGCCTCATTTGGCCACCCCTATGAAGATTTTCTGGGGGCACCACTGGGACTGACAGTAGCTAATATCTGATGTTTTCCTCAATCTGTCCCTGGGTCATGTCTCCCTCCTCATCTTCTTCTGACAAATCCACCTCAACACCTAATTTTGCCTCCTTCTCCAGCCCTGCTGCTGCAGTAGAACTTGTGGTAACAATAGCAAACATATTAGTTATGACACATTTTGCTGCATCGACTTGCAGGCTTTTTAGTCATTTTTCTTGCAGTTTTTCTGCACCCCGGGCTCACCCCTAACTATAACACTACCTTTTGCCTGGTACGCCAGACGACTCGTCCAACCTTGTCTGCAGTCAATTGCTGGGATTAGACATCCCAACAGAAAACTCTAGAATTTAAATACAATGTATTTTCACACAGTGCAACAGTAAGACATTTTGCATATCAGAGAGAAAGCCTGCATGTTTGGCTATAAAACAGATGATGAGAAATTTCAGATTTAGATAAAGATAATTCAGTCTTATCAGTCTCACTCACAGCCAACCATTACAACCTTCTGTCATTTTTCAACCTGGCTAAATTTTTTTATGTGAGCCAATATTTGTGAATGGTTGTATGCCCTGATATCAGTCTCTCTCTCCTAATCTAACAGTGTCAACAGACCTTGTACGGTCATGCATTTTTTTTTTTTTTTTTTTTTACCTGGAAGAAACACCTTGGTTCCCAAACATTTTACCGTTGGCTAACAGAACCAGTGTCTTCTGCAAGGTGTGCTAGGTTTTCTGTTGTATCATTCCATTGGGCAACAGTGTATCACCTGTCTGCTCATCAATTATTCAGTTGGTGCACCAAGGTAGACAAAAGCAGGTATTGAGTTCACTTTAATCTCCAATTTCCTTGGATTTGACTCATCCCAATGTTTACCCCACGTTATCGGTGCCAAACAAACCATTCATTCCAATTCCACAGTTGTGTTGTTCCAAGTTATTTTTTCTCTGGTGTTGAGAGGCTTTTTTTGCTTTATTGTAACAGTTAAGCCAAGTATTTTATGGATATACACTTTTTTTTTTAAAAACTTTCACATAAAAAGTCCAATTGAACACTAACCTTTTCTGTTTATAAATCTTAAGTTTCCACTGTCTTTTCTGTTTTGAAGGAATGTGTATAAATCTCATCTCACTGCAAAAAGGCATAAATTCAAATTAGCATTCGCATCAATTATCTGTTGGTGTGAAGATATAAATAAACTCAATTTAAATAAGACATATGCAGCACCGAGTGAAAAAAACCTTTTAATATTTATCCACAATAAAAGTATTCAATGTCTTTAATCTGAACTTTTTTGGTAGATCAGTTTAAATTAAAGCATAACTGTGAAGTGAAAGGAGCATGATACATTGTTTTGACATTTTTTTTACTGATAATATCTAAAAAGTGCTATGTACATTTGTATTTAGCCCTTCTTACCCTAATACCCTTAAATAAAATCCAGGACAACTATTCCCCTTCAGAAGTCATCTAATTAGTAAATCAAGTACACCTGTGTGTTTACTTTCAGTATAAATCCAGCTGTTCTGTGAAGGAACTAATGTTCTCTAACATTATTCACTAATGTTAGAGAACACTAATGTTCTCACTAATGTTCTCTAACATTTGAGGTTAAAGTTGTGGAGAAGTTTAAAGCAGGGTTAGGTTGGGGCGTCGCGTGGCGTAGTGGGTAAAGCAGGCGCCCCGCATGCGGAGGCAATTGTCCTTGTCGCGGTTGTCAACTCCCGATCTCAGAACCTTTGCCGCATGTCATTTCCCCCCTTCTCTTCCCCTTTCCTGTCTACATACTGTCACAAAAATTTAAAAAATGGCTCCTAGCACCCAAAACAAACGTTGAAAAAAAAAAAAAAAAAAAAAAAAAAAAAGCAGGGTTAGATTATAAAATAATATCCCAAGCTTTGAACCTCTGACACGACACTGTTTAATCCATCATGTAAAAATGGAAAGATTATGGCACAATCACAAACCTCCCAAGATATGGTCATCCATCAAAACTGATGGACTGGGCAAGGGGAGCAGAATTCAGAGAAGCAGCCAAGCGGCCAGTGGTAGAAATAGTTATGCACTTAAAAAAATCAGTTGTTTTTTTTTTAATACTGGCCATTTTTTAAAATCCATAAAGCTCCACATAACATTGTGCATGTGAAACCTACATGCACAATGTTATGTGTGATGAACATCCAACACTGCAACTTACTTTGAACTTATCTCTTGGGGAAAACATGGTGGTGGTTACTTCATGATGAAGGTATCATGATTTCGACTACCAGGATAGGAAAGCTGGTCAAACACGGTGAGATGGTGAATGGAGTTAAGAACAGGGTAATTCTGAAAGTAAAGCTGTTAAAAGCTGAAAATGTTTTAAGACTGAGGCAGTCTTACCCTCCAGCCAGTCAACAACCCTTAACATACAGCCAGAGCCACTGATCACAGTATATTCATGTGTTAGAATAGTCCAGTCAAAGTTAAAACCATAATTCAATTAGTAAGACTTGATAGCTGTTGTTCACAGACACTCTGTATTTAGTTTGATTACAGCTAAGTAATTTGTAATTATGCAAATTTGCATTCTTGGGTGCATACCGGTCATTTGTGCCCTGAAGTTCCCAAATCTCAGTCCTCTCCAAGACTCCCCCTTGAGATCCTGCTCATGAACACCATTTACAGGATTGGTGACAAGGATATGTTTGATTGTTTACCTTTTTACATGTCCACCTTATCTTACCAAGTGTAAACAGTCAAAGTTCCTGTTAGTGATCTCAACTGAGTCAATGCCAATTCAGAGCAAATCTAAGAAATGTGATTGTAGAATTATGTAAGTCTGGAATGTCACTTGGAGCTACTTTCTTAAACCTTCTAATTTCATGATCACAAGTTCAGATTATTTCCACTGGCAAAATGCTACACTCAGTCCATAATGGCATGTCATGTACCTCTTTTTTATTCCATTTCAAGTCTTCAGAACTTTGAGAGAATTGTTACTTTGTTAGTTAGGTTTCTATGGGTATTATGATTTGACCTTTATCCCTTTCTGGTTCAAATTGCACTTATCTAATGCCATCTAATGTTAAAAGTTCTTGCATCAACAAAAGTTAACTGATAACTTTGCATGAAATTCACTGTGTAAAAGTGAAAGAAAAAAATGCTACAGACAATATAATGAACTGGGCAATTAAAAGTTTGAAAAAGAAAAAGGTTTGCAACAGTCAACACAGAATAACTCCATGGCAAGATTCACAGGTTTCTACAACATGGCATTTTTCAGTTTGAGAGGAAACACTTTCCCACACACATAGATGCTTTCTCCTGATAACAGTTTACCTCAATAACATAATGGCAGATCTGACTTATGCTTTAGATGAGTTTATGAATGCTACAAAGAAAAGACAACCACTCTGTACATATCAGACATTCAATATATCATGACTGATTTAGTTTGCTTTTATTAAAGGTGACAAGGATCTTTGTTTGTACTGAGTGACTAAAGTACATGCAAGCATTAGCACATTTTAAAACAAGCCCTGAGGTTGGTATGCTTCTTGCAGTTTTTAATAAATGGGTGTGGGTAGGCTCTGAAAGGCTTCACTGTTTACACACTACCACAAACAAGGCAAAAGGCAAACACTGAGGTTAGCTTTCAACAAATTATACTGCCTATCAATATCAACATTTTTGGCAATTCAAGTCTGTTATTTTGGTTCTGAATTGATTTTGCATTGTATGTAGTAATTTGAGCTGAAACACAATCCATAGCAGGCACAAAACCTTTCTGATAATTGGACAATATCCTTAGTTAACCTCTTGAACAAGAACATTCTTAAAGTTTAATTTATACATACCAGATATACTGAATACAATCATGCACTCCTATTATTTTATGTTTCAAAATCCTTTTCAAAATTATCCAGAAACAACCGATATTATTTTCACCTCAGGAATCAGCCTCACTATGTTTTAAGTGGTAGCATTCCAATCTTTAAAGTGGAATTTACTGTTTAGACTCAAAGTCTCCACATTCTGAGTCAGGGCCCATTCTGGCAAAAATAAAGTGTCAAGAACAGATGAAATAACAGACAGATGTAAGAGAAGACTACAATTCAAGGCTGTTGTACACATGCGCCATTCTCATACTTAGACCCTATTTCCCAGGGTCTCTGTCACCTGTAGATGATTTTGGGGCTTTAAGTATTTCGTTAAGTAAACTGTGGATATTAATGGGTTTATGCACCTCAAGAGAGATTGTTCACGAGACCCGCATGAGTTTCACTTTGGATTTATAATTTATGCTTTCAGAAAATACATGTTTTCTCTAAAAAAAAAAACAAAACAAAACAAAACAAACAAAAAAAATCACTTATTTTAGAGCAAGCACTCGCTTTACATTTCATGGTATTTAAAGGTTTTTTTGATGAGATACCAGAAATAGTGCAGGTTTTTAGCTACAGTTCAACATAGAACAGTGCTCTGCTTCCCCACCCGCTCCTGTGAGCCATCAGTCAGCTGAATACTCTGGGAGAAGGGGGTATACTCTCTGGAAATTCAAACCTATTTTAGAATTTGGCCAAGAGTTGGAGGACGGACTCACAGAAATCATACCTCTGCTGGTGCTTAGTTTTATTTTTTCTCCTTTGAAAGGGATAACACATCATGCAGAAAATAAATATTTACAAAAACAAAAATCTGTAAAACAAGAAATCTAAAAATCTTCAAATTAATCAAACTGAATTCATATCAAAATTACAACACAGCACAAGGCCGCTGGCTGTGGACTTCTGGCATTAAGTGCTATTGAAGCTCAAAGTGCAAATCCCTGGCATGGGAGCTTTAATAGGAGTTCAATCCCCATTGCAAAATTGCAATCAAAACATGGAATATTAAGCATTACCCAGATCTATTAATATAACTATGATGTAATTAATTTGTTTGGTTACATATGTATGCATTTTTTAACAGTGTAGCACACAAAAACACCCCTAGAAAGTGCATTACAAATGGAGCATCCTATAATCAACTTGTCTATATAAGGCTTGGGAGGCCTCCTGCTTTGGTTTGATATGCTACGCTGGAAAAACACCTCATGGTAAGATAGAAACAAACAACACCCAACACTTGGAATCCTTCATATTAACATGAAGTAACCAACAAGCCATCAGAATCAATACATTCACAGCAGAGTACAACTCAAACAAAGCACCACAATTCTCTAAGCCAGCCAAATAAACCAAAATAAAAAGAATTGTGTAATCACTGGCTGTTTGCCAATACTGTATGAAAGGTATGTATCTTGAGACAGGGGTTATCACATGACACCCTTCCTCCTCACATCATATTTAGTCTTCAAAGGATAATCTTCTGATTACTAAGCTATCATATATTTTTCCTGTGTTGACTAGGCAGCACTTGTTGCTTCTCTGGAAGTCTATATTTGTTCACTTTGTTCTGAAACAAAAGATTACAAGAGTATGTCTGTCTGTAAAGTAAACAGCCTTCTGTAGATGGAAGCAAACAGCATTACCAGTTAGGTAGCTAAAATCAATGCATGATGCCCCAAAAGTCACTTTACTAAAACCAGAACAATAGGAACAGCTTGAAAATCTGTGAGTTAATCAGCTTTAGGATTAAAACTAAGTTAATGTTAATTCATTGTTAATTTTTTCCAGCATAGTGTAATTCAACATTCATATGATTTAAGATTTTAATCTTGTTTTAGACTGTCAACCTGCCAAGGACTGTAAATGAGAATTATCCTCTATGGCTGCATCTTTCACATTGACACAATGGACTGAAAATGTTGAATAATGTACAATGTCAGTTTTAAAACACTTTGTGCTGATTTTAAACAGTGTCTGCACATTACTCTGTGTTCTACTCCTATTGTGTGTGCTTAAACTTAAAATAATGATGAATATATATTATTCTATAATTAATTTTATCAAGTTGATACTATTTCACTTGTAGTAGTAATAGAAGTTGGTCTTTCATTTGAACTGAAACTAATTACTAAAACAGTAAAATACTTGTTTTTCTGAATACACTGAAACTGAACAGATGTTGTTTTTGCTTCAGGGTAACATACCACCAAAATCTCTTACTGGCCCTTGCATATCAATTTTGAGTAAAGGAAAAAAAAGATGGAACCTGGAACTAACTTTTTTCTTGTTTGACACGATTGGAAAGTCAAAAGAAATCAGCCAATGTATCAGGAAAAGAAATGTGGAGCTGCACCAGTTTGGTTTATCCTTTGAACAATTTCCAGATGCTTGAAGGTCAACTGTTCAAACAATTGTATGTAAGTATAGACATGATTGGAATGTCCAACCACCATACCACTCAGGAAAGAGCTGGGTTCTGTGTCCCAGAGATGAATGTGTTTTGGTCCAAAATGTGCAAATCGACCCCAGAACAAAAGCGAAAGACCTTGTGAAGATGCTGGCTAAACCTCATAAGACAGTGTCATTATTCACAGTGAAACGTGTCCTGTACCAAAATGGGCTGAAAGGCCACTCAGTGAGGAGGAAGCCATTATCCCAAAAGAATAAAAGAGTCAGATGTCAGTTTGCAAGTGCACACAGGGACAAAGACCTTCAATTATGGAGATATGTCCTGTGGTCTAATGAAGCTAAAGTGGAACTGTTTGGCTATAATGATCATCATTACATTTGGAGCAAAAATTGGGAACTTGTAAGTTTGGGAACACCATCCTAACGGTGAAGTATGGGGGTGGCAGCATCATGTTGAGCTGTTTTTGAAGGACGTGGTACACTTTATAAAATAGATGGCATTATGAGGAAAGAACATTATGTGGAAATATTGAAGTAATATCTAAAGACATCAGCCAGGAAGTTAAAGCTTGGCTGCAAATGGGTCTTCCATTTGGACTATAACCTTAAACATACAGTCAGAGTGGTTGCAAAGTGGCTTAAGAACAATAAAGTCAATCTTTTGGAGTGGTTGTCACAAAGCCTTGACTGAGGCAGCCTACAAACCTGACTCAGTTACACCAGTTCTGTCATTGGCCAGAATTCCAGCAAACTATTCATACTACTATTATTAGAAGATTATGGAAGGAAACCCAAAACATTTGACCCAACTCATACAGATCCAAGGCAATGCAACTAAATACTGAGAAAATGTATGTAAACTTCTGATTTTGAACACATTAACAAATAAATCTCTGAAGCATTCTTCCTATTATTATTGTGGCATTTAACAAATAGGAATAGTTTTGGTCATTCTAACTGACCAAAACCAATAAAAGTTTAATGATTTAACTTCAGACAGCAAGGACAAAAATGTGTATGTGTCTTTTTCCTTCTGCAAACCCTTCTGCAAATAATATTACTATCTCTTTGCTCTGTGTGGTGTGGTTCAAACATCCTGTTTTTGCTTTCATTATTTTAAGAGTGAGGATATCAGTCTTCCTTCCCCTCTAATCTAAGTTGTGTCGCTAGTAAAATAAACATCCATAGATTATTCAAGAGCATCACATGCGTCATTTGTCCCTTCCTTTGTATTTATATTCATTTATTTAAACTAAAATATGAATTACAGTTTATGCTTTGCCTTACCAAAGACAACTGAATTGTCTTCTATGTCGTGACTCATTAGTTTCAAGTAAGAAGCAGTGATACCTGAGCAAAGAATGTTGTCTCTCCATTTAAAGAAGGTGATTTTATCGTCATGCCAACTCAAAGCTCTGTCTGAGTAAGATATTAATTTTAAATCTTCCCTAACAACACTCTTCTTTTCAAAAGGCATTTAGGCGCACTGTCTCATGCATGCATAATTGTAATACCAGAAGAGATGGCTTCACTTTATTGGCTGCCTTGGGCCTTGTTCACAGCGAGGCTTTGTATTTTGCAAAACAAACTACTGTTTCTGATCCTCTCACCCATATGCAAATGTTAATTTTGGTCAGGAAGACCTTTTTTTGTGTGTGTGGGTTTTTTTTTTTTTTTACGAAGATTCAAAACTGAGGTTGTGGTTTAAACAATATCCTCCCAGGCAACTTTAAACATTCCTACTATTGGTTTGTACATTGAGCATGCACTAGAAACCACATCAACAATGTCCCCTCATTTGTCCTCTCATCATTACAGTTTTGCTGGAAAGAATATGAATAAATTTTAGAGAACTTGTCAACAATGTCAACTTAAAAAGAAATGCATGAATTGTTTTGTTCTGAAATTAGAACCAAAGAAGAATGAAAACCTCAGCTCAAAATGTAGTTTTATATTTTGACTCAGTATCTGTGTTAACGCTGACACTGACATGGATGCTCCAGAGATAGTTGAAACTTATGTGTTCTCATCTGGACAGGAGTTTTTTTTCCAAACAGAAAAGTTGTTATTAATTTAAAATGAAGTAGTGATTAATTCATCTGACCACACACCAAAACTGGAAATGATGCTTTTAAGTCATTATCATGTATAGAAACACTTATAGTACAGTAAATTCCTGAAATACTCATCCATCTTGTTGTTTCTTCAGTAAAAGAGGAAAATACACATATTTTTTATTTTTTGATATAGTGCTAAAGTGCTAAAGATACAACTTCTGTTTTTGGGTTTGTTTTTTTGTTTGTTTGTTTGTTTGTTTTGTATGAAGTATCATGGACCATTGGTGGTAGATTTTACTGTAGTCGTGGTGCTTTTTTAGTTGTTTCCATTGAGACACTACATGTGGGAGTGGCTGCCGTTATTGTAATAAATGGTGATGGATTCTGATGCACAAAATTGAGGGATTGCTAAATGTTTGTTCTGCTGCATCCTGCATTAACTGGTTTTGTGAGCTAATATTTGTTTGCACGTAGAATTAATAAAGTCCAGTGGTTGGATTTGGATTAGAAATTTGATTTAAAAGACAAAAAACAAACAGTTTGGGCTAATAGGGTTTGGTAAACAGTAGAAATGTCATACTATTATTATTAATATTAATGAATTATGCTGAATGTCCCAAAGTAGAGAACAGGAAAAACCACTGTGTGAATTGTGGTTTGTTTTGGGAATGAACAAATAGAAATACTAACTGAATAGTAAATGTATTTGATTGAAATGCAATGCTTTTCTCTTTTTAATCATGTGCCTTCTGTTATTCTTGTAACATGACACCTGTTTTGTAAGTGAAAGAGTAAAAGTTATGACTTTAATAACTGTTTCAGCATTACAACTTTGTTTGTTGTAATGCTCTAAACCAGTGGTTTCCATAGTAGAGATCAGGTTCCCAATGGGAAGTTGCTGTTTCTGATATGGGCGACATGGGGAGCTACCCAAGGCAGCTTCTCATCTATGGAGGCATGAACTCCCGGACCCCCACCTCCACACACACACATGCACGTGTGCACACATGACATGCCCTGCCGCATGCTCCTCTCAACGTTATCGCACTGCGTGCAAAGCAGTCAGGCTCAGAGGTGTTGCATGCAGCTGGTGGTCAACACCTCCTCTCTTTTCCTCTCCACCATCGGATAGAGCCCTGCCCTGGTGACGGGCCGGCTGACCATCCAGGTAACAAAAAAAACGAGTGTATTTGCCTCCTAAACCTCAGATGCAAAAATTAAAGCTTATCTTGCCTCAGTTCTGTCTAAACAGAGGGGCCACTCAATGATATACCTTTCCCCATAGTGCCTTCTATGGCTCCCACCAGCTTCCAGGAGAATGTTTAAAATGTAGTTCTTAGATTAAATAAAATAAAGAAATAAATACATTGAAATGTATCTCATAAATGTAGTTATATTTTTTATAATTGTCCCTGATGACTTTTATTTGACTCATGTCTTTTTTTTATTGCGAATGACAGGTTCTGTCTATTAAGCATTTCATTTAGATACATAAATGAGGCCAAATGAGCTGGGTAACATATTCCTCTATTAAAAATACCTTAAAAAACATGGGGGATGTAGATAAAGTTGTATTTTCTATTTATGTGTGTAAAAATTTTGATGTGATGATCAGAGTATTTTCATATGTAAATAATATCAGCAGGCATCTTATCAGTTCTCAGGGATTGTAGTTAATATAATTCATTTGAACTCTGAGAATAATTTCTATCATATATCACACTGGCTACGTGCAAAAGTGTAGATGATTCTATAGCTGCTTAGGATGACATATTTGGTTTTCAGCAGAAAAATATTACAGTTTTGAAGATTTAAATTCTTCTCAAACTAAACATAGGAAAGTAATACCATGATTACTAATGGCAATGATTCTGTGGTGTAGCTTCCATTAACTGGAAGAGGTATTGCTTGGTCTCCTATTCTGAATATTTAACAAACTGGAAATATATGTTGGCCTGTTTGTTTTTGTCTTAGTTGTTAACCAATTGCTGCATTGGTACAACAGCCCTTAATCACTTCACATTTCTTGGGAAAGTTATGTTATCCTGCTGTAACTACTCTATTGCATTAGGCTGATTCTTAACAACGATTTCATAGCCAAATTCAAATTCAAAAATACTTAATTTATCCCAAAGGGAAATTAAATGATGATGTAACTCATTTAATTAAGGAGTTATTATAGATTGTGATGGCTGTGGGCAGGAAAGATCTTCCGTAGCAGTCCGTTTTACAACCAGGGTGAAAAAGCCTCTGACTGAAGAAACTTTGTTTTCCAATGACAGTCTCATGAAGAGGATGGTCAGGGTTGTCCATAATTTTCTTAATTTTATCCAAAATCCTTCTTTGCATAAACATCTCCAGAGGTTCCACAGTCATTCCCAGAACTTCTTTATCAGGTTGTTGAGCCTTTTTAGGTCCCTGGCTCTGATGCTGCTGCCCCAAGAGATGATGGCAGAGGAGATGACACTCTCAACAACAGACCTATAGAAGACATGCAACATCTTGCTGCAAACCTTGATGAGTCTTAGCTTCCTCAAGAAATACAGTCTGCTCTGTCCCTTCTTGTACATGGCTTCACTGTTGAGTCTCCAGTCAAGTCTGTTATCTAGATGAATACCAAGGTATTTATATTCCTCAGCCACCTCCACTTCTTCTCCCATGATGAAAATAAGGTTTGATCTGACCCTGTTTCTCCTGAAATCTACAATCATCTTCTTTGTTTTGTTCACATTCAAGATAAGATGATTGTTTCCACACCATGCCACAAAGCAGTCCACCAGCTCTCTGTACTTAGCTTCTTGTCCATCTCTGATACACCTGTCAACTGCAGAGTCATCTGAGTGTTTCTGTAGACGACAGGAGTCTGACTTATGCTGGAGGTCTGAAGTGTACAGAGTGAAAAGAAAAGATGAGAGTACAGTCCCCTGTGGTGCCCCTGTGCTGCTAACTACCTGGCTAGACACACAGTCCTTCAGTCTCATAAACTGCGATCTGTTTGTCAAGTAGTCACTGATCTAGGCGATTGTTGAGGCCTCCACAAGAGTTTCAGACAAAGCAAATCAGGCTGAATTGTGTTAAATGCACTGGAGAAATCAAAGAACATGATCCTCACAGTGCTGCCTGCTTTGTCCAGGTGACAATGGATTTGTTGAAGCAGGTGTGTGATGGCATCTTCAACTCCAACTCCACGGTGATAAGCAAACTGCAAGGGGTCCTGATGTTCTGGTTTGCTTACTCAGGTGGGCCAACAGGAGTCTCTCCAGGACCTTCATGATGTGGGATGTCAGGGCAACAGGTCTATAATTGTTGATGACTAATGGGTGAGTTTTCTTTGGTACCGGAACCAGACAGGATGTCTTCCACAACAGTGGTACCTTTTCTTGGGTCAAGCTAAGGTTGAAGAGGTGTTACAGAATCCCACAGAGCTGCTCTGCACAGGCCTTCAGGACTCTGGGGCTGACACCATCTGGTCCTGCAGCCTTGTTCTGGTTCAGTCTCTCCAGCTGCCTCTTCACCTGACTTCTAGAAACAGAAAAGTGGGAGTGGGAAGCAAAGGGAGCATTAGCATCTCCTGATTTGGTTGAGGACAAACTTGTGGAAGCAGAAGAGTCAATGCCTGAGGTTGAAGATAAAACATATGGGATTTGACAAGAAAGCTGTGGGTCAAAGGAGGGTGGGATGTCTGTTTTACTAGGGGCAGGAGGGGAGGATGGTGAGCTTGTTCCTGAACTGAACCTGTTGAAGAATGTGTTCAGGTCATTTGCTCTGTCCAGACTTGAAGCTATCTGATTCTTCTTCTACTTAAAGCCTGTGATCTTCTTCATCCCTGACCACACATCTTTAATATTGTTCCTCAGCAGTTTACTTTGTATATACCTCCTTGCTGACTCTAATCTTAACTTTGAGCTGCTTTTGTATACTCCTGAAGAACTCCCTGTCTCACTCCCTAAAGGCTCTTTTTCCCTGTTTAACAGTTCCTTTAGCTCACTGGTGATCCAGGGTTTGTTAGTAGGGAAGCATCTCACTGTTCTGGTGGGGATGGTGTTGTCCAAACAGAACTTTATATAGTTGGTCACACACCCAGTCATGGCATTAATGTCCTCTCCTTGTGGTTTGCAAAAAGAAATCCAATCAGTGGCATCAAAACAACCCTGTAGGGCTTCTTCAGCTTCCTGTGACCATTTTCTCACAGTCCTTTTTGTTCCAGATAGTCTCTGGACAAGAAATATATGCATCCTTGACATTTGTGTAAAACAAATCCAATGTGTTGTTTTCTCTGATAGATCAGCTGACAAACTGTTGAAACATTGGCAGTATAGAAGAGAGTGAGGCATGATTAAAATCACCAGATATTGCCAAAAAAGATTTGGGGTGTTGTGTATTGCTTCAAATGTTTCACACAGTGTTTTTTCCTTGTGATCTCATCAACTTTGTGAAGAGCACCTGTCCCTCATGCAGCAAAACACCAAATAGCATCACCAAAGTCATCAAAAGAATTAGAATATTGCAAAAAAGTTCGTTATTTTTGGTAATCATTTCAGAAAGTAAAACATTATATGCATGGTGCATACAGTGAAACATTTCTTGTCTTTATAATTTGTTATTTGCCAGGTTTGAGTCCCAGCCTGCTGACATTTGCCAAATGTCTTCTCCCTCTCTCATAGCCCACTTTCCTGTCACTCCACTATCAGATAAAGGCCACTAGAGCCACAAAAACCCTTTAAAAAAAAAAGTCAGATATTGAAAATTCACGGTGTTACACCCTATTCAGCTAATTAACTTAAAATATCTGCATAGGTTTCCTGAGGCTCTAAACCAGTGGTGTCCAAATCCAGTCCTCAAGGGCAGGTATGGTGCATGTTTTGGTTCTATCCCTGGTTCAACATACCTGAATGAAATGATGGATTATTAGCAGGCCTCTGCATTCTAAGGATATAGTTACTTCTGGTATGTTGAACCAGGTAGGGAACTAAAACATGCAAGATAGACCCCTGTTCTAAATGGTCTGTCAGTCTGGGTCATTAGGACGCAATCATGGAGAAGATTTCTGACTGGACGGATGTCCAGAAGACAGTCACTGACACCCACCACAAGGTGGGTAAAATTCTGATGTCATTGCTAAAGGAGCCGATTGTTCACAGAGTGCTGAATCCAAGCGTAGAAAGTTGAGTAGAAACAAAGGGTGTGGTAGAAAAAGGTGTACCAGCAAAAGGGATGACGGCAGTCTTGAGAGAACTGTTAAGCACAATCCATTCAAGAATTTTGGGGAGTCTCACAAAGGGATGACTGAGTCTGGGTTCAAAGTATCAAGAGCCACGACACACAGACGAATTCTAACCATGGGCTATTAATCTCTCATTTCCCATGTCAGGCTCTCCTGAACAAAAGATGAGACTGTTGCTCAGTAGTCATCTTCTCTGTCCTCTTTTCTGATGAAAGTAAAGCTTGCATGTCATTTGGTCTTGGAATCTGGAGAAAGAGTGGAGAGGCACAGAATCCACTGTGCTAGAAGTCCAGTGTGAAGTTTCCGTAGTCAGTGATGATTTGGGGTGCCATGTCATCTGCTGGTGTTGATACATTGTGTTTTCTGAAGTCCACAGTCAATGCAGCCATCTACCAGGAAATTTTAGAGCACTTCATGCTTCCCTCTGCTGGCAAGCTTGATGTAGATGCCAATGTCATTTTCTAGCAGGTCTTGCCACCTGCCCACACTGCCAAAGATACCAAAAGCTGATTCATTGACCTCTGTTACTTTGCTTGATTACCCATCAAACAGGCCATAGCTGAACCCCATGAATATCTCTGGGGTATTGTCAAGAGGAAGATGAGAAACATCAGACCTAACAATGCAGATGACCTGACGGCAGTTATCAAAGCAATCTGGGCTTCTCTTACACCTTAGCAGAACCACAGAATGATCACCTCCATGCCACAACACATTGATGCAGTATTTCATTCAAAAGGAGCCCTAACCAAGTATTGGGTGCATAGAAATGAACATATGTCTCAGAGCCTGACTTTTCTGTTGAAAATATCCCAGTTTTTTTATTTATCTGGGGCAAAATTTACATTTTCTGAGACACTGAATGTTGTGGTTTCATTATCTGTAACCCCTAATCACAAAAATACAAGAAAAGGACTGAAATTTTTTACTCTGTGCAATGAATCCATACAATATGGGTTTCACTTTCTGTAATGAGTGACAAAAGATATTCAGCTTTTTCCCAAAATTCAAATTTTATTAGATGCATCTGTAAGATGAAATGCAGTCATATTCAATAAATTAGAATATACGTCTTGATGAGTCTCATTTGTTAGATTAAAAGTACCTTTTGAAAATAACAACCTTTAAGTCATTAGCCCACATTTCTGGTTTTAAAAATAGTTTTTTAAATTGGTTTGATGTAATATTCAAATATTAAATTTCATGTCTTCATTAATTGTTAAGTGGAAAATCATTATAATTAACAGAAATAAAGGCTTTCAATCATCCATCTGTGTGTAATTAATTTATATAACGTATTTCACTTAGTAATAAAGTTCCTGAAATAAACTGACTTTTCAATAACATTCTCATTTATCGAATGTGTCTGTATTTAAAAGATTTACTAAATCTTAGTCCCACCCTCCCTTTTCTCTAAATTGGTTAAGTCCAACTTGCCACATATGCTACACTGTCCGAAATGTCGCTTCAGACTGCAATAGAGAGGAAAAGCAAATTAATCTAAATTGGGCTCTGAAGTGTCTGAAGGGTTTTACCAGTCCTGCATCTCTCTCACTCTCTGGTAATCTGGTCAAATGGAGCAGAACTTAAACTACACAGGTGGGGGTTGCTCAGACCTTCAAGTGTGCTGCAGCAAAATCCAAACACAGCCTGGGTTTGTTACTCCCATTCTTAGAAACAGCATTCATAGAAACAGTATAGAAACATTTTTTTTTTCTCGCTTGAACTAATAGTAAACTCTTTAAAAAGGTTGATGGGGTTGAGGTGGGGTAGTTGGGGTCTGATTGTTTTCTAAATCTTGTCCCATGTTATTACATGTTCAGGCACACAGAATGTAGGGTTAAGCAAATAACTCCATACATAAATCTTATGTAATGGTCAGGAACTGCTTAGTTCCTGACTATTTTTTTTTTTTGTTTGTTTGTTTGGGGGGGGGGGTGTTTGAGAAATAGTTCTTGGAATTAAGTCTGTCTCTTATCATAACATTGATCTTATGCATACAAAACACACAATATGAGTGAGATAATCTTTCAGAAATTTTTGGTCATTAGCCAGACCTCACTAAGACTGAAAATCTCTGGTCTGACCTAAATGTTGCTTAATAGCAGAGAAACCCCATCAGTTCAAAAAAGTTGGAGCTGTTTTGTTTGAAGGAATGAACTAAAATGAAAGTGGGAAGATGTGCCTGAACTTGAAGCATAGACCAAGATATTTACTCAGCCTTTTGCCTGCTACAAATCTGCCATCCCAGTTAATTTCAGCCTAGTCACAATCATTGGCACAGAAAAAAAAGAATAAATTATGAAACAATCACGCTGCCTTCATGCTTTCAATTCAGTTTGCAGAGTCATCGTTACAAAATATGTACAGCTATGCTTAAAAACAGAATTTTAATTGTCTTCTTGTATCAGCAGTGATTACCTCCACAAAAAGCAGCTATTGAGTTTCATCAAAATTGACTTATATAATGGGAAATCATTAAGAATTTTGCATCTAAAAGACGAGGGCTATGACTTTAACACATTAAATTAGATAGATTAATTACATAGATTTTAATATGTTAAAAATTTTAACACAAATAATCACTTTTTTTTTCCATACAAAGATTCACGTTTCTGGTACACACGTAAATCTGATGCACAAGTGACATCCGCAACAGCACACAACAGCAATGGACGACAAAGCCATTTCTCTTAGTCCACTGGGGTTCATTTTTTCTCATTAAAAAACGATCTGATGAGACGCTGGAAAAGACAATTGTTGTGTGTAAGTTGTTGCAAAAGGAGATGGCCTATCACCAAAACTATTCAAACCTAAAATACCATCTCAATTCAAAACATGTTGCAGCAAGGAAATGTCCCCAACACTAATGTCAGCGTCCACAGTTCATAATTCTAAAATAGCATTTTTTTTCAAAGAAGTTACATGAATGATCAGGGGTTCCTGAAACACTTAAAAGCTGAATAGGTATAACAGCACTTTGCACCAATATGATGGTTGAATAACCTAAATAACAGATTAAAAACAACGAATATCTTTGTTGTTTAGCTCATATGTCTATTTATTCAATAATTTAATTGCAAAAGAGTTTTTGAATTGAAAATGTTAAATTAAAATGCGATAATTGTGATTAATTAATTACAGACCCTGGAATTAACTTGATTAAAGATTTTAACGAAGTCCCACCACACACACACACACACACACACACACACACACACACACACACACATTTTATATCTTGAAATGTGTTATATAACAAAGTTTTACTTACTTACTCACAATTCCAACCAAAAAACATTTACGATAATGATAAATGCAATACGATAACTGGCCGTCTTTAGTTGCCACCAGTGTAGAGCTTTCTCAACACTAGTAACAGATGAATGTGAGCACATCTGCCTTGTAACAACAAGGGCAACAAAAAGGCCACCTATGTCCAAGAAAAACATCAAGGACAATGTGAATTTCTGCAGGAAGTACAAAGATGGACAACACAGGACTGGTGGAAAGTTGTTTTCCTAGGTTAAGCTTTCTTCCCTTTCTTTAGGACATCTGAAAAATCATTTTTCTTGAGAAGAATAGGATGCATTGGAGTGTCCTTACCAAGGAACAATGATATAAACAGTGTTTACTGTATTTTACATTTGTACTCACATGACAAAATGTCAGAGTTGCAAGTTCGATAAATCAATTAGAAAGTCAAATAATGTTATCAAACTTAACATCAAAATCCAGGATGGCAGCAGTGCATATAAAATATGGTACTCAGCTGCTACATTGTTAGCTGTTTGTGTTGCTGAAAGTTTTGAGGCTGGTCATTGAACTCTACAATCTGAAACCCTCACAAACTTTCACCTTTCTGTTCAAAATGCATTTGAAACCTAAAAACAACAGTGTAGCAACATTCCATGACTGAAAACTGAATAGTAAGTTAATAAGTGCATAACTTAACAAATATTCTCATACACAGTGTTATTATGATTTTGTCATGAGTAGTATCAACAAAATGTTGTCCAGTAATGAGAAATTAGTGTTGTTTACAAAAACTAGATTTTTACCTAATCCAGGATCTTTTTCTAATCCAGACAAGGTAGTTTTGTAAAATAAATGGATAATTAGAGATTGGCAAGCATCAGATATCTTCAGTGAGGCTATATATGTGTCAGTTAATCCAGTTTGTTGGTAGAACAGTGGAATTTAAACAATCCATTGGGTCTAGGACTCCCCCAATAGTATAAGCTTTCAAACCTGACCTTCTAAAAACAGATTAATATAAGGCTTTTGACCTCCCCCAGCAGGAAATGCACACATGCAAGTGAATGGTGATGGCAGTTGTATTCTTTGTTGCTGCTTCCACATCCGGGATTACAGGGACACACTGGGGGAGCAGAGGTTTTACGACTGTTATCAGTCCTCTTTCCTTCTTTGACTTTTCAAAACAAGACAACCAGTATTCCTCTTTCCTATTCTGCCTCTTTACCTTAGAGATGTGAAGTTGTTCAATTTTATTGCTTTATTTACATATCTAATCTACATACTGCTTTAATGTATTAGTCCTTTCAATTTCCCACTAGGCACCTGAAAAGAGTAATGGATGAACTATTAAGGGAACAGACACTTCACGGTTGAGTGAAGGCCTTTTAATTTACCTCCCAGAAACTTATTCTAACACAGAGATAGCTCTCCTTTGGATGAAGTTTTTTTATCCACTTTTTATTTAATCAAAAAACGAAATCCAGTAATTCATGACATTTTCCAAGGTTTTAATTTGTAGTTCACATGTTGTCCACTTGAAATTAGCTGGTGACAGAAATGTGAGGATTTTCAGATTGATCAGCCCTAAATGCTTAAAGCTCCGTTAAAAACTCAATAATTTATTTTCCATGCTGAACACACTAACTGTGACCAGGTCATGCTTATAACAACAATCTTTGCTGTGGATGCTGTTACTTGGGTAAAAAGACTGTTATCACTATTACTCGAGTGTTTAAAGTGGAGTAAAAAGCTGTTAAAAAGGAAACTGGTTTGTATGATGTGTCAAGAAATGTCTGCGGCACGTCCAGACAGCGAGAGAGCTAGAGAGAGCAAAGATTTCAGTAAATAACAGGAAGTCTGAACAAATGTATAATAATTTGCTCTGTTTTTACCCTTTTAAGTTTTCAACCTGTTTTTTTGTTTGTTTGTTTTTGGAAAAGGTTGGAAATATTGACAGCATATTGAAAATCTCAGAGTTAAGATAATGAACAACATTGTCTAGGGAATAAACACCAAGATTTTGGTCTCAGGTATGCTAATTTGTAAACTGTAAGCTAAGCCCTTAAAATGTTGACTTTTACAGTGGGAGGGATGAACAGCGCCACAGGCATGGTGACTGACAGCACTAAGACCTGTCTCCTGGCTCTCATTGGTTGTTTCTAGGTAGCACTGGGAGTACTGGGAGAAGGCAGAGGAGCTCAGTTTTTTTCAAAGATTATCTGTCTCATACCATACTGTCAAGACATAGTGATAGTTTCAACCAAATATGTAGAAAAATATTTTTTTATAAACGTTACATACTGCAGCTTTAAAGAGAAATCTGTTTCAGCAGATCAATGCATCAGATCGGTGCATTTCAGGTCTTATTGTTTAAAGCTGCCATTTCTGAAGATTTGGCGATGGAAATTTGCTATTCATGTTTGCATCTAAACCTTGACAAAACTGATATGATAAATATGCATTTGGTCTGATGGATAAACAGGTTTGAAACTAAACCATTATTTTTGGTCAAAAACATTTTCAGATAAACATCAAAAGATAAACTTAAATCAAAATATAACACAGATGATTTCTGATTGAGGTTATGTGGCTGTGGGACTTTCTCAATCATTATATTTGAGCATGTTTTCAAGAGTTTTGTTGCAACATCACACAGGACTTCCCCCTCCATGCTGCACCACTGTAGTTTCCCTGGCATGTCTGTAGCTGAGAAAACACACATCTGCGCTGGACCTAGGAATGACGCGAGTGTCCGGTGAGAGCAGCGATAACCTGAGAGGGTCTCCTTCCTGTCCAGCTGGGCTCAATTTGCACAACAACACTCATGAATGCATTACTCATCGAAGATGAGCGCACACACAAACACAATCCCAGATGTAACTCTGGCATTGATGGTTTTCTATTCCTTTATGTGGAATAAGGACATTGAAGGCTTGGCATTCATCATGTAAGGAAGGAACAGCAGTTATCATGATAGTAAGAATAACATCCCTACTCCCCAGGACCTGCATCCATCCTTCCAACAAACACACCGCCACCCATCGGTTTTTTTAATATCCAACAGCTGAGTGACCTCATGAGAATTTCATGAATGGAGAACGTGGCCAGCTCTCTTATCTGGCTCTGCAGGTTTCAGCCCCTTGTATGTTGATGACACACAATAACAGTGACGCAGCACATCCTGTTCTGCTCAATGGATAATTTTACAATCAATTGTTGGGGGTATTCAGTGTAGTTGCATAGGAATCACTCAGTTCATGCCCCGATGGCAGCTGCAGATAACTGCACTGCAATAACAATGTTAGAATGGTGTGTTCGCTTTCCCCATTTACCCCACAAACACTTCCACACAGAGTGAAGTGGACAAAAAGTGCCCTGGGAAATATGACAATCTGTTTGATTAAATCAGCTTTGCTATAAAATTTGTTCCACACGCACAATTAAGTCATAAAGCTTAAAGTGTTCCTATTATATTTTACCTTACAAAATAAAGATATTTTATAACTGAGAACCACTCTTTCAGGAAAACTAATCTTTAAAAACAAAAACATCCTCCTGTTTATTATTTTACATTACAGGAAGTTGTTTTAAGGTTTCTTCTCAGCTGTGTGTTGATAGATGTTGGGATAATTACAGGCAGATACTTCATTCCCACTCATAATTTAACTAGATTTTATTCTTTACATGAAAACAATGTGTCAAGGAATTTTAACAAGGTTTTACACACATTATTCAAGCCCTTTTTACACCCTTCTTTGAAGCAAGCATGCAAGCATGACATCCTTGAAGCTAATTAAATGACACTGGAAAATAAGTTAAGGTTGTGTGATGTAACTGCCAATGCTTTTGCCTTTTTAATCTCTCCTCAAGTTCTGGTTTTGACGTATAGCTGTAAATTTGCAGTAATTGATTCTGGTTAGACCTACCTGGCTCTGAAAGGTTGTTTTTATAGAAGGGAGAGTTGGGTGAATCTGATTATTTTTCATGTTTTAAACAGCTGTTTCAAAGCTCAACTAGCTGAACAGCCTGTAATCTTGTCTTTTTCTTATCTTTCAAGTTTAATTAATTGTCTCTTTAATTTTATTCTCTTTGTTGAATTATGTATTTCCTTTTTTTACTTGAGGGAGAACATCCTCACAAACTTGGAGAATGTTGGAGGAAGCTGGAGTACCATGCATGCAAGGGGAGAACCTGCAAACTCAATGCAGAAGGAGCCCAGGCTGGGATTCAAACCTGTTTGCATTTGACAAGTGAGCCTCTAGTTAACTCTATTGTGTCAGTTAACCTATCAGAAGTTTCCAAAGCCATGACATCATCATCTGGGCTTTCACTCATTGATTAAAGAGACAGTAATCATTATATTTATAAACTTGTGATTTTGAAGACTTTAATAAATAAATCTCTAACATATTATTTCTCTCATTATTGTGGCTTTAACAAAGAAATAATTTTGGTAATTCTAATTGATCCAAAACATGAAAAGTCTGGTCTGATTTAACTTTAGGCCATGAGAAAAAAAGTGTTTGTGTCTTTTTATTCGGTCTATGTAAACTTCTGGTTTCAACTGTATCCATAACAACATTTCTGCCCTCTCAGAATATAGGAAACATTTTATTCTTATTGTGATAACTGAAACAAGACAATTTTTAATGCTTTGTGGCCATTAGGAGCACATTATATAGAACCAAGCATGAACAGTGGAATATACTGACTGGTCAAACCTTGACTGAATTATTTGGCAGTGATTAGTAAAATCTCTATGTAAAAAAGTTATTGTAAGTTTATTCAAAACATTGTTGAAATCAGTTTCTTCTTCTGGCAGTCATATATGCTCTCTTTGTGTGGGTGCTTGTGTATGGGTGCTTGTGTAGTTCCTCTGCTGGCAGATGCAGCTCATCAGGAGGCAGTGTAAGATAAGTGGGAGAGCAAGGGGTGAATCGCCAGATTGTTCCCACATATCTAGAGGTGATCAGGCTCCTCTACTACTAGAATTTCTCTTGCATGTCAAGTCAATTACCTTTGTTCTACCACTCTCACGGACTCCTGGTTCCAAGTGTTTATGCAGGAGGATCCCTTTGGTCTCCTCAGTCATTTCCACAAAAGGCTTCCATGCCAAAAAAACGTACTTTCTTCTTGCTGAAGATCGTCCTGAAGTCCTTGCTGCTCCTCTAACAACCTTCCGGAAAAACACTCACCTGCCTGTCTATACTCCCACCTTCACACTGTGCCAATCTCAGCCAGAACAGGATATACATTACCCTCTCCCTGTAGATTATCCACAAATCAAGTAAGACACACAACCAGCCAAAGTTCACTTCTTTTGCTTTTTTTTCTTCAAACTAAACTCCCAGCTCATTTCTTTTCTCTCGTCTCCTCCTGGGTTCTCAACTACAGAAGAAGACAAGACCATTGCTGTGATTGTGTGTGGGGCAGCAGAAGGAGGGGCTACCTCAGGCGGCATTCATGCTAGTGCTTGCCTGTGTTCCTTACTGCATACCTTCAACGGGGGCCTTCCTCAACCACATGACAGATAATATAAATCAGTCACAACAGTTTTTCAAAAGAGGAAAACTGCTCTTACAGTTGGAAGCTCCTGTTATTCAGATAAATAGACAGGAACATTTACCTGGCTTTGTTACAAATGTTACCTCACACATCAGTTGCAGATTTGTTACTTTTTGCTATAATAAACTTGTGTATAAAAGGTTAATAGCAATTATGGACTGTATAATTATAATTGTATGAGTGGGAAGGTAACTAGCCACTCCCCACTTCAATACATTGACTCAGAGGCTACGTTTACCATTAGATCTGAAAATCAGAATCAGTATAGCTTTATTAGCCAAGATTGTGTACACAAACAAGGAATTTGACTTTTGTTCATAAAGTATTAATGCATAAACTTTAGAGAAAATAAAATAAGGATAAAGGAACAAATATGTACATGTATTTGCAGTCATATATATATATATATATATATATATATATATATATATATATATATATATATATATATATATATATATATATATATATAAAGAAGAAAAAGGACTGAGGTAGTGCATATATGCTTATTCTGTTTCTCAGTAACAGTGACACTTTTATGTTTAAGCATTTGGCAGATGGTTTTATCCAAAGTGACTTATAAATGAGGGCATAGGAATGAAGGTGATATCAAAGCTAACAATAAGTTACCTAAAAGGGAGACCAATAGTCAGGTTCTGTCTGAGATGACAGTGTAGAGATTGCAGACACTGCAGGAGGAGTATGTGTCAGCGTCCCTGTTCTGGTAGCGCTCAGTAGGTCATTCCACCATCATGGAGCAACACATGAAGAGTGAATTGTCTTGAGCATGGTGCAGGCACTTATAGCCAACAATACCAAGATAACCCAAGTGACTGACTGATACTGCGGGAATGGTGTTTTCAGTATCATGAGAAGTCCTTCAGGGCTTAAATATGATTTTAAGAATTTAGTGTAAATAAAAGTAACTCAGACCAGAACAAATGTTGACATGTCCAAACATAAGTCAGCAGTTTAAGTAACTCCTTTTTGTTGTATAAAACATTTCAGTTTCGTCCTAGAGTTGGCCTGATTGTTTTTTTAACCCATCAAAATTTCTTCTGTCTCATTTTTTGCGTTGTTTTGTCTTTCCAGTGAAGGAAAAGGTAAAGCATGCCTCCATCCCTGCATCTGTAGAATAATGTAACTTTAAGATCACATTGACTGAAATGTAAGTTAAAACGTACCCCTATCACATTCAGATTAACACTGCCATATCAGCAGGTGAATGATTTCAGCCATTCAACAGGCAAAAACAAGAAGCATATTTGTTCTTTAACCAAGGAAGTTTTGAATTACATGTGAGGTTTGGTAAGACAACAGCTGGAAAACAAGCAAGGCAAGACGAGGAACAGAGAAAGCTCTGTGTTTTCTTTTACCAGCTGATTTGTTGATCATGCAGTTTACACATGAAAATCTAAATTCGTAAAACGTGATTCTACTTGCCATAGACCAAGAACCCAAAGTAGATGCATGTGTAAAGTGGTGAATAGGGATGAGTTCAAGTTAAAACTGTAAAACTAAATCTTGCTTAGTGAAAATTTTTTGCATTTTAATCCAATGAGGCTAGCAAGGCAACAGAATGAGCCCTGATATCAAAAGAGAATATGATAAGAAGACAGGAGTTGTGTTTGGAAGCCTGTCTTGCCAGTATCTCCTAAACAACTGAGAGCCTGATTCCCAAGTGATTATTGTGTACAGAGACAGATTTAGGAAACAGCTTTATTACAACAACAATACAACCACATCTGTTCAAAATGGATCATATGGAGAGACGAACAAGCGAGCCAAATTGTCTCCGTTTGGCTGGGAGTGGTTTTATAGCTTTCTGTTGCAGCTGGAGAGAGGGTATCAGTACTCATTAAGGAAAGGTTGATTAAAAACCAGTGGGTGAGAACTGTAGAGTCTTCTTTCTATGTCACTGTCTTTGGGATAGTTCAACCTTAATTTTCCCTTTTCAGCAGGCAAACTCCAAACAGGACTGCCTTACACAATGCCATGTCATATTTTGAGTTGAAGGATCAAATGTAGGGATAAAGTTGGCGTAATTCATGGAAAATAAAATTCAAGTGATAAACAGACCCTAAAACATTTAAAGCTCCACAACAAAGTCACAGACAGAAAAATTAGCATGGAACAAGTTTCTTAACAGGAAGATCTGACAAAGAGTGAAAAAAGGGCGTACCGAAGGGTAATTGCTGAAAGAGACCCAGATGTGTGATTACTGATGGGCTGTAGATGTGAGGATAAAGGAGGCTAAGGCAATTAAAGGATACTAACTGGAGGGAATGGTAAAAAAGGAAACAGACAATTTCTTTCTTGACAAATCTGTTTGCAAATCAAACACATTTATGGTACATGAGGCTCGACAAGATATTAAGCACATTTTGTAAAACATTATTTTTGAAGTTATTCATTTTTTTCCCTTTGCAATACTTAATAATCACCTAAGCTAACAGGATAAAACATTCAATATACACAAAGGCCTAAACACAGTCTATGACTGCCCCAAGGGTCAGAGTAGTAGCTGAATCAGTCATAAACCTGATCAGATTGCCATCAGAGCCATTCTTGTCACCTCATGGATTCAGCATGTCAAGGTGACTGGGTCATCATCAGCGCACACAGAAAGTCTGAATAGTACGGGAGGTATTGGTATTATTGGGTCATTGCAGCAACATTTAAGCAGCACTTGAATAAATTCATCAGCAGTGGTGCCTATTTTCAGCCTGTATGGCATCGCTAAGTTGTAACATTCAGGGGCCAGAAGGTTTCAAGATGTTCACAAAAATTCATGCCGCCTGGCTTGGTTGGAGAAACCACAACATGTACCTCAATTAGAGATAAATAGACAGGAGATGCTGGAGAGTTCTCTATAAAAAGCCACATATCTTTGTATACAATTGAAACGCAAGAAGCCCATAGGGTGATGGTGGTAATAGAACATACACTAACACATAAATGATGTGGAGAAAAAAAAAACAATTAAAACCTTGCAGAGCTTGTCTACTTTTATCTATAAGGGAAAGATTTCAACAATATTTTCAATGTAAAGAAGATAATAGTGGTAGATATTTTATCTACCATTGCCTCTATTCTAAAACAGGTTTTCTCAGTAGGTTGAACATTCTGTTGGTTAGGTAAGGCACTATATAAATGAAAAAGAAAGATATTGGCTATTGCATCCATGACTGTAGTTGTACGCTTCATTCTTTAACTTTGGAGCCAGAAGCAGACTCAAGGCAAAAGATGGTTCCTTTGATTTATTGCCAACAAGGTTGTGGCTTGTAAGTGAGTGCAACAGAATCAGACCTGTCTGGATTTTGGCATTCCAGTACTGACAAACTCAGGATGAGAATTTCATAATGAGATCGGCACTGAATCAAAGCTTTTTGCTGGGCAGATACAGATTATGGAAAAGTTGATAAGCTTTGGGTCTATGAACACCACAGGAGTAGTCAGTCATTTTAGATATACAGTGACTTTTCCACATGTTGTCACATTACAACCTTATATTTCAATGTATTTTATTGGGATTTTCTCTAATAGACCAACATGAAGTCCTGCATAACAGTAAGATATAAGAAAAAGGAAACTAGGTTTTAAAATATTTGTCCCAAAAAATCATCATAAAAATGTGGAGTGCATTTGTCTTTACTTGGGTACAACTGAAAACCACTACGCCCAACTGCCTTCAGAAGTTACATAATTAATAAACAGAATCTACCTTGCATGTAATTTGATCTTGTATCTCAGAGGTTTGCTAGAGGACATTAGTGAAAACCAGCATCATCAAGACTGAGGAACACAGGAGCAAGGTTAAGAAGAAGGATGTGGAGATGCTTAAAGCCAGATTAGGTTATAAAACAATATCCCAAGCTTTAAATATCTCACAGAGCTCTGTTCAAACCATCATCTTAACATGGAAAGGATATTGCACAATTACAAACATACCAAGACTTGGCACTGAACAAATCTGGCCATTATGGAAGAATGGGAAGAAAGACATCTTTAAAAGAAAACCATAAAAATTCCAGGATGACTGACACAAATCTTGCGGGGAATGCAGCAAAGACCTGGAATATATCATGGTTATAGAGATGCTTCTGACCCTCTTTGTTATAACAAAGAATGTGCCATGATTTGATGTCTTGATCTGAATGAGTTCTTGGACATGGGAACTGATACCTGCAAGGAGGAAGATGTGAGATGAGCCAGGAATTTGTAAGATGAACATTGCCGGTTATGAAGTGGTGAAGCTTATGGTTGTTGAGGAAGGAGAACACCAGGGAGGAATAAGCAGAGTCCAGGGTGTTGTATGCATGGTGGATGGCTTGACAAAGCTGGAGCTGTTTGTAGCAGGACTGACGAGGAGAATGTTCAAGGGCAGAAAGGTTAGTATGATGGTGCAGAGGTTAAAAGGAGCTTTGTGGTTGCCGGTCATTGGTGGTAGATCCAGGTAGGTATGTAGCTGGAGTTGTAAATGGAGGAATACAGGAAGTAAATTGGAGGATGGTTATCAGTAGCATACAAGAGACCTTTTTGCATTGCAGGGCCTGGCCCAGTCTGAGTTCAAACCTGGGTTTAGCATTTTTGCATTAGCCCAGTTCCAAACCACTCTCTGGAACAGTGAGGGCTGTGATTCCATGACTTCAAATCGGGCCAAGTCAGGCATTAGGTGGTTAATTGGCCGTGGGGGCAGGTACATTAGCTTTCCATCCTTTGTTGTCTTTCCCTTGTGTCTTCAGCGTTGCACTGCTGGATAGTCCAGTACAGTCTTTGGAGTTTTCAGCTGTATTTCGCCTGTACATTACCATTCGTTCAGCATTCTGCCTTCTATCAACCAGTTGCTGCTGGAATGTAATTACTTGTATGATGATGATGATGAACAGTAACACAAGTTCGATGTTGTTCATTGTTGTGTCGCAAAGTAAATGAAGTTACAGACAGACTTTCACTTTTTTGATATGATAATCCCCGCCTACTTTTGAGGCAACACTCTGCTCAATGCAAACACAACTAGGGACTGGGTTACAATAGGGCCGGGTCAGGGTCGACTGCTGAGTTTTCTTCCCTGCAGTGCAAAAAGGCCTAAGAAGGTAACCTTTAGAGGGACAGCGCATGAAAGGTATTAACATAAAATCTAAGTACATTAACAAAAAGACTCAGAAGAAACAACAGAGGGCTAGAGGTAACACAGAGGTTAACGCTCTGCGGTAATGACATCGAATGACCGCCAGTCAGCTCCTCTTATCCGGCAGCTGATGAGCTTGATGACAAGTGTGCAGGAGCACCCTACTCAGCCTCGCCCTCCAGGGAGAAACTACAGTTCCTGCACAGAGGAAAAAACACCACACAAACAAAACAACATCAAACTCTGACAGAGGAAGCAAAGAAGGTGCTTTGGGCAGATAAAACCAACACTGAACCTTTTGGCCTACATGCAAAACATCATGTGTGTGGGTGGGGGGGACTGACAATCTATACCACCTTAAACATGCCATCCTTACAGTGAAAAATAGTGGTGGTGGCAGCATCATAGTGTGGGGATGCTTCTATGCAGTAGGGACAGGGAACCATGTCTGAGTTCATGGGAAGATAGATGGAGCTAAATACAGGGCCATAGATGCTGAAAAAGACTTGGGACCTTCCAGCAGAAAAACATCCCTAAACATACAGCCAGAGCTAAAACATAATGGTTTAGATTAAAGCATATTCTTGTGTTACAATGACCCAAATTCCAGATCTAAGTCCAATTTAAAAACTATGGCAAAGCCTTAAAGTTCACAGATAATCTCTATCCAATTTAACTGACTTTGAGCCATTCAGCAAAGAAGAATGGCAAAAATTTCAGTTTCTCAATGTGGAAAGCTGGTAGAGACATATCCTAAAACACTTACAGTTGTAATTGTAGTGAAAAGCGGTTCTATAAAGAATGGGCCGAATCCAAAATAGACACAAAACGTCTCAGATTTTTGGAAGAATTTGTGGTTGTACCATGACAAAATGTGAAAAGGTTAATCTGCTGTGAATACTTTGGCAAGACATTGTAGATTGAGTGAGAGAGATTAACATTAGCTTGCCATGTAAGTATGTTAAGCACTTTGCATCCTGACGGTGAGTAACAATATGAAAGAAATAACCGATCTGCCACAATTGTGATGAAACACCACACATTAGAGGTTGTCTCTGTCATTAATTACAAAAAAGAGAGATTGTCCAAACTAGCTCTTCCAACAGCTTCAATGTTTTGTATTTTTCTGGGTGATATTCATACATGAAGCTGGTTTGGAACATCATATCATCCAAATATACTGTCTAATGAGATATCAAACTTGAGCAGCACAATTTCAACGGTTTTATGTCACAGACCTTCATCCACCTAAAGCTTCTGTGTGTGCTACCCTGCAGTTCTGGTCCTGCAGGGTAGCAGACCAGGACAACAGGCTCATGGAAACATTGCCTAAAGCTTTACCTTACAGGCTTCAGCATGTCGCTTTACTATTCCCACCAGACTAACAACAAACATTACTTCCAGATACTTGCTAATGTGAAGCTGAATACAATGCACTGTCAGCCTCTAGCCTCAGGGGAGTTGTACAGAAATGATCCCTTGCACACGGCATATCATTAGTGTTTGTTCCTGCAGCTGATTTAATCAAATTACTTTAGTCTTTGTCTCCATTGACCTTTTATGGCAAAGGAGATTGAGTAAAATCATTCCAGTGAGTCGCAGCCTAATCCGTTTCCAAATATCAAAGGATTATTTGCTGCTAAAATGCTGTGGAATATCACTGGAGTCTATCTCGACTGCATACAAGTGAGTGATAGGTTTGTGTAGGTAGCCTTTGAAAGCCACAGGCATCTGATATCCATAATAGATCAAGTTGCAATGAGCCTGTCAATAACAGATATGTATCTGATAAATTTGTGTGTGTACATGTCGTGCAATTGTATCTGTGTATTAACATCCAAGTTTTTTTTTGTTCACTTTCTGTCAAGGTAGGGGCGTTATGTGGAAAGTGACAGTTTAATGACACAGACAGATAAAAAGAAACTGCAATTTGCTATCTCTTGGTGACATGCTAATTATGCCTGACAACTTCACAAGGGAGTTCATCATTTCTAGACTTTGTGTGTGTGTCAAAGTACATTGGATTTTTTTTTTAGGTAATCATTTCCTCAGTGATTATACATAACAGTGGGGTAAAAAAAAAAAGATGAGAGCAATCCTGCAGAGCAATGTTGCCTTGTGTCAGTTCCATTCCCTTAATTGTCACACACACATCACCAGCTTATTGGGGTACAGCGTAGGTTTATGCCAGCAAGTGTCAGGAAAGTTTGGTGCTGTGCTTGTTTATGATCTGTGCCTTTAGCAGAGTCTGGTGGTCTGATGTTAGAGCTTTACTACCACTTAGTGGTTGAAGTTATAGAAATTACACCTTAAATTACCACTATGTAGATCACTGTAAAGGTAAACAATGTGCGTTGTTGAGTGTCCACTTTAATCCTTACCTTTTATGTCATACAGTCATAAACTTTTAATATATTTATTATAGCAACTGTTTTAGTGCTTTAACATGGATAATTATTCTTAAAAGCATCCAAGTCAGAATTACTAATAGAGAAATAGCAAGGAAATGCAGTGGTATAAAATCAAATCTCAGATTAATCCCTTGTCTTAATCAACCTCAAGATGTAGAATTATCCACCCCCCCAAGACACTTAAACTGACTCTGCTAAATATAAGATCACTATCAGCAAAAGGACTTTTAGTTAATGACTTCATTACTGAGCATAATATTGATGTTATGTTTCTTACAGAAACATGGTTGGATGACAACAATGAAACACCCATACTAATTGAATCAGCACACCCGAATTACAATTTTTTTGTGAGAATAGAAAGAATGAGGGACGGAGGGGTTGCTGCAATATTTCATGATTCACTAAACTATAAAAAGGTTTACCTGGGCAATTTTGACTCTTTTGAATATTGGAGAATTGAGGTAAAAGGCCACAAACGAACTCTGACACTAACTCTATACAAAACCCAAAAATATTTGGTAAATGTTTTCAATGACTTTAGTGAGCTATTATCTATGATATGCATTGATTATGATTGTTTAATAATTATAGGAGACTTTAACATCCATATTGACAACCGGGGAAAAAAGCTGAATGATGTATTTCAAAATTTTGGTTTGACTCAACATGTTAAACAGCCAACACATAATCGAGGACAGACTCAGATTTGATTATCAGCAAGGGTGTGAAGTATATTTTTGGGAGTTGTCTGTAACATGCCTCTGTGAGTGAAGACTCTGAAAGACAGACTTAAATAAGTAAACATATTTATTAAGCAGTCCAGAATTTACAGATTAAGCAAGCCAAAATTTATATACCGGTCGGAGGGACTAAGCCAATGAAAGTCCCCCCCAAAATTAGAGGCTTTCTGCCTCTTTATAGTGGTGGAAGCAGCATATGAATAGCTTCCCATATTTGGCATCATTTTTGTTAACCATCATGTTAATCATCCATCACTTGTGTACATGAAACCTTGAAACAGGCTCTTAGCTGAGATGCATCTACATATATAGCATCCTGCAGCTGTGGAATGTATAGGTCACTCCAAGCACAAAAGGGTCTCAGTTTGGATGTGTTACTAAGACTTAAAGACATAACCTGTTTTCAGATACCACAGGTGTAAATATCTCCAAGGTCTCTGTTATTGATGTCGCTCTGTCTGATCATTTTCTGTTGTTTTTGAAAGTACAATCTCTGTTGACTCGCTTAGTAAAACAGATATTATTACAAAACATTCTCTTACAGACAACACAGCTGAAACTTTTAATCAAATCTACTCCTATACCTCACTTCCATGTTGTAAACCAGTTCATGAACTGGTAAATAACTTGTGCTCTAAAATTTCAAACATCATTGATTTTATTGCTCCTGTTAAAGTGAAGATTGTGTCTGGTAGGAAGAAATTTCTATGGATAAGTGCTCCACTTGTAAGAAATGAAAGAAGACTTTGTCGAAGGGCTGAACGTAAATGGCGTAAAACTCGACTTAATGTTTACTATAAAATCTACAAGAAAGGCTGCGAAGCTATCACTCAACCCTAAAACATGCAAGGGAAACATTTTTTGCTGAAATAATAAAAACATCAACGCTCATGCCTTGTTTGCCACAGTTGACAGGTTGACAACACCTCCTGTAATTTTACCACCTGAACTCTACCAGGGCCTGCAATGAATTTGCCAACTTTTTTACAGAGAAAAATTTAAAAAATTAGAGGGTTAATCTGCACATTCACACAAAATCCAATACCGATGCTATGCCCAATCATAAGAAATGCAGAGAAAATGGCCACATTTCAACTACTCAACTATAAAAGCTTAGAGGAAATTATAGCTCAATTAAACTCCAGAACTATGCAGATGATACCCAGCTCTATATTACGATGTCACCAGGTGACTCCGAACCCATCCAAGCACTGAACAGATGCTTAGAACAAATCAGTGCATGGATGTGCCAAACGTTCTCCAACTAAACAGAAATAAAGCTGAAGTTATTATCTTTGGACCGAAAGAGGAACAATCTAGAGTCAGTGCACAGCTTCAGTTATTACAGCTAGAAACTACTGATCAGGCCCGAAATCTGGGTGTAGTGATGGAGTCAGACTGGAACCTTCAGAGACACATAAAGACAGTTACAAAGTCGGCTTTCTATCACTTGAAGAATTTTTCCAGAATTAAAGGACTAATGTCTCAACAAAATCTAGAGAAACTCAACCATACATTTATCTTTAGACGCATTGATTACTGCAATAGTGTCTTCACAGGTCTGCCTAAAAAAATTAATCAGTCAGCTGCAGCTGATCCAAAATGCTGCTGTTCGCGTTCTCACTAAAACCAGGAAGATAGAGCACATCATCCCAGTTCTAAAGTCCTTCCACTGGCTCCCTGTTGCTCAGAGAATAGACTTTAAAATACTTCTGTTAGTTTATAAATCACTGAATGGTTTAGCACCAAAATGCATAAAAGACCTGTTGTCATTGTATCAACCTTCCAGACCACTCAGGTCTTCTGTTTCTGGTTTGGTTTTGGTTCTGCATCTCCAGAACCAAAACCAAACATGGAGAAGCAACTTTCAGTTTTTATGCGCCACAGATCTGGAACAAACTTCCATAAAACTGCAAAACAGCCGACACTCTGAGTTCCTTTAAATCAAGGCTAAAAACCCACCTGTTTAAAGTTGCCTTTGATCAGTTGTAAGTAGAACATTGAACTATATTTGTTTAATGATATTTGCTTGATGATCCTTATGATTTTGATACATTGATATTTGCTCGACAATTTTGATCATTTTCATGTGTATCTGCTTGATGATTTTGATGTTTTTGGTGATTTTGATGATTTGCTGTATACTTGATCGATGTTTTTTATGATGTGAAGCACTTTGAATTGCCTTGCCGCTGAAATGTGCTATACAAATAAACTTGTCTTGAACTTGAGTTGACTTAAAAGGCCTTTTTAAAAACTTACCTCTCTTTTAATCAAATTAGAGTAGCAGTCAAAAGGTTAGACACAAATATTGATTTGTTTTCAGCATGGGGTTCAAATATTTTTCCTTACAGTGTTTTTCAGCTGTTTGTCCATCATTTTTAGCATCAGGTTATTCATTCGTTTACGTGTTTAACCCTAAGTAGTGAATGTATCCTTTGCCTTAATGGGATAGTTTGGTGCTGTGCTTGTTTATGATCTGTGCCTTCAGCAGAGTCTGGTGGTCTGATGTTAGAGCTTTACTAGTGGTTGAAATGATAGAAATTACACCTTAAATTACCACTATGTCGATCACTGTAATGGTAAACAATACTCACATTGTTGTTGAGTGTCCACTTTAAACCTTACCTTTTATGTCGTACAGTTTATTCATTTACTTGTTTAACCCTAACTGAGTAATGCATGTATTGCTTCCTTTGCCTTAATGGGATAGTTTGAGATTTTTGAAATGGGGTTTTTGTTCGAGGGTTAAAAGTGGTCAATATATGTAAAAATTTATCTCCCTGTTTTCATTTAGTATAAACCCAAATTAGTCGATCCTGGAGGCTTAAGCTAAAATGGTTAATCTGAGAGGAGCCAATACCAAAGTGGACTTCTACCATCTAATAACAAACTTCAGTCCTAAAAAACATAATATCATTTAAGGCTATTTTAAAAATGTTTGTCCTCAGGTTTGCACTGAATGGTTATTTCCTAATAAACTAATGATTACTTACATGTTTTTATGATTACAGTGCCTTACTTTTATATCTGTTACTCCAACCAAATAATGCTTTACAGGTTGTGTTCACGGTATATTCTTCACACAGGAAGATCACTAGTGACACATTGCCTCCTTCCTTCATATTCTGTATAAATAATGATCATCTATTTTGTGAATAATCCCCCAATGTAAACTTGATGACAACAGCTAAAAGCACTCAAGAACAGCTGAAAATAAAACAACTTAAATGGCCTTCTATGAGCTCAGATCTCAATTCTGTTGAACATCTATGTAAAAATCTGAAAAATGACAATTTGAAAACCTGAGACTAGTTTGTTCAGTAAAAGAGGACCAAACTATGGTAAATGGTAAATGATGGTGTCATAAGATATTAAAATAATGCTAATTATTGCCCATGCAATTTAGTTCAACAAAATCAATGAAGCAAAGTTTGATTTGTGATAAGTAGGGAATACTTGTTTACTAAAAAATGTACTCTGATTGTTTTTCCCCTAGTTTATTCATTTAAAACACTTTGAACTGTGTCCAAATCATAAGGTGATAAAAAAATTCTACAGGTGCATTTTATTATCTGTTTGTTGCCTTTCTCTGCTTCTTATCTGTCTCCATCAAATGAGCTTGCTGGCAGGATAGATCTCAATTTTCTGGTGCTTTGAGAATAGTAATGTCCACAAACAGACTGTTTCTGAATGCCAAGTGATTTCCTGGCTCTGCAGAGCTCTCCCTGGAGCTTGTTTGCTTATTCCAGAGGAAATTACTCTGAGGTCCAGCAATGAAAGACATGTTGTTTTGTTACTGATGCTTGTATCGTGTCTGAATTTTGCATAAGGGACCAAAAAGCTGCAACATGTAGCAATGCTGTCTTCATGTTTTCATACTTTCATACAACCTCACATTAATGTGAACATTGGTCTCTCCTGGGTGTGTAATTACATTGCTGCCACAGCAGAGGGCGCCGTTGCTTGATTATCCAAAAAACAATCCAAGCTCTTGGCGCAATTATTATTGACAAACTTTTATGTTGAGTAGTATAATAGTTTTATACTGAGTTACAGTACATAGATCATTGAATTTTGATATTAGTTAAGGCTTCTTTCCTGAACACAGTCCCATATGTCTGTGTTCTATATCATTGGTTTAATATGCCAATGTCTTCAGTCTGCCTTCACTGTCATTAACCTGCCTGTCTGGTCTCCACAAACAGGAACAGGGAGGACTTTCTAAATATACTACTACTATTAGAGGTGGAAGTTTGAAGTAATCCCCCAGAGTCTGAGTAGTTTCCTCTAACGCACCATAATTAGAAAAGCTTGTTGTCCTTGATTGCAGACAAAATACATTTTGTTTTCATGTTTCTCATTCATCAGCCATTCAGACTGGGGATACCCCCACAGCCTTTTAGACTCAACGTCACTGCCTGCAGCAAAAACACTAAACATTTACTGTTTCAGCAACAGAGGCAGGTACGCAAGTAGTCATACCTCTTCCATATTTTTTCACGTTACCACCACAAAACTCAATGTCTTTTTATGGTATTTTATGTGACAGACAGTAAAAACAATTAAACATTTCTTTTGTTATTGTCAGTGCTTTCCCCTTTGCTCGGATAAAACTAAATAAATTAACTGAAACCAATTGCCTTCAGATATCACCTAATGAGTAAATAGGGTCCATGTGTGTAATTTCACATCATAAAATCCAGGTGATCTATGAAGACCTTAGATGTTTGTCAGAGAACATAAGTAAACATTCAGCATCACAAAGACCAAGTAAAACAGCAGACAGATCATGAAAAAAATTCTAGAGAAATTCAAAGTAGGGTTCAGTTTATAAAATAATTTCCCCACATACAGGCCAGGCAAGAATAGTATTAATCAGAGTAGCAACCAGGAGGTTCAATGTAAGGAGCTGCAGATATCCACTGTTCAGGTGAGAGAATCCGTTCACAGGACACAAATCTTGCATCAGAGAGGTAAAAGAAATCCATTGTTGAAAGAAAGACAAAATAAATCATAAGATGTGTAGCGTGAACAACAATCATCTGGAAGATGATTCCAGGAGAGAAGAGATAGATTTTTTTTTTTAAGAAATGCAAAATGTTATGTGTGCAGAAAAACTATCACCACAATGATTTCAAATGCTCCATGGTGGCAGCATCATGCTTTGGAGGTGCTTTTCTTAGGCAGGGGCAGGGAAGCTGGTCGGACTTGATGGTGAGACTAATGGAGCAAAAATACAGAAGAATCCTAGAAGAAAACCTGCTAGAGGCTGCAAAAGGTCTGAGACACTTTTTAACAAGACAACACTAAACAGACATCCAAAGCAACAAAACCTTTTTTTTTTATTTTTATCTCTAAATCATCTTGAAAACCATTATTTCCCTTCCAATTCACAATTTTCCCCTGTTTTGTGTTGGTCTGTCTTATACAATTCCTCCCTCCCCCCCAAAAAAAGTGTTCCTGAGTAAAATGATTTCAGCAAGAACATCCAGAAAAAATATGAGAAATTATAATTTTCGTTGCCAGCACACTGAATACTAAGCTTGAGTTACAGCTTTGTTGCCATACTGACCCCAAATCGTTGGCCTTAGTTTGGTTATTACAGGCATTGTGAGCTGAATACACCTAAGAAAATACCCAAGGTTGACATAGCATTGTTTCTATAATGCACTTACACACAAAGTGAGAGGCCAAGGCTGAGAAAGTATTGTTTTCTTTGTAAAAGGCACATTAAGAGGAAATGAGACATTTATTGTTCACAAAAACAGATAAAACAACCTCATGGATTGACATGAATAGTGGTGGAAACTATCTCAAACCAAGGCTGTGGGCAGTAAAAGAAACACTCAAGAAAATAAGGTGGTGAGTATTTTAATTTTATAAAACTAGTTACAATAAATTTAGATTAAGTCATCTGTTTTTGATCAAATACTGTAAGTAAAGTGAGTAATACAAATGTACAAAAGTGCTCCAGAAACACTGATATGAGAACTGACCATTCATTGTGCAGACAAAGTGACACAAAAGAAAGCTTACTGAACGAAAGAAAAAAAAAACTTCCTGATTTAATTATCTAAGATGCCAGATACACATCCTGCCATATAGGAAGTTGGTGGATTGTGCCTCAGGAAGTACGTGTGCCTTCTGATCTTACATACTGCATAAATGTCCATTCCTCCGGTTGTCCAAAGAGAGCTGAAGAACAAACTTATCATACAACCGTCCTTGTTCTCTGCTGTCATACAGGGTTCCCTCTTAAGAAAATGTCCCAACACCACTGTAATTCCAGTTATGTCTTCTGTCATTAGTCCTAGATTGTAATACTTGTGAAAAGGAAAACATTCTGTACAGCGAGGGAACTCAAGGTCTAATTGGTGATGAATACACAGGGTCAGACAGGTGGCGTACTGTAGCGGATCTCGGTGCTAAACTTGTCCGCCATCTTGGGCAGCGGAGGCTTCTTCAGCATGCTGTGCTTCATGATGACCTCCTCGTTTGCATAGATTGGAGTGTCTGTGTCGTCAGAGTGGTACCCTGACTGATATCCACTCGTCTGATTGGATGACTCAGAGGCCACGGACTCTTTGCTTTTGCATCGCAGCAGTTGGCTAAGAGTTCAAATCATATGGAACACAAATTACAAAAGAAAAGAAAGAAACTATATTGCAATAAAGTATTATATATAATTGTGTGAGTTAGTTTAATTCCTTACCTGAAATGGGGTGTAACTGGGAGCTGTTGATTTAAACACTTCACTTCCTCTGGAGAGAAGCCCATCCCACTGTCTGTGTGACCCTCCTGCAGAAGAGCTAACAGTTTTAATTGGTCCATCATGACATATAAACATACACCAATCAGGTAGAACATTATAACCACTGACAGTTGAAGTAATTAACACTAATTATCTGTTCCCAATGGCACCCGTTAGTGTGTGAGGTCCAGGAAATGAACATTTTGTCCTCGAACTTGGTGTGTCAGGAGAAGCAAGCACCTGCAACGATTTGAGCAAGTTCTGTTGAGAGCCAAATTGTGATGGCTAAACAACTGAATAAGAGCATGTCCGAAACCTCAGCTCTTATGTGTGTTCCTGGTCAGTATCTACTAAAAAAATCTAAGAAAGAACAGAAATTAATGTGTGACCAGGGCTCACAAACACATAATGGGAGCAAAGCCTCTAACAGGTGAGATACTGGAGCTCAGATTAATAAAGAAGTTACTGCTGGTTCTGATAGCACCTTTACTAACAGACCGGTGGGGGTGTCTATGCTGAAAGTGCCAACAATGGAAAAGTAAGCATCAAAATTCAGTACTGGAGTACTGGAAGAAGGCACCATGTGTACAAACAAATCTGGTCCATAGAGGCCCCACCCACCTCAGGGCTAAAATGATCAGCTGCTAACAACCTGGAGTCTGGTACCTCAGGGAGTTCATGCCTTGAAGGGTCAAGGTTGTTTTGACAACAAATGGGAGACGAAAACACAATTGAGTCTATGGTTATAATACTATGCCTGATCGGTGTTAGGCTTCATTCACATTCTGCATTATTTCATTTATAAATGTGCAGATTGAACAGAAGCCAAATGCATTATGCATTATGGGTGAGTAAATCATGTAGGTATCTAGTTCCAAAATAAAGCACCATACTATAATTAGCACATATCTGATATTTTCTAAAGTTGTATGTAATAGAACAATTACATTTCAGATAAATATAATTGTATTACAAAAATTGCCAGATAAATCTATTCTCACCATCACGCTGCTGTGTGCCAGAGGAATGTCTTCAAATGTCTTCACACTGAGAGAACGACTGCATCTCTTGCTTTGCTGGGACAGTCTGTGGACAAAGGACAGATCAGTAAAGCACCACTGACACCAACCAGTGATAGATGATGAAAGAATCATGCTGACCCAAGAGATGATGGGATGTCATAGTGAGTTTCCAGGGTTTCCCCATTTTCAGGGCAGTTGTAGGGGCCCTTCACCTCAGTGGAAAGTAAAAATCCTTCTGCTTCACCTGCTGTCAGGGGGATATAATCCTTCCCATCCTGGAGATCAAGATGATTTAGATAAAATAACTTCAAACACATACTTACTTCAACAATTCTACATAAATGAGTTGAATTACAATGGTACACTTTAGAGATAAGAAACAATATGAAGTGCTTGTCACATTTACTTAAAGCTACCCAAGTAAAGATGTAAAAAAAAAAAAAAAAAAAACACACACACACACACACACACACAAAAGAAGCTAATCTTAGCTTGCAGCATTTTCTCACACAAAAGATTTAGTAAAATCCCTCCCCCAAACTGAGTCCATTTGTTTATTGTGGGAAAAATAACTTTTGTTTTAACATAATCACATATGTGCCAAAATAGTGGGCATTCCTAACAATTCCTACAAAATCAACTGGAGCAGGTTTGTAGTTCATTAATAAGCGTTGATAAGAGTCTTGAGTAACTTTAACTAGTAATCCATTGCTTCCTCTCTTGCTAACTAAGGGATGAGATAAAAACATATCTCTAAGCCACTTTTTAAACTCAGAAAGACAGGAGAACAGTCCATTCAAGCAAAGCAGATGCATGTCGATCTTTATGAGTCATAAAATAGCCACAAAATACCTACTTGACTAAAATTCCCTGTATGTACAGCCAGATCTTGAGTAAAATTATTTAAAAAACTGGAAAGAGAGGGTATCTTGGAATCACCAAGTCTCTACAACAACCATTCAAACATCTACATGCAAACCAATTGTTTAGGGAGCATGCCAGGAAAACGTTTTTTCTGTCATACCAAACCAAACATAGGTGTGCAGAATACTCTGCTTGTACTTTAACTGGAACCAAATGCTGAGGTTAGATAAAACTAAGGATACAATATTAGGAACAAATTCCCCTGGTGACTTTGGCATAAATCAAACAACAACTATGTGGACGACCACTGTTAAGCATGTTGATGAATCAGTCATGCTGTGGGCCTGTTTTGGCCCTTTTCCACAAGCAAATCTACACCACGGCCAGACTCAGCTCAGTTCTACTCTGCGCTGTTCAGCTGGTTTTCCATTACAATTGAGTAATAGTTCTAGAGGGTGGGATCGTCATATAGTGGCGACCCCAGAGACCAAAAAGTAGACTGATGTGGTCTGTACGTGACACAAATATGACACAAAACAAAAATGGAGAACATGGAAGCTATGTTGAACATTCTGCCCAGTCTGTGGCTTTTTGTCAGACTGATAAAAGATGAGAGCCAGAAAAGGCTGCAGGCGGCAAGGCGCAACACTTTAGAGAACTACAGGAGAAAGTGAGACACAACCAGTGACTCTACCCCCTATCCAATCAGTGACCGATAGTTAGTTCAACTCTGCACACTTGGAAGTCCAGCAAAGCAGGTTCTAAAGAGGGCTGGTACCACGCAGTCGTTACAAGTGGAAAACCCCCACAACTGCAAAGAGCCGCGCTAAGTAGGTGCTAGTGGAAAAGAGTCATTTGCCTCCTAAATGTGCTGGAAGCCTTGTTAAAGTCCATCCCATCACTGACTCTTTGAAACACAAGGAATGTTTAAATACAGTCAATGATATGTTAAAGGAATTCTGTGGACTCAAACAACAATCTGAAAATGGGTAATCACTGAGTCTTTCAGAAGAATAATGGTCTAAAATATGTGGCCAAATCAACAGGTAAATTGTTCACTAAACCAAAATCAACTGTAACGAAAAGGAAAACCTGTGGAGTGAGCTGTAGGGAAGAGAGAATAAGAGAGGACACAGGAATCTAAATGATCTATAGAGATGTTGCAAAGAGGATTGGACATATGGACCTCTCTCTGTATGTTCCATCTTTGAGAAGAGTAATTGCTGTGCTACTGGCAAACGATGGCTGAACAAAACCATAATCACAAGGATGTCAAAAAGTGTTGCGCCAGTGACTTAGTGCAAAATAATAATTGTTTACTCAACCATCAAATGCACTTGAATTAAAGGTAAAAAATTGTTCTCCGAATAAAAGATTTATTTATTTTAACACATCTTTACCAGTAATTTCAAATCAGTTGCATTATATGTGTTTATCGCTCTTCTGTTGCAAATGAAAGTCAGTTCTCTCCATTTTTTCACCCTGAGATACTGAATTCTGTCATATTTCCTAGTTGTTTCTTGCAACATTCCATAAAATGGGTTTGAACTTATTGTATCAACTGTTCTTTATAACAGAACACACTGACAGCTGTAGCAATCCCACAGAAAAAAGGAGACTAAGATACGATCGAGGAAAAAATTAAACTGACTGTAATAAATCATATATTCATGACCTAATAGGTCAGCTTCCACCTAATGATGAAGACTTAATTAAGCTTTCAAGGCATTTTGGTTTTGTCTGGAGCAGACCTGTTGTGCACTGGCTTGTAGAAGATTTCCCAAATGTTCAACCAGTTCTGCAAACGTGGGCCTGTCTGTAGAGCGATCCATCCAGCAGTCCAACATGGTCTGGTATCTGTTTGGATCACAAAGAGAATGAGTGCTGAATCAAGATACATTGTTTCAGGTTCTCCTGCAGTTATTTTTCAGTTAGAACTCACATGTCGGAGGTGGCATATTCTGGAGGTCTCATCCTTGTGCCTTCTTTAAGCCTCCTACAGAAAGACTCATCAATGCAAACACCCGGATAGGGAGAAGCCCCTGTAGGTAAGACAAATGGTGTTTCAGAAATGCAGAGGTATATATGCATGTTGCAATATAGGACTAGTGTTAGGTTTACCCAAGGAAAAGATCTCCCAGAGGAGAACTCCAAAGGACCAAACATCACTTTGAGTTGTATAGACTCGGTCAAAAATGGTCTCAGGAGCCATCCACTTTAAAGGGAGACGGGCCTGTAATAACAGCAAAAATTACAGTTTGCTGAACCATCTATTTTAATTATAGGATTTTTAATTCCATGTGTGAGTTCAGAAGACTCACATCTCCCTTGCGAACATAGTCTGGATCTTTGTAGACATCTCTGGCAAGACCAAAGTCGCATATTTTCACCACATTATTCTCTGAGAGCAGAATGTTTCTGGCTGCTAGATCCCTGTGAATGCACTACAGAGGAAACAGAGGAAATTGTATTTAAAGCACTGAAAAAAAGAGATTGCTTCCTCCAGTTTGGAGCCCTAAATGACTGCAGAGAGACCCCATCTTCTTACCTTTCGAGAAGACAGGAACTCCATTCCTTTGGCAACTTGGAAGCTGTAGCTTATCAGGTCCTCCATTGTGAGATGATCATCAACTGAGCTTTCTAAAATCACATTTTAATGAAAAAAATGTTTAAACTCCGCACAAAGAATGAAAATGGTGACAAGATGTGAGCATTCTGGACTGTTTTATAACCTTGGTTAGGGTCACCACTGGTGCATGAACCTTTGTCTTCAGCTGTTCCCGTGCAGATGTCTAGCCGGGCCACTTTCCCCAAACCAAGATCCCCTTCAGTCACATCCTCATCAGTAGGTGCCCACCTCTGGCTACTGACTCGCTTTCTCTGTTCATCACGGTAAAACGCAGGATCAGCCAATTTTATTAAACATACAGTTGTTGTTTGGCATTTCAGCAGTCAGAACAATTTTGTATTTTAACTTGAACAATATGTTTCTTCTTCCTGGAACTGATATGTATGTGTGTCAAAATATGTTACAACAGCTTTAGATTTCAACTTCAACAGATTTTTAGCTTAAGATTTCAGCAAATAAATAATCATAATTACACTAACATTGTTGTTTCATGTAAAATTTAAAACAGCATGTCTGAAACTGTTCATACCCATTGTAATTTTTGACAGTCTAGGGAAATTTTAAAAATCTTCTCCAGTCCAGAGTGTGCGTGCTGTACTAAGGCATCCTAATTGCCCTGTTAGTTGGGTATTCATCAGCTCAACAGGTACAAAAAATAGAATTTCTCTGCAGTTGGTTTGCAGCAAGTCATTTACTAAAACAAAAGAGCTCAGTGAGAACCTGCAGCTGCACATTTTGTCAGCTCACAACTAAGGAAAGAGTTTCAAGGCCATATCTAAATGTCTTGAAGCTCCAGTGGCCAGAGTACAAAGTGTTTTTAAGCAATATAACAATGCATGGTGGAAAACCTGAGAGGTTTGGTAGGAAGTTAAAAGTGACACCTGATCTGGCAGGACTTGATGATGCTAGAGATGGAAAAAGACCCACCACTCAGGCCATCCTAACGAATCTGGGCTATACAGGTGGCAACATCTCAAAGCAGACTGTCCAATGTACTTTTCAGACTGATGGATTTTGAGGATGTAGACCATGGATAAAGCCACTTTTACTAGTGGAGTAGGATACACAAAAGCCCACTTGACCTCAAAGTCTCATCTGGGCAAATAATAAAGCTTCTTGTTTCCTATATTCTGGCAATATTGAACAAAAATGAATGTATTTAATTTGTTTAGCCACAGCTGATTTTGATTAGTCATTTGGCATAAAAGACAGAACACATTTAACCCCAAAAACACCATCTCTACAGTCAAGCATGGTGGTAGGAGTATAATGCTTTGGGGTGAGGGGTTTTAACCAGTGGGAGAGGCAACTTGAGATCACAAATGATTACAGAAAAGCATGATTTCAAGATTTTCATCAAAAGCATCAGGCATTCTGCAAAGAAGCTTAGCCCTGGGCAACATTGGATGTTTCAGCGTGACAATGACACATAGCTTAAAGTGCTGAAGAAATGGTTAGTCGACAAAGATTTTTACATTTTGAAGCAGCCAAGCCAGAGTCCAGACTTGAACTTGATAGAGAATCTGGAAGGAGTTAAAGAATAGGGTGATGCCAAAGAGGCCTTCCAACCTCAAGGACTTGGAGAACATTGGAAAAAATTGGTCCAAGATACCAGTACAGACAAGCAAAAACCTGTTCACCAATTATGAGACGCATTCAGTAACAGCAAAATTCAGTAATGCCAATAGAGGTCTTTCTAGCAATTATTAAGAAGGCTATGAATAGTCTTGTATACTGCATTTTTTTCAAATGTAAAGAAAGACAGAACTTTTTTGTTTTATGAAAATATCTTCAAATCTAAATCTGCCAAGGCTATGAATAATTTTAGGTTTAACTGTGACTTTCTTGGCTTTCTTATCTATGATGAATTAAGACAAGTTAGTCCGGAAGGCTTAACCTAATGGCTAGTAGGATAGTGATTCTGTGCCCTCTTGGTTTGTTACAGCTGACTGAACTAAATATCCTGGATTTATGCTAAACAAAGCTGCTAAGAGTGTATTGTTGTGTACTGCAGGGAAGAAATTATCTTATAATAACTGCTGCACAGAACCTCTCTTCAAAAATTCACAATCTTGCCTTTATTATTTTATACAGCATCAAATTTGCATAAAACACATCTTTGAGTTGTCTCTGTGTTGCCCTGAGATGGACTGGCAACCTGTCGAGGGTTTACTCCACCTCTCACCCATTGACCTCTGAAGATAGACACCAGCCCTCCCCGCTGTAGCTAAAAATATCCTTGGGCAGTATTTGTTCCGTCTCTCGAAGCAGCACTCCTTCCTCTGTGTAATCTGACTCATCCAGATTTCCTCTTATTTTTCTCAAAAAGCAAAGTTCTCTTTGCTTTAATAACCACAAAGTTTCACTGTTGTTAGCTCTTTTGGTATTAGCCAGGGAAACATGTCAAAATACAATCAGCAGACTGCACGTGTAGCTACACAGAGCAACATGGACATGTTTCAGCTAAGAGAACATGTAAACAACTATACTGTTGTGTATATAATATGGTGTCATACAGGATTATCTCAAACTGGAGTTTGCCAAGTTTTTGAAAGCAGAAAAATGTGAAAAGCATTTTGTTCCAGCTATCATTTAGCTTGACATCACTGTGAGAATTTCTTCTCGTTTTCTAAAGAGTGCCTTTCTTTGACAGCTGCATACTGCAGATAAAGTATGAGTAGTAAACACATACCTACTCCACAGGACAGCAGTTTTAAATAACCAAAAACTATTCTTGCATATAGTCTACTTTAGATATGCTTTGTGGATGACATTGAGGGGTAGTGCTATAATGTGTGGTCAATGTTGTGATTTTTTTTCTGGGCACATTATTATTACATATCTCACCTTGTAAGGGCTATACTCTCCACGCTTGCTCTTCAGGTAGCTGGATAGATTTCCATGTTTACAGTACTCAACAATCACCATCAGTGGTCCTGCAAGAAAAAAACATGAAAAATTAATCAAGGAAAAAGAGACTGATGCCTCCAAACTGCATGCATGTTTATGTGTGTATTTAACAGGAGCAATAGAAAATGGTTAAAAGAAAGTGTAGGGTTAGTTGAAAGGCTGTCCCTGCTTGGGTATTACAGAGTAACACTAAATACATATATATATATATATATATATATATATATATATATATATATATATATATATATATATATATATATATATATATATATAAATAACAGCAATGACAAAGACAACAACACCTACCTCATAAACATGGAGAAAATAATAAAATTTAAGATGATTTCAAATGCTACATTAGTCTTGAAAGGCTAGTTGGTGTTTAACTGACATTTAAAAAATTATTGTCCATCTGTCTACTAATGACCAAAACAGTTTCACGTCAGTGTAGTATTTCATCCTTTCCACTAATACAAAAATATCTGGCTCTACAGCAGACTTAGAGGAAATTACTAACTGTTTTAGACCAGTAAATTGCAACCAGCACCACTCTAACCATGATTTAAATGAACCATGTAGCTTAAGTTCTTTTTGGGTCTTGCATCATATTGGCACAGTTTTTTTTTTTTTAAATAACAGTATCATCTACATACAGTTGAATGTTGCAGTCAGAGTACACAGACTTTCTCTTCCCTTTGATATAAAGGGTTAACAATAGTGGTTCAAGGACAGATCCTCGCAGAACACCATTGGACAACCTTGCAGCAGATAATTTACAGTTTTGTCTGTGGACTACCTGCTATGGATTAGATAAAAATCATTTTATTTATGTAACATTATGCACAGACTACTTAAAACTAGAAAACTTAGATACAAAGTGGTACTGTGACTCAGTGAAAAGCTTTATTGAGATTTGGAAATATGGTTCTAACAATCCCTTTAACTCACATTACACATTTAACTCACAAAAACTATCCACATATACTCAAAGACATTCTATGTAACATGACTCACCCCCGGGCTTAGTGCAAGCTCCCAGCAGGTTGACAACATTGAGATGATGTCCAATGTGGATGAGAATTTTTAGCTCTGACATCAAGGCACGATATTCACTGGTTGTAGCTCCCTCTGTAACAAAATGACAGTGCTCCTTGTATTTCAAAATTTCTATTACAATAACAGTTTTTTTTTTCAAGAAAGGAAGAGAAAATTCTTACCCTTTAGCATCTTGACTGCAACAGTGGTGCATGTAGTAGCTTTCTCAATGCCAAAGGCAGCTGCTTCTACAACCTGACCAAATGCCCCTCGCCCTAGCGGTTCACCTTCATCAAAAAATATTAATCACAGATGACAGTCAGTATTTGTAATGTTGCAGTATTTATTGGTCCTCATCACCTGTCTTGAGGGTATGAAGCAAGATTTTATACATTTTCAACCCTTTAAGCGGGATCTTTTTGTTTTCTTTTTAATTTGTCTGTAAACAAAGAAGACCCAAATAGAAAGTATGGGGTGGCAATGAAATCTAAGGTCTTTTACATAGGCCTCAGGTTAGCTTGTACAGTCAGCCACTTGTCATAATCAGAAATAGCAATGAAGGACAGGAGAGATGGCTGAACCAAGCTACGTGGCTGTTCTTTCACTGAGCAACATGGCAACAGCAGGAAAGTCCAGGGTCATTCTCCGTGGAGTTGACCATTTCTCTTTGTGCATGTATTGTATAAGTCCCTGTATCTGTTTCCCACAGCCTAAAAAATGTGCATTCCAGGTAATTAGCTACTCTAAACCACTCTCAGGTGTAAGTATATGCATACATGCTTGTCTGTTCTGTGCATTGCCTTGTGATGCAATCTTTCCAGGGTATCCCGCCTCTCATACATTGACCTCTGAAGATGGGTACCAGCCACACAAACCCCTACCCCCACCCCTATTCCAGTTCCTAAATAAAATGAAGCAGGTATAGAAAATGGATGGCTGGATAGATGAACATTCCCTTGGTTGGAATTAAATTGAAAAATTACCTTTAAAAAGACCAAAGGATGGCAAGCTAAGCCCAAAAAGTAAAAAACAAAACAAAATCAAAACACTAAGGTAGTTAGTTCCTAGTGTACTGTATTGGTATGCAAAATAAATATGATACTCTAAGTACATTCTTAAAAAAAAAATATTTCCCACCAAGCTAAAAGTGTACATGTAGCTGTGAGATAGGCTTGGTGACAAAAGGATGAAAAGTCAGTCGAAGATATAATTAATAAGTACAGGAGTGGATTATTCTTAGATTAAGCTAAACAGTATATTCACATTTCTTACACGGTCTGGAAAAGTCTGGAATTTGATTTCTTCCCAACTTAGGCCTAGTGTCCTACTTACTTTACTTCCTTTCTCATTTCCTCCCTTCCTTTCCCCTTCATATCCTCAGTTTCTTACTTGTGCCCTTACTTTGTTCTCTCCTTTCATATTACCTTCTGTCCTTCTGACCCACCTCTTATCATTCTTCCTTCTATCCTTCCTTCTTTGTGTCAACCCTTCATTGTTTCTTGTGTCCCCTCTTCATTGTTACCTTGTGTTCTCCATTTTCCTTCCTCCCTTCCTAATGTCCATCTTCATTTCCTTCCTTCCTTCCTTCTTTCCTTCCTTCCTTCCTTCCTTCCTTCCTTCCTTCCTTCCTTCCTTCCTTCCTTCTTTCCTTAGTTCCTTTTTGTCTTAGAGTCCAACTTAATATCCTTCCCCCAAACTATCCTTTCATTTTCTGTAACTGTGCAGGCCTTGCGCTGTCACAGAACACCTGTTCCAGCAGTCAGTAGGGAAGAGGCAACATACAGCATGGACAAATCAAAGCAAGTTGAGAAAATTACTGATGTTGAAGCTTTTTGCATCATAAACACTGGAAAATCCTTAAAAGATTAACTGAATACTACATGAATATGAGGAGTTCCTGAAATTGCTTCATGGCATTTTTCTTCCTCCTTCCCTTTGGAAATCAGGTCATCTTTTATTCATTTGACTACAAACAAAGGCAGAAATTTTGGCAAGGGGTTCCACCTCTTTCCCATGTGATTGTGTAAAACTTTTTTTTATTGCAGGCTGGTCATCAACTACTGGTTATTGTGTTGGGGTAACAAAGTGAATGATTTGAGTTTGATTCCTGCATACTGCACTGATTGTCCTAAATTTAAAAACAATGTTCCAACGATGTTATTTAGATATCTAATACACTTTCACTTTGATTTTATTCAAAACTAGCCCATGCTGAAGGATTCTTTATCAGTGTTCTCCAGGCTTAATGATAATCACATCTTACCAAGCTTCAGCCTGTCCCGAGGAAACTCCCATTTGTTAGCGTCGTACGTGAGCCTCTCACATTGCTCGTCCATGGGCATGTCCTCTGAGTCCAGAATCATGGATAGGTAGCCCGTCTTTAAGTCTCTAGTTGGCTGAAATAGTGATGAGGAAATGTCAAAGATGAGCAAAGAGGTAAACTAAGAGTTAATGAGCTGCTGTTTGTCTCAGCTCTGCCTTCCCAGTACAATAAACTGTCCAGGCAGATTTCCAGTGACTCTGATGCTATTCTGATAAATGGGGCCCAGTCACTGTTGCAGGCTTATGTGACTTATGGGAGCTGAGTGTGGACTCGTTGTTCCTGGATACAAAAGATAGTGTCCTCCTAAAGCCAAACCAGTCGCTTCTAATCAATCATAATTGATTGTGGGTGTTTTGATTGATTGTGGGTGCAAAATTGTGGTTGCTTGTGCATGAGTGTGCTCTGGTAATTTTTTCTTAATATTGATATTGATTTACTTACTCTCTTTCGTCCACGGATGACGAAGACAATCAAAAGCCAGAGAAACATGGCTATAACCACTGATCCAATGGGAACAATTAGCTCCACATTAGTCTTCTCCTCTGCCCCTAGGATAAACACAAACAATGCTATTTAAGTGACATTTCAAAGGTACAGATCAAACCCAGCTACTGTGCTTAAGAACCAGTCTTTGTGAGAGTCAGAATGTTGATGATTTCAGTGGCATGTCTTTGCAGCATTGCGTGATATTCAGAGAGGTTTTCGGTCATTGTATTTGGCTCCTACGTGTATATGTCTGAGATTTGGTTGAAGGAAGGAGACTGTTGGAATCTGGACTGTAAGCAATCTGACATTTTATCCAGTCATAACAAATACCCCGGAGTCGGGGCAAAAACCTTTGGCCAAAAACAACTTGGAAAAGGCCTATCAGACACGCAATAGGGTGTCACTACAAACTATAGCAGACCACTTTTCTCCACGACCACTTCCAGTGGGGAGTGTAGAAAAATGTTTTTTTGGGTGGGTGGGTGAGGCAGGGTCAGGGAGTTATGTGTATTCTTTCATTTTCTAAGGGAAGGGTGGTCTGGGACAATATCAGGGGATTTTTTTCTTCATTCCAGATCCATTTTTTCTTGTGACGAACAATTCATATGTCACTCATGTGACTAATTGGAAGGACAACGAATATTATTCACATAACTCCACGGTTAAGGTCATAGTATTTCTTTTGTGTTTTCCTCATAGAATATAAGTACATTAGAGGCCACATAGTTACCACATGAGTTACATAAATTTAATCTGCAGCTGAAATATGTGATTAGTGGTGATTATTTTCCATTGAATAACTATTAGTTCTGCAATAGGCATATTATTTCTGATTTTGGGTGATGGTATTAAGTTTATTATATAATCTAAAACTGTGGCAGAATAACTTAAACTATAAATTAAATGTTGGTATTTTTTGTGTCTTCCCAGAGTTTTCATGTCTCTTTCTCACATTTTGTCACAACCTCATACTTCAATGTACTTTATTAAGATTTTTTGTGACAAACAGACACAAAGTAGAGAATAACTGTCAAATGAAAATGACACATAGTTTTAAAACTGTAAAGTGTGGCTTGTATTTGTCTTCAGCCAATTTTATTCTGATACCCCTAAATCAAACCCAGTGGATACCCAATTTCATTCATAAGTCACCTAATTGGTAATTGGAGTCCACCTGTGTGAAATTTAATCTCACAGCTGTTTTGTAAAGACCTCAGAGGTTTGTTAGAGAACATCTGTGAACGAATATTATTATGAAGACCAAGTGGCAGCTCAGAATGTACAGTCTGTTGAAAGCACAACTATTAGTCATGCACTCCACACACCTTTAAGAATGCAAGCAGAAAGCCATTGTTGAAATAAAATGATAAGCGGTCCTGTTTGTCATGAAAAGGACTTGCAAACACGTGGACGAAGGTGCTCTGGACAAATGAGGCCAAAATGAAATTTATGACTCACATGAAAAACACTACATGTTGCAGAAACTAATCCACATCACCCTGACCACACCATTCCCCTTGTGAAACAAGGTAGTGGCAACATCACAGTGTGGGAGGGTTGCTTAGCAACAGCAGGGAAGCTGATCAGAGTTTACAGGAAGATGGATGGAGGTTAGAGGCTACTAAAGACATGATACTAGGGCAGAGGTTCACCTTCTCTCAGAATAAATGCAAACACACAGGTAGAGCTACATTGGTACGATTTAAATCAAAGCATATTCATATGTTTCAATGACCTTGTCAAAGTCCAGGGATAAATCCAATTAAGAAGCTGTGGCAAGAGTTGAAAACTGATTTTCATAAATAATCTTTATTTATTCTGAGCTAATACATTGTAGCTCTGGCTATATGTTTATGGATGTCATCCTGCTAGAAGTTGAACCTTTGCCCCAGATTCAAGAATTTGCATATTTTCTCATGGGGTTGGTCTGTATTAAGCACCATCCATCTTCTCATGAACCCTGGCAACATGATGTGCAAAGAAGACTATACAATTTTTTTTTCTAGATGTGAAAAGCTGGCTGAGATTTACCCCAAAACACTTGAAGCTGTAATTGCCAAACATGTTGGTTCTAGAAACTATAGACTCAGTGGGGATGAATACAAATTCATGCCCTACTTTTCCTATTATTCCTAATATTCTTTATTTGTAAAGAAGATTGAAAACCAATCATTCTTTCTCTTCCACTTCACAGTTATGTAACACTTTGTGCTATGTTGCAGTGTGGCAAAATATGGGAAAGGAGACAGCTGTGGAAGCACAAATGGCACCAAAAGAGAACAACAACAACTAACAGTCACACTGCATGATTTCTCCACAAAATTTCACACACTGCTTGATATTTGTAATGGGTCATCTTCAGTCAAGAGAGAACTAAATCAGCTGTCAGCATATTACACTGAATGACTTCTGACTCAACCTCATGACCAAAGATTCTCTTTTCAGAAGATTGCACAATGTGTTTCATTTTTTACTACTCTTAGATGAAGCATTCAGATGCACCAGAACAGAGCTGTGAGCTCATTTAACCTGGTCCATATTCTGCTTACAGGGACAGGATCACGTAGGCTCTTCTAGTTAGTGCATTTGTTTGTTTGTTGTTTTTGCTCCGTCTCTGCGTTTGGACAGAAAGGCATAGACAACAAAGTAGAGGCTGAAGCTGGGGCAGGCTTGGCCTCTCCCTTTGTCCTGCAGTCTCCTCATTGTTTTGGATTTAGAAACTCTCAGGAGGATGTGCGTTAACTGGGCCAACTTCCTGTCATCCGGAAGCAAAGTTATTCTTGCTCTCTTTGATATCAAAAATGTTATAAGTGAAATGGGAAAACTTTGACATCAGGGATAAAAATTAATCACTTGTGGGTGTATTCAAAAATAAATAAAGAATGAAATATTTTCTCATTAAATTTTTTCTGCTGGGAACCATGGGTGCATAACTGAGCTGGCTAACTGGGCATAGGCCCAGATCCCCAATGGGTAAAGGGGCCTAAAAACTTTTATCCAAAGGCACGAATAACAGAGACTGAAAGGAGCAACTACAAAGAGAGACTGAAAACAATCATAAAAGGATAAAAAACTTGCACAAGAACAGTAAAAACTCATGCTGCCATGTTTATAAGGCTTATTGTGATCAGCTACATTTCTGACCATTCTGAATGTTCACCAGTTTTCAAATCTTACCACAATCCTCATTTGGATTTAGGTGTGGACTTTGACTGGGCCAATATAAAACATTAATATGCTTTGATCTAAACTGGTCTTACAGGTTTCTTTCTAAGACCATCCTGTACTTGGCTTCATCTATCTTTCCATAAACTCTGACCAACTCCTCTGTCTATTCTGAAGAAAAGCATCGCCTCAGCATGATGCAGTCATCACTGTGTATAACCATCAGGATGGTGCGTTTGGGGTAATGTACACTGTTGGTTTTCTGCCCCACATAGCATCTGGCACATAGACAAAAATCTTCAGTTCAACTGTCATCTGACCAAAGCACCTTCTTCAACTTATTTGCAATGTCATGTCACCTACATGGCTTTTGGCAAACTATATAATTTTTTTCAACAGCAGTTTTTTCTTGTTGCTCATTCATAAAGGTCATACTGCATCTGTGAAGTGTTTGACTAATAGTTGACCTCAAGACAGATTTTTTTCACCTGAGCTGTGGATTTCCACGGTTCTGCCAGGGTTACCATGGGCCTCTTGGCTTTTTGGATTAACAGTCCCAATAGAATACATCCAAAAGAACAAGGTAATGAATCCCTCTGCAATGCATTGTATATAAGTAAAAAGTAGATGAATCACTTTTAATATAATCTGTAAACTGTAATTTACCCCTGATGCATCTTTAGAAAACCGAAGATAAAAGAGCAGTGTCTTTGCAAAAAGATTAAATTACACTAAAGCTCTTTTTGATTGTTGCCCACTCTATTTTTCTGTTTGTGAAGAAAATAACTTTAACTTCAGTGAAGTATGGTTAACGTGACGAGATTTCTAAGACTAAATCTGGGGACATTTCCAGCTGCAGACATACAACCCCTTCCAAAAGGTGGTTTTAAATCTACCTGTGTGAAGAAACAAGCTGCATTTGGTACTAGCTGTAGCACAGACTTACCTTCAACATTCAAATAAGCCTGAGAGGTGTCACAGCCACGGCTGTTGCATGCTGTACAAGTGTACAGACCGCTGTCCTCCTTCTTCACACGCTGAATTATCAGGTTGTTTTGGTTCAGAATCACACCTGAAAGCAGCAGATGAACAGGTTTGGTCTAACAAGTGTGATAACTCATGGGGTAATAAGTGTGCAGAGCAGCAGAGCAGAGCTTGTCCCACCTGAGCCCTTCTCCACTGTGTGGTTGTTTTTGGTCCATACTACTGTTGGGTTTGGTGTCCCAACAGCATCACAGTGAAGAGTGATGGTCGCACTCACATTGACCTTTAGGTCGGTGAAATTGTTACGTATTCTTGCAGCCTCAAGATCTAAGGTAAGAATAAGAAGTAAAATGCGAGAAATGATCATGAGTTATTGCCAATGTTTACTTTGATGGTTCTTGGAACTGTCTTTAATAAATTTTTCTATATAATCAACTTGTTTCAATCCACACAAACCTTTGAGGGACAGATGGCGCAGAATGCAGGTATTCTTCGCCGTCTTGATGTTCTTCACCTGACAGGCATAGAAGCCCTCATCCTGACGGGATGCATTGAGCAGCATCAGGTCCAGGGTGATGTTGCCCTGGAGATTGGACAGCACGGCCTGCGGCAGGGGCTGCAGAGTCAGTGAGTGACAGGGCTGGGTAGATTCAGCCAGCTCTGACAGAGACAGGTTGGTGACACGGAACCAAGCCAGTTTATCGTACAGCAGATTGTCCGCTTTACACCGTAGGACCACATCATCCTGTTCCATAGGTTTATCAGAGGGAGACATGCTCACCTCAAGGTCATCTAAAGGTGTACAGATTGCAAATCAGACAAAAAACAGAACCTTGCAAATGTATTAATTTTGTCACTTTAGAGCTACAAACTTCAAAGTATTTCATTGAGATTTTACAGCATGTAAAGCCCAAACCCTAACTCCATAAGCGAAATATCAACATTGCTGTCCAAGCACATTCCTGCATAAAACACACCACAAACTTCTGACAAATCGCAAAACATTTTGCACCACAGGGTAGTGCTTTTGCCATACTCATACGTCACTGTAGCCACTCCCTTTCTCAATTATCTTAGGGGGCACTGTAGAAGACAGAGCTCTGTGCAAAATAGGTCGACCAGGACCTGGTGTGAATTACTCACATTCTGAGCTTGACCAGTGCTATCTATGATTTCTACTTGGTTACAAACACCACAGAAGTTTTTCCAAATTGTGCAGTTCTTCACCTGTTTGGATGAAGTATGGGAGAGCTATTAATTAGGGAAACATGTAAGAGGGCTATGTTGGTTCTGGAGGAGTTGCAGAGATCCACAGCTAAGGTGTGAGAATCTCTGGACGCAACAACGAGTCGTGCATATCACAAATCTGCCCTTAATGGAAGAGTAGCAAGAAGAAACCTACTGAATGCCCTCCATCCAGACTGACTGAGTTTAAGCTGTCTTGCATAGAATGAGCAGAAGTTTCAGGCTCTAGCTGTGTAAAGCTTGTAGAGACAAGCAACTCTAAGTATTGACACATGGGAACTGAATACAAATACATGCCACACCATTAAGATTTTATATTTATAAAAAAAAAAAAAAAAAACACACATTTTGTTCCTCTTCACAGTTATGCACTACTACTTTGTGATGGTTTATCACATAAGGTTACAGGAAAGTACATTGAGGTTTTCAGTTTAAATGTGACAAAATGAGAAAACATTTGAGAGCACTTTTAAGGCACCGCGAATGCTGAAACTGAGCTCAGGGTTAACAAAGTCTGCATGAAACAAACACAAAAGAAAACACATAGCTTACATGTGACACGGAAAAAGATGTTTCTGGAATCCTTTCCTACTTTGTTGGCAGTCTTGCATCTGTAGAGGGCATGGGTCTCAGCTTTTTGAATCTTCAACTCACTGATAAATTTCTACGAAAAAAAAAGTTAATTTTAGTTTGTCATTTTTACTCCACATTTTCACTTGAAAAAAATAAGGATTCATTGGAGATATGATATGGAAAAGGACATAACTGGTGAATTACTCACATTTTGAGCTCGCTCAATGGTATCTATGATTTCTACTTGGTTATAAACACCACTGATGGTGACATTTTTCCAAGCTGTGCAGTTCTTCAGCTGTTCCTCAGTCTTGTTTACTCCTGGCCTGATACACAGAATAAGCAGCATGCAGTAAGAGTGACATGTGAATGAATGAAAGAATGAATGATTTATTTATTAAACGATTTTCACATTGTAACAAAGCACTGTACAGGATTTAAAGGTCACAAAAATTAAAATTACAGCACATAAAGATGTAGGCATAAGAACTATAAAAGAAGTTCTTATGCCAGAAGCTTAAAAGAACATGTAAGAGCATATGTTAGAAGAAATAAAGAGGAAATAAAGCTTAAATAAACGATGGCTAAATATCTGGTTAAATAGGGAGTGTAGGTTATTAACAGTTTGGGGGTTTTTTTCTAAGAATCCAGTGATTCAACCACAACTTGAAAGGGTTGATCTCCTTTAATTCTTAGTCTTCTGTGAGCAATTACTGCCAAATTTTGATTTTTAAGAATTAGAAGAGCTATAAACATGATGTTTAGCCATACAAATAGACAAATATACTGGTGTCAGTTTCTTCCCTGCTTTATATATCAGCGCTAATATTTTAAAATGAGTTCTAAACAGCACAGGAAGACAATGTAATGAACATGAAACAGGTGTTGTTGTGCTTGCTTGTCAGAACGTGTTAATAACATGGCTGCGGCATTCTTTGTGACTTGTAAACATTGAAGTGCTGCTTGTATAGTCTAGTGAATAGTGTTACCGAGCTAGTGTGGATAAAAAAGTCAGTCAACTGAATATGAGGAATAGATAAAAAGGATAAAGTACATCATTATAAGCCAAATAATGGTTGGCAGGGGTGTTATATAGCACTGAATTTTCAGTGGACCAAGTAACAAACCTTGGTGAACCCCACAAGTTAAAGAGGCTTCCATAGAGGAGTATTCATTAGACTTTACAGAGTAACTCCTAATAGAGGAAAATCCATCCAGTAAGGATCCAGAGACAACAGCCAGATGTTGGAGCCTACTGACAAAAGCATTGTATCCACAGCACCAAATGCAATACTGACTTTGAGCAGGCGGAGGACAAAAAAATTCCCAAAATGTCACTGCAGAATGTTGTTTCTGAACACCAGAATTTTTTAATTTTTTGGACAAGTTGCACGATATTTATATACATTCATTTAGAATTTAATTTCACAGTTTCATTCTTTAGTCTTCTTCCAAAAGCTTTTTTTCCTGCTCACATACACTCAAACCACTGTTCCCCTAATGGCAAAAAAGGTGGAAAACTTGTGTTTTGCCAAACAAGACAGTAAAATTAAATGATAACAGGGAAAAGAATGCACCCAAGAGGAGATACAGCTCCAGCAGGGAAACACGCTTACTTTTTAAAGTGACTCCGACAGGAACAACAGGATATGTGGATCTGGACTAAGGAAACACTCGGTCGTGTAGGCAGAAGATAAGAAACAAGCTCCCAGCCTTCTCTGGTCAAAACCTCATCTAACAGGCACACACTGTCTTCTTTCTATCAACACTTGTCAGATCATTGCTGAATTCACTGAGGATGTTGTGTAACTGCAAAAACATCCAGGATGCATGTGGACAAAGCTGCGACCTAAACCAGCCAAAATTACAATAATTGTTGTGCAGGTTCTTGTTTGAGCAAATTTGAGAGCATTCTGAGGCTCAATAATTGATGTTGATCTAAAAATGGATATTGTGATGGGAACGAATCACATCCGCTGATCTGCATCAAGGTCAGAGTGCATTCTCATTGTGCCTTCTCATGTTTTCATCAACATCACGAAAGCAGCTATTCCTATTCTAAATCAACAAGTTGTTGACAAGGGCTGGCTGAGGGGGAAGTTACCACTGCTTGAATCAGAAAAACAACCCCCACTTCTCCTCCCCGTCAACTTCTTCTTCTTCACACCTGCAAAAACACACAGTAATGGAAAAAGATGACTTACAAGAAGGCCCCTGGACAGTCTTCCCTGGACATCCACTGCCACTGGATGTACATAGGTGTTGGAATTCCACGGGCGGTGCACCACAGGGTAGTGCTTTTGCCATACTCATATATGTCACTGTAGCCACTCCCTTTCTCAATTATCTTAGGGGGCACTGTAGAAGACAGCAAAGACAAGTTTCCAATGTGTCTTGATAGGAACACAGGATTGTGAAAAAGTATTTGCCCCTTACAGATTTCTTTTGTTTATTTTTTTTTATTTTTTGACACACTATAATCTTTTAGCATCAACAGCAACGGCTGCCCTCAGCAGTTTGAGATAATTGACAATGAGTTTTTTACATCACTGTGGAGAAATTTTGGCTCACTCGTCTTTGCAGATTTGTTTTAATTCAGCAAATTTGCAAGGTTTTCGAACAGGAACAAAACATGTCACAGCATTTAAATAAAATTTAGGCCAGGAGTTTGACTAGGCCATTCCAAATCCTCTCTCTTTTTTTTAACTCATTCAGATGTTGACTTGCCAGGGCACTTTGGATCATTTTTCTTCTGCATACCCCAAGTGTGTTTGAGGTTAAGATCACAAACTTATGCTCTGACAATCTTCTTCTCCAGGATTTTTTTTTTTTTTTTTTTTTTTTTTTTTTTTGCGAGAGAGCAGATTTCATGCTTACAACAATTACAGCAAGTCATCCTCGTAAGCAGCCCCAGATCATCACACTACCACCATCATGTTTGACTGTCAGTACAATGTTTTTGTTCAAAAATAGTTTTGTGCCAGATGCAACAGGGAGCACACCTTCCACAAAGGGTCACTTTTGTCTGATCAGTCCACAGAATGTTTGGCCAAAAGTCTTTCCTCACATATAGCCAGGTCTTTGTGTTCTTGTTGAAGAGGTTTTTTTTTCTCATTGGAACTCTGCCATGGAGGCCATTTTTACTCAGTCACTTTTGTTATTGTGGTATTATGAACAATAATGTTTACTGCAGCATTTTAGATATTGTTCTGGGTTCTTTTGTGACCTTCTGGATGAGTTGTTGATAAGCTCTTGAAGTCATTTTGGTAGGGCGGCCACTCCTAAGAAGGTTCACCATGGTTTCAGGTTTTCTCCATTTGTAAATAATGGCTTTCGCTGTGCTTTGCTGGAGTCCCAAAGTCTGAGACTTTATAACCCTTTCCAGACCAATAGATGTCAATGATGGATGGATAACTTTGCTTCTCTATTTGAATTTATTTAAACCACCTACTCTATGTTGTCAGACAACATCCTTTTAGGTGATTTCTTGATTCTACAAGTCTAGCTCTGATCAGGCCTGGATGTGGCTACTGAAATTGAACAAAAAAATACAGTTAGTCTGTTAATAAATTTAAAAGAAGAACAATTACTTTTTTACATATTTACATAGTAATTTTCCCTTAATAATTGAAATCATCGATTGGAAAACACTTTTTGTGTTTGCTCAGTTTATCTTTGTATGATTTTAAAATTGATTTGATGATTAAACATTTTCAGTTCAGTGTGACAAAAGAATCAAAAACAAAAGAAAAATCTGTAAGAGGGCATGTACCTTTGCACTCTCGAGCTGAAATAGTGAAGAGGCAGAGAATACCTACCATTGACCTGCAGTTTGAAGGAACGTCGCTGTTCATGTTTAGTGATCTTGTTGGTCAGAACCACAGTGTAGATTCCTGCATCATCCTCAGTGGCTCCACGGATTATGAGAACATCACCTTTGTGCTTTATTCTATAGTTATCCTTGACAAGAGCTTGGCCATCTTTTAACCTGAATATATCAAAGGACTTAAAAATCATCTGCAACATTTATTATGTAACACTTTAACACATTGTGGGAGACATATAGTTGAAGAGGTGCATCCAAAGTAGCTATTAGACCTCTTGAGGTAAAACAATTTCTACTGTGCTGTGGACGTACCATTTCAAGTTGGGCTCAGGGTAGGCTGAGTACTTCACAGGGATCTCAGTGGGTGTTTGATCACCCACATTTACTTCCCACACCTTTGGCCATTGTTCTGTCATATCAATAAAAGGCATTTCTGCAGAAATAAACAAATGAGCAGAATGTTACTGTTCTCTTTTAGTTGCTATTTTAATCAGTCTTACAGAAGTATTTATGGGGGAAATCAACTCAAGTACAAAAAGTATGTGCAAATAATAAACTCTGACAGATTATTGCAGGATTGTTAGTTAAACCAATATTAAGATTCAGTGTCTTGTCTTTAAATGTATTTTATTAATATTTTATGTGACCGACCAACACAAAGCAGCCCATAATTCCAAAGCAGAAAAAAATCTATATGTTTTTCACAAAAGTTGCAAATAAAAATCTGAAATATAATGTTTGTTAAAAAGTTAATGCTTCTAATATATAAGAAAATCTCTGAGGCCTTTGCAGAACAAGTGTATTAATACTTAGATTAAACTACAGACAGGAGGACTCTTTTGCCAAGTAGCTGCCTGCTGAAAGCAATTAGTTGCAAAGAATTTTATGCAGAGGGTAAAGACAAATTCAGGCCACACTTTTCAGATTTCCATTTACAGAAAATTGTAGAAACAAAGTATCCTTTTCCCTCCACCTGACAACTATACACCACTTTGAGTTGGCCTATTACATGAAATCCCAATAGAGCACATTGAAGTTTGTGGTTGTAATGCCACAAATTATATTTTAAAAATCAACAGGTATAAATACTTTTCCAAGCTGTACATGAACTTTTACATCGTATTAAAACTGAATATTTGAAACGACAGTTGTAGAATATTTAGCATGGGTTTGGATCCTCTAACTAGTTTTCTTCCAAGCACAATTAAAGAACACAGTGTTTAGAGGATATAAAGAGTATGCCTGTTTTTTTACATTATTAGGTTTGTTCAAAACAGAAAACATTGATGGCTGCAACCTCAGTCACCCCATCTACCTTGGATGGGTTGTACTGGAAAGTAATTTCCCCCTTGGGGGACAAATAAGTACTTCTGATAAAGTACTTCTTAAGACAAAAAATGAGAGCCATTTTTAAAGAAACAGTGGAGTAAATCTGAGGTACAGGATTTAATAAAACAACTTAGGGACAGGTAAACTACAACATAATTTGGTAAACATGGTGCATCAAAAAATTCTACCAGTTCCAAATGTGATTAAAATTCAAACTTTTGGAACGTGGAGAAGTTGTGTATCAGAATCTCAATGTCTTACAATTTTTAGAGAGTAAGTTTCAAATACAGAATAGAACTCATTCATTCATTTCCTAAAACTTATTTATACTGACGCAGTTGGTATAAATAAGTTTGAACAATGAAGTTTGAACTCCTTCATTGTTGTTACAAAGTAAATGGGTTTTACCCCATGGACTTAACTCATTTTAATCAAAATAACATTATACAACAATATGTTTTCAGAGCACCCACCAAAAACTGTAAGATATGCTGAGGCGCTCTTCTCCATCTGCCCGCTGGAAGCTGTGCAGGTATAATCTCCAGAGTGATCCACTGTTACATTCTCCACTATCAATGTATTCGACAGCTCCAGAGAGTCCCACAGCTTCTTCTTGTGGGGTACTGTATGGAAACCACTGTCTAAGTTCTGATGTGGGAACACACAACAAACAGATATTTGGTCTTTTAAAACAGACAGATGACTTGCAGCCACACAGTAGTCTAAATTTGTTAGAATCGGTTTCTGTTTTGTAAAGAAAGAAGTTCTTCTCATGCACAGTGTATTGAACAAGTATTGATTTAAAGTTTTTCACATTTTCTCACTTAACAACAAAATATTTAAAAGTGTTTACTTCAAATTTCACCAACAAAAAGTAAAGTATAGCATACTTGTGAAGCATCTGGGAAATAATAACTGATTTTCAAAGTTTTATTTTTACAAATAAAAATCTGAAAATTCTGTTGTTTTTATCTTCAGTCCATTTAACTCATATTTTTAAATAAAATCCAGGGGGAAAAAATGTCCCTTGTGATCACCAGGTCCAAATGAGTGCAGACCTACCAAAACATGGTTTTAAATTGACAGCATGGGAACAGCAGGATAAATAAGTGAAACAGTTGAGAACTCTGCACATAAGCTTGAAGATATCATCCCCATGTTAAAACACAGTGGTGGCAGCTTCAAGCTGTGGGAATGTTTTTCTTTGACAAGAAAAAAGAAACTGTTCAGTGTTTGTTGGAAGACAGATGGAGCTAAATACAGGGCTGCAAAGGAAGTAAAATCTGCCAGAGGGTTTAAACTATCTGAGACTGCAGCTGAGGTTTATCTTCCCACAGGACAGTGACCATAAACATACAGCCAGAGCTACTATAGAATGGCTTAGCGTAAAGTATATTCATGCGTTAGAATGGCCCAGTCAAAGTACAAGCCTAAATTTAATACAGAGTCTGTGAGTACAGATACCTAAACTTAATATTCACATGTGGTCTAAAAACTAACTGAGCCTGAGTCATTTTGCACAGAAAAATGGGCAAAAATATCAGTCTCTATATGTGCAAAGCTGATAGACACATGCCCCAAAAGACTTGCTGTTAATTGCAGACTTTTCAGATTTTTACTTGTAATAAGTTTTGAAATCCATGCATCTATCATCATGGTCTATCTCTTATTGTAAAAAGGCTCAATGAATACCTTTATCGTTCACTTTAAGCACTCTGAGCATAAAAAATTCATGTGGTCACCTTTGATCTGCTGGCGAATAGATAGACTGATGGATTCCTGAAAGCAGGAAATCACGAATATTTGCAAGATAAAGAGGAAGAGAGAAACAGATTTTCCAATTTCTGTCTCTGTGAGTCCCTCTCAGTGAGTCAAAGAGATTCACTCCAGGATGTCACATGACTTCACTCGAGATTTACAACAGTACTGTAGATTCAGAGACTTGTGCACTGACCAGAGCCCCTCCAGAGTGTGTCCAGTTGAATTCGATGCCCACATTGAGCTCTGTGCGAGCAGTGCATGTTAGCACCAGCCTCTCCCCCACTGACAGCCTCTGGTAAATGGGGGTCAGGGTGAGGTGATAAATCTTGTATCCTGCGGAAAAGGGAGGGAAGGCACGACAGTCGTGGACATGCTATTGTTCTGCTGAGACTACACACGCTCAGAACAGGCCAAGTCCAGCCAACACAATGTCCCTACTCACATGTAATCACGCTAATTCTGACTTTGACAAGATCTAAGATCATCATTTTCAGGAATAATATTTGGATCTATTTCTCTGTCCTTTTTAATCTTACCAACAACAGCCACGATGTAGAGAGGGGACTTGAATGTCTCGTTTCCAATACGAGTCTGGCAGGACACAACTCCAGCATAGCTTATCAGATGGGTCGGTAAGATGAAACCCCTCTTAGGATCCCACACAGAATCCTTCCCATCAGGATGGATCTCCTTGATTGGATACTTCTGACAAACAAAGAAAGTTAATCATTTTTAAACTAATTATGTAAATAAAGAATGAGAAAGCCTTCATGAGAGTGTTGAAAACATGGAAAAGGTTGCAGAGCCTTGCAAATGTATCCATGTGCCTAAAACTCTTTAACATTTTCTCACATTTCAAGCATGAATTATATCGTATTTTACTGGGATTTTATGTGTAGCCAGTAGCCACATCTACCTTTCCACCAATTCTGACCAGCTTTGCTGTTCTTGCTAAAAATGCATTCCCACACCATGACGCTATTACCACTTTGTATCATGATTGTGATGTTAAGCTCAGATTGTCATTTTAGTGTTCAACCACAGATACCATTTTGTACATAGGGTAACAAACTTATCTCATCTGACCAGAGCACATTCCTCGATATATTTGTTGTGACTCTTACATTTCTTGTAGCAAACTGCGAAGAGGACTTCTTATGGCTGTAGTTGTTCATGCGACGTACAAAGCCTGGCATAGTTTGATAACCTTAGCCCTGCTAAATTCTCCATAATTCATCCCTAATCTGTTTTGTGTCATCACAAACATCTGTGGCTTCAAGGAATAAGTGTTCTTTTGCTGAGAATAAATTACACACAGGTGGACTCTGTTATCCTAATGTATTTAATAAAGGCAATTATCAGCACTGGATTTTAAGTCATTTAGCAAACCATGGATCTGTTTTCCTTACATTTCACAATCATGCACTAGTGTGGGTTGCTTTATCTCATAAAATCCCAAGAAAATACCCTGAAGTTGTGTTTGTAACAACACAAAATGTGAAGACGTTTAAGTGGTATGAATACTTTTGCAAAGCACTACATTATCCAAGAAAAAGCAGCAGCACACCTTTTTAGTAGGTATGTTCTTAGATGATACAATTGTACTTGCTAAATATATTTTTCACTTTGTTAGCTTTCCCCACATTAAACAAGTCATTCTGTCACAGTACCAAGTGATTCAAACAGCTACAGCACCAGTTTTACAAACACAGCCCCTCATTCCTTCCAGTGCCGTTGGAGACGAAGGACAAACCCTACGTTATGAACTGGGACTTGGAATTTGATAAACATGATTATGTGGTCATGTTTATCACGATCATCAGGTCTCATGTGGGTATTTTGCAAAATTTACTTTTTTTAAATACCATATCATAATCTCATTCCCTTGTCAAAAACATACCTGTAGTGTCAATTTGACTCATTCATGCATGTTTGAGAAGTCCTTGAATCTCCTGTGGCAGCCATCCGGGGTGGCTAAATGCTTGCTCATACAACACACCATCTATTTACCCAAAGCACCACCTTGTAGCTTCAGTCTCCTGCCCCATCATTTCCCTGTGCCTCCCCCACACAGTTCCACTAGAGAGCGGCAGCAGCAATTAGCAAACACCTGGTGAAGCTGCACGTCTGCTGAGCTTATCACACAAACAACAACTCTCCTAAGAACGGTTGTAAACAGCATCAATGGACGACATTGCGAAGCATTGTTGTGATGACGTGCAAAAGGGGAAGTGTTGGAATAGGTAGGAGATTCTTAAAGAGACAGAGGCTAATTTCAAGGTTCCGGATACGGCTATGATGCAAAGTCAAATTTCTTTTAAGTTATTTTTCATATATACAGCATTTTCATAACAACTAAAGGTAACATAGTTACATGGTCGTGTTATAAAATCGTACTCTATGCCTGGAAAACACATAATACCCCCCTTTACATAAAAAAAACCCTGATATTTGGACATTTTGCTTCAGGATTTTCCAGTAGAGAGCAGAATTTATGGTTGTATCAATTACAGCAGGTTCATCAGGTTTTGAAGAAGCAAACTGGTCCCAGACCACTACACTACCTCCACCATGTTTAAATCAGTATAATTTTCCTTTTCTGAAATGGTCTGTTAGGTTTACACCAGATGTAATGGGATGCACACCTCCAAAAAATTTCATTTTTTTCTTGTTGGGCCACTCAGTATTAATCCAGAAGTTTTTGGTAGTCATTAGGATCTTTATTGGTAGATGTGAGACTGGCCTTTCTGTTTTCTTTGGTCAGGAATAGTTTTTGCCTTGGAAATATCCCAAGGATGATGTTTTTGCCCAGCCTCCTTTTAAATGTTGAATCAGGAACGCTGACCTTATAGCAAGTGAGGCCTGCAGTGCTTTAAATATTGTTCTGGGTTCTTTTGTAACATCCTGAATGAGTCATTGATTTTCTTTAGATCAGGCCATGATAGGTTTGCTTTTTGTGACCTTTTAGCCTATTTCCGGAAGTCAAACAAGTTCTATTTAAGTGATTTGCTGATTCTTTCTTTCTGGTATTAATTAGGCCTGGGTGTGGCTAGTCAAAATTAACTCAGTTTTCCAAAAAAATTGTAAAGCTAAAGTGCATTTGATGTAACTTAACTGATCGCCAGTTAAGGTAACTGTTACTGCTGGGGTGGAAAACCAGTTATTAGGTTTAGGGGGTGAGTCTGGCTTGGATAACTTTCTCCACAAATAAATGAAATAATTATTTGAAAACAGCTTTTTGTGTCAAATTTCTTTGATTATGCAAAATATTTAATAAGACAGAATGGAATACTCCTTACAGTGTTGAGCGTAACGTTGAGATTCTCCACTGAGCCTCGGCAGGGTATCACCACCCGCTCACCTTCGCGAATGAAGACTACCTCATATTCCTTTTCAGAGGGCACAAATGGTACCTTAGAATCTGAAACGGGGCAAAATGAACATTATAAAGATGTTTTAAGTATAATTTAAGACAAAGTGAAATGGGAAATAGGACTTCTGTGAAAATGTGTTTAACAAAATCTTACACGTGTTATCTAAGCATTTCCTTCTTTAAACTGGACAAGCATTTGCTTAAACTTTACAATTAAAAACATCCTAAAAATAAGTGAAACATGGAGTTATACCATGGACAAAGACATAAACTGCTGCTGCTGTCTTGCCGTCTTCAACTTTCAGGTCTTTGTAATAACACCGATACTGTCCGGTTTCATTCACAGTTGCATTTGTGATGGTCAGAGTCGTGCAGAAAAGTCCTGATCCACTGCAGTCACTGGTGGAGAGGCGAGTGCTCGTAGGAGGGGTGGACCACAGCAGGTGCTGTCGACCTCTGGCAGAATAACATGCACACAAAACTGTACTGCATACTCTGAAATATTAGCTAGGTGATAGATGAAAGAATAACAAGGAAAGTTACACAAACCTGCATGTTAGATCAAGGTTGTCTGATTTGTTGATCCGGTGGGTGTCGTAGATGTTAAGCGTTGGTGGATCAGGCATGAACCGCAGCTGGATGGCTAGAAGAAGAAACAGGGACATTAATGACTGCAAAGAGTGTTTCAAAATACGATCAGCCCTCATGAAATCGTATGATCATATGATTTAACGCTCCAATATGGTTGAAAGAGAAAAGATGTTAATTGATGTCTAAACGTGGTTAGGGTTGATCAAATGGGATTTTTAACATCATTGTTTAGGCTAAATATGAGAGAAGACATCTGGGCTGAGGAAGTTTTGTTTTCAGCATGTTTTTTTCTGGGTTAAATAAAGATAAGGCCTGACTAAACTGAAATAGCTGTAAAATGCTTATGTAAAATCCAGTGTCTGCTGGGTTCGAAGTTGGTTTGTAAGACAGAAACTGAAAGCACAGTCAAGAAAAACATTTTTCCATTGTAGCTCATGTTTTCAAACTGCTTCTCTGGGCCATTTTTGCACTGCCACAAAAAATGGCGAAACTGTGTCAAAACAGGAAGCGGGGAAGATGGGCTTGGTCAGGCTCAATAGTCCAGCACAGTGTGACTTAGGTGGGGGTTCCTGTTACAGAGGATATAGGCTGACTACCACCTCCCTGTGCGCCCCTAAAGGACACGTTTTATTGTATGGAAAAAAAATCTTTATTGGTGGCCAATCAGAAACACAGCACACACTCAGGGACTACAGATGGAAACTAACGTAAATTAAATCTGGTGCAAAGCATCTTTTATTAATGTTTTTTTGCACATTGCCCCTGTTTTAAATAAACTAATAAACTAAACCTTTTTTTATTGTGAATGCAACATATGTGCCAAGAAATTACTATAAGAAATTATGTTCCCATAAGAAGAAAATAGATTTAACTCATTGTATCAATACAACATAAATCTGCTAAATTTAAGCATTTATACTGCGATTCCAATTTACATTTTTGTTGGTGCGGACTCCATAGCCAGTGAGATTTTTTGAAACTCAATGGGAATAGTCCTGGTAAAGTAAAGGTTAAAGAAAATTTTAAAAACTTTTAAAACATTCACAATATTTATAACATAGATGGTTTTTAGAGCTTATCCATGTAGTTTTAGCCACTTTAATAATAATATCAAAAATAATACTTAAAAAAACAACTAACTGTTTACAAATATTTTTTTCTTTGGCAACAGGTCTGAAAGTCAGAAAATACTCCAAAAACAAGAAGAAAAAGTTGGATGATCTGACCTCAAACCACAAAATGTATACATAAAAGTCAGCCTGGAATCAAACAAGAGACAAAATGTCTAAATATGAATAGCTGCTACCATATTGTCAGTAAAGTATTAAACACTAGTTTAAAATAAAGCTTACACATATGCTTCTAACATAATATGTTTCTCGTTCTTTTATATTTCACAGTACTTACAACCTATGTGACACTTTCATTCAGCATAGCAGATTATTAGAAAAGGTGATCTTAAAAGGTTTTTCTTCCATCATCTTACCAGCTACATCAGTTGTATCCAGAATAATCCCCAGCAGTAGAATAAATGAGACCGCTTGCTTCATCATCCGACAAAAAGCAAGTACTGAATTCTCATCAAAGTATAAATAAAAACTTCAGAGCAACAATAAAAAAAGAATCAAACTGCCACATTAGGAATCCATGAAGCAATGAGGTTTTATGTTCCGCTTCAGATAAAGTTTGAGAGTCATGGACACAGCCAGTGGTCACTGTCCTGTCCAATGCGCCCGTGTCTGTTTCTCACTGAGCTGCTGCTGCTGAGGATGCAGATAGGCGCCTCAGAGAGAGGCCCGCAGGGAAGGAGGGGCTTCTGCAACTACATAACACAGACAAGCACACTGCTGAACCTGTTCCTGAGGGGCTCAGCATTGAACTTTTCCAGACGTTTTCAACCTACCTTATCAAACTGGAATGTTTCTTTTATTTGCTAATCTTCTTAGGCTAACGTAGTCTAATCCCATCCTTATATAAGCACTCATGTTTAAAAAGTGCAGAAGCTACACTTTTTAAAGTTGAGGGATGAAATGAAATTCAAACAGAGTCCAGGTAAGTTTACAGAGCTGCAGTATTTGATCACAATTGTTAATAATAGTTTTGTTTAAGTGGACTACAACAACGTATAAGAGTGTCTTTTTGTTACCTGTAACATTGGAGTGTTGTTCAATAAAGGTCCTAAATCCAGAGGGAGTTAGCCTTTTCCATGCTACTGTGGCTCAGAGGAAAGAACAGCCCTATAATCCATGACAATAAATTGTGGGTTCCATTCCAGCTTCCTCCTGTCACATGTTAGTGTCTCCCTGAGCAAGGTACTTAACCCCAGGTTGTCTACTGATCTGTGTATCGGTGTATGAATGTGAGTGCAACTGAGTAAATATCCCTTCACGGTGTCTTTAAAATTATCCATACTACTACTGGCATGTTACAGCACAAACTTCAGTGCAACCAACTCCTTTTAAAAAATCACCTAGTAAGTCAATGAAGTTAGCTTGTGTGTAATTTATCCTCAATCTAAATCCAGATGTTCTGTGAAGGCCTTAGAGAGCTGTTATAGAACATTATGGAACAAATAGCATCATGAAGACCAAGGAACACAACAGATAAGTCAGGGATCAAGTTGTGGAGAAGTTTAGAGTAGGTGTAGATTAGGATTAGAAGCATGGCACAACTATAAACCTACCAATGTGAATACAGCAAACATGAGTGGGAAGGTTCTCTGGTTAGATGAGTCCAAAACAAAACATTACAGAACACCCTGAACATGGTACCCATGGTACCCACAAAATGGTGGCAGCATCATGCTGTAAGGATGATTTTTTTTTTTTTTTTTTTTTTTTTTTTTTTTTTTTTTTTTTTTTTTTTTTTTTTTTTTTCAGATTAAAAAAGAAGCCGGTCAGAGTTCACAGAGCTAAAAATAGTGTTACCATAGGCTTATTGGGATAACAACCCTAAACATTCAGCAAGAGCTACCATGGAAGGAAAATCAGTGGTGAGACTTGAGAATCGGTATTCACAGGTGTTCTCCAATATAGCTGAGTTTGAAATGTTTTGTAACAATAGGCATTATTTTCAGCCTTTGCAATGTGTAATGCTGATAGAGATACAGTATAGCCCAAAAGAATGGTGCAGCAAAAGTTGACTCTACAGAGTTTTTCCACAGGTGGACTGAACATAAATGTATGCCACTCTTTTAGTATTTTCATGTGAAGAAAGATTTAAAACCATGTGTTATTTTCCTTCCACTTCACGATTATGTGGTATTTTGTGTTGGTTTAGTGCAAAATATTACAGTAAAATACACATGAATGTAATACAATGTGCAAAAGTTCCAAGGGTACATTTAGAAGGCTCTGCATTTAGATGGATTACCTGATCAATTAAAGAGGTTTTTGCTGAAGGAAAACCTGTCTTTTGTTTTTTTTTTAAATCCATTAGTTCTGACAGTTCTTTCCTGAAAATGATAATTTTGTTAAAAACAAGATTCTCTTCATCCCATTTTACTCAGTTTTGGCATATCAGTATAATAATTCTGAACTGAGGATGGCAGTGAATGTAACATCTGTGTTGATTTTATCAACAAAAAAAACAAAAAAAATGTTTGCATTCATTTACATCATGAGGAATCTAATACCTGATGATTAGGGAGGAGACTTATGTTTTGATCAAGGCATGGGTTCAGGGGTAACATGGGGGTTATCCACATGTTTCCTGGCTTGGTCACTTCTGCAGGGAATGTCGACTACTCCAAACCATCACTTCCCGGAGGACACTTCATGCCAAGTATGTTCTGAAAAAACTGATAACAGAAGCATTTTCAAACTGTATTTGCTTTTGTTCTCTCCTTTCAGCATCATGTGATTGCTTTGAACTCTGGCCCAGACTCAGACAAAGAAAAGCATAATACTACTTTATTTTAAGCCTTCATGGGATTAAGAAAGAACAAAAATAAAAACAGTGGGTATCTTGTTCAACATATTTTCCCTCCTTTCAAGTTTTCCATTTAAAACTAAACAAATTCCCTCCAAAAAATGGGAAAATTCCTTGATAAACTCTGTCTTAACATCTGGAAATGAAGAAAAAATTGTATTGACCTGTAGTCTATAAGAAGGCATTTGATACAGCAAGTCACAACTGTCATGATTAGAATTATACCCATAGGATGTGAATAGTGTCCTATAAGACTTTTCCTTGAGAAATTACAACAAGAATTCCCCAAGGAGATACTTCACCCCCATCCTTTTTATCCCATTCATTAATCGTCCTCCAGATGTGTTTCCAGATCTTGGACTTCAGTTGTATGCTGAAGACATGCTTGTTTATATGTAAGGTAAAACTCTGAAGCTGTCAAGTGTGGCTGGAAACCTTACACTTATCCCCATATTTGTTTTACTATATTTTATTCACTTTACCAATCTAAAGTTTCTATTTAGATATTTAATTGGACTGGCACATCCTCCCTTTTCCAGCTGTGTTACATTACATTGCAAATCTTCTGTTGTTTTATACTTTTTTTGCCCAGGAAGCTCTCTCTGGTAAAGTGAAAAGCTAAGTTGAACACATTGCTCATTTCAAATGTATTATAAATTATAGTGCTATGGAAAATAAATCAAAGCATGGTTAGTTCAGCAACTAATGAGCATCCATGTCAATTTTTTTATGTTGTCAGTTGATTTAACTGTGACATTTTTTGGTAGGTTTGGTTTTAGTTCTTTTCTCTTTTCTTGCTCCAAACAATCTAATGAGCAACCATGTGTATGTGGAAATTTTTTATTTTTATCTTTGTTATAGATATAAATCTTTTTTAGAAGTAGAGCCTTCAGAGATGTGTTAAGTTTTTTTTTTCTTTAAAAGAAACAAAGAGCAATAACGGACTGAATCAGCAAATTATCCAGTGATAAGACGGCCTATAGTCATGGTACATAGGAAGCAAATCCACTGTTAGTGCTATGGTTTAACTTTAAACGTAATGAGCCATTACCAAATTCTAAAATGATTTAATCCAACTTTACAGACTTTTTGCTAAAATATTCGTACTTAAGTGTCTCACATTTTGTCACATTACAACCACAAACTATAACGTATTTTATTGGGATTTAAGTGGTATACCAACACCAATGAAAAGTCCCACTTAAGAGGGTTTTGGGGAGAATTTTGCTGATGCAATTATCTCAAAACTCAAACTTGTCTTAAAATTGCATCTTGAAAGATCTAGTCCAGATTAAGTTTTCCATTTTCTCACCATTGATGGGTTTATATTCCCAGATCTGTGGTTATATTTTAAAGGTCAGTGTCCCACAATTCAGTGCAAAAAGAATGATCACATTACATTTACATGATGGAACACAAAAAGAGAGGGAAACCAATTGTATGAAACTTTTAAATTGTTGTGAGGGAAACATTAAAGTGGGCTCACTGCAGATAGAATTAGGGAGAACAATACAGCTGAACTGCAAGGCTGCACCACTTACACGGCAAATGCATAAACAAAACAAATAAGAATATTCTTATTACTTTAGAAAGTTTTAACATTTCCCAGATATAAAAGTAGCTCAGTGATCCATGCAGAGTGAAACTGAATATCCAACAATCCTTCACAACAGAGATGGTCCAAGGCCATCTATGGCCCTAAACAGAATTTGATTTGGGGGCCTTCCAACTACCTTTACCCACCACAGCTTAACTGATATATGTTTTATATCATCCATGTTCAGTGGTGCATTATATATCTAACATAACCATTCTTATGGTGTACAACTGTAAAGTAATAAAATCAGGACACAGTATTTTAGATCAATTGACTGTGCAACCAAATGTGTGTTGTTTGACTCGGGTTACTTCATATGATGAATATACTGATAGCAGTTGGGGAAAAAGTATTAACAGGAAATCAATTACAACTTCAGCTGCAGGTAAGCTTAGTTCTCCCAGGTTGACCAGTCATCAGTGTGTGTTCCCTTTTTACAATGTGACACTTAAAGTCAGTGTGTTTGAACAGAAAACTTGGCTGGGCCTTAAAGACAGCAGATTCCAGGATGCCTCTTGGAGAAGCACGGTATCCTGTCTGAGGAAATGTGGACTGTTTCCTGCCCCCCCACCCCCTCCCCTTTTTTCCAGTTCCCAGTGTCCTCTTCTTTTTTACTGAGCCAAAAATGGGACCCTCAAGTGGCCCGCAAAGATTTGTGAAAGGTGTTTTAATAAACAAGTTTTCCAAGTACCACCAGACTGACAGACAGTTTTAAAAAAGTATTACAACAGTAGTTGGACTTTGTCAAATTGTTGTTATGTCATTATTTCGCTAAAATTTTATTCATTGGTGCTGTAAGATTTGTTGGGATACAATTCAAATATGTTTTCAGAGGTTGACATTTCTCATTGTCAATTTAGAAAAACTCAGAAGTCCAAGTCAGGTAAGCTGGAGGTTTCTTACCAACCCCTATCTCAAAATCTAATATGGCTTACATATTAAAATTTAGTGATAAGGACCGTAAAAGTTTGTTTTCACAGTTGATTTTTGTATTTTCACATTCAGTTTTGTGTTCACTTTTTATCATTTGTAAATTCCCATTTTGTAAGAAATGAATACTTTGAAGCAAAGTTCCATTTATTTTTCACTTAAGTTTTTTCAAATAAAAAACTGATAAGTTAACAAAACCCTAACCTGCTGCAGCTGTTTAGGGATCCAGACCAGCAATGTATATCTATAAGCACTTGAACTGTCAGAAAGGTCAAGAAATGTATGTTTTGTGTATCTGCAACGTTTATGCAAATGGAGCGTTCTGGAAAATAGTTTTCCTCCTCAAGTAGCTAGCATTATGTTCTATACATTTGGTTAGGTGGACTTTACAAGATGTTTCTCACCTCCCAGTTCACACACACACACACACACACACACACACACACACACACACACACACACACATATTCATACCAAGGTTTCCACGTCTGTGGAATAAGAAAATATGACTTGGTTTGACCCATCCTACTGCTTGGCTTCGTAGTCCTTGCTCCACCATGAGATTCTTTTTTTTTTTTTTTTTTTTTTTTTCACCATCAGATTCTTAGATTAAGTTTACTTACATTCTGTGCTGCTGGTGCACAACAGTTGAGCCTTGTGTCAGAAAACTGATTGGATTTCAGGGAAATTCAGCTTGATTCCTGTGCCTCCTGTAAAGTTATCGATACAAATAGGCACCAAGCAGAATTTATAGTTTCCTTCTTTTTTGCACTTTAAATAAACCTGCATTTTCTGAAATGGAAATCTATGCTTCGTTACAAAGCTCTGTTTTTATCATCGCCATACCAGAAGGTATTAACGGAGAAAATAATAATGTGCCTTAAAACAGGGAAGAATGGAAGAAATTCTGTTAAAACTGGGGGGTGTACTAGCATGTCCCAGTTAAATCTCAGCCATAGGTAAAATTGAGAATTACTGCAAACACTTGAAAAGTGATATTCACAGATGCTCTCCATTCAGTATGACTGAACTTGAGTTATTTTTCAAAGAAGAATGGGGAAAATATCCATCTCAATCTAAAACAATAGTGTAGGCTGCAAACATATGTGACTGTATACCAGCACAAACTTCAGATTTTTATCTGCATCATTTTCTTTCCACTTCACATACATGCACTCATTTTTACATACAATTCCAATGAAATACTCGGATGTTTGAGGTTGTGACGTGACAAAATATGAAAAAGTTCACCATATGGTCACGACGGCCAAGAACGTAAACGATTCTGACAGAAACAAGGGCGCCCTCTGGAGTCTCAATCTCACAATATTTGTGTGACAGCGGAACTATTAACACTATCTACTTTTCCCGGGGATTGCTTTTCTGCATTGCACAAAACAATGTCTACGACCCGCTGCGCTCAAACATGACTTGGAGCTCCCTCAGCCTTAGTCTGATAGATACTTGCTGGTTATTTTTGGCTCTGTGTTTCCTTGTAGCTTTTAGCGTTCACAAAGCCTCACCTCAGCTACCGGGAGAGTACCGGAAGTCCAGTTTGTTTACACTGTTTCAAGATCTGATTCGTTATGGAAAAACCAAACAGACGCTGCACCAAGCACAGTGGCTGCGAGTGTTTGACGTCCCGAAACGGTAGCAGACAGTTAGAAATAAAACTGTTATAATATAGAAATAGTATCCTATTTTTTTATTTACTGTAAATAATACGAATGTTTGGTTTGAGATACCATTAGTTAAAAACAATGAAACCACTACCTAAGCCTGTTTTGTTTATACAGGTGGTTTTGGCACTTTTATGCCATCTCTGTTTGCTGGAATGTGTTCCTTCTGCTGTTGTCGTTTAACTTCATCTACCAGCTGCAATCTTATCCATCATGGCTGACTGGGATGTTGGAAATTTTAAGGAGTGTACCCAGCTCTGACGGCCAAGGTAAATTGACTCTGCTCTGTTAAAGCTTGTATTTCATGTCTGATCCTCGCTGAAGGCCCCTTCTCTGTAGCCCCACAGCTGTCCACGGTCCTGGTGCAGCTGCTGCTGTGCGTCCACTCCCTCAGGAGGCTGCTGGAGTGTCTGTTTGTCAGCGTGTTTTCTGATGGGGTCATGCATCTGGTGCAGTATTTGTTTGGTCTGGGGTATTACATTGTGCTGGGATTGACTGTGCTTTGCTCGGATCACATGGCAAAAGGTTAGATTCTCTACTAATCCTCTGTTTATCCTGTCATATGCTGTTCTGCTATGGTGATGTAAATGCTTATGCTGCTTGTTTAGGTCCTGGCACTCTCCTCTTGGATTGGATTCATGTGGCTGGATTTGTTCTCTTCATTGCAGCTTCTCTGCTGCAGCATCAGTCTATGATCTTGCTGGCTCGGCTTCGCAAAGGAAAATCAGGTCAGTCTGTGATGGAGTTTATTTAACTCCACCACAACTGACACATCTAAACAGACTGAAGAGACTTTAGATGTCAGCGAAACACAATTACATGTAGGCATAATATGAGATTCTAAAGTTATCATAACCTTGACAAGAGTAACATTATATCATGGAGATTTGGGGGGTAAAATATAATTCAAGTAATTTTATTTAAAACAGAAAAGGAGCAATTATTCCTACTGCTTCTGAAATAATATAGTTATTATTACTGTTGCTATCTATAACATTTGCTGTCATTTTGTTTTCTAGAGTTCAGCAAAATTCTAGTATAAACACCTGCTAAAATACTGGTTTTCAAGTGTGAAGTACTCTGAATGTTGTTTTGTTTTTGTCATTCTGCACTTTTTGGATTAGCATAAGTGTAATAGCTCAAATTAAATGATTAGTTGTGGTCTGTTTACTAACGGACATGCCGTTTGTATTTCACCAACAGTAGCTTCAGAATAGCTTTACCTTTAAAAGAGTAAGTAAGTTTCTCAGTAGGGGTGCACCAATGGCAGTTTTCTGCCTGACACCATTTTATTTTATAACTGACACTGTCAGGTGTTATAGGGTCACAATACATCTTCAATGTTCCAATCTTATTTTATTGAAAAACACTGAACAATACCCATGAAACAATACAAATTGAAACTACACTAATTTTTGGATTTTCTAAAGCCTCTGTTGCATTATGGACAGTATTAACATTAGATAGATAGATAGATAGATAGATAGATAGATAGATAGATAGATAGATAGATAGATAGATAGATATGCTGAAAATCAGTGTGGTGTTTACTTACTTCATTGATTGTGTTTACACTAACCACACATTTGCAACTAGTCCTGATTTGGTATCCTACTTTTATTGTTTCAGAAAAAAAGATGAGGTTGATATACACATATTAAAGCTGTTCTTTGTCAGTTTTGTTTAAATGACCAAAATTGCTACAACAATAAATAATTGTTTAGATGTTTAATTAATTTAGTTTGAAATATAAAGAAAAATAACTTATTCATTGGACAGTTTAATTAATTATTTAAATCTTGACATTATATTATCTGCTGAATAGGACTGTCTTATATTATAATTAGGATCAAACTGCCTAATATTGAATCTGAATCCGACTATAATTGCATTGCACCCATTTCTCTAGTTTATTGGTTTGAGATTATACACTGCTCACAAAATTAAAGGGAACACTAAAATAACACAACCTAGATCTCAATTAATTAAATATTCTCATTGAAAAACTTCATTATTAACACAGTGGAATTGATTGAGAAAAAATAACACAAAAATTATCAATGTAAATCAAAATTATTACACCATGGAGATCTGGATTTGGATTCATACTCAATATGAAAGTGGAAAATAACATGACAGGCTGATTCAACATCAGTGAATATTCCTCAAGACAAGTCTAGACATCAGTAGTGTGTGTGGCTTCCACATGCCTGTATAACCTCCCGACAATGCCTGGGAATGCTTTTGATGAGACGGCAGATGTTCTCCTGAGGGATCTCTTCCCAGACCTGGATTAGAGCATCAGTTAGCTCCTGAACAGTCTGTGGTGTGATGTGGTGTTGGTGGATTGACCGAAACATGATGTCCCAGATGTGCTCAATTGGATTCAGGTTTGGGGAACAGGAAGGCCAGTCCATAACATCAATGCACTCATCATGCAGGAACTGCTGACACACTTCAGCCACATGAGGTCTAGGATTGTCATGCATAGGAAGGAACCCAGGGCCTACTGTACCAGCATATGGTCTCACAATGGCTCTGAGGATCTCATCCTAGTACCTTATGGCAGTCAGAGCACCTCTGGCTAGCACATGGAGGGCTGTGTGGCCACCAAAAGAAATGCCTCCCCACACCATGACTGACCCACCACCAAACCGGTCATGCTGGAGGATGTTGCAGGCAACATAACATTCTCCACGGTGTCTCCAGACTCTGTAACGTCTGTCACATGTGCTCAGTGTGAACTTCTTTCATCCGTGAAGAGTACAGGGCGCCAATGGTGAATCTGCCAATTTTGGTGTTCCCTAGCAAACACCAGTCATCCTGCATGGTGTTGGGCTGTAAGCACAGGCCCGATATGTGGACATTGGGCCCTCATACCACCCTCAAGGAGTCTGTTTCTGACAGTTTGAGTAGAAACCATGCACATTAGTGGCCTGCTGGAAGTCATTTTGTAGGGCGCTGGCAGTGGACCTCCTGTTCCTCCTTGCACAAAGGATGAGGTAGTGGTCCTGCTGCTGGGTTGTAGCCCCCCTCCGTGTCTCCTGGTGTACTGGCTTATCTTCTGGTACCTATTCAATGCTCTGGACACTGTGCTGAGAGATATAGCAAATCTTCTTGCCACCACTCGCATTGATGTTCCGTCTTGGATTAGCTGCACTACTTGAGCAACTTCAGTGGACTGTAGAAAACGCCTCATGATGCCTCTAAGCATGACAGCACTGACAAAATGAAAAAGTGACTAAAAGTTCAACCAGAAAGGACGAGAACAGAGAAATGGTCTGTGGTCACCACCTGCAGAATCACCCTTTTATAGGGGTTGTCTTGCTAATTGCCTCTCATTTCCACCTGTTGTATGTTGCATTTGCACAGCAGCAGGTGAAATTGATTCACAATAAGTGTTACTACCTAACTGGTGACATTGACTCCACAAAGGTGTGACTGATTTGGTTTTACATTGTTTTGTTTAGGTGTTCCCTTTATTTTTTTGAGCAGTATATTTATTGTGAACTGAGTTATTTAAATGAATTCAGTTTAATTAGATTTGTTGTCCAAGTGAAAACTGATGGATGACAGAAGCAGATTGAGCCACAGCCAAGTGGCTCACCCAGGTTCATTGGGTACCTGGATAACAACGTTTTAGTTGCTGCTTCTCTGTTTGCATGTCTAAATGTGTCTAAATGATCCCTGCAGCTCACACTAAATGTTGAGCTGATCCTCTGCCCAGAACTGTTCCATAATGAAAGCACCCATTAAAGATCAGAGAACTTGTCTTGTCTAGATCCACATTTTGTGAGAAATACACCTGGAATGCATTATCACAGCACTTTAGTTGTTACACACCTGCAAATTAAACTCAGCTTTCTAGCTGATGAATGAGTCTTTAGAACTAAACATTTGCCAGGTGGTGTCTTTATTCAGACAACGCTGCTTGAAAACGCTGCAAAAGCAAACCAGGCTTTTCTACTGGAGGTGTGATGTTCAACAACATGGATGAGCTGACAGAGCCACTGTGGGGACTCATAATAAAAAATAGGCAGTTTTTCAGATATGTGTCATACAATAATATTATCTCTGATATTTACCCCCACCCTCTCTTAATAGGACAAGACTGAGAGATAAAATACATTCAGCAGAAGACCATGAAATGATAGATAATTAAATCTTAAAAACTAAATATCCTTTATATAAAAGGATATTATTTGGATAAAAAAAAATTATGCATTTTGTAGAATTTATTTTTAGTTTTAAATAATTCTATTTTAAATAATAAAATAATTTCTTTTAAATAATTAAGAACACTCATTTATTTTATAAATCACATTATCGCCATATATTATTATCAGATTATAATCAGATACCTGAATCAAATTCAGGTTTGTTTCCTTCAGTCATAAGATGTATTACAAAGACACTCGACAAAGTTGAATACTGCAAAACACTGACCCCAAAACGTGTAAAGCTATTCTACCTCTAAGTAATACAAGACAAAAACAAAACATGTGTCAGTGAATTAAAACTTAAATCAGAACAACAATCAAATGATCTCAACCCTTCATTACACAAAGTGTTCATAGCAAAGTATGTGTTTAACTTATTAAAATATTAGGTTTATTTAAACAAAGAAAGTAAGGTACACATTTTCAGTGCACGCTCTCAGCTGTATCATCAATAATGACTGCCTTATATATGCGTTTAAAATACAAAATAGTGGATTTGTTAACAATAATAGAATTAGTTTGTAAAGAGCATATGTGAAGCACTTTTAGAGGTTGAAGGGCTTTATAAAGGTTTACAACAAAGGATCAAGCATAGGGAACAATTGCCAGAAAATGCTAATCTAAATAATTACTACCAATTACCACCATTACTAATATGAATAAAAACACATGTTCTCACTCGTTCACTGCCAGGCTTCCTATGAGGTCGCTAGGTAGATAGATTTTACAAAACATCTGAACTGAATCCTTCAAACTTTGAATTATCCCATGCAACTGCTGTGAGAAATCTCTGCAAAATCTAAATGCATACTTTGAACTGTTTGTCTCTCCTTTTAGGAAGAGTGGAAACTCTGGCTCACAGGGTCCCAGAGGGAGGCTGGTTCGAGCTGGTTTCATGTCCACATTACTTTGCTGAGCTGCTGATTTACATCTCACTGGGCTTCGTTCTCGGCGGGCTCTCTTTTACCTGGTGGCTCGTGGTCCTTTATGTGCTCTTCAACCAGGCACTGGCAGGACAGCTTTCTCATGACCTTTACATTAGCAAGTACAAGTCGTACCCAAAGCACAGAAGAGCATTTATACCTTTTGTGCTCTGAGCACTCTGCAACTGCAAACGGACAGCTAACACTGATATGTAAATAAAATACAAAGAATTAACTTTACATTAGTGTTGTCATTACCGTCAGATCCTGTATTATACGTGACATAACATGAATACTTTTATGGTATGTTACAGCATTCCATCATGTTATAATTTAAGTTCAAGCTTATTAATAAAGATGTAAAAAAACTGCCATTGATGTAAAATGTTTTACATTAGAATTATAAAACACAAAATGCCATAAAAACCAAAGAACTATAAAACATTTAAATGATTGGGGGGGGTCTCTTTCTTAAAGAACTAACCACAGCAAGGTTTGGAGCCTGCCTGATATGCTGGGAAAATTGATTCCACAGTTTAGGAGCTACAATTGGGAAGTTTTGTGCACCAGTCTGGACAGTGGTACATATCTGAGAGATTGGGAGGAAGAATAAAGCTGCAGGAGATCAGACAGACATACTCCTGCTTGAATCAGAAGGCCAGTAAAGAGAAGTTAGGACAGGGGAGGTATGTTCATGCTTTTAAGTCAGACTTTAGCAAGGACTCATTTAGGTCTGTGTTGCAAGGTGAGCTGCAGGCTTCTAGAACAATATACAGAGAAGTTACAGTAATCAAGGTTGGGGGTGATAAAAGCAAGGCTCACCATTTGAAAACCACAGAAAGATAAATAAAACTTACGATAAGCCTTAGTTTAAAAAAAATTGATTTGATAACAAAGTAATCTTGTTAAAATTAGAAAGAGGTATGAAATCCAGGACTGGATTTAGAAGAATGTGAGCCCCGAGGCTAGAGCCGTATTTTGAACCAAACCCAAATAAATTTCTGTGATGCATTGGAACAGAAAACAAAAGATTGATAGTTACAGTTAAGCCCAAAATTATTCTTACCCCTAGTAGATTAAATGTAAATAAGTCTTGTTTTACTTTATCAACATGTCTCTTCTGACCTGAGGTTATATTAATGTTTTGGAGTCCCCCGGTCAGAGTCCTGACTGGAATGTGATAAGAGAATCTGTCAAAGGAGTTAAAGATTAAGGTGTTCACAATAAGGTCTTCCAACCTCAGTTTGGGAGCTTATCACTAAATATGATTATTCTATATACCAGTGGAAGCTTACAAAAAACTTTTTAGTAGACATAAGAATGGTTTGATTGCGTACACAAAATTGACCCGAAATGTTATAGTAACTATGCCAGTTCTGCATGTGGTGCTCGAATGTAGGCACTGAAATACACCACAAACAAAGAAGAAGGGGTGAAGTTTGAATCTCGCTGTTGTTGCACTGGGGCTGAGGGATAGGTTTGCTTATTCAAAGGCACTTCCAGAAAGTTTTGTATGAGTTGGCCAGGTGGAAGCCACAAATAATCTTTTGGTGGAACAACAGTACCAGAAGCTATGACAGAATTTTAAGTATTCTTTATGTATGTTGATGTGGTGGAATTTTGAATTCAGGTCCGAACAAAAAACATGAATATATTCCTCCTCAGTGTTTTTAAACTAAATCTAATCATCTGTAATTTCATGTTTTCAAGTTCTTTTATACTACTTTTATACTAATAACCTTTTGGTATGTTTACACTTTTTTAACACTGAAAACTTTGTGTTCATGATTTTAAAATACTGTTGCCTCTGATTTTGCACCTAAATTTGTGATTATGATAAGATTAGAGGTTGGGACCAAGAGTGAGTCAGTGTTATGAACTGATTAGTCTTCTTTGGAAAATTTTAATTGTAAAACATTCATTGATTAAAATAAAATAAATTAAGGGAATCTACTTTCCATAACATCAGGACCTTAGGCTACTAGCCCTCTTAAAACCCTGTTATAGTCAGAACACTCACACTCAAGTCTTTTATGTATGATTTTATAAGTCTCAAAGCTTCCTGGATCCATAAGTGGGGTGGTGCAAGTTCCACTGGGTCCAAAAATAATAACTTCAGTTTATTCTTTGATAAATTTGAGGAAATTAGAAGTTATCTAAGCTTCAATGTCTGAAAAACAAAGGGTCTTAAGTTTTCTTAAAATGGAGAATAGACAGCGCATGTAAATGGAGAATAAAACTGGTCCATGTAAGGAACCCTGGTGAACTCCAAGGGTGGTCTGATGGGTCACATAAAAATGGTTGGTAGATAGGTAAGGCTAAAACCATTCTACTACAACACCTATATAGGCACAGGGCTCCAAATAAAAGAAAGGCAGCTGTGAGGTCTTAAAGTAAGTTTGTTGGGAGTCTCATAAATCACTGGCTAAAGATTTCTTATGTGCTAGGACTGAGTGGATTTCTTTTTAACGTATTGCAGCATATTATGTTTGTTATTGTGACAATTCTTGTTTTTAGGTTGAACAAAGAACTATTTTGGTTCTGGTACTCTGAAAAAGTTTTTGTTTAAATAAGAAATATTTTAGAAAAAGTAAAACAAAGGTATTTTCCAAGCTCAGCCAGTATTGACTCTTTATCAGGTACCTTCAGGGTGAATAGATATCAACTGTCTTTACACTCCTTGAAAAATAACACCTACGTCAGAGAGCTGTTAGCTCATTTACACCCAGCGTTCATGTGAAACCGATGAGTAAACGGAGCTCTCCGGATCACATGTCAGTGACACTGTCATGCCTGACGGATAATTAAATGAGAAACGGGCCTTTCAGGTCAGGCTACTGGAGCTACACAAACCTTTATATTGTCATGGTTGCTCACTCTCTCACAGGAGTCTTTATGGTCGTAAAGGCTGGGCCATATGGACTTTAATTGCTGGACTTTTTAATTATCTTATTTTGTAGTATTTTTTGCTGTGGCAATAAAGTATTTAGAATACATATTCTTTTTGCCTATAAATTTGTCAGTACATATAGTCAGAGCCTTAAAAATCAAATAATGCTCAAAATAAAAACAGTTATCAATAAGAGTATTTCACCACAAGATTCAGTAGTCCAACTGCTGTGATGACAATATTTGTGTTCAATCATATTTGAGCCCTAATCACAGTTTTAATTGATGGAATCAACTGTGGAAAGATAGTTCAAATAGTAAAAGCAACCATCCTGACCATGCTAACAGTTTTTTGGGATCTGCTTATGAGTTTCTTTTTTGGTGTTTGTGTGGTAATAATCAACAGTACAATGATTTGCTCATCCTTGATATTCATTGGAAACTGCGAGAGTTATGCTTTGAAAATTGTTTCATTACTATTTTATTGGCTTTAAAAAATAAACAAACTGAACATGACTTAAATTTACATTTTTTGTAGAAATACAGTACTTCTACCTTTCCTTAGTATTTTAATAAGCACATAAAAAGTGATGGAAAACATGACTTGAAAAACACCATACATATGAAGTGTGCATTTTATTACTATGCTTAAATACATAACTTAGAATCAAAATAATTTACTCCTCAAAATTCCATAATTTTTCAGCTCAGTGTTGTACATTAATACAATTTAAGATTACCTCAATTACTTTTCTTCCCCTCAGTACCCCTCTGTACTACAAATATAAGTAACAGAAATAGAAAAAAAATTGCAAATAAACAAAATGAAACATATTTTTTTGTTGAATGGCATTAACAGAAATCTGGTACCTCTATACTTGTTTACTGAGTAGGAGGATAAACCATTATATCCTTGTTTCCATTGTTGCAGCTAAAGTGGAAAAAGTTTAAAGTTGTTTTTTTTTTTTGTTTGTTTGTTTGTTTTTTGTTTTTTTTTTCATTCTAACCTAAGATACCAGAAGGTGTCATAAGATGAGGCCTGTTACAGACAGGAAGGCTGTTCAGTAGGTGATTGTTGGTACCTATAAACATCAACCATATTGTCAGACTGTCTGCCCAGAACTTCAAAAAACAAAACAGAAGATCCTCTCCCAGCTATTGCTGGTTTATCTTTTTGCTACTTTACCCACCTCTGTGTATTTCTCAATAAAAGCCTTTGATATTTAAGAAATTTATATTTTTGTCTCTAAAGGATCAATAGCATGTCAAGGATTCTACAATTTTATTTTACTGCCTTTGGCTAAATAAGGAAGTAGAAGAATTTTGAATCTTTTTATTTGCATTTTGAGGCTGATTTTTTTTTTTACATTGACTTTTTTTTTTTTTTTTTTTTTTTTTTTTTTTTTTTTTTTTTTTTTTTACAAATATTGTTAGATTTGCTTCTATAGAAAATCAGCCAACAATGATAAATACATAACTTTTATTTGAACTTTGTCTTCACTCAATTTCCATGACAAATTCCCTTTAAATTTGAGCTAATACAGACAATGAAACTGTCCAATCACCGCATTCTCCACTTAAGTCGTCATCAAATACGTAGAATGTCATTCTTTTCGCTGTCCAATTAAGTGTCGGCTGTGTTAACTCAGTGCGGGAGCGACATTACAACTTCCCTCTTGAGTTGGCCCAGTTGGTTTCACCGTGACGTGTAACACCGGGGCGTCCGTCAAACTGAGCAGTTTGCCAGAATGAAGTTTGTTTGTTTTATTTAGAACGAAATGAAGTGAATTTCGGGGTAGAAGACAGTCTTACAGCTCGTGTTGGGTCACTTCCGGTAACAATAATGCCTGTGTTGGTGGGACGAAGAGATGGAGGAGCTAACAGAAGTCTGCTGTTTCCGCTCATCGCCGTGTTGTTGCTGTCGGTCGGAGTTGCTGCCATTCAGGAGGATCAGAAAGCAGTACAAGAACAGCCCCAAAAGGAGGTAAAGATGTACTTTATCATTTATTTGTTAAACATTTTGTCGTGGTCGGTGGAGAGCTTCTCTGAAATAGCTAGCACTTCCGAGTTAGCGCATGCTAACCAATAAATACCAGCGTTTTCCGATTGTGATGCCTCTGGAGAGACTAATTTGATGTATAGTTTTTAGTTAATGTCAACAAATCTATTACTTAAAGTACTTATAAACGGGAATGATGGTTAGTTTAATATTGTGCCTTCGGTACCGACAGTTTTGCGAGTTTTATTTCACATTTATGTTATCATGTGACCTGGTTTGAGATGCAGTATTGATTTTCTATAAGCGGTGTAACTTGGCTGTTGTTTTGTTTGTTTCACAGAAAGCCTCCAGTCCCCATCCCGTAGGGCCGATCGTTACTGAGGATGGCTCCAGCAAAGGAAACTTGGGTTTCATCCATGCCTTTGTGGCCTCCTTCTCCGTCATCATCGTCTCAGAGTTGGGGGACAAGACGTTTTTCATTGCAGCCATCATGGCCATGCGTTATAATCGCCTCACCGTGCTGGCAGGGGCAATGCTGGCTCTGGGGGTTATGACTTGTCTATCAGGTTTGCATCAGCTTTTTTTCCCCACTTACACCTACTGTAGAACTATTGCATTGATTCCTGAAAAGTAAAGAAAATTGTCTTTCCTTCTCTCTTCAGTACTGTTTGGCTACGCCACCACAATCATCCCTCGAATCTACACATACTATGTGTCCACTGCGCTATTTGCCATCTTTGGGGTGCGCATGTTGAGAGAGGGGCTGAAAATGAGTCCAGACGAAGGACAGGAAGAGCTCGAGGAGGTGCAAGCAGAGATCAAGAAGAAAGACGAGGAAGTGAGTACAATTTGCTTGTTCAAGAGCATGCAAATATGGCACGCAAATTTTCCTAGATTTAGCCACATTCTGTGGGATACGTTGAGAAGTATGTTCCTGGAAAGATGTTTTGTTGCTCCTTTGTAAATCAACCTTAAGTCAAAGGTTGGTCCATTTTATTAGCGATAAATCGATCTGTGCATGAAGCTTTGACCTGCTGATACAAATTTTAGTCGTGTCTGATTACTTCAAGAACTCTCAGTCTAGCCTTCCTGCCGTGAGCAAACATCCATCAAGTTCCAGTATAAAGAGAGCAGAGTGGACATTGCACCACTGTGTGAAATTGCAGCTGCAGTAAAAACAGGGTCTTAATAATAATTTCACAACAAAGAGAAAATAATTGGATTTAGCCATTAAAACAGTCTGTGGTGCCTTTGGCTGGCACAGTTAGTCTGTCTAGCATTAGAAAGATAGCAGTCTCTGTGTATTCCCTCAATAACATAGACCCTTAAACTTTGAGATTTCACTACAGGACACTTTGATTTATTCATTCTGTTTATTATGCTCTACTGTATCTGGATGTGGCCAGTTATATTTCACTAAATGCACACAGCCACCATTCATCAGATTATGGTTAACACAATGGTTTGTGTCCTGTTTGATGCTAATTGTACATACGTAGTGGGAATGTGAGGATTAAGTCACTGCTCTTCTTCAATGTGCAGATATCCACACCATCCTACCGGAAGGTTCCATGGTGCTGAATATGTTTCCTTAAAAGTTGCTGTTGTGAGAAGCTTCTTTGCAGCTTTAGATATGGAGAACAACTTTGTATCATTGTTTTGTCAACTAGCAGCAACACAAATAGAGTTCAGTCCACATGACTTATTTACTTGTAAACATGTCTGCAGTTGTAATTACAGAATTACTGCCCTGGAATCTTTCTGTGGGATTGAAAAACATAACTGGGATCTGCTTTTGTGTGCCCTTTGTTGTTTTTATTTCAGCTCAGGCAGCAGCTTAAACCATAAATTCACATTTGACTACAGTGGAGATCTGGGATAAAAGTGTTTTGCTTCAGAAAATGAAACTGATTTGCTCAAGCCTTTTTTGTTGTCGTTGCTGTGATCCTTATTTAATGTCTTATTTAATTTCCATCTGCAGCTTCAGCGCTCAAAGCTGGCTAACGGCACTCCAGACCTGGAGGCGGGAACAGGAACCACCCTACCTCAGTCAAAGTGGCACAAACTAATTTCACCAATCTTCATCCAAGCCTTCACTCTCACCTTCCTGGCAGAGTGGGGGGACCGTTCACAGCTGACCACCATTATTCTAGCTGCCAGAGAGGTTTGTTGCAGTGCAGTAGTTAACAGATTACTGCTCTGTTGTTTCCTAATTTCATTTTAAGAGTTGCTTTTTATTTTTGTTCTATACTTCATTACCAGGATCCATTTGGAGTTGCAGTAGGTGGGACAATTGGCCACTGTTTGTGTACAGGACTGGCTGTGATTGGAGGAAGAATGATTGCTCAGAAAATCTCTGTGAGGACAGGTAAGATGTTTTCTGTCACTTTAATCCAGTTAGAAATGTCTTGGAGGCTGTGATGTGGCGCTTCCAGCCACGCTTTATCTTCTTGAAATGCTCAGAAATTGTTTGTTTCCAGGCTTCTTTCCTTATTCCATTGTATAAAAGATAAAAATCTGGGAGTGGAAAAATATATTTTTATTATTATATTTAGATAATGTCAGTTGTGTTGGATTCGCCCCTTCTTGAATTTTTGTCCAGCTTCTTATTCATTTGAATTTCTTTTTTTTAAAGGACTATGTGACAGCAGATAGATAGATAGATAGATAGATAGATAGATAGATCTTTGCAATTATTTGAAACCCCAAGTTATGCTTATATTTTGAGTTTTGATAACAAAATTTTAAATGGATGTTAAGATGTTTAAATGTAATTCTTTTTTTGGTCGAGTTTTTTGGTTGAGAAGTGAATGAGAACCAGTTCCTGTGGAAAAAAAACCTCATGGTGCAGTTTTGATTCATCATTGATTTTATTTAAAAAAATAAATAAATAAACTGTCCACCTGAAACTCTTTTTTTGTTTTGTTTTGTTTCCACAGTTACCATCATTGGAGGGATTGTATTTCTGGCATTCGCCTTATCTGCCCTTTTCATCAAGCCAGAAGCTGGATTTTAATTGGTGGGGAAAAAAAGGAAACTGTTCATTCTGTATACAAGTGTAAGATATGGCCAGTTTGCTGTAAAGAGACTTTAGTTTGGACTCAGTATTTGTCCAGCATTAAGGTGTCTGTTTCTGAGTCCCACCAGCTTTTTGGGTTATTTACGTCATAGCGCCATCCAGGGTCATTAAAGAGAAGACAACTGGACTTCCTAGGAAAAATGGAAATTTTCTCTCTTTTGGCACCTTGTGTAACTTGCTTTTTTCCTAAGAAGGCATTTGTTCCACTTCTGCCTGTGAATTTGGAAGTTAGGAATCCGTTTCCCCACAAGTTCAAACATGTACACATCAGTGACGGGAGGAGCAGCTGCTCACTTTCAACAAGATGTTACATCTTCATCTAAAAGCTCTGGATTAATCTCAGAACAGAAACCCCTTTCAACATTTTATTTGGCGTAACAAAAACATTGAGTTACTGCGGCTCCTCGAACAGACTGCAGCCTGTAGAGGAGTAGTAGTTGCACTCTCTTAAGAGCTTTATTCACAGCATAAGACATGTTAAAGAAATGCTACTCTAAAGCTGATGGTGGACCTCCAACTTTACACACTTTTGTATCTCTCAAGCTAAACCTGGCTTGCAGAACTTTCCCACTCTGTAGTCTCATTGTAGACACTTGCAGCTTTCAATTGCATGGTACAGTACAGACCGAGTGGACCTCCTTTATTCTTCATTCGTGCATACCTTGTTCAGCTCAGCTGTAAAAAATAAAAAGTTGTGTGGTATCAGGATCAGTGGTACTAATCTAGATAAAGCTGCACTGTACCATGTTATGCAAAAAGCCATGAATTTGTTTTACAAATGTTGTTTGGTTGCTTTTAAATGTTTAGTATTATCTTTATTTTTTAGGTTTCATATGAGCCTCTGTTATTGACTGTTTACAGAATATTTCCTATAGACAGATCTACCAGCTGCCTCATGTGTGCATCAGAGTTAGACCTGCTTCTCTTATTTCTGGCTTCCACAAAGAGATGTTTTGTTTTTGTTTTTTTTTTTCTCTCTGTGCATTAAACCTCATTAAAATTGAACACACTGGAAACAGTAACAGCAGCAGTAAAGCAAGTGCACATATTGATGCCTGTTCCAGTTTAAGATGTTTTATTTGATGCAGAATCTGAAAGTCTTTCCCATAATACTGTATAAAGAGATAGACCTGAACCACTTTAATACCTCGAGCATCTAAGCACGGGTTTTATACGTTTTTTTGTTTGTTTGGTTTTTTTTTGTTTTTGTTTTTACATATTTGGTTTTATTTCCAAACAAAACAAAAACGCTTCCTTGGTTCTTAAGGTACATTCTTTTTCTGAATGGTTCCCAGTGGAGATGAACAGAATGAGTTGTTGGTGCAGTAGAATGGCCAGTCATCACTGCCGCAGGTTGACTCTCCTGCTCTCAAAAGCATTTTTTGTGTTTATCATGTTCCAACTCATAAACTCAGTGTAACAGAAGAAAAACAAATGCATCAGGTAAAGAGTCAGTAACTTACTACATCATAAACACCTACAAATCTTATGAAACTTTAGTCTGGTGTTGATGCTTAAACACAACATAGTTCTACCCTCTATATTGAAAGTTGTGTATTTATTTAGCTTTATTTCTTTTAGTCATGTGTTCTGTAGACAGAGTGGGAGAGGTTTCTGTAAGTGGGGGTGGGGGGTGATACTTCTATTAACTGAACGGGTTTAAGTTGTGCTGTCAATATTTGACAGGCTCTACCCAGCTGTGAAACAGATTTGTTGTTTGATTTGATGAAATGTCTATAAACTTAGAATTATTATTAAAAATGTGTTTTGTCTCATTTCTGGTTGGCAAAACTGAATCTTGGAGAGGGACTGTAAAAATCTCATAAAATTTCACAAAAGGTGAAGGCTTTGTGACAGGGCCATCATTGGATTTTTTTTTTTTGGTAACTTACGCGATGCGTGTAAATGATGCAATAATGTTTCTCTGTCTTCATGCTGAAGACAGTTGTTTTGACATGCAAACACCATTGCCCAATTGTTGACTGGTTGAATTTGACATTCAGTCACATTTGTTCCACTTCAAACTGATCCTAAACCTTGAAAGAAATTATGTCTTCTTTTTGTTGAAATTTCCTGATATTCTTATGTCTACATAATATTTTCATTTACAAATCAATAATAGGTTTATGTTACTCAGAACAATACAACTGAAACCTTGACTCAAGGACTTAATACATTTCCCATCAAACCCTTGTGACATCGGTGGGGTTTTTTGTGTCCCTTCAGATGGATAGGAAAGTATGTGAAAAAGAACATTTTTGTCATAATGCACTGTCCACTGTTCAGCTTGACCCCCTTACTTTTTGTTTTGTCTTTTGCTTGCTTTACTGCATAAACCTCTTGGGTAACACAACTTCTTGTCATAAGTAATAGATTACGCAGCATTTTTTGAAAGCAAACTAAAAATAAATTCCTTTTTTTCTTTTCATTTGCAGTGTTGGTATTACAGGTGCTGGTAACTGTCATCTGGGATATACAGCTGATTAACAACAGCACTGACTATTATGCATAGTTATTTCAGAGCGGGGGAAGCAAAACAGATAAAACTCCTACACAGCATGTTTATGGCCAAAAATGACCCCTGCTGCATGCATTCTCCAAATACTATAAAATTACTTAAGATTAAAATATATTTCATCAGGAACTTTTTTTCTTTAGATTTGAATCAGGCTATTTATGGAACACAGAAGTTTCATTCAAATTGAGAAATTCATTAAAATACATACTGTTAAGGAGGGAGAAAACTATAGAATGCATGTCTTTTTTTTCTAACAAACATGCTGCCTGATTTATTTTTCAATCATAACTGCAGCTAGATGCATGTTTATGATTAATATAAAAAGGTTTTGTGCAACAACGCTTTTTTTGTGCAGACAGACCCCCCCACCCCACCCCCACAGACACAAATATGTCTATAGCCTAAATGCTTTTCACTCCAAAGTTTTTTAAATTTCTCGTCAGTCCGAAAAATCAAATACACACTTATTTTAAACAAGTCCAGAGGTTTAATCTTTCAAATACCAGCTAATTTACAGCCATCTCTTCTAGGAGGAGGTGGCTCAGTTTTTTTTACCTGCTTGTGCCAGTGAGAGCTGGGTTTTTTTGTTTGTTTTTAAAAAAGTCATTTTTAAATACAACAGAGAAGGCATCACTGAATGGATGTCCCTATTTATAAAGGTGTAATTGCGTTTCTCCTGCTTTAATTAAAAAAAAAAAAAAATTTATTGGTGTCTTTTCACAATGAAATATATTTTAGTTTAATTTCTGTTGTTAGAGAACAATTTAAGTGACATGAAGAGAGATAGTTTGCTCTGAAATGTATTATAAAAGAAAATTAAAGGGTTAAAAAAAATAAAGGTACAACAAATTGCAGGCAGCTAATCATTAGTCTTAGAAAGTGCAGGTCAAAAACACATTTTCCTTTCTTTTTTAATACTGTCCCTTAATTTATTTCAGACAGAATTAGTCCATGTTATCAAAATAAAGAGAGAAATTGTAATCTCGTGTTTTTTTTTTTTTTTTTTGTATAAGACTAAACACAGGTTTGAAAAACAATCTGAAAACCGCCACTACAAAGGGTGTTAAACCCCAAGATGAACAGCAGGTGGCAATAGTAGCCCAATAGAAATGAGTTATTTGCTCTATGGAATCAGGTTTTTTGGGGGAGCAAGACAGTAAAATATTTTTGTGTCATAGTAGACTGGTAAAATTGGGATTGTGAAAAAGGTTGTTTACCGTTTCTTTTTTGTCATAATGTTGGCCTTCTTGAATGTAGACAGAAACAGATAAACAGGTTATGCAATTTAACTGTGGTATTTTAACTCTGAGGAAAATTCATTGAGAAAAAGAAGGAGCTGTAAGGCCCTTATCCTTTTGTCACATTACAACCACAAATTTTAATCATTTCTGTTGGGATTTGACATGATAGACCAACACAAAGTAGTCTGTAACTGGACTGCTCTAATTTTTACAAATGCAAGTCTGAAAAGTGTGGCAAGCATTTGTATTTTATTTTGTAACTGACTGTAGTTTTTAGAAAGCTTCTCCTGCTGAGAAATACCAAGAAGCAGTACACTTATATTCTCTGCAGCTTCCATCCTGAGAAAATAAATCAACTGTAAAGCATCATTTTGAAAAATGGGTGGATTATTTTCACCTTGTGTGAATGAAACCATATGAAATGGGTCCAATTTCTGCAAGAAAAAGAACCAAAATTCTCAGTTTTGGAACTAAAGTCAAACATACGCTATCTTGCCAAAAGTGTTGGGTCACCGATCCAAATCCTTGAACTCAGGTGTTCCAACCTCTTCTATGATCACAGGTGTGTAAAATCCAGCACCAAGGCATGCAGGCTGGTTATAGAAACATTTATAAAAGAATGGGTCTCTTGCTGATAGGATGTCATCTGTGCAGTACATCCAGTCATGAAGTTTCCTTGTTACGAAATATTCCACAGTTGGCTGGTGATACAACAAAGTGGAAGTGATTGGAAATGACTGCAACTCAGCAGCATCACTTTTGCACAGAGTATTCCTGTCAGCAGTCAACAGCTACAGACCTCCGAACTTCATGTGGCCTCCAGATTAGCTCATGAAAACTGTGTAGAGAACTTCATCCAATGAGTTCCCATGTCCAAGCTTCTACATCCAACACTTGTATCACCAAAGGCAGGCCACCGCTGAACTCCAGAGCAGCGGAGATGACCATCAAATGGATGAGTCTGGGTCTGGTGGCTTTCAGTGGAACGGCATCAGCCTCACTGCATTGTGTGAAGTGTAAAGTTTGGTGCCGAGGGGATTAAGCGCTTTGTAGCCATTCACTACGCTCACTGCATCACTCCGCATGGCAGAAGAAGCCACGGAGCTGTGACTTGCATACCATCTGCTAGTGAGTAAGATCAGATGGTGAGGAGGCTGTCGGGATCAAGCCAACACAGCCAGAATGATTCCGGGAACCCAGGAGGGAGGAGTCAGTGAAGGAGTTTGATCAGTCCCTGCAGTGTGTGAGTCTGGAAGTGTTCTTCAGCCTGATGACTCATACCAAGGTGGACGGGTTCCAAACGCTGACCACACGGCAAATGAAACCACATTATCCTGGGAAAAGACACTGATGTGATGGTTCGATGGGCTGTTAACACTAAAGCAGAAATGGGGCTTTGTGTTTATGCTGTTGTGTAAAGAAAAAGATTTGACAGTTGGAAAAAAAAAAAATAATGTAGCTAAAGTTAAAATATTTGGCTGCTTCTAGGGAACTACCGAGCAAAAGACAGGGCAAACTAGAGATTAAGGACACGTGATGTGATTTTTGTGTCCTGGTGCATGTTTCCATGCATATGCTAACGAAAGTTATGAATTTAGCTGGTAAGGATGGTTCAGTCTATTGCAGCATGGTTGGAAAAGTCATGTCTCACACTAAATGTTCAAGAAATGTTAGTTTTATTTCCTTTAAAGGCCTGATCTTTGACAGGAATAATGTAACTAAAAGATATATGAAGAATTGTCGAAGTCTCACAAAGTGCATCATCTTTATGTCATGTTGGATTTGCATTTAAAACCTGACAAGCATGTTAGGTAGAGTTGCAAAAGGAAACTTGCAGATCTTCAGACTAATAACCTACCAACCATTTCACTGTGAACATCTTTTCAGGCATTTTTAATGACTGATCAAGTCTTTCTGGGCATGTCTCTGACAGCGTTTACTCATCTACAGATATGCAAAATATCTTATGTTCATTCAGACTGGATGAAAAGCATCTGTAAGCATCAATTTGAAGCCTGTAATTTGTTCTTTGTCCAGACTCGTCCCATCCATTCTTACAACTGACTAGCTTCCCTCTCCCTGCTGAATTGAAGCCTCCCCATGGCACGATGATGCCCCCAAGCTTTGGCAGGTAATACAAACCGTTTCATTTTGGACTTGTCTCATCAGATCACCTTCTCTTGGGTCCCCTGCATGGCAACAGCGGCTTTCTTTTTGTCACTCCTTTAATTTGTGGTCGTCTTGTGAACAGATTCTCCCACCTGAGCTGCTGATGTCTGCGACTCCTCCAGAGATACCACAGGTTTCTTGGCTGCTTTTCTGATTAATGCTCCCACTTTCAGGCCCGTCACTTTAGGTGAGCTGTTTCTTTTAAGACGCTCCATCTCCGAGGCCGTAGCTGGAAGATCGCGCAAATAAGAAAACTGTTTAAGAAGGACTTATTTCTATTTGAAAAAATATTCAAAAAAGATCACAGGGCAGATACTCCTTTTAAATATTCTATATATATTTTTTTTAGAAATGTAGAGCAGAACTTCTTGAAGAATTATACAGATGTCAGAGATGGGAGATTGAAAGATCGTCAGAAAAGTGGTGACAAATAAATTAAGATATGAATGACTGATGACAAATCTCACTGCTGCTTTCATTTAGCTTCATCTTGGTAGCAGGTAGTTTCCATTTTAAGAGCAGCATCTCAGGTTTACAGTCTTTACTGTTTGAATGTTTAGCACATTTTAAAAAAAAAAAGACAAATGTGTTTATCAGACAGTTGAAGTAAACTGTGTGGAAAATAAAGTCAAGCATTAAAAAAAACAAAAACAAAAAAAACAAAAAAAAAAAAAAAAAAAAAAAAAAAAAACAGGACACAACAAACGGCATCAGCATTGTCTGCTATGCAGATGCACAAACATCCCCGCGGGAGAGAGCAAGTTGGGAAACAGCCACTGAGCACTGAAGAACTTTTTTTCTTGGAATCCTTGGGAAAAAAAAAAAAAAAAAAAAAAAAAAAAAAAAAATCATATTCAAAGCTGCAAAGAACAACTATGCATTTCATGCATCATATAAAATATTAGGTCTTTCTTTTTCTGTATATTTACATTATATATTACACATGATATTCTGTACAGTTAAACTGCCATCTACACCACTTTCATAAAAATATTTTCTGACCCATAATTAGTTTTATACAGAAAAACAAGAAGAGCAAAAAAAAAAAAAAAATATCCACACTGCCTGATCCTCTGGCTGTTCTGTTTGAAGAGGTAAAATTTAACTCCATGTTGGTCCAAATCCAAAGGCCGAGTGACAGCGGGCCCAGTCTCGGTTCTCTGCTCAACTTATCCCATCAGGAGTTTTTGTTTTTCCAAACAGAAGATCCTTGTGAGAAGCGTGGCTGCTAAATCAGTCTCTTCTATGCCTCAGAGACAGGATCTTCCTCTGTGTTTTCTGCACGACTAAAAATGACACCTTTGTTAAAAGGACCTCCATGTCTTCGTCTGGCCAATCTTACGTCATTCAGCTACTGTGGCTGAGTCGATGGGCGCTCAGACAGACTGTCTGAGCGGTGAGCAGTCAGCTGCTGCTGCTGTTTCTGCTGCTGCTGCTGCTGCTGCTGCTGGGCCGCGGCAGTGAAGGTGCTGTGCTGCTGCAAAGGGAACGCTGCTTGGAGGATCAGCTGGGTGGACTGGTTTCCATGAAGGAGCCGAGGAGCCTGGAGTGCAACGTTTAGATCAGTATGACAGAGAAAGCTTTTTGTCAACATTTAAATGCAATATAGCAAATTATTCTTACCCCTTAAACTTTGTTACACTTTGACATATTATGGGACATTATAACTCTAAACTTTAATGTAATGGTTTTTTTTCCTGACAAACAAACACAAAGTAACAAATGATTGGGAAATAAATGATTTTACTCAAATAAAATTATTAAAAGTGGCGTGTATGTTTGGATTCAGTCCCCTTTACTCTGATACCCCTATACATAATCCAATGCAGCCAACTGCTATCAAAAGTCACTTAATTAGTAAAAACAATCCACAAATTGAACCATTATTCAATTCTATAAATTGAAATATCTCTAAAAAATAAAAAATAATAATAATCTTTTCTTTTCACATTACAAATTATGGACTATCTTGTTTCAGTCTATCATATAAAATCCCAATACAGCAAATAAACTTGAAATCGTAACAGGACGAAATATGAAAACATTCTGGGTGTATGAATAGTTTGGCACAGCACTGTATTAATATTGTCAACAAGATTATCTATGTCTGAGATCATTTAAAACAGAAAAGTATGTGCAGCCCACTGAGGAGGTGTTTATGTCATCTAAGCTTAAATGTGAAAGTAAATGTTGAACAGGAAGCTGCCAGTAATCCCAGTGGTGTTCCAGTGTATACCTGCAGAAACTGTGGCTGCTGCGGGGCCAGTGGAGCCTGTCCTGCCTGCAGGGCGGAAACCTGGGACTGCACCTGTACCTGCTGCTGCTGCTGCTGCTGCTGCTGCTGCTCCTGCTGATGAGAAATGCTGATGGTCTGCGTCTGGCCCTGCTGAGGAGCAAAGGCCGTCACCACCTGACCCATAAACATGGATGTGGGGACCATGACCGCCCCCATTGGAATCTGTCCTGTGACCAGCTTAGTCAGCAGCTGAGGAGCTGTAGGAAACCTGTAAAGTGGGAGAACATCAGGTAGCGTTAGCTCGGTCACAAGAAAACGGTCCGAATATTTCTCCTTGGCTGTCACCAATGCAACTAGGCATGGTCACAAGAAGCAAACAGACAATTTAAGTAGCAAGGTTCGACACCTTATCTGAGCAGCACGGTCCTGTGCAAATGTTGCCACAGCAGGGTTGCTGAGTCCGGTATTTTGTGCCAGGCTTGTGGAAATCTGAACCATGTTAGCTGGACTTTGCTGTGGTAACATCATAGTATTGTAGATGGATCCAGGGAGGGGATTTTGTTGAGGCTGCAGAGTTAGTGTTGAACGTTGAGACTGAAAAAAAAAAAAAATCAAAGAAGCTGAATCAGTGAGGAGTGAGAAATAAGCTGATAGAAGCATCTTCAACAGTCATACAAGGAGCAAAGTAGAATAACTGAGAGTCTGTGTGTGAAATACATTTATTTATGAAAGTTATTTAGTGCATCTGACCTGTGACAGTGCTGTGCTCTGGTCCCTCAGAAGTGTTTGCTGCTGGGACTGGGTTTGGACTGCCTGCTGCTGCTGTATGTTGTTCTGTAGAGCTGCTGCAGGGACTGCCTGGCCTTGCATGCTCAGTGTCCCCCCCTGCTGGCCAGCACTGCCATGAGGAGTCTGAGCAGAGCTGAGGTTTAGTCCTTCATCCCCTTTCTGTTGGAACATCTGAGACAAACATCTTCAATTCAGATATAAATTAAAAAAAATAATAAGTGAAACAGCAATTCATGCATCTAAACAGAAAACTGAACATATTTAGCCTGCTTTATTTCTGCTCATTGCCAGCAAACATCGAAGCAACAGTTCAGCAGTACCTGCAGACTCTGTCCCTGGACCCTCTCCAGCTCCACTTGGATCTGCCGCAACTCATCCAGCTGCCGCTGAATGTTCTCCTCAATCATCCTGGTCTTCTTCTCCAGCTGCTCCTTCAGGTGCTGCATGGCCTCTAGCTGGCTGGAGTACTGCGCCGACTGTCAAAGAAGGAACTCACATAAACATGGCAGAGAGACCAAGGTGCTAAATGTCTTCTGGAAGCACGCAGGAAGCATGCAGCAGAGCATTCACACCCTAGGAACCTTTCTACATTGTGTCACATTAATACCACAAACTTCCAACTGTCATAGTGGGATTTTATGTCAGAGACAAACAAAAAGTACTGCTTAACTGTGAACTAAAAAGGAAGATGACATATTTTTCACCATTTTTTACTTAGATTTAGGTCTGGACCATTCTGGCACATAAGTCATACAATTTACACATTTTTTCATTGGCACCTCAGCAGAGTTTCCTCTCCATCTGAGCAGATACTAAATTGTGATGTGAGAAGCTGACAGACTGTTGATGGTTCAGAGAGAGTATTTATGTCTGACTAACAGCAGGGTGTGCTTACGTTCTGTGAAGTTTCTTACTTGGTTGTTTTGAAGCGGTTGCAGTTGTTGAGGCTGCTGTTGTGAAACCATGGAGGGCGCCACGTTCTGACCCGTGTTTTGGGAGCTCATCGACTGCTGAAGCAACACAACAGACAAAACAATTCGAAAAGATAAAGTCTTGGAACTCAGGTCACACAAAGAACAAGGTAACTGAGAAATCGTACACCCGAGTGTGAGCTATCCTTTCTGCTGACCTGACTGCTCACTGATGATCTCCGTTGTGATGTCATTTCCACAGCAGAGACTGACTGTCGACCTGGTGTGCTTCTGTCTCCATGAATCTTCATCTGTGAAGCTGAAATAGAAATATGATCAGATAAACAGAAAACCGTCCTCTTGGATATCTTCAGCGATGATATATGACAGCATCGAGGTGCTTACAGGCTGGGTCAGAGACGGCAGTATGGGAGGATTTGCGTGAGCTGCGAGATGAGGCCGAGGGGGTCCGGCTGTGGTTAAAACGCTCCAGAGCTTCTTTCAGGCTGGAGGCGTTGAGCTGGGACTCGGAGCCTGAATCCAGGGACTGAAGTTCCAAAGCATCGTCAGAGGTCAATACTCGTCTTCATTATTTACAGAATGCAACGCATGTCGAGCAAACGTCTCACCTTATCAGCTGTGATCTCAGGGGGAGAGTCTTCAATTCCAAGCTCTCGCCGTTGTTCTGCTCGTACTTCAGCGTAGCTGCGCAGCCGAGACATTGGATGAAATCCATATGTACGGTGCCTCACAAGAGTGTTCACAACCGCTGAACTTATTCACATTTTGTCACGTTACAACCACAAACTTTACTCCTTTATTGGGCTTTTATATGATAGACCAACACAATGTAGTGAATAATTGTGAGGTGAAGGAAAAATGATACAAAGTTCTCTTTTTTTTCCTCCAAATAAAAATCTGAAAAGCTGTTAATTTAGAGTCATTGTTCTGCTGGTAGATGAACTTCTGCCTCAGTCTCAAGTCTTTTCCAGTCTCTAAAATTTTTTTTCAGGATTGCCCCATATTTAGTTCCATGCATTTTTCCATCAGCTCTGAGCAACTTCTCTGTTCCTGCTGAAGAGAAGTATCTCCAAAGCATGATACCACCACCACCATGTTTGACAAAGAGGATGGTTTGTTCAGATGACGTAATAAATATACTGAGAATAAAAACAACAACACACAGATAGACTCTCTCTGGTTCTGATTTGAATTGACTGTACATGAACTGACTGCATTTCTGTACTTAAATTTAATCTCTTGGTTCTGTAAAGTGCCTTTAGATGTCGTTTGTTGTGAACGGGAGCAACATAAACCATTTACACAATTTAAAATATATTATCTCGTAAATGAGACCTTGCATTTTAATGGGCATTTCTTGGTTAAATAAACAATTTTAAAAAATGGGAAAAAAATAACCTATTCCATATTTGGTGACTTCTGAGGCTAAACAGCACGGAATTTGGCATTCGGTATTAGAGTAAAAGTGAATCAGTTCAAATGTTACACGCACCATATTCATAAAAAATCTTTTTAAAAACATTCCACTTCACAATTCTGCATACAATACAGTGAAAATTTATGGTTATAACATCACAAAACAATAAAGGTTGAGCTGTGCTATTTTTGCAGGCCACTGTAATAAGTATATGAATAATTATGGTAAATGTAATGAGAGCATGATGCACCGACACATACCTCACAACAGTGTGTGTGCAGACAATAAACTCTGGTCTGGAGTTCCACTGATGGTAAGTGATGTAGTAATGGGTTTGCAGCCAAATCCACTGCTGCCCTTTGGTGAGGAACCTGTAATAGCAGGACTTTCCTTTCCCATATTGCATCACTACACAGAAGAAAGAGATTCCATTTGTTTTCTGAGCACTGGAGAAGAAGCTGACAGGAAGTGATCAGAATACTTTAGCGATTGCATGTAGGGGAGCACTTACAGTGTTCGTGACATTTGGCCAGCGTCTCCAGGTCATCTACATGGTAGTAGTCATATCCTGAAGTACCCAGGACTTCAAATGGGAGGTACCCTATGATGGGTGGGGCTCTGGGCAAACCAAGGTAGCGCAAATGTTACTGAGATGAGTATTTGGAAGTTATTGTGTAAACCTAAATACAGCTAAATTTAACATTTGGTCCAATAGCTTACTAATGTCAGTTAGAGGCCACTATTCACACAGCCTTTCCAACAAACATTTGGGGAAAATAAAGTACGCTAAAGAATGATGCATATCATATCATAATAAAAATGATTTATTCTTCAACAAGTAGAAAAATTATTAAAATCTAACTTCAAGTTTACAAAAACGCACAACAGATCCCACGCTGCCATTATTTGCTAAACAATTTGCCCAAATGAAGAGACCTTGAGAGGAGATTAAAAACTAAGTACACCCCATGCTTCAACAGCATGAAGAATCAGCTTTAACAGCAATGACTTCAAGTTGTTTTTTTCTGTTTGACATATGAGCGCAGGTGGGTCTCAGCTATTTTTGGGGCTGCATCAGAAAGCGGATGCTCGTCTATATTGATTTACTTCTTTCACTCTTTTTCTTCTTAAAAGTTTCATTTGAAGATTCTTGAAGTACTGCCGCCAGCTGGTGTGTTTGTTACTAATTCATTTAGATAAAAGCAACATAGATAATTTAACGCCTAAATTTAATACTGTTGCATGACTTAAACTCTTTGGCTATCAGTACATGAAACGTTGTGCTGTAGATTTATGAATCCATGACTTCTTCCAACATCCTACACTGAGGTAAAACTGGGCAAATTTCACTTCTTTGCAATATGTATATGTAACTCAAATGCTATAACTCGGATGACTTAACATATTTCATTTTATTTCGTAAAAAACTCATTTCTGTTTTTCTTTCTCCTTTTGAAGGTTGATACTATAAAGCTATGTAAAAAAAAATAAATAAAAAAAAAAAAGTACAGTTTTTTTGTACAGTTTTTCACAAAAATCCTTCACATAGCATGAGAAGGGTTACTGTTAGCATAAATCAGTTGGATATAAACTCTTTTTAAATTTACTTTAAATAAAGTTTAAAACATAACTGTATGTTTAAGATTTAAACTTTTTTCCTCTTGTGAAAGTTTGTACAATTTTGATGTGCTCAGTTGGATTTAGTTCCAGATGTCTTTCAACCAAAGCATGGTGTTAAGACAAACCTGAATGCTTTCAAGCAGCAAACTGCCAAAAACCCTCCCTTTTATAGAAGTAGTCACACTTACTGACCATCATTTAAGTGCATTTGATAAGCAGCACCTGGCTGCATGGAGTTTTTCCACACAGAGCTCCTACAGTTTGCCTCTAAATTCAAAGAATAATGAGAGCGTGGGATCTGTTGTGTTTATGTACATTTGAGGTTAGTTTTAAATAATGTTAGCAGCTTTTAAGGACACAATCTTCTTTATTATGCCCTGACAGGTAGTATCTTAGAATTGATGAGAGCATTTTCTTTTTTAAATGAGTAGCAGCTGGTGAGCCTATTGTGAATATGTTGAATAGAACCCCCAGATATATGGCTGCCTTTAGGTCCTGGTGAAAATAAATCTAGTGTTCGGCAAACAGACCAAGAGGACTCAGCATGAGGTCACACAGCCTGAATTGTGAGCCTTCGCTTGAACAGTTGTGGTGAGGTTTTTGTGCATCATCAGCGTTGCATGAATCACTGTGGGAAAATACTCGTGACTGATTGCAGGTCAGGTCGTCCCTACTGTTCTTTTACAAATTTAATTGTGTTCTCTGGAAACACAATATGTGCATTATAAGAAAAATGGAGGCTAAAGTTGGTAAAGTAGGATGTGAAAGTGCCTCATGCATGTGGTAAACAAATAAACAATGATCCAAAAAAAAAAAAAAAAAAAAAAAAAGAAACAGTTCAGACTAATAGGTTAAACATAAGAAAACATTTAACTATTTATACCTGTGGTCCAAGAAGAGAAATTTCCACTCTAAACTATGCCTAGAGGTGAATTCCTCATTAGGCTCCTCAACGGTGCACATCTCCTGTTAGAGTGAAGAATAAATCAGTACATTTAGAGCCTTTCATAAGAACAATTAGGTCAGAAGAGATACAAATTTTAAAGGACATTTCTGGAAGAAATAACAGGAAAAAGAGGAACACCCATCAAAACAGCTGATGATACTTGATTTAGTCTTAAAACTTTATCACATTTTGTGTTAAAAGATTTTCACTGCCTTTTTTTTGAAAATAGACTGTGTAGCTATAGCTGAATGTCACTGCAATCAAAGCCCCACATAAGCAGTGCTCTTAAAAATAATAAGGTACCCATTATGAAATGGGCGATTTTAGGAAACTAGACAAGCAATAACTGCATTTAATTATTTATTTAATTATTATTATTTAATTATCAAATTAAGTATATTGAAATTTATTGATGGTCTCATGGAACAAAGTGAAAAAACTAATAAAAAAGTCTTAATCCCAACAATATTGTTAGTTTTGAGGATTTCAAACATCAGAGTTTATAGTTGCCACAGTAAATCACAAATCTTATTATGCTAAAAATCTTTTCATAACAATACTATAATTGCCCATCTCTACCACCACACACAACTCATAGAAGGGACAGGACTTGATGTTACACCAACTGTGCTTAATTTCTTCACATTTACACCCACAAAATAGAATATATATGAAGTTAAAAAAAAAACAAAATAAAAAAAAAATTTAAATAAATAAAAAAAATAAATAAATAAATAAGAGGATTGTGAAAGCAGCTTTCAAAACATTGTTAAACAACGAATTTGCAACCCTTCAAAAACAGCTGTCTCAATTATTCACCTATTAAGCTGAACTGTAACTGTAAATATTGTTAAATAATTTTAAAAAAGTCTGAATCATTTGAGTTCTTTAAACATATTTTTTTTTTTTTTTTTTTTTTTTTTTAAATGAAGAAACAGAAAGAGCATTTCAACAAATGTAAGAGCCTTTTGTAATTTTATCAAGAGAGGAATGAGCACAAACTGAAAAAATATGTTCAGGGGAAGTTCAGCGTCACTTCTCTGGATGACAGGGGTGGGGGCAATCTGCCACAGAGATTTACAAAGCAGTTTTCCTGCGTGGCAGATGCTAAACTGTTCCCTGCAGAAACGCTCATTATAATCACACACAGCAAACTGATGCATCCCAGACTTCTTCTGGATCCCCCTTCCGTGACTAAAGCAAGAAACTGAATGTGGGTCAAACAGAAGAAAAGACAACGATTCTCACCTTGAGGAACTGTGGTTTGGCCAGCCTTACTGTTGCAATTAGACACGCTCTGTCCTCAAATGTAGAGTGAAGCGATCGCTGGATCACTCCTTCAAAACCGTTTCTGTTACAGTTAGGCACTGTTTACAAAAGGAGGAAAAGTTAAGACAAAGGAAAAATAATAAAAAAACAAAAATAAAAACTGTGGACAGCGACTGTGAGCAATAGATTTTACCATTATTCAGGGATTTGAAGTTTCCTATGAATTTGACATATTCATACACAGGAGGCTCCTTGGGATCGATTGTCCCTCGAAGCATATGGCAACAGAACTCAAGCTGATTCTTCGCTGATAAAAAAAAAAAAAAAATTAAATAAAAAAGACATTTTAAGAACAACATTTTCTAAAATGCAGAATACTGAAAGCAAAAGCAACCTATTAAACAAAAGATAGCTTACTTTTCAGATACTCTGGCGTTAGAGTCTCTCCCTCTGTGACATGCGAGGACAGAGCTTTGTACACATCAGAGTGCTCCCCCGAGGGCAGAAAGTTTAAAAGGTTCTGATCCACAAGATCAGACTAAAACACACAACATACGGCTTTGTATAAATGTGTGATGTAGTAATCAAGTAAAATCAAGTAAAAAGCTAAAATGTTTTTTGTTTTTTGTTTTTTGTAAGTCTGATCAGGCAAAACTCACAGGTAAATGTTCCAGAAGAGATGTCACATTCTCAGAAACATAGATTATATTCCCATTAGTCATTATAGCGAGGAAAAATCCATCCAAGGCCTGAAGGACAAAATGGTTCTTTACTTAACAATGCCTTTTTAATTGAAAGAAAAGGTAAACAAGCACAAAAAAGCCTCACCTCCAGCATCAGCTGAGTGAACTCTTCATTACTAAGAAACGGAGGCTTCCAGTCTTGTCTGATCTCTGTTGATTCTGACTGAGCAGCAATTTCTGTTCAGGAGACAAAACATGCAGCTCAGTGAAGCTCCCAGCTAAACCACTTTCTTACCGTTCTGACTATTTCTTACCCTTGTGTTTATGCAGGAAGTCAATGCTTTTCTGCAAAATAGTAGACTTGTCCATCTTACGAGTGTTGCCTGGCAACATGGTGCCCAGCTCCTTAATGAGGACATTGAACTGGTCTCTACGCTTTTTCTCAGATTTGTTACGGGACACACTGTTGATATAGGAACAAGAAGAATGACAGATTTTGGATAATTTGACTGTTGTTTGGAATAAAAGGAGTCAACTTTGGTTATACAGATGTGATCTATGATATAAAGCTACATCCCTGCTACAATAACTGTGTCAAAAAAATTATTCATCATAAAAACCCAGTAAAAAAAAAAAAAAATTGCACTCCTACATTGTTCATTTACATAAAGTATATGCATATGAGCTTTGAAGCTTCTTAGTCAATTTATTCTGCAGCTGTAAGCTGTGCCATGCAACTGTCACAGTGAGTTCCACTATCAAAGATATATATATTTTTTTCTTTACTTGAGGGATTTTTTAAAATGTAAAAACACAAAAAATTTTAAGCTGGTGCCGGAATATGTTTCCTATATTGCATATATTAAATTGTTTTGAAAAACCAATGTTACAGGGGTCTAAGATGAGAAAATGGTTCTGTTGTCATACCTTTAAAGCATGTGTGCTGCTTTTGATGACCTGCAGTGCCCCATGGTGCATGTATACTGACAACAATGGGGTGAAGTTCGCAGTGTTCAGCCACACCATGACTGGTTACGTTAGTATTTTGTGATACAACCATGTGATATGTTCATTTTTTCACAATCTTAATAAATCCACTGATCAGCTAGGAACTAGACTTTCAGTTCCTTGATGATCAGTCCCGTCCCCCCTCCAGTGGTCAGATGATCAGAGCTCTTGCAGATGCGAGATGAAGGCCATAAAAGGACAGCGGGAATATTTACCCCCCAGAAAAGCCTAAGGTGCTTAATATGACTAGAGTTTGGATTTAATAACTGCAAAAGGAAGGCTTTTGAAGATATTTTGTCCTCATTAAATACATGAGGAAATAACATGTGCAGTTTTCAGCAGTAGCTACCAGGCACCTAGCAGCTAATGCTAAATAAAAGAACATTTAAGCAGGATGTTTGCTGAGTATGTTGTGTTTTCCGACTAAAACACAAATTTATTTCTGACAAGATGTCTTATAATATCAAAAGTAGTATGAGTGTGTTATTGAGGTAGACAAAATAATTAAATATCACGATAACTACAATTACCAAAAATGATCCTCTTCTTTGAAATTAGACTGACAACAGATGAATCTGCTCACAATTATAACCATAAAAAAATAATTTTGTTATATGTAGCAAATGTGCACAATATAGGTGTGTACTATACCACTATTTTTGGCATGTTGTCTTTTTTTTTTTTTTTTTTTTTTTTTTAAACTAAAACATACTTTTAGAGTTAGACAAAAAAACAATATAGAGTACTTCAAGTCTATAAAATTTAAATTGTGCTTGGGACAAGTTCGCAAAATTGTGTCAAGTAAAAAAACGTTTACAAATGCATACTGGTCTCTAGGGATGGGCAATAAATCAATAATATATATCACAATAAACACGTGATCAAAATCAATAGAAAATACACCGATCAAAATGTTCAATAATTTCACGGAACTCTGATCCAGAACCGTACAGCAGTCTGTAGGCATATGTAGGCAGAGGAAAGGTTTAGCTGCTCGACATCTCATGGCCTGCTAAGCAAGGTGGATGGCATCAACAAACTCACTGGTTAGCGAGCAACAACCTGTTGAGTTTCAGGTTTCACCACCGTGCCTCAGAACTGCTTAAAAATAAACAATGGTGTGGAATGAAGGGAGAAAATCAGTACAACAGCTCAAGAGGAAATTGTGGATAAAATAGGAATGGCCATGTCACCAGTTTGACAGTATTTCAGATATTCAAAAACAAAACAAACCCAAAAAAAAAACCGAATCAATAATTATCGATATTGACTGATATGAAACATTTGTATCGTGATACGTTTTTCAGCCATATCACCAAGCCTTACTGGTCTCTGTACCTAATTATGTTTTTTTTTCTTTAACAGCAATGCGTTTATGTAGGAAAATCCTGATGCAATTTTACTGTTAAAAAAAGAAAAGCAAAAAAAAGAGGTAACCCCTAACCAGAACCATTCCAACAGAAGGCTGAGACAACAATAGTGTGATGGGGTTATTACCGTTTGGCTTTGTCCTTTTCATCTTCTTCCATTAACCCATCAAAAATGCTGCTGTCATCTCTAAACAGTGGACAACAAAACAGCAGTTTAAACACCACAAACAATAGGAACCTAAATAAGTAGGGGTGCACCGACTGCAGTTTTCTGGCCGATCACCAATCTTTGAAAAGCCTGACCTGACGATTCCAATTTTGGCCAATACCGATTTTTTTTTGTGTGTTAAAAGTTGCTAAACATAGCAACATAGTTGCCAAGTTAGCAACTGTGGGGTGACTATTGTTAACTGCGCATGTGCAGACGTGACCTGGTGGGCGGGTCTGTCAATCAGTCCTCTCTCACAGCAGAGCAAAAGTGGACAGTGGAAATCGCAGCAGATTTATCAGTGCACCCCTACAAATAAGGCTTTTAAATTACAGTGGGGCACAACAACACACTTGTATCATTAGTAATGTTTTAGTTTTCTAATGTGGATAGCGCATAACTGAATACATCTTCCAATTTACTGTTCTACAGGCATTAATGACAAAATACAATACAGAAGTCTCATCTTTACACAACAGGTCAAATCCTGAGATCCTGTGAACCAAGAGTTTAGATTTACACTGATTTTTTTTTTTTTTTTTTTTTTACTGAGGACTAGAAGAGAGCTACACAGCACAAAGTCATTATAGGCCACCCACAAAAGACATTTAAAGTCTTCTGTACAAAAAGTTTTTTTTCTAAAATTAATCTGTTCAGTAATCATTCTACACAGAGAGAACACTTGTATGCTGCCATCTTGCTTTGTATGTTTTGTATGTGGAGTGTCTTATAAGCCTATATGGGCTGGGCACCGGTGGTGCATGACACTTAAAATTCATCAATCAATCAAAGTCACAATAAGGTAATTTGCTGAAACCAAAAACACATGAATCCCAGAATGACTGAGGGGGTAACTAGCTGTACTGGAACACCAGCCAGGGAAATCAGCATCGAGTTGCTCGTCAGCAATACTATTGCTGATATTTTGATATAATCAACAGGGGAAAAAAAATAGATTTTTTGAAGAAATACCCCTCCCTTGGTGATGATACTACGTTGATGACTGTGATTCGATAAAATGTGTAGTTCTGTTATCTGTGCAGAAAAGTAACACTTTTACATTGCTGTTTTAATGGCTGCTGAACTGCCTAATAAAGATTTGACCAGTTAACACAATGAAACCATTGTTGGGCTATAAGTGATTATATTTTTCTGGTATTTAGTGGAAAGATCCCTATGCCTTCAAAAACATTTCCACATTAGTCTAAATGGTATGGAATATTCTTCATAGTATTGTACTGAGCTTGAAATTTTCGTATTGTGACAACTCTACAGGTAGTTATGCTACACTATTATTTTTCTGTAATGTACAGCAGATGGCACTGATTTTAATGAAATATCAGACTGGGATTCAGTTCCTTCCAGTTCCTTTTTGTCACTTGTTTGGGTCATAATCAGAAATGTTTAAAATCCTGATCACTGTGTACAATATCTAGACAGCTCATGAGAAAAGTAATAATATTTTGCATAAAACATAAATATTTAGAATATCCATCTCACCGGTCAATGCTTGAGGTCATTTTGTAACCTGTTCAGGGTTGCAGAGTTGGTGTGTAGTCTTTTAATCGTGAGGTAGACATTTGTGAATGAACCTTTAAAAGAAAAGAAAAAAAAAAGAGATATAACCCCTTACAGTCTTGCTATAAAAAACATCAAAACCATTGCCAAATATAATGCAATCTTGCCAAAGCAAAATCATATCCTCACCAAAAATAAAGCCAGTCCTGCGAGAGGAAAGTGTGTCTGGATGAGTGAAGGGTCTCAGTGGGAGGCCTGTAGCAGTGGTTGATGATGGACTTGAGTCTTGGAGGAGAGTCACTGAATGTTTCTATAATAAGGGAGCTGAACGGTTGTAAATGGTCTTCAGTCAGATGAGTTTCTGGTCTCCTTTGGATGCAAGGGTGGTACATGGCAGCAACATTTGTTTCTATGAGAGAAAGAGAATCACACATAGGGTCAAATATAAGCTTCAAGCATGCAACACCTCAGCTAGTCTTGTTGATAATTTACCTTCATAGATATATTCATAGATACATTACGATTACAACATTACAATGGTCAAATGTAATCATTGTATGAAATATATGCACTTTCAGTTTCACAATAAAATTAAGCCTGAAAGTAAAATGAATGATTTAAGAATACTTTTGAGACCTTGATTAAATCATGTGTAGTTAAATTCAGCTACAACAACACTTCTTGATTTGATTTATTCCTAAAAATCAATGTATTTTTGCAGTAAAGCAGCAGCAATCAGTAAAGTTGCGTATGCAATAATCGCAACGTCAAAGAACTGCTACAATGTTAAGAGACAGAAAAGCTAACAGGCAGTAATAAATTATGTAAAATGCCACTGGCTTACATGGGAATGGAAAACTGTTACCATGAAAGCAAGTAAAAACTACATGATCAAGCAAAATATAGAAAAAAAAACAATCCAAGTCCAAGTTTTCAAAGAGAAAGAGATTTTTTTGAGGCATGAAGTCAGGGAAGGTTTCCATTTGATTTAAAATTGGCATTCAAACAAGCCTACACTACCTTTGATTAAGATCAGAGTGATTCATTATTGTGTTTTCCAGGCACATAGAATCATTTTATAGCACAATCTAGTAGCTATGTTACCTTCTGATGTTACAAAAAATATGACTTCAAAGAAATTTGAGTTCATAATTTAACACCTTGAAATTGGATCTCTGTTTCTTTACGAAAGTCCTGCTCTTTCTGAAACGCCGCCCTCAGGAAGTCACCACAACAGCGCTCCTCTATTAACCCTTTAACAACATTTTTACCAGAATTGCACGAAGAAGTAGCTCTTATAATGAGCTCAATAGATGTGCAGCTCCATCAGGTGTTTGCCAATTGCTGCTGGCTAGTCTGAAGGAGCTGAGTGGAGAAGTCGCAGGGGAGGGGTGTTCTGTGAGGCGGAAGCTCAGAAGCTTAGAAACTGCAGCTCTAAGGAGGAGCTGGGTCTCAAAGCCAGTGCTAGGCCCATCCAGGCATTTTGCACAGCTGAATGGCTGCCACAGGAGAAATAAAGGATTTCTCAAACATGCATGAAAGAATCAAGGCAACACTCCAGTTATGTTTTTGATTAGGCAATAACATTATAAACATGATGTAAAGCGCAAAAAAGTTGATTGCACATAATACTGCCCCTTTAATAAAAGCATGCTAAGAAACATTTCTAATTCTGAAGTTTTGTGGTTTTTGATTCACAGTTATCAGTCAGGAAAGGAGCATCAAAAGTCCAAAGGTTGGGCTTCAAACCCCAGACGGCTGCGTCAAGAAGTAGCCTCAACATATGGGGCGCCTGGCTCAAGTGCTACACCACAATCAACAACCAAGACACAACAGACAACAAATAGCCACAGTAAAATGACCGAAATGTGCATAAGAGAGATTCTTAAACCTTGGTATTTGAATGATACTTGGATTTAAAAATAATGCTCAACAGAAGAAAACAAGTCCTTTAGGGTGCATTCACATTAGCCCTGTTGAATAGGTCTGGTTCCTTTGATAAACTGCACGGTGAAAGCAAACCTGGACCAGTAAAATGTGGCAACCCTCATACTGACTCCTCAATCGTACTGGGTCCACCACACTATTAGGTGTGAAAACAGCCTCCTGCAAGCACAAAATTCACATTGTCCTGCCCAAACTGTAAAAACTGGCAACAAGTTGTTTATTTTACCGATGAAACTCAGAGCTCTGATGTTTGCGTTGTACCACTGTTTAGGCTGAGCGCACTGCACATTGGACAGATCCTAATCCAACAATAAGAGACCCTCCTTTAGAGTTACTACCGTCATTCTTAATAGATGCTTTAATTCTCTATTTATCACTAAAATCTAGTAGGAAAAAAGCTACAGCTGAGTCCAAAAATATTAATACCCCTTGCAGATTTAAGTTTAAAACTAATCTTTTCATTTCACCAACATGTTTCTTCTAACTGGAAGTAATATTAAGGTTTTAGAGTGGCCCAGCCAGAGTCGTAATTGTATTGGATAGAGAATCTGTGGAGGGAGCTAAAGTCTAGGGAGTTGACCAGTCGGCCTTCCAACCTCAAAGACTTGGAGTTGATGAGCAAAAATAAATTGACAAAATACTTCTGGAAACATGTTAAAAGCTGGTCAGCAATTATTGGAAGGGTTTAATTGCTGTAATGCTAATAAAGACTGTTCTGTTGATTGTTGAGGTATATAAATACTTAACATGACATTTTTTTATTGAAATGTAAACACTTTTTTTTTTTAATCACAAAACTAATACTTTTTATTGCTTAATAATCTGAGAGATGCCCGTCTCATTTCCAATAAAAATAACATAACTCTTAGTTAAATTAAAATAATTCTAAATCTGCCAGGGGTATGAACAATATTGGACTAAACTTTATATAGTAGTAATTTATCATTTTTAGCCCATTAAAACAGAAGATGTGATGTTAATAATCAAAGTTAAAAGTTGGTGGAAAACAGAGACGTTAACTTAGAGTGAAGCCATGAGTTTATGGAGGCCATACATGACAGAAATAAAAACATGCATGACTCATATATAAACTAGGCAGCTGGCCATTAGGTTACTCAATGTTTGTATCTGCAGAGCAATTTTTTAATAGCAGGAGCTAGTTCTGTCCATGACTCATGAGGAGGCAGTGGCTAAAAAGAAATGATTTTTAATAACTTCGCATTAGTGAGCTGCAGAAGTGTCTCAACAATCCACTTTTGAAACATTTTAGCTATAAAAAAAAAAAGAAAAAAAAAAAACTAAAATCTTGAAATTACTCTGACAGACAGTGTTACACAATTTAAATTATAAATGTTTTGTTCAAAAAAGTGTGAGTAAGTAAACATGGTAGAAAATAGTAACGGGTAAAAATAAGGTCACAGTATTTTGTAGTATTTATGATTAAACTATGATAAGTGACATGATAAATTATAAAAAAAAAAAAAAAAAAAAAAAAAAAAACAAAACACACAACAGTCTTGTCTAAACGGTTGGTGAGGGCACAACAATAAAAATTACTCTAATCTGATTCATTAGATTAAAATAATTTTGACATCTTTTTCAGTTGCAATAAATGTTGAATGGCTGAATCAATAAATGGACATAAAATTTGGTATATGGTGATATACAACAATTTCGATTTAGAAGAAACTAGTTGTTGGTCTGATTTCCCGCAGTGGTTCATCCAACCAAAGAAAGTGTTTCACTCCATACAGATTTCTTCGATTTTTGCTTTTTTGTCACACTTAAATGTTTGAAATCAACAAGTTTTAACAATAGATGATGATAACCACAGTAAATGCAAAAATAAGTTAACAAATTTCATTCTTTAAAAAAGGTAAAAAAAAAAAAAAAAAAAAAAAAAGCTATCCAAACCTACCTGGACCTTTGTGAAGAACTATTTGCCCTCTAAACCTAATAACTAGTTGTGCTGCCCTTAGCAGTAACAACTGACATCAAGAGTTTCCAACTCTCCCATAATGGCAATTTTTACCCAGTCTCTCTTTCTTATTGTGAAATCTTAAACTCTGACCTTAACTGAGGCAAGTGAAGTCTAAGTGCTTTAGATGTTCAGGGCTGTTTGAAAACCTGCTGGTTGAATTGTCCATGTGTTGCTGAAGTAATTTTCATTGACCAGCGTCTCCTGGCAAGGTTCACCACTTCTGATGTTTTCTCTAACGTTGATTATGGTTCTCCCTGTGGTTCACTGGCATCCCAAAGACTTAGAAATTGCTTTGTACCCTTTTCCAAACAGACACATGTCAATGTTTTACTGATTTTCCCATTTTTTTTATTTTTTATTTTATTTTTTTTAAGATATTTCAGCCAATTAGAAAGGTTCTATTGAAATAATTTCTTATATATGCAGGTCAGGTAATACATATGCCTGGGGTTGGTTTGTGAAATTGAGATCAGCTTTCTGAAAATGAAAGAGAAAATTATATTTTTTTTCCCTTTTTGTATTTACTCAGGTTATCTTTAACTAATATTAAAATGTGTTTAATGATCTGAAATATTTAAGTGTGACAAAAAGCAGTAACAAAGTAAATCTGTTAGGGGCTTTTTCTGAGCACTCTATAAGAGAGAAAAGTGACAAAGGGAGGAGTTTCATAACTTTCAGTTATGCAGAGGTATTTTTGTACACACGCCATGACTCTTGGCACAGATCACAGGAGTCTTATCTAAGATAACTGTTTTGTCAACACAAATGGCCAACAAACCTCAGTATAACTATAACAAGAAGTGGGGAGTGGTAGTAAAAAAACACTACCCATAAACTTAGGTTCTCCTGATAAACAAAAGCAGGCAGCTTTTCACTCCGACTCCACAGAGTCACAGAGTGAAAACAGTCGAGTTGACTAGATCACAAGAGATTAGGAAAACAACTCAGGAAAATACCACTTGTGGGAAAAATCATATCAAAACATCAGCATTATAAGATAAAATGAAGTGATGAAAGAAAAATGTTGAAACATTTTCACAATATTTTCACTGCCAAGTGAGTGTTGTGCAACTGGGAGAGCGGGGCTTGTATAACCATGATGTCATCTGTGATTCACTGACCTGCTGGCCCATTGACCTACTTTCCTCCTCCTCCTCTTCCTCCTCCGATCTAACTTAATTACAGCTCCACAGGCAACACCTTCTACTTTTCAGCAAAAAAAACATGGCACGCTGTCAACATGAAAGCCTTAAAAGCGCAACACATTACCTTGCAGGTACCTTCAGACATTCTGCATCGTGTGTTGTCATTAAACCGCACGATATACAAAGACTTCCTGGTGTCTCAAAGCCTCACCAGGAAAAGATGGTCAGGTAAGCGATGAAGATGTGCTGATTGATGACACAACTCAACGATCAAATGAGTCCAAGAAAACAAGAAAAATGTAAAAAGTATTCTTCACCCTGAAAGACGACTGGTGTATCTTTTTTTTTTTTTTTTTTTTTTTTTTTTTGTGCTTATAGAGCAATGTGGGATGCTTCAAGTGTGTTTGCATGTATGTGGGTGTGTGCAAGCCTGCTCAGATTTAGGGCAGCAGAGCTCTGAGGATATGAGTCACTGAAGTGGATCTATGGCGCCTCTCGTCACGCACCGCGCCACACCCAGCACTGGGACGCCAGCACAGCAACCGTGCCAACGGGCAACACCACAGCAACCGGCCTTGCTGTGCAGAGTAAAAATACCCTGAATGAATTCCTCCACAGCTGATACTCCCTCTGTCATGCAATGAAAAATGAACAGAACCCAGGGATCACCATTCTGTCATGAACTTGAGTCACTTGATATTAAATACTGTGACACTGCAGTAGCACATGTCCTGCAAACATGCTTCTATTCTGTTACAGAACAAATAATTTTCCATCTTCTAGAAGTAACCAATTACCTGTACCTATGCTATTATAATGTGCTTTTCTCTGCAAGGGGAAGCGTGCATACACTCCCTGATAAAGCTGTTAATAATAAATAGGGATGCTCCGATAAGGTTTTATGCCACCGATCACCGATACAATAGATTGGCTGTTAATTTTTTTATTTGGTTATATATGCTACGGCCACAGGGAGGAGGCAGAGGAGCTTAATGTTTTTCACTGATTATCTGTCCCCTTATACTGTCACGACATAGTGACAGTTTTAATAAATATGTAAGAACCACTTTCATAGAAGTTACATACTGCAGCTTTAAGGAGATGTTCGATGTAAGAGTACTAGAGTATACTGTCTGTGGAACTCAAAATATTACATCCCAGTAACATGTAGTGGGGGTCCAACAGTGAGAGCAGTCGGCGAAACCCAGCGCCTTCCACCCTTGAGAGAGGCTGGCCATCTGGTCCGATGAATAAAATGATTTTTCAGGTTATTTGGTTAGCCTTCTTGAGTGCTGGCAGTTGTGAGCTTCTTTAACTGCTGTCTCACTGCTCCAGGTGCCTTTTTTTTTTTTTTTTTTTTTTTAATTCTCTGGAGTGACCCTCAATAACTCACCATACTCCGTCTCGTGCTTGTTTTTTAAATGTCATTAAATTCACTGTGTTGATGTGTTTTGACATGCTTACCCCCCCCGAGGTATTTTTCTGTCGCATGTGTTGTAAGACGCAAACTTCACATCACTCTTACAGACAGAGCAAAAGTTCCACACAGCAGACATGTTTGCTCAGGATTTGCTGCCGCAGTGTGAAGGAAAGCAGGAGATACACTGAACACTGGGCCTCTGCAGGCTGTGAAGTATGAGGTACAGATGATCAGGTTTTGTGATCGGCAATAAAAGACATTGATCGGCGAACACCAATCATAATTTTTCATGGAAATCGGACAATAATGACTAGTGTCCGATCAATCGGAACAGCACTAATAATAAGTTATAATAATCTTAACAGATTAAAAATAAATTAATAAACTAATGCAGACTCTGCAGACTGTCTGCAAAGTTTAAAACAACTTTCTCCCAAAACACTACATCATTTTCACATTTGTTTGCATATCAGTCATTGAGGCTTAATGAAATGTGACTTTTATATAATTACACTATGCAGAAAAAAAAAAAAAAAAAAATCTGGAGTGCCAAAAGGTAAAATATATCTAAATCAGGGAGTAATTGTTAACATGTGTCAAAAATAAGATAAAACAGGAAGTAAAGGAATCCAATTTAAAACTTTATTTAAATTTGCCAGTAATTCATTAAACGCATGATTATTTATATAACTAGAAGAAGATTTTTTTAAAAATACATTTTCAAGTCATGTATACTTATTTCAATATTTATTCAATTGCTTCATGGTTTTGAGAACTGAAATGCATTATGAAACTGGCTTGTCAAAAATTCTGTAACATCTGATTGGATAAACTTTTACAATTAGTCCACTTCAGATCAATTATTATTTATTTCAATTATTATTATTTTGATAATAGCAGTCTTAGCATTGGCCACTGACTGTATGAGAAAACGTGATGGATATAATTTATAATGCGCTGTAGTATGTGACTGTGAAATAATTAGTGAAATCAATATGCTTTTTGTAAATTAAACAAACATTTATTAAAGACATTTTATTTAGCTATACATTTCCTACCAAAATATTTAGTAAAAACGTAAATGAATGTTTTCAGTTCGAAGCTGAATTGCAGAAAGAACCGTTTTCGCTGGGTAGCACAGCAACCCCCATGTTCTCTCCATGATCCACGTCACTCCATGATACCTGAGACCTGGGGATTTGTGGAGTCTCAGTGAACCCAGGTAAAATAAAAAAAAAATAAATAAATAAATAACCACAGTCCAGCATCTAGAACGTAAAACCCTACGCATGCTGCTAAACATCTTCCTCCAAACAGATTTATTAGGGAATATTCTGGATAATTAATTGTACTTATATCAACCAAAAATCAAAAGGCTCTCCATCAGGAATATCAATATTATGAAAAACACTTTATTTATAAAGTACTTCACTAATGACCTCAAGGTCCACATATTATTATGGCATCTTTAAACAGATGGTTAAAGATGTGATTCCCTCAGTTCTAAGACAGACACTCTTTGGGAATACATCTGACAATACTTTGAGAATGTTCGTTTTTGCTTTATGAGCAAACAAATCCACAACTTTACCCATAATCCCACTGAGTTGGTACACTAACCTATGTTTTAACATTGGGCAGCCAGCTGTGTTTACACTTACTGCACACACCTCCGCAGGCCCAGAAATACAAGAGTGGCCTTTGTTTTCCGTTTTGACTCGGCAGCAAACAAACAAGAACAGTTTAGAAGCCAGCAGCGGTGACTGGCAAACACCCCTCAACCACTGTCTCTGTGGAGAAGGCCTCCGCTAGGGGCCTTATCCTGATGCCAAGTGGGTCAGTGAAGTTCAGGAGGATGACAGGCTCCAGGGGGGAGGCAATACTGACTGTGGGTTGAGAACCACATGAGACTATTATCAAAATGAAACTTATTTTTCCACCACCAAACTAAATCAGACAAACACAGAATGATCCCAACCAGAGAAGTAATCAATAAGGAATAAACATCAGGAGTATTTTAAACAATAACCACCTTCATCTTTTTCCCCCATGAATGGAAAAAGATGAAGGTCTCCCACAAGGCACGATACGGCCTTTTATTAGTCTCTGTGCATTAACGTTTCATTCACACCCATTTATTGACTGCAGGTCGTTTTAAAATATTAGGAGCACATGTGGGGTTATGCAGTGTGCTGTTGTAAAGTAATATTAGAATATTACTTTGAATAATTTGGTGCCATTACTGTGGAAACAATACATTTTTTAATTACCATATGGAAAACAAAAATATTGATTTGTAAATTTGATCCTTTAATATAGCTATTAATTTATTCTGCACTGTAAACTCAGTAATCTATTGCTTTTGTATTGTTATATAGTCAGAATGTAATTGTTTTCATTAAAAAAAAATTGGTATGCTTAACAGTCTAAATTCATTTTTTTGCACAATAAGCAAAATACATTTTATTTTTAACCTAATTGTTAAGCAGTATGCTGACTCATTAAAAGTGGATCTCTTGGGAAATGGCCGTTTCAAATAAAAACCATGAAATAGAGACTTGCATGTCCTGGCTGATTGGGTCTTACTTCTGCTATACGTACCTACCCAGACTGTAAAGCCACCATTATGTGCGTTATTAGCCTGCTCATGTGATATGAATATTTTACAGTTTTGTGGCAAATTTCTGTTTGTTGTCAATCTTTGACCTGGAGATACCAACTTTAGTTGACTCTATATTCCCTCCAGAATGTGAAGCCTAACCTTACCTACTTGATCTTCTAAAGGCTGTTGAGATTTCCAAATTCAGCATGTTCCATGACAGATGGAGGTCAAAATCTCAGAAGAACAAGTTGCTGTCACCTGGTTAAATCAGTTAGCTCCTTCACCAACTTGAGGAAACCTCCATATGACGAACCTTTTTGAACACACACACACACACACAAAAATTATTGTGTAACAAACTGAAACTGCAAAAATACAAAACATGCAGGACTGAAATAACAAGCACCACTTGAAGTCTAGCCCTCTGCTGAAGAAGCCTGAATGAACATGCCTCTGTAAAGAAACAGTTTTTATTTAAATAGCTTCTTACATATTTTGTCCTTTCTCTGACTTTAGACACATCACTGATACTAAAAATAATCAACTATAAATCTTCTTCACCAAACACTTATGTTATATGTGCAGCCTGATAGCACAAAAATATGGTGCGTTCACTAACTGTAAGAAAAGATTTCTGAGTTTTCTACCAGCCAGTCACTGGGTAAGTCAAGCTGAAATTTTATTTTTGGTTTTGTTTTGGATTTTTTAAATCTTCTATTATACTGGCAAATTCAAGTTACAAACTAATTTCTCAGTGCAAGACTAATATTTATTCATTTAAGTATAGAGATGATTGCTCTTAAAAACAGTTCCTTCTTGAAGTTTTAACTTCCAAGAACAAATCTCCCACTCCCATGCATTTTGGAGAAGGTAGCCAGACAATCTGATACGTAGGAAGACTGCAATAAATTCAACAAATCTCTTCGGATCAGGGACAGTTGAGCTCAAAAGTGTTCATAACACTTATTCTGACTGTAAAAGAAACATGTTGGCCAGAGTCCCGACTTGAAATCGAAAGAGAATCTATGGAGGGAGCTAAAAATTAGAGTGATGGCCAAGAGACCTTCCACCCTCAAAGACTTGGAGCTTATCAGAAAAGATGAATGGCCACAAATACCAGAGGAAATGTGCAGGAAGCTCGTCAGGAATTATAAAAAGAGCTTGATAACTGATGCCAATAGCGGCTTTTCCACTGATAATAAACAAAAGGTTATCCTTCAAGTTTAATCTTTCTCAGTTAAACACAAGAAATCCAAAACATTAATGCAAATTGCATCTTTTAAGAAAAAAAATATTGCTGCTTAGACCTATCTAACCAATATGAGCAAAGCAAAGTGTGACTCGCCTTGACACAATCAGGATGACATTTACTGGGGTGCACTATAAACATCCGAGAAATGATTACTCTTAACTAAATGCCCAAAAAAATAAATAAAATGCCAACACACAATCCAGCCACTGGAAAAGTCTGGTTTTCTTTTTAAACTCATTGTTATCAAAGGCTTTGCTGACTTTTTCTGTTGCTTTATTAACATTTTTATCAAGTTAATTGTAAAAGCTCTGTTATCAGTGCCATGCCTCAAAGTTCAAGGTTAAGTTCACTTTGTTGTCATGCTGGCTAGAGTAAGTGCAAAGATACCACAAAGAACGCACAGTACATGGACTATGTTAAAACTGTGTCATGAAGTGCAGCTAATGCTTTATAAGTCTGTTCTGGCATTAAAACTTTGCATCATTCTAAAAGGCACTTTGCATTATTTCTGCAAGATATTGAGTTATAATTCTGCTCTAAAGCGGGTCATGTGATCCTGAAGCATAATTCATAAACTCCAACATATATTACAGTATTTAAACTGGCGTCACATGAACTTTTTGAGAGCATAGCAAAACAAAATCTATCAACAGCTGAAGTGAACAAGCAGTACTAGTTATACATGATCATCCGCATTATTTCAACATATGCAATCATAGAATACCGATATATTTTCCTGCTTCTTCACACAAGACAACATTTGGAGCTCTGGTGACTCAGTCAACATCGTTCTCGGATTCATATTCATCATTTTCACAACGACAGATTGTCAAGCAAAAATAGAACACAATGAAACATGGATGAATAGCAACTCTGTCATGGAGCTTAGCGAATTAGATTCAAACAGCTTAACTAGCTCAGTTTGAGGGTCTCTGAAAATATATTTTTGCCACACAGCACCCCTGCAACCAACAGCACAGTTCAGTGGGATATTGTTTAATAGCCAACTCCTTCGCCTCATGAAAGATTACTGTTGTCAGTTTTCTTCAGATTTACAAGATCTCAGAGCAGAAGTACCAGTATTACTGAATCAGAACCAAAACATCTGGGTCATCCTGACGCCCTTGCAGCACTGCAGAAGCACAGCTCTGAGTCTCTGTTATTCACACACATCTCTCTGAACTCCATTCAAAGCTAATATGCTTCTAGACCATAACCACTTACAATTAAAGAAGAAAAAACTTGACTGTTACCCCATGGCAATGATTCATGTCATATTAAGTACAAAATTATGGATAGTTCACAACCTTTGTAATAACCTATATATTACTCCTTTGGGCGTTTAATCACAGGGATCCTAAGATTTGAAATAAACTTTCATTGTTGTAGCTTGTGTTTTTTTTTTTAAAAAACAGAACAAAGTATTATTTGAAAAGGTAAAGCAATGTTGAAACACTACTATCTAAAAACTTTTTCATTAAGTATTTAGTTGGTGAGATGTAACAATCTACTTAGTTAAAAAAGAACCAAAAAATGACCTTCATCCTCACTGTAATAAGCTTGGTCCTGTTAGCAAGAACCACAATTCCTTGGTGTCAAGAAACGTAAAAGTATGTTATTCCCCAGATATCCACTGTTGGAAGTAATAATCCAAACAGACATGATTTTACATTAAATTATATAATATTTTTGAGAAAATAGTAACCCACTGTTAAGAGTACTACCATGAGAAAACAGAGTGATACTGAAAAAATATTTATACCACTTAAATCGTGACAAAATTAGAAAGTGAACAACAAGCTAGACACTTGCTTAAATAAATTTGTATTCATTTATTTAAACAGTTTTCTTTCACCACTGAATTTCTGACATAGAAACAAAAGAGTTGCCCCCCCCCCCCATTTTCTTTGACTGCCAAGAAATAACTGCTGACAAAGTTATTAAGTCTTGTTATGGCTTGGAGATCAAGAAGATTCCCTTAATTCTCAGAAAAAGGTCAGCCTGACACAAACAATCCCTTTGTGTGACAAAGGAATCTCTCTGCTGCTAAACTAGTTGTCACGTCATAAATTCTTCTCAGAGTTCTGGGGCACACAGGACAGGAATGACTACAAAGGTTAACTAAAATCTTGTTGGCATAGCTAACGTTTAACTACAAGTCAACTTTTGATATGGTACAAACACTTGAAAGGCAGGGAAAATTACTTAAACATGAAAAACTACTGAATTTTTAATTAAAATGACCTGGAATCATTTTTCTAAAAAACAAATTTATATTCTATTTTCTTCGCTCTACTCCACAAAGTAACACTGTGACCCATCTCTACTAGGGATGCACCGATATGAAAATTTTCGGCCAATATCACTTTTCAATACTAATACTGCTGCTAACCAATACTTACCAATATTACATATATTTCCCTACACTTTAGAGACTGTGTCAAAGCGACCACACCACCTACATTGCTTCTCTGCTTCAGTTAAACACCCCATAATCCTGTGCTGCAACACTATCACATTATTGAACAAATATCATATGGCCAACCACCTCCCCCCTCTCCTGAAACACAAATGGCAACAAGATGGAACATCTATTGTTCATATCGGCCCAGTTTTACTTATCAAACCAATACGATACCTGTCGACACCAATGTTGATGCTGATATATCATGCATCCCTACAATTTCCCTGCAACCCCTGTAATTACTACACAGTCATTAAACAATGAAAGCACTGACAACCAACATATTGGCCAAAATATGGCCAATATGTTGGTTGTCTATTTGTAAGTGCTATCTCTGTTACCTATTTGTAAGTGCTGTTTCTTATCCCTTCTAAAATTTTAATATAAAATTGCTTTATCAATAATATTTTTTGATGTTTAGTATAATTTATTTAAAAAGTCACTTACTGATCCATAACCGAATTCTGGGAATTAAAATTCGACTTATTAAGTATACATCTGAGCTCAAGAAACCACAACAAAGTTTCTCTAAGAGGATAAAAAAAATTTTAGGCATCCACCTATTAGGCTTCTCCTGGCAGATAGCCTTTTTTAACTGTCTTGCAAATTTCAATTTTGAGCTATTTTGGGTTTGGTTTTTTTTCTTTTAAAGGGCTATAACAAACAAAATATTTTTAAAATATGCGTTATACGTTCTCTGATGGACGTAATCATTTTGAATCCAACAGAAAAAAGGAAGGAATTGCAAGATCATCCACATTAATGACTTCTCAATCCTGGTCCTCAGCAACCACTGTCCTGCATGTTTCAGGTGTTTTCCTGCTGTCAAACAACTGATTTAAACAAATGTGGGATTAACAGGCTTCTGCAGAACTTAGTAACATGTGGAGGAGGTAATTAAATCATTTGAATCAGGTGTGCTGGAGCAGTATGTATCTAAAAGATGAAGGACAATGAGACCTGAGGACCAGGATTGGGAACTTCTGCATTAAAGCATTTGTCACCAACCTTTTAATTGAACACAAAAAAGTAAATTAAAGTACATTCACATGATTGATGCATTTGGAGACCAAAAATGGTGGGAGTTCTTAGTTTTGATCCATTTATTGAACAAGGTGATACAATTCAGATTTTTTTTTTGTATTTAAATAGTGCATTTCCAATGTATTTTATTATTTTTTTTTAAACATGCACACTTCTTCCTCCACTGTTGAGATGCAAGCAATCAAACCAAGGTATAAAAGTTAGGTCATGTGTTATATTGTGTGCCAACAGTACTTTTCAGTTGTAAATTATAACAATTATGCCAGACATATATAGTATTAACATCTGAAAGTGGGGGTAGCATGAAGGGGGTATTAATAACATTGTGGTAATTGTAATAATTAATCGTAGTTGAAAGGCCCCTCCTGTTTGGGGCCCCAGATAGTTTTGACCGGCTGTGGATACCCCCCATTCATTAGCAGGTGATCTATTAAATCAAGGACCAAACAAGAAACAGCTGCGTTGACAGGTTAACTAGCCTGACGACTAAAGTAATGTGATCATTTACGGTCTGTTGGACAGACGTAATATGGACTTTTCGGTGCCAAAAACACACACACGGCAGCTGAATATTAATTATCGTGGGGGGGACGGGCATGCTCTTAAAAATTGAGTAAATATAAGTATTTATAAGAAATTGGACTGCTGATTTTATTGTCACAAAGCTAACTGAAGTCTGGTCTGCCTGCATGGAAGTTTCCAATACAGGTGCACAAAAGCTATTCGTCCATGCCCTGAAGCCGGCCGGCAAAACCGGGAAGAGATCGCTGGAGGGCTGTTGACGCCACCTAGCTTACCGGCTAACGTCATTTACAGCAACAAAACAATAGCGCCATAGTTTACAACACTGCGATATAAGACACACACACAATAACATAATCTTAAATAGAATTGTGAAAGAGACATTTTTACAAGTGGTGAGTAACTTTATCATGTAATATATCGCTTGCATTTAACTCGTACGCCAAAAGGTGCTGTATGCCAGTTAACCCAGTTTTAGCCGAAGCTAGCTGGCTAACATGCAGCATTAGATAAGAATGTGGGTCACCGGGCCTTCAGCCGGTCTCTGTTTCTAAACGGGAACGAGCTGAACTCTTTCTTTTTAGTTCGTTCAAGGATGTTAAAAGTATACATGGAAACCGTCGCTATAGATGCCAGAGTCCCGGAGTAGCTTCGGTGATAAAACAGTGACACTTACCTCCGTGGAGTCCAGTCTTTCATCGGGATATTCCTGCACCCAGTGGCGCTGCTGGCGGTTGACTGCGCAGACTGAGGAGGCAGACTGACTGGAGTTGGAACTGGAGCCAAAACGGCCTGCTGCTGTTCTCCAGAAAGCACACACGCCCCTGCGAACACTCTTACATTGCACAAATACTTTTAATCAGACTGATTACACCTTCATCACTTAACACATAATACATACTGTTAAACATTAATTATACTTTCAGCGAAATTTTGATTGAAGCCATTTGCAAACTATTAAAAATTATTTCACATAATTCTTTCTTACTTTCTTTCTCACCGCCATTAACATTGAAAAATGGTTGTAAAACACAAAAATGTACAAAGAAGATATTTAATTATTTTTGTCTAGAGATTAAGTTCTTTATATATATATATATATATATATATATATATATATATATATATATATATATGTGTGTGTGTATATATATATATATATATATATATATATATATATATATATATATATATATATATATATATATTATTATTTTTATTTTTTTTTTTTTTTTTTTTTTTTTTTTTTTTTTAATCATATGTTTAACTTTAACAAAGTAGGTTAGCGTCGGTAGGTTTCTTGGCAATTAAACTGTTGTGTTTTTAATGTTTCCCCATTGTCAGCGTGGTACCATCCCCATGGCAACAGACAAAACGCAGAAAGCTGCATTACTCTGTTTGACCACAAAATTAAATGGATAGGGAATGTGGCGCTATTTCTACACTTTCAGAAGGTTTCAGAAACGAAAGGGGGAAAATACGCCACTATAATTTATTTGTTCTCCTTTATAACTTGTGAAATACTCCATCTTAAGAGCTTTATTTTAGGCGTTTATTCTTAAGAGCTGGATACAACATGACTCTTTTCTCACTTAGGATTGTTTTATATGTATGTAAGGATGTATTTTCAATCAACTTTACACATAAAGTAAAAATCTACATGGAGGAAAACAAACAAACAAAAAAAAAAAAAACAATTTAACTCAGTACTGTCCAAACAATTTGTTACACTCAGGTGGACAACACGCATTTACACTTTAAATATGTATGTGACAAACAAATGATACCATATTTTGAGGGAAAATTATGAAAAATGAAATTAAATTATTGCTTTTTAACAGATTTGGTCCTCCCTACTTCCCTCTGATTTCTATCAACAAATATTTCTATAAAAACAGAAATATTTTTCATTACACTAAATAAAAAGGAAATAAGAATAATTCAACGAACTCAATGATACACATGCCTAATAAGGACAATTTGTTAATACAACTGAGGAACTTAAAATCAACATCCTCACACTGAAAGAGGTTCTTTTTGAGCATCCGTAGATCTGATATTTTGTTTTCTTTTGTCTTTGAGCTCTGCGAGGAGGCAAAGCTTCTGGTTCATTATATCATAATCTTCCACTACACCCTCACTATCTAACAACCTTTTGCTGCAGTTAAAGCTTCAAGTCCTTTGAAGCTGTCTCTACTAACTCTGCGCATCAAGACACTTACTTTTTCCAAAATAGCTCAGGCTAGATCAAATGAAGATCACCTGTGAACAACAATTTTCAAGTCTTACCAAAAGTCTTAGGTCAAGGCCATTCTAACCTATGAATATGCTTATATCTAACCATCTCATTATACCTCTTGCTGCAAGTTTAGGGTTCTTGTCCTGCTGGTAGGTGAACCTCCACCCCAGTCTAAAGACTTCAACAGCCTCTAAAAATGTTCTTCCAGAAATGTGTTGGATTTATCTTTATCCATCTTATCAACTTGAACCAGCTTACCTGTCCTGCTGAAGAAAAGCATTCCCATATCACAGTGCTGCCCCCACCATGATTCACGGTGGGTGGTGTGTTCAGACAGTTGTGTGCAACACAATATTTTATATGTAAGTTAAAAAGTTCTGTTTCAGTCTCATCTGACCAGAGCACCTTTCCCCACTTCTTGTTGTTGTGTCCCTTGCATAGCTTTTGTGGCAAACTACAGAGGGGAATTCTTTTGGCTATGTTCAAGAATTTTGGTGCTTTTCCATAGAGGTGGATTATATCTACTTATTAGGTGATTTTTGAAGGTAATTGGTTACACTCTGCTTAATTTAGGGATATTAGAGTAAAGCGGGCAGGATATGCACACCACACTTTTCATATTTTTTGTAAAGTATTTTTAAACCCAACTATCATTTCCTTTCCACTGTAGAATGTTGCACTGCTATGTATTGGTCTGTCACAAAACAGTCACATAGATTAAATTGACATTTATGGTTATAATGTGACAAAAAGGTCAAAACGTTCTTTTACAAGACACTGTATATCTCAATCCTTCCTTTTCTGAGAGATATTAAGGCACTCTTACCAGATATTACATCCACTATGCTGCATAAAACTCTTTTAGTCATGTGCTTCAGCCTTACAAAATACAAAAAGACTAACTGTAATGTAATAACTGGACTGCAAGACATTTTGTTTTAGCAGGAAAGATTAACAGAAAACATTTATTTTTACTACAGAGAAGTACTTTCAATGACAACATATTCACAGTACTGGAAATAATGTTAAAATATACCCAGTGATGTCCACTTTAATGAAGAGATGATTCATTGATTGTCTCCCAAAACAACATTTAAAAAGTTCAGAATAAAAAATACATATATGTTCTTTGGTTTTAATTTTTTGCTGTTACTAGTTTCATCTTTAAAAGCCTCATACTAGCTTATACTGGAAATATTTACGAGATGTTCGGCAGCTGTGTTTGAAGACATTTTGTAGACTTACACTAGTTGGCCAGTAGATGGCAGCGTGGGGCGTATATCGTCAGTGTACCACACGCACCCAAGAAAGCGATTTTTGTTTGTGGTTTTTTTTGCACTCACTCCAGTGAAAAGGGTTACAGCTGGGTAATTTTTAAATAAACTTTTAACTTTAAACTTTTTTTGACATCTCAGTTCGTTTCCTTCATTGGAGGCCTCCAAGGCAGACCGGACTTGTCCACCTTTAAGTATGAAGCCATGATATAAAAAGCAAAGAGACTAAAACAACGTGTAAATAACATGGGTAAATAACATTTAAGGTATGTAAACCACATTGCAGAGGATTTAGTATAATTAGCTCATACAAACAAAAAACTTTTTTTTTTTTGTTTTGTTTTGTAAACTAATGTAGATTTTGATGGAGAAAAACCTATAACATATAATTACTTTTTCGTTATGTTAGATTACTTTTCAAAAAAATTGGAAGAATACTTGTTAAATAACATTAAATGTTATTTTCTGTGACACTTTCTTTACATTCAAGTTGTTGGGTTTTTCATGTTGTCGTATTTTTAGATGGTAATTTTAAAAACATTGTTCAAAAAGTAAAAGTGCTTTGATCAACTTTGAGATAATGGTCAAAAACACAGTCAGCTTTAAAGGAAAAATGTGTTTCATCACAGTTTATGGTTTAGATTGTAATTATTAAACAGTAAATGCAATAATTTCCTGAAGTTACCAATTTTAAAACATTTTAGAATACATAAACAGTGTCAATCTGCCAATTTAATATAATTAGTTTGTAATAACAGTTGCACCTAAAATTAACCCCCCCACTGCAAAATTATAGGCAAATCATACAAACTAGCAGCTGTTTGAAAACAGATCAAATAAAAACAATTTAAATATCTCAATATAGGTAATTTAAGTTGTTTCCCTAATAAATATAAAATGCTATTTTTAATGACTGCTGCAGTTTCAAATCTGTTCATCCCCTTCATGAAAAGCATTTTCATGAGCTCTACATTTTCATGTAGAGCTCATTTTTGCTGTTATGACTAGCTGCAAATGTGATTCACAGATAGATACTTGTTTCTGGCAGCATTTCTGAGGAATCATAGCCCACTCCTCACAGGCAAAGTCCTCCTGTTCAGCCATACTATTGGGTTTACGTGCTGTCGTTTTCAAATGTGATTTTCATCAGAGTTCAAGTCAGGCAAGTATGATGGCCAGTCAAATATCTTGCAGGGTTTCCTGAGAAACTAGGTTTGAAGGTCCAAGCTTCAACTTCCTTACAGACGGTATCACAATTTCTACAAGGATTTACCGATATTTGATGGAATCTATCTTGCCACGTGCTGCAGGGTTCCAATAGCAGATGAAGCAAAGCAGACTCAGAGTATTGCTGAGTCACTGTGAGGAGGGTTCTGTTCAGCATGTTTCATTAGTTCTTATCCAGACCTTTCACTAATCAATAAGCCCAAAAGTTCCATCTTGGGTTCATCAATCCACACAACAGAATTCCAAAACCTCTTTGTTTTACCTGTATTGTTATAAGCAGATTTCAGAGGATTTTTTTCATACTTTTGGGTTAATAGTGGTGGATGTCTCAAAGTTCAGGCATGGATCTCTCCAGCGTTTGGTATTTCCCTCGTTGTGGAAACTTAAACCTCACTGTTTGCTGCCAACAAGTTTTGCTGCAGGTCTTTTGCAGTCATTCAAGGGTTTCTGACCATCTGCTTCCTCAGGAATTTGGAGCCAGCCATTGTAAAGTCCATCCACTTGCCATAAGGAGCATAGTCACAGCTCTTTAAACTTCAAACTATGCATCCCAACTGCAGCTCTAACTATATTTCTAACATGCAATGAAATGTTACTGTCAACAGTCCAGGTATTTGAAGTGTTCTATCTAAAGCAAAGCAAATGCAACTAATGAAGTGCTTGATTGAGAAAAACCCTGATTTATACATCTGGGCTCTTATGAAGAATTATATTCAGGGGGGGTTGAATAATTTAAAACTGCAGGACTCAATGCAAGGATTTAGTGCTGAATTTGGATAAAATCCATGTAATATTACTTTTAACAATTTAGACTTTTTTTGCAATTTGATTATAGTAAACTGAAAAAAATTTTAAATTTGGCAGTATACATAGTTTGCAGTGGTTGTTGAACAATTTTAGGCACAACTGTATTAGCAATCTCACAATAAGCAATCATACTATAAATATACACACGTTGATAGTGGAACGACGGCGGCATCTGCTGCTGGTAATAATAACTGCATATTTAACTTTTAAAAAATCAGCAAATACTAACATTAAAACACACAAATGAACTCTTGAACAAAAAGAGAACAAACTGCAAACAAGCGAATAGCAAGATACTTCTATGTTAAAGTGTATAATTTATATATTTTGCTCCATCTGCACCTCACTTCTTCCAAATACAAAGACCATTCCTAATATGTCATGAATCAAACTTGCACAACCAAAATGAATCACACAAAATAAAATCTGGACAAATGAATGGTAGTTTAATTGGTATTCATTGTATAGTTTCAAACATCACTGTACAGCAGAGTCAAAGGGCTGTGGTTGGCATCTGGATCACTGTCATCGTGCAGCAGCTCGGGTCTCAGGGGTCCGTGTCTCTGTACACTCGCAGGTGGAGTGGAGTTTCTGCAGCATATTCATGCTCAGAATCAGGTCATAATTGAAAAAAAAAAAAAAAAAATCACCATAGGTAAAGTTCTGACATACATTATTGCATTGTTACCTTTTTTTATTCATATTCTAAAGACCGTTTTCCATTTCGTGGCTATAAAAGCAAAAAGAGACTTATAATTTCTGTTATTTATTGTATAATTTTTACATCTTGTTGATACCTGACAAGAACATACCCGATATAGGAAGTAGCCTCTGCTTTCAATTCCCCCAGGTCCCTGGAGTTCAGCCTAGATGGACACAAAAAAGCAGTAGGATTTAACCTTCTGCACAAAATGATGATGGATTTTGTTGACGTAGAAAACATCTTTTCTGCACCAGCAGAGGAAAGAGCATATACCCACTTAAACAGTCACTCCAAAACAAACAGTGTCCACATTTCTCATCCACATTTGCTCTTTATCTGCTTTGTTTGATAGCAAAGAGGGATGTGTTCCCCTTTCCAGCAGCACTCATTTTTAGACCATAATTACTCTCAGCTTGGAAAATACAACTAATGCAAACTGAACATTATTGACATGTGAGCTAAGGACAAGGAAAACGCGTTTAGGTCCACAGCAGAATGAAGCACATGTGTTTCAGTATCAACATCTGCTGGCTGTGCATGGTGCAGCTCTAATCAGCTCTAAGTTATTGTCTAAAAACATGACACATCTACTTTTTATTTTTTAATTCAGTACAGGTCAGAAAATGTGTTGAGAGGTCTAGCAAAGAGAGCATTTTGCATCTTTGGCTGCATTTGATTTCTGCATGCAGAACACAAAGTATTTCTTAATTTGTTCTAAAGAAGGGAATTTCAGATTTTTTTTGCAATCAAATAAATAAAAAAAATAAAAATGAAGTGATGTGAGTGGTACATACGCTCATTACGAGTCCTCTCTCTCTTCTGGGATGGAGCTGAGAAACGAGATGCAGAAGAGGGTGCAACTGAGAGGTCTGACAAACACACACACACACACACACACACACACACACACACACACACACACACATATAGAGAGGCAGGCACACAAACATCAGCAACAGTGGAAAAGAGAAGACACCATGGAATGTACACAGTTTTCCTTCTTTCCATACAGAAGAGTGTGCAACACAGAAATACAGATGCTTCAGGTCTGCAGTTATGTCTGCAGGGAGGACCTTATGCTCTATTTGGGATTTTATACTCTGTAACTACTTTTATTGATTAGAAGGAAGGAAGTGAATGTGTAAATGTTCATGGGATGGTCATGGCTCGGTACTGGTTTAGATTGGTGTTTTATTTATGGTCAAAAGGTGTGACAGATAAACACAGAGGAATGACTCTTACGTCTGTGTAAAAATAAGCAGCTCATAAAACTAAAAATAAATTCATATTTATTGAAGAACCACTTTAGTCGCTGACCCCATTTACTTTCTATTCTCTAAAATCTCTCTCAAAGTGAATAAATATGTGTGGCTGAAGTCATCCATGGTTCCATGGAAGGCCTTAAGTCCTACAATCCACAAAATAAATATTTATGAAAAGAAACACATTAAATGAATTATTAAATAAATATGTCAAATACAAGAATTGTGGAAATAATTAAAAACTGAAATTCATTCTATGGTTTAACCAGCTTAAAGGTATTTATTGAAATACAATATTTTTGACATTCTGTCAGCCTTAGCCTTCAAAGTCAGGGGCTTGGCTAAAACTGCTATAGTAAAAGACAACTGGTCTGAAGCTGACTTGTAGAGCAGGTTCACCAATCAGATGTAAGGCTGTTTTTTGCCAACTACTTCCTGGTGCACTAGAACACAGAGATGATAATATGAATAAACACTGAAATAACTCTCTCTCTCTCCCTCTCTCTCTCTCTCTCTATATATATATATATATATATATATATATATATATATATATATATATATATATATATATATATATATATATATATATATATATATAGAGAGAGAGAGAGAGAGAGAGAGAGAGAGAGAGAGAGAGAGAGAGAGATCTTGGAATACACTGGAGCAGCCAAAAGGACAGACCTGTTGTTCCCTAGTCTAAGGACTCTACCTAATTTAAGTATAGGGATCTGTAAACAAGTTTACGTTATACAAGCATCTGTTTATTGCTGTGATGTTAGCAATTAGACTGATGCCAAATAAATGTGAAATTATGATCTAAATGGCCTCAAAGCTTTTCATCCATTCATTGTCTATACCGGTGGGATCATGGAGGACCTGGTGCCTATCTCCAGCAGTCATTGGGTAATGCAAACAACCATACATGTACACACTCGCACATAAGGGCAACTTTGAATAACTAAACTTAACCTAATGGTCATGTATTCGGACTATGGGAGGAAGCCGGAGTACCCTGTGAGAACCAATGGAGAACATGCAAACTCCATGCAAAAAGAGCCCAGGTCAGGATTCAAACCCAGATTCGCTGCAAGGTTCGTTCCTGTTCTGAGGAGGTGAGCAGTTATTCATGCAGCCAAGAATTGAGGCTTTTTTGAAGCTGTGGTGCTGCTATCCTGAACAAAATGCTGTCCAACATGCATCACACTCATAAAGGGAGGAATGCTTTATGAGAAAATTTAATTAGCATTCTGTGTATATTAGTACTCTGCATGTATCACCATGCATTCTGCAGCTATTCTTTTATATACTAGATGCATGCACTGGGGAAAATGGTATGCAAACATTTTTATCTGTTACTGTTATCAGTTTCAGTAAAAGCAATATTCAGTTCAAGGGGTTTAAAAAAATAGGTGCAGGTCCCATATAAAGTTGTTTATGTTCAATCAAGCAACATACAGTGGCAGTGCAGTTCTATTCACTATTATTTTCTGACTTACCAACCCTTGTGACAAGACATAGCCTTGTGGTCTAGAATAGTGAAATAAAAACTGCACATACAGCATAGGATGTCAAACATCAGACAAAAAATCTCACATGCAAACCAACACCCAACACATTTCTAAATGGTTGGCAGTATTTTGAGGGGAAATACATTCCATCAAGGAAGAACAAATATTAACTTACCCTTTTACTATTTTCTTGAACTCGCAGCTCCTAAAAATTTGTACATCAGATTACTGATGAAGATATGTAACAGTTTGACCAGGCATTTTGAGAAGACGAAAAACCAGTATATGATGTAAGATACCTTTGACTTCTGAACCAGCATCAAGATACAGAGTTCTCCTATGACATCCGATGTCTGAAAAGTAAATATGGCAGCTGTTGGAATTTATTTTAATGTAACTAAGGAGTAATATTTCACTCTAAACTGAGGAAGCTGTTTCAGAGCTTACTCACCCAGTACTTCAGATCTGCAGAAAGGTAGGATGAGCAAACAGCGTCTATCTGTGGAGAAGTACAAAGGATGATGGAGGACTGCAGCAAGAAAACAGATTTAGAATACAATAAAGCAAAGTCTACCTGACGAAGTAGCTGCCTCTGATCTGTCGTGGCCTCCTGAAGATTGACTGGAGCACCTATTATTTCGAAGAACAACATAAAAACACTCAGTTAACACTTAAGCTGGAGAGTCTATATCATTACAGTGTTTTAATCCAAAACATGATAGTATGGTTTTTATTGAGAGAGCTAAACAACTGCATTACAGCTGTGTGGACGCTGCTGTTAGAGTAGGAATGATCAACAACGTTTTTCCCGTATGTTCAGACATGATTGCAGTGAAGGTCCATTAACAGGTTAAGAGCTTCACTGTCAAACACAGAGGGACAGATTATCAACGTGACACAAAATTACATCTGCTTGGATAAAAAGATCACTTATATCAAAAAATAGCATTAACTACTTTATGTTTTGTGTATCTACAGACGAAAAATCCCCCAGTGTTGATACTGACCTTAAATAATACAAACACACTCAAAGGTCAGTTTTATAGAACAAGATAAAGTGTCAGTTTACATCTGTACTCCTTTCAGTCATTTTTGACTTCCTGTCAGTGAGTAAACACAAACAGGGATGCTATCTTATCTCGTATAGATAGATAGATAGATAGATAGATAGATAGATAGATAGATAGATAGATAGATAGATAGATAGATAGATAGATACCATAAAAATAATCTAAAAACAATCTACTTCAATGTCACATACACTGTCACATTCATGGAAAAGTTAGTTTAGATGTGTTTATTTGAATTCTCCAACAACAACAACAAAAACCATGCATAAGAAACATAACTGTTGCATATGAAAAATAAAAATATTTGTCAACCTACTAGTACAGGCTGGTATGGTGAGGATGAACAGGACTGCCAGGGTGATGCTGGCCGTGCTGAGGGAACTCATGGCGCTGCTGTTGAGGCTGTGCAGGGTGCAGAGGGCTCCGCGCTGCTCAGGCTGGCTTTGGCTACTGAAGGTCTTCATCTCTCTCTCTCTCTCTGAGTGGCCTTTCTTCTCTGTTGTGTTTTTTTCCTCCCACTTCAAGCTCTTCTGACACCTTTTGTCTGGCGTCAGAGAAATATGAAGGCTCGCGCGCCCCGCACCCTCCACAGTGGAACGTGGCTGCGTCACTGGGGAGGTAGCCCCACGCGCGTGTTAAGTTAAGGCGTGTTAAGGCTGAATCAACAAGTTGGCGGTGAAATGCTTTTGGGAACAATGTGGTATTATTAGGGCAAAATAACGAGTAAATAGGAAGTTGTAAGCGATCAGAAAAGTTAAAACATACTTCCAAACATTGTTTTTCTTTCACGTTGCCAGTGATATAAAAAGTCCTGACATCCGGTAGCTTAATAGTAGCTACCAACGGTTTTATTTTAATATGAGTAGACAACATATCTTTTCCTGCCTTGTGTCACGTACTGTTTACTAAATGACATACTGGATACTATATTGTGCTTTTAATTTTTATTTCGTATGACTTTAAAGCTCCTGATATCATAAAAGTAGGTGAAGTTGTAATGTTTTGATATTCAAGTGGACAACTTTGTACTCCACCTTCATATATATATATATATATATATATATATATATATATATATATATATATATATATATATATATATATATATATATAGTAGGCCTAAGTACAGTACTCTGGTCACATCTCATAAGCCATAATGCGACTGATTAGTGTCCGTTTCACTATATCCATTTCTGTTTGTCTCGTTTTCTGCTTTGTTTTTGAGCAAATTTAGTTGAATTTGTACTTCAGTAGAGAGTTTGAGCTGTATGTGAGAAGACAGGCTTTTATTAAATTTAGTAACAGGAAAAACATGAAAGATGTTTGTCAAGAGAACAAGGGTTGACAGAAATGGTCAGATTTTCAAAAGTCTTTAGCCATCATTTCAGCCAAAGTTGTCATAAAGATCATTTGGGCTGGTTGATTTGGTTCATTCAGAGATTTTCAAGTCCCAGTGTGTTTTTCTGCAGGACAGCTGGATCACCTACTTCCTTCTCCAACAGTGATCACCTGGCAGGCAGACTATACCATCACCATCATTTCAGTCAAAACTAGAGGGAAGAAGAAAGAAAAAACATTGCTCAGCAGTTAAATAGAGAGAAATTATTCAGGTAAACCACTGAACCCAAACTCAACTAAACATCTACTATGGCAAAGTTGTGAGTTAACAATTACATTAGTGAAGCTCAGAACTTGCTGTTTCAGAAAAGTAATGGTCCTCCCATTTTTAGGTCAGACCACCAAACAACTGTTAAAAAATATCAAGCCGCATTATACTTTTGTTAAACTTGTAATATATTTAAATTACTTCATTATATAGAGACTCATTATCAGTCATTACTGAATTACCTTGTCTCATATCACTCATGTAATTTGTTGGCCTTTGTGAAGCCATGCGTGAAAGCAGAGACACTCCAAAGTAGTTCTTTTTATCTGGATCTTTTACGATAAATCAGAAAACATAATTATATATATTTAGAAAAAAAACCAACTACACCTGTGTAGGTGTCCTTGTGCAAAAAACATAATGGAAATAGGATGAATTAATGGATGAATACAAAGTTAGATGGATTAAGTTTCATTGAAAATGGCTTGACAAATACAAGGGATTTAAGATTTTAATAAAGTCCCATGAAGAAGAGGTGTGGGAGATATGTTAAGAAGTAAGGAGGAGACATAGATCCTGCAAGATTTACTGGCTAAAATGTGGGTATTCCAGGAGGATTTTGTATTCATTGTAATAAGGTGTATTGTCAGTTATGAAGTTAATATACCATTTTGATCAACTGATTTCATTGCCCCGTTGGAAAGAGAAATCTGTTTTGGCAAAAACAAACATAAAAGCTGTAAATATAAAAACAGAATACAGTTGATCGAGGAAAGTTGTCATAAGTCCTCCTCCCATATTAGCTTTAGTTAGAGTGGAGCATCTCAATCAAGCATCACATTCATCTCCACCCTTGTCATCCTCCTACACTAATCTCTATGTCATAAATTAATTTCAAACAGTGGGTCAGTTTACACGCAATAACAACAGCTTAATAAGATACTTGCTTTACACAGATCAGTCACCAGATACATGAAATCATAAAGTAAAGGAAATGTTTGTTGGTGTCATCATATAATGTGGTTGCTGCCTCCTGAAAGCTCAGGAGAAGGCTATCATTTGGTCCATCATTCTGGATAACACTTTAAATGTCATGACCTTTAGAGAGTTAAGTTGTAAAGTTGTTTGGCATTTACATACACTGCTCTAATTAAATTCATATTATTATTAATTTATTGAATAATTAAAACCAAAAAGGTAGGCTCCAACGGGAAGGTTATTTATGCGTGATTGAGACACTATTACACCTTGAAACCACAACACAGATTATGGGCTTCACTGTGATCTGTTTCTAATCTTCTTTCCTCTTTCAAAGATGGGAACCAGAAATAAACCTGTATGACAAATCTGAAGCTAAATATCCCTTACTAGCCTTATATATATATATATATATATATATATATATATATATATATATATATATATATATATATATATATATATATATATATATATATATATATATATATATATATATATATATTACTCACAGAGGCCATTGTGGTTGAGTGCATTATTTATTTTTATTCTATTTTTTGAGAAAAAAAAAACTGTGGCTGCTATTTCCAGGTCTTTCTGAAGCTCTCTTCGAGGGCTTCTTCATTCATGGACAACTGTTTTGATTTTCTTTTTTAAAAAAAGAAAAAGAAAAAAAAAAAAAAAAACCTCCTCTGTCAGCTGGTTTATGGTGAAATGATCTTTCCACTTCCTGATTATGGCTCCAATGGTGTGACGTTCGCAAGTTTAGAATTGAAGCTGTAACTATTACTATTAAGGTAGCTGCTCTACACTTAACTTAATTACTCACCTAAAGCAACTTCAAGCCAAATGTCAACTTCACTGGAGAAAAATCAGCTACACTCCAAATCTGATTACCTTTAGCATTCAGTAAGCCCAAACTTTGTACATTATATGGGATGCAAGTTGGAGGCATCTGCATTGATGAGAGGAGATTTTCCCAACAGCTGCATGTTGTTTCAGATATTGTATTCAAATTACAACTTAAAAGACTAACCATATGTTATGTCTGTATATTGTTAAAACGTCAATAATAATGTCTTCATGGTAGTTTGCTAAAATGTGTAAACACATAGAAGGTAGATTGTTTTTTGTGATATTTCTCAAACTCTTCAACAGAAAATTGCTTCAATATTCAATCAATTGATTGACATAATGTCATCAGTTCAATCACAGTGAGATCCACCAAAACACCTCCATGATCTTCACGATTGGAAAATGAGCAGGATGAGTAACTCATTAACAAGTCACATCCTCCTCCTAACACCATTTGTTAACTTTGTGAAATATCCTATGCCTCCTTCTTTATTGTTTTTTCCAAATCATAAAAATCACTTTGACCATTTCTTGTCAGTAGCAGCTGAATTATATCACCAATATACTGCAAACTATTTCATTTTTAAAAAAAAAGAAAAGTTCTTTTATATACAGTTTATGTATAGTTCGCTTTATATGAAAATATGTTGACTAAAAAGTAAATAAATTTTATTTGGTCTGTTATTATTATATAAGATGGAAGCTGGCACCTTTGCTATAAACCCTTGCTGTGCGAATTCTTTTTTTCTCATGTTTGCAACTTGGTTCCATCTGCTAAATGGATGACAGCAGTCGTCCATAATAACTTTCCCACACACTAATAAATATGATCTGCCTAATACAGCAAATTGGACAGCAATTTGTTTCTTCCTGATTCTTTCCCACTACAATAAAATTCAGCTTTCATTGAGATCTTGGACAAGCTTATCCAAATTTGGTGATTTGTGACAATCAAAATAATATTCTAATAACATACTGCCTGTATAAAGGATACAGAACCGCATTTAGAGACCGAAAGCTCTGAATACTGCAGTGTGCTATGATTTCCTGTTTATGTGATCAGTTATCTCTTTGTGCATCATGAGTTAATGGACATTAACACAGAGTAATTTCACGCTGTGATTTATGTGGCACCAGTTTTGCTGAATATCATACAACTATTATAGTATTACAGACATATGTAATGTGCAACCCATGTTATATTAGAGGAAAGCACAGACAATTAACTGAAGGGCTGCATTTTTCCTGTTTTAAGCTAGTACAAATTTATTTTCAAAAGTAGTGGTTGTAATTCTTTGAAATAAATAATAAGTTCATTGTTGTAGATCTTTATTGTGTTTTGCTTCGTGGTTTATTAAGATCTAGATGATGGCTTATCACAAGACTTAGTTAACCTCACTTAGATTATTAGGGAGACCAGAGAAGGAACTTTGGCTCTTGAGGTTCTGCTAGGGCTAGCCTGAAAAAACAACAGAAAAACCTCCTCCATGTGAGGAGAAGGGGCATTGAGATCGGGTGCCAAGTGAGGGCGGGGTCCCTGGCTGTGCCATTTCCTATGGTCACAATCTTACTCTTGGGACACAGAATGTCACTTGTACCTGTAAAGCACGATAATACATTGTACTGTCACTAATATATATATATATATATATATATATATATATATATATATATATATATATATATATATATATATATATATATATATATATATATATATATATATATATATATATATATTAAATGCACATCACACCTGTTAAAATTTGTAAAATCCTTTGAAAACCATAAATTAGTTCCTCTCTTCTTCAAAACTAAGCACAATTGTGTTGGTCTGTCACATAAGGCATCATTTTAAAAATTTTAAAATTTGTGGATGTACAATGTCAAAATGTGATAAAGTTCCATGAATAAGACTACTTAATTTTAGCATTAATTGCAGCCATGTTTAACACTAACCTTTAGGTAAAAATCAGTTATTACTCAGGAAGTCTGTAAATAACAAATTCTTTTTCTGATAAGAAAGCTAAGAATGACACTGGTCGCAATTATTTTTTCTTAAGATGATACTTGTCTATTCTGTTATTTACCATTTACTAGAAAGCAAGTTAGTTCTACTTTGTGATAAATAAAATGTTTGTTTTCATATAATCACAAAATAATTATATGGCGGGGGAACCTCCTTGTTTTTTGTGTTACACTCTATCACTTTTTTATTAGTCCCCCAAGGTTGGAAATTACATTTTCAGTACAGCCCATCCAAGGTAGACAGGTGTCTCAGGCTGCAGCCATCTTGAGAGGTGCTGCCCTTTAGACAAGGTGGGTGAAGTGTGAAGAGCGGGGCTCGAACCAGCAACCCACCGATTAAGGGACAAATTCCTACCACCGCAGCCCCAAACAGCATCATAATATCTCTGTTTGCTAAATGTTCTTCAACTATATTTTTTTTAGCCTGAATCTATGATAAAAGATCAGCTTTTTTTTTTATTATCCTGAAACAATTTGCTATCACAAGAAAACATTCCTTTCCCATGCAGCCTCAGCAGGGTCCTGAAGGGCGCATGTGCGTTCTCCCAACCAGTTTACATGTGTTTTGGGGACTTGGAGAAGGGGAGTTCTGTGGGGGGGTACCAAGCCCCTTGATACAGGCCGTTAAGTCCCTGTACAACTGGTGCCAGAGCTTGACCCTCATTGCCGACTGTAAGTTGGGCTTGTTTCCAGTAAGAGTTAGAATCTGCCAAGTTTGCCCTCTGTCACTGATTCTGTTCATAATCTTCATGGACAGAATTTCTAGGCGCAGCCTAGGCGTTGAGAGGATCCATCTCAGTTGCCTCAGGATCAGGTCTCTGCATTTTGCAGATGATTTGGTTCTGTTGGCTTCACCAGACGTGATCTACAGCTTTCACTGGAGCAGTTTGCAGTTGAGTGTGAAGCGGCTTGGATGAATAATTCCTAAATCTTGTGGTTAATTACTCTTTGTGTTTATGTGCCATTTCCTTCTAAAATAGCAGCAACAGATGCAGATAAATTTGGTGGTACACTTCTACAATAAAATATGCAGATGAGCAAAAGGGCTTGCTCACTGTCGTACTCAAATGCCGGTTCATAGCACTTCAACATGTCTGATGGGAGCTTATAGGTCTTTATCAGAAAAATTAACTGTGAGATAGCACCATCTTAAATCATGTGTGGAGGTCTGAGGACCATAGCATGTGAATAAGGAAATATCATTACATGCAAGTTACAGCAAAAATCGCAGAGAATATAGTCAATAATGCAATATACGATTTTTTTTTAAATAAATCTTATCATTATGAAATGGGAGACTGTAGAGCATGACAGAACTGCTGTACCTGATGATGATGCCAAACAGCACACTGTTATTGAGTGGCAACACCAAATGAGCAATGCACAGACACTTCACATAGTTCTGCTGACAGAAGAGGAAAGAAAATCATCAACATAACAAATAACCCACATCTCTATTGCATGCAGTTCTGTCTTGAACAAATGATTATCCTTTTGCCCCAGTGCTTTTTGCAAAGACTGATGTGTTCATTGACAAAAATTCAATTTGCATTTAAAGGATGTTTTTTTTAAGTCAAGAGATTTGTAGCACCAACAGTAACAATGCTTCTGAAGATATACATAGTATGGACTCTTCAAAGATTAATTCAAGCAAATCTATGTCTGTAGCAATGTCTACTAAATCTCATGTACAGGTTAGTGGCAGATCCACCTTTATGCCCCCGAGAAATGAAACATATTGTAGAAAGAGATGCTTCTGTTTTTCTCAAAAGAAAGATAATTTAAATTACACTATAATTTAACATAGACTCGGTATAATAAAGTGAAAGCTTTGAAGGAAGATAATTCCAGTGTATGTATAGTGCAGACAAAGGAGGTGTGGTGGTGATTCTCAGTAAAGATGGCTATGACTGGAAAGTAATGAGATAACTAATTTGTAATAGATCTTATTACAAATTGCAGAAAAAGCTATTGTAGAATTTAAGACCATAGTACACAGTTGTATTGATGATTTATTAAAACCTGGGGAGATCGCAAAACTAGCAAATATTTAATTAAGCTGAACTCTCCCGTTATTCCTGAGTTTTACATTTTACCAAAAATACATGAACAAAAAAAAGCCTTCTCTCCTGGGAGACATGAAGTGGCAGCCATTGGATCCTTAACAGAGAATACATTTGCTTTTGTGAAAATGTTTTACAACCCTGGGAAATTAACAAAAATTTGGTGTCTGTGGCTCCCCCTGATCAGTTGTTCCCGTAGATCTTTCGGAGAAAATGTTGTTTGTGTTCATCAGTCCTGACTGCTCTCCGTTCTCTGCCATCCTGAAGGAAAATATTTTTTGCATTTTGCATTCTGATGTAAAGAGACTTTACAGAAAAAAACCTCCCTTTTTGCCGATTGCTGCATAAGCCAAGGCGCGGCCTGTAGCCACGAACACCTGTGCTGAGCGAGAGGGAGAAAGCAGTGGCTGGCCTTCTGTGAAGATATCCCCAAGGCTGAATTAAAGGATGTTGGGCCAGTATGACCTAGCATTTAGAGATGGTGTTGACATGCTGGAGCATGCTGCCAACATCGTACACCTTGGACAAAGGAGAGACTATTGTCTTCTGCCACAAAGGTGGGATTGTTTTTGTTACTGGACAGAGCCACAGTAGAATTTAGGGAAGCTACCTGGGTGGACTGTGCCCCTCTGTCCTTATTTTCCCTCTTGCTCTCCATACATTGAGATTTTGCTAGATAATTAAAACATTAAAGGAGACCTTTCCACATAGGCTTGACAAAAAGTATAAAACATGTCCAACAAAACTGGTTGATAAGTTGCTCAAGTTTCATTCATTATTCACGCCAAAGAACTTGAATTTCTGATCAGTAGAATTATTTGCTTTTCATTGTTGCGTCTTTCTTGGTAGTAAATTCAATTTAATTCAAAAATACTTAATTAATCCCAAATGGAAATTAATATTACTTGTAACTCAAACTATGATAACTGAATGCTTTCTTGACAGATTTATTGAAGGTTGTGGTCAGGAAGGATCTTCCGTAGCGATCTGTTTTACAGGAAATCATCACTTTCTGAAATATTCAGCCCAGCCCAGCTGCTACCAACAACCATAACATGTTCAAAGTTACTTAAATCTCTTTCATTCTCCATTTTGGTGCTCGGTTTGAACTTCATTAAATTGTCTGAACCACGTATCTAGATGTCGAACTGCGCTGTGTACCGCCATGCGATCGACTGACTTGCTACTTGTTGCACACACAATAATATTAAACTCAGTAGCATGTTTGTTCCCTGTAACTCAATTCAGTTCAATTCAAATTCAAAAATACTTTATTGATTCCAAAGAGAAATTAAATAAACAAGCTTTTAGAGGCACTCGTGAGAATTAGTTATAAATTCAATTCAGTTCAGTTTTTTTACATGGCACCAATTCACAACACCCGTCATCTTGAGGCACTTTACAAAAAAAAGTAATTTCAGTCCAGTCACACATACATTCCAATTGATCCTACTTATCAAACAGTGTATTAAATTCAGGTCATTATTCAGATTAATTTAAAAAGGTTTTCTATCTAAAGAAACCCAGCAGATTGCAGTGAGTCATTGACTTGCAGCATTTACTACTTCTGGTCAAGCACGTAGCGACAGTAGACAATCGCTTGCATTGTGTTGTTGACTTTACAGCAATCCCGCATACTGAGCATGCATGTAGTAACAGCGGAGAAGAAAAACTCCCCTTTAACAGGAAGAAACCTTCAACAGAATCTGGTTCACTACCAGCAACCATATGCCACAACCAACAGGGGGTTTGAGAAGACAGAGCAGATGCATAAAAAAGAAACTGAAAAGCTGATGAGGGATTACTAAAGACGGGTTGAAATATATCTATGATTCAAGGACTGATTGTCTCCTTAGAGGATACCAACATATCTGGCCATACTATTTCAGCCTTTCTTTATAGAATTAACAACAAATCATGTCTTACACCAGTTTTATTCTTTTACTCTGTCACATTGTAAAAGCATGCAAATTTCCACAAATTCCCTTTCGACAAATTACTTTTGAGGAGAAATGAAGTGTTATTTTAATGAGCTTTGAAAATGTACCAACAAATTTGTTTTACGAAAACAATATTTGTGATCTAATTGTTATTTCTCTTTCTCTAATTATCTTTCTCTCTCTCAAATATCAAGTAAAATTGTTATGTTTTATTTACCTTTTTGACTCAGCCTTTGGCAGTTTGATAAAGTCTGCTATACATATGCGGTTTGTGTTAATAGTTGTTCCATAACTTTTGACATTTGAACTGCTTCTGACACAATGTGTCAAGATCCCCTATTACTGAAATAGGTTCAGTTGGTTACATAAACAGTAATCAGTGAACACCCGCCTATCCACCCACTTTAAATTACATGATTACTCTAAAAGAAAATCACACAGGATTGACTGCTGCAGCAAGCTCTTTGTGTGCTATATAAAGCAGCTTCGAACTTATTTCATTTTATATAACGAGTGTGTTTTTACCTTTGGTGTAATTTGCAGTGGTGACCAAAGACATCACCTCAGGATTAAGGTTACCAAAGCGGGATGGGCTGTCATGGTCTTCTGAGGTTGTATTTACACAAATATTGCTGTGGCCAGGCATTATTTATTTGTGTTTCTTAAACTTATTTTTGAAAGTTACATAGCTAGAGGTGAAGGCATACCATAACAGAAAAACACTGATAGTGCCATAAAAAAGTATTTTCCCTCTTACAGCATTTCAGTGGAATTTCACTCCAGACTTTCACTAGGCCACTACAAAAGCTCTGTTTTGTTTGCTATTTTTTGTTTTCTATTCAGAGGTGGACTTGCTTGTGTGCATTGGTTCATTGTCCTGCTGCATAACGCAACTGAGCTTGGGTTTAAGGTCACAAAGTGATGGCGCAACATTCTCATTTAAGATTTTCTGGTAGAGCGCAAAATTCACCATTCCATCAATAACAGCAGGTCGTCCAGGTCCTGAAGCAGCAAAGCAACCCCAGACTATCACACTACCACCTCCATGACTGTCGGAAGGATGTTCTTTTTGTGAAATACTACTAGTTTAGCAGCAGATGAAATAGAATGCACAGCTCCCAAAAAGTTACACTTTTGTTTTGTCAGTTCACTGAATATTTTCCAAAGCCTACTGCATGTTATCTGACAGGTTCTATGGCAATCACGCCATGTGGTTGGTGAACATGAGCCAAAAAATGTGGCTAATCACTATTATATCATGATATAAAAAAAAAGCTGTTAAAGATATTATCACACAAGGTTGCTTTAAATTGTTTTTTCCCATTCTTAATTGAAAACATCATTTGAAAACCTGCTGTTTTTATTTTCTCACTGAAATTTGTTTGATCTGAAACATTTATGTGTGACAGAAAGGAAAAACAGAAGAAATCTGTTGGTGGCAAATGGTTTTTTACAGCACTGTAGGTGTAAATATTTTGTGCAGAACCTATGTACAGATGTTTTTATATCCACGTAGATGCTGACAATACAACAAATCAAGTCTAAAACAGCACTGATGATCTCTTATTCTAGCATAATAAAGGCTGCAGAAAATGCCACCCAGATAGCAACTCCAGTGTTTCTGATTCCAAACTAAATTAGAAAATGCTATCTGCCTTTAATCACCAGCATGAATGTCAAATGTAGATTATACAGATGTAATCACCTTCCCCTGACGCTGCAGCACATCAGTGAAATGCTCTTTTGTTCAAGTGTCACAGCTGCATGTCACCTGGCATGCATGTTACTGGGGCTCTCTTGTTGGTCTACTGGCCCAGTGTTACGACGGATTTATTTAGAGGAAACCTCTCACCTGTAGGAGATGCTCTGTCTGCCGCCCTCCACCAGTCAGCAAATACAGTTTGTAAATTTTGATCCACATTAATGTCTGAAGGGTTTTTTTGCTTTGTTTTGGTTTGGTTTTTTGCGTGTCAGAATGTCAGTGTCGACACTTAATTGTTTTTGGACATTGGTAAGAATTGTATACTTGTTTAGATGTTTGTTGCTCATACTGAGGTGGGGAAGTTTGTTAGCACCCCTTGTAAGGGTTAAATGTATTGCTTTTATTGTAGTAACCTAATCTGACACTGATTCTTTTTAAATTCCAGCCTATAATTTGAGCACATTTATTTGTTGTTTGAAAAATAAAATCCCACATCAGGGAAGAATTTTGACACAACTATTGGTATGTGCAACAATTCCTATAAAATAAATGGAATTGAGGTAGGTTTTGAAAATGTTACACTTTTTTAAGGTGATCAGCGTTTCTAGGAATGTCTAAATAAAAATTCATAATGTTCTATATTTCTCTAGGTTGGAAATGGACATGTTTTTCTTACCACAAGAACAAGTGAGAACGTGGTAAGATGGGTAAAAAAGAATCCCCAAAGCTCACTTTCAGAAAACTGCAGAAAAAAGTAGAATCTTCGGGTCACCAAGTTACCTTAGCAATAATTAGACACTATCTACATGCCAACAAAATATTTTGGAGTGATCCCAGAAAAACAACCTATCTACTTTAACATCACAAACACAAATTGCGGCATTTGCAAAATTCTAGTGCAGTTTTAACTGGAACAATACTTGTTTGTTTGTTTAGATGAGTCTAAGATTGAGCTTTTCAGCAACAAACACTACAAGTGGGTTTGGTATGAAATAAGTGATGAATGTTTGGAAAAGCATCTTCTCCCCATTGGCAGATTTAGTGGAGGAACTGTGATGGTGCTGGTCTGTTTTCTCTTCCATAGGCACTTGAAACCGTATGAGAGTGCATGGCACTATGAACTCTCTGACAAATCAGGGCACTGGGTCATTATTAGCCCTCTAAAAAGGATTGTTTTCCAAAACATGTGGCCAAACCAACACAGAAGGGTTCACCAAACACAAAATCACCTTTCTTCCATAGCTGACCATAAATCCTATAGAAATTCTCTGAGGTGAGCTGTAAAGAAGAGACCATAAGAGAGGATCCAGGGCTTTTGACGATCTAAAGAAATTGTGTTAAGAGGAATTGTAGAATATTCGTCTCTGTGTATGCTCCAACCAAAGTGTTAACAACAGGCATGACAATAATTGTGCCACTGAAGATTTTATTAAAAACAAATATTCTTCGTATGAAATTTTTTTTTCTAAATAAATTACAGGTAAAAATATTCTTTCATTTTCAGTGTGAAATAAAGCTGCTTGATAAACATCCATTGTCCATACCTGCTTGTCCTTGCAGGGTGGCTAGTGCCTATCTCCAGCAGTCAATGGGTAAGAGGCAGGGTAAACCCTGGACAGGGCATCACAGAGACAAACAGGACAGACAGCCATGCAGACACACTTGTACTAAGAACAGTTTTGTAGAGACCAATAATTGTAACAGTTGTGTGTTTGCCCTGTAGGAGGAGGCCAGAGAAAACTGTGTTCAACTGTGTCCTTGGATTGGAAACCAGGATCTTCATGCTGCATAGAAACAGTTCTATCAACTGCGCCACTGTGCAGTCCTGCTCCATGAACAGATGAATTTATTTTCAAGCTTATAAATTTTTTTTACTAAGGGTGGCAATGAAATGTGTTCAGCACTGTTTTAGACTTTAAATGGACACCACTTGGACATAAAATCCAAAACAGATGCAGCTGTCACCTTTTTTGATTAGAGTTTATAATTATCTTTACAGAGAACGACTTATTTTCATATCTTTTCAAGTAAGTATATATGTATGTTTATGTATGTGCTGATCTACAGTCTGTGGATTTGAAATCCTATCCCATTATCTCTATATTAACACCATAAATCTGTTACCAGGTGACATGTCATGTAAGTGAAACTTACGTCTTATATAAATTATATTATGGTTCAGCATCCCCGAGGAGTGGAGGAAAATAAATGGAGTGTATTAAAGCTAAAAGATGCCAAAGAGACCCTTTGGCATTTCAGTGATGCTATTTTGTTTGGATTAATAATGCATGATCTTTGTAGGAGCAGCCTGGACATATAAGGCAAAGATTACTCTACATGGTAAGTAAAGAAAATGGAATAAATACATCCCCTGTTTTGAAATATCTCCGCTGTGGTACCTTGTACGTAAGCCAGCATCACACCCAGGACGAGACTGTGACTTTAACTACGTGTGACAGAGCATGACACATTCAACAGCTGGGAAATCAAACAATGTCTCTGCACAATAACTTCAAACACAGAAGTTGCACCTCAAGGCATTGTGTGCAGATCACTGGTTAATCCCTTATATCCATCTATATCACATGTATGACTCAGTGTGTTGTCACTTGGTTGACGCCTCCCGTCCTGTGGACTTTGAAACAAACTTTAAACAATTTTATCATTTTTACTGTCTAAAAAACATGATGCACAGATAGAACATCAACAACACATATACACAGATATGTAACAAGGGATAAAAACAAAACTATTTCAAGACATATTAACAGTTTTGTGGATTAACAATGCCACCTGGTGTTGTGAAAAGATCATGTTTGTTTGACATAACATGGGCTTTACGTCATATGATTGCTTATCAACATCAAGAGAGCTAAGATTTTAGATAGAAATGTAAAATTTCAAAAACCTGAAAAAAGAAGTGGAATATTGGATGAATGATATCCTGAAAGAAGGGTATAATGTGACCATGTTAAATTCTTTATTTTCATTAGCCTGATCTGTATGGTGTTTTACTGATTGGATTAAATTCTGCTTCATTAAAATCCTGCCTACTTGAATCCACACTTGAATCTACACACTATCATTAGGCTACAATAGCCTACCATTTTATCTGCCTCAAAATCCTGCTCTATGTGCTTCATAACAATTTAAACATGCTCTGATCCAGTCTTGTTTATCTAGTCTTTTTTATTATTGCTCTCACTGTAGATATGGAAAAGTTTGGACAAGGAGTTATTTTCCTTTAGCCATTTCCTGACTTATGCAGATCAACAGACATCTGTTTTACTTGAATGGCTTTTTCTCTTGTATTTCTAATTTAAAGAGGGAGAGAAACATGGTAATTTTTGTCATTGATTATATTACCACAACCTTGTTCAAAATGAACAGAAATCTCCAGAATGGAGGAAGACCAGCTAGTCAAATGTAAAATGGGTGTTTCAGCTTTGCTATTTACATCAACTTAAGCTGAAAATGCCCATACCAGTGAGACAGAATGTAATGTTAGCAATAATAGTGGTCTGCAATTTCTCAACAGACTGTTGTTATGTTTGGTGTGACTTTATTCAGTTGAACAACGTCCGTGTTTTAATGTGGAGTAATGGTAGTTGGACGGAGCTTGCCAGCTGTATATATCTGCCTCATCAGCTCATTTGGGATCATAAATCTGCTGGACTAATTTTCATCTGAGTCCAGAAAAGCATAGGAAACACGAGATGCTGAATTCTAAATTTTTGCTTATTTAACTATTTTCTTTCATTTTTATCTTGGCTGGTTAGATAATCATGACTATTTTAACACAGGACTGTTTTTATTAATTGTTTAAAGTCCTTTTGATTTTATTCTTAAATGTTTATTATTGTATTATGTGGCTGTTGTTTAATTCTTTTTGTGTAGATCACTTTGGTCTTCCAGGTGTTTAAAATACTATACTACTATATAAATAAAGGTGACATGGTATAGTAAGTATCAATTGACAACAATATGGTTCACACACCACATATTATGTTACTGGAATTATAAGGAGTAGTAAAACTGGGGCAGCAATGATTTTATATATTGTTGATTTTTTTTTTTTTTTTTTTTTTTTTTTTGTTACTGAAAAGTAAAAGTTCTTGCCAATAATCTAAATAAAAGAAGAGAATAGTTAGGCTATGGTGTGAACGCTGTTTTGCTGGACAAGAAAAGATGCCCTCTAAAGTGAGAATCTTAGGATCATCCCTAAGAGAAAACTTTAATAGTAAGTTTTCTCATACTTGAACAGTTACAGAATAAAGACACGGAAGAATGGTGTCTGTGGAGGTGGCTTTGAATTGGAGGGTGTCACATGATAGCCCAGATCGACAACCAGGAAGTGAGAGGGCGGTGCTTCGAAGGGCTGGTGGGCTGATAAAAATAAGGTAAGTGCTGTGTTTGAATTATGTTCTTTAAAAACTCTGAATGACGGCATTTTGTTCGACAAATCTGAATGGGCTCTGGTTACTCTTGTCGTTTAAGTTGACGCACTTTTTGCTCGGTATCTGTAAGCTGCGCAGCGGATGCTAACCGCTGTTAGCCCAGTAAAGCTAGCCGAAACATTAGCAGAAGACAGCAGCAGCTGTGTTGTTATTAGTCGAGCTCATTCTAAGCAGGTTTTAAATTCTCTATTTTTGTGTTTTTTGGTTATTTCTTTCTGCTTACTTTGTTGTACCATTATTCTGGGCTTTCTCTGATACACCGTTATACTAGGTAGCGGAAAAGTACCAAATTCATAAAGCAAGACAAAGCTAATTAATTCCAAACTAATGTATCGTATTTATAGCTTCCCTGTATACTAGAAGAGTACAAAGACAATGAAATGGGTGGGGAGGCAACATCAGAGCCAATGACTTTAAAAGCTGAACAAACTGATAAAGAAGCTTGACTCTGTTCTGGCGACTGCATTCGTGGTTCACTGTGTAAAAAGGAATGGAAACAGAATAAGGCATAGTTAATCCACAACGTTTTATCTTCAGGCTTCTTCAGATTCAATGCAGCACAAGCAGGAAAGTTACAACAACATCCATTTTCCATCGAGATTAATAAGGTATTATTGAATTGAAGTTGTTTTTGGTAAGCTATATTCTAATAGACATTAAAGCCCTTTCATTATGAAGTAAAACATAATCTTTAGAGATGCAGCAATCAAGCTTTTTTTTATCAAGACTGATTTGAGGGCTCGCTTTGTGGTCTGGATGTATGGACTTGTCAATTAAAATGTTATTTCTAAGGATTATAATGCATAAAAAAGGGGAAAAAAATTGTGAAGTAATACTTTCAATCTAACAGAAAATAAAGGTATTACAAAATCATCCTCAGTTGTAGATTAATGATTTGGAAGAAAGAACCTCAGATTTATTAGTGTTTGACTTACTGACAGATTGTCCAGATCTGATCTCAGGCCGTTTCATTTATTGATTATTTCTAATAATATTAAACATAATAAAGAGGGGTTTGAGTTACAGCAAAAAAGGGTTCAACACTGAAGTTTTGATGTGTTGTGTGTTTCTCTTTTGCTGTCTCATTGATGTTTTTCTGACATGGTCAGAACGTTCTCGTAGTCTTAGCTTATTGTTGTGTTTTACTCCTCAGGGCCAATCGGCTGCAAGTATTATCTATAAAACTTGAGGGCTTGTATTGATGGACACACAGTGGTTCCTAGTAATCTGTTTTTTTTCCTGTATGACAGCATCTACCATGACAGCCATCAAGCACGCTCTCCAGAGGGACATCTTCACGCCCAACGATGAGCGTCTCCTCGGGATAGTAAACGTCTGCAAGGCAGGAAAGAAAAAGAAAAACTGCTTCTTGTGTGCCACAGGTATGAGTACCCTCTATGAATAATGAATTAAAAAAAAAAAAAAATTTATAATAAAGTAAATGTGTTCTTCCAGTTACTACAGAGAGGCCTGTACAAGTTAAAGTGGTTAAAGTGAAAAAATCTGACAAAGGCGACTTCTACAAGAGGCAGCAGACGTGGGAACTCCGAGACCTGACGGTAGTGGATGCTAAAGATGCAAGCAAGGTCAGTCTCTGCTCTCAGTTAGTCAGCTCAAATGTCCTGGTCATGAAATCAGAAATAATGTACTTTGTTTTACAATTTAGGAAAATCCTGAGTTCGATCTTCATTTTGAGAAGGTCTACAAGTGGTTGGCTAGCAGTACAGCAGAGAAGAACTCCTTCATTTCTTGTATTTGGAAGCTGAACCAGCGTTATCTGAGGAAGAAGCTGGAGTTTGTCAATGTCAGTTCTCAGCTTCTTGAAGGTTTGTTAACCACTCTGTTATCAGCCATCGCTGGGACTGCAGGCCCCTTTTTGTGATTTAAATTATATTTCTTTAAAGTTGCATCTTTCTCCGAAGACAGTTGCATTAAATTAAAATTCAGTTTATCTCTGTTAAAGAAAGGGGACAACGTTTTTGGATTATTATTTGGAGCATGCTTAACAAATCTTCTTTGTGTCTCAATTTATGTTTTTTTTACATGTTAAATTCTTCTTTATTCTCACTTTTTTCTCTTAAACTTCTCTGGCCAGAACTTCCTAAAGCGGAAGGTTGGTAGGACTAAATTTCCCCTTCCTCATTTCTATCCACTGTATTTTCATAACGTCAAACCATCATCCTCATCAGAGACCCTCACCGTCTTTTAGCTCCAGTAATTTGAAGTCTGTAACTAAACATGGAAGGCTTTTTTTATTTTTATTTATGCTTATTTTCTATATAAATGTTCTGTAGAGCAATTTCATTTTTAATTATTTTCAGCCTTTTTTACTATTTCACCTTAATTATTAGAAATTTTAGTGGTATATGTTCATTCATGCATTGTATGTTTAGTTTATTCTGACTTTCCAGTTTATTATTTGAGTGTATAAAGTGCCTTGCAAAAACATTCATAGGAATTAAACCTTCCCTTGTTTTGTCCCATTGCAATCACAAACTTTACTGCATTTTGTTGGGAATTCAGTGATAAACACAAAGTAATGCATGATTTTGAAATGGGAGGAAAACGATACATGGTTTTCAAAATTTTTTTAAATATAGTCCAGTGCAACTAATTACCTTTTTGAAGTTCCATAATGTGCAATTAGTTCACCTGTGTAGATAAATAATTCTGAAAAGTGTGGTGTGCAGTTGTATTCAACTCCACTTTCTCAACACCTTGTAGAGTCACCTTTCACAGCAGTCACAAGTTGTTTGGGGTATGTCTTTATTAGCTTTGCAAATCCAGAGACTAACAATTTTGCTTGGTTTTTTTTTTTTGTTTTTTTTTTTTTGTTTTTTTGCAAAATATCTCAATCTCAGCCTGACTGGATGAAGAGCATGTGTGAACATCAAGTCTGGACACAGATTCACAATTGAATTTAGGGCTAGACTTTGCCCTTCTCTTCTTTGAACATGTATCATTTTCTACTTTGTGGTGTTCTATTGTGTAAAAGCCCAATAAAATATACTGAAGTTTGTGGTTGTAAAGTGACAAAATGCAGAAGAGTTTAAAAGGTATGAGCGCATTTTCAAGGCACAGTACAGCTTGCTCCATGCTACTGCCAAATATTGCTTTCTACTTTATGGTCATATTACCCCAACATTTTCATCACTGCTAGTAAAAATGTACAACCAAACTGTAGTTTGTTTGGTTAAAACAAGAAAACCATCAAAATAGCACTTCCTTCTACTCAAACTGACCTTTATTGTGGTTGTGCTGTATAGAAATTTGAAACAAATGACTCCCAGAATACCCTAATTTGTTGTAAATGCTATACTTATGGATTTCACATTGTTTTGTTTAATGACAGTTTTTTTTTTGTTTTTTTTTTAATGGCTTTAGAGTCAGTGCCAAGTGGTGAGAGTCAGAGCGCTGCTGGAGGTGATGAAGATGCCCTGGAAGAGTACCAGGAGCTCAGCGCTCGTGAGGAGCAGGACATCGAGAGCATGATGGAGATGTGCGAGTACGCTGTCTCCAATGCAGAAGCTTTCGCAGAGAAGCTCTTCAAAGAGCTGCAGGTTTTAGATGGGGTGAGCAAAGTGACCTCAGCGACTTTCTGTAGGAGTCTTGATATGAAAATCCAGAATAATGTCACCACGTTTTTACTGAATGTTCATTTCTTTTTACTCCAAGGCCAACATTCAGTCCATCATGGCGTCGGAGAAGCAGGTCAACATCCTGATGCAGCTCCTGGATGAGGCTCTGGCAGAGGTGGACACCATCGAGGGAAAACTGAGCAGCTATGAGGAGATGCTGCAGAGCGTCAAAGATCAAATGGACCAGATCTCTCAGAGCAACCGCCTCATTCAGATCAGCAACACCAACAACGGCAAGCTGCTGGATGAGATCCAGTTCTTAGTGGTGAGTCATTTTTGCCCCAGTGACCATATGGGCTTTTAAAAATAATTAAATATTTTACTATAGAGAAATCTGATTTGACATTTAATTTTTAAAAACAAACCATTTTGACCTAATCTGATTATTTCTGATTGTCCTTGTGTAGAACTATATGGATTTGTCAAAAGGACACATCAGGGCCTTGCAGGATGGAGACCTGACCTCACCTAGAGGTATAGAGGCATGCATCAGTGCATCTGAAGCTCTGCTGCAATGCATGAATGTGGCTCTGCGGCCAGGTCAGTTTCCACATTAGACAAGAAAATAATCTAGTAGTTTTTTGTTTTTTAAAAAAGTCTGTTGTAATTGTTGCTTTTTTTTCTTCCTTTAGGCCATGAGCAGTTGGCAGCTGTTAACCAGCAGCAGAAGCTGTTCGCTGAGCTGAGAGATACTTTTGCTCGTCGCCTTACCAATCATCTCAATAATGTATTTGTTCACCAGGTAACAGCCTCAGTGTTATTTAAGTGTTGCCATCACAGCATTATTTCATGTTCACCATACAGTCAGTGTATGGTGAACATGATCTGACTACTCAGAATCATTTCTTTAGGTTAAAGTTTCTGTTTGTGATATTTGTGTGAAATCTAGTCTGACAGACAAATCAAAGGAATTTGGAAGTAAACCTGCAGGTCGCATGAAAGTCAGCTTGTGTCCTGATAAATACTTGATATAGACATGACTCTCCACCTTTTAAAAGTAGTGTCACATTACAGCCACAAGCTTCAATGTATTTTATTAGAGTTTTTTTTTGATAGACTAAGATGAAATGGTGCGTAATTAAGTGGAAGAAAAGTTCTCAGTGGTTTTCAAAACTTTTTACAAATGAAAATCTGAAATGTGTGGCGTGCCTTTGGATTCAGTCCCTTTAATCTAATACCCTTAAATAAAATAAAATCCAGCGCTATCAATTGCTTTCAGAAGTCAGCTAGTTAATAAACAGTCTGTGTAAAATTAAATCTCAGTATGAATTCAGGTGTTCTGTGAAGGCCGCAGTGGTTTCATAGAGAATATTTGTGAATAAGCAATGCCATAATGACCAAGGAACGCAGCAGATCAACCAGAATTAAAGTTTATGCAAAAAATCGATTTCATTTTAAAACGATACTTAAGCTAATCTGTTCAATCTCATCTGAAAATGGAAAGGGTGTGACACAACTGTAAACCTTCCAAGAGATGATCATCCACCTAAACTGTAGAGTGCAGGCTAGGAGATCCTCACAGAGAGAAGCAGTCTGCAAAGATCACAGCTAAGGAGGCAGAATCTGCTGCCAGGAAAAGTTGTGCACTCCACAAATCTGGCTTTTATGAAACATTGACAAAAATCCATAAAAACTGCAGTTTTCAGTTCACCACAAACCATGCAGGGGACACAGCAATCATGTGACAGAAGGTATGTGTGATGGGAAACTAATGCTACACATCACCCTGAATGCACAATCGCCACTGTGAATGATGGTGGAGGCAGCATCACGCTGTGGAGAAACCGTTCTTCAGTTGGACAGGGAAGCGAGTCAGAGCTGATGGAAAGATGTGTTAGAAGAGACCTGAAAATTGATGTTCATAGATGATCTCCATTCAGTCTGACTGAGCTTGAGTTATTTTGCAAAGAACGGGCAGAAAGTCGCTCTCGTTGTTCAAAGTTGGTGAAGAGATGCCCAAAAAGGCCTGCAGCTGCGACTGCAGCAAAAGATTGCTGTACAAAGTATTGGCCTTAAAGGACTTGCCACAAATGCACACCTCAACTTTCAGATTTTTTATTAGAAAAACATATTGAGAAACATGTATAATTTCCTTCCTCTTTATAATTTTGCACAATTCAGTTTTAGTTTACCACATAAAATCCTCTTCAGATGCACTGAAATATGGGGTTATAATGCGATTATATGTGATAAAGTTCAAATGTTATGAATACTTTTAAAAGGCATTTTGTATAAGAACTGGCGTTCTCGGAACACAACTTTAGATGTTTTTCTTTCCTCCTTCTTTGATGTATTTAAACATAAAAGCAACCATAACTTTTAACAAAAATGTGGGAATTAGTCCTATTTTTTTGGTTTCCCCATATCTACCCTATGTGTTTCAGCTGTGGAAGCAGGGACCATAGAATCACCCCACTGCTATTTTCCAGGCTCTTTTTCACCGCTCATGAACTTCCTGTTTAGCGAGCCCACTCTTCCTGAGCTTCCTGTGTTATTTCCAGCCTGTTCTTGACTGTGTGTTGCTCATTTTGAATCATCCCACTCTGCTCTCTGTCTCTGTGTCAGTTCAACCACTTCAGTTACTTCAAAATGACCATCCCTCAGTATTATAGGTCTTCCTGTCTGTCACTTCCAGTGAGTACCCTCACAGCAACCCCCTCCCCCTCCCACTTGTCCTCCTTTGCTAATGTTTGGCCTCTCACAATTCACTCCAGTTTCCATGAAATATCAGGCTTTTCCCTGCACAGAACATTGGTTGTTGCATGGGGTATACTTCTAACTACTTAACATCTCTCATCTGGTCTCAAAGCTAAAGAGGCTCTGTCCATTTTCCTCCCTTACCAACTGACTTGGCTGAGGGCTTTTCATGTTTGGGTGCTCACATTAGCTTACTTGCAATGAGCTCATATCATAAAATGCTATGCCCGTTTTATGCTCTGTGTGCATGTTCAGCAGTGAAAAACAATGGAGAATAAACATGCTAATAGAAGAAGAGATGAGGCCATAATAGTTCAACAAGTTATGGGACCAAAAGTTTGAGATTAAAAGCAATCCATGTCATGTCAGCGTAAGACTAAAATGGCTCTCAAAACGAGGATTTGCACTTTAACGAGGTGCTCTTGTTTGTTTCCTTGATCCTTTTCTCAGGGGCACGACCAGAGCTCCACCTTGTCTCAGAACACCGCAGAACTGACCCTGCCCAAACACAGCCCCCTCCACAGGGACCTGTTGCGCTACGCCAAGCTCATGGAGTGGCTGAAGAACACCCAGAGGGAGAAGTATGAAGGCCTGTCGAGGGTCAGTTGAGATTCACAACATAACCAAGTTGTGAATCATGCTTATAAGTATTAAAAATTTAACTGGATAGATTAAGATGATGATAAAGATTTTTTTAAAATTATGGCAGTGAAACTTTCCAAGATCACGATACTTCCACCACGAAGTTTTAATTTTTAGTACAGCGCTCACGGGATTGAAGGCGCTACTGTTACTCCAGCAAACAGACCTGTTCATGGTAGCCTCATAACTAAATCCTCGACTCATGTTACCACAGAGTCTGAAAACCATTCCTGTCTGCATGTCCAGCTGTAAACTTCAGTCATCTTAATGTTTTTCAATTTTTTTTTTTTTTTTTTTTAACAGAAGCTTTTAAAAACTAAAGATTATGGAAACTTGTGTATTTTTAGGGTGCCGTTTGGGTTGTTTCTGACCTCTTTAAATACAGTTTAAAAAAAAAACAAATCAGATTTTTAAAGATGGCACAGAGACTCCTGCTACCAAAGTCATTCATGATTACTCCAAGGGGATTTGAGACTTTGCAAAGTCAAAGGTTTCAAAGTTTGTTTGTTTTTTTTTGTTTTTTTGTTTTTTTTTCACGTAATATTAATCCATATTACTGTGTTTAATAGCTACTGCCTGGAACATTGTATACATTATTTTTCTTGTGCTTCAAGGTTATCGAAATCTGTTGTCTCTGTAAATAATGGCATGCAGGAGCTGTAAGTACTGCTTAGTTTATGAACAAGTAAGCAAATATTTCTTGGCTTGTCTTTATAATATTCCATATCGGCATAGGCTGGTTTCCCGTATACTCTATGAAACTGAGTTCTAAACCGATGAAAATGTACTTCATAATTTTCCCTATGGTTTAAAGACAAATTTGACCTTTTTTCTAATCTCAACTTCTTAAACTCTCAGTTAACCTCTATAAAGAGCAGAACGGCAAAAAGGTCGAATATTCTAGTCATCAAGCATTTTAACTTCAGAACTACTGCAGGTGCTACTTATTCTAAATCTACTTAAGTCTACTTATAAAATTCAAAATAAGATTAAATAAATGTTCAAAATAACACTATCATAACTCTTATTCTATTGTTATTTTAGCAGCAGTATGAATAATTATAGCTTTTCTGCTTGAGATAAAAGCAATGAGATCACAATTTTGTTTTCAGTTTTTGTGTAAATACTGTCAAACCGTGTCATTTTTGCTCAATAATATCATACTGTACAAATATGCAATTATACCATAATACTGTATTAAAGCTGTGACATTCTTGATTTTCAGACTTATGTCGATTACATGAACCGACTGTACGAGCGAGAAATCAAAGACTTCTTTGAGGTAGCCAAAATAAAGATGGCGGGTACATCCAAAGAAGCAAAGGGCAAGTTTGGTAAGAGCTCTTATTTCCCTTCACTGTTTGAATGGTGACATGAAGCATGCCTCGGTTCTGCAGTAAATGAAATTGTGTGTGAGTGGAAGTCTCTTCGTACCTTTTAATCTCGCACAAAAAAAAAAACCAAAACGTATGTGATATGGATGTTGAAAGAAACAAGCTATGTCTCTCTCTTTTAGAGCTTTTTTCTGCAGAAGTTCTGTTTTCAAAGTATATTTCACCAACTCATACATGCTGTCCCAGGGGCTAAAGTCTTGCTTTGTGTTTTATCTTTTAATAATGTCTTCTTTTCCCTTTGCACAGGCTCTTTTCATGCTCAGCTCTGAAAACTTAATCTCTGCATAGGACCCTCGGTTGAGCTTTGATTTTGGCAGAAATGTACTTCTCTGCTTTCTGAACTCTGTATTAGCTTTTACCTCTGAAAACAAAAACAAGAATTTGTTTTCATAAGTTTTGTCTCAACTACTACCCAAAGGCACTGCAGTGTTCATAAGCGTTAACATCAACTGGTACACCTAACACCTAGCCTCCCCTGTCCCATGCTGCATGTAAGCCTAACCTATGTCTGTCTTTGATGCCTGCCTTTCTAACTGGCTGCAGCCACGCTTCCTCGGAAAGAGAGTGCGCTCAAACAGGAAACAGAAAGTAAGTATGATATTTGGATTGAGCTGTCTGTTTCAATGTGTGCTTTTAATCCCTGCACTAAAAGAAATCCCATCTTCAAGCTCCACCTAATAGAGTCCATTACCTCACTGTGTAATTGCTTGGTTTGTGTTGAAACCTCTCAATGCCTTTTAATCGTTCAATATAATTCTGTAGTTAATGCCAAAACGACACTTTTTTTTTTTTTTTTTTTTTTTTTTGTAATTGCTGCTTGAGTTGTGCTTTAAAAAAAAATGGTAAAACTCAACATTGAACATTTTTCTTACGAAACACCAACTTATATGGTATTGTGTTGACCGCGCTGTATTAGGCTTGCACGGCAGCTCCGGGAAGCTTACGGGCTCCACTTCAAGCCTGAACAAGCTGACTGTACAAGGCTCCAACAGCCGGCGATCTCAGTCTTCCTCCCTGCTGGACATGGGCAACATGTCTGCCTCCGACCTGGATGTGGCGGACAGGACCAAGTTTGATAAGGTGATTCATTTTCGGTCGACAATAGGGATAGGCTTAGGGGGAAAAAAATCAGCTGCTTCTTCCCGGAGGTTATTTAGACAAGTACAAGTTAAATGAAGAATAAATATGTAATTTATTTAACAATAATCAATTCAAAATACAAAAGCAGTTTAAGGAAATAATTACACTGCTTTCATAGGCTTAATTACACGCTTAGATTTTCAAACCTATAAATAAATCTGAAAGCTTATCTTTTGGTGCAAAATCTCTTGTCAGTAATGCAAAAGGTTTCTTACATCAAATACATAAATAGTTTATATTATGACTATCTATAACTATCCCTTTTTTACTACACACCACATGGTCTCTTGCTTATGCAGTTATCCAGCCCTCCATGCAACAGTGAAAAGGTGTGTCAACAATGATAGGCCTGCAGTGTTCTGAGGCTTAAGTAACTAGGAGTGACTCTCATCCACTCCTGTTATTAGCTACCTGATTGATCTCTGCTATAATAATGGACTTGCCTTCTCCTGAGTCCTCAGATTATGCCTTCTCCACTGAGGACAAGAAGACTGTGTTGAGAATATCCTCAAATATTTCCTTCCACCAGTTGTGTACCTTGATACTATGTCCACATTCAACAAAAAAAACTATGTAAAATAACTTATTTCTCAGCCAGTTTTTACTTAGATTAAAACATAATGAAGACCAGAGTATATTTTATTTTCTTCAGTTATTCTATGCTTCTGTGTCTTGTTTTGTTGTTCAATTAAATGGAGTGTTGCTGTTTTTGCAGATATTTGAACAGGTCCTCAGTGAGCTGGAGCCTCTGTGTCTTGCAGAACAAGACTTCATCAGCAAGTTCTTTAAACTGCAGCAACACCAGACTGTTTTGCCCCCTCTCGCACAGGTACATCTGATATCACAAGGCAAACCGCGGTTACATCCAAATGAATGATGTCAATTAAAGCCAATGGCAGCATTCATGTGTTTTTGTCTTGCGCTGGGACATGCATCTCCTCTGAAAGCATAGAATGTTTCAGTAACAGATATTGCCCTGTTGTTAGTGACATCATTCATGTACTTGTCACTAGACACTTAATAAGACTTGTCATTGTTTTATTTCTCCTCGTCCTGTCAGCCTGAAACAGAAGATGTGGATGGAAGTGTCCCGTCAAGAATGCCTCCCCAGGCTGAGCATCGACACTCCTTGTCATCCGAGTGAGTACTTTGACATGCTGAATAACATGTAGTAAAAATATCATCAATCCCTTATATATTTCACAGTGATGTATTCTGTTGTTTTGTAATGGAGAGGCAGATAATATGATTTATTTATTTTTTTTTTTGTTCTTCCTGCTCCTTTCTTCTTTATGGAATTTTGTATATTTTTGTTTCTATTTGTCTCAATGTGTGTTTGGGGAAGTAAATATTAATATATGTATATTGAAATAGAAAAAAAGTAAAATGAAGATAATCAAAACTTTTCACTTCTGTTTGTGATTGAAGGAAAGACATGGTTCGGCTGATGATGAATAAAATCTTCCAGAGCATCGAACCCGAGCTCAACAGCCTGATCGCTCTGGGCGACAAGATCGACAGCTTCCACTCTCTGTACATGCTGGTGAAGATGAGTCACCATGTGTGGACAGCTGAGAACGTCGATCCAGCCTCTTTCCTCAGCACTACCCTGGGAAATGTGCTGGTCACTGTCAAGAGGAACTTTGACAAATGTATTGTGAGTAGAGTCCATACAGGCAGGAGTAGTCTTATTTTTTTTTTTTTTTTATGAAACAGAAATGTGGCTTTTGGTGTTGTTATGCACAAGTACATGTTTGTGTAACAAGTTAAAATCTGTCTTCTTGATACAGTCAAGTCAGATTAAACAGATGGAAGAAGTGAAGATTTCTAAGAAAAGCAAAGTTGGGATCCTGCCTTTTGTCACGAGATTTGAGGAGTTTGCTGAACTGGCTGAGACAATCTTCCGTAATGCAGAGCGCAGAGGGGACCTGGATAAAGCCTATGTGAAGCTTATCAGAGCTGTTTTTATGAATGGTGAGATCTCTGGGCATTTAAAATACAAGAATCTCCTCGTAATGTCTGGAAACAAAACATCTAACATTAGCTGTCCCTTCAGTGGAGAAGGTTGCCAGTGAAAGCCAGAAGACACCCCGGGATGTTGTCATGATGGAAAACTTCCACCACATCTTTTCTACATTATCACGTCTAAAGATTTCCTGCCTGGATGCAGAGAGACGGGAGGCCAAGCACAAATACACAGACCACCTGCAGTCTTATGTAATCAACTCCCTTGGTCAGCCACTGGAGAAACTCAATGTAAGAAGAATTATCTTTACGTTTGACACAAGTGAACATGCTCAAAGATGTGACAATAGGTGAGCTATCATCTCTCTTGCAGCATTTCTTCGAAGGGGTTGAGGCACGTGTGGCTCAGGGCGTACGTGAGGAGGAGGTGAGCTACCAGCTGGCTTTCAACAAACAGGAGCTGCGCAAAGTTATCAAAGAGTATCCTGGGAAGGAGGTGAAAAAGGGTCTTGACAACCTTTACAAAAAGGTGGACAAACATCTGTGTGAGGAAGAAAGTTTGCTGCAGGTGAGAAACGTTGAGGTTTTACTAGTCTTAAAATACATTTTTCCTGCTAATTCTAAGTTGTTACACTTTATCACCTCCACTAGGTGGTGTGGCACTCCATGCAAGATGAGTTTATCCGTCAGTATAAGCACTTTGAAGGTTTGATAGGGAGGTGTTATCCTGGATCTGGAATCACCATGGAGTTCACCATCCAGGACATTTTGGAGTACTTTTCCAGCATCGCCCAGTCCCATTAGTTTACCTGCTGAACATTTGTTTAATGATTCACTACTGCCTCACTTTGGCTGAATATTCATTAACTATTGTGCTTGAAGTATGAACTTTTCATGTGTGACTGTTTTATTAAAAGTAAGTTGAACAATGAGTGGTTACGCAGATGTTGCAATGCTATATGTGTGCCTGTATGTTTCTTAAGTAGTTCTTCCATACACACTAAATTGTCACATTTTTATGTCAGCATGCAATGTGTACAAAATAAATTTGCACTTGAAGCTTCCCTGAAAGGATCCATCTCAACTTGTATCATAGACATAGAAGAGTAGACACTGCACTAGTTTTGTTGGCCCATAGAGAGCATATGGCAGCAGGTCCACCATATTGTGAGTGGAAAGCAGTACAGGTATGCTTGAGAAAGCTTTTCTGAATAAAAGAAACATATGTTTGTTTTAACTATTTTTTTTAAAAGAGTTTTGTGAAACTACTAGCCTTTATTTAAAGTGTCTCTGACAGGAAAAGGACAGAGTGAAGATGGCGGGTTCTCGGACTAACAGCCTGTCTATGTGGGGCTGCTCTTCTGACTCAAATTGAACTAATTTTTATTTATCGTTTTATATATAATTTGCTAATTTTACTACTGGTAGTGGTTATCATTGAGGTAGAAATTAACACGATGTCCAAATTAAAATAAGCCAATATGAGACAGTGCTGAAGATGGACCTTAGTGAGCTTCATCAGCAAGTTCTTTAAACTTCTAAATTTACCTCAGAAAATAAAGCAAACCATCAATTTAACTCAGCTTTTAGGTTTAAAAGATAAACTATTTAGCTATTTTGTTTTGACAAAAAAGTATGTGGTGGATGTTAACTCCCTGAATCTTTATGAATCCATAGGTGTATTATAAAATTAAACTATTAAGAAGTTAATCATGCTTGTTAGGAATAAGATGAGACTAATAAAATTAAAAGTTCATTCATCATCTTCCGATTTAATGTCAGTTAGGGGACAAGGGTTTTTTTTTTTTTTTTTTTTTACACATTGTAATTAAACGCTGATTTCAACTGTGAATAACAACCCCACAGTCACAGTTTGACCTAAACACCTTGGACAAAACTGTCTTGAACAGCTTTTTAATGGAGGTCAAATAAATGCGCCAAAATAAAAATTTACAGTCAGCGTTTTTGTTTATTTTCAAGCTGCTGTTCTTTTGGCTCCATACTTTTTACCTGCGTAACAACAAAATTGCCACTCATAATATGGCTACAACGTTGACATACGACCAGCGTAGTCTTTCATGATCACAATAACTAATCCACCCTCCGCCTGGGCAACCCTGTTTGAGAAAACACGCGCTCCTCAGCGTTCACCGGGCCTCTACTTCCATGGTGACGAATCCAAACCAGAGATCAACGGCGCTCTTTTCAAACCACTTTACCGCGGAAACTGTTGAATTTCAACACATTTGTACTTATTTAACTTAGTTTGTAAATTATATATAGCCTTAAAATGAAGCTCAGACTAGCTGTTGACTCGTGGGATGGCACCATAATTGGTAATGTAGCGTTATGCTGACGTTTATTAAGCTAACATTAGCCGCTACAAAAAATGTCTACCAGTCGCTAGTTCGACATCTCTTTAGAAACCGAGTAAAAGCAAAACCAGCTAGCTCAGTGTTTCGTGCAAAAATGCTGTTGTTTTATTGATTTAAATAATTAGCGTTATAGTTATGCCATCTTTAAAGTTCTTCTACTTTATAAATGAAACACCGGGGTTTTAAGCACTAGTTAGCGAACTGCAAGCATTACAAAAATGAACAGCAACGCAGAGAGAAAATTTCTCAGTCTGCGGAAACGTCTGGATCAGCTGGGCTACAGACAACCTCTTGGAATAGAGTCGCTGCCGCTAGTGGAGAAACTGTTCAGGTGAGAGATCCTCTGCACCTGTTAAGCTTCATCATTGACGTCACCCAGGAGATCACAGGTTTTAAAATGCTTTTAATCATCCTCTGTTCTGCAGCGACTTGGTCCACACAACGGAGAGCCTGCGCAATGCCAAACTATCAGCAGGAAAGACTGAGAAAGAGAGCCGAAATGTTGATGCTCTGCTGGAGCCCTACAGGGCAGAGAATGCCAGATTGGTCAGGGAGAACAACGACCTGCATCTTGAGCTCTTGAAACTGAGGGAGGAGAAAGATTGTGTCAGTAAAGGTATGGATGGATTCATCCTTTTATTTTTCTTTCCCTCTTAAACCCTGCAGATATTAAATGAATGTTCTAATAGTTGCTCACAACCTTGTTTTTCCAGAACTCAAAACACACATCAGGAAACTGGACCACGAGACATCTGATCTCAAGTTTCTAAACAATCAGTATGTGCATAAGGTACGCTGCTTGGAGAAGGACAGTAAGGCTAAAGCTGAGCGGATCCAGCAGCTGCAGGAGAAGAACATGCAAGCCGTTGTGCAGACGCCAGGTAATCTCTGGTCTGAAATCCCTGGCAGTATTAAGAAAGGGATATTTGACATTCACACACACACTTAAATCCTTTTTCATCCTTTCATAGGTGGGAAAAAGCGCAGTATTCCTTTCAGACGACAGAGAATGCAGATTGACGATCTCATACCCCCTTCCTCTAAATCAGCCTATCCTGTGCTGCAGCCTGATGATCCATATATAGCTGACCTACTGCAGCTAGCCGACGGAAGGTTTGCTTTAAAGCCAATAAGAGTCGTGCTATTTTTACTTTGTACAGTAGTTTGTTGGTGGTATTTGCATCACTTCCCCTCAGCTTATAACACTGATTTGTAGGATTCATGAACTGCAGGAAGAAATTATCAAACACAAACTAGACCTGGAAAATGACCAAGAATGTATAAAACACCTCAAAACTCAGGTGAGGAACGCTAATCTATGTATTGTGTGGTGGTGTAGACATTTCTTTAAATCTAATGAGGTGTTTCTTTGAAAGGTGGAAGACAGGGACAGAGAGATAGATCGTTTGAATCACGTACTTCAAGGAGGACGACCTCATGATGTAATTTCTCTCGAAGCCCAGAACGTCAGCAACGAAAAACTGATCGCTCATCTTAACCTTCAGGCAAGTTCAGCTAACATTGCTGATAAAATACAAAATTCACAGAAAGGTTGTGAAAGGTGGTCGGTTTTTAGTGACCATAGTCTGTTGCTCCATGTTTGATAGATCGAGTACCTGCAGGAGACCAACAGGACCCTAGAGCAAACGATAGAAGGACTGCAGCAAAAGAAGAGGGATGCTTCCACAGAGGTGGCAAATCTCTCCTTAAAGAACCTGGAGCTCTGTGAGGAACTGACACACATAGATCACCTTGCAAAGTGCATGGAGATGGACAAGGAACGCGTGTTGGAAAATGTTGATCTGGAGCTACAAGAAACTAAAGTGAGAGAATGTGTAAGATTAAAACATAAAATGACCTATAAACGCCTCTTGTAAAAAAAAATTTAAAAAAAAAATGTTTTTCTGTATAGAAAGAAATTCTAAGGCAACAGAAAATCATTGAAGACCTACAGGATATCATCACAAGGACAAGAAGGGTCTGTATAATAGATGTTATACAGATTTTTTGATTTCATTCCATTTTTTTCCTAATAGTTAGTGTAAATATAAATGACTCGATGTAATGAATGAATCCAGGAGCAATCTGAAGGAGAATTTGAAAGAGACCGCTTAAGAGATCAGCTGGTGGAGCTAAAGGAGCAGAACGAAAAGATGGAGGGACTCGTGAACTTTCTGGAGGATGAGAAAACCAGGCTGCAGGATAAAGTGGAGAAGATGATGGCGGCTGGTGAGAAGCAGTTTGTTGTAGCTCCGTCGCTGAACCTCAGATGACGTCAGTTCTGCGTTATGTTTTTGTAATGGGTGACTTGTTGCGTGTTTCCTAGATAAACAGCTGGTGCTGGAGTTGGAGGCTATGCGTGCTAAACATGGTGTCTGTGGTAGAGAGCATTCCCCATCTCGTCTGGACGCCTTTGTCAAGAGTCTAGAGGAGGAGAGGGATTTCTATCGCCACGAAGCCGAGCGATACAAGAGAGCCAGAGGAGCTAGCTTTAGCCCCAGCCGCAGTCCAGACAGAGGCAGGAGCCCAAAAGGCAAACTGATCAAGGTAAGAGACTAGGGCTGACACTAACTACTTTATTTTGATTAATTTATTGATGGTTTTTATAGTTAATCTCTAATCTAAAAATGACTGGTTTTCCTCCAAAAATTAAAATTTGGTGTTTAGCAGCCAAATTGGCTTTTATTGCGCTCTGCAAAATAGAATATAAACAAAGGATTAGGACACATTACAGTATAAAATAGAGGAATAAAATGCCAACTTCTACATGGCAAATTTTATTTTTAATTATTTAAACATAAATCAGCCTGGATACTCAACATGTAGTGAATGTTGAAAATGATCAGACTGAGGAAAAAATATGCAGATCGGCCTCATTTCAGTAAGGAAAAATAATTTGTACTGTTAAATATGTGTTTATAATGAATAATAATGGTGACTCATATTTGCATGTACAATACATATGAATGTTAACTGTGTGTACTTATGAGCCTTTTCTAATTTATACAATTGAAACCAGAAGTTTACATACTTTGACTTCAGACTACTCACTGTCTGAAGTTAAATCATACAAGCTTACAGTATCTTGTTTTAGATTAGTTAGAATTACAAAAATTATTTCAATTCCCTAATTGCCACATAACACCTAGGGTAGAGTGTTGGCTTGTGCTTTCGTGTTGAACCAAGAAACCTCACAAACACTTGGCATATTGTCACCCAACAGGAAGCAACCCAATACTCGAGGCTTCCTCAACTCTTAAAAACTTTGGAATTAACATTGAGAACTTGCTCGTTCTTCACCAAAGCATATGCCTCATCCAAATGTTTGAGACTTAAACTGGGATTAAATGGACCAATAACTGAAGCCAGACTCAGAAGACCCCTGCAGACTGAGGCCTGGGGGTTTGGAGAAAAGTTGTTACTTTTGTTGGAAAAACTACAGAATTTACAATCTTTATAAATTGATGCCAAAATGTCTCCAAATATGCTGACATTTTTCAGGGAAGTGTTCCAGAGGTAGAACTGATCCGTATAATCAAAGAAAGGGATGAGCTCAAGGCAGCTTTGATGGACTTTGAGAAGCACATGGAAGACATTCAGAATAATGTGAAAGCCCTCAGTAATGAGAGAGACCATTTCAAAACCCTTTTTAAGCAGGTTTGTTTTAAATCTAAATATGTCAGAAAATGTGAAAATAAAAAAAGTAATACTTTTACATAAATTAGATTCTATGCTCCCAAATTTATCCTTTTTTTTTTTTTTTTTTTTTTTTTTTTGCACACAAAGGCAAAGGATGACTTAAAGTTGGCCCACAGAGCAGATTTGTCGGCTGACGTCTCGAGACTTCAGGAGGAGGTGAGACGAGCTGAGGTGAAGCTTGAGCAGATGAGCTCTGAACGGGACTCATTGATGGAGAGGTTAAAGGTAAAGATGTTATCTGATCAGTTGGTGTTTTTTCAAAAGTAATCAAGATATCAACTAATTAAAAAAAAGGGGGGTCTCATAAAGCCCAATTCCATACGATCCGCTTGTTTACTCGCTTATAAGGGACCCCAACTGTCACTGTTATTAAACTGCAGGTTGCCCAGACGTCAGTGCTCACTGACAGACAGGGAGAGGAGAGGATTCTCAACTTGGAGAAGACTGTCCGGAGTGTGAGTCTGATCCTTGTTAAAATATTTTCTTCATTAAAGATAGTACATCACTTCATCATAACCGAAGTGCTTTGGGGTGTAGCTGGAGCGGGAGCGATTGGATCTGCGGTCTCAAGTGTGTTTGTTGAAAGAGAGCAAGCAGGCTATGGAGGAGGAGCTGAAGGTTCGCTCCACTGCGTCGGTCCAAAACGTGGAAGAAGTCGCCCAGCAGAGGGCCGAGGCGAGTTCTCTGAGGTAGGATGCGGTGATTTTCTGTTTATATCCGCTCTGTAGGGATTTTCTAAAAGAATCAACTGCTGTAGTCCTACTATAAATCTGCCAGTGAGGGAATTACATTGTTATGAAAATATGTTACCAATTGTCTCTATGTATTTTATTTCCAATACCGATTTATGGTTTTCCTTGAGGTCTGACCTGTTTCCGATGGGTTTTTTTTTTTTTTTTTTTTTTTTTTTTTTTTTAATTTATTTAACAACTCAAATTGGAGCCAGTCAAGAGAAAACTGGGTGATTTTTGATCTCTCATTGTTTTGTTGCATGTCGGCTTAATCTGTCATATTGTCAAACTGATTTGCTTATGATTGTGTTAGAGTAAGAGAGATTAGCTCTTTATTTTTCTGTCTGTAGGCTGCTTCAGGAGCAGATGGAGCAGTCACTGTCTGATATCCAACGAAGGCTCACGGTGAAGATGAACGAACTGCATGTCGCCCACGAACAGATCGAAAAGCTTGAAGCGAGATTAGGTGAATGTGCTGCTCTTCCGGATGTTGTAAATAAGCCTTCAATTTATTTATTTATTTATTTATTTTTTTTTATGTAGCAGCTTAAAAGTTTTCACTTTTCTCCCTTCCTGTTAGGGGGGCTAAGTCAGCAGAGCTCCAAACACGAAGAGGAAGTAGCAACTCTCCAGAAGTCGATCTCTGTCCTGGATAGAGAGAAAGATGCCCTGCAGGATGAGGTGGATCAAAAAACAGAAAAGCTGGTTGCTCTCCAGGATGACCTGTTCCAGAAGGTAGCAACAAGTTCATCAACATTTCTTTGTTCATAAGGTTTTGTCGAAGAATAACTATATTCATTCTTTTAAAAAACGGTATTCAGATATTCAAAGATACCGACATACTCACTAATATATTAATAAATATCTCTTAGCAAGTTTCACCTCGGCAGCATACTTTTTGTAGCATTACCAAGCTTTTGGTTTCTTATTAGAAGTAGTAGGACTCAATCAAAATATTTGGTTTCCAGACACAAACGATGACGTTAGACCCACTCCAGAAACTTATTATTTGTTCATTTTCAATGTGTGTTGGAGGTCAAGGCCCTGCTGGGCCTCTCAACTGCATCAGGAAATTGGTTAGGATGTTCAGGTAACAACCCAGGAACAGTGTCGGGTGTGAGTGAGTAACAACTCACTCGCACCCTAAGATAGCGCAGTATTAGAACAATATGCGATAAGGTTGCACTGAAGTCATGACTTGTGATAAATAAACAAATGGTTACCTAAACAGGATATGAATAATTTTGGAATTAACTGGACTTTGTTCAACAATGTTGATATCTTTCTGCAAATATAGATTCCCTATGGTGGCCCAGAGGGGTCAACAAAATGCAAAAGAGGGGTCAACACAATGAAAATCGCAACAGCACAGTTGTGACTTCTGCTATGTTGTGGCTTTTGCATTTTATTGACCCCTCTGTCCCACTGTAGATCCCAGAAAATGAAAAACTGTCCAGGTACTTGGGGAGGGGGGAATTTAATCCATTATGTTGATCTCAACCACATGGTTCTATTTAGAAAGTTGCATTTGACTCCATCGGCTGTTTTTGCAATGAATAGTTATGGATTTTTAAAGACACCAGAACATCTTACTGTTATAGGGTCTATTTTATTGTTAGTTGTGATGATGCTTTGCGTGAGTTGGATGGAATAATAAGAAAGAAGACTTTGTTTCAAATTTGTTAGAATTTGGACACATTTGGGTCTTCCAGTGGGATAATGATCACAAACCCACAAGAACTGCTATTGGACCAGATAAGACGGGCCATCATTAGGCTTACTGAATAGCCAAACAATGTTTATTTTATATGTGCAACAGTATCGAACATAAATGAAATCAAAATTGTGCGTCGTGTAAATAGGAGGTGCTATTTGTGTGAAAAGTTAATGATTCTCACATTCAGTGTGTCGAAGCGATCAGGCTGGACCATTGTTAGCTGTTTGGTACACACAGCGTGAGCTGTAGAACATTTCAAAGCTGAAATCAAGGTTGTAAATTTATCAAAGTAGGTTGTGGTGAGAACTAATGAGGAACAATGCTTTTACCTCTTCCCAGAAAAAAACCATTGAAGATCTGAGACTCACTGTCAAAAATATGGACAGTTCACTAGCGTGAGTACTGCTTTTAATTGAGCCACATTTCAACAGTTAAAGCCGCTGCAGTAAGTTGCTACGTTTTTCCTCAACCGTGTGATTTCTTTTTCGTTCAGTCAGTTACAAGGATCGCTGAAGAGCTGTGAAAGGGAGATCAGCAGCCTGAGGAGACAGTTGGATGTGTCTCAGGAGGAGCTGCCTGCTCTCAGAAGAGACAAAGAAGTCCTGCTGAAAGAAAACAGGAGGCTGCAGGATGACCTGGCCACTATGACCAGGGAAAACCAAGTAGGTGGAAATATTAAATCCCATTTTTGTATTTTGTGTTAAAAATGTGTCGAACAAAATGCAAACCAAAGAAACATCTTTGTCCAGGCTGTACATTTAGAAATGGAAGAGGCTTTGCACGAGAAGGACGAGTTGAAGTTGAGGATCCACTCCTACATTTCAGAAGTGTCCAGAATAGAGAAACTGATGGCTGCAAAGGTAAGAGAATGCTCTCAGTCCTGTAGCTTTAGTTTGTTCTGTTAGTTCCTCCTACCCTCTGGAGACCATTTCTGCTGACTGTTAACTGGCGATCCCCAGGAAGCAGAGAACAGGGATTTATTGGAACGCTTCAGGATGGCCCACTCTGGGATGCAGGAATGGGAGCAGAAGCTGCACCAGGCTGAAGGCCTCAACAACTCCATCCGCCTCGAGCTGCTCTCCGCAGACACAGAGCGCAAGCAGCTCAGGGATACCGTCGGACAGAAAGAGAAAGAGATCCAACAGGTGAAGCATCGAAATCCAAATATGCTCCAAGCAAATATTTCAAGTTTTTTTTTTTTTTTTTTCCTTTTTGAGATCAGTATAATAAAATTGAAATGATCATTGTCTTAATGTAGCTTCCCTCTCCTCTGTTTCTCCCAGCACATTCAGGCCCTGCAAGCTTATGAAGCCCAGGTATCCTCACTGGTTCGTGGGATGTCCCGACTAGAGGAGGAGCTGCACAAAGCACAGGAGGAGAAGGCTGCACTCCTTTCAGATCTAGCTTCTGTCAGGGAGCTCTGTGTCAAACTAGACTCAGGAAAGGAGCTCGCTGCACGACAGCTGACCTCCAAGAGCATGGATCTAGAGAGGGTAAATGAGACTCGCTATGGGTTTTTTTTTTTTTTTTTGTTTTGTTTTTTTTCCCCCGAAATAGACTTCCGCTCCTGGCAAAAACATGTTGCATTCTTGTTCAGTCTTGTGATGGTTGTTTTTTTTTTTTTTTTGTTTTTGTTTTCCCTGCTCTAAGGTCACTGGAGAACTGGAGGATGTTCGATCAGAGGCTGAAGTCCTGAAGAGGCAACTCGCCAGTGGGAGGCTGACGGTGCGCAACCTCGAGACGCTACTGTCCTCCAACCGGCAGAAAGAGTTCCAGACACATCTGACTGCCAGCGAGAGGGAGTCTGAGCTGAAAGTTCTGCGTGACAGGCTCACTCTAGCTGACAGCAAAAAGTAAAAGATAAATCCAGTTCACTTTCTTGGTTTGAGCTCAATAAAATATATATTTTTTTAAAGCGGTAGCTGAATGTTTATTTCATATGTGCGTAAAGTGCAGAGCATACCAGAGATGTGTCCCAGCTCCGTGGCAAAGTGTCTCAGCTGCAGACAGAGATGGACGTCCTGAAAAGACAGCTGACCACAGAGCGCTTTGAACGGTGAGTTTATTTTTTTTATTAGGAGAAAAACTTTCACTGTCATATCATCTGCTGACACTTGTATGAATTGAAATAGAAGGACTTCAACACAGCCTGGAAAAGTTTGGACTTTAATTTGAATATTTTCCAGGTTTGGATAATTATAAAAGAAAATAATTGGAAAAATATTTGTATTTACAGAGTTTATTCTCCATCCCAATGTCTTGCCAATTTTTATTCATCATTCTGTCAATTATCTGTTTATTCATCGATTCATTTCTCCATCCATCTCTCCATTTTTCCATCATCTACCTTCCAGCCTTATTTATTAATCCGTTTTTTTTTTTTTTTTTTGTTTGTTTTGTTTTTTTCAGCAGTTGTCGCTGTCCATCCATCTATCTCTGTCTGTCTGTCTCTCAAGTCATTCATCGTTTCATCTGTATCCATCTGCCTTTCAGGCAATCAGTCCATCCATCCCTGTTTACCTGTCTGTTCAGTAGTTGATTTTTTTTTTTTTTTTTTTTTTTCCATCCATCCATCCATCCATCCTTCTGCCCACCTTCCTTTCTTTAAGTCTCTGGGTTTTCTAGGTTCCATATTTAAAGCCTGAGCACTGAATAAATATCTGCAGTATATTTTATTCATACTTTAAAAATGACTAAAAAGGACAGAGAACTCAGAAAATTTTGATCCAGGAAAGACTTGTTGGAATCCTGAAAGAAGAAACCATTATAGCTTCACCAAAGAACTGGAACTTCTCTTGAACAATTGCTTGTGCAGTTATCAGAAATAATTGCTTCTGAAGTTTTTAGGTTTAGTTTAACCTAAAGCTTTAAGGAAAGGGGGATATAGAAAAGCATAATTGTTACATTTAGAGAAGTATATTGTTTAGATTTTGACATCACTGACAAATCCCTGTTTACCTTGAGGAAGGAGAAGTTGCCCTGTTGCTGCTACAATACAAGATATATATATATATTTTTTTACTTACAGGGATTAGGGTTTGACTAGTTCTTGCAGAAAATTTTGACATGCCGTATAAAATCTCATTTAACTTGTATTTGCGTAAAAATGATGTATTTTAAATATATAAAATGGCTCATCTTGGGCGATTCTGATGGTATACACAGGACTAGGTGTCAGAAGTTTGTATTTTCTCTTAATTCTTTTATCATTAATTATTAAAGGTTTATTACATGTTGAAAACAAGCATCAACACGTTACTGAGCTGTACATCTAGTTTTGTCAGTCAGAAATGAAATGAATAAATAAATACTCCTGATAGTTTTTGACAATCACCCAATTTACTAATCACTAAAAACTTTACAATAAGTTTTCAGGTTTGTTGATCCTGATGTTTGGCTTAGCTAACTGTGATGTGTCACTGTATTTATAGGAATATAAATAAATAAATGTTAAGGGTATAATCCTAAAATTTGTGTCTTTGTTCTGCTCTCCTCAGTGAAAGAGCGGTTCAGGAGATGCGTAGACAGGGTTTGTCATTTTCATCTCTGCAAAGCTCGTCTCCCCTCAGCTTATCTGGCGGCTCTCACCACACCTCTGCAGAACGATCCATCCTCCAAACTCATGAACACTCCACAGACAAGTCTACAGACAAGTAAGGTTTAGTCATGAAGATGACATTTTTTTGGGTAAAAAAAGTAGTACAAATTACTATTTATTTATTTATTTATTTATTTATTTATTTATTTATTTTTTAACCCTAAATGCTGAAACACTTTTTTTTTTTCTTTCTCCCTTTTAGGAACGTTAGCTTCAAGGATTAACGTCTAAAGACAAATGAAGTTGCAGTGAGTCAGATAAACACTAGAGGTTTAAGTCTGGACATGAAATATGAAGACTTCCACAGACCTTGGCATGAGGTAGCTTGAAGCATACCTCAGTGCTGCTTAACCAAACAATGTCTCAGGACATGGAAAAATGCATTGTTCCACCTTTTTCCTATTTCAAAATCTAACTCGACTTACACACCGTTGGTATCAGGTACATTCACAGATCAAACGTGTCTAAAAATGAATTTCATTCATCGCATTCCTAACCTAACTTCAAACACTTTAGTGAAATGTTACATATGTTGAGTTTTGTGGATTATACTTAACATTTTTTATACATATATATATTTTAATAAATTATTTGTAAAATAAAGGGATTAAAAATCAAAAAAGAAATGGGTGAACATGATAAAAAAAATGTTTCTCAGCTTTATTAGATGGTAATCAGTTTAATGCTCCATGAAAAGTAAGAGACAGAGGGGTCATCTCAGTCCAAGGTGAGAACATTAGATTGACTCATCAGCATGAATGTCCTGTAATTTTGAGGCTTTTTTCTTTAGCAGAGGGCCGATAATACAACATGCACCAAAATCAATTTTAAAACAAAGAATTGGGTACAAAAAAAAAATGAACTTGTAGATTTTTTTTTTTTTTTTTTTTTTTTTTTTTTTTTTCCCTAATCTACACAAGTTCAAAGTTATACTAAATGCATCCATACACCTTCAGTAAAACTTGGTTAAATGTCCTTTTAGCAAGCTGCACCTTGACAACGGGGTTTTTACAGTCATCAAGATGGTTCTGGCATAGTTCTCGCTCTTATTAGAAATGGTAGAGCCCTTTTTAAAAGGTTTGGTTTTCTCTTGCTGATCCAGCTTTTAAGCATATGTTCCTTAAACTTTCAATAGTGTAGATTTTGGAGCTGAAACCCTTTTGCTTATCTATTCAATATGCTTATCTATTCAATAAGCATATTATAATTACAGCTTATCCATTCTAAATCTAGTTTTGGTGTGTGTTAGGGATCATTTCCCTTTGGAAACACCCAGTTGTCCAATTTCAACTGATTACCCTAACCCAAACTGTCCACCGATGAAAGGACATTGGTGAGGATGTTCAATGGCAACCCAGGAAGCCACCAAGGCTCAAACCATCCATAAACTGGAAACTAAAAGAACACCAATGGTGCTGTCCACATAGAACCCAGTTTTACATCAGTAACTGAGAAGAAGGTCTCTGCTCCATAAATAACACCTTAAAGGACAATTGTAATTTGTTGCTACCAACTCAAACATGACAAAAATTGGACTCTTTGACTATGATGTTAACATGGAGTCAAGATAAGGCTCTCAAACCTCAGAATCCAGTAAGAACTGTCAGGCACGGAAGTGGTAGCATCATGCTAAGGGTCCGTTTTGCTGCCAGTGATAGTGGTGGATCACACAAAGTGGATGGAATACTGATGAAAGGGGAACTATGTTCAAACTTAAAAACTTGACCTCAAATCAAAAGCTAGATGTTTGAAACTAGGACACAACTGGGTATTCCAACAGGATAATGATCCAACCTCAACCCTGCTGACAGTTTTTAGACTTTGCTAAAGTCAGGTTTATGCCAGGAAACAAGTTTAATTAATTCCACCAGTTCAGGTTATAAGTGTGGTCAAATATCCAGCCCGAATTATGGGAAAAAAAAAAAAAAAGTGTTGATTTTAAGCAACTAGCTAAAGGACATTTTTGACACCCGTGCAAGTTAGAGAAAATAAATTCAAACTTGTTCGTCTAATGCATGTTGTATCATCATTCCACCCTGGAAAAAATAACAGTTCAAACAAGTCATTCAAAGAAATAAATTACTGAGATTCATGCCGGTAATGAATGTAAACATCTAGCTGAAACTGTGTTTTAGCCTGCTAAAGCACAGTTTAGCAGGCTTCAAGGTCTGCAGTACAATAATATGTTAATCACTATAAAAAGAATTGATCTACTTACTGTAACAGTTCATATAAGATTCATGGACCTTTTTCTCGTGTTCATTTTGAAACTTTAGTAGTTGGTGTGACATCACAAGTACATGTTTAACATCTCTCAAAATACAGTTGTTTTTTTTTTTTTTTTGTTTTTGTTTTTTTTTTCTCCTTTGGAATAAAAATAATACTCAATGAATTTCTATAAAAAAAAAAAAAACATTTAAAAACTGGAAAAGGGAATATCTACTAATGCCGGCAGTGTTCAGTGGTTGTGTTTGGGAGGGTGTAAGCAAATAGAGAAAAGTCTAAAATGTATTTCGGTAGGAGTTCCCTGAGTAGCTTCTGTGGCAAAGTGCACAAGTAATAGTGTAACGTTTGTGTGGTGACAGGCTTGTACCATGTTTGCCTTTCTGGGAAGTGAACAAAAGCAGGTGCACCGATGCGCTGGAGCACATACTCCGAGTCCCTTTCAAGGTGCTCATAGGAGCCGATGAAATTATAAGAAACGGCACAAGGTTGGCACAAGTTGTAAACAGGCATCCAGTGCTCATTCATGCGCTCCACATCCTCATCTAACAAGTAACGGACAAACTCTCCAAAGGTCACATCATCTCCCGTCACGGATACATCCTTGGCATGGCCCTTTCTGTACCGCTTTACGATCTCCGCACCGTATTTCTTCTGGTAGGATTCGATCTCCCCGAACTTGTTCCTGTAGGCAGAAAGCAGTCGCTCCATAGGTTCTCGCACAAACATGAACTTGAAGTAGTGCTTGAGGCGGTACCGGATTTCTTCTGGCTTCAGGGAGGACAAAAACAGCAAGTCGCTGCGGTGATCCATCTTGATGTTGACGTCCACACTCTCCAAGGCTCCGCTCAGGACCTTCAGGACTCTCTTCCAGTTGGAGCAGGCCACTTTGGGGACGTAGCAGTAGAGGAAGCGGTACTTGTCGTTTACCAGGATGTGCTGCAGCACCGTCTTTCTTTGCAGGGGGCTCAGGGACCAGATGCTGTGGGGCATGTTCTTCTGGCTGCACATGGTCCTGATGGTGCGGTTGCGGATCTCCTGGAGAATCTAAATGTGAACGAAACCCAGGTGAAATAAATAAAATGTCCCGCCAGTTTACATGCCTTGCGAAAGAATTCATACCCATGGATCTTTTTCTACATTTTCTACAACATCAAACGTACGTGTATTTGGGTTTTATGTAAAACAAAACATGCTTGATTGTGAAAATGAAGTGGATGTACAGTTCTCAAATATTTTTGACAAATATCTGAAAAGTGTGCTATGCATTTATATTAAGAACTGTGTAAAAACCACCGTTTGCTTAACTGATCTAAAGACTGACACTTTTGCCCGTTCTTTGCTAAATAGCTCAGGTTCAGTCAGATTGGGGCTGTGAAGAGCAATTTACGAGATTTCCAGTTGGATTCATGTCTAGACTTTGACTAGGCCATCCTAACACATGAATATGTTTTGATATAAATCATTCCATTGTAGCTCTAGTTGTACATTTAAGATGAACCTCCAACCCCAGTCTCAAATCTTTTGCAGCCTCCAAGATTTTCTTTCAGGATTGCCCTGTATTTAGCTTAATCCATCTTCTCATTAACTTTAAACTGCTATTCTAGTTGAAGAAAAACATCCCACGCCATGATGCTACCACCACCATGTTTCACTATACGGATGGGGCTTTGAGGGTTTTCTGCCACAGTGCTTTGCATACAGGCCTAAAGAAAAAAATTGAGCATTTTCTTTGCTGAGCTCTTTAGGTGGCGTACCCACTTATAACATTCTTTAAACTGTGGCTTTTGCAAGCCGCATATCCAAAAAAAAAAAAAAAGCCAGATTTTCATGCTGACTGCTGATAAACCTCTCAGCTGCTATTCTGAGAGATGAAATTACTCAAAGCTGGACTCACTAATACTGGATACACATGAATGGTAGACTTTTGGGTGTTGGCATGTCATAACCTACATTAAATGTGTGGACAAGTTTGAGAGGTATCAGAACATCGAAGGAAATCTTAGTGCTCCTGGGAAATATAAATAGTTCTTGGCCCAAAGCTACATAAAAATCAGTTGAAGTGAATTAAACAGGATGATTGTACGGCAGTAAATGTCAAACCTTTAGATTTATTACTTAACCCTGTCTGGGATAAGAGCATGTTATAAGCCTTGTTTGTTGCCCTTTCTGTAAAGTGTAATAAATGTGCGATTTATTTATTTTTTTTTTTTTAAAGCAAATTTTATCTGCATTTGCATTGATAATCACATGTTCTACACGAAATATGATCAAGATTTAAAAAACAACTTTCAGTTAACTTTTTTTGAGTTTTGTAACAATAAAAACCACTAAAACACTCCACTGATCGCGTGAAGTCTGGAAGAACAAAGATACATGTAGACACTTCAAGTACCTGGGAGTCCACGTCCACGCCGTCTGGACTGTGTTTTCGGGTCTCACTGCTGAGCTCCAGCCGCCTTGCGCTACCCCGAGGAGAAGGTGTCTCCATGCTGTTCAGCATTCCTTTCTCTATCATGAGCAACAGGCCTCCGGAGGCTACGATCACCAGGAAGGTTAGCACCGAGGGCAGCACGGCGGAGCTGCGGCGGACAGAGCCCGAGCTCACCGCACTCCTGAAGTTTATAACGGAGCTGCTCCGCACTCCGTCGCTCCTTCTCTTCCCGTAGTCCTGCCTGCGTGGAAGCATCATGACTGCGTCCTGCTTGTCTCTCTGCTGTCTGCCAGCTTTTTAACTTTAAACGCTGGCAGTTCCGTGTGGAAGTTTCCACTTCGTACTTACCACGTACCCATGCTAGGGCTCAAAGTAAGTTGGCTAGCGTGTAGTGGGAAAATCCTGTGGGGACTATCACAATAAAATCGCGTAAAAGTGGGTTCCCCACATAAACTGGAGAACACACACTAAAAATATGCTACACGGCGTGGAGTACGTTATATCTCATTTCTCTCAACCAGTTTTCTTTTGCAGTTTTAACATATCTGCACACCTATACTTTCAAAATAAAATCCATCATAAAACAATACCTTGATCGTTAAACTAGAAACTATATCAAACTATCAAACCTTTAATAATGCGTAAAGATACCATCGGGAATGTTTATATTTGAGCAATGAGTTAACAGCAAACTACTGTAAACACAGTGGTCTGCACAACTCCTCTGCAGTACCGCTGGGATACTGGGAAATGATGTTTCCCAGCTGGACATAGTCGAACAGTTTAATTTCATCAGAGACATTGCTTCACTCCACAACTCAGAGCCATACGTTTCAGAGGAATGCTGGCTGGAATTTTTTCATGACGAATCAGACTTGCTTTTTACATCAAATCCAGATTCAGCTATAGCTTACTGTAAAAAAAAAAAAAAAAAAAAGTTGATGGACTTTCTTATGTTGCAGCTGGTTATCAGTCGGTGTAGGATTTTCACAGTATAACTTTGAGTAAAAATACATTTGTTTCATAATAGTAATACAATTACTATTTTAAAGCCTACGGTTTTAAAATAGCATTACTATTGATGGGTGGCACTCTTTTAGTTTCAACTTAATGGCATGGTGTTTTTCACCGCCAGATACATTTACGAACAGCTGAATTTCTTGAGAGGGAATATTGTAGTTGCCCACTTTCAGTCAGCTGATTGGCAGTGTATAGCAACAGGTGGGGAGGGGCAACGCTGCAACTCTGCTTCAAATTGCCAAAGAACAAGCAGACGCTCTCTCTGGCTTCTCATGAAATGTACCGTTTTTATGGATATAAGTCCAACTGAAAATTTAGCTTTTGGTATCTTAATACCTGTAACCAGCTCATGCCATATTGCAATGACATTTAAAGCTTTCTGTTTCATGTGAATCAGAATGATAGCCCCCAGAAAGCTGAGATCAATATCCCCTGAGAGTAACTTGGCTTAATTTACGCCAACTTTTACTCGCATGAATAACTCATTTTTACTTAACATGAAAATATGTTTTTGGAATAACAAAGTGTGCTCGATCATTCCTGTAAAAGAAGTATACCCTCGACATTGTTAGAGTGGTCCAGTCAAAGTTTAGACCTACCACCTATTTGAGAATTTGTCTCGAGACATTCTCCATCCAATCTCAGTGAGCATGGCCTATTTTGCAAAAGCAGACTGGGTGATTTTCTTCCCCAAAAGTGGTTCTAGAAAGAATTTATTCAAGGGGTCTGAATAGAAAATGAATGACACATTTTTCAGATTTTTATTTAAAACTGAAAATCCTGTATCCTTTCCTTCCGTTTATGCACTCTTTTGTCTTGTTTTGCTACATAATATACAATTTAAGTACACTGAAGTTTATGTTTGGAACATGAGAGACAATGAGACATGACAGAAACAACAAACAAACAAACAAACAAACAAAAAAAACATCTTTAAAACAAATCTACAAAATATAAAATTGCATCTTCCTGTATCTTCCTGGCAGCAGCCAGTCACTGCATGTTGGCATTTTGGATCATTTCACTCGGTTTGTTTCGCTACATTTAGTGCAAGACCTTCAATTAAGTTTAAGTGGGATAAATACTTGTGCAAGTCACTGCACTTCGATATCTCTTTTTTTTTTTTTTTTTTTTTTTTTTTTTTTTTTTTTTTTTTTTTTTAGAGCCAAAGTTATTTGGACTTTAATGAATTTTAAAAAAGGAAAGGCAGCATTTGAACCATGATATTTGATATCATGGTATATACAAAGAAGACAAAGATGAGGTCTTCTTTATATTCAACTATTGACTTAGCAAAACCACACTGACTGTAGCTGCGGGGTTAACTCCTCCATTATATTTTTCCCAGTGGATGGTGACTGGGTTTCCATTCACCTCCTTCGTTTCTTTAATGACTTCGGGGAAGCACGCGCCTCCACTGTACCGCGCTCGCATCGTGACGCTCGGCGCTGCGCTCCGCCGCCGCCGCTGCTCGCTCTGCTCTCGCAGCCACACCCTCCCTTTCTCCATCTCCGTCTGGCACGCGTGCAGCTGTGCTGGACCGTCGCTCTGTGCATGCGTCTTGCCTGTCGTGCACCCGCAGCATCAGCAACACAAAAGGGCTCGGAGCTGCCGGGGGCCAGGGTTTACCTCAGCGCCGATCGGAGGGAAGAACCGCGTTCTCAAACAAAGGTGCTCGGATTTTCCTCTCTTCTTCCATATTGTTTGTGTTTGTGCTGACTGCTGACTATATTTTTTTCCATTTGCACGACGCTGGTGACCTTGTCATTACAACCCACTCCTCATTTACAATTGACCTGCAATGATCTTCTGTTTCATCCGTCCCACAGATGTGTGTGTGCTGTTAAGGGATGATATTTGCAATTTGTTGTGACTTGAAATGCGCAAACGCGTTTTGCATTAGGCCAAATTTGCATCTATGTTGCCTCCTATTAAAACTAAAGCAATGCTGATCAAGTGGACGCTTTTTGAATCCCGTTTGTGACAACATATGTAAAAAACATGCCAGATTCTTTGTTCTTCGTGCGCCTTTTTGGATGGTAATTAATAGACTATAATCCCTGTGTGGCAGCATCGGCTAATTTGCCATTAACGGTTCAGCTGCGTATTGATTGGTGCCTTTAGGGTTTGCATTGATGGAGTCTTTCACCGAAGCAATGACAGTCTTTTTACATATATGATGCTCTATAGCAGCAACTGAAACGTTAGGATGTTAGTCAGCTCGAAACCACACACAGGCCGTATGGTGCGGGCCTACATGTTGGACAAAAATGAAATTATAGATTGCTTCTTCACGGGTCATTTAAAGCATTTTAAATCAATGCTGGAATTTCTGGCCTGGTCAGTAGACTTTGTGGCTGAGACACACAGAGGCAGGGAGAATAGATGGCAGTTTGCCAGGGATGAATTTACAGGGCTGCTGGTGTTGTGCTCATCAGGGTGATGGCGTTAAGTAAACTGGTCTGTGTCATTTCTTGTCTTGAGGGATTTTCATTTGTTCCATGATTCTGACATGTAGACCTAGGCTGTGCCAGTTGCTGGATGTTTTAGACAGAAAGGAATAAACCACAACACCACAGATGTGCCCTTTAGATGCAGCATGGTTTATGGGTGGGCTACGAATGTAAAGACTCCACCATGTGATTGAACACCATCAACCAGTTTGAACCAGCCTAATGGTTTGGAAAATCAGATGTAGTGACACTGCCATATCTGGCTGATATCTTCTGAAAACATGGAGCCTTCTCAAGACCAGACATTCACTGCTTGAACTCATGTCCTCCTGTCTGCTGAAATAAGTCAAACAGCTACATTTGAGACTGACAAAGCAGTGTAAGCCAATCACTTTACTATTCAATTGTATGAGCTTGTTGCTGAATGTTATACAATTATATTTGATTCATATTGATATAAAAGTGTCAAAGTATCTCCAAAAACATTCTACAACTATCCTTCTGGTGACAAATCTCCCCTGATAATCCACTCTCTTCACTATGTCTGCTGCACGTTCTTCTTCACCTCTCACCTCTCTCTCTACATCATCTATTTGCTGTAGATGCTTAAATTCTGGTTAAGGGAGTTCCTTTATGTTGTGCTCTAACTCTGTCCATTGCATACACTATATATATATATATATATATATATATATATATATATATATATATATATATATATATAGATATATAGATATATATATATATTAGTGTTCAATGGATTTTATCCTCATCTTATTTGTGCAAGCTGGTAAATTCACAATAATTTTTTAGATATTTTGACAACACAAAATGAAAAACAAATGACTTGAAAATATTATCAGGTTGCTATGGCAGTGTATTCACAAGCTAGCCAAATTTTAGGCCGTTTGCATCAACACAAAGTGACACAAAAAAATTTTTAATAAATCACAAAGAAGAGTTTTGGGGCCCACTCACCACATTCAACACACCCACTCTTTTGCAGTTTCATTCTTCCACTTGTGTCCTCACACATACATGTATACACACATGTATTCAGGTAATGGATTGTATGCCAAAACATTCCTTCATCAAATCCACAAAACAGATATTTAGTTTCCAAGCTACTACTGACTTAATATGTCAACGATATTTGCCCCAAGGTCTTCAGCTCAAACAAAACTGTGTATTTAATATCTACCAGATGGTTTTTTATGAAGATTTTTTTTTTCACTTTGTTTAATGCAACTAATAACACCTTCAGAAACATCTTCCCTGACACAAGATGCGCAGTGCCTTGGAACATTATCCATACCAGTTTTTCCAATTTTAAATGTATTTTGTTATCTTTTTATTTGATACACAAACCCAAGTTAGAGCATAATTATATTGTCTTGGAAAAAGGATACTACAAAAATCTAAACATTGTCACATTTATTTGTGTTGGGCCCCATTTCTTTTAATACCTTTTAAATAAAATCCCATAGAACCAGTTGCCGTCAGAAGTCACCTAATTAATAGATTCCACCTTGTTTTTAAGTTGATCTCCAAATATTTACATCCAAGAACTGCATAAATCCATCACCTTAAAATGACCTTTTTACCTAATCTTACAAGCCTCACAGGAACATTAATGGACTAAGCAGCCAAGAGGCACATGATATAGCATGCTTTTGCAAGGCTCTGGATGTGCACTTTATTCCACAATAATATTCCTTAAAGTATTTTATCTATTTTAGATCCTCTTATGCAGACTTTTACTCCCACCTTTAAGGAACGTAGATGAAAGAAAAATGTCACTCAAAATATTTCCATCAAAAACTCTGAATGGTTGCTTTACTGCATGTTAAGTCGAGCTGCCACACTGTCGCTTAGCATGGCTGAGAGTGTGTGACCCTGGCATTTTATTCACATGAGCAGAAGTCATTAAGAGCCTCCATCGGCTGTGTATGTGTGAAAACCTGCGACTAACTGGTGCGAGGGGATATTTACGCTGCTTTGCTTGGTGTTTCTATTCCTGCACATTGTCAGTCAGAGAGCCGTCTGTCTTTGAAGTGCTGTGCTGCTCTAATATAGGCAGCAGTCAGGGCAGTAAAGCCCCATCATTACCATATCCCTGTGAGGCTACAGTGTGATGCTGCCAAAACTGGAGAGTGGGGGGGGAGCAGCCCTTACAGCCATTATGATTCAGATTAAATGTAGCTATGTACTGTACTGAGGATTTTGTTTAGTTGTGTGCCACTGAGGGTAAGGACCGAAGTTGTTTATTAAAAATGCATTTAAATGTTTGCTTTTACTAATAGGCTGTGCTTGTTTACTGCAGCTAGAGGGCAGGCTCTGAAAGCTGGAGCATCAGAGACTTTTAATATACCAGACATTTGTGGCCATGATGCCGTCAAGCAGCTGTGGCTTGTTGTGTTAAAAACCATTATATTCACACGTGCATATTGCTGTGGAGCCACAATGAAAGCCTTTGTGTGCATCAGTCAGTAGAAATGATGAATGCCACTCTGTTCTCCTGCACAGGCTATCTGACGGGGGAAACAAAGTGTCACTTTGTGCCTCCTCAGCACAGCGGCACTAACAAACACAGGACGCCCATCTCTCCTCAGTCAGCACTACCCCATTCTCAGCAGACACACCTCCTTCCCTAAGACTGCACATGTGCTCCTCTCTGAAACACATCTGCACTCCTGAGTCCCTTCACTGATGTGAGCTGATATTCCAGTCCATGTAACAGTACAATCAAACTCATGGAAATCTGAGAATATTCAGAGGTATTTGCAGCGTTGTTCTTCTGTATGCACTGACACACACACTAAAAAACACACAGACAAGCGAGTTCCTACTGCATCTGACACCTGACTCCAGGTAATGCCCTAGATCCACAGTGACAGCAGGCAGGTGGAACTGCAACACATTCTCACAGATCCCCTCGCATACAGAGCGGTAAGCAGGAGCTCTTCTATACAAGAGTAGGTTTAGATCTCGCTGCACTCTATAGGTTGCTGGATTAACTAAATTGCAGGTTAAATCAAGCGGTAGGGAAAAAGCAAAACCGATATTGGCAGCTAAGTTGGTTTATTTAAGTTAAATTTAATGAACTTTTTTGTTCCATTTGTACTGAGTAAATATCAAAAGTGACAAAGTTTGTGTGTATTTTGGGCTTTTTATCTTCATGCTTGAACATTGTCACTTAGTTGTCAGCTACAGTGGAAAATATAACAATGGTCATGTGATACAGGTTGCATTTGACACCCAAATCCATTGTTTCCTTTTAATTCACCCCGTTGGATCTCTATAGACTACCAATACTATATCTTAGGTTAGGTTTGCTTCCAGTTTGTTGGATCTAAATGTTTTTTGTTTGCAATGTTTTTCTTGAATTTTTAAGGTTTTCAGCCACAGGCAGCACCTCCCAAGATGGCTGCAGCCTCAGACACCTGTCTACGGGTGGGCTGTGCTGAAATGTAATTTCCCCCTTGGGGGACTAATAAAGGTATTCCTATCTTATCACACTTGGTGGCACAGCTTAAGGATGGTGAGCCTGATCGGGCAACTACTTTTTCACCTGGTGATCCAGAGAGAATAGATCTTATTGATTTTGATAATTTCATAGCTATTTATGAGAATCCTGCCATTTAATAACGGTACCACAGTCACTTTTAGCATTAATAATATTCATTGATATGCACAGATACAGTAACCTTGCAAAATTATTCATGCCCCTAAAACTTTTTCATATTTTCTGGTGTTACTACCACAAATCTGTGAGCATTTTATTTGGATTTTCTGTAACAGACCGAGACAAAGTAGTACATACATAGTGAAAGAAAATTATGCATGGTTTTCAAATTTTTGTACAACTAAAATTCTTAAAAGTGTAGTTTATGTTTGTGTTCAGGCCCTATTTGTTGTTAAACCCCAAAATAAAATCATGTACTACCCATTCCAAAATCCCCTAGTAATCAAATAGTCTATATGTGTGTAATTTAATTTCAGTATATATCCACCTATTCTGTGAAGATGTTGGAGAAGTGAATAAACAGCATCATGTAGACCAAGGAGCACAGCAGACAGGTCAGGAAGATTGTTGGGGAGAAGTTTGAAACAGGGTTAGGTTCTAAAAATATATCCTACACTTTGAACATCTCACAGAGGTCTGTTCAGTCAGTCTTACAAAAACTGAAGCCTACCTGCAAACCTACCAAGACTAAGCAGTGCCCCTAACAGACAGACTGGACAAGGAAATACTTCGCTCAGACATAGGCAAAAGGTACAGCTACAGTCTAATGGTTTTATCTTAAAGTGTATTCATTTGTTAGAGTAGGCCAAAGTTCAGACTTAAATCCAACTGAGGATCCAAAGCAAGACTTGATTACTGATGTTCACAGACAGTCTCACGCCAATCTAAGTTTGAGGTATTTTGTTAGATAACACCCCTTCCTGCAAAGATAAATGGATATAGACAATGGCTGGTTGGATGGAAATACTATTTTGCGTCCACTTCATAACATCTTTGTTGCACTGCACCACTTTACATTAGTCTATCTCATAAAATTCATCAAAGTTTGAGATTGTAATGTGATAAAATATGTAACCATTTAGGGAAATTAATAATTTTACAAGGTACTGGACAGTCACAGTTAGAGAGCGATGAGGTTCTTTTTCAGATGTTCTTTCAGAAGACCTTTATAAAGTTCACATAAGAAGTGACAAAGACCTGAAGAATTAAACTTTACTACAGACAAATCAAAACACGATGCCTTAAAATTTTTGTCACATAAAGGTGGAGAAAGTGGCTTTTGAATTTGTTTATCACAATCTGTTTTCTTGATTTCACAATTAGTTTTGTTGGTAGAGTTCACCAAGTTAAGTTTTACATAAAATCAGAAATGAAAAAAGAGGCAATCTTAGTTAAATTGATGTATTTGATGTGACTGTTATATATGGATTAACACCTTTATATTCAAGAAGAATTGCTAACATGCAAAAAATGTGATGTTTTGATGTGGAATTCCCTAAACATTGATGCAATTAGCAAAAAAATCTAAATGGCATTTTTCTTGCAAGGATGATTATTCCCAGCATATTATCTTGCATTGAAATGTTACAATTTTCTTCTTAAAGATTGTTCTAGCACCAGTTTTCGTTCATATCACTGTTAGTTCTCATTTTTGGTAGTGATATAAATTGGATGAGGGTCCTTGCATACCCACTCATGCAGGAGGTACAACACTAGCCTTCTTCTTGCCACTGGCGATGCTTAAAAACCATCGCCAGGCTGCTGTGGAAAAAACTCTGGGCATATTTATGTTTGTGTACATCAACCAGACCTACTCTCAATTTTCAATACATCTTTGCAAAGGGAGAAAAAGAAAACTGAAGTGCAAAAAAAACAAAGAAATATAAAAAATATGTACGTCTATTTTATCACTAAATTCTAACCAGTCAAAAAGAGAGAATTCAAAGAACTTTATTTTTCCCTGAGGATTTTGATCTGCAGTAGCAGCTTGTCTGAAATGGTTATTGTAAGAAACTCACAGTTTCTGTTTTGTTACAGACCGAGCAGATGGTGATTAATCACAGCAAAGCACTAATGTTTATTTTCCACATTTAGAATTACCCAGCACTTAGCTAAATGTCAAGTGCATTTACATGGTGCCTCGTTTTCACAGTGCTTGGAACCTGCAGCCACTGCAAAGTGAACAGCATTGTAAGAAACTAGAGCTGATGCGAGTGTGAACCATCAGAACCATTTCAGCTGTTTATTGTGGTAAAGATTTGTTGTGTGTATCGGTTTAGTGTTAAGTCTGTCTGTTCTCGGCCTAGTTCCTGTGAAAAGACTTGTCAGACTTCAGAGAACAGTGAAGAATGAGAAGGATAGAGAATGAGGTCTTGAAGTAACTCGTTACTCTAGATCCCAAATTTAAAGATGTTCTTTTTGCAGAATAGGTTTATTGGAGTCACCACCTCAAAATTTAAAGGCCACATTAGTTGGCACCCCTAGTGAAGATGTGTAAAAAGCATTAAAATAATTTTAGCTTTTATCAATGTACCAAGATCTTGCACTGAAAATCTTTGAAAAACAACCATGTTTATGTAGAGGGAGGGGGGTGGATCAAGTGTGGTACGAGTATTGATTCTGTTAACCCAAAATAGTCCCTTAGGAGTGCCTAGTTAATAAATTATTTTTACTTTACGTTTTGAAGATGACCAGACTTTCTAGGAACTTAAATCTACTAATCCTTTAGTATAAAGATAACATGACTCAAAGGACCTTGTCTTTTAGCTTCTTTCTGCTTGTCTAGATGAGGATCTTTTGAATATATATATATATATATATATATATATATATATATATATATATATATATATATACATTGTGAGGGTTCACGCTACGGTTCGGGCCGCATTAACGGAGAAAGCAGTTTCGAGGTGGAGAGTAATAGGTGCCTCCATGCATTGCATAGGAGGCAGTGCATTGCACTGCCTCCTATGCATTGCTATGGCAGGCCCCAATAACCTTTTCTGTCCTATTGTCAATAAATCTAAACATGTATAATTTGTTAAGGTCTTGAACTTGTACTGTGTGTTTTGATCAGATGAGACAACAAAAGTCCAGGTGGGTTTGATGTGAAAAATGGCTGAATATGTGGAGAAGGGTCTGTGGTGTTAGGGGCCTGTTTCTCTACCTTGTAGATTGCATGGCATCATGAACTCTTTGTAATATTAGGACCTAATTTCAATCTTCTGCCAGAGACTGAAATAGGTTTAATAGTGTGTCTTTTCAAAGGTTTATGAGCCAAAATATATGGCCAAATCAACAAAGAAATGATCCACCAGACACAAAAGGAACCTTCTTTCATGGCCTTCTCAGTCCACAGGTCTTAATCCTGTAGAAATCCTGCAAGGTGAGCTGAAAACAAGAGAGAACCCATAGCTTTGGAGATAAAAGTAACATTCCCTCTCTCTGTATGTGGCAAGTACTGTCCTGTTGGCAAGGAAATATAAACAATTATCTTTTAATTAGACGGGAGTGTGTGAGCCACGTCCTCTCCTCCAACATCAGTGTTTTGCCTCACAAATGAACCTCTGGAAGAATGTTTTTTTTTTTAAAAGACCTTAATCTTGTGAAAAGCCTTCCTTGAAGATTTGAAGCAAACTCCAAAATGTGGACCAACATCAAATTAAACTGATTACAAATGGGATGTCACTCAAATTCATATGTGTGTCAAGGGAGATAAGGATTTACTTTCTGTTTGGAGGGGCTTCTTCATTCACCATCCCCTCAGTCACCTTTCATGCCATTGTCATGTTCCTCACTTTTACTGCACATTACTACAGCTCACACCTGCTGTTCTGCCTCTGTTTCTTTATTCCCTCGTTTACCCCCCCAAAGCCTCGGTGGAGACGGCAGCGACATTCATCTGGGTAAAACGAGCTTTGTGATTAAGAGCAGATCGATGATCCCCCGGGTTTTACTGCAGTGGTACATGGCCATCTCAAGCTGTGCTGCCGAAATAGGTAAACTGTTTTTAAGACACCGCTGCGTTCGTCTGTCTGCTTCGTCAGCAAGCTGCTCATGTCGAAAGGTTGTGACACTTAGTTCCTGCAACACATAACCCACACCATCAGGACTGTAGTAACTGTGTGGGACAAGGGATGTTGTGCTGCGGGGTTGTTTGTAAGATGCTGCACTGTGTTATGCCACTGCCATATTGTGATGCAGGTGTATCCTTGTAAAAGAGCACATGGCTGCTCCCCATGCTTACCTCATCCCATCAACATCCTCTGCAGTAGTTCATATACTGCACACCAATAAACACCAATTTAGGACCAGCAAGCCAAAGACACAACAACAAAATGAGAAAAATCAACAGAATCCTTCTTGGGAGCAGTGGCACACAGTCTCCGTGTTCATACACTCCTACTACCAAACATGCTTGTTTGCTCCTTGTTCTGCTCTGACTGGACAAAGAGCCTTTTTTTCTCTGTGGAGACATTTCTGAGAAGGCCGGTCTGTCTCTGTCCCTCTCAGGAAGGAAGCACACTACGTTCTGGTCCCACTGGAGATGGCAGACATCTCCCCCGGCTCTCTCAGTACTGTCTTACGCACTGTCTGGTGTTATGCAGCTGCTTTGCAGACGAGTCATGCAGTACATTAGAAAACCTAGCTTGAGTGATTCACTGTAGGCAAGTGTTGGACAGAAAAGGTAGGTTTTTAGGAGGCTGTGATCTCATGGTTTTTGGCAGTGGTTGTTTTGGTGGTTTGTGCTCTGTCCTTAATTATGTGAAAGTACAAAAGGTCGTGCTGTAGCACTTGTAGAAATGGTCATTCAGGCAATCAGGAGGTTGATGAAGTGGTCTCTTCAGATGTACAGGTAACAGGATTGCTACATGGTCATGAAAAGTATGAAATTTATAATGGGACGTTTCACTACTGTTCCATGTTTTCTCCATTGGTGAATAATGTCTCTCACTGTGGTTCACTGAATTCCCAAAGCATTAGAAATGGCTTTGTAGGGCGCTATATGGCTCAGTGATAGAGCAGGCGTACTATATACAGAGGCTCCAGTTCTCAATGCAGTTGTCCTTGGTTTGATTCCCGGCCCCCGACCATTTGCTGCATGTCTTCCCCTTCTCTCTCTGCCCTTCTTCCTGTCCATCTGCTGTCGAATAAAGGCCAATAGCGCCACAAAAACCTGATGTCAGTTGCTTTAAATTGGGCCGTGACTGGTTCTTAAGATTCTTTGATGTATTTCATGTTGTCAGACAGAATCTTTTTGGATGATGTCTTGAGTTTACCTTTCTGGTAGTAATCTGACTTGGTGTTACTAGTGAAATTCAACCAAAAAATGTGATTAATCACAGTTAATTTATTATTAAAAATAGGTGACAATTATATTTTGATATAGGGCTAGTTTGATTTAGATAGCTTTTTTTCCTTCTTAATTCTTTAAATCTCTCACTTTAAAGCTACATTTTGTATTTATTCAGACTGTCTTTGATATTTAAATTTGTTTGATCTAAAATGTTTGTTACAAAAAAAAAAAAAAAACATTCAAAACAAAATAGGCAGTCTTATTGCTTTTTGGCTCAGTGGACCTTAAATTAGGGTTTCAAACTCGACTTGTGGTTCTTAAACTGGGTCTGGTTTAGATGATAAAGTGTGACTGCTAATAGCATTTTTTAAAGCTCTTTGCAAACCTAAAATGTATCAATCATTACAAACTGTTTCTAAGATAATCCATATTTATTGTTAGACAATCCAGTTCAGATATGGGAGGCAGAGTTTGGAAGTGAAATAGCCCTTTTATCACACCGATGAATCAGAAGTCAACTCCAGATTTGCTTTGTTTCATGATTTGTGAAATGGATAACAAAACCCAAAAAGTAAAAAGAAAAATTTGTGCTTAGATGTGCAGAATTTTATAAAAGCAGTCAGAAAACAGAATTTTGGACAAAGATGAAACGTTTAACTTGAAATGTTGTAAGAAGCCTGAGTTGACTTGGGGGGGGGGAAAAGTGACCAAACAGAGTGGCCTCAGAGTGCTCGTGTTGCACTTCAAATAGCAAAGGCTTTATCCAACCCCAGTCATCAAGAGCTATTCTACAAGAGCTAACAAAGTCGACCTTTTCTGATGACAATGCTGGAGGCAGTGGAGAATTAAGTGAAAAGCAGGACCTGGGGAAGTTTTGCAGCTGGACTGCTTCTGTGCAGTCAGTTTTCAGAGCCTCTTTCTCATGTCCATCTGCTCTCATTGTTTTTCTCAGTTAAAAGCTTGTGCTCACTCTCAAAATCAAATAACAGCATCTCTTTTTTTAATGTTCACCTTATTTTTCTCCCACTACAGTCAAGGTGTGCGGTTTACCATGGCAACGGCTGCAACAGAAAATAACCTTGATGTGCTTTTAGAGGTAGCTGATCCCAGAGGCTCAGGTAAATAGAAAATAATGAGTGCTTCTTAGGGCTTTTTAAAGAGACAGTGGAGTTAAATAAAGAATCACATCAAACAAACATGGAATATCAAACAAAGGATTAACATGTGAAAGAGCAGCTCATGGCCAATGTTGAGTACGGTGGAGGATCTGTGATGCTGTGGGACTGCTTCTTTTCCAAAGATCCTGGGAGACTTGTAAGAGTATATGAAATACTGAACTTTTTGAAATACCATATGATTTTAAATAAAAGTGTGATGTACCCTACCGGTAAACTGAAGATATGTCACTATTGGACCTTTCAATGGGATGATGATCCAACACATATGGCCAGATCAAAATAGCTTCAGTTTGGTTCACTGTCTCTTTAAGGGCTGCATGGTGTGGTGATGGGTTTATCTTTTTAGAGGAGATTTGCAGGAGTGTGCTATGTTGAAATTTCTGCTATCTTCTGAGTTTCTTCCTGCCTTTCTTTGATCCTTGTAAGATGATTAATAGGCTGATTTGAAGGCTTGATCCATGTTTGAAAAATGATCAAAGATTAGAAATAAAGTAGGCTTTTAATACTTAACCAGAAAGCTACTTTTGTGTCCAAGTGCAAACAACAAAATAGAACAGAAGAAATCCCAAAGGTGAATAACAGTAATCGTGTTTCACATCTTGTTTGTCCATTTACTACAAAATCAAACGATGAGAAGTCATTTGTATTTTAGAAATGACAGTTATAGAAAAGATAGCTACAATCTCAATAAATCCTATCCATACGTGGCGTCAACGTATGTACAAAGACCAGAAGGTGATGTCTGATGAATTGCAGAATTTGGACTGTAAAGTCAGCCAAAATCCCTGCAAGCAACTCAGTGTTTAATCTGTACACTTGCAATACATGATGCAAACATAAGTATTGATTATAACACCTCATTATCAGTCCATGCAGTGTATGTTTAATTTTTATGGTCTAGTTTAAAGTTAAAAATTAGCCTTAACATTTCAGAAAGTCAGTAGTTTTCTGTTGGGTCTGTTTTTATAGTTTACAACCCGATCTGTAGTTATTATTGAATGTAAAATTAGTTGTGAGTCTATGTAGATCGCACAGAAGTTTTAATCACCTTGTTTTACTGGGAGTACTTCATATTACAAAACGTCTGCTTTTGACATAAAACCTTTACAAAAACGTCTTTAGCAGTCACCCATTTTATGTATGATCTATTTGGTTTTCAATTCCCCAATCACCACTTTTACATTTTTAAAAAGGTGTATGTTTATTTAATACAGTTTATTTTCTAGAAACCTTTGTTTGATAAAATTCCAAATAAAATGTCTGTCCATAACAATCATATTGCGTACGTTACTAAACGTTTCTATGCATTTTAAATTTTTTACATTTGTTAGGGTGTTCCAGTTCAAATAGCGGCATTACATTCAGATTATTACCTACAGATATCCTATCTTACAGCAGCTAAAATCTATGTCTTTATTTTGAAGATGAATTAAATGACAGTCCTCTAACTGGACAATAAATAATCTCTCATCTGTGGGTTAAAGTGTAAAGCCCAACGAGGGTCTAAAGTGTAGACGTCTAGACAAAATAACCTGCACTGTGAGTTTACAGAAAGCGAGAGTCAGTCTTCGAGTTATGTTGGGCTGGAGCTCTGTGGTATCCTACTGCCGCGTTGTCTACTCTGCAGAAAAAAAAAAGTGTCCTGTCTTATTTCATGCATGAGTGTTTGAGCGTGCCCATGGCAGAGCATTATGGGCTTTGTGCCACTGGATGGGTAGAGATGATGGCAGAACATGCTGCAGGGAAGCAGAACATCAGTACTGCACCTTGATGTTAGCTGGAGTGAAGAGGTCCCATGGCTCGCTAAGCCATACTTTCCATTTTCTCACTAACAGAGATAAGAACAAAAATTCAAGATGAAAACATTAGTGACCCCTCCAGCTCTGGAGATAGTTCTGCAGCCCAGAAAAAAAAATCCCCGTATTGGTCATAACACAAAAAAGCTTGTCATGTTTTCTGTCATGACTACATGACAGAAAACATGACAGTATTTTTGTAAACACACACAAAAAATGAAGCGACTGTACAGTTCCCCTCCCTGAAACCGTATATTAGTTTAATGTCCCTTTTACTTTTTTTTTTTATGTCCGTTTACTATAGTGTCATTTACTTCTACATAACCTAATTCAAAACCACTGTTTTAATATGGGATAAAAATTATCTTATTTAATTTGTTAAAGATACTGAATGTCTTCTTTTTAACCACTTGACAATAAAGCTTGTCAGTACACCTTGTACTTATTTATACTTCTTGTGTTTACCTTATATTAAGCATATAAATTCAAGAAGATTTAGTCACATGGAGAGAAAAAATTACTCAATGGAAAAATTACTTTATATTTTTTTAAAGTGGACATTTGTGGATTTTCCCATTTAACAGGTTAACAGTACTTTATGGTAAACATTTGTACATCAGTAGGGAAAATTGTCTAGTATTTAAAATGGCTAATTATTAAAGATATCCCGATTAGGATTCTCTTTTTCCCTGATAATGAAGTCCTTTAAGATCAGACATTTTACTGATGCAGAGAACTTGTTCGATATCTGCCACATCTGTTTGAAAATGTATTAATATAAAGCGTGGGAAACACATCACATGACTTACCACCAACAACATTCTGAACACAGCAGTGTCTTTTTCTGAACAGCAAATGGCAATTTTTTTAATACAGCTGCAGTCCTAAATAGACTCGCATTACCTTCCTAATGGTGATGCTTTAGTACAAAGAAGTTTACTGAAGTGCCAGGCTAACGTTTGGTACAATTTGTTGATAATTCAGTTTGTAACAAATATCAATGCGGTTTCAGTTCATTGTATGTTGGTGAAGAAACATACAAAAAGTGGTTTTCCTGCTTCATAAATTTAACATCATAAAACTTAATGACTAGGGTTTCAGCTGCCCTGTCCACCGCTCACCACTGACAGCTGTCTAAGGACATTGCGAGTAGCAGGTCAAAAGACAAATGGGAAGAATCAGCAGCCGATACAGTCTTGCTTTCATTGTAAACGGTGAAAAAGAATATTAAGGAAAACCTAGATTCATTAATAATGTCAACAAAGCAGCACGGCTCACTGACAATACACAAACACATCAGGAACTGAGTTTATTTAGGGACTCTGATACCTGTCTATTTAAAAAAAAACTCCAATTCTACTGGTATCGAGACATCTCTACTAATTAATCCTGTTTGTTTTTGTTTTTTTTATTTTAAGAGAAAAGCATGATTTTTTTTTTACTTGATAAAACTAGCACTTCCCATCACAGAATGCTAAGTGGGGCTCAGAGTCAAAAATGATTTCAGTTTCAGAGGGGCATTTAATGACCAAACTATTAAAGTATTGTTTAATTATTTTAATAACTAATCTTAAAATAAATAGTCTTTCCAGAGACTAGCTTAAACTTAGCTACTCAACTACGACTACTGCTTTATGTGAAGCATTTGGACACAGAGATAGTTTTAATCACTGAGAAAACTTAAACTTGCAAACAAAATCACAAATTATTGCTTCAAGCATCTTAAAAATGGAGATGAGCATAAATCTAACTTATGATTCCCATATTCCTATAAATATATGCATAATGTTAAAATCCATAATGTTGTGCATGTGTCTATTTTCCCACAGAAAGATAAAGTTTAGAGTCAAAAGATCTAAGAGTAGAAATTAGTTTACTGTATCACTTCCCATCATGCCTCTGGTTTAGTGAGCAGGGTGTGCAGTGAAATCCCACACCAGTTGCTACTTTTAGTTCGGAAAGGGATACCCACAGAGCCTGAGACCGCCTGTCTTTGCAGCGGTGTAGAGTAGCTTCGCAGCTCTGTAATCTCACCCACTTACTTCACTGGGTGCATCCTTACAAGTACACGGACACACGGACGACAAATGCACAGAAAAAAAGCAAAACAAAGCAAGGCATACGGTTGCAGGCAGAAAAAAATAGATTCTGGAAAATCGCAGTTATATTTGTTGAAACTGATACAAGCACAAGCTTAGACGATGTACGATCAATGAGTGTTATCTTTAGCTGAGAGTCCAAAGTTAATTTCTTGCTTTAGTTTTAGACTTCCTCATGAACCACCAATAAAGAGTTTATTACAGCTGCTTTCTTTTACTTGACATGTCACATGTTGATGCATGTTTAGGCTTGGCAGCTCTGACACAATTGAAGAGATTACTTACAGAGTGATGAACTGTGATGTGAATAGAACATTAGGAAAACAATTAAATGCAGGTCAAATGTGACATGAGTCAAACTTTTGGCACCGTCTCTTGGAGCTGTGTGAAGCACTGGGCTGTCTCACTGACTTGTTGCTGTTTTCTGCTTCTGGATTTTGTTCATTTCCAATAAACCAGAGATTTGTTCAGTGAAGTTTTTCTGGCATTTCTTTCTATGCTTTTAAGGCTTGAGATTTATCTATTACCATTTTCTACAACTGGAAGCCAAGGACTTTCTTCTTCACTGTCGTCTCGCTTATCATCTTATCTACTATTTTCACTCATTTTATTTCAGCCATGTCACTTGCATTTCATTATCTGCTCAGAGTCGCACGTTAAAAACACACCCTCAGGCATCATCCTGCTCATTATCGCCGCAAAAAGTGAGATAAAAAAGATTGATGTGATTGCATGGATCTGTGGTTATTGTCTACTTTCTTTTCCCCCACCCGACAGAGCGAAGACGACAGGGCAAATTCCAGCCGTTCAGACGGCTGTTTGGGAAGAAGAAGAAACGGGAAGCTAAAAGGAGCTTTGATGGAGCAGAGCTAAAAGCAAGTTTTTCAACTGGGGAAGTGTGCAGTGGAGTTGTATCTGACAATGAGGAGTCTAGTGAAAATCTGAGGTAGGTGCAATGATTATTTTTATTACAAGGAATGATTCAGCAAGACAGTCAAATGAGTTATAATCTCTATGCAAACTGCTGTATGTAAAATAATTGCATGTTTAGAGACCAAACTATAACATTTGAAAGTAACTCATGAAGTTCAGGGTGAGACTTTGTGCCATAAACAGTAAAGAGAAATGATTTGTAATGTGCTGATGAAACTGCTAGTGTAAAAAGGCTGATTTCCTTCAAAGTGTAAAATGATCTGAAGTGAATGTCATGCTGCAACTCTGAGAACACTCTCAATCCTCTGCAGGGACTTAAATCCCATCGGATCTCGAGCTCTCTCCCACGACAGCATCTTTATCCCAGAAGAGCCGTTGAAGGAAGTCGGCCTGGATCACAGCATGTCCCAGGAAAACGTTTCAGATAAAGTTAGGAACCTGCAGGTGGTCCTCACACAAATCCTTCACTTCACCACACACACTGCAGAATATTGAAATACATGCAATGAGGTTCAGATGTTTGCATGCACTCATCGTTTCCATGAATGTCATTAATGTTGAGCTTTTTAGAATTTGTTTGAACTGTTCTTTTTCAAGGGTGAAAACATAAATAAAATAAAACCTATATTAATAATTTCAGTTCTTTTTAGAAACAACTACTGGGTGGACAGGGGTGAATTTTTCATAGATTTTCTCCAATCCACACGTTTAAAATGACATACAGGCTCAAATATATACATGCATATACATGCATCTCCATTAATATTTGACTAAATGTCTCTTAGCAAGTTGCACCTGAAGACATTTTGTGGCCATCGACAAGCCTGTGGTTCAGTTCTGTTTTCTTGGCAGAATTCTCAAGAGTTTATTGAAAAGCATTGGTTTCCTGGTGCAGACTAAGCTTTTAAATATAGTCCATAAATTTTGAATCGGGATGAGGTCAGGATCATTTCAAATGCTTAATATCTTGCTTTATCCAGTCCAAAATGAGCTTTGATGTGTGTCTTGGGTCTTTATCCGTGTTGAACACCCATCAGTGCTCAGGTTTCATGCTAGGAAACCAACAAAGCAGATTAAATGAATCATGACTGATTAGAGTGGTGACATATCCAGCCACAATAATCCAAGAGCTTGCTGGTGGCCATAAAGGTTTTTGGTCAAGGTACATCTTGCTCAGAGATATTTAACCAAATATTACCCTAAAATATATCTGACGTCACTATCCATGATAAGTGGATTAAAACATCTCACCTGTTCGCCACACAGAGGCAGATTGCACAAGGTATAAAGTTCGGCCAGAGGCCTCCTTCTCTTCGAAAGAGTGAGGGAGATGAGGGAAGCTCAGATGAGGAAGAGATTCCTGGAAGTCCTCTGAAGGTTTTGGCCCATGTAGAAGCGGAGCCGCCAAAAATGGAACCAAAGGTAACGGCTGAACATTTTCTATTGATTTTCAGTGTAAAGATTACAGTTTGGCGCAAAGTAGGCTGTAGCTTTTAATTTTCTTTGATGAAGCAAAATGTAGAGCTCATCTAATCAAAGTCATTCAAAAGTGCGTTTTTATTATGGGTTATCTGCTGGACCTCTCAAAAGTATTAATACCCTTAAGCTTTTTTACATTTGTCATGTAACAGCCACAAACATGAATATTTTTCAGCAGGAGTTATTTTGTATTTTACAAACACAAAGTAGTGTAATTGTGAAATTGAGGGAACATGATATACGATTTAAAAAAAAATGAAATCTGAAAAGTGGCATGAATTTACATTTCGGCACCCCTGTGTTAGAACCTTGTAGAACCACATTTTTTTCCTCAGATGCAGCTGCAAGTCTGTTGGGGAATGTATTTACCAGCTTTGGGCTGACAAGTTTGCCCACCTCCACTTCAGTTTCAGATTTTCCTCCAAGATTGCCCTGTATTTAACTCCAGCCACCATCCTGTTAACTCTGATTAGCTTCCCTTTCCTTGCTGAAGAAAAGCATCTCCATAGCATGATGCTACCACCACTATGTTTCGTGGTGGAGATGTTGTGTTCAAGTATTTAGTTTTCTGCCAGAAATAGTGTTTTTCATACAGGCCAAAAGCTTAATTTTGTTTTCACCTGCCCACAGCACCTTCTTCAACACGCTTGTGTTGTCATCTGATTTGTAGCAAACTGGTTGTTTACACAGTTCAACAACCTTGCCACTTTTCCATAAAGTCAGATGTGTGGTGTACATGATTAATAGTAGTCCTGTCAGCAAAACACCCACCTGAGCTGTGGCTCTCTGTAGTTCCTCCAGAGTTACCATGGACCTCTTGGCTGCTTTTTTATATGTATTTAAAGTTAAATTTAATCACACACAGATGATCTCTACTAATTACCTGATTCCTGAAGGCAACTGGTTACTCTAGATGTTATTTAGGGGTGTCAGAGTGAAGAGGAGTGAATAAAAATGCACGCTGCTCCTAACATTTTTGACTTTTGAAAACCGTGTGTCATTTTTCTTCCACTTTGCAATTATGCACTACTTTTTGGTGGTCTGCCACATGAAATCCCAATGTAATACATTGAAATGTGTTGTTGCAAAAGTGATAAAATCATGAAAAGTCACAGGGGGGTGTCAACGCTTTTGCACGGCACTGTAAATACATTTTCTGTTGTGGAACATGCAGGTCCAAGGAGCTCAAACATCTGCACAGCACAGCACACCAGTAAAGTCCCCAAGGTCCAAACGGGTTCTCCCACCAACCGGTACCATTGAGTCTATTAATCTGGACGCCGTCCCCCAGTCTGTTCCTCGCCTGGACAACACTGCCGCCAAGCATAAACTCTCCGTCAAACCGAAAAACCAGAGGATTTCCCGCAAACACCGGCGGTTCACATTGGTAAGGAAGATGTGTGACATTCTGTCTGTGTTTCCCACCAACTTCTGTGGTTTAGAACTTTAAACCAATCTTGCCTCTTCATTCCCAGGACCTCCAGGAGGTGTCTATTCCTGGAGTCATGCAGGAGGAACTGGAGGCAGCTGACCAACGCAGAGCATCTCTGGAGTCCTCCAAAGAAAGCTTGAAGAAACAGAGATTCTATGAGGAGGAAATACTGGAGGCCAGGTGGAGGAGGGAGATGGAGGAGCAAAAGTTCAGAGAGGAAATGGAGGAGAGGAAAAAGAGGGCAGAGGAGCTGAGGCTGCGTGAACTGGAGGAAGAGAGGTGTCGCAAAAAACAGCAGGAAGAACAAGAGAAGAGAATGCGAGAGGAGGCAGAGAGAAGGAGGAAAGAGGAGGAGGAACAAAAGAGAGTCAGGGAAGAAGAGGAAAAACGGAAGCGAGAAGAGGCTGAGAGACAGAGAAGAGAGGAGGAGGATAGAAGGATGAAAGAAGAAGAAGAAGAAAGAAGGAGGCAAGAGGAGGCTGAGAGAAGAAAAAGAGAGGAAGCAGAGAGGATGAGGAGAGAGGAGGAGGAAAGGAGGAAAGAGGAGGAAGAACAAATTCGAAAGCTGGAGGAGAAAAGGAGAAAGCAAGAAGAGGAAGAAGATAGGAGGCAACTGGAAGAACAAAAGCAAAGAGAGGAAGAAGAACGGAAGAGACGTGAGGAGGAAGAAAGGAGGAAGCGAGAGGAGGAGGTGGCAAGGAGGCAACAGGGACTTGAGGCAGAGAAGCACAAAAAACAGGAAGAGGAAAGAAAGAAAAAAGAAGAACAGAAACTAAGGCTGAGGGAGAAGGAGCAAAAGAAACAGCTGGAATTGGAGGAGCAGAAGAAGTTGACAGAAGAGGCAGCTGGGAGCTCTGATGAACAAGAGAGGAAGCGGAGAGCTGAGGAACAGCGCTGGAGGGAGATGGAGGAGCGACAGAGACCCTTTTCCTTCAAGGTTTCTTCTGGAGAGAAACAGATTCTCTTCCAGAAGGTCAACCTGACCCCTGTTACACCAGCCTCCAGCCACCAGAGCACTGCTGATGCTGATCAAAGGGAAGGAGCCACGGCTTCCTCCCTCGAAGGGCAAGACTCCCCTAACCTTCTGGCATCTCCATATGTCCCCCACACAGCTATCCTGGTGACAGGCGCCCAGCTCTGTGGGACAGCTGTCAATTTAGACCAGATCAAAGACACTGCATGTAAGTCCCTGCTGGGTTTGGGAGAGGAAAGAAAGGCCCAAGGAATGCCTTCCGCAACAAACAAGAGCTCACCGGACCGTAAATCTGGGAAAACCAAGTCACTCAGTGAGTCTTCGGTCTCCCTGGATCAATCTAGCGCAGCCGTGCTGGCAGAGTGGGCGAGTATCCGCTCAAAGATATTTAAAGGGGTAGAGGATGGGAAATATGATGAGTACCCAGACCCTCCGAGCAGGAATCAGCCTCAGCTCAGCAGTGATGAGCAGCCTTCGTTTGCTCATACCAACCTCAGAAAAACAATGTCTGCCAGTGCCAAGTTTTCCATCACCCCTGCAAAGAAGAAGTTTGGAGACTCTAACAGAAACTCTGAGGGTTTTAGTGCAGATCATAAGGAAAGAGGAGAGGAAGCTGCTCAGTCTGTTAGTCCTACAGCTGCATCCCCATCTTCAACCGCTAAACCTCACACCCGGACGAGCAAAACCGTTCGGATTGTTGAGAGAGGCTCAGAGGAGTGCATGTTTGCCAAAGATCTCCCGTCTTTCCTGGTTCCCAGCCCTGGGGACAAACCTGAGGGCTCCGAAGTAAAGAGCCGACCTCAGAACAAGACAGAGGAGGGGGAGGCGCAGGGACAGGACAGTGAGGATAACCCCTCACCTTTTGGAATAAAGCTGAGAAGGACAAACTACTCTCTGCGTTTTCACAGTGAACAGTCCACAGAGAAAAGGAAGAAACGCTACAGCGCCGGAGACAGCTTTGACGGCGTCCCTTCACCTCTCACTCCAATTGAGCCAGACTCTGATGCCTCCTCAGTCTTTTCGGACAAATCAAGTCCCACATCACCTCAGAAAGAGGGAGTGGTAAGCAAGTATTTACACGCATCTGCCTCTCCTGCCATAGCCCGGGGTAAACTAGGCAAACCTACCAGCCCCGTCACGCACAACGAAGGGGAGAAAGTCCTTTCCAAACCTCCACTCTACCGAAGACCAACAACATCGCCCAAACCCTCTGGAGCCACCCCAACACCCCCTCCATCACCGCTACCTAAAGTAGCTCACGGGTTCCCCTGTGAGGACGTGATCCAGAGGACAGGAAGCCCGGATTCGTCCATCCAGGAGCAACTCAGTAGGAGCGAAGAACCATCAACAGTGGCCCAGCTACACAGAGGCAGCCACAGTCCTGTCCAATTAGAGGAGGAACCAAAGGAGAAGAGGTCTTTCTTTCCCTCCATCAACATCCCCTGGAGAGAGAAGGCAGACAGGAAGGCAGAGCTCATCAGGCGAGGTCAGTGACTCCATGGCCAGGCACCGGCTGTAGCTGAAATCATTCTGTGTTTATGGGGAAAGGAGTTCATTGTTTCTGAGATGCTATTTGGGCAGCAGGAGCTGTTGTCTTGGAATCAGAAAATTGTGGGTTAAATTCCAGCTGCTTCCCACATGTTAATGCCTTGTTGGGCAAGGCACTTAACCCCAAGTTTCTACCGATATGTGTATTGCTGTATGAAATTGAAAAGCTCGGGAAATGTGGCTCTACAGGAAAACTGCTTTTAGTTGTAATTAAGACAAAATGTTTAGTTTGGTTACTGTTGCCATAGTAACAATCAAATTTGTGTTCTCCTGCAGAAAAACCTTCCTTACAGGCCAGGCACTCTCTGGACAGCGCAAGGGTCCAGGAGAAGGAAGCTGGGCCCTTATGGATTACCTTGGCCCTGCAGAAGCAGAAAGGCTTCAGGGAGCAACAGCAGACCCGCGAGGACCGTCGAAGCCAAAGAGAGGCCAAGCTAGCGGAGAAACATGCCAGAGAGAGAGACAGTGTATGTGGCCCAGATCCCCATTTACCCACTGTCCCTTACTCTCCCTGACATAGTTTTCAGTCCCATAAAATATTTTCAAATCCCTTTTTGCAGGTTGCATTGGTGAGTCCCACAGAGGGCAAGGAGAGCGGGGGCACCAGTCCTTCCTCCAAACCTCAGACTCCAGAGGAGCCCAAGAGGCCCGACAGTCTGCTGGGACGATTCGAGCGCAGAGATCCCCTAAAAAAGGCCAGCACCTTACCGAGCTCAGTCACAGGTAGGGATCCTGACATACAACCATTTATGACTAATTTTGTAATCAGTCATTTCTGAGTGAGAATGAATTTTAGTTGAGGGATGATTTGTGAAAATCTGAGGGTTTTTTTGTTTGTTTGTTTTCCCTCCACTTCATACACTTACTGACTACTTCGTCTTGAACTGTCCCATCAAAATAAAATAAAATTTGTTGGTGCATTGTGACACCATGTGGAAAATATCAAGGATGTGAATAGCTATTAAGGCCCTGCAGATGTGGTGCTCACCTTTTATGATTGTTTTTGTTAATTCCAGTTGAAATCTCAGACTCCACGCCATCGCCACCTGCTGTCAAGGACGTGTCAAAGCGATTCCCCTCCAGCGACTCTCCCCAGGTGTCCACAGAGCCAGCCTGGCTGGCACTAGCAAAACGAAAGGCCAAAGCCTGGAGCGACTGTCCACAGATCATCAAATAGACCCCCCCCCCCCATGCCAGTTGAACATGGCATGCATAGAGAACGCACACTACCCACGGAGCCTGAGGATCACTTTCTCCCCTCCACATGAAAACTCCTCCTTGAAACACACTGGCTGCTATAACCATCATGTTAAAGTGCGCTTCACATTCAGATATTCCAATAAGGCTGCACAGATATATGTAAACAGATGAGAGCATGCATATATTGTATCCAATCACACCAATTCTATGTCCCCTAAAGACAAAGTCCTCAGCAGCCAATCACAACCATGTCTGACTATCACAGTAGCCAACCTTTTTTTTTTTTTTTTTTTTTTTTTTTTTTTTGTAACTTTGGGGCCAACTGGGTCACCATGGTTGTAATAAGTTCTGTGCTCAACACAATCCGAGCTCCGAGGAACAGCAGTGCTTAATCAGCAGAGGGTATCCGTCTGAATCATGTTTTAAGGGCTACCAGTAAAAAATAACAACCCAGCATGGCCGCTCCTCTGGACAGCTCCTGGAAGTGTTACAGCCACCTCCTCTGCCCTCTTCCGTATTATTTATGTACAGCAGTAGATTTATCTACACTGAACCTGTATTGTAGCTTTTCTCTGAGCCTTGTTTGTTGTGTAAGGAGGGAATCTTGTGCTTTTTTTTTTTTTTTTTTTTTTAAGTCATACTGGAAACAACAAAATCTCACTGTGTCCGTGAAGACTGTGACAGACTGGTCCTTATCCAGATACAGAACAACAAACTGGACTTAAAATGCAGCATGGAGGACATTAATGCTTGAAAATCCTTGCAGCTGTGAGAATGAACTTAAGAGACAAACTTATCACCTGCTAAAGTTCTTCTGGCATGTCCTCCTGTAGACTTACACCGTCACTTCTACTTCAATGTGATCCGATCACACAACATAGAAGCATTTCCTGTATGAAACAGCAAACCTCTTCGTTCTCGCCGCTCCTCGATCATCTGTAAGTATGTATTTGCTCTGAAAAGAGACCCAGAAACCTGAGTCACTTTGTTTCTAACTTTGGTCGTGCACAATAGTGTAGTGTACGCAGTGTTATCTGTAACAAAAAAAAAAAAAAAAAAAAAAATGTTTGGTATTATTTGCACTTTTTGTCCCACTTAGAGATATTCATGATAAAGTTCTTTAACAGATCCAAAATGTTATCAATAATGTAAATTAAATACTGATGTCTGAAACAAACAGTGCTGTGTTTATTGTAAAATAACAGCAGTCCAACATCACTAACGAGATTAATCACCATTTTTGGAGAAAAATATATTTTATATGGCAAGTGATTTACAAGTAGGTTTAATAGAACAATAGAAAACCAACATACACACATGGATAAAGTTATTGGTAGCCCTCTGTTAATGATCGAAAAGCCCACAATGGTCACTGAAAAAACTTGAAACTGACAAAAATAATAAATAAAATTTTACCTAAAAGTAACCAATGAAAATCAGACATTACTTTTGGAAATGTGGTTCAACAGAATCATTTTAAAAAACACCAATTTTGTTCATGTGTGTAACCCACATGCTGGCAATACTAGGCCAAGTATCATCTCTGGAGTAATTCAGTTAGGTTTATAGTTACCTGTGAGTACTGTAATAATTACAGGAAGACCAGGTGAAGCCTAGCATACGAACAACAAACTGCCAAAAAGTTGCGTTAATAAAACCAAACAATGGGCTGAAGAGGGTACAATTTGCCAAAAACATGTGGAATGGCCTAAAGAGAAAGTTTTAAGGTTTAGGAACCTCAAATGATCACCAAACTCTCACTTCAAGCCACACTTCACTGTGAAGAATGGTCGCTGAAGCAGCATGATACCGGGTGTTTCTCATATCAGTCTATTTATGGGATACAAGAGATCATGGATCAGTGTGAAAACATCAAAATATTTCAACAGATATTTCAACAATATGTTAACTTATGCCTCAGGAGAAATGCCACCACAATGTGCGTTTCATTAAGACAATGAGCCCAAACAGAGCAGTAAATGAGCAGCTTCTTGGTTTCAGCTCAGTGGACAGCCCAAGCCTTTATTTACAGCCGCCAGAAGTTGGTCAATTCTCTGTTGTCTTTTCCTCATTTTCTGCAGTTTCTTCATGTTTTGATTTGGATTAGGAAGGTTGATGTTCCCAATGTGTTCCCATTTATGGAACTAGCTTTACTAAGGATTCTAAGCCTTACTCACTTTTTCTTTTAATCACACAGATTCTTTTTAACACCACTGTATAATCAGTGCAGACATATATCATGACCCTTCCACATTACCAGCCAGGTTCAAACAGTACACATAGTCATTACGACACCCGATCACAAGAGACTGTTCCCACACAACCGGCGATGAAAACAGCTCCCCGGGCAGGGTATGCGACGCCAGAACACGTCCATCTTGTGCGTCCAGGATCCAGACGGTGCCATCTGTGGAGGCTAGGCCCACCAGAGCCCCCCTGCAGCCAACAGCAGAGCCCTGAAACACACAGGGAGTGGAATACACCTTGCCTGATGTCTGAAAAGTCCAAACTAAAGAGCCGTCGGCGCAGTTCAGGCAGTAGAGCCGGCCGTCATGCGAGCCGCACAGAAGCCTCTGCTGTCCTGGTACAAAGCTCGGGGAGGAGAAAACTGGGGCCTCTGTTAGGAACTGCCACAGCTGCAGAAAAACGAGAGTCGCACAAGTTGTACAGTGTTGAGCTCTGTTTTATGTGGCTTTTCAAAACGATGGATGTGCACATCTTATTTTTGCGTCAATCTCAAATTAGTTTTGGGCCTTTAAAGAGGAATTTCAGATGTCCCTTTTTCAGGGTTGGGTCGAAGAACCAGGAAATGGGCACACAAGTTTAGAATTTTCTCTGACCTATACAGGGTCAAAAATGTACATACACCCAATTAATATTTGGATGAAAGCCCTTTAGCAAGTTGCCGAGAAACTACACACTTTCTGTATTTACCAACAGGCTTCTGGCTGGATGTGAACACTCAACGGTGAAAAGCTCAAAGATAATTGTATTAAATCTATTTTTTTTTTTTTTTTTTTTTTTTTTTTTTTTTTTTTTTTTTTTTTTTATTTTTTTTTTTTTTTTATTATCACCATTACCATGGATTATTATGGACTAGAACACCAGACTTTACTACTTTTAAAGAAAACCCTCAGCGCTGTATGGAGAAACAAGGAGTAAGGATAAAAGCTGGAAAATTTAAGTTATATTTCTGCTAAATCTGTCACTGCAGTTTCAATTAAATATATCTAAGGCCATGTTGGTGTCAATCTGAATCAGCATTTTACGGTAAATAAAGATGCATCCTTGGCAGTTTCATTCCCATATTAGAACCAAAATAACAACCCTATTAAAAGGCCCAGGTTGGTTGTCCTTCAGAGGCAGGACTCTGAAACCCTAATCTGAAGAACCGCCGGCGTGAATATCTCCATGAGTGTAGTTTCAACCTAAGAGTTTTAGTTTCTCCCTTTTTCAGAGGTCTCCTGCAGCTGTTTCAACATATAGTCATGTTCAAATGAAGAAAAATAAATATTCAGTTCTTGCTAAAGAAATAGTCACATATCAAAGAGTCAAATAATTTTAAAAAGAACTCTAGTAAAGAAAGTGAATTACTCATTAAAGCTGTAGTAGGTAACTTTTATGGAAAAAAATTGTTGAAGCTGTTACCATGTTGTGACAGAACGGTATGAGACAGATAATCTGTGAATAGAAAACAAAAAACAAAAAAACGAGCTCCTCTGCCTTCTCCCAGTGCTGTCTAGAAACAATTAATCAGGGTCTTAGTGCTGTCAATCACTGTCTGAGTGGCGCTCCTCCTCCCCTTGCTCTCTGCTACGCTGCGGCTAGCAGAGACTGTTGTGGATTCCTCAGGCTAGCTAGCATGGCCACCAATGACGACGGACAAACAGTTTTCCTGCAACGGTAAGTTGTTTCTCTGCCATCAGCACATTTACCAGCAAGTAAATAAAGTTGACTGACAGCGCTGACGGTGCTTCCAACTGGCTCTGATTGGTTGTTTTAGGTCGTGAGCGGTGCAAAGTTACATACTGCAGCTTTAAACTAAACATATCAGCAACAACAACGTGTTTTCTAACTGAGGAAAGAGTGACTCGGACTTGGCTTGACAGATTGTTTCACCTTTTCCTTAAACACCCTTTAATAAGTGGTAGAATTAATGGTAGATCCTATAATGGTGAGCTGGCCGGCTCCTCCTGCATCAAACCCTCTCTAAACCACCATGCGGTTAGTATAAGGTTTTGTTCTTTGAGTGCAGTATTTCATTTATGCCAAACATGTCTTTTGTTCTGGCATCCAAATAATCTAGCTTTAGAACAACAAACTTCAGTCTAGCTTTGTTTTCCTTAGAGAGCAAAGATTTCCTCCTTGCACCAGTCCCATGGAAGTTAAACTTCTTCAGCCTCTTTCTGATTGTATACACAAGGACTTTCATATCAACAGCAGCAACAGTTTGCTCCTGTGATTGCATTTTAGGGTTTTTGGAGACCTCTTTTAGCATCGTGTAGCCTGCTTTCAGGGTGAACTAGCTTAGACCTGTTGGAAGTCACTTTGATTGTCCTCCAGTAGCAGACTGATTTCTGTTCAATGAAATGGCTGATTTCAAATTCTTCTGGGACCTTACTTTCGGCCTGATCTACAGGTTCCTCTCAAGAGTCAATCCAAAAAAACAACAGATCTTAAGTGACTGCTTGAAATGCTTAAAAACTCCATCTAAGACCACCAGAATCAGAGTTCTGCTTTCTCACCAGTTCTCCGGTGTCACTGAGGCAGCAGATGTTTCCATCCACTGAGCCGATCACAACGTGTCCACGGGAGGAGTTTGGTGAGGAGAAGAGAGGTTTGTCTCTACAATAGGTCCAAAGGACGTCCCCACTGTCCTGGAGGAGACACAAACATACCCAGGTGATGCTGTTTTACGTTTTAAGGTCTGATCTCAAAACATTAAAGAAATCAGGACGAAGAACTTGGCTGCTTTAGACTCAGCTGAGCTCTGATCAGATTTTTAGAGTTTCCGATAACGTCGGAGGAGGAATCATAAAGGCAGCGGGTCTCACCAGGTCGAGACACAGCAGGCATCCTCCAAGCGACGCCACGTACAGCCGTCGATGAGATGGTTGAAGGTGTGGAGAAGAAAACACAGCTCCGCCGCCGCAGAGTCGCTTCCACACGCACTGCTGAAGCTAAACAGCACAGCACACACCTTTATTTATCTCCATTAAAGTTAAGCTTTAGTACGGTGAGAAGCAAACACTGAAAGACAAGAACCACATAAACTAACACAAGGTTTCAAGGTGATTATTCGAGTGCTGCCGGGTTCAGAGGCCCTTAAGCAGCACCGTAGTTCGCTTATGCCTCAGGTTGCTCTGTTCCCCCTTTATTCAGATGTTGAACCAGGGGTCTGCTTTCTGTTGTCTCCTCCAGCTTATTGAATGATTGTACATATAACAGTGGACTTGTAGGGGGAAAAGAAACACACAGGTCGACACTAACCTGTGGGTCCAGGGCGTAAACGTGCCCGTCATGTGAGCCCACCACCACTAGACCAGTGTTAGGATCCACAGCAGGAGAGCTCTTCACTGCATCCTCCGTCTTAAACACCCACTTCGTCTCTCCAGATTCAGCGCATAAGAAGTAAACACGGCCGTCGTAGGAACCTGCAAAGGAACAAGCTGGAGTAATCCAAAAGACAAAACCCCGTCAGTGAGACACTCAGAGAAGTGATACTGACCAACAACAACGAGGGACCCGCAGTGAGACACGACGGCCGAGGCCTCGATTCTGTCCCCGAGGACTCGCTCCCACAGAAGGTTCCCGCTGAGCAGGTCTAACGCCTGGATCCTGTGGGAGTGGGAGCCGATGAACACCGTTGCTCTGGATCTCTCACCGGCAATGTCCTGGACCAGAATCACCGGGGAAGCATCCACGCACCTGCCAGTGTCCGAGGACCAGCTCAGACTAAGGTGGATATTGATGTCCTTGTGAGAGCCGTTTCCAGCATCCTTTCCGTCCCTTGGTTCTTCGCCAGCGTCTCCGTTCCTCAAGTTCATTCCTCGCACTTCGCCTCCTCGTCTCACAACTTTACACCTGAGTTTCTCCCGCTCTGTCCTGTCAGGTTTAGGGCCTTTCTTTGCTGGAACCGCAGATGGTGGATCAGCGGCCCTTTTCTTAGAGGACGACGAGCTGTTCTGTTCCGGCAGCATCTGTGTTACATGGTGCAGAACATCTGAGAAGGATCTGTCCAGTATAACCTCCAGGAGCTGTGGAGAGGACACTCCTACAGCAGCGAGGATGTCCTCACAGAGACACAGTGCCTTCAAGGAATCCCCTCCACTGAACAGGAAGTTGGACTGTTCATCAATGGATGCATCTGCAGGGAGACCTAGAGTATCCTGGTGACAGAAGGAGCAAAATGGTAAATTGGATTAAATCTGCACTGCAAAAACACAAAATATTACCAGGTATTTTAGTCTAGTTTCTATTGCAAATATCTTGAATACACTTGAAACAAGACACAACTAACTTACAAGTAACTTTCCAGGATGATATAAGAGCTTGTTTTAAGTCAGTAATGCTAATGAAGACATTTTTCCCATATTATTAGTTAAAATGTTTTGTCCCACTGGCAGATTATTTCACTTTTATAACTAGTACTTTTTCATCAATATTAAGGGATTATTGTAGGGCTGAAACGATTAATCGTGTTGAATTGATTATTGGAATAATCGTCAACTAATTTAGTAATCGATTAATCGTTAACTGGAGTATACAGACTCAAAAAAAAAAAAAAAAAAAAAAAAAAAGGCCAATTGCTGAAAGAACAACATACACAGAGCAGTAATTAAGGCAACAATTGTACAAAAAAATCCATTCATTTTACATTTAAGAAAAAAATTCTTTGTCTGTAAATATGTTCCTCCCAAAACTCCTCAAGTGGCATCATTTTAGCGTCATCCTGTTCAAATTCTGTAAAATAAATAAACAAACAAAATCTCCTTTTAAGCACCTTTTGCTATCCAATTTTTAATCGGTTAATCCAAAAAACAATCAACAGATCAGCCCTACAGTGTATTGATGTTAAATCTAGGAGAGAGGGCTGAGTATTTTACATGTTGATTTTTTGCTGCAGATGCATCCTTTGCTGCAAATGATCAAGTGTTCCCTAAAGGTTGCTATGTTATTGCATTTTAGGCAACAAAATATTTATTTTCATATTTACAAAGGAATTGGGTCATTTGTTTATTTGCATCTTTTAATGTACTTATAATATTGTATAAAAAGGTCTAAATTAAAAATCTGCAGAATGTGCCATTTTATTTTTTTTTTTTAAATCCGATTAATCGTCAAAACAATGGATAGATTAATCGTTAGTTGCAGCCCTAGATTACTGACTCAAAACAAGCTCCTATATCGATCTGAAAAGTTACTTGTAAGTTAGTTTGGTCTTGTTTTAAATGTATTCAAGATAGATAAACTAAAAACTAGGCCGAAAATACTTGGTATGATTTTGTGATTTTGCAGTGTGGATTACCGAGTACTGAAGCCGCGGTTTGGAACAGAGTAATACCTGCCACAGAGTCTCTAGAGTTTGCTTTAGTCCTCCGACCTCTCGCCGTGACGACCTTAACAACTCGCTCTGTTTTTCATATATTCTGGTCAGAGCCTTCATGTCTGCTTTGCCTGGTAAAATGCAAACATCAGAACAATTTTTTTTTTTTTTTTTTTTTTTTTTTTTTTTTAAATCCTCCAGGACTCGAGGAGTGACCTAATACTCACCATGAGGAGTCAGGGGTAAAACCGCGACGAGAACCAGCGCGTCGGGAACGCAGTGAGAGGACACCAGCAGAGACAGCTGCTTCAGGATGAGCCTCTGCAGAGCTCTGTCTGCACCCTCTGGCTCCCCCTGGTGGTGACGGACTTCGCTGGCTGAAGCAACGACGAAGGCGAGGAGTCTAAATCCATTATAGAGACCCACAGCACAGGCTTCCACTTGAGGCAGACTCAGGATCAGCTGGAAGAGGTGGGACAAAGAACAAATACACCGAGCTGCTTCATCAGCTCAGTCAGAACCGATGGAGCAGATGTGTGAAAATAAATGGTGTGAGGCCCTCACAGAACATCTGTTCAAGCTCAATTATGTTGAATTTCTAAACGAAGCAACTTACTTGCTGCAAGCTGTCCAAGTTCACCCGTTTCCCATTCCGTTTAATCATTCTGTCTCTCCGTCCCAGATAGTACAGCTGTGCGTCTTTAACGTTCGCCCAGTCTCCTGTTGCTCTCATCGTTCCGGGGACAACGGCGTCCTCACCATCCAGGAGACACACCCTGTCCTCTCCACCTGTGCAAAAAAAAAAAAAAAAAAAAGAACACATGTTGTCTTTGGTACAATTTATTTGAGAATGCAACGTTAAAAAAAAAAAAAAAAAAGTCTGTCCCACCTATGAACACTTGTCCTTCACCCTCCGTGATGACGCAGCCATCTTCATCCCTGACTTCCACCACTGTGTCCATCAGGGGGGTCCCAAGGGCCACAGAGGACACCGTCCTGCAAAGGCCAGCAGTGTTTAATGATGAAAAATCAACAGGCAGGAATACTGAACATTTCCAAACACTCACAGGTTGCTGGACTGCAGCTGAGGTTCTGGTATCCTGTAGCAGGAGGCCCAGCAGGAGACCTCGGTGATGCCGTAGATGTTATAGATGCAGGTTTTATTTTCCTCGTGTTTCCAGCTCCTCAGCTGAACCAGGGAAGGACAGGCCTCTCCACCCAGAGCCAACACCCGCAGCGAGGATCCGGATGACAGCACGTCCCGTTTCAGAATATCACGACCGAACCGCACCAGCAGAGTCGGAGTGACCTGAAAAAAAATAACCCCGTCGTCAACGAGGAGTCTCTCAGCTCAACTCCCAGCCTGCACACGGCCCACAGCTGCTTGCCTGAAGAACTGTCGTTCTATGATGTTTGAACAGCAGCTGGGCGAGTCGACTGGGCATCTTCTTGATCACCGCAGGGACCATGAGGAGCAGAGCCCCAGAGGACAGGGCCAGAAATATGTCCACCACGGAGGGATCGAAGGTCAAAGGGGAGGCGAGGAAAACAACATCATCTGCGCTCATCTGGTACAGAGATCTGAGCAGAGAAACAAGCTGCTTCTTTTGAAGACATCCAGAACAAAGCCGTTCCTCTGAAAATAACAAGAAAACAACCAAACCAACCTCAGATGCAGTATGTTGGGGACAATACACCTGTGTGGCACCCTCACGGTCTTGGGAGGGCCAGTTGTTCCAGATGTGTGCAGGACATACGCCAAGTCTGGGCATCTGGAATCCTTTAGGAGACCAGTTCTCGCACAGGGATCACAGCCGCCGGTTCTCTGAGCTGTCTGGGGTCCATCCTTAGTTACTGGATGGGACTCGATGCGCATCAGGGTTAATCTGAACTGGGGCAGCTCCACACAAACCTCCACAGTGACGTGATCAACGAGAGTTTCCCGGAATCGCTAAACAGGAGAGTAGAGGGGAACCAGAGCTTATATTGAAATAGAAAAACACTTCAACAAGAACAGATTTTTTTTTTTTTTTTTTTTTTTAAATAGATGTGCAATAAATGCCTCCCATATAAATTTTTTTTTCTACACATTTAAATTTAATGCGTTTTGCATGGATTTTACATCATAAGCCTTGGCAGAAAATCATGTTAAATTCTGGGTTTGGATAAAATGCAATTTGAATGAGTAATATTTTATTTGTTGACCTTGTGTTCTCCCTTTTCTAATGTCGCCCTGGGCAAACTCCCATATAAAACAACCAATAGATGTTTGTGGTTGTAAAGTGACAAAATTCGTACAAGTTCAAGGGATTGTTATGGATGTATGATTTTTGTGGCCTGTTCTAATAATCTCCTTGCTGCCCTAATTAAACATATCTGCCTCACCGCTCACTGATCCACGCTTACATATCCAGAACTGCTGATATCACATAAGACGCACACAGTCAAGGATAAACTGATACAAGAGGATGACAACCTTTAGGAGGGTTAAGAGTGAGGCATAGATAAAAGCAGGACTTGCGATCTATTCTTTGCTCCTCTCGGTTCATCCTTAAGAAGGGCTGGGAGGGCGGCGGTAGTGAATGTCACTCTGTATCTGTTCCATCAGTAAACTCTGCACACTGATCATTTTTGGCAGTAAATCTTGATTTTATACTCAACCGGTTCTCATTATTTCACAAGATAAATACTTTGCTGGTTTTATTGGTTGGGTCTCAGGACAGGAGAGAAACGAACCCGGTGGTACTACAACAGAGTGTAAAAAAACATTTGCAAGGAACAGCATGAATACATTTGCAAAACTGAAATACAACTAATTCAACCTGCACAAGGTCCCTCTTCACAGCGCAGTACTTGAGGCCACACTGACTCATTACTCTGGCGGAGAGAAGTCCTGGAGCCTCTGGGTCCAGAGGGACATAAGCAGCAGAACTCTGCAGGATCCTGACACATCATGTCACGTAGTGAGACAAAGTCTGAAACCCAGACACACGGAAGACAATGTGGTCCAAACGTACCCCAGAATCCAGACAGGGACCAGCAGGTCATCGCTGCAGTACAGGCCGATAACTCCGCTGCTAGGAGAACAGTTCTGCAGTAAAACAGCAGAAAGCTCCTCGGCGAGTTGGGCCACCTCTCTGTAGAGCAGAGACCCTGAAGTCCCTCCTGAGCCGGTGTCATACAGGACCGCCGCTCGGTCAGCGTGCCGAGAGGATGCGGTGGACACTAACTCCTGAAGGGTCCGAGAAGGCATTCCGATGAGGCGTTCACGGACCCCCTGCTCATTCTCTTCCACTGCACATACTTAGACTCTCTGACTGACAGCACTCTCATCACAGTGTTTCTGTTTTCACATGGGCGGATCACGACTGGCGAGTGCAAATGACGCATAAATGGAGTGACGATTTAATAAGGGATGCGTTAAATGAAAGCTCGGGCATTCTAACATTCAGAAATTTTATCTTCTATTCGGTCGCTGACAACTAATAATAACAGACAAAATCATTGTATTTAGGGCTATATTTCTTTGCGAGAATTAGTAAAAGATTATATAGTATATGTATGATCTAACGATCCAAAATAACATAAAATCATAAAATAACATAAAATGTCTTAATCGAGCTGAAAATACCACTTTAAATGAAGCAAACAGATATAGACGTAGAGTATGAGTTTAATACAGACATTACTGAAGTTATTTATTTACATGTGTATTGTAGCTGTTCAAGACAAAACCGCAACTTGGTAACAGCAAATTCCGGTTGTCTTCAAAGGTACTACTTGTACATTGTCCAATCACTCCAATCACATTACGCTATCTTTTTTTTTTTTTTTTTTTTTTTTTTTTTTTTTTTTTAAGAAAAATGTAAAATTAGATGAATGAACTTTTGTAGCTGAAACATGTCTATCTCCAGCAATCATCGGACGAGAGGCGGGGTATACCCTGGACAGGTAGCCAGGCTAAAATATATCAGCACCAGGAAAAGATGATCTAATGATCAACTAAAAGTCATACTTTTGCTTTTAGAATTATAATTTATTTAAGATAATTTTAGATCCATAAATGTAAATGTAGCAAATTGAAATAAAGCAGTTTTTGTAGCATCAGAAAGTCATAAGGACTTAAAGATGTTCTATGTAAATTATACAAACATATAGGTTGTCTTTCTTTGCTATTTCCATCCGTTATTCAGAACACCAATTGGGTCCATGTTTCATCCGACCAGCTGTAGATCTGTAGCAAATCAGTCCTACTACATGATGCTGCCACCACCGTGTTTGGCAGATGGCACAAAGTTCTTGGGTTCAAAAGCCTCGCCTGGACTCTTTCAAACGTTCATTAAAGCCATATTGCTAAATTCCTGTCTTGTCTAAACAAGACAGGAAGTGCCCCCAGAAATGGCACTACAAGAATGCAGAGTCCCTTATTATTCCCTGTAATGATAAATGTCATGTTCTAAAATGCAGATAGTAGGATGGGGTGTTCACGGTAAAGGTGTCAGGTCCAAATAGGAAATAATATAACTAACTCAGGGTAACTACGGTAAAATCAAAGCTAAATTATTTGATTTAAGAAAAAATAAAACAAAAAGAGACGATGATACGCATTACAAAACCGACTTGTTTGTTTAAGCTGATTTCACCCGCCCCCACCCCCTATTCTGGTTCTACACTACTACTGGTTCTACCCAGTAGGTGGCAGTATTATACGTATTCGCTGTTTGCCCAAACAGAAAGAGGAGGAAGAAGAAACTCAAACTGAGAGCGCCTTTCTCGGCTGTTGCCCGCTACGTTTTTTAAACTCTTTTAACTTACAGATACAAGTCTCTGTAACGCGCAGAATGAAACCTTATCTACGTAAAAAACTGGATGAAAACACAGCTAACTTCAAGAGGTCTCTGGATCGAATAGCTGACAAGGTATGTTCGCGGAACTGGTTGATTTCTTAGCATTAGTTACCTTCAGAACGGTGCAGACGTGATGTTTGCTAATATTTGCATCTATTTAAACAGTATTCAAATCTGAAGGATACAGACGACATGCTAGAGGTGGACATCGACAAAATAGAACTGAAAAGTGAGTGAACTGTCATGTTTTTGACTAAGACTGTCTCTTCCCCCCGATTTAAAAGTGTTCGTCTTGACGCCACCTATCGGCGACTTACTGCTGTTGCAAGTCAAAACATTTTTTTTGAAATTGCTTATTAACTTTTTGGTATTACACAGATTACAGACATTTGACAAAGCGCTTTAAATTAGTTATTTATTGATAATACAATTTTACTAACTCTGAGGGTTTTTTTCTCATTGTGCAGCTCTTTCAAAGTATTTAACACAGTCCAAAGACAGACTCATAAAGTTGGGATCAAAGGTTTGTGATTTAGTCATTCATCAAATGCATGCGGTGTGTCTATTAAAATTGAATCTAAAATCTGAATTCTACCTGAATCCTCTCCTTTAGAGCCCGTCAGATCTAAACGATCACTCCTTCAGCTGTAAGTTTACATACCCCCAAATTAAACTGGTAATAAATGTTTGTTTGTTTGGTTTTTTTTTAATTTCCATTGGTTTATCTTAAAATATATTTTTTTTCTTTGCAGCATGTGTCGCAGCACACTCTCAGGTAAATATATTTGTAAATAGCTGACACTTCTGTTAAAAATATCTGTTATGGCTTAATTTGAAGAGTATGTTTTTCTTAACAGTTAAATTTGCCATGTAAAGCTGATGGAGCAGGTGACAACTGTGCCTCCTGCAGTGAGTATGCTAATGATGATAGCGGTAAGGAGACAAAAAGTTGCTACACTTTATTGAAAAATACAGTCACTGCTAAAGTGTTAATATCCCTTGCACTTTTCCATAATTTGTCACATTACCACCACAAGCTTCAATGATTTTTTTTTTTTTTTTGATGGAATTTTATGAGTTAGACTAAAGCAAGGTAGCTCATAATTGTGAAGGAGAAGAAAAATGAGCCGTGGGGGTTGAGAATTTTTTTTTCTTTTTCCTTTTTTTTTGTTACAAAAAAAAGTTAGGAGTTATACGTGCAGTCAGTCATAACTGCTAACTTTTTTTGTTTTCGCAATAAATACCATAAAATGTGATCAATTTCCAACCTCTCGAGCGGTTTAGTGGAAAATGGTCAAATTCTTCAGCTTCTAGATGCGCAAAGCTGGTAAAGCAATGCAGCAGTAAAGTCAGAGAAAGGGGGGGGGGTTTCACTCCTGGGAGGTAAATACAGAAGTTTAAAACCATGTCAAATCATTTTGCTTCCACTCTGCAATAATGCACCGGTTTCTCTTGGTCTATCGCGTAAAATCCCAACAAAATACACTGAAGTTTGTGGTTCTAATTTGACCACCCAGGCAGAAGTTCGAGGGGTGTGAATACTTTTGTTCCGTACTGCGAGGCTCTCCTGTTCCACTGTAGATGATGTTTGGTTTCTGTCTCAACATCCAGCAGAGGGAACTCTGAGGTCACTGGAGGAGAGCTGGAGGAACCCGTCGGAGAGCGAGCTCCTGCCAGAGGACCGAGATGAAGAGCTGCAAATGTCTCTGAGTAGTCGGTCCAACTCCCTGGCGGAGATCTACCCAACGATGGTTAGTCGGATAGAACGAGCCTGGCATCGACAGACCGTCTCTGTGGCCGCCAGCTCTGTGCTGAGGAGGTACCGCAGGTGGAGGCAGCAACCCAAAAGAAGCCTCAACACCACCTTTGACATCACAGCGAGACCTGCTGACAGGCACCCAAAATCGCTGACCAGCAAGAGGCTTCTCGGAGAGGAGTCGGGGAGTCCCGCAAAGAGGATGTGGACTGAGGCGACACCTCGTCCTGTCCCCCCGGCGCTGGCAAGCCTGCATAATGGACAAAAGTCTCCTGGTATGGCGAGGGGGGAAACGCTGAGTGGGGAAACGCTGAGTGGGGACTCCCCACGTTTCATCAGCTTCATGGACCTCTCAGACTCCGCTGAACCACAAGAGATTTCTTTGGATGAGACTTTCGTTGTGTCTGAGCTTTCGCCACGTACCCGAGCCCACCTTGGTGAGCAGAGCCCCGTCGACGCTGCCAGTCCTTCACGGCGTCCCTGCGCCACTGCGAACTCATCCGTGGACCCATCCTTCAGGCTTGGGAGACTTTCGGTTTCTTCACACTCACCAGAGGCCTTGACATGCGCACCAGAAACCGCCTGCGTGCCGCCGGCGAGGCCCGACATCTACGGCTCCCCGGTCAGGCAGAGTCCTTTCAAGGCAAGAGCCACGAGCACCCTCAGTAGGTCGCCTCTTGGATTTAACAGAAGCCCCAGAAAATATGACTGGGACTGTTCAAGAGAGCCAGTAAGGCCCAGATCACTTTCTACTTCCATGTCCTCTCCTTCAAAGAGGCCCGTTGTGCTGCTGAAGATGCTTTACCCCCAAGACTCCAGTCAGTCCTCCCGGCCGCGGCCCCTCTCGCCTCTGCCGAGCCAGGCGGCAAATTCCCAGCGCAGGTTGAGATGGAACTTCTCCTTCGACTCTTCTCTGTCACGCCCCATCTCCCACTCACCGAAGAAAGTGGACGAGGATTTCAGGAAGGTCTACCATAAGTTTGTGTGCCAGAATAAGTCCGCTGGCTTCGACGCCCTTCCCTGCCGTCTGTGTGGAAGAAGCTCTGAGGCCAGGAGGGGCCTCTCCTTCACATCCTTGGCAGCGCTCGCCTTGTCGCCCCACCGCTCCATCCTGAGGAAGCGTCACAGGGAGCAGAGGTGTGGCAGCCCCCCACAGTCCAAACGCCTCAGGGATGAGACCTACGCCTACTCGCCGGGGTCCAAGCGGCACAGGGATGAGATGCTGAGACGTTGCCTCTCTCATTCTGAGATGGAGCGCCCTCCCAGTGCCGTCCTTTACAGCCCCAGTAAACACAGAACCCAGGAATCTGCAGCATACCTGGAGGCCTGGATGGACCGGCACCATTCCCACTTCTCTTCTCCAGGTGAGCCCCAGTTAGGATCCGGCTGGTTATATGGCCGCATCGCAGTAAATTACAGTGTCATCGAAGTGCATTCCACATATTTCAGCTGATTTTTCACGAATGTGGCTTACAGCTAATGAAAACGTGAAAATTACATAAGTCTATAAAATAATGAATTTTAACACAGTTGTCCAGCCGACGGTCACAGACAACTCCACAAGGATGGTAAGCCACAAAAGGTCATTTCTAAAGAACCTGGCTAAACTATATAGAAGGAAAGTTAAGTGGAAGGAAAAAGTGTGGCAAAGGTACACCAGCAAAGCCCAGGCAAAAGTTTGGAGGAGAATCATGAGTCAGGGAGTGCAGCTGGAGTCAGTGCTTACTTAGCCACTAAACATTAACGTATCCAGTACACGGGCGACAACAATCACTTTCCCTGTGCTAAAACCAGAGGTAGCATCAGAGGTAGCTTACCTGGGCTAAGGAGGTAAAGAACTGAACTGTTGCTCAGTGGTTCAAAGTCCTCATTCAGATGAAAGTAAATGTGTTTTATCAAGTCCAAAAGTAGTGTAGCCATCTCCCAGGAGATTTTAGAGCACTTCATGCTTCCTGCTGCTGACAAGCTTTATGGGGATGCAGATTTCATTTTCCAGCAGGACATAGGATCCTCCAGCACTGTCAAAAATACCAATACCTGCTTTAATTGATATAGTGTCACTATGTTGGATTAGCCAGAAAACCGGTCGTCCTAACCCTCGCAGAGACTCTATGGAGCGTTGCCGAGATTAGACGAGACACCGGAACCAACAATGGAGACGAGCAGAAGGCCGCCATCAACAGCGGCCTGGGGTTCCTTGAATCCTCAGCAGAGCTCCAGGCTGATCTCTATCACCTGCTGGGTTTTCATTCGCTGGAAGCCACAAGCAACATAAACAGACGATAACATTTGAAGCAGGTCACTCAGTGATGTATCTGAAATAAGTTCACTTGATCTGTGTGTTGAAATAACGTTTTCTGCCTCTTAACAGGAGGTCCGCTGGAGAAGGAAACATTCGATGGCTACTCTCCCAGGTGATTTAAGTCCTACGCAGATGTTCGGGTTTTCCCTGATCAGCATCTTTAATTATTGACTTTTGCTTTTCCAACAGAAACTGGAGGTGAATCAAGACCAACAGGGACACGGCTGCAGTTGCTCCTGTGCCGAAGACCATTAACGGGTTAGTTACGTCTGAAGAGCGGGTGTAGCGTAGCTTTTAAAGCAGTCTGGCTGCAAGGCTGCTTTTTCTCTTTGAATCTTAGCCTGAGCTGTAGCGCATCATAGCTGAATCTGAAACATTTTCTGAATCCAGATGTTAATTATTGTTATATGGAGTTTCATAAAGCATATATTGTTCATCTTATTGTACAGTTTTATATTTGCCTTTATTAAAGTTTCAAACAGTTAAAACAAGTTGGCAAAAACAATAAATTCAAGTTAAAGACATTAAGTAAAAGTTTCATTTTTTTTGGTCTCCAGTGTTTCGTACACATTTTTATGCTGATATAAAAATGCTTGGAATACACAGAAAAAGCTTTCTTGTGAATACATTTGCTGTATAAACATACAAAGGAAACAAATACACATGAGCTTATTAGTGTTTAGAAAAGTAATCACACCATCCAGTGATTTAGGTAAAATAATAAAAATAAAAATAAAAGTTGTAAAGCTCAACTAAGCAGCATTTCAACTGGTTTAAAGTTGTGAGCAGAGACTAGAGAAAAAAAAGGCTGCGCTACAGTTCTGAAACAGTTGCAGTACTTCAGCTAAGACTGTCCTTCCCAGCTACCACTCAAGTTCGACTGGATATTTTCCAGTTAGACAGGCAGTGCAGTGGCCGACTCTCCTGTGGGAGTTGTTCCCGCGGCTGATGTTCTCTTTCTCCTGGAAGGAGGCGATGCCCTCCTGGACAGCGGATATGAGTCCCTCCACAGTCAGATACTCAACGCTGTCAGCGCCTGCGCAGCAGGAGTATAAGCAGAGACCAACATTTAAGCTGATGTGTTGTCAAGCAAACCAAAATATACTGTTTTCTGTACATTAAGCCTTACCAATATAACTAGCAATGTTCTTAAACTCTGTCTTGTTGGCGATGAGCTCCTCTTTGGTTGGGATGTTGATGCCCATGTAGCAGGGGAACTTGATGGGTGGAGACGCCACCCTGATGTGGACCTGACCAGCAAAGGATCAACATTTTATGTTCAATATCACAGTTTTGTTAATATTATGAATCATCACACACTGAAGTTAAACAGTGAATATTACATTTATCAACACAGGATGCCATCTATTTCATAACTAAACGTCATATCTCACTGAGACTGCCTGCACAGAAAGGGTTAACTGAAAAATAAATTATAATGTTTTTAAGATGGAGGCATCAATTTCAACCGTTTCTGCCTTCAATCCACTGAATTTTAAAACCAGTTTACAGCCACAAAACTGATATTTTTATAAAGATCTAAAGGAAAATTGTCATTTTTAAAGATTTTATTAGTATTGAGTTTCAAAATAAAGAAAAACATAAAACTTTAGCAAAAAGAGGATGGATAAATCTATGGGATGTTGATATTTGTGGAAAATGATTAAAAAACATCTCCCAAATTAATAAAACAGATATGAAAACATTACTGGTACTTTTGTTATTGTGTAGTGTGTCAAGTCGCATTGTGCCTCTATTTCAGCTTCCAAGCTGGATGTCCTTTCAAGTATTTTAGATATGCTGTCACTGCTCGACATGTTCTACGAAAAAAAAACAAACGAAACTGCTAATCGGTGAATTTTTCACGAATTTGGAGTCACTTTTCACAGAAACGTCAGTGAATGCTCAACGATGAATAGGCAGGGATCCATGGTCGTTGGTTTTAGCCAAAGTTATCAAGAGCCATGGTGGAGGGTCCAAAGAACCACAGGTCGCAGACCACTGCGCTCGTCCGACCGAGGGTCTTCAAATCATTTTTAGACCTTAAAAAGTTCTGTTCAGTTTAGGCTTAAATTTGTACGTCCATATTTTTTTTTTTTTTTTTAATTAATGTTTAATAATTTAGGAAAATACTTTCGGCTGCATCCGTTCTGTGTTGTAATTTTGGCCGAGGAATTTGGGCATTTTTAACCCACAGCAAACCTGCAGAGCTCATGCTTTAGGAAAGCAAACAGCCCCATCTGAAGGAATTTCAAGCCACACATTCTCATGATCTCTGTAAAAATAAATAAAACTGATTTATTGTGGGCTTTTGTTGGTTATCAAGATATCAGCTTCCTCTGTCATGTAAAACTGCATTTAACAAGCTTTAGCTTGAAATTGTGAGTTTATTGTACTGTTTGAAGGAAAACAGGAGTAAGAGAACTGAAGTCATACCAGAGCTAAAAACCTAAGTGTGGATTAAAGGTATATTTAACCTGCTTACAGTGGGGAGAACAAGCATTTGAATGTCTGATATCTGTAATTACAAACAAAGGCTTCTATGAAATGTTAAGTTTTGTTTTTCTGATGTATCAAATACTTATGTCATGCAATAAAATGCAAATTAATTACTTAAAAATCATATAATGTGATTTTCTGGATTTTTGTTTTAGATTCTGTCACTCAGTTGAAGAGTCCCTATGATAAAAACGAAAGACTTCTACATGCTTTGCAAGTGGGAAAACCTGCAAAATCAGCAGTGTATCAAATATTTCTTCTCCCCAGTGCATGTTATTTTATTGTAATTTCTTTAGATTTAAAATTTATTTCATAATGGTCTTTAAAAGAGGCCCTTCAAAACCCTTAAAATGACCTTTATAGAAACAAACAGAAACAACAACAGTGAAAAGCTGGTAACGCTTCGCTACATTCAGCTCCACAGAGCCAGCTAAAGGTTAACTTCCTTAGCATTAGCTGCAAATGGAGCCGACCAAAATAAATAGAAAACCCGCACTATAATCTAGTCTGCGCCACATCCCAGCAGCCGCTACAACTGAAGGAAACCAACCTCCGTTGCCCCAGATTCCCGCAGCAGCTTAATGATGGGGGAGATGGTGTTGCCTCTGACGATGGAGTCGTCAATAAGCACCACTCGTTTCCCTGCGAAGTTGTCGGTCAGCACCCCAAACTTCTTGGCAACTCCAAGCTGCCGCAGGCGGGTATTGGGTTGAATAAATGTTCTTCCGACATAGCGGTTCTTGCACAGAACCTCGGTGTATGGGAGGCCAGACTGGGAGAAGGACAACAGGGGAACATGCTTGTGAGTGTCGATGCTCTTTAGCTGGTGAGACGTTGCGTCTCTGAGCAGATAACTGGAGGACAGACCTGCTGAGCGTAGCCCAGAGCGGCAGGGGTAGCGGACTCCGGCACCGTACTGACCACGTCTACGTCTGTCGGCGCTTCTATGGCTAACTGGCGACCGCAGCGCTGCCTCACAGTGTACACCATCTGCCCTGCAGTACAATAATATTCAGTAATTCTGCAGTGAAGCTATACGCTTAGTGTTACGAATGCTAAAATATTCATACCTTCAAAAATGGAGTCTGGTCTGGCAAAATAAACGTATTCAAAGATGCAGAAGGCGGGCAGATCCCCTTCGGGGCGAGGAACGACGCTCAGAGACTTCACGCCATGCCTGGATAGCTGAACAATTTCCCCTGGTAAGACCTCCCTGTAATACCTAAGGTGGATGTGATCATTTTTGAAACTCGAAGCAATACAGACCAGAGTTGTAGAGAAGCACTGAAAAGCAACAAAGCTTACTTTGCTCCGATGGACTGGAAGCTGCAGGACTCTGATGACACAACCCACCCCTCAGTGTCCTCCTCTCCTTGCACATAATCAGGGAGCAAACAGTCAAGTTAATCATCCACCAGCAGCTATCTGACCTCTGACGACATCAAAACCTGGGGGGCTGACCTCTTATGAGTCTCCCGTAGTCAGAAAATGAACTCAGAGGGAAAAAAGTCTGATTATACCATGGCACCATAAATAAAATCTTTAAACATTCTGATCCAGTGTCTTCATTATAGATCTTCATCTAGCTTCCCACCAGTATGGATTTTCTTTGGTCAATCCTTCACTTCTCCCAGTTTCACAATACGAGTCCAGTCAATTCTCGGAGTAATCGTCCAGACCGGCACAAACAAACAGCAACGACTATTTAAATACCTGAACTGTGGAGCCTAGAGACGGGAACAAGCTTCCCTATGCAGAGGGGCCGGTTTCCGTAAGGGTCCCGCACTGCATAGATGACGTCTTTGAACATGATCAGCAGAGAGTAAGATGTGGGCGTTTCCGACATGAGGTTTTTAATCCTGCAATAAAAGAAATCTAAAAATCAGGTAAGGAAATAATGCAAGGAGGTACATTTCCACAGCATCCAGACTTGGTTGTCACCTAGCAACCCAGTCAGGTGTGTCCAGCTCCTCCATGGGTGGAGTCAGCGCCAGCAGCTGGGTGATGAGCTCGCTGTCTGAGCTGGTGGAGAGGCCCACTCCGTGGCGCATCACCTGCGCGACAAAGTTTAGGCTCGGTGCATAACATGCAAGACGTGTTCAAAGCTGTTGTTCTGCGAGGTTTTAATCGACTTAATAAAACATAAGCAGTGATTTAACAACTCAGATTGTCATACTAACAACTTCACATCAAACTCTGGTCTCTGTGAATGCAGTGTGGCTACAAACAAGTATCAAACTGGAATAAATAAGTAAAATAAATGTAAATAAACCTTAGAAAATAATAAAATGTATCTAAACCTCTAGCTTTAACTAATCATAAGTACCTTTACAGAATTAAAAAATGTTAACAGAGTGCATAAAAAAGGGGGCTGCCAGCAGAAGCAGAGGGTGATCCTCACCTTTTTCCGTAAGGCACGGGCATTAATCAGCTCTCCATTGTGCGCCACGGCAATCCTGCCGTGCAGCGTATCCACCACAAAGGGCTGGCAGTTCTGCAGCTCTGAGAACCCCGTCGTTGAATAGCGTGTGTGACAGATGCCAAGGTTTCCGTAGCGCAGTTTGAGCAGAGCCTCTGGTGGGAAAGCGGCGCTCACTAATCCCATGCCCTGAGAAATGCCAAGAGGGATCATTGTTTGCACAAATTGAAAAGCAATCGGCGACATGCCAGCGCGATGTCACATGTAGTGAAATCAGATGACAATTTGAGTGTGAAAAGGCCTCAAAGCAAACCAGGAGAGGCCTGGACGGCCATTAAAAAGGATTCTGGGTGAAGTGTTTACATGTCAACTGAGCATGAAGTGTGCAATCTGTTCGCTAAGAGTACGTGCTTGATGCATGTGTGAATTAAACTACTAAAATCACCTTGTGGCTTGTGTATGTAGGCAGACTGGATCCATTGCTTGTGACAATCCCAGCACTTTCCTGACCTCTGGGGAAACAAAAAGGAAAAATTGTCAGTCGACATTGTTAAGATGCAGTCCTGATAAAAGATTTCAACAAGACCAGACATGCTCCAACAAGCTCAGCTCTACGGCTCTAATAATGTGCCTTGAGGCGGTTTAAACCAGTTTGATTTCAGCAGTGGAGAAGAAAAAAGGAACCAGAGCTAGACGGAAAAAAAAAAAAAAAAAAAAAAAAAAACAGAACAAAAGAGCTTCTCAGATGTGGAGCTGCCATTCATGGAGAGTCGTCTTGCTGCAGTTTCAGTCCATTTACCAAGCTGCTTCTCAGATTACACTTGATCCCGCCCCCTCTGCACACAGCTTAAGCCAGTGGTGAGGCTGCTTTTCAGCAAGTAGGCGTTGCTTTCAGGCTTAACCGCCTGGTTGCCTAGGGAACCGGGCAGCAGAGACAAAAGGGGCCGAGGAAACGAAAACGTTTCCAGGTCAGCTCAAACATGGAGAGAGGAGCAGAGAGACAAAGAGGGGAAGACGGGGAGTTGGTGGAGGAGAAAGGCTCGATGGAGAGGCCGTGGGGGGAAGCAGAGGTGCTGGCTCTCGTATCAGTGTGGGATGAGGTTGGAGCTCAGCACGGAGCAGAGAGCAGGGGCACGTTTGAGTTGATTTCAGAGCGGCTGAGACGGCTCAGCGTTGTGCGCAGCTGGAGGGAGTGTCAGGCTAAGAGCAGGAGTCTGGGACTTCAGAGCAGGAGGGCTGACGCAGCAGCAGGCACATCAGCTAGCTTTGCCCCAGGACTGGATGGAAGGCCGGTGGAGGCCATCTACATCTCCTCAGTCTCAGTACCAATGAATGAAGGTAAATGTGGGGTTAGCACTGCCTAAAACAGTCAGCTTTCTTAAAAGAACAAGCATGTTAAACAAGTTTTTGCCTGCTTGCTCTAAAAGCTGAATTATTTCCCAAATCAAAGTTTAGACAAAGATAAAAGTTTCTGTACGTCTGCAGGAATGAAGACTCGAATGCATCCCAGTCTTCCTCTCCAACCAAACGTGACTGAAGAAGGCGGGCGCCACTGGACGGATGACGAAGTGCGGGCGCTGCTGTGCGTCTGGGCCGACCAGAGCGTCCGGGAGCGCCTGAAGAGCACGCTGCGCAACAAGTGCATCTTCCAGGAGATGGCCCGCCAGATGCAGAGGAAGTTCGGGGTGGTGCGCAACTGGAAGCAGTGTCGGACCAAATACAAGAATCTGAAATATGACTACAAGACGGCAAAAAGCGCTCACGCTGCCGCAGGCAGCGGTGCAGGAGGACCTGGGAGGTACATGAGGTTTTTTGAAGAGGTGGAAGCCATCTTGCTCAACCAGGGACTGGAAAATGGGACTGAGGAGATGAAGAAGAGGCTTTACAACGGAGACACGATAGCAGGGCGGCTCCAGACGCCGCCGGGCAACACGAGAGCCATCACCACGTCAGACAACGAGATCATCATTGAAATTGAAGATGGTGGGTATTTCTGATCAGCTGCACACCGTACGCTCAATTTCAAGAGAATTAATTTTTCTCTATTATACTTTCAGATGACAACAGTGATGATTATGATATTGATGGAGACACAGAAGCACAATGGAGAGGCACAGGTATGATCCAGTGTTTTAATCAAATTCACTGTGTAATTTGCACAGCCTGGAATATTACAAAACCTGATTTAAAGCGTTTTCCACATCTGGATGGGTATGGAGAAAGAAAACCGTAAATATTGATATTTCCCGCCTTCATTCAGCTTCACCCAACCATTGACCCCACAGCCATCCATCTATTTGTTAAAAATCCATCCATCATGCACTTATGTCCAAAATCGTACTGTCTATTCATTCATCTCCATAATGTATTATCTATACATCTGTCCATCATTCATCTGTTTGTCCACTTAACATTTATCAATGTTCATCCATTTATCCATCATCTGTTAATCAATCCATGCAATGGATCCATCCATCTCTCAGAATGATCTATCCATCCAACCAACTAGGGCTGAAACAATTAATTGGATCGATTATTAAAATAACTGTCAACTAATTTAGCAATCAAATAATCCTTAACCGGAGCATTCAGACTCTAAAAAGGCCATTTGCTGAAAAAAAAAAAAAAACAACACAGTCAGCAGTAATTAAACCAAACTGTACAAAAAGAATATAAACATTTTGCATTTGAGATGAAAAACCTTCTTTGACTGTCAATAAGTTTTACCTTGAAGTTCTCAAGCGAAAAAACAAGCAAACAAGAAACATCTCCTATTAAGCACCTCTTGCTATAACGGTTAATAGGTTAGTCCTGCACTGTGTTGATTCTAAGTCGAGGAGAAAGAGCTGAGCTTTTCACACGTTTATGTTAGAATTTTTGAGCTGCAAATGCATCCTTTGCTACAAACGATCAAGCGTACACTAAAGGAATGCCATGTTATTACATTTTAGGCAAGAAATGATTATTTCCTTATTTAAAAAAAGAATTTAATTATTTGTTTGATTGCGTTTTTTTTATGTATTTTTAATATTGTGGTTAAATGAAAAATCTGCAGAAAAAATGTTGGAATGTTAACATAGTAAATGTGTAAGAACCCTGAATCAATAAGTGATGTTTACTACCTCTATTCTTCACCACAGAGGCCCATCTGACACAAGCAGATTCCCCCAGCTCAGACCAGTTCCACGTGGTCACAGTGCCGGACACTGGCCGGAACTGGAGCGACCAAGAGGTGCAAGCTCTCATCCAGGTGTGGTCCGACGAACGTGTGTGCAAGCAGCTGGAGAGCTCGACCAGAAAGAGGGACATTTTCGTCCAGATCTCCAACCGACTCTTGCAGCAAGGCATTGAGCGGGACTGGAAACAGTGCCACACCAAGTACAAAAACCTCAAGTACCTCTACCGGTCCCTTCAGAGGAGCAAGACGGACGAAGCAGAGCGGAAACGCCTCATGAGGTTCTACGATGAAGTGGATGCCATCATGACGCACACCCCAAACGGCCCGCCGCGAGTTAGGGGGGCCGCCGACGCCTCGCATTCGGGCCCACTCACAATTCCGCAGAGTTGTGAGGAAAACCGTCGGGTTGATGCTTGTTTGGCAAAGACAAGCAGAGGAGCAGCCATGGAAGAGAAAACCTGTCATGTTGACTCGGGAATAATCACAGGCACTGATGATCTGAGGCTGCAAGAAATCAAGGAGCACCAGTCGGATCAACATCACACCCCAAAGAGTGAGCTGATCTGAATTTGTCTATTCACTATTAACAGACCTTTTATTCGTTAGTTAAACAAAAAACCATAAACATGAGACTCCACTTTACCCTCGATGTCTTCAGCCGTCTTCTTCTAAGAAGACAGCTAAAGACATCGAGACACGTTATTCTTCTAAGAATAACACGTTAGTTCTGCATTGCTCTAATAAAGTAATGCCTTCTACACATTGACCCTTAAATTCTACATCTACATAAGAAAGTTCAAACACATCCCCAATATTCCAGACTGGTTATTAAAATTGTGCACGAACTTATTTAAACATTAACAGTATAAATATAAGTGTTTAGAAAAATAGGAGTTACGATGGAGACTGTTAATCTGAGGAGCAAGACAAAACTACGTTTCTTAAATCAAGATTGAACTGCTTTATTTACTTTTTTCAATGTTTTTTTTTTTTTTTTTTTTTTTTTTTGCTGCATGATGCTTGCAGGCTCCTCTGAGACTCTGGCAGGAAAAGACGGCAACTTTTCCACAAACAGAGGGACGAAGAGAAAAGCTGTGGATCAAGGTTTTTAAAAATTCCTCCTTTCTCTTAACTGAGCATGTCACATGATGTCTCCAAATGAGCGAGGGCTCTGTCCCGTGATTTGCTACGGAGGCTGATAACGAGATTATGAGATTATGCTGATAACGAGAGGACACAGTTGTAGCAAAAAAAAAACCAAACAAACAAAAAAAAAAAAAAAACGCACAATGCAAGATTAGGTTGACTGTGACGCAAACTATGTATGAAGGACAGTGATGCTGATGCAACGATACAATAAAGTAACAGAAATAAGCCTCATATAAATGACATCACAGCATGCCGATGTTTTTACTTTCAGACTCCACTTACCAGAAACCAGCAAAACTACTGAACGCAGGCCGTGACTCTGCTGCTCAGCAGGAGGCACAGTGCAAAGAGGAGCAGGAGCATGTTCCCATAATAAAGATCAAATCCGTGTGCTCCATGGCCCATTCTAACTCACCCCCAAAAACACAGGTAATCTGTTAGAAATCAGTCTCACCTATGGTTAAACAAAAAAACAACTTCTCAAGCACTACAGGCAATTAATTCAAATATAGTGTGTCAATTCCTATTTCTTACAGTATTGTCTATACTATAAAATTTAATTTTGTTGAGTATTAGTCATTCGATTGATTTAAATTTAAATCACATACAGTCGTTTTTAAATGTAGCATTAAATAGTGGTTAAATTCTAACATTTACCTAAACATTTGAATTAGAATACAAGTGAAAATAATGTTTCAGCCAACAGTGATTCTCCTTCATTATGTCCTTATATGAGTTGTATTATGAGTGAATATATCAACACGGTAAAATTAAAGAACCGTGGTTGGTTGAAGGTGCAACAAAAGAAGAAAAAAAAGAGAAAAATTATGTGATCACTGCACATCTAGAGGTTTTTTCTATGGCTTACTTACATGTCCAATTAATGGAAATGCATTCAACCATCTCTAGTTTAAAATTGTACATATTTAGACTGACTGAGAAGGAGCCGCCCAGGGCATGATTTATCCTAGCACTGCAACTGCATCAAACCAACCTACTATGAAGCACATTTTCTTAATCCTGAGGCAATAAATAGCATATCTTGGCTTTTCTTTTTCTGTCACAGAAAAGAGTGAAATTTCACCAAAATTTATTACAATTTTATGTGTTAATAATGAACATAGGGTAATTTTATTTGCTCCTCTTTTTGAGATGGAATCAAACCAGGTGACCGAGATAATCCTAGAAACTTGTTAGAAATGAATTGACATTTTTAAAAAATTGTTAGAATTTGATTAATTAAATTTAAAGAAACAATCCAGCAACAACAAAAGTACAGATGGATAATGAAGGATTTCACTATAGTGCTTTTGAAAAGTGCACTGAAGAAAAACCCAGCCAATCCTACAGTTGTATTTATTTGGATTAATCACATCACAAAAAAAAAAAATAATAATAATAATTAATTTAAAAAAAAATTGACCTTGATAAGCTGGAATTAGTAAACACCTTTGGCAAATACATTTAAATAAATAAATATGAAGATTGGCATTAAAAGAAAAAAGACAAAATACAAATAGATGTGCTCAACACTTTTCAGGTGCCTTTTGTGACGTCACCAGATGTATACGCACGGAGAAGCTTGTTTTTGGAAGGACATACATTTAAATACCAATTCAAAGCAAAATAAAATATGATATGTTGTACTATATGTGTAATACTACATATAACGTGAGTTTGACGTATTTTAAAGAAAAATCTGAGTGGTAGCTTTAAGTGCACCATTAGAAACTGGAGAGAGCCATTAGCCAAAATAAGTTATCCACCTTTGCTCAAAGCAAACCTTCACGATGCTTACCTGTGCTGTAACGCCACTAGTCCCAGAGTGAGAACCTGAGCCACATCTAGCTCTGTGGGCCACACTCCGGCAGCCACACAGCCGAAAACCCCGCACTCCTCCCCGATACCGGACTCCTCAAACTCCATGCTGGCCCTGCCGCTGTGAGTCTAACTGTTACTCCGTTAACCCGACGGACTGTCTCGTGCTTGTTTGCCTGCGAGCAAGCAGTGAGCGCGTGCACGTGCACTGTTGAGTGAACACGTGCTTTGTGTAACACAACGTGGCGAACAAATAAAGGTCAGCGGACACCGTTTTTAACTCACCACCACGAGCCTGAAACACACTAATTCAATAGAGTTAAAAAAAAAAAAAAAAAAAAAAAAAAAAGTTAAGATGGTTTTCGCCGAAGGAAAAAAAAAAAACTTCGTAACTCTTATGTGAATCAACCCGGATTTGATCACAAACACACGTGTCTACTTTATCATTAGACCTGCTGACTCATGTTGATCGGGTTTTCTACAGATCGATTCTCTTATGGAACTTAAAAATGGTGGCAAGCCAAAGTTTTTCTCCTTAAAATAAAGTGTTGGAGCGTCCTGAACCCATGTGATTGCAAAACGCTGCTGTGATTGGCTGAGAGAGTCTGTGGAATGATGCGATTGGCTATCAGTGAACGTAAGACAGAGCTCGCTTTGCTCCCCTCTCGCGCTGCATGCCTGCTCGCCTCCCTGGTCCTGCACCTAACAACTTTCTTTGCCTTGTCGTCTAGGACAGTTTGGGATCGACCAACACAATGGCCTCCAGCACAGGTACTGCACGGAAATTAATCCATGCTTTAGTAGTTAAAATGATATCCGTTTGATTTCTCTTTTCATTGTGTGCTTTTGTGCGTGATTTCAGAGTTAAACATCGGTCAGAAGCTCAATGAGGGGAAAACGAAGCAGATTTTTGAGCTGGTGGACCAGCCCGGACTGGTTTTGGTGCAGTCCAAAGACCAGATCACCGCTGGAAATGCTGTAAGGAAGGATCAGATGGAGGGCAAGGCTGCCATCGCCAACAAGACGACTTGCTGCGTGTTCAAACTGCTCCAGGAATCTGGTGAGGACTTGGTGAAGTTCTGGTGCTGCAGGTTGAGCTGCAGCGTGAGCTGGGACAGATGTGTCACGTTTGCCCTCAAGCAAGTTTCACTCAAATTCTTTAGTACATTGTAGGATTGTGTCCGTTACACCCCCCACCCCTCTTTCCCCCCTTTAGCAGTTATTCTCTCCCACAGTCTTAAAAAGTTATATTATCTGATTACTAATGGACATCACAGCTGGTCTGATCAAGAGGTCAGTAAGGTGACCAGTTAAAAAAAAGAAGCCCATCTTTAATCTGTTTGCCCTCAGTTAACAACATTTGGATCATGCTGCTCTCTGTAAAGAAAAGGAATTAATTTATCCCCAAATCACTCATTTTCTCTGCCTTCACACAGAAGTAATTGGCTAATTTTCAGCCATGTGCCTCTTGAGACTGGTGTGTGTAAATCAAGCGCCAGTGAGGTCCGTCTTGTGACTTTCTTCTCATAATTCACCAGAACATGGCCAACCACATTCTAATTAACCTGAATTAACTCTAGGGCTGAAGCCTGTCTCTAAACTGCTGATGGCTTTTGGACGTTCTCTCTGTTAATGCAGTCAGCCATTAAATTCTTGTGTTGATGCTGGAGCCATTTTATTTTATCATCTTTGTTAACCAATAAAGGCTGGAACTTTATTGGTGTATTTTATAAGTCATGAATGACAAAAGAAAATTCCATTAGATCAGTCCATCCACTCACCCAACCATGCCACTCATCCTTATGTTTTTGGCCATTCTTCCATCCATCTAAATAATAGGATGGCCAGTTGGAACTATCCATTTGCACAGCCGTTCGTTTAACTTGTCCACACAGTTGTTCATACAGCTATTAATGTATTCAAGCTTTGAGTTTAATTCCTAATGTATCTGCACTGAATTGCTTGAACTTTCGAAGTTGTACTCTAGCTAAAAAAATGTGGTCAAGAAAGGACTGAGAATCCTCCTGTTACTGAGTCTGGAAAAGTATAGTATTTGGACATTAAAAATGTGTGGAATACTTATGTTATTCTTTATTATTATTCCACAGTTATTCCTAACTGTAGATCTTCCTGAATTATTACATTAGAACTAAAAGAATGAAGGAGAAAATGCATTTCTAAAGTCCAAACTGAGGCTAAGTTTGAGCGGATTTCTTAACACCTGTCTTGTTTTGCAGGCATTAAGACTGCCTTTGTGCAGCAACATTCAGAGACTGCGTTCGTGGCTGCCCACTGTGAGATGATTCCCATTGAGTGGGTGTGTCGCAGGGTGGCGACTGGGTCCTTTCTGAAGAGAAACCCGGGGGTCAAAGAGGGTTACCGCTTCAGCCCCCTGAAGATGGAGATGTTCTTCAAAGTAAGCGTGAAGGCTCACAATGATTGAAGTCAGCCGTCTCTAAGTGGGTACGAGCTCAGTGGCTTTTGTTCTGTTTAGGATGACGCCAACAACGATCCTCAGTGGTCCGAGGAGCAGCTGCTGACGGCCAAGTTCAGCCTGGCTGGGCTCTCCATTGGTCAGTGTGAGGTGGACATCATGAACCGCAGCACTGTGGCCATCTTTGAAATTCTGGAGAAGGCTTGGGCAACTCAAAACTGCACACTGGTGGACATGAAGGCATGTAGTCCTCTTTTGCCCCCTGCTGGCTATTTACTTTGCAAACAACACAACTTATTTTATTTCTTTATTTAAATATCTGTAGATTGAGTTCGGCGTGAATGTTAAGACACGAGAGATTGTTCTTGCTGACGTCATCGACAACGACTCATGGAGGCTGTGGCCAGCTGGGGATCGGAGCCAGCAGAAAGATAAGCAGGTCAGGGATTGTAATCGTCTGTATTTTAACACACTTCAGTGAACTGTGAAGACTAAAATGTTTTTTTTTGTTTGTTTGTTTTTTTTTTTTTCCCCCAGGTGTACAGAGACCTGAAAGAAGTTACTCCAGAAGCAATGCAGATGGTGAAGAGGAACTTTGAGTGGGTTTCTGAAAGGGTCCAGGTAGGATGTGCTTGAGCAATGCTTAGTTTGGTGTTGGTCTTCTGAGTTCATGCGGTGTGCTTAATGTGGGTATTGATCGCCGTATTATCTAGCTCCTCCTGGAGTCCCAAGCCAGCGGCAGGGTGGTGGTTCTGATGGGCTCCACCTCTGATATGGCCCACTGTGAAAAAATCAAGAAGGCCTGTACCTCCTATGGACTCCCCTGCATCTTGAGGGTTACCTCTGCTCACAAAGGCCCAGATGAGACCCTCCGCATTAAAGCAGAATATGAAGGTGTGAATCGTTTGTTTAATTAACATGGTGGTTAACTGAGTGGTGTTTTTGCCCAATCCCTCATCATTAATGTGTGTCCCTCCCCTCCGCTTGCAGGTGATGGGGTTCCCACCATATTCGTGGCTGTAGCTGGCAGGAGTAACGGCCTGGGGCCGGTCATGTCTGGAAACACTGCTTATCCCGTCATCAACTGCCCTCCTCTCACTCCAGACTGGGGAGCACAGGATGTCTGGTCATCCCTCCGTTTGCCGAGTGGTGAGCACAGCTCTTAGTGTCCTGTCTGCTTTACCGTTAGCGGGAGGCGAGTTGATCCATCACAGCCGCTAAGCTTTCCTGTGTTCCATGTCCTCCACAGGCCTGGGCTGCTCCACAATCCTCTCTCCTGATGCTGCGGCTCAGTTTGCAGCGCAGATCATCGGCTTGAGCAACCACCTGGTGTGGTGCAAGCTGAGGGCCTCCATGCTCAACACATGGGTGTCTCTGAAGCTTGCTGACCAAAAACTACAGGCCTGCAGCCTCTAAGTAGCTTAGACCAACTTGTGCCCTACACCCACATCATGCCTTTGTTTGTCCTTGAACTGTAGATCTTCCTGAATCATTCCATTAAAACAAAAAGAACGAATAAAGTGCCCATTATTTTGTCTGTTGAATCCATCAACTTCATCAGGAAAAAGTTAAATGCATCATTAAGTGTAAGGAAAATGATATAAGGTTTTTAATCCTCTTACAAATAAGATGCAATGGAGAGGGTCAGTGAAGGAATATAGGGCCTTACAACGTGCGTAAGGTCTTTGGTGGCGTCTGTAATTTGTTTGCTTATTAACCATTGAGCTGTGCATCACTTTGAAGCAGATTTGAAAATGATACATGGACTTTCATGTATGTTGTTTTGCTGCAGGCCCCTTTTGGGGAATCAGTTTTGCAGATCGTGAGAAGCTTTTTTTTTTTTTTTTTCCAAAATAGCTCAAGCTCAGTCAGACTGGAGGAAGAGCATCTGTAAACATTGATTTGTCTTGCCAGAGATTTTCATTTGGGTTTAGGTCTTGACTTTTAACTGAGTCGTTCAAGCATGACTTGGATCTAACCCATCCCATGGTAACTGAAGCTGTATGTTTAGAGTTATCCTGCTGGAAGCTGAACTTCTGGCCTAATGTTGGGTCTTTTTTCAGCCTATAACAGGTTTTCTTTCAGTGATTTGTGTTTGGTTCCATCCATTTTCCTATCAGCGCTGACCAGGTTCCATGCCTCTGAACAAAAGAATCCATGAATGATACTGTGAGGAGTGTGTGTGTGTGTGTGTGTGTGTGTGTGTGGCGAGTAGTAATTGGACTTTTTCTCTGATTAATGCTCTTTTCTCCCAGGCTGTCTGTTTAGGTGGACAGCCATGCCTTGGTTGATTTGTAATTGTGCTATAGTTTTGTTTTCTAACAACTAACTGGTCTTTCAGGAGACATTCAAAGCTTGGGTAGTTTTCATAACCTTAATTCTGGCCTGTCTGTGTTCTATCCTTTTGTTGCTTCTCTGATTAGTGCTCTCCTCGTCTGACCTGTCACTATTGGTAGGTTTGTGTTTATGCAGTGCTCTTTCCAATTTTCGAAATACAAACTGAAGTAGCTACCCCGTAAGATGTTCAGAGTTTGGGATGTTGTTTTAAAACTTAGCCTGCTGTAATAAGATTAAATTACAGACTATTTACTAATTAGGTGATATGGGAATTGGTTGCAAAAATAGAACTCTGTATTATGATTACAGAATCAGAAGAAAAATGCTTTCAGACTAATTTGTATACTCTTCACTTAGACAAATGCCCATTTTTGGGGGTTGTTCTCCCAGTTTCTCATAGCTGCTGTGTAATTTGTTGTCTCTTTATCCTTCTACATAATGTTGCTTTTCATGCATTGCCTTGAAAAAAAAAAACAGTTGACAAATATTTTTCCTCCTCACTGCTCGTGGTAAAACTCCCACAACACCATCTGCATGAAACCTGGTTTGCACTGAGTATCACTACTGCTGCTAAAAAAAAAACAAAAAAAAAAAAAACAAAAAAACAAAACACTTTGGTATAGCTCTATCTGCTGTGTTGCAGGACTTCAGATCAACCGCAAGAGGGAGCTTGAGGCCAATCTTTCTTGTGCAAAATCTTAACCTTTCATTTCATTCCAGTAGTTTGTAGCCAAGAGAATGAGTCATGACTACTGTGCCACCATTTTTTTTTCTTTCTTGTATTTCTCAGCTTTTCTTCTTGATTAAAAAAGAAAAGTATAATGGTCTAGGATGTGCAAAATCTTTGCGTGTGTGGGTGGCCGTGGGAGGACAGAAGTAATGTGGGCAGAGTGTGGTACAGATGAGTGCATGAAGACTGAAGAAGAAGAAAGCTCTTAATTTTTGAAGATACGTTTTGTCAAGGATTTGAAGTCTGAAAATACAACGTAATCACCAAGAACTGGCCTCCTTATTCCCTAACCGATATAAACTGAAGCACTGAGACCAATCCAAAGAGCTAAAGTGGACATAATGTCCAAGTCTCTGTGACTCCAGGTTTCCTTGACAACAGTAACATGGCAACAGTCAGTCTATATACAACAATCTGCTTTTCTTTTGCATCTCCTGCCTTGCTGTTACTCTGTGGATCTCTTTATTTCCCATCTGTCCTTCATGACTATGCTGTCATCATGGATACAATTATAGCTTTAAAGAAATGAACACAACATGAGGTCTCACCCAGGAAAAGGTTATGAATATCTGCAGAGATGCCTTTATGCTGTGTTTCTTTGATTACATCTCATTTGCTCAAGGTAATAACCAAACTCTGAGATAAAAAAAAAAAAAAAAAAAAAAAAAAAAAAAAAAAAAAAAAAAAAAAAAAAAAACTCGAGGCCAGCATGAAACAACCTTTTGAAGACTCAAAAAACCAATTTATTTAGCTTTTAAAGCTGTGGCAGTTAGGTATCACATCTACAGCTTATTTACACTGGTATTTTTCTTTGTTTTATCTTGTGTACAAAATTTTGCCATCATTGTATACTTTGACATCGTAGCTAACTTTTTTTTTTCCTTCTCCTGTGCATGATGATCCTTCAAACCATACTGCAATACCTTCCTGTTGTTTCTCTGGTAAATTCGCACCCCCTCTGCCATTCACATCCTACATATTTGTCCACTAAGTGCTGCATCACTCCCTCCTCCGTTCTGTTGCTTTACTACATCACTTCAAGTTATTTCTGCTAAACGATCAAACTATTAAACTCCTGGATGCGTGCGATCACAGCGCCCCCAGGTCATGGCACGAGCGGGACTTCTGTCTCAGGAACTTGCCCATTTCTCTTTCCCGCGGGTAACGGGGCATCAGGCTGGTGAGGAAGCGTTTAGCACGTGAGGTGATGCTTTCTCGCTGACCTCCTCCGCACATGTCCTCTGCGCTGGATCCCGGGGGCCACGGGGGCTGACCTCTGGCTAGTCGCACGGCGGACTCCAGGAGCTCCGGCGTGCGGTGATCCAGAGAGGCTGAGATCTCCAGATACAGACAGTTATAGAGGGCAGCGCTGGACATGGCCTCTGGTGGAGGGGACGGAGACGACAGGGACAAGGTCAATAAAGGAATGTCTCGCATCTTCAGAGCAAAGAATCTTAGTGTCATCTGTTTAACAGGTTAATGTGATAACAGTTTTATAACTATAAGGCTGAGAGTCTTGTACAAAAGTGTTTTGCAAAGGTATTCATAAGCCTTCAACTTTATCACATTTTTTTCCCACTTTACAACCACGAACTTCAATGTGTTTTATTAGGATTTTATGAGGCAGACCAACACAAAGTAGTGTATGACTGGGATGTGGATGAAAATGACGCATGGTTTTCATAATTCTTTACAAATGTAAAGATGAAGTTATTTCTTCAAAAAGCCGGCTTTCACTGCAGTTAATGCTGCAAGTTATTAACATCTTTACCAGCTTCATACTCTGGAGACTGAAGTTTATGTCTATTCTCCAATGCAAAAGAGCTTAAGCTCAGTCAGACTGGATGAAAAGTGTCTGTGAACATCATTGTCAGGCCTTATCATGGAATCTCTATTAGATTTAGGTCCGGGCTTTGACTTGGCCATTGTAACATACATACAGTATATATTAGAATCATTCAAACCCCCCCCATGGGATGTTTTATTGCTTTTACAAATTATGATCAACAAAATCTGGCTTTCTGAAAAACAAAATGCAAACAAAAAAACCCTTTAATGTCAAAGTGAAGACTGATTTCTAGAAAATAATGACAATAAAATAAAAAATATTCAACATAAAATAAGTGATTGCATAAATATTCACCCCTTTAAAGAGACTGACCTAATTCAATAGAGGTCCAGCCGATTGACGATAGTGGTCTCACAATGAGCAGAATGGAGATCACCTGAGTGCAGGTCCATTCACTAGTTAATCAGTATTCCTGGCTACCGTTACAGCATGAAGACAAAAGAACACTCCAAGAAAATCAGAGAAAAGCTTATTCAAAGTTGGATACAAAAAAAATCTCTAAATCATTGAACATCCCCTGGAGTTCAATTAAATCCATCATCAAGAGATGGAAGGAATGTGGCCCATGTGTAAATCTGCCTACACAAACTGAGCGACCGTGAAAGAAGGAAACTAGTGAGAGAGACCACCAGGGCACCTATGACTACACTGAAGGAATTACAAGCTTCAACAGCTGAGATGGGAGAGACTCTGCAGGCAACTGTTGCAAGGGTTCTTCACCAGTCAAAGCTTTATGGGAGAGCAGCAATGAGAAATCTACTGCTGAAGAAAACTCATATCAAGGCTCAACTAGAGTTTCCCTAAAGGCACGTGGGAGACTCCATGGTCAAATGGAGGAAAGTTCTTTAGTCTGATGAGACCAAAATGAGCTTTTTGGCCATCAGACAAGACGCTATGTTTGGTGGACACCAAATACTGTATTTGTGTGTTTATCACCACAAACACACCTTCCACACTGTGAAGCATGGTGGTGACAGCATCATGCAGTGGGGATGTTTCTCAGCAGCGGGGATGTTTCTCAGCAGCAGGCCCTTCACAGCTTGTAAAGGTGGAAGGTAAAATTAATGCAGCAATGCATAGGGAAATCCTGGAGAACAATTTGCTTCCATCTGTGAGAGAACTACAGCTTCAGAGAACATTTATTTTCCAGCAAGACAACAACCCGAAGCATCCAGCTACAGCTACACAGAAGTGGTTTGAAGACAACAAGATGGATCTTCTGGAGTAGCCTAGACCTCAATCTGATAGAGAATTTGTGGTTGGACATGAAAACGGCTGTTCATAGCTGATCCCCTGAACAGTTTTGCAAGGAGGAATGGGGTAACGCTGCAGTGTCCAGATGTGCAGCCTGATTGTGACCTATCCACACAGACTCCATGTGGTGATTGCAGCCAAATGTGTATCTGCCAAATACTGACTTAAAGGGGGTGAACTATTATGCAATCCTTTATTTTTTGTTCAATATTTTTAATTACTTGTCATTATTTTGTTGAAATCAGTTTTCACTTTGATATTAAATAGTTTTTTTATGTACAATTTTTTTTTTCAAAAAGGGCAAAATTTTGTTTATCATGACTGACTTGTAAAAGCAATAAAAGGCTAAATCATCCAAGGTTGGTGAATATTTTTATAGGCACTGTATGTGTTGCTCTAAACCAATTCCTTGTAGCCTTGACTATACTTTTAGCAGTGTTGTTCTGCTGGGAAGTAAACCTCTGCCACAATCAGCTTTTTCTTCCAAGCTTGCTCTTTTATCACTACTAATAACTGTTCAGTCAGCAGATTCTCCCACCTGAGCTGTGAATCTCTGCAGCTCCTGCAGAGTGACTATGGGAACCTTGGCTGTTTCTCTGATTGATGCTCTCCCTGGCTGGCCTGTCAGTTTATGTGGACGGCCATATCCTGGCAGTTTGCAGTTGTGCCATGCGCTTTCCATTTTTGAATGACATATTCAGTTTAGGCACGATGCTTAAAAATTCTACTGGACTTTTGTCCTGAAATTAGGGTGGAAATCAACTGACCAAGCCGAGCAGGAAGTTATTACTCCTAAAGATAAGACCTGATATGAGGAGCACATTCAGACATTGAAAAGAAAGAGGCTTTGAGCTGGAATCACGTTAGCTTTAGGAAGCAAGCTAACTTTTTCATCACCATGCTAATCTAAAACCCCACAAGAAAGACAATAGAAAAAACACAATCATGTAGAAACCTTGCAACAGTCAGCCAGTACATAATATACATGATTTAAAAACTTAAAATATGAATGTACAGAGTATGTACAGCACTGGATTAAACAGAGGCAGACTGGGTGGACAGAGTGTCAGTACTCCAAGTGAGTTAGCTTGGATCTTTAGTGTGTTTCAGAGGCATTTTGTATCGTATTTGAAGAAGGACATTTTCTTTTCAAGCAGAGACAATATTGCCTGTCTGATTTTGCTGCTAACTGCAGATATTTTGGCACTATTTGCAGCACAAGCAGCACATTATAATCAATATAACCTACCTCAAAGACCCCAGACAGTTGTTACATTAAGAAGCTTTACATAATAAACAGCGCAGTCATATCCCACAGTAGGGTGCCTGGTTGTTGATTTCAAATGTGACATTCTGTGCCTGTGCTTGTTCATGTGTAAATCTGGTAGCTGTGGTTTCATGTTGAAAAAAAGTGCCCCATATCTCTGTTCTACTTTTGGATTTCAGGACATAAGCTCATGAAATGATCCCATAGCTCATAGAACCACATTAGAAGCAATAACTTGTAAAAACTTCAGTCAGGCTGAGGTCTGAACTTTGACTGAGCCATTGCAACACTCTGATTGTTGTCTTTTTTCCACATACACTGCATCCACAAAGCATTCATGGAGCTTCACTTTTTCCACATTTTATGTTACAGCCTTAATCCAAATTGTATTAAATTAATCTCTTTTCTCAAAATTCTACACACAAACACCCCATTATGACAATGTGGAAATTTTTTTTTTTTTTTGCTGCCCTGAATATTTTCCATTTGTGAATAATCTCTCTCACTGTTAAAAAAATCAACTTGTAATTATTTGCAAATGCTCTTATAATACTTTCCAGGCTGATGGGCAGTAGAGCTCACCACATTTGCTTAATTAATCAATTTATAGGGTCCACTTACTTTATAAACCCCATGCTGCTACTTTCCCTCTCAAATCTTATAAAGTAACAAGAGTGTAATTAGTTTTTCACAAATGTCTTTTGCATTTTTTTTATTTATATAATGCACACCTGAAGTTAAATTGAAATAATTTAAGAAAATTGTTAAAGACATTTATATTACTGCATTCATTGATACATAAAACACTAGAATAAAAATGGGGGAGTACTTTCTTTATATTTTGACTGCACTTACACTATTAGGATGTTGTTGACATTAGTGCCAAAAGTATTTATAAAAATTGATGTGATGTTTAACCTTCATGTAATGGAGCTAATAACACACTCTGTCACACAGCCTGAATGCTGTTAAAGTGTTATGAATGTGAAGAGGCAGCACACTCACTACGAACGCTCTTCAGCTCTGACTGTAATTGTGGCACTCTCTGCACTCCCACACTGCGATGAGACATGCATTTTACATTTACGGTTGTGTTTACTGCCATTACAATAGCAGGAAATTCCACCACCTGGGGTGAGAGCAACAGCCACAAGCAAAACCACAGGAGAGGCGAGAGAAAAGGGAAGGCGGGGAGGACGGAGACTCGGTGCTTCCACGCACCTTGAGCAGTGACCTCACGCGAGCGAACGAGGTCACTCTTGTTACCGACGAGGATTATGGGAGTCTGAGGCTGCGTCTCTCTCAGGAGGAGTCGGAGTTGGGCCGTACGGTGGAAACTGCGCCTGTCAGTCACAGAGAACACCAGGACACACACCTCACACTGGAGAGCCGACAGGTCCTGTGGGAAAGAAAAAAGGTGGAGACGCAGTCATTTACAGCATCTTAGACACTGAAACACCTTGCAGTTCAACAAAATAGGAAAAAAAAACACACAGCTGCCATGAGGAATCCCCAGGAGCTGCTACTTTATGGAATGAGAATGTCTCAGAAAAACAGAACAATGTATTTCCCATCAGACAAACCTCAGTGTACAAACACAGGTGCTGCTCAGAGAATTCCAAAGGTTTTTGAGAAATACAAGCGCTGATTATCCATCAAGCTTCTGTGGCCACGAAACCGTCCAAGTTTCATTCATCTTGCTGTTGATTTGAGGTGAAGTTGAAATATTTGGATGCAGTCCTCCTTCTTCATCATTCTATCAACTTTGTGCAATGTGCCATTAACACTGGCAGTGAAACAGACCCTCAGAATGATGCTGCCACCACCATGCTTGACAGTTGGAGCAGTGTTCTTTGGTTTGAAAACTTCAAATTGACTCCTCCTCATATACTTCGTGTAATTGTGGCCTAATAGTTGAGAAAACTGACCAATTTAAATGGCAATTCAGTCTAAAAAGAGTGGTCAGATATCCAGACAGAACTACGCCGGGAGCTTAATTAAGATCCTGGCATAGTTCTGCCTGGATATAGCTCTCGCTGCCTGTTATATCAGTGTATTTGAGCCTTAATGTATAATTTTGACCATGTGTGAACTAAAAAAAATCTACCATTAATTCAAACCTCTTCATCAAATTATTGTTTGTGCATCATTAAAGGTCCAAAATTAATAAGACATTCATGTTGATGATGAGTGTAAGTAAACTTCTGAATGAAACTGCAACTCCTGTAACTATCTATGAGAAACTAACCTCTAAAAAAATTCCTGAAATTAAAAAAAAAACAACAACTATTTTAGTCAGTGCTGTCATTGCCCCTTCTTTGTTCTTTCTTTTATGAAATACATGTGCATGAATAAGGACCAGAGCAGACCCAAGGCATAAGCACACCAAGCAGTTGCTTGAGGCTCAAAAAACCAACACGGAGGTCCCAATGACTAATAACCCAATCATTCAGGTAAGGTTTACAATTGTACCTTTTTTGTACAAGTAATACATTAGAGGTAATGAAGTCTTTTTTAAAAATAAAATGCTTGACAAGATTAGCTTTTTTTTCCAAGTAGTAGGGGTGTGACAATACATCCAGCTCACAAGAGAAGATTTTTGCAAAATTTTGTGGATAACTAAGTATTCAATTGTGTAAAGACTTCCTAGATTACAAACCGTAGAATCAGTAATCCGTGTGCAATAATTCATTCCAGGTTTAAGTTGTCCATATATTGATTGCCTTTAGCTTGTCTAATTCAAATGTGGATCCAATGCTAACAATGCCCTCACACCCAACCCCGCAACACCACCTATTCTTTCCTACAAAGACTAAAGAGGTCATGAATTTCAAATATGTGTTTTATTGAATTGTTTAAATCATTGTTGATCAAGTTCAGGTTTTACCTCTTTAAATATTTTAAATTTTCAACTAGAGATGAACAACTGTAGTCCAGATTCCGTAAAAAAACAAACCAAACAAACAAATAAAAAAACAAAAAAAAAAACAAAAAAAAAAACCGGTGAAATGGCCCTTTAATTTGGCAAAATGGGAAGCTCTAAAGCGCACACCAAATTTAGCATTAACTGCTATCACTTAGCCATACACTGCAGAACAAAGACTATTATAATAGTGGTTATGTTCAATGTATAATACATAAATGATTGACCATGAATAACATAAAGGGGGTATTAGCTGGATGTGTTGATTTGCGGTAGTTAGAAGGGCCCCAAATTAAATTCTATTCAGGGCCCCACTGCTAAGCACCACCTAAACCCAAGCTTTGCAGTCTAATGATAAGCATGGACAGTGTCTCGAACCTCAAATCTGACTCCCATTTAAGAACTGCCACACCAAAAATGATGGACTGCAACACAAAATCATGAGTCTACAGTATTTTCACACATCCGTCTAAATCAGAAACGTTAATGCAGTCAGCTGGCACTCCCAGCCTGTGGGCGGCTCAAGCCAACATTCACACAGACGCCTCTGAAACGTACTCGAGGGAAAAGAGGAAGAGAAATGCAAACAAGCCGAAAGCAAGCGCTTCTTACTGGAACAGATGCACATGCTGCAGATTTACTGTCCTCTTTTTTTTTTTTTTTTTTAGTCACGACGCTTCTCCAGGCAGGGCAATTATTTTTGCCATCGTGCTGACGAGAACAAAACATGAAAAAACAAAAACAAAAAAAAAGCAAAACAATGTTCTCCAGGTACAGAATGGGAGCAGGTTTCACAACACTTGCTTATACATGCAGCAAGAATATTCTGTATAGGACATTATTATTTGCTTTTTTTCTTCTTAGATGCCTTAATATTTGTACCAGCAACCGGTCAAAAGTAGTGTGCATCCTTGGGTGAGCTCAAATTAAAATTTGTTTGGTGTTTGTTTTGATTTCTCCAATCTGCAAATAGGGTGTATTTTTATCCTTCACTACATCACAAAGCTCCTCAAGCAAAGGAAATAAAAGTGGAAAGGAAGCTTCTCCCTTTCCAACCCAGGATTTAAGTAAAAAAAAAAAAAAAAAAAAAAAAGGTACAGAGCTCATATAGGTTACAGCTGCAGAGAAGTCTCTGCGGCCTAATGAGGAAGCTGGGAGCAGAGAGGACCCTGAAGTGTTGTTTGGCTCACCTGTCTCCAGTTGTCATAGATAATGATGGTGCTCTCCTCATCATCCACACTGACTGTGCGCACATAACCCTCCCCTAAGGATAAGGACAATATGGTTAGCTCTCAGATGAGACACACTGTTATTTATTTACTCTCTGTGCGATGGCACTATACAGGTCGACCCGCATCTACATTAATCTTGTCATAGCTTTGTACCATCGGAATCCACTGATGCAGTCCGGTCCATGTCGCCGGCGAAGGCGAGAGCCAGGGAGGACTTCCCAACTCCGTTCTGACCCAGCAGGGCGATCCTTAATGGCCCGTCATGCCTGCCCTCCACAGAGACGATGGGAGTGTCCTCCAAGGCTGGGCTGAAACTGAGCGGTGAAGGAGAAGGCCCGGCAGCTCCTGAGGACCAGTCAACGTCATCGTGAACAGCTTCTTCTCGTCTGAGCTGATGCTTTATTGGCAGAGGAGTGCTTCCTCTGCGGACCGTGGGGGTGCTGGGCAGAGTCATGCTGTCACACTGCACAAAATACACAGGTTGTGTCAAACATGTAACATTTTCAAATAAACCCTTCCTCTCACATCAAATGAGTTCCAAAGCTTTCTTTCTTATGTGAATATGGCCTCTCATAGTCTAGGGACTTGCAGAAAAAAAACAGATCCAAGAAACCAAAAACTCCAACAATTTTAAGACATGATTACAAAACTCACACATTAAAAACGTGTGAATTTTGTCTCTTTTCTCCTTTGTCACAAAAGTCCTTCTTGTGGTATCAGTTCCAAAACAGCAACAATAAAAATACACCAAGCAAGAAAGACAAGAAAATTTGTGTATGGCAGATTATTTCTTTGTTGTAACAATGCCTAGTGGCAATAAATCTTAAGCAATTTAAAATCTTGTTTATTTCCATTTAAATGGTCCCACATTTGTAAGGAGATCATGGTTTGAGCAGCAGAGTTGACTATGTGGGTTGCACCCATTAAAGACTTGTCAAATCCTCTCTGCCAATGCCAAACAGCTTCTTCTGCTATTGACTCTTGACTCTTGCTATTGACTCCCAGTATCGATCCGATAATTAAAACTGGTCCGATATTAACAACCGATGCTTATTTTATTTCCGTCTTGTTACCATTTGTGTATCTGTTTCAGCAGTGGGACGAGAGTGGGTTGGCCATGTGATATTTGTTTTGGTAATGTGATAGTGATGCAGCAGAGGATTATGGGGTGTTTAACTAAAGCAGAGAAGCAATGTAGGTGGTGTGGTCGCTTTTACACGGTGTTGAAAGTGTTGGGAAATACTTTTATATATATATATATATATATATATATATATATATATATATATATATATATATATATATATATATATATATATATATATATATATATATATATATATGTCATATGTCATATTGGTAAATATTGGTTATTGGCCATAACAGCAATATCAATATCAGATATCAATATTGGCTCAAATTTTCATGTTGGGACATCCCTAATTGTAAGTGAGAAAAAAAGGGAGAAATGATTAAACAAACTTATTACACTCAAAACTGTTGTGCTTGCTGTACTGTTCTAAAATTAACAGTTTATTAATGAACAGTAGTCCATTATTAACATCAAAATTTAAGTATGCCTTAGTTAATTAGTAGTTAGTTGATGTTCTCCTAAACAACATCTGATGCTTTTTTATTCTCTTTTTAGCTCAGCTTTTTTATCTTTACCATTTCCTAAATGGATTTACTCTTTCTCTTCAGTTGTTACCAATAATTAGAAATGAACTTACTTCAGTGATGTATTTTGCAAACTTTTAATCAATGGAAATATTTATATTTTACATTTTCCGCAAGGTGGAAAGAAAGTTTCTCGTAATAAAAGTGCCATTTTCTTGATGGTATGATAATGTTTTTGTTCCCGTTGGTATATAATCGAAATTCACATGAAATGCAAAACTTAAATAACATTTAAAATTTGGGTTAAATCTGGGAGAAAAAAAACTTTTTTTTCCCACTGCCTGCCTAAATTTCAATGCTTGACAAGAAGCCCAAAGTGGTCAGAAAATTATCAGCTGAATTAATCAAAAAGTAAACTATGCCATAAGGTTCAGCTTCAGTTTCAAGCATTCAGCATCCAAAGGTAAGTGATGTAACCACATGGCACAGCATGAAATGAAATACTGTTATTATTGAGGTATTGCTGTGATATTTGAGCTATAGTTGCACTGATTTTGTAGCAGTATGTTTAGTTTACATAGAAAATGAAGTTTGTGGAGCTAATATGGCAGAATTTTCTAATATTTCCAAAAAAATCAGTTGAAGCCTAGTTTATGTGCTGATCATACACAGTGATAAATGTGTAGGAAGGTGACGTGGAAGTATTATTTGTCTATGGTGTCATATTTTCCAAAGCCACTAAAATGCTGATATGAAGTAGTGTGGCAGGGGTATCAGTAAATGTTTATAAATTCAGGTACAGTAAAAAAAAACCAATTAATTTGACATGAAGCACTTGCTCAATCAGCCAACACAAGCTCCGGTTTCCACCGAAAAAAAGAGGAAATTGTATTTTTTTTTTTTCGTATTCCAAAAGTAATTCATGCTGAATGTCTTTTTGTTTTAAAGCACAATATTTTTTGTTGCTGAAAGTATATCCTGCAATAAAGGATCTGACCATTTGGAAGAATAAAAGGACAATTACAAGTCAATGACCTGACATTTATTCTAACCTCTAAAAAGGCAGGACTCTAATCAAAGATCATTTCTGAGTTTTGAAATTATTTCAGCTTCCCAAGCTGGATTTTCTTTTGAATAGTTTAGATATGCTGTACTAAGAAATCCTCAAAATTTTTGTAAATAATTTGGAGTTACATTCCATAGAAACATTCGCAAATACTGAGCTGTGAATGGGCAGAGGTCAAGTATATATTATTGTATTAAAAAAACTGTGTAGTTCTGTAAATAAACTAAATTTGTTTGCCTTGTAAAGTGCTTTAAGGCGACATTTGTTGCGAATTGGCACTATATACATAAACTGTATTGGACTGAATTTTAGCTGTCTTAATTTTTAACCTAAACACATGGCTTTGGTATAATTTAAAGACTATTTTAATTATCTTTCAGGGAAAATAATTTGTTTTGACATATAACCCTTTAGAAAACATTGCGAACACACGCCTATCAATTAGATCTCAGGAACTGAAAGATTTGAGATGAAAACTGTGGAAATTCAGCATTTTTTTTGTTGTTGTTTTTTATCTCTTTCTCCATAAAAATAAGTTTTAAAGATGTAACAGACGTTAGATTACACAGGTAAATGTTTTGAACAAAATTTATTTTGCTATTTGGTTTTGTGAAATTGCAAAATTATGTGAAAATATAATATACTCATTTACAACTAGCTAGCTAGTTGCTAACCCACTTTCACGTTTGGTGAAAAATTTGTGGCAACTTCCTTGTTACATACTTGTCAGGATAACAAGGAACCACTGCATACACATTAGATAGGTAAGCAATCTCGAATGAAAATTGTTTTGCTACTTTATTTTTATTTCCCAAGAAATAGTGAAATAATGTGAAAATATATTAGCACTAATTTAGGACTATAGCCTGCCAGCTGATATATATAGACACACACCTGAAAAAAACACCTCAAGTTTAGTGGACCATATAGAAATAATCACAAAAAAGCCATAGTTTAAAAAAAACTTAGGGACACCCACTCTCCTCCCACATTTAACACAAACCTATATAGAAAACGTGCTTACACACAGCCTACACACAGTCTGCATGACTCTGAATAGTCAGAATCGACAACAGCCCTTATAATAATCTGTTTGTATCATTCCAGCGGGGTTATAGGGGCTCTGGGTGCCCCATGCCCTCCTACCTTGGAGGCATTCTCCTCGATGCTGAGCCTGTCTTCGGGCACATCTGTCGGCATCTGCAAGCTGAAATAAAGCGATCGGGAGTGAGGAGTCCAGAAGACACAGAGCAACGCCAGGATCTACCCTCTTAACCCCCACCCCAATCATTTAATGAGCCCCAGCTCCACTGGCCCGGTCTGATTTCTCACCTCTCAGGTGTCTGTCGGCAACTACAAAGTAAGCACGGTTCCTCTCTCTCTCTCTCTCTCTCTCTCTCTCTCTCTCTCTCTCTCTCTCTCTCTCTCTCTCACACACACACACACACACCCTCTCCCTCTTTTTTCCCTGGCGTCCCCCTCCCTTTCTTCCTCTCTTTCTCTACCTTTCTTTTTCTGGTCTCTCTGCTCTCTCACTGCTTTCTCAGGTTACAGGGCCCAGGTCCAGCTCTGCAGGCAGCACCGTAATTCATCTCTTCAGACTGACTGCTGTGTGACTCACACCTACTAAATGCTTTCCTGATCCAGATTTCCTGCTGAGGAGGAAAGATGAAACTGGCCAACAAAAGAGCTTCTCTGCCGGTATCTGCTGCAGATGCATGCAGTTAATTATTTAAAAAGAGAAAAAACAGAGCGGTGATGTAGCTTGATAAGAAGCAGGACTGTGGAAAGATGGTCAGTGTCACGAAGCTCTCATTAACCTTTTACACTGGAAATAGAGGCAATGCAGAACATGGCCCCTAGAGGGCAGTAGAAGACAAGAATTTTCTCGACTAATTGGTTACAGTGGGAGCATATCCTTGGGAGATATGTAAAATTTACCAATCTATTAGGGTATTTCTTTAGGAAAACAGAGCTGTGACTGTTCCTAGCTTCCAGAGCCGGTCTAGAATTCTATGAGGCCAAAGTGAGGATCTGATATGGGGGTTACAACCACCACTGTTGCGGTCTCTTTTATGCTTGATCATTTTTGTTTTCTATGTTTACCACAGCCAAAGAATAAAGCTCCAATTACTTCCTTAAAAGAATGTTTTTGTTTTTGTTTTAAATTGCAGTAGATAACTCTCAGCAGTTTTATTTTGTAAGAAAAGATTTGATTTTTTGGGAGGCTAAAGCTAATCTGACCTGGGCCATAATCAAGATAAACTTCTACCATCTTTAAACAACTTCAATCAATGGTGGTTTCTGATATAGCTAATGTGGCTCTATGCCCAGGGTATCTCTGTGTCGTGGTCGACATGCACGCTCAAGAAGAAAACAAAAAAGTTTTTCATTAGTTGCACTTGGAATGAGCTTTCTGTCATTATTGACATGCCTAGTCAGTCAACCCCCTCAGTCTTAATTTGTTCCTCTATAGTCCAAAATGTTTTAAAATACTTAGACTGGTCAAAAAGTTTTTTATCATTCCTTGCTGAAAAGAAATTCTTTAAAGTACAGATGAAATTCATGAAACTGTTGTTGATTTTGTGAAAACATACACATGCAAATAATTTTCCATGTGTGTGTCAATTCAAGGTCAACCTTAGATTGAAACCGAATGAGAAAAAACATCGTAGTCAGATAAAACTGGACTGAATCAATTTAAAACGCTCATAGATTTGTCGAAACTCAGTTTAGATTTGGGAAACCTATTAAGATGAAAGTTTTTTTCAAAAACAGCAAAGTATATAGATTTCTTGTTACATTCTTGTGGAAAGAAGGAGAACATTCACGCAAAAATGATCACTTTTCACCCATTTTAAAAACTTTGTGGTTTATGAGAACACTGTTTTATGAAGCACTAAGCTGGTGTCATTTTTTAAATTGTGTCCTTACAACAAGCGCATTTCTCAGCTTGTCCTGTAAAATCTCGATTGCCTTTGATGCTTCCAGGCCTTCAGTAGCTGCAGATAGCACTTTGCCTTGGGCCGGCTCTACTTACCCCATCGCTTCAAATATTCTGTCTCCTGCTTTTACATCCTGCTGAAGACCTTTAAACCTGTTTGTTATACACCTGTATGAGTATAGACAAAGAGAGCCTTTTTCAAGATGTGTATTTTGGATGCATTTTGTGTCAGAATATCTGTCTGACCACGAGCAGTCGTGCGACCCCCTCCCTCACAAAGCAACAATGGACTCCGGCAGTGAACAGCCAGAATGCTATTATAGCCCTAATCCTGCTCCTATTATACAGGCCAGAGAGAGAACCAGAGACACACACAGAGGGGGAGGCAGAGCTGAAGATGAGGTCATCCCAAACAGCACACACCCAGGGTCAACGTTTCACTATAGAAGCACAGAGATAAAGGGAGGGATGGATGGGCATGTGGCTGCCAAAATAAAGGCCTACACGGGACAGAATGTGGGAGATATACGGATATGGGAACGGAGAGGAGAGGAGGTCAACACCTCAGTGGAAGGTGTGCAATAATACATGGAGACAATGCAAGGTTGTTTTTTTTTTTAACAACTTTGTTTATTTCATATGCGTATGAAACCACACTACAATGTGAGCAGGAAACCATGGTAATGGCCCTCGCTTTTGTAATAATGTTAATTCTAGTCACAACAGAATAAAATAATAAACTGTAGGAAAGTAAAAATACACACTAATGGGATGAAACCAGTGAAATAATTAGAAGTACATAAATAAACATTAAATACTGAATAAATAAGTGAATAAATAAAAGAACAATTGATTTTTTTTAAATCTATACTCACACAAAATAAATAGCCTCTAATGAATGAAATCTGGCAGTGTAACTCCTTGAGACAGCTCAGAAAATATCTCAAAAATAGTTTGTAATTCATTTCATTGTCTTTATCCCTGAACTGTTAATTAATCCTTAGTATTCCACAGTGTCTGAGTCCACAGTGACCAGCTCTGTGGTGTCACATTGTGCTTTGAATAAGGTGACCTGGGAGGTCTTCCCCCAAACACCTTCCTCTTTTTGGAGAGATGGAAACAACTATGGAAATATTTATACTAAGCTTTTTGTTTTTCCTCTGTGATGGATTGCTTCTCTTTTCCTCCTCTTAGAAATATTTCCAAAACCCTACATCTCTGTATTAGCAGGAAAAACTGAAGTCTAATCTTTGACTGTTCTTGGCTGAAAGCCACTATGTTCACCTAGTAAGAAAAGAAGATTCCTTTGCTAAAACACAAGAGCAATAACACAATCACTGATAGATTCCTCTGAAAGGTATCCTTGTACATTCTTTAATCTATGATTATTCATTTTTTTTTTTTACAAAGAATAACAAGTATTGGTGAGCTTAAAAACTTTGGTAGGCAACTGTGAAGTATTAGCTGGCAAATATTCAACTGCATGCCATGGAAACTTGATCCAATCCCATATCACTCCACATATCATCACTGCACTACTCAGACCTCTGCAGCTTTAGCAGCTTATTGTAAAAAAAGAAAAGAAAAGAAGAAAAATTCTACAGTGAGCCTTGATTACTCATTTGGACATATGAAAAGTACATTGCAGATATATTATATTATTGCATAGATACCATGCTCAGCAGTGTGAGGGAATATAAAGCTTTTTTATCTGTTGAACTGATATCACAAGCAGGAGAGCTCTCAAGAGGTTTTTGTGGATTCACAGAAAAGTGTGTATTCAATGCTTTGCAAAATACTGATATCCCTATTTTTTACATTTTGTAACTTAACAACTATATACTTTAATTCATTTTTCACATTTTTTTGTGTTAGACCTACACAAAGTAGCAAAATTTCCAAACTCTGAAATGGAAGAACTGTGATCACCATAAGCATGCCATCCCTGCCACAAATCTTTTTTTTTTTTCTTCAGTGGTTGGTTAGGGCTGATGGGAAGACGGATGGAGCTAAATGCACAGCAATCTTAGAAGACAACCTGTTCGAGACTGCAAATGCCTTAAAACTGGGTCATAGCCAGAGCTACAATGGAATGGTTTGGCTCAAAGGATATTTGGTTGTCAGAATGGCCATACATTTAATGTGAAAAAAATCTGTGGCAAGATTTGAAAACTGCTGTTTGTCATTAAAAGACTTCCAGCTGTTACTGCAGCAAAAAAAAAAAAAAAGGGATTCTAGAAAGTTTTGACCCAGACGGACTGAATATTAACATGTTTTTATATGCAACTGAAAAAAAGAGAACCATATATTCTTCTCCTTTCAGTTCACAATTATGTTCTATTTTATGTTGGCCTAGAACAAAAAATACCAATAAAATACATAGAAATGTTTGGTTTTAATGTGTGGAAATGTAGAAAATGTTCTAGAGATATGAACATTTTTGCAAGGTCTTTATCTACATAGTCAGACCGCAGCACTTAATTTTCTTTTTGTCACTGAAAGTGTGTTTTTCACAGTTGCAAAGCCCAAAATCTACCTGAAAATGCCTCTCTTTAAAATGTCTCTCACACATAAACACAACCATGCACACACACAGATCTTTGTTTTCTACCCCCGAGTACCATCACTCATCAATTATTGCTCCATATTGGCTGGTCTTGTTTTTAAATGCTTAAACTCAGAGGAAGTAGTCAGGGGGCGGGGATGGTGGGTTACTGGTGCGTGTCTGAGGGGCCTCGCTGCCAGCTCCAGGATTTGTGCTGAGGAGTTTCTCGTAGCGAGCCTTGTAGGCATCTCTCTCTCTCAGCACCCGAGTCAGTTCACACTGAAGCTGTTCCAGCTGAAGGGTTGGGCAAACAAAGCACATAATTATTGTTTCTTTGAGTTTTACCGCATGGCACTGCAGTGATTCAAACTTTTAATGAAATTATCTGCAAAATATATCACCAGTGTTCTGGTAACAATCTCAGTTTCTGCATTGTTTCATGTTCCCATTTTTTTTTTTAAATATCAGAATTTACATTATTTCCTGTTCATTAAAACTGATGTAAGATACATTTTATATGATAGACCAACACAAAGTAGTGCGTGTCTGTGAAGTAGAATGAAAGCGCTTTGATTTAAACTGCTTCCCTTGCTGTATGTTTTGGGTCATTTTCCAAATGAAAAATGAACCACATCTCAAGTCCTTTTCAGTCTCGAACAGTTTCATCTTCAAGTATTGGCCTGCATTTATCTCCAGCTATCTTCCCATCAACTATGACCAGCATCCTCTTCTTCCTTCGGATGTCTTCCCACAGCATGATATCACCACCACCATACTTCACAGTGGGCAGGCTGTGTTGAGGGGGATGTGCAGTGTAAGTTTTTTGTATACAGGCCAAAAGCTTCAGTTTTGGTCTCGCTCACTAGAGCATCTTCCTCCAGACGCTGTGCCCCCTTACATGTCTTGTGGTAAACTGCAAGCAGGAATTTTTATGGCTTTCTTGCTAAAAACGACTTTCTTTTCTAGCCTCTCATCCATAATGGCTGGTTTTGAGGAATGGAGGACAAATAGTTGCTCTGTCAACAGATTGTCCCACCTGAACTGTGGATCTTTACAGCTCCTTCAGGCTTACCATGGACCTCTTAGCTGATTCTCTGATTATTGCTTTCCCTTTTGTTTGATGAATTAAATAGTACTTTATGCAGTGCCAGAGCTTGGAATATAGTTTCATAATCTGTTTCTTGGTTTTTATGATGCTGTTTGTTCACTATTGTTCTCTAAGAAATGTTTGAAGCCTTCACAGAGCGGCTGTATGCATATTGACACTAAAATGCACGCAGGCAGACTCTAGTTGAAAATTAGGTGACTTCTGAAGACAATTGGTTGGTTGGACTGTTATTTTCGTTCCACTGTACAATTACCCTCTACTTTGTGTTGGTCTGCACATAAAATCCCAATGAAACAGACAGAAGTTGGTGTTTGTAATGTAACAAAGCTTGAAAAAGTTCAAGAGGTCTTAATACTTTGTAACATCAGAGAGGAAACCTTTACTCTGTCAGCCAGTTTTAAATATTAGAGTGTGTGTGTGTTTACCTGTTGTGTGAGCAAATGTTTTTCTGACTCCAGAGCGTGACGGTGCTGCAGTCGCTTGTAGCGGCAGGACTGGGCATAGCCTCGGTTTTTGAGTGTGCGGCGTTTCTGCTTTAGGCGCACCACCTCATCCTTGCTCACTCCACGCAGGTGTCGGTTCAGCTCGCGCACCGACAGGCTCACCAGCTGCTCATCTGAGAAGCGCTCGTTCACCCCACATGTCTGAGCAGATGGACACAGCACACAGAGAAAATATGTTGGTTCTCGCTGTTAACTGGCAACAAAATCAATTTGATAGGAGTGTGCATGTTAAAGGAGTGTGAACTTGGTTTGGCCAACATTTAGACTTATATGTTACTATGATGTTTTGGCTACATATGATGTGTCAAACTTTGTGCGTGTGTGTGTGTGTGTGTGTGTGTGTGTGTGTGTGTGTGTGTGTGTGTGGGAGGCGGTGAGCACGTCTGTCTGTCAGGATGCACATTTCGGCACCACATGTCCATAATCTGTCATGTAATCTGACTAAGTGTGGGTGACAGTTATCAGGATTAGGTACAGCAATAATAGCAGATATTATCATAAGCCCACACTGTGCTCTATATAAAGCTCCATCGAGACATCTTGATCAACCAGAACACAGGTTATAAAATTTAGTTACCTGTGATACTACGTTCAGATAATTTCAGAATGATTTAATATAAACATGCTTTGGTGTGGTACCAAACAGAGACTTATCAGGTGTTTATCCTGATCTGTCTGATCTGTCACTGTGGCCAGTAATACAGAGGATACTATAGGAACAGATAAAGGATGATTATACATTAAAAGACAGCTAAAATAACATAAACCTCTTTACAGTTTACTGTTTTTCAATTGGTTGTATTTATATTATTATAATTACATATCATTTATCCATTTTAAAATGGTACATGAAAGATTAAGCAATGTAGTGCTTTGAAAGGACTTCAGAAAGGAAGTTTATGATTTTTGCTTCTCTTTGGTTGTGACTTGTCCTTACTTGCAACTTGGATCTATGACCTCCAATTTAAAAGTGTTAATTTGGAAAAAACAGTAGGAGTTGCTCATTTTTTCCCTCTAAATGACAGGACTAACTGTAACAGTCTGATAACAGCTGATTTCCCCATATTGGAACTCGAGGCCTGGGTTGGTGAAGAACCTGCTGCTTTTCACATCAGAATTCCAACTTCAGGAATTTGCAGATGTTGGAATTCCATCATATAATTTGTTCGAGAGTTCTAAAGATCTAACATGGTGGTGTTGACCTAAAAAAAATCATTATAGCTGCTGTTTTAAACTTTTAGTTAAGCTTTTAGTTGGCAGGTTTGTGGGTTTAATTGGTCTCACACATGGGACTTTAAACGCTTCTATTGAAGGAAAACACTTCTATGGTCTTTGAATGCATACATTTTGACAAAGTGACTGTGTTGTTACCTGTTTACATTGCTAATTGCAGTTAGCATTGTCATAAAGAGCAATTAGCAAATCCCACTGGTTTCTGATCTGCAGCTGGAACACGCTCAATTTAAAGTTAATTAAATTAGTCTTAAACATAAAGCCTGTTTATGAACATGTTGCAGTGCTTGATTAAATACAACCCAGTTTAACACGTTATCAACTGGCTTTGCTAATATTAGCTAGTGCCTAACCCTAATCTGCATATTAAAAATAATGGAAAATAAGAAATTCTGTTGATTTACAGACTTTTCATTGAAATTCATTTAAGGTGTGTATGAGAGTGTGTTTGACATAATTTCCAGGTCTGAGTTTTGATCTCGATGGCCAGTTTGAGAAATACATTTTGTCATTTGTAGTAGTGTTTGAGAGTCCTCCAGGGCCCTCTGCAGTGACCAGTTTAGGCCTCCATAGGCAGTGAATGGCAACTGTGCATGCTCCATTATATGATCACTATTCAAAAGGTGGCACCTTTTAAAGAAAACCACATTTACCAAGAAGGAAACCAACAGGAGTTGCTATTTTGAAGAGATGCTGTGCAAGGACATTTAACATTTTCTACATTGTGTGGTTAGTCTTTACTTTTCAAAGACAGGATAAGTATTTTTTATAGCTTTTATGATCCAGAAAAAGGATCCTTCTCTTTATGTAACCAAGAAAAATATGTTAAAAATGTGAATGTTTTAGCCCATATGTCCTTTCCAAATATAATCTAAACAAATATGTTGAAAATGAGGGTTAGTTCCCTGGTTTTATCCTGTCCTAACTTTTCACCTACTTTTACACACAGCCAGTCTTTATGTGGGCATCTTTTCCTTGGTTACTTTGTAATGAAACTTTCTCGGCTCAAGTGACCTTCTATAAATATGGAAGGTAGTGTCACGTTTTCTGTCTTTTCAGCAAATTTCTGCTGGTGGGGTAAGGCTTAAACTTGTGAGGACATTGTAGTTACCTGTCAGACTGGTGGGTAACAGTCTAGACCAATGAGCTGAACGTTAGGGTGAACGATTGGATGTAGCTGAGTGGAAAAAACTGCATACAAGATTGTTGCACGGTCTTGTGTCTTTGATTTCCTGTTTTACATTTTCAGCAAACCATTATGAGGATAAGTCTGGACCTATGTCATGCATACCTGGTTGACTTGTGACTGGTGATGATGGTGATGGTTGGCATGCATAGGATGGTGTGGATGATGATGATGATGATGATGATGTTGGTGGTGATGAAGGCGGCCCTGGGGGCTGAGTGGCTGTGGATAAGGAACCGAGGAAGGGGTACCATTAGGGAGTGTGGGAGGGGCTGATGACAGAAAGACAAGTGGACGATGGCACATGTCTGCCGCCTTGGTGCAGGAGATGTCTCCTCCGCTGTCACTGCTGGAGTCTCCCAGGTTGCTGCTTGAGCTTTGAGAAAGACCTGGGAACTGGAAGATTGAAAAAGGAGAATAAAGTCTGCCCTTCAAAGCCTACAGGTGCAAGAAATGAGTAAATAACCATGGAATTGTTGCAGTTACCTGTGAGCTGACTGCTGCAGCAGCTGAGTTCAGCAAAGCTTCCACTGCATCCTCACAGCCCAGAAAGCCATTCCCTGGTCCCCTCTCTCTGTCCCCTCTCTCTGGAACTCCACCCAAAGCTCCTAGCAAAGTGGCAGGCCCCGTCACCTCACCTCCAAACTGTTGCTGCAGCGCTGCCAGCCATATCAGGTCTTCAAGAGAGGCAGGAGTAGGGCCTTGAGGGCCACCATGTCCAGGGCTGGTCTCCACATTCCCCTGGGACCCAGAGCTGATCCCAGAGGTGAAGCTGTTGGATATGGACAGAGGGAAGGAGATGGAGGAGGAGGATGAGGATGAAGAGATGGAGGAAGAGCCCGAGGGTGGTGGGTGTGCATCGCTGAGCGTTGGCGAAGGTGGAAGTGAGTTGTAAGGACTGGAACTCAAACTGGAGTCATGTGGAGGGTTGCTGGTGTACGGGGAGCTTGAGGGGTCATGGGGTAGGCCAGACTTGGTATACGAGCACGGAGGAGGAAGTGGAGGAGTGTCTGATTTCACCTCAAACTTGAGAAGGTCAAAGTCGTTCAGGTACTCCATGGCCAGGGGGCTGGGTGGAAGAGACGGCATGGGGAGGGAAGGAGAAGACATGGTGTCTGCTGCTGCTACTGGGAGCTCTTACTGGGTTTCTCCGTGTGTCAGGATTGTAGGAAAGCCCGCTCCGCTGCTACGTCGCAGCGCATAGACGGCAACGGTAGTGATACCAGGAGGTCAAGTGATTGAGGAATTTCCACAATGAGAAACTGTTTGTCTCCTTGATCTCGTATGTGATTCTTGTGTCCTGAAGAAACAAAGCCAGGGTAGCAGAGTCACAAGAAAGAGATAGTGTCTTTACTCAGCACTGAGACATTTTAGAAAGTTCTATTTGTATGACTTTTTAATTTGGCCAGATTCACAATAACTGATAAGTAGTTCTTGAGATATAGAACCATGCAGGCTTTCTCACTGTCAAATCTTTTTGTCAACTACCAGGTCATCTTAAGATTGTTCAAACAGGAATAGCCTACTCAACAGGCTATTCCTGTTGCAAAATAGGTCATTCTGTATTTATTTTTATTTTAAGCTCATACTTTGACATTGCAAAAAAAACCTTTTTACAAACATATCTGAACACCAATAATGGCTTTTCAAAAGAAAAACTCACGTCACATAATTTGGACTGCAAAAATTAGTTTTGCACATGTCTTATATCCCTTCTCGCCTTCTCAGATTGGAAAAATGTAAAATAATGTACAATTAGCAAATAACAACTCAAAGACAAATTAGCAACATTTTTTAAGCAGGCTACTTTAAATATATCGTTAAATCTGAATATTCTTTCCAGACCCTGCTTTTGTGGCAATATAGAGACAAAAACAAGACAGTACCAGCATTCTGCTGCACTTTTTAATGACTGGATATAGGACCTAAAAGCTGTGTGTATAAAAATGACACTTGGTACATTTTTAAGATAATTTGTTTATTTTAAATAATCTAATCAGGTAAATTACCAACATTTCCATAAATAAAGTAGATAACTACTTTAAACTACTTTTGAGGATGGTCTCGTCTTGAAGTGTTATTTTTATGTTTGGCTTATCACATATCTACCATACAGATGATAGCCTAATACATATAGCATCAAATTAAAAACAAAACAAAACAAAAAAAACCATCCAACTGAACTTAGCACTAACTTGAGCACAAAAATTAAATGGGCCTAATCATTTTTGAGACCAAATCCAATTATCAAGAGGTTCAGACTTTAATCCAGGCCCAGATACTTTCAAAAAACAATGAGAAAAACATTTTTGACATGGCTCAGCAATCAGAATTTGTTTTGTGATGAACTTGATAGTCACTGAATAACTTTATATTGGAATTTTAAATTTTGGAAACAAATAATCTAATGTCAATACAGCAAGGCATTAATTCAAAGAAATCTTCACACATTGCAACAAATAAATGCCTGCTAATATCACAGAGAAGCTCAAACTTTTTAATCTAATCTGTACTGCTAACAGTATCAAAGAAAGCTTCAGAAGAGCTAAGATGTTTTCCACCTACACTAATTACAGACCTTCAGATTTAATTATTGTAATTATCCAAATGAACACCTAATTAAAAATCCACCTTCGACTGGTGCCTTTGGTGCACAGCCCATTAGTTTTGCACCCCTGTGGCTTAAAATGGATTGTAAAAGAAAGCAAACAGTGTCAGGGCTCCATGGAGGCCTCAGTCTGGCTCAGGACCAGAGCCATGGCAAAAACACACTCATGAAAGAACAAAAGTAGAATGAAAGCAGAAGGAAAGAAGGTCTGAAAATCAGATAGGGTTAATCGAGGAGAAGGAAATCATCTTACCGTCGGTCATAGAGATGAAGGATGGTTACGAGCTTTTCTTAGGCATCTCCACCAGACATACACACAAAAATAATTGACTGACTGACTGGTTGACTGACACGTTTGGAAAGAGACACAGAGGAAACAGAGTGTGTGTATGTGTGTGTGTGTATGTGTGTGTGTGGGTTTAGCTCTCTGTCACTGAGTGCCACTGCCCCCTTTCTCCCCCCACCCCCCTGCAAATCCCTGTTTGCAACAATCCCCTCCCCTCTCTGCCTCCCCCCTCATCCCTCTCTCATGGTTCACAGGCATGTTCACACACTCTGGCAATGTCTCGCTCCCTCACTATCTTTTTTATTCTGTTCCTGTCATCTTGTTTTTTGTCCCCCTATTTTTCCTTAATGCTCACACAGACAGACTTATCTTCAGATCCCCATCTCAGTCCTTGGGTTGCTGTTTATCAATCAATAAAGCATTCACTCAGGGAGGCTGTCAAACTAATTTTCTGTGTGTGCCAAATTATGACTGTTCTATCACTGTTAAAGTATGATGTTTTTACTTACACCTTTATGCTATATTGTCAGGCCAAACTTAGTCTTTCATGAGTTCACTAACTCAATACTTTGCTAAAAACACATTTGTTGTTGTGCCTCTTGTTGAACTATAGACTCTGTGCTGCCTCACAGTGGACAGTCCTTCTGACCAAAGAGTGTGTTGGTGCGTGCATGTGATTGTGCAAAAGTCATCATATCCCTTGAACCTTTGCACATTTTGCCTCATTAGACCTACAACACTCATTTAGATTGTGGTGGAGGAGAGGAACATAAAGTTTCCATTTGTTTTTTACAGCAAAAATTCTTTAAGGTTTGGCATGAACATGTAGCCCACCCCTTTTAATCTGATACCCCTAAAAAATTGTGCAACCAGTTTCCTTCATACCACTGTGTTATTTGATATCAGTATAAGTATAGCTGTCCTATAAAGACCATAAAGGTTTGTTAGAGAACATCAATGAACAAACAATATCATGAAGACCAAGGAACACAGCAGACAGGTCAGGGAGAAACTTGTGGAGATGTATAAAGCAGAGTTAGATTTGAAGCCAATCTTTCAAGCGTTTGCCCATTTCATGGAACACCTATCTGAAAAATAAAAGAGGATAGCTCAAATACAAACTACCAAACCACAGAAAATAACAGGCCTGGCAAGGAGAGCATTAATCAGAGAGGCAGCCTGAAGGTTCAGGACCAGTGGCACCTGTTGCATGACGGCCATCCTTGGTGAGATTGTTATTCTAAAAATGCTCTTTTTTTGTATTTTTGACAAATAGAATAAAACATTTTTTTAATCTTAAATTGTGTTTAAAATATCTGGATAGAAGGGAACAATTCAGTTTAAGTTAAACCAAACTAAGTATTTTGGATTTGAAACTAGAGACTTAAAAATAAATAAACAAACAAAGAAAAAAACATAAGAAACAAACTAGCCCTTTAGATTAATTCTTACTTAATGAGAGTCAGACACAAGCGTCAGTGTCTCTCTTCAGCTGTGGTATAAGAGAACTTTTTTTGAATGCTTATGACACTCCCTTGGGCATGCCACCTTGGGCGGAGAGTCATGATGCCCATACCCAGAACCACTACTGCCCATGGTAACTCTGGAGGAGCTGGAAGGATCCAAAGTCAGTACATTAGCAGCCTAAAACATAAAGTAACATTACTGTTATTCTGTCATGTATTTTCTGAGAAAGTGTTCAATTGGAAATATTTTTAACCTATTTGTACTTGTTTAAACTATGCAATATTTTGCCAGAATGCCTTGTTATGTCTAAAAATTAAATGAGAAAAAAATAATTTAGATTTTAAGCTAACTTTTTAAACCACTTATTTTCTAAAGTTGAGTTAAAATATCAAGGCAGCCAAGCTCCCTCTCTAAGCTTCAATACAATTATAACAATTTTTATAAGGATCACCCTGTGTTCATTTCAGAATTAGTGATGTAATTGACATTATATCTAGAAAGTTACTTTAAAAATGTTATTAACTATGAAATGCTTTATAATTTTGTAATTACATAATTCACACACAGACATTAAAGAGTTTCTCACAGTCATGTTCCATGTCTTCTCTATTCTGTCTCTTGGATTTAAGATAAAAGCCTTTAATGTATACATTTTTAGTACAGTGTGGTCCATCTAAGAATCCTGAGCAGGGAAATGCACAACAAGCATTTCTCAATGCTCCTTAAAAGCTAAACTTGTTAATCCTGAGCCTCTGTGTGTCTTAATAGTGTCTCGCTGTGGAATCAGTGAGTTAATAGTGCCATCACAAATCTGATTTAGATCGTAAACAAAACCTTTAATGCAAGCAGACATGCTGACTCATGGACAAACATCCCAAGAACCACAAACACAAGTTTCAGACTGAATATTTCTGAATTTACAAAATAAAAAAAAAAAAAAAAAAAAAAATCATCTTCAGCTGTCTTGGATGTTGAAAAACAGAATAACTACCTTGTTTAAGAGGCTATCTCGTCCAGTTTGAATGAAGACTAGTGAAATTACATCTGTTCTCTTTCTTTGTGTTTCTTTTTCCTCTACTCCCTGTTTCAACATCTCTATCTGACCATCATGTGTGTTTCCAGAGAAAGCTTAGCAGCTAAACCAACAGGGCCTCCCGTGAGGGTGAGAGACAAAGACAGGCAGAGACACAGAGGAACTTACCTCATACTTTGCTGAAAATACTACATCCTCTGCATCTGCAGTCGTGCATGCATTTATCCTATAGATTTTTTTTATGCACTTCACATTCAGGTGGGACCTTTGAACCCACTGTTTACTGTTTAGCCTCCTGTTGCTATAGTACACTGAACTACATATTGACCAATATTTCTGTAACGGCTGAAAATACTAGCAACTGAGTTGTTAGTGAGCAGTACTGCATCCTTACATGATAACAGTGAAAAGGCTCTGAAACCATACAAATATGTTATCCTGTCAACAAGAATAAAATACAGCTAATATACAACAAAAAAAATCTTTCCTGCAGGATCTTCAAATTTGAACTGTACTTGTTCTGCATCTTAATTAAAGTACTCAGGTGTAGAAGCAATAAAATGGTTACTCTTGTCCAACTATGTGAAAAATATGGCTCCTTTATTAGTTTCCCAATGAGTGTTGGAGATATTTTATGGTTCTTTTTTGTTCTTTTATTGATTTTGATGGTTAAATATTTCCTGGTTTCATTTTTGAGCAAATCAGCAGCTTGTATTAGTTCAGCTATAGACACAATTTTCTTTCTGTTCCTAACTGTATAAATAATCTTTTTATTTATCAAATTCTATGTGTTGGTTTTTATGCAGATGACACAAATATATTTTTCAGCTCGATCAGACAAATTTGTTGTTTGGGCAAAGAGCTGTAAATAGTTCAAAAAGAAATTAAAATTATATTACAGTTGCATAGTGTGGAACTCTAAACAACTATGTTAATATGTCAAGAATACATCAAACAAATATTTATTTAGATTTATTTTAAAGGTATCGTTAGGGATGGAAATCATTGTGCCACTGGTGAATTTGTTAATGTAATTTACTCTAATTAACATTTAGATTTTTTTCCGTGTGCCATCATTGTAAATTCTTAGAATTTACAATTTACAAAATTCACACCACAACAATACACACACACTCCAGAGACGAGAAAACAAACAAACAACTAACATAACTAACTGTATCCATAACCCCCAAAACCCTTTTTATTTACCATACTGAGGTTACCGAACCAGCACACTACACCAAAAGTTAAAACAGACTCAATAAAAGAAAAACAAAACATTATTAAAAGTTTAGATTACATTTTATTTACACAACTCTAGCAACATTGTACAAACTTTTTTGTATTAAAGTTGGTGGTTACTGGATATTTCTAATTTTTATGTTATACCAATTTAAATTATTTCCTTGCAGTCTCTTAATGTATACTATGTAGGTATAAAAACTGCAAATATTCCTCCCACTTCTTTAAGCGGGACTGGAACCCACCAAGCAAAACAGTTATTTGTTTGAAGGGTCTACAGATTAAAAGCAGCAGCAGTTGAGCTTCAGACTGGCTTAAAAAACTCGCAACAGTTTCCATAGTTAGTTAGTTAATTTAACTGAAATGACCCATTTAAGCCAGTGCATCTCCCATTGTTGCCCAAAAACCCATGAATGGGACGCTGACCCTGCTGTCACCCTGTTAGCCTGGGTCTCATATTCTTCAGCATTTATCCTTTGAGAGGCCATGTGAGGTCACGTGACATGAGCCCTCAAAGTGGGAGAAACTCAGGAAAGGCCAAGCTGCAAGCACTGGTTGGGGTTCCTCAAAGAGTTGACTTGAGAATAATTGCTAAATCAATAAAAGGAGCCGTGCATGTAGCCAGGACACTGGGAATGAGAGAGTGACAGAGCTAATGGTAGGCCTGCTCTGTTTGGACAGATGGTGTGATCTGGAGGTCTGCAGGGTCCCAATAACTTGGCCTTATCCCACATATACATGTCCTAATCCCTACTAACTCTGCTACAAGCAGCAGGCTTACCCGTCTCACCACACAAGAGCACCCCCCTCACCCTCCACCCCTCCCTCTCCCTTCCTCTCCTTCCTCAGCCTTCTTCACTCTTTAGACACAGAAACACATGTGACACAAGCAAGTGTGCCGGTGGCAGAAAATCATCACATTGATAAAAATTGATACATCTGTTCCAATCCAGTTTGATTAGTCATATAGGGGAAAAAAAAAATTAAGATCTCATATGGTTTAATATATGTTATGCTGTGAAAGAAAGACAGATTCATCAACATAACATATTTGTTTATTTTGTTTACTAATAAACGTTTCTCCAGGGTTTGAGAAATGTTGATGTGAATTATTTATGTCCAAAAAGCTGATATTTGGATGAACCAATTATTTAACACTGAGCTACAGTGCTATGAAAATGTACACACCCCTTGTGGATTTCTTATGTTTGCTTCTTTATCATACTTAAATGTTTCAGATCATGAAACCATTTTATTATCAGAAAGAAATACTGTAACCTGAGGAAAAAACAAAAATCGCTTTTAAAACAATCATTTTATGAAGAGAGAATTAGTTATCTAAATCAACCTGGCCATATGTGAAAAAAGTAATTTCCACCCTCTATTTATGAACTGTCACTAAATTGTTGTTGTTGGATCACTTTCACCTTCAACCCAGATGCGCCTAAGTTTAATGTCATGAATTGTTAGCTGGAAATTATCCTTCAGGATTTCCTGCTATAGACCAAAATTAGTAGTTCCATCAATTCTGGGAACTCACATAGTGTCTGAAGCTGAAGAGCAGGACATCACACTACCACCATCATGTTTGCCTATTGGTATAAATTTATTTTTCCAAAATGCTATCTCAGTTTTAGGCCAGATGTAACAGGAAGCACACCTTTTTAAAAAGCTCCACATTTGTCTTGTTAGTCCACTGGATATTTTCCCGAAAGTCTTGGACCACTGAGATGTTATTATGGGAAATATTTAATGGGACTAGGAACATGCTTTTAGACAAGGTAGTGGTCTTTATGTGTTCTCCTATAGGTGATGTACATGTTTTTCTGTGGTTAACCCCATCTGTCTCCCAAACAAAACAAGTGAAGGAGATTTTGCTTTTAGATTTTACAACTGCCTCAGGATCTAACTGTTTAGCTAGGTTTAACTCCTAGGTGAAACCATGAAAGGAGCTACTGCTATTAACTCTTTACTCTGTTTTAAACATACAGTATATCTAGCACAGCTAATTAAGGCTGTCTGAATACTTTCTCTCATCAAATGAAAACATTGATGAAGTCTTTTGTTAGAGCAGATAAAAAGCAAATTACCAAACAAAACAAAATAGGTAATAAAAAAGGATAAAATGTTTATCATTTCAAAACATCTGGAATTGCTTTTCATCTCCTTTCAATGAGTTACAATCTTTGCAACAAAAATGACATATTTAGGACCTCAGATGAAGAAAGGATCACCTTTATGATACTATGAGTGAGCGTAATCAACTTGTGATGAATTGTTGAAATGTTGTCACTTTTGTAAAGAAAATGTAAGTACATTTTCAGCTGTCAAGTTTTTCTTAGTGCTTTTCTTAGCCTGCTAACAGTAGTACATTTTCATTTTGTTTAATTCACAGTAATTCCAAAAACACAGCTTATAGGCTGAGGACTGGTATAACATTATACAAATTGTTTTTATAGTAAATTACTTTAAAATAATTCCTCTACTTTGCCACTACCACTCAACTGGGCTAAGCCCCCAGTATTTTTAGGGTCCCACCGATGCCTCTACTTTCCACTGTATCATAACTTTTATTTAATTATGTTTTCATAAAACTATGGAAATATTTCTCTATTGCACTGTATTCTAAAAAAAAATGTCCATTGTGTCTTTAGCTTGAAATGTTATTGTAATATCAGCAGGATGCCTCTCGGCTGTGTAAATACAGTCTCAAATGCAGTGTAATCAGAAGAAAAATGAAGTGAAATTAATGTTTTATTGGAGCTTACTGAAATATTCTGTAAATATACCCTTGGATGATCTATGTTTATCATTAAACTCCCAAACTCCTAGCTTTTCTAATCTCAGTGTTTTTGTAGCAGCCATGTAATCCATCACTTCAACTCCTAAGCTTTAAATTGCCCATTTTAAATCTGACTTTGAGCTTGCGTAGCTTTGTGATTAAACATTTCATACTCTTAAGGTATTTACTGGCCTTTATTGATTTTCTTGCCAGACCATCTTACTCCTGACAGTGTTGTTTGAGCATCTGCGTGTGCATGCATGCACACGAGTGTGTTTACTTCTGCTGTCCACACGTGGGGTCTCATTGTGAGTGGACTTATCAGGCTAGTCACGAGATTAGAGCTGATTCTCCCTCAGAAACCAGTGTCAGATTAACAGATACCCATGCCTGGGTAAACCGTCTGTAATATACACATAAGCTGTCAGCGCTCCCATTATTACCTCACCCACCATATCTTCCACCGTCTATCCCTTCCTCAGATCAATGAACGGTTTTACTGTGATTAATTATTTAATTTCCCTTTATGCACGGCTGATTCTGCTGCAGGGAAACTTTGACATTTTAGTCTTTAATCACGAGTCCTCTAATGTAATTTAAACTAACATTTGTTGGAATGCTTGAGGACGGATGTTTGAATATTACTTATTAATGATGCTTGAAACCTTCATCCTGGGGTGTGTTATAATTTTTTTTATGACAAAAATTAGAATACCATTTAATTTGGGATAAAACCCTTTTACATTTCTCCCACAAGTGCATAGCAGATGTGTTGCTGGATGGCTCTAGATTTGAGCAGACAGCTTAAAGTTTCCAAGAGTGCAACCTCATGTCAACACTGGTCATATTAACAAACATAAAGTATTAAACCACTTTAATCTTAAAGGGGAATAAAACAGATGAACAGAGATAGAAATCTGGTTTGGTAGCAGACAAGGAGACTGAGACCTGGATGGGGAGGATGAGTGAGGAGGAGGAAGAGAGGGATGAACGGATTAAGGCGGTCGATACTTTGGCTGCTCTCCCAGACTGAGAGATGACACTAAATCTGTTAATTCATTCCCCCTCACCACCCCTACCTCTTTGTTCACGCATGTAGCTGCTCTGATTCTTCTCTCCTGCTCCCTCATCCTCCTGCAGGATTATGATATTTTACTGTCATCCTTAATGTCAAGTCGATAATCAATGAAATTCAGTCTTGCCAGAGATTTAAAAAGATGATTTTCACAGCACTTTCAAGGAGATAAAAGTGTGTTTATGAGAACATTGAGCAGCAGTAGAACTGTAAATGGGGCTATTATAAATTAACCACATCAGAAAGTTATGATTTTGCTGATTTCTCATCATAATTGATCATTGTAGAGAAGAATTAGTTTGATTAGTCTGACTATTATTGTGTGAGGTACTCCACTTCTTTGCCTCACCCTCGAGAAAACTTAATTCTACATAGATCAGTGAGTGTTTAAGTAGCATTAAATAGCTCTGAGTGCATTAAGTAGGAGTTTCTGATATAGGTGTTGTGGCTCTTTGCCTGTAGTACCACTGTATCAGGGGGTGGTACAAGCATTCAAAAAGGCTACACCCTAAGCAAGCAGCCTGTTACTTATCGGCATGCTCAGTCAGTCAAAAGGGAATGGGCACCTATGCGTTTTTTACAGTGTAAGTGCAGTAAGAAAATATGGCTGTAAATTGCAGCTGGCTAATGATGCTGAAGGCAGTATCTAACATTTCTGAGTCAGCATGCACTAAATTAGATGGCCATTCCACCGCTCTTTAAAGACTCTGGAAAGAATTTGGCCATCTACAGTCAAAAATCTAAAATATCTAGGCTTGTCAAACTAGAAATGAGTTATTCTATGGTGAAAAGATATTCTTTAAATTACAGTTTGAGATTGATAAAATCTGTATGCTATTTGTGAAGTCACAAATAAATAATTTCCTATGGTTTTTTGGCACCAATGCAACCCTATATTGAGATAAGTATGGACACCACTATATACAGACTATTATTCTGCACTGATAGTAGATTCTTCATAATATGTTTGGTTTTGTGTAACCTATGGAGAATTTGAATTACTATTTCTTGTCACATTGTTGTAAACAACGTTCCTTATGTGGCATCATGGGAAACATCAAGACATCAGTTATCAGGATGAAAATTGTGGACCTCTACAGGTCTGGTTCTTTATTGGGAACAATATTCAGATGCTGGACAGTGACATGTTCATCTCCTCCAAAAATTATATGAGGTCATATCATCATGGTAATTCTCAGGCATCATATGAGTCAGGAAGTAGACAGCTTCCAGAGAAGACTGTATTTTGGTGCAAAATTTGTGTTACAATCATAGAACAAAAGTAAAAGACTTTGTGAAAATACTGGTTGAAACTGGTTTGTGAGGGCCAATATCCACAGTGAAACGAGTCCCGTAACAACATGGGCTGGAAAGCCATATGAGGAAGGATTAATCACTACTCCAAAGGAAACGGAAAAGAGCAGATTATAGTTTGCAATTGGTCTTAGGAACAAAAACTAATTTTGGAAACATGTTGTAGAGACACAAAACTAAAGTTATTACCTTTGGACCCAAAGAGGAATGATCTAGAGTCAGCATGCAGCTTCAGTTATTACAACTACAAACTAGTGATCAGGCCCAAAATCTGGGTGTAGTGATGGACTCAGACCGGAACGTTCAGAGACACATAAAGGCAGTTACAATATTTCTATGAATTTTGTAACGTCTATTCCAAGACTTCTATCACTGAAGAACATCTCCAGGATTAAAGGACTAACGTATCAACAAGATCTAGAGAAACTCATCCATGCGTTTATCTTTAGTAAACAGTGTCTTAACAGGTCTATCTAAAAAATCAATCAGACAGCTGCAGCTGATCCAGAACGCTGTTACTCATGTTCTCACTAAGACCAGGAAGATAAAGCACATCACCCCAGTTCTAAAGTCCTTACACTGGCTCCCTGTAGCTCAGAGAATAGACTTTAAAATACTTATGTCAGTTTATAAATCACTGAACGGCTTATCACCAAAATACATAAAAGACCTGTTGTCATTGTATCAACCTTTAATCTGTTTAATTTTTCTGTGTTAACTCTCATCTCTCCCACTGTAGACTGAATATTATCAACAAACAACTGTCAGGAGTAAGATGGTCCTGCTACTCAGGTCTTCTGGTTCAAGCCTACTCTGCTTCCCAGAACCAGAACCAAACATGGAGAAGCAGCTTTCAGTTTTTATGCTCCACAAATCTGAAACAAACATCCAGAAAACTGCAAAACAGCTGAAACACTGAATTCCTTTATATCAAGTCTAAAACCCACCTGTTTAGAGCTACCTTTGACCCATAATAACAGGAACATTGACCAACATATTTGATGTGAACTGACGTTTTTAATGATGGCACTTGATAAAATGTAACGTTTGTTATTGGTTTCACAACTGGTAACTGATGTGTTTAAAATGTTTTTATGTTTTCATGATGTAAAGCTCTCTTAACTGCCTTGTTGCTGAAATGTGCTATACAAATAAATTTGACTAGATTTGATATCATCCCACAAGTCGATTTATGAGTTGATAAAACTAAAATGTAGGTGATTGACCATAATGACCACTGTTACATTTTAAGGAAAAAAGGGAAAGCTTTCAAGCCTGAGAACACCAATGAAGCTGTTGGAGCTGTTGCATCTAACAAACAGGCATCTCGGCCAAAGGTGACATTAAAAGGCTGAGGTTCATGTCATCTGTTAGAAAAGCAGTTTCTATGACAACCGTGGTGAACAGCTCACATGTGACCTTTGCTAGCACAAGCTTTATTACATTAAATAAAACTGCAACTCATCATGTCCTGCTTTCATGAGTCATTCACTATGGAGTTACATTTCACTCATGCACTTTGACATCTTAGAGGGAGTAACCTTATTCTGCTAACGGGTTATTTCGAGGGAAATATCATATGAGGAATGTATCTGAACTTTCAAATAATGAACAGAGAGTTTGAAGAGAAGCTTTCTGACAGTGGCTGCATATCCTTCTGCAAACCTAAAGAGGGAACAGAGCATCTGGCTCTTGGTATAACAGGTGTTTTTGGTTTGAAGGGGGTATTCTTCTTTTTTGGAGCACGATCACCCCCATTTCTTTAGCGCTGCCTCCGTCCTTTTATGCTCGTGCATCTTACTGTTCTACCCACACGTTCTCTCTCTTGCTCCTCTCTTCCCTCGGCCTTTTATTATGTGATCATGTTGCTTGGTAACAAGCAGAAGAATGATGAGAAGAGTAGGATGTGTTCGGATGACTCCTGTGCCATGTGACATGTCCTCACACCAGCTGCAAAGAACACAGGGCGAGTTGGCCTCAGGAAACAGCAACATGGCACTTACTGGGTGTTTCGGTTCAGAGTTAAGGTGTGAGTTTGGAGAAATGAGAAAAACCACCTCCCGGTGCATCTTGAACTTTGAAGCACTCCATTTTTGGTTGTGAGCTTAGGTGCTCAAGTTTTTTTTCCTTCTTGCTAACAGAGATGGAGAACAGGAAATATGAAATCAGCTCTAATTTTATATTTTGCAGCAGATTTGTTCTCAAGTCATCATTGAAAGAGGATTCTGCATCAAAATGTGAAGCAGATTAGGTGTTAAACTTTAAACCAGACTTCCGCTGTGTGTGATATGAAGTCATATCTAGTCAGGATGGCAATAAACTGTCTGTAGTTTGAACATAAATCATAGTTTGAGATGTTAAATTGTTTCTGGGAAGAGTTGTTTGTTGATAATATTCAGTCTACAGCGGGAGAGATGAGAGTTAACACAGAAAAATAAAACAGATTAAATTTACGTGGTAGTTTTAATGACAAAATTTACTTATAAACCACAGAATACATAAAAGTGAATTTTTATGAGCATAGCAATACTTTCAGTCAGGCGCACCCTCGTTGTAACATCTCCTCACTGTTTACTGGTTAAAAAAATATTTGACTTTAGAAAATCTGACTCTTTCTTCTTCCTTTTATCAAACTGCAAATAATGATTTCCTCTCTGCATATAACTCATATCTGACTCATAATAACATCTCTCTTGAAAGAAAAAAGGTCAGAGCACGGTTGCCGATGACAACCTGGTTTGGGTTTGTGTGTTTCAGTGATTGTCTCATCTGTAGGGATCAGTCGCCCCCTGCTGTTTCACATTCTTTTACTTGTAACCGCACGACGTTACCATGCCAACCTGAGAGGGCATTTCTGGAGTAAAGCGGTAAATTTAGCATCCACCTTGTGGTCGTGGAAATCAAGCCAAGCATCTGAGAGGTCGTTACCGTGAAACCCGGAAGCTGTTCTGACCAATTTCTAAGGAGTTATATCTCTTTGAGATCATAGCTAGGTCATTTGAAATCGTTTCCGCTAATTAACCGCAATTATAATTCTGCTGCTTTTAATTAAAGTTCCACCGCAATTACATAACTGTCTCCACTTGGGGGCGACAGAAACAAGCCGAAAACAGGTCTGTGGGTTGAGATGTGAGGCAGTATCAGCGTCTGGTCTGATTAGTGCTGCTGTAAATCTCTGCATTTTTAGTTGAGGTTTTGTTCACCATCAATTTCTAATGAAAACATTGATCTATTTGCTCTCCTCCACTGTAATAAAGATTACAGATGAGTCAAGGACTGTCAGCTGTTTGAACTTGAGCTGAGAGATTTAAAATCAGGAGGGGATTGCTTTAAAGTCAAGGCTGGATCATGTATCATTTAGCCCAGGCTGGCATCAGAACCTGTTGGACCTTGAAGGCCTTCTGGTAAATTCTTCATTTTATTTTCCAAACCTTCCCCATGGTTTAGTCAGGTATTTACAAAATCCAAATTATGCACAGAAAACTTGAGTCTATGCTTCCAGAAAGACACAAAGAGAGAAAGAGAGAAGATTTGATAAAGTTACATTTTCATCTGCTACAGAAAATCCTTAAACTTCATTCTTGAGCCATTTTAGAATTCTCTTTTTATAAGATTTCATGTTTGGTTGTTTATGTTTTGTAAGTTCATTAATCATTGTATTGTTGTGATTTATTATTTTAGTGACTGTAATATAATTAAATGTTTCAATAATGTGATTTTGAGAATGAATATATTTTCACAATATTCCCCTCTTGTTCCTCTGTGTGCAGTTTAGGCTCCCTGGCAGATAATTTATTGTTTTGATAGATTTGAGACTTGATTTGAGACTGATAGAACTTTTAACACATACTGGTGCTACCCTGGCATTGTGTGCTTAGTGAGACATTTTCCTTTCCATTTCTCTACAATGACCTGTTTGCAGTTTGCCATAAGGAAAGTAGGGGATGCCAGTTTACTTACTGGAAGCTGGATGGAGCAAGATGGAGGGCGATAATGGAAGAAAACCTTTCGTGATTGCTTAGAGGCCACTAAAGACTTAACACTGGAGTGGACGGTTCACCTTCCAGCAAGAGAATAACCCTGAACCTACATCCAGCAATACATTAGAAGGATTTAGATCAAAGTCCACTCATGTGAAGAAATAGCCAAAGCTTAGACCTAAAAACCATTGAGAATCTTTGCCAAGATTTGAAATCTTATACTACCCATCCAGTCTGAGTGAGGATGAGCTACTTTCCAAAGAATATCAGACTCCACTTGGAACGACTGCACATTTGTAGCTCTACAAAATATTTACTCATTGAGGCTGAATAGAAATGCATATCAAACCTTTTAGATATGTATTCACAACAACTGTTGAAACTCATGAGCCCCTTTGTTTTACTTCACAAGTATGTACTAGTTTGCAATAGCCTTTCACCTAAAAAAACCCCATCTAAATGTGCTTCTGGCTGTAATATGGGAAAAAGGCACTGTAAAGCAATAATTATTCATTATGCAGCACGGCGCCTAACTGAAATGGAAATGTGCAAATGTTTTAAAATGGAAAATGAATAGTTTTTTTTTTTAATTTGTGAAGAAACATGTAAGATTAATAAAGTCATAGTTTTGTCAAGTATTTTACTTCAAAAGAGCCCCAGTATCTGTCCACAGTTATTGTAAAATGTTACTCCTGTAGGCAGGAAGAAGATTAAAGCAATAAAATTCAAATGCATGTAAAAGAAGTTAACCTTTTTTTATTCGTGTATAATTGATACAGTGAGGGTGCTCATACATAATATTTATTTCATCTATAAAATATATTACCTTTCCTGAAAGCAAAACTAGATATAAATCATCAGGTTTCATTTGATAAGAAGCAACTAATTTTTCAAGTGTCAATCAAGGCAGTCGACTGGATCAGCGAATAAATGCATTGCAAATTCAAGAAATCACATTCTAATAAAGACACGTATCTTCTGCCTAAAAAAAGCCACAACGTTTGAGCACAAGGCCCACTTTCCAGCGACATACACGGCGACGATCGTTTACTTCTCTAAAGTAGCGAATACTGTTCAAAAGACTGCAGCCACAAAAGGAGATGAACACGTTTTCATGTAAGAGGGACAGGAAATAAAACAGGCTACGAGTTGGGATGAAGAGGGAGAGACGGGAGTGTTTCAACAGAAACGGATGAACAATGATGATGCTTTATGATGTTTGGCGTCTTTTCTTCTGGGCCCTGCACTCTTCGCTCTCCGCATTGTCATGGCAACCCCAGGATTGTCAGCCATCACACCAGCTCGCTGTGACCAGGTGCTGCGTTGAAGCTGTCTGTGAGGAACAAAAAGACAAAGGTGATGCTGTAGAGATGAGCTCAACTGATAACTACACACATCGTAGATTTCCACTGATACAAATGCCTAAGGAACTCTGACTCACACTCTACTCTGTTAGACACAAACACACACAAACAGAGATAAAAACAGAGACATGTACCAGACAAGTCCAGAGACTTGTTTCTGTTTTGTGGTAGTCTAGGTTTTTTCACAGGGGGTTTGCGATTTGGGGGCTTCTCAATGTTATTGGGGCTTTCTCTTTCAGAGCCTGAGATCAGTGAGGGACAGGAGACAAGTTGACAGTTAGAGAAAGACACTTTACACATACATCAACAAAACTCTTATATATGTACAACCTCATCTCCAAAAGAGTTGGCTCCTTTTATGTTTTCAAGAAAGAAAACTGGTAAAGAAAGGCTTTTCAAACTGCATTATGATACAAAACACTCAAGGGTTCAAGGAGACTTTTAAAAACCTTCAGGAGCGAACATCTTCACTGTACCTGCATTCAAATGTAACTTTAGCTGTAAAAAAATGAATAGGTCCATGAATACAGCTGCTTTCTCTGGGGTTGAGCTTAAGAAGTTTAAGAAGAGCTGAAACTGTCTTTAAATCATGAATGCTTCCAAAAAAGGGGGAAATATTATCATATTCTAAAAAAACACCTCTGTATTTCGTACTTTAAAAAAAAAAAAAAAAACCCCATGAAAATAGGTTTAAAACTTGTTGCTTCTGCTCCTGATCTTTTTGGAGGTGAGAAAAAAAAAAATCACAACAACATTATTTTAATGATTAAAACCAGAGAACGATCTTGTACCTGCATCACAGGACATTGCTTTTCTATTCCTCTGTGGTTTCACAGGAGCCTGAGGTCTCAGTCCTTCGTCACCTGAGCAACATATTCAAACAACTACAGTTAAAGCGTGATCTTCCTAATACATGCTTTTACATACAGAGGACCTTGCTTACACACAGCATATTGCCCCTTGAACTTTTTCCACCTTTCTGCTTGTTTTGTTCCAACCTTGAATGCAGATGGGCTATTAAATCAAAGTTATGAGTATTTCAGCCTGATTGCATTTTATATACTTGCTTTTAATGATCTGAAGGTAATTATTTACCATATCTTTTTTATTTGACTGTCATTATTTTAATTTTGAGTATTAAATGTGTAACTTTGTAGGGTTTTTTGGTTATGTTACCTATCTTTGCCAGTTATCCCCTGGGAAGGAGGCTTTTAGTCTCCGTGGGATATTACCTGGTTAAATACAGATCAAATTAATAAACAATAGTCATTTTTTTTAAGATCTGGATTTTTTGTGATAGGGCAACACAAATAACAAAGTAGCAAAGTAAACAAAAAGCGTTGTATACATTCAGATTCACTCCCTTTTTAACTGTGATTGGGGGGGGCACTGATATGAAAATTTAGGTCAATATTGATAACTGAGCACACCACTGATATTGCTTCTCTGCTTCAGTTATTGGGTGTTTAAGCCAACAATCCTACATTTCATTAATGTCACTGTCAAATGCCCAAACAAACACCACATGGCCAACCCCCTCCCCCTACTAAATCACATACATAACATGGAACAATAAGACAGAAATAAACTTCGGTTGTTTAACCATCAGCCCAGTTTTACCTATGGGACCATTACCCATATTGTAAAAAATGACTTACATGCACAGTATCAGTATTAAATAATGATTTAATACTGATACTGTGCATCCCTAACTCTGGTACCTCTAAGTAAAATGGAGTGCAACCAATTACATTCATAGTTAACTAATCAGTTTGTAGGGTCTACCTCGCTTAGGTGGGAGACGCTGTTGACAGGACAACTATTTGTCCAGCAAAAAGAAAGTCACAACTGAAAGACACAAGAAGTCTCATTTACCATTTTCCATAAATCATACAGGAGAGTCAGCAAACATGCATAAGAAACTGCTGCAGCTTATATCAAAACCCTACATTTGAAGGAAAACCAACAATGCCCATGACTCTGAACACAACATCTCCACTGTGAAACATAGTGATGATGTGGGGATGCTTTTCTATAGCAGAGACAGGGGAGCTGTTTAGAGTGGTTGGGAAAATGGATGGAGTTAAATGCTGGAAAATGCAAGAAGAAAAGCTGTTAGAGTCTACAAAAACCCTAGATGGAGGTTCACTATCCAGCAGGGTGACAACCCTAAACATACAGCCACAGCTACAGTGGAAGTCCAGACCAAGATCCAACTGAAAACTGGGAAGACTACAAAACTAATGTTCACATACACACTGAAAAAAGAGTTGCAGCTGTAATTGTGTTTTTCCATAGAGTATTGACAAAGGGATGCTTAATACAAATGCATGTTGTCACACTTTTAAGATTTTGCTTTGTAAAATAATGGAAACTAGGCATTATTTCTCCCCAGCTTTGCAATTATGAAATACTTTGAGTCAGACTAACACATTCAATTCACACAGATTACATTGTAGTTTGTGGCTGTAAATATTTCTGGAAGGCACTGTATGCTTACACACAGACAGCAGTCTGCCATGAAACATAATTGTACATACGCATTTCCCACACCAACTAGGAGAGCTCTGCAGCTGCACTCATTCATTAATTCCATGTTGAGTGACTCTTTCTTCATTGTGTTGTAAAGAAACCCTCTGGGAGTCAGATTGTGCATTGTAAGACCCTCCAATATCCGATTTAAAGGTGGTAATCTCTTTGTATGGATGTATTCAGACTGAATCCTGGCTTCTCGCTACTAATCAGGATTTGTGATGCGGGTACCTTGACTTGCTGCTCTGTCTGGCAGCCCGTGAATCGGCTTGTTGGCAGGAGGTGGCACAGGAGGAGGAGGTAAGTTTCTTTCATTAGCTGATTCTTTAGAAAAGGTCACATAGGAGGAGGTCTTTGGCTGGGAGGCAAAATTCAACAATGAAAATAAGAAAATCTGTTCAGTAAAAAACTGGCCACCCTCTGGGAAAGCTAAATTTTTTGAATCTACTTCGTGAATTGTGCTCTTGGATGAGCTCATTAACCATGAATCACATTATTAGTTTCTTATTGGCCTCTTTTATAACATCACATGACATCAGAATGTGAGCGCTGATATTCAGCACAAAGCATAATATTTTTAGCAGGTCAAACATTTTATATTTTCACCTTCTCAGGAATGGGAGGAGGCTGACCCTCTGAATCTCGTCTTCTCTCTCTCCTCTCCATCTTTCCGGTATCCCTCTCCTCATCTCCTTCCTCCTCTGTACCAAACGATGAAAGAGAATTTGCTGTCATCAAAGCCTGACTCAGAGGTCTTTAGCAGCAGGCATGTTGCATGCTAAAAATCTGCTTTATGATCTTCAGCGCATCAACATGGATGATTGTACCTGGCAGGGCGTCTGAGCTCTCCCGCCTGTGTCTCGGCCACAGCCGGGACATGTTGGGTTTGCTGCTCTGTGGTGGGGGTTCTGGTTTTCGGCTGATAGAGACACCTCCCCCTGCCTCGCCGCTGCTCCTCCAGCCATCTGTGGAACCTCCTCCATCTCCCTGTGGATCCTGGGGATGCCACTCTACGGCTGCTGCCTCTGTGTTTTTCAAAGGGTCCCCTTCCTGTTTGGGTGACGGCGTCCTATCCGATGGGTATGGAGGCAACGGCCTTTGAGCCAAATGAAGTGCCTGGACTTGTCTGTCCAGCTTTCTCCCTGTGTGTCTGCTCTCAGTCCACTGATTGTCTACCTGTAAGTCCATGGGCCGGCTCTCAGACCACGATCTTTCAATCTGTCTGCCGCCCATCCACTGTCTTTCTATTTTTCGGTCAATCTGCCGCTGGGTGTGTCTGTCAACAGTCCACTGTCTTTCCATATGCCTGCTCTCAGTCCAGTAGCTGTCGGTCTGTCTGTCGGATGTTCTTGGCTCTCCGAGGGTCCTCTCTTGCAGCTTGTCATCAAAGCGCTGCCTTTCTATGAGCGTATCACCCGGCTGGCTCTCAATCATCCAGTCTGCTTCTGCCTGCAGCACTTCTGTCCTCTGTTTGTCGTCCACCCAGTACTTATCTGTCTCCACTGGCTGTTCAAACACAGCGTCCATTTCAGATATCTGTCAAAACACAAGACGAAGAGGCAAAACACACTGAGAATGGTGAAAACATAAGTAAACAGAGGGAGAAAAAGATGTGAGCTGTACCTCTCTGGGAGAGTAGAAGGGGTGTTTTCCCCCTCCCATGCCTGGGTGAGGGATACCTGGCACTGGTGGTGGACTCAGAATAAGAGCACCTTTTCCCTGTTGATCATTCATTTTCCCATCAGCCCCATCGCTGGGAGACTTGGCAGCTGGCCGTGGAGCTTGGAGGAGTGTGTACACATTGTCCATTGCTGTCCTAAAAGAGAACATATACAAACTGATCCAATATGTCTCAAACATTAAAACTATGTAGATAAAACTACAATGCCTCACAAAGGGGTTCTCCCGTTAATTCTAAAACATTTTGTTCCAGAACTGCATTTAGCTCATTATGTCCCATCAACTCTGACCAGCTTCCCTGTCCCTGGTGAAGAAAAGCTTCCCCATAGCATGATGCTGCCACTACCATGTTTCACAGTAGAAAGTGTGTTCAGGGGGATATCCTTGTTTAGTTTTCTGCCAAATAGAGTGATTTATATATATAGAGCAAAAAGTTCAGTTTTGTTCTACCTGACCAGAGCATGTTCTTCCACGTGTTTGCTGTCTCCTCTACTTTTCTTGTGGCAAACCAGACTTTTTGTAGCTTCCTTTCAACAACAGCTTTCTCTGAGCAACTTTTCCTAGGAGGTCAAATTTGTGCAGTACGCAACTAATAGTTGTCCTGTCGACAGATTTTCCCTCCTGAACTATGGATCCTTGCAGCTCTCCCAGAGCTACCACAGACCTCGTTGTGGCTTCTCTGATTAAGACTCTCCTTCAGTTTAGGTTTATGGTTACTATTTCAATTGTCAGATTATGAATTATACTTTTCTCTGTGAAATATTCTTGGGATATTGTTTGACACCTAACCCTACATTAACTTATTTCCACAACTTCCTCTCTGACCTGGCTCCTGTGTTCCTTGGTCTTCATGACGCTGTTCGTTCTGTAACAAATCTTTGAGGCCGTCATAGAACAGCAGGTTTTATGTAAACTGAGATTAAATTACAAACAGATGAACTCAGTTTACTAACAAGATGACTTAAGAAGATAGCCTGACCTGGATTTTATTTAAGGGTATCAGATAAAAAGGGACAGAATCCAAATGTCCAACCCACTTGTAAAAAACTGTATCATTGTCCCTCCTCCTGTGTTTAACTGTCACATAACTTCCCAACAATATACACTAAAGATTGTGGTTGTAACAACATAAAATTTGAAAAAAATCCTAGCTGTATGAATACTGATTGAGATACAAATAGGATAATTAGGAGGTATCATTATCCCTTGTAAAGACCTGATTTTTGCTACCCTAATCTGCATTTAGGGAGAAGTGTGGCCATTTCCAACGACTTGGTTGACTTTTGAATCCAAAATGGAGCTACCAGCTGTCATCCACATCTGCGCAAACACTGTGAAATCAGTTTGCTCCTGCACTGGCAGCTCTCTGTCATTGCTTATGTCAACAAAGAAAACACGGAGATTCAGAGCGGTGTTTGTTGAGAATTTATCAGCTCAGAGCAGTGGATTCTCACTGAGAAAACCAAAAAGAGCTGACCACTAAAACATGTGAGCCTGTGGGTATATAAAATGCCTTGGAAAAAAGTATTTATGCCCCTTGAACCCTATATATTGCGTTACAACAACAAACTTTGACGTATTTTATTGGAATTTTTTTGTGAAAGACTAACAAGAAGTTGTGTATAACTATGAAGTGGAAGGAAAATTATTTTTTTTCCCTTTTTTATTATAGAAACAAAAATCTGAAAAGTGTGGTGTGCATTTCTATTTAGCCCCTTTTACTCTGATACCTCTAAACAAAATCCATTACAATTGATTGCCTTTAGAAGTTGCTTGATTAGTAAGGCCTCATATGTTTGTTAGAAAACGTTGGTGAACACAACATGAAGACTAAGGGACATAGTGTTGGCAGCATCATCCTATTGGGATGTCTTTCTTTTAGCAAAGACAAAGAACCTGGTAAGAGTTGATAGGAAGAGGGATGGAGCTAAATATTGAGAAAGCTGGTAAGAAAATCTATTAGGCAGCAAAAGACTTGAGACTCGGATATAGGTTCACCTTCCAGCAGGCAGGATGGCATTCATTTTTTCCTTCCATGTATCTATTTATAAAAACACATTTTAGTCTTCTGATGTGCATGTGTTAGAAACATATCACAAAAATTCACTGCTGTAACTGCAATGAAAGGTGAATCTAAAAAGTAATGATTCAGGGGGCTGAATATAAGTGCAAGTCACACTTTTCAGATTGTCATCTGTAAAAAGTGATGCAAACCATGCATCATTTTCTTTAACTTTTGCATTATGCACCACATTGTGTTGGTTCCCACTAAAATACATAAAAGTTGGTAGCTGTGACATGACAGGAGGTGAAAAGGGTCAAGAGGTGTGAATACTTAGGCAATGCACTGTGGAATAAGGAGATAAAAAAGAAACAAGCTCTTAGTGATGGTGTGAGTTAGCATTCACACGATGTAGGCTTCTGAAATTGTTTTATATTCAACGAAAAGCCTTTCCAGGAAGTAATCTTCCAGTGCATTAGTGGAAAAACTCCTCACCCTGTAGGTGCTGTAGCAACAGTGTGACATCCATCTCCATAGACCTCCACCTCAGACTCCGGCCCCTGATTGGACAAGGTCTGGCTGCGGTTCTTACGGAAACCAAAGATGGCCAGCATGTTCCTTCTTTTCTTCCTTCTCAGAGAGTGTGCTTTATGCAGGGAGGAAAGCTGACTGAAAATGGGGAGAAAAGCTACATGTCACACACTCACATACACAGTCCAGTTCAACACAGTCATCTTGTTGGTTCACACACAAGCCCCTTCTGTTAAGATGTCACCGAATTCATCACGGCCATCTGGGTCGCTTGTTTGTCTGCTTTGCTGCTGCAGTAGGGGCGTTGCTAGGCTACATTTCTTAAGAACACAACAATAATACATAAATCCCCCTTTTATTTTTTATACTTTCATATCTATCTATCTATCTATCTATCTATCTATCTATCTATCTATCTATATATATATATATATATATATATATATATATATATATATATATATATATATATATATATATATATATATATACATATACACACACACACATCTTTTAACAAAGACTACTAGTTTGATCTGATGAGCTGCAGCCCTAGCTTTCAATTATAATAAAGGCTCCTGAACCAAAAAACTTGGTTGTCAGTTGAGCCAACCCCTATCTGAGGAAACTTCTTAGTCCACTGATGTTAAGAATATTTATTGTAGCAATTTTTACCAGAAAAATCACATTTTTTGTTTAAAGTAACATGATGTAACAATATCACATAAATTACATGCATATTTTGCTTCATTGAGCCAAACGTTTTAGTGATGTTACCAAAGTTACAATTGTGGTAATGTCAGATTTCAATTTGACTATATTTTTGCTTTACAATAGGGAATCAAAAGCAATGATCAAAATATTTTCTAAAGGCCTTCTGAAAAAGATGAATACTTAAAACAGTTTGTTTCTCTTTTTTTCCGTCATTTAAATAATCATTCTGCTGGTACTCAAAAATGGTTCACCGAGCTCTAATGTGAGCAGGACCATTTGATGTTATTTTCCTCCTTTCCAGACAGTATGAACAAACCATAATCAATTTTCACTCATTTATTTCAAACTGTTAATGTGAAATACCTCATAGAAGAAATTTCAAGCCAATAAGCAAAATAATATGTGGGTAGCTAGGCTACACTTTCAGCTGATTATCAGTCAAGCCATCAAAGATGGGTAGATTAGTTGCCAGGTGACAACAACGCTCTGTAACATCACATTGTTTACCCTACAATTATATTAACCCCCCTGAAAGTTTATTTTATTTTATACAAAGCACAAGATCAAAGGAGAAGTCATGCAAGGTTACATTTCCAATACAGGTCTATCTATACCTTGCCTTTTATTGAACAAATATCTTATTTGCACAACAGCAGGTAATTTTGGTCCCGAAATGGTTGCACTGTTACAATTCCACTCTGCTTTTTATTTCTCTGGGCCAAAGCACAAAGTGTACTGTGCACTAGGCACAAGCCAGTTACTGCTTTCATTGCATCGCCTGATTTTAAAATATTTTTGTTTTTAAAATCCCTTTTCTGTTCTACCAGTCTCATGACTTCAAGTCTCTTTAATGGTATGGAAGTGAAAGTTCTGGTACAAGCACATAATTCCCTGATGAGTGGTGCACCCCTCTTACATGCTTCTTTTGTTTACAATAAAAAAAAGTTAGCAGTTTGGAAAGTCAGCATGAAACTTAAACTAGCTTAGTCTTTCAATGCTTTAGTGAGTTAAGGCTTTTTGGAAAGTCCAGTTGGTATGTTAATAAGAGAACAAGGTGTGTTAAGCAGCAGAGTGGAGGCTAGCTAACTAAGCCCAGCCAGATATCAGCTTGTTAGACTTCCACTATTTCTCTGTACATAGCAGAACGGCAATAAATGAAAATACTTAGTGCAATAAACACATTACATAAAAGCTTGATTGAATGCCTTTTTATTCAATTTTATGCTTTATCACATCACCTTAATACTTCTGTAACTCACTCCCTCCATTCATTATCTGCAACTGGTAGAAGTACTGCAGCACATTTTCCTATGGGAACTTAGAAACACAGCCATATGTAGCTCCAGCGTTAGCTTCACTCCACTGGTTCTCATCTGTTACAGGATTGATTCATAATAGTCTGACCACATCTTATCTGCAGGATCTGTTACATCACCAAGTTTTATCTAGACCACAGACAGCAAAACAGCCAGCAGCTTTTAGATGATGCAGTTAAACTGAAAAAAAGATGCGATCAGACACTTGCAGTTAGTGCTGCTTTTTTGTGGAATGGTTGGTTTCTCTATAGGAGAAATGTTCAAAATTTAGAAACTTGAAGACCCACTTTTACTCTGTCGCATTCAACTATTACAACCTTGACATCATGATTTTATTTTTTTTATATCTGTACATTATTTTATAGGTTTTTTTTCTGAAATTATTTTACTTATTCTTACATAATGTTTAATCTAATGGACTACTCATTTAATTCAAAAGTGTTTTTTAATTTTTAATGTATTGTGAAACACTGTAAATGGATGACAGCAGAGAAAGAAGAAATAAAATCTAAAAAGCTGTAATAATGTGGAAAGTACATATAGTAAATGAAATGTGCAGGTTAAGCTTGTAAAGTTTATGGATATTTTGTTAGTGGAGGTTCATGGCATGAGGTAAATGCTGGAGGTGGAAACATCAAAGCATCTCTTACCTATCAGGTAGAACTCGTTTTGTATAAAAATCTGGGAGTCCATCATCCAGAGGGCTTATTCCTCCATTTTCACTGCAGTGCTGTGCACAGATAGACACAAACACTCCCCTCAGAGAGGCTAGATCTGTAGGTTTCATTTGTAAAAGTTATGTACGCAGTAAAACAAATGGAATACAGTGCATTTACTTAGATGACATAATCCACCTGAAGCCACACAGTTTATATAGATTATATTTGACAGATACAGAAGTCACTGCCAGCAAGCCCAAATACCAGGAAACAGAGTTACTCAAACATACAGTTTGAAATGAAAAAAAAAGTTGATATAAAGGTGATGAGAAGATCTGGCCCTACTGTCTCAGCAGGGATATGTCCTCCCCTGTGTCTCCGGGGAGGCCTTGGCCGAACCCGTGTCACATGATGTAGCGGCAGACCCTGCGTAGGCAGCTCTGACAGACCTTCCCAGGATGCCGAGTGGGACAGTGGCGAGGAGTACGATGGCACAGAGGGAGGTGGAGAGGAGCTGGAGTCATCACACAAGCCTGGTGGCAACACAGAATGCAAATGATACAATAAGAGATGTTCAAACCCAGAACTGGGTCACATCCAAGACATGATGGACTCAGAGCTCAACAGGAATAAGGTGTAAGTGGATGAGTACTCACTCAGCCTGGTGGAGACGGGTCGTATTCTTCTTGTTCTGGAGCTGCGCTTCTTAATGGCAATCGTGTCCTAGGAGGATGAAAATAAGACAGAAAGAGAGGGGAAAGATATTGTCATCCTTCAGATGAGCAAAACAAGGCACGAAATAAAGCCCTCTCGAGAGAACATAAAAGAATGATTTAGACATGAAAAGTAAATGAACAAACAGCTGAATAAATGAATAATTTACTCCTGACTATTGGAGTAAGGGTAAAAAGATCCCTAAGGAACTCCAAAAACCCAAGAGATGTAAAATCTGTAATACAATGTTGTTAAAAAGGTTATGGTGGAATGTACAAGGAGATTTATGACACCATGTCAGCTGCGAGATCAAAGTACCGAAACCCAAAAAGCCCAAAATAAACATTTTTTTAAAGACATTTTATTGATCTCCTTGACATGATCTGTTCAGAATGATTTCAAAGAATAATTTGCTATAAAGCGTTTTCAAATGCTGTATACCCCCACACTATCACACACTATTTGCTGTGTTTTTAAATAGTAACTTGGTCATTGCCTTGTCTTATGCTACACTTTGCAAATGCTGTGTCTGCTGCACTGATGAAGATTCACTTACCTCAGCATGCTGAATGCTCGGGGAGGGGCTCCAACTGACCCATTTTGTCTACTTTCTGATTAAGTCAGCTAATAATCGTGCACAAGGCACTGAAGTTTTCATCTTCGGGTTAACAGGTACAGAAATATTCAAGAGTGACACATAGGTTAAAGACAGAACTCGATGTTCCCCAAAATGTGTCTAATTTCTTCCTTTTTACACACTTTTAACAAACCTTTCCAGATATGCCAACACAGACGGTTCACAGTATGGCTGAAGCTTTTCCCAATGAAATGGTTGAAATGGAAGATTTCATGTTTAGAGCACTGCGAACTAAATATTTTAAATTCTGGACAGCTTTAGGAGAGAGACACTGTGGTGCAGACTAAATGGAAACTGATTAAAAAAAGAAACTCCTGTTTGATTCTTGACAGGCTCCTTAGGTTTGAACAGCTGTCTTATTAATGCAGAACTGCTCTTTTCATGTGTCAGCAGACATCTAATATTTATTCTTTATCTGACTGAGCAGATACTCCCTCCATTACAGCCATTCTGATATGTTTCTGATAAATTTAAAATGTTCTTTTGAGATAAGTTTAAAAATCATGCAGGTAAAAACAATTTGATCTAAAATGCGAGTGCGAAAAGAGAGTAATTTAGCTTTTTAAAGTTTTAATCTTAACATGAGGCTTTCTCACCAATTTTTTTGTTCCCCCAAACACAATTAAAAGTTAACAGGAAAAAATAAATTAAACACATATCTAACATTTGAACTGTACGTCAATTTTTTATATTTGTTTTTAATCGCAGATTGTAAAAATGCTCATTCCTACTAATATGTGGAAAATGACATAGGTGGATGTAAAAACCTACTTTGCTGGTACAAGCTGATTTGTGGAGGAGCTGTGATTATTTTCATTAGCATCCACCAAAACCATGTTTTTTGTTTGCAAGCTTATTTTACTTTTCAATTTTTTTCAAATTGATGTTACTCAGATATACATACTCCAAACATACTTGCAGGTGTAAACAATCCATGTCATCCTCAAAATGAACATAAAGTAGGAAGAGATAAAGGAGCAAGTTGACACAGAGCCTCATAAGAAGGAAAACGTAGCGTAACTGTTCTCTAAGTTGCAACTTGCAAACTGCTATGTTATTTATCAGGTTGTTTAGTCACTTCATTTAGTCTTCTTATTTAGCTGATAAACGACTGACAATAATCATTCTCAGCCAGTTAGAATTAGATTTGTAGTTCGAAAGTACAATGATCAATTAGAATTATCATAAACTCAGTCAAAACATACAGCCGCTACAGAAAAAAGATTTCTATGTTCAACACTTACAAAAGGGTCGTATCATCTCACATGGTAACCAAAATTACATAAAAAAAAAACTCAACATGCATCTCAGTCTCCCAGGCAGCTCCCCAGAAAGTATTTCCAGCTTAGTAAGAAGACAAGTTATCTTCATGTTGTTGTGGCTCATACGTGTACCGCTGCACCTCGACCACTCTCTTGTCTCCTGACAACAGTATTGACGTTCTTAGCGCTTCAAACCTGTTTTCATGTAAATCTTGGCAAAGGTATCAGTTAATCTGTCCTTAGTACTCCTGGCTACCTTTACCACAGAAAATTAGTATGCTGCTGTGATGACATTGGGCAATGCTCTCCAAGTTACATTGCCCTCTCTCAGTGACCTTCAGTGGGTTTTTGGTATCTGTGTTGTATGCTTTTTAAATTTCAAAACCAGTGCATTAACTGTTCAAGTGTCAAAAATATATGCTACAGCCAAAGGTACACAAAAATGTTAGCACAGTGGTGAGGTAAGGCCTTTAAGGTCAGCTTGTAATTTTTTAAAGTAGTGTTCTGTGGACTAGGTGCAAGCAGTTATTATCTTTATTTGGAATAAACAGCTTTTAGAGTTATCTCAGTTTGGATAAAAACAGAAAGAGGTCAAATTGTATGCAATGAACTGTCTCATGCAAAACTATTGAAGCACATAAAATTTTATAAATGTATGGTCATGAAGCATTGCATCCAGCCCACAAGACAAGACAACAATCTTAAGAACAAGACAAGATTTTGAACATGAATGATACTAATTCACAAAACTTGTCTAAAAGGTGTTACGACACTTACCTTCTTATCTGGGGGCAATAATAGTAGCTTAGAGCTATTTCACTGGACAAAGTCAGACTAACACAGCCTCAAGATAGTGCTTTTAACTCAAGTCTCAGCCGAGGTGACAACTAACCACCATTCTCCAAATTGAGGTTGTTCAGTCTGCAATCCACTGGAGATAAGTTACTGACTGCCAATATCAACTCAGCAGAGCCATGCCTAAAAAATTTAAACCATCCATTAGTGAATAATGTCTAAAGGGACAGACAATTTTAAAAACAAGATTGGTTTAAATGAAAGTATTTAGCTGCAGTGAAAAGAGCTCTAGCACCTTACACATACCATAAACTTAGTACACAAGTGTTTGATATTTTGCCTGCTGTGTTTCATGTATGTACACAGGCTGACTGTTTAATGTCAGCTGCGCATGTTGTTAGAAATAATAGGCCTTTTAAATGCTGTGCTTCAATCACTCCAATCAGTACAAGCTTCTAAAGGCCAAGACACAACTGAATTGACAACACATCATCAATTCAAGTGTTGTTAAACTGTTTCCAGTGGAGGAGCTGGGGCCTCTCAATGTTTTTGACCTTTAGCTGGAGTGGTCTTGTCAGGAAAGTTGGAATAATAATTCAGATGCTGAAAAACGTCATTTCTGACAGCTCTGACAGGACTGAGCCACTGCTTTTAATTTCTGTTGATACCCAAGTTAAAAATGAAGTAAACAAGAAGAATAGTGACAATATTATTTAATCAACATGTTAATTGAGGCTGATGTTGTGTAGGATGACAGACGTTGTAATTACAAAATGAAAAATTAACAAATAGTATACTTTGCTACGTCAGACAGAAGTAGAAAACAGAACTGGGCCAAGAGAAAACTTAAGGAGGACAAAAAAGGGAAAAGTTGCATAAATTCCACCCCAGGCTCTTAAAGAGAATAATATAATACTTAGTAACTGTTGAATTAAAGCTGATGGAGCCAGATTTGACAGAGACAAAACAAATGCTGTAGGCAAAGGCGGAAAAAATAATAGCTTTCCAGACTTTACAAGAAAACAGTTATTTTTGCAGTAGACTATTTTAAAGGTAACAGTATAGCTCTGCAAACTCCTTTAAATCTTTTTACAATTGGCAAGAAAAAAAAAGTTTCCTGCAAAGATGGCTGCAGGCAAAACCTGCAAAACAAGAAGAATGGACTGCTACTGTCAGGGGGTTAGGCTGTTTGTAGGAAGCAGACTCGACTTCACATGTACCTACCACTCTCAAGATTTTATGCTGATTGTACCATTTTTCTGAATTCATTCAATTGACAAAATCAGAAAATAAGAGATGCTCTAAGAAATAGGCTTGTAACCGACATCTGACAGTTTTCTGCTGTTGTTGCTGTAACCAGTGACCGGGCAGTTAGAAACTCTTTGTCAGGCTTTACCAGCCTTGTAAAAATAACACTTTTCAGTGTGGAAGTTATCACAGAGTTTTTCTATTTCCTGTATCAGTTTGTAATAAATCTAGCCAAATACATTCAAGTCCAAATACAGCCAAATACAAGTCAAAATATATATGTTTGTAGGTATGGAATTAACTAAGGTGGCAAGAGCAAGAACAAAGTTCTTTCTGGCAAGTACTATTGTGCAGAACTCTCATGAAATCCTTAAAGGCCCATTCTGCTGCAGCATTTGTATATTTGTATAATAGTTGGTAGATACCAAAAGAGACAAAAAACAATTCTACATGGATGTGTCAAGAACAAGCTGCAAGAACTCCCAAACCATGGCTGCAGGAACAAACAGATGTCATTTTTTTAACCCCTTGGAACCATGGGAGAGAAAAACAAACATCTATACTCTTGCAGTGTATTTATAGGTCTTTAGTTGTAAACCCATAGCAGCAGCCATGTTGAATTTTGGGGTTGGAACTGTCAGAAAATCACTGTCTTGTGATTTCAGGTGGCATTCCAATTTTTTTCAACTTGAAACTTGCATGTTTTTCCACCAAACAAGAAGTACAAAGGAATGGGGATGTTTTCTTTTGTGGTAAAACCCAACAAACATTTGACTCCTTTTATAATGCTATTTTAAAATATCTTGACTTTATAGTGGGACTCAGAAAACTATTTGGTAAGGTTGTACCTCAGAGAACCAATACTCCATGGAATATACAGGCTGCCACTAATTAGCGATTGGTTAGCTAGCATTACAATGAAACACATGATTCATAAAACTTTGTTATATAGTAATTACACTCTCACACACACAGTGTGACATTGTCTCTACTCCTACTTCGTATAACTAATAAATGCTCCTGGCAGGAATGCTAGAAAAAATATGTAGAAAGCTGTTTGTATATTGTTTAATTTCATAACTCCTAAAGAGAAACTGAAATTAGTGACAATCGGCCACAAGACTGATCGGTGCATTTCTACCTAAACTGCACAAAAATGACCATCTAAATAAAATATATAAGGAAAGAAACATTTGATGGTAGCTGAGGTAAGTATGACACATTTCCAGAAAAATAAAAATGGTAACACACACATACACACACGCGCACCAACACACAATGTCCACACTCACTATGCTGGTGCTGAGCTCTTCATCTGTGATGTCCAGGGAGTCTCTGTGTCTGTTAAAACTCCACGCAGTCCCATCTTCACACGTCCCTTCCCAGCATTTTAGATGAGACACCTGCCGGGTCTGAGACACACGGCACTCTTAAACTCTTTGTCACCCACTCGTACAATCAATCTGTGTCTCTTTCACACCCTCTCACGGCAGGAGCTAGTGTTTACCAGGGTCTTGTGGGTGGCGTACAGCTCTTGCAGGATTTGGTCCACAATGGAGTTGGTGAGATAGGAAACCACAGACAGCTTTACTTCTCTGAAGAAGATTGAGTATGAGGCAAGGCAGAGACAGATGAGAAGTGGTTAGTAAAAGTGAGAGGAAATCAATGTCCTGCTTATCAAATTCAGACTATTTTGCTGCTCTTACTCCAAAGCTCTGTGAATGTCCTGCGCCGCTCTTTCCATGAGGGCGGTGCGGATGGCAGAGCGAGGGATGGACACTCGCTCGGAGACAGATGAGAGCGGAGGACTTAATCTCTCCGCTGCAGAAGATGATAAAGGACAGAGTTCGCGGCAGAGTGACACCATGGAATCAACGATCACCTGAAACGGATGGCGGCTGTCACGAACTCTGTCATCTGTTGAGGATCATAAAGTGAAAGAAAGCTCTTCGATCTACCTGGAGCTCTTTATCTGCAGCTTTGGCGAGTTCACCAGCCAGGGAGTCCAATCTCTGCCGTACGGGCCCGTCCACAGACAGCACATGGGCCAGCTCACACAGTGAAGGGTAGAGCTTGGCAGACATCAGGGAGAGAATTTATTTAAATTCAGGCCAAATACAACATAAACAATGCATTTAAATATTTCATATCACTCACAGCTCGAGAGTTCCTGGCCTCTTTCAGGACTTGTTTTGCAGCTTGAATCTCCTCCATCTCTCCGGTGCCTCGTAACAAACAAAGCTGCTGCTGGACGCGCACACAGAGGCGCTCCATCACCTTGGAAACAAACAGGGCAGGTGGGTGATGGTGCCACAAACACTCATAAAACACTTCAAAAACATCCTCACAGACAGGTGCTACCTGTTCGGCAGTGCTGGTGACCAAGCCCTGGTGCAGTCGCAGAGCCTGCCTCTGAGAGAAGCGCTGCGTCTGGTTGTTCCTGACCAGCGCACGCTGGATCTGTGAGGCAGGGCGGCAGGAGGTGGCCAGCGAAAACAGGCAACAAAATCAGACAGAAAAGAGAAAGTTCAAAATGAGATGAAGTTCATTTAGACATTTTACAGGCGATAGAAGAAGCTTGAGCAAACGGACTGAAAAAAGTTTTACATATGAAAGCTCTCCACTTGTGTAATGCTACCTCTGTGTATAAATCAAGTATATGAAGGTCAGATTGTTTGAAATGCAATGTGCCTTGAAAAGCTATTCACACATCTTTAACTGTCTGATATTTTGTCATGTTTTACACAAACTTTGTAATTTTTAAGCATGTTAAGTAATATACCAACATAAGACAGTGCATAATAGAAATAGCTACAGCTTTATTCCTATTGCAAATCATTTTAAAAACCATGTATCAATTTTCTTCCACTGTATAATTACACACGACTTTGTGCCTGTCTATGAAATCAGATCCCAATAGATTAAAGTTATGTTAATTTCATTACATAATACTAAATGCTCAAGGTGTGAGAATACTTTCCAAAGTACAGTATATTTAAAGAAAATTCTGTGGAAGTGAAGCTGTGGAAAGATTTAACTCCATCCCCTACAGATGACTGATCTAAAGATAGGTGGTGGTTATTGTTTGGAAAGAATATTTGTGCTTGATGTATTTTGGCCAAAAGCATGACACTGATTTAAAGGGGAAATGCCCTTCTTTTTGGAAGGGCACATGTCTTCTTTTTATCAACCAACAGTCAATAAATCATCCACAGTTATTATAACCCCAACCTTAGTGAGGGCCTGCTCTGTCTTCTCCGGAGCGCTGCGGTATGCCTGGCTGATGTCACTTAGGGGCAGAGGCATGTACTGCAAGGTAAAATTACTAAGAAAGGAGGGAGCAGAGAAAGACAAAAAGGTCAAGTTATTAAAGCAGACACTACAGGACTGAGAAGAGAAATTCAAACTGGCTCAAAGGTTCCAGGGTTAGCAAAAGATAACACTCCCATGAGACAGAAACCATCCCAAAATATTACTCCTTTGCTGAGCAACGAGTGGGTAAAGCTTTGATGTGTGCAACCATGTCCTCTGTAGCCCTGAGGTGAGTCTGAACCATGTGAGATAGCAAGACGAAAGAAGTAATAAACTGCTCATGTTGCAATTTTCAGTGAGGTAAAATATATGTCAGAACAACAATGGCAAAGTTTCCCATGAAGAATTCTCACATAAAATTATAAGACAACCTCTTATTATTGATCGCTGCAAACATCTTCACAAAACAAATAATCCATTATAGTTCTTACTGTTCAAGGGCTCGTGCCACATCGAGAAATCCTGCTGCAGAGGTGTTGTTGCGATCCCATGTCACACTCCTGCAGGGCAAATATGTGAGTTGCAGATAGATAAAAACTCTAGCATGCACACACATGCACCGTGTTAGAAAAGTATACACACCTTACACTTTTTCACATGTTATCACATTACAACCAAAAATTCATTATATTTTATTGAGATTTCATAGAGCAACACTAAGTGGCTGATGCAAGATTTTTAAACATTTTTACAAATAAAGACCCGAAAAGTTTGGTCTGCATTTATATTTACCCTACTTTATAGTTATACCTCTAAATACAACAAACAACATCATAAAGGAAAGTATAGTGTTATAAAGAAGGTAAAAGTAGGATTAGTTTATAAAACAATTTAAATGTCTCACAGGGAACTGTTGAGTCCTTAATCTACAAATGGAAAGTATTCAACAGCTGCAAACCTACCCAGATGTGGACGTCCACCAAAACCAGGGATTTGAAAGCCAAGGCTCTAGAGCTGCGTGTGGCTCATAGGATTCCTTACAGTAGCTCTTCATAAGTTTTAACTAAAAATACATTTTATTTGTCATTACACTGAAAATTATATGATTTTATTTCAAAATGTTCTATTAATGTGAAATGTTTCATTCAAGGAAATTATGGTTAATTTACTCTTTAAAAAAATAAACTGTATTTATAAAACATAACAAATTGTCTTTTTTCAAAGTAGGTTTTGCATCTCCAGACAAATTTTAATTAGTAGGAGCGAGGGGGGGGAAATGGCTCTTTGAATTGTAGAGATTGCTGACCTTTGACTTAAACTGATGGGTACAAAGCATTAATCTGAGAAGCAGCTGAGAGGCTCTTGTTATCTCTGGAGGAGCTGTAGAGATCCACAGCTCTACTACAAAAAAATTCCCCAAAATGTATTTAATTTATGATTGTAATGTGACAAAATGAAAGAAAAAAGTTGGAGGGGTTTGACGATTTTGCAAGGCACCGTATACTGGAAACAATGCAAAAACACATCAGTAACCCTTCTTTCAATATAGTTTCCTTCACCTGAGTGTTGTGTTGATCTGCAGGGCTTTGCTGAGCATCTTGGCTCCAATGTCATCCATGTTGTTTCCACTGAGGTCCACTTTTCTCAAGCAGGTGTTGCTGCCCAACGCGTTGACCAGCACGGTTCCCCGGGAGCGCAAGCGCGAGTCCACCAGGGACAGAGATTGTAGGGCCTGCAGGGTTAGAAGAAGAGAGCATGAAAAAAAATCATGTAAGGATCAAGTGTGTGAGTGTGTGGGGAGGGGGGTATTAAAAATAAAGTTGAGAAACAAAAAACAGAGGAAACAGTAGGAGATAAAGGCTTGAGGATAAAATGGGGTAGTGAAATTTAGTGCATATTGATGTGACAGCTTGCCAACATGACTTTACGTGCTGTATGCTTGAATTATTTACAATATGTGTGAGTAGTGATGTAGAAACTGTGTCCACAATGTTAACTGAGGAGTAGCAATAATTCATCGCAGTGACATATCTACACTGAAACATCATAAAACAATGATGTGACCCCAAAACTGATATACTGTTTTAGCGGCAAAGAAAATTACACTTTTACTGAATATATATTTTAATAATGAAGGTAAGTGATCTAAACTTACATCAAACAGAATAAAAATAACTTCGCGCATGAATGTAACAGTGTATTTTTGACGGTTGCCTTATTCTGAGTGATCACTCACACATTCCTCCTCCTGGATGAGTAAAACCAGCTTCTGCAAGACTTCATCCAGAACCCTGCAGACACAAACCGTGGAGACAAACACACAAACGTGGCTGGTGCGAGTTATTTTTTGCTGCTCATGAGCCGTCTGCCTGACAAGTGGCAACTGCCTCCAAAAAAAAAAAAAAAAAAAAAAAAAAGACTTAAAGTTACTGATGTGTTTATTCAAGCTGGCACATGCAGCACATGCACTCACACATACAGTACAGCCAGAAATAATTGAAGTACAGCATGACATGGAGCGCTGGCAGCACCTGTTTTTGATGTTGAAGTTCTTGCCCAGATGAAGGTGTTTTAGGGAAGGGTGTCTTGAAAGGGCAGGCAGCACTGTGAGCAAGTCTGCATCGAGACCTGTCAACACACATACACACACACACACACACACACACATACGCAGGGCTCAGCATGGCATGATCCATTAGGAGGGCATTCGGTCTTCTCCTACCACGGGAGAAAAAAAGTCAAGGTCGCAGCAGGATGTGCCGCCGTAGCGTGTTGCCGTACCGTTGTCGGAGATATCCAACGTGGCGATGGAGGAGACCCGAGGGAAGAGTTCCTGGATTACAGCTGCTCCTGCAGACCTCAGCTGAGCAGAGACAGAGGAGAGAGCCGATACAAGCCAGACATGAATGAAAATAATTCAGGTTTATGTCTTTGGGAGGATGGCTTTATTAAAAACACACTTTTTAAAGTAACTGAAAGCAGTGACCTGAGGAGATTCTGACAAAGCTGCACAGACAGTGGGAAAACATTTCAAACCAATGTATTTAATTATCAACTTGTCTGAGTTGCTATAGGTACTGCATATTATTCAATAAGAGTGAGGTTGGTATCTTAAATGAAAAGATACTGCATACTGACAATAAAAAACCCAGCAAGAATAACTATAGCCAACATGTAACTTGTCACAAAAATGTGTTTTACATGTGGAGAAAAATTTCACAACATAATTTCCACATGTTTCACATATTACTAAAGGAAAATATTTTCACACATGAAAACACATCTAGAACAGAAATTATGTTTCACATGTTGCCACACAGAGTAATTTCCATATATATTTCACATGTTACTACAGGATATATTTTCACAACTTGCAGAAAATGACTTCACATGTTACTATATAATATCATTTCCATATGTGTTTCATACTGTATACATTCCATGTTTTTTCACTTGGAACTAAAGGATACAATTCTCACATGTACAGGTACATGGGGAAGATTTTCCCATGAGTTTATATTACTGGGGACTTCTCACTATAATTTTCACATGTAAAACACATGTGCAAAGCATTCGCAATGTGGAAAGTTTTGCCACATCTTTCACAAACCTACAGGATATAAATTTAATGTCTTTTACATATTACCACAGGATATCATTTAACATTTATCATGTAACAACACGTGGCAAGCAGTTGACTTGTGGAAGGTTTTCACACTTGTTTTTCCACATGTTTTCCATTACAACACAATTAATTACACATGTGAAACACATGTGGGAAATAGCTCCAGATGTGGAGACTTCCATCTGTTTCAAAAACTACATGTCATTTTCATGTATTTCAACACAGGATATAATATTAACATGTGGAAACCCATGTCTGTCACATTTTACTGCACAATATTATTTCCACATGTGCAAGGTTGTCCCAGTTGCACATTTCACTATAGATGTTGGAAACAATGTTTCACATCTTAGTGCACAATATGTTTTCCATACGTGTTTCAAGTGTTACAATGGACATTTCACTTTACTTAGCTGCACATCATAATTTCTTTGCTATGTCTTTTTTCATTGAATCACACTGTTCAAATTGAAATGAGAAAATGGAATTTCATCACTGTAAAAGGAGGAACCATATTGTGTCATATGGATCTAAAATAAACCGGATAACTAGCAGCATATAGAGATACATATAGTATCAACCACAGACCAGAAATTTATTCTGCTGGAGATAAACAAAAAGGGTTTCTTACCTCACAGCCGCTGATGTCCAGATGAAGATCAGTAATATGAGGATTGGTGGTCAATCCTGACAGGACTGCTCTGTGATCATAAATTGATTGAGTAAGAAAATGAGAGGAAAATATGGGCCTGACTGGCACAGCTTCACACATCCAGATGCTTCCTTTTTGCTTGCTTTGCAGTAGACTTAAGATAAAAAGAGCTGCGACTTGAGTAAAAAAATAGAAGATGACAGGTCATATACCTCAGAACATCAGGGGGCAGCTTCATAGAGGCGAAGCTGACATGAGTGAGACTGAAGGCCGAGCTGAAGAACTGACGGAACAATGGCAGCGTATCCTTCACTTTCCTGTGAAATTAGGGAAACACGGAGGATCAAAGAGGAATAATGCAGAGATGAGGTGAACCAAGCTACACACAGGAGGACATGAAGTCACTTTAGTTAAATACAAGATAATTATGAGTGCAGCCACAAGAGCACCAACACAGAATGACAATTACACCTTCTGAGAAAGAAGGGGCAGGAGGTAGGGTCAAATGACTGATTAGCCGGCTAAAATCTTCAGAAGTCTCGCAGAAAGCACAAAGAGAAATCTGAGTTTAAAATATGGAAGACAGAAAGAAACTACAAAGTTCCAGTGATTCCTGGAAAATTTACTGTCAAAGTCCCTTTAAGGAGATGAATGTAAGTAACCAAAAATCAGGAAAAGAAATGGAGGAAAAAGAATGCAAAAGAAGGAAGATCAGGGTTAATAAAGTTATTATGGGACAATATAGTGCCTTGCAAAAGTAATTTTTAGATTACCTTTTATGTATCTTAATCTCAACCTAAATTTAGATGTTCTATGAAAGTTTTAGAGGTCTGTTAGAAAACATTAGTGAACAAACCGTATTATGAAGACCAAAGAACGCAGCAGACAGGTCACTGATAAAGTTGTGGCGAATATTAAAGCAAGGGTAATTTATAAAACAATATCCCAAGCTTAGAGATATTCCGAGTATGGTACATCCAGGTACAAACAAGGGCAACATGATATTAAGGGAAAAGATTATATTGCTATAATATTGCTGAATCATTAAATGACGATGTTGATCATGATCATGGTCACGTTTGTCAATGCTTTCTTTTTTCCCTCACCTCTCTCCATGAGCTTTAGCATTTAGGTTGCTAAGATCGACACCAGTTGAAATACCTGAAAAGCTGAATTTTAATGAAAATCTCCTGACATATTATAGCCTGCCAAATATTGCCTTGCAACAGTCTTTTGCAGTTGCGGTTTTACACACATTGAAATAGCGAGAACAATTGTGATTCAAAATATTGTGTAGCTCTACTGCAAACCTATCAAGACATGGCAGCCCATTTAAGGTCAGGGACAGCATTATTCAGAAAAGCAGCCAAGAGACCTATGGTAGCTCTGAAGGAGCTGCAGAGATCCACAGCTCAACTAAAAGACTGTGAAAAGAATAAACACATGTTGTCCCACACCACAAGTCTTCCTGCAGTAATATACAGTTGAAACCAGATATTTACATACACCAAAAAAGGCACATAGGCTTTTTTTCTCACTCTCTGAAGTTAAAGTTCTTTTGACTTAGGTTAGTTAGAATTACCAAAATAATTTCTATTTGCTAAATGCCAGAAAACTTAGCATCCTTCTAGCAACGTTTTTTAGATCGTTTTTGTAACTTTCTTCAAATTACAAAATTTGGAAGTATGTTAACTTCCAAATGTATGAAGTTAACATACATTTGGTCAGTATCAGGGATAATTGTCTTGACTTGGGTCAAATGTTTTGGGTTTCCTTCCACAAGCTTCTCAGAATAGTGTACTGGAGTTCTGACCTATTCTTCCTGACAGAACTGGTGGACTCAGTCAGGTTTGTAGGCCGCCTCACTCACACACTCCTTTTCAGATCTACCTACAACTTCTCCATTGGATTGAGATCAAAGCTTTGTAATGACCACGCAAAAACATTTAACTTCCTGGCTGATGTCTTTAGATGTTGCTTCAGTATTTCTACATAATGTTCTTTCCTCATGATGCCATCCATTTTATGAAGTGAGATGGCATCACTTCATGCCATCTCACTGCTGCCAGTTCCTCTAGCAGCAAAACAAGCTCCACAACATGATACAGCTACCTCCATACCTCACAGTTAGGAGGGTGTTCCCAGGCTTACAAGCGTCCCAATTTTTCCTCCAAATGTAATGATGGTCATTGTGGCCAAACAGTTCCACTTTAGTTTCAACAGACCACATGGTAGAAATGAAGGTCTTTGTTCCTGTGTGCATTTGGAAACAGAAATCTACCTTTATGTTTCTTTTGAAGTAAAGGCTTTTTCCTCGCTAAAATGCCTTTCAGCCCTTGTCAGTACAGGACATGTGGATAATGACACTGTCTTACCAGCTGTTTATCTCTGCGACAAAGAACCCATCTCTTTCCTCAGTGGTATGATGGATGGACATTCCCATCATGTCTATCCCTGCGTATAATTGCTTGAACAGATGAATGCAGCACCTTCAAGCATCTGGAAATTGTTCCCAAGGATGAACCAGACTGGTGCAGCTCAACTATTATCTTCCTGATATCTTGGCTGATTTCTTTTGACTTTTCCATCATGTAAAACAAAAAAGTAGATTGTTGCTTTAAAATACATCCACAGGTGTGCTTCCAGTTAACTCAAATGTGTCAGTTAACCTGTCAGAGGTTTATGGAAAGAAACCCATAAGGTTTGACCCAAGTCATACAGTTTAAAAGACATTAATCCTTGGTACTGACCAAATATATGTAAACTTCTGAAGTTAAAGAAAGTTACAAAGTTACAAGTCTAGTTTCAGCTGTATTTCTATGTGTTGTATTTGCTCTTCTTACCAGTGTTTCTCTATGAAACAGTGACATATAGATGATACTTGTTTAATGGAAAGCATGGGAAGTTCTGTTTAAAGCTTGGTATAAACCATGTAGAAAACACAGCAGGGATTGCTCTGGTCAGATTAGATCAAAACTGAACTTTGGCCAATATGCAAAATGCTATGTGGCAGACACCTAACTCTGCACTGCCCACTGTGGAACAAAAAAGTGGCAGCATCATGTTGTTGGGTTGCTTTTCTCCATTAGCAGGAAGGCTGGTCAGAGTTAGTGCAAACATGGATAAAGGTAAACATAGGGGAATCCGGGTATAAAATCTGTTAAGAGGCTGTGAAAGACTAGAGATTGATCCTATAGATACAATCAGAGCTGCAAAGAATGGTTTAGATTAAAGCATACTCGTGTTAGAATGGCGCAGTTTAAATCTCTCCAACTAACGTGAGTGAGCTATTCTCAGAAAAGAACAGTCAAAAAATCCAGTCTCCAGATGATATGGGCAAAATGTGAAAAATTTCAGGAAAACTTTTGCAAGGCACTGTTTATCGTTCCAAATTTGGTGTTAAACTGTTAAGTAATGTTAAAGATGTGACTAACCTGTGTGAGAAGGTATTTTTGGAAAGATTGAGAAAGGAAAGATCAGCGCAACACCCCCTCAGAAGAGCCCCAAATAGCTGCATAAGACACAGGGTGGAAGCAGTTAATTTGGGCACAGAGAGAAATGCATTTGCTTTTCACATGAAATGCGAAATGTTTGAGCAGATCTGGACGTTTATACTGACAGAGTCAACAGAGCAGTCAGTTGACGACAGATCCAAGTGAACCAGGCAGTTTGGCTGAGACAAGAAGAGATAAAAGTTCTGCAAGCAGAAAGACAGAGGAACAGAGGTGACACGTTAGGCTGAAGAAAAGGAGAAAAGTGTGTTCTCGTTTCAGATGGATTGTGCTGTCTGACCGAGGCATCCTCCCCTGAGAGGACCCCGGGGTTCTTGCTCAGGTCCAGGTGCAGGAGGGAGTTGGAGTATTCATCGCTGGAGCACAGAGCCTGAGAGAGAGACACTACGCCTGAGAGGTAGAGACAGGCACAGACATTGGGGTCCATATGGAGGTGGGAGGGAGAGAGAGAGAGCAAGAAAGAGAGAAAGAGAGAGTGAAGAAACAAGGGGAGATAAGAGGTTATGATATTAAGAGACTGGGAATGCTCTCAAAACATTTACGTTCTTACATTATTCATGCAGATCTTGGAGCAGAGGGTATCAGTGAATGTTATGGGAAGCAGAACAATTCAATGCAATATTTAAATTCTCCACTGGGTACAGGGAACAGAAACAGAGACATGCAGCCTGCAAGGCAGTGCTCAGCATCATAAGTCAACCTGGAGTTGTAGTAGGACAAAAGCATGAGACAAAGAAGCTCCCAGGGGGGAATTATCTGCAGCTTAGAAGGTTTTACTTCCTCTAACCCACAGCATGAGCTCTGTGCAGCTAAACTAACTCACTCTCAACAGAGTTTGGTGAGATTCTGTGTTTTGTCAAGCTAACTCTGAGCTCATACTTTTTTAACTTCTTAGTTGGATTCATAGCAAGAGAGAACTAAAGAGGGACTAACCCTTTGATGTAAGTGAAGTCTTGGACAGGTTGAGGAGACGAAGTCCCTTGCTAAGACGACTCACCTGCTGGATTAAGCTGGACACACCTGCAGCATTCACAAATGACACAAAAAACTAGTTTTGTTCAGCATGAAAATAAATGCTAAAAGACGAGATCCTTCGATCATTTATGATGTAACAGATACTTAAAACAAAAAAGGTAAATAACAGTTTAATAGCAGATAGAAAAACTATATTCAGGAAAGATTTGATTAAAGATGCACATTAAAACTGGCTGTTGACTGGTGACCAACCAGAAAAAAAAACCTGATATTTTTTTGTAATCAGTGAACATATTTAAACACTAGTAGCTCATGCTAACAAAAGTCTTTGGTGTGGAGGCTGTTACTGAGGGTCTCAAAGTTAGCGACTTGGTATTAATGAAGTGTTAAAAAAATCTGGAAAAACAAAAATCTAAGAAGCTATAAATAAGGTATTTTCTACAATACCTTAACAGACAGCAAAACTTTTAGTAGTTAACAGGAAGGTTCAACATACTGCAGCAAACTTGCTTAACTCAGGGTTATGATAAGGATTCCCTTTCCTAGGGAATGCATATTGAGACTACTGTTTAAGCAGTGCTAGCCATACTAAATGCCAATACAAGATGTGAAATGCAGTTTAAATACAGTTGAAAATTGCCTCTAATAATTTAGCTTTAAACCAGTAAAACCCTGCTTTACACCAGTGCTTCTCACACATTTCCTCTGCTCCAAATACAATAATTAACGACCACTCAAGGCAATGCCAGAAAACAAATATTTTAAATACAATTTTTTCTTTATGTTGTAGTTCTAAGCGAGAAAAATCAATCAGCTAAAATCAGTATCAGTAGCTTACAAAGGTTTAAAAAACCATAGATCAGAAAAAAGCCAGAAAATGATGATTAGTGCATCTCAAGTTTGGACCTTGACCTGAAAAGTGAAAAAAAACAAAAAAAAAAAACAAAAAAACATTTGTATCCTTCTCAGTTATTTAAGACATGGTGTATCATATAGAAAATGGGATGCATTTCCTTATACCTTGGTTGTCCAGTGAGTTGTGGGCCAAATTAATGGAATGGATGACAGATGCTGGGTTCTCTGAAAGAGCAGTGGCCATCTTCTGAGGGAAGTCTCTGTACACACACGGACAAATGAGAACTACTGGGACCTGTTTTCATATTGTAAAATATTTTTAATTGAGTGAATCAATTAATTTATAGAGATGTCTGATTTAAGAGCAAAATAATACAAAACACAACTCTTGACATCTTTAAATCACTTCATTTTCTCAGACTTGAACACCAAAGCATGTAAACACAAAACAAAGCAATGTAAAGTAATTAACTTTCAGAAACTAGTGCTGTTTCCTTGTGGGATCAGGCAGTATGAGCCAGGGGACAAATGGCAGCTGTTTCACAAATTTGAGTTAACAACTGCAGGGTAACATAAAACAGTCAGGCGATCACAGGGCAACACCAAGACACACAACAAGGCAAGCACACACTCACACATCAGAGAAATTTAGAGTGGCCAATTAGCCTATCATGCATGTTTTTGGCCTGCAGGAAGAAGCCTCAGTGTGTGGGGGGGAACTCAGGCTTGCACAGGACTAACATGCAAACTCCAGTTAGAAACCCCCTGACTGGGATTCTAACCCTCAACACTTAACTATCTATCTAAATAAAAAAAAAATAAATTTATGAATAAACAAGATTTTTTTTTTTTTGGAGAAGCAATGACTTTTGAAGTCTGTTTTAAAGCAGTTAGCGTGGGTTGATTAAATCGTTGCAAACATAAACAGACTCCTACTGCAAAGTGAATAAACATTTTTGGAAAGCCCACATCACAAAGTTTATATCTTCAGATTTTGCTGTGATAAAATAAACAGTTTAAAAGAATAACTCACGATTTTAAACCAGCGTTCTCCAGAGTGATCTCCTCTAGGCTGGATGATTTGCTGACCGTGTGCAGGACCTGCTCAGTCACCTCTGAACCCTGTTGGTAAAATATAAAAGCGCAAATCCCTTAAATCCTCTTTAGAGATTCATCAGAAACACTGTGAAATTCAGCAGTGATATTCAAGCTTATGTTGGATAGCAAACAGTGCTCTGGTGTGAATTTTGACACCCTTTAAACGGCATTTTCTCCACATCACATCCAAATGACCTTGTAGGATTGCTGGTCTACTCAAAGGAAATTCTTAACCTAGAAGGTGGCGTCATGACATTTTTATAACATAAGGAGGGAGTGACCTCATTGGTTATTATGCTCAAAAATGTGTGTCTATCTATTCTACAGTGAACTTGAAGAAACATTTGACTTTAACAGAAGATGTCTTTGTCTCTGAAATCAAGTTTCTGCACATAATTTGGATTTTTATACTTTAAGAAAAGTATGGAAGAATTCAGAAAATGAGTTCAAACAGAGAAAGGCCTGGACATCAATCATGTCCTGATGCCAGACAACTGTCTTATCATAGGACAGGATTGGAGAAACTCCAGGTGGGTCAGAAATTGTTTACTTTCTCAGAACCAGCTTGGGCTCCTGCTCCAGAATCTGCCAGCTCTCTTGGCTCTGTCTCCCTTGGCTGAAAGGATCATGAGCCTTGGGTCACAGCTGCTGTTTGCTCACAGAGGTAACTCTAAGGCTTGAAGGCCTCATGGCTGTTTGAATGGCAGTTCCTGTCTTTGCAATTCAGAATAGAACTGCAAGCAATTTCAAACAGTATCTTGCTTGAAGATTAAAGAATGTCACAATGAAATCTTAAACAAGTGAATCAAACTTCTCTGTAAATTCTATTGAGTACAGCTTCTTGGTTCTGTGTGTCAGCTGGTCAGTCCAGTGCTGTCTCGGCACACAGAAGTTGTAGGGGTGCTTTTGCCACGTGTTTTTAGAACACGATTTCATACCAAGGCCAAAACAGAATTTTTATTGTCTCAAACTGCTGCTTACCTTCTCAGAGTGAGAACATTTAAAAGGGCAATATTATGTGTTTACCAGGCACATAGAATCATTTTATAGCACTATCAAGTAACTATGTTACTTTCCATTGTTACAAAAATGCTGTATATATCAAATATGACCTAAAAGAAATTTGACTTCGTAATTTAACACCTTGAAATTGGGTCTCTGACTCTTTAAGAAAGTCCTGCTCTTTCTGAAACTCCACCTTCAGGAACTCATCACAACGGCACTCCTCTATTAACCCTTTAACAACGTTTATACCAGTGTTGCACTAAGAAATAAAGGATTTCTCAAACATGCATGAAAGACTCAAGGCAACACTCCAGGTATGTTTTTGATGAGGGAATAACATTATAACATGATGTAAAGCTCAAAAAAGTTGATTTTACACAATACTGCCCCTATAAAACAAATCTCTCTGTATCTTTCTGGTTGTGGCAGCATATTCCTTCAAGGTCTACTGCATCCACTAGGCTGAGACCCTGGCTTAGAGGCCGGATCAGCAGAATAAAGCCATTTAGCTAAAACCTATTATTTGCCATGTATCCATATGCATTAAAATATAAAAACATCATCAACAAAAAGTCATGAACATTGCCTTTGGACAGAATGAAGACCATAGTCCATCCGTCCATCCGTCCATCCATCCATCCATCCATCCATCCATCCATCTCTCGCTGCTTCTCAGTTTCGGGTCATGGGAGTGCTGGAGCCTATCTTTAGCAGTAATTGGTCGAGAGGCCGGGTAGACCTTGGACAGGTCACCAGTCCATCACAGGGAAACACAGAAACAAACAACCATACTGACACCTAAGGGCAATTTCGACAGACCAATGAACCAAACAGTCCTGTTTTTGGACTGTGGGAGAAAGCTGGAGTAGCTGGTGAGAACCGACACATGCAGGGACGGAGCATGTTGCCCTCTTTGCTTTGATGTTAAATAAAACTTGAATCCTGAGATATATATAGAAATATCAACTTTTGCTGTTTCCATATGACATATGGAGTCATATGTCATATGGAAACAGCAAAAGAGAAGGAGGATTCACTTCATAAGATATATGTAAAATAATTTATAAGATCGATTGATTTATGACTATTAAAATAGATAAATGAAGTTTAACTCTCATACACTTACTATGCGAAGGTCTTTGCAGTACAGTTTGGTGAACCAGGTGTTATATGCCATTGATGCAACAATCACCGCCAAGTCTCTGGAAAAGATGAAAATGGAGTAAATGGGGCATCGTATTTTGGAGTTAATATTGCTTGGTCATCTTTTGTCACAAACCTGCTCTCCAAGTGGCTGAAATCCAGCAGGTTAAACTCTCGGCTGTCCTGGGAGTGATAGATAGTGTCCACATCCTAGGAGTGACATTACCTGTGAGCCTCTTTGCAATGTATGACCACTCATTTTGCACTCTGTGCCATACAGTATGTAATACTAAAAGCACTCACAGTGGCACCAACACATTCCCACAGCTCTTACCCATTGCACTTCCTCCTTGCAGCTGATGCCATTATAGTCACACAGAGCAGCGTAGGTCTCTGAGAAGCCTCCTTAGGGAGGCAGGCAGGAGGAAAACAAACAATAAGAGAGAGTAGCAAAAGAAAAAAAGGAATGAGAAATGATGTGAACAGCTGCTTCTTTCAGCTATAAAGGAGAAAAAAAGAGAAGAAAATGCACACGCAAACATTCGTCCCAATTATCAATCTTTCATTTAGGCAACGGCTTTAAAGAGAACATCTGGGAGAGCATTACTGAAATGTGTGTGCCAGCTTCCTCTTGTGCCTGCCAAAGTCATGTACACGTGCTCATATCACCATGTGTGACTCCATGTGTTTGCCTGTGTGCAAATTCTCATGCTTGATGATAATGTCTCTATTTACCACAGGCCCTCTGGGTTTCCACTGAAGTCTCTGAGCTGGGTGAATACTTCCTGCTGCCCTCCGAAAGGTCGCTGTCTGAGTGACAGATGGACGGGCTGCCGGCATACAAAGAAACACAGATACTATATGGGATCGTCTATCTTTTTGATAATTGTGCAAATAAAGGTCATGTGTCTTCAGTACTCTGGTATATCAAACGTTGCTCAGACATGTGACAACTAGGCATGGGCTGGTATCAAGATATACCCAGATTTTAAAAAGTCACTGTTTCAAAACTTCCAATACTCCCTACGCCCCATATACTACATCCAGTACACTTTTGTCTATCTGCCCTTCACCTCTATGGTGTAAGAAAACATGATGCCACTGAAAAATAATGACCTAATAATAGCATTTCTTAATCTCACACAATAGTATTATGTCCTGGATGCTTGGCACTGGAAATTAAACTGGTTGACTTTCTAAATAATTTGGCAAAAAATTATCAGTCCACTTGGGGGTGATCATAGAGCACTGACATTTTATTTGCAAATGGTCAGTTGATCTTTAATTAGGAAAATAAATTAGTAATTAAATACATATACTTAAAAAGGTGCAAAATAAAAGTAACATACCCCTGTCCTGATAAAGCAGAACACTGTAAATTCCACACCCTTGATTCCAGTAAACGCACACTATTCAGAATAGGAGCACATTGAAAGTGACATACATAGTTTAAAAATGTAACGGGACCTGATGTTCCACAAGATCACCATTGTTTCCTTATGACTTGTGTAGCAGGTGTTTTTCATGTTTTTCACTGGCATAAACTTCACAATAGCAGTGTGACAGCAGTTTGAAATGTTCTGACACACAGGTTGCACTTTTTGAATAGGATACAAGAGAAAGTGTGGCAGTGATCTCCAGATGCATGAAGCATAGTCTGAATCAGTGCTGCTTCTTTCCCACCTGTAGCTGTACACTACCAGTCAGCCAATTAAAACACTGCATTAACACTTTTCTTTTCCTTACAGTAAAGACATTTTTTTCCATTTGGAATAATTTCCTGTTGCAAAATGCACAGGCAGTCATGGTGTGGGAACTAAAAAGCAGGACCAATCACAATAATTAAGGTAATGCTGTTAACTTACTATACAGCTGGCAAAGATACAAGCAAAATGTCAGCCGTAGGTTCTACTTGAGCAGATAGCTAACCAACTAAGCTAATATTAACTTGTTTCACTGTAGTGATTTTCAAAGAGTGGGATTTAATAATAGGAGGTGGGCGGCGTTTGGGAGTGAGAACCTTCCTTGTACCTAACCCTATGGTTGTCTTTTTGTTTGTTTTTTCAAATCTGAGCTACTGTACAGTCTTCCTGTTGCAGCCTGAATTTCACATTTAAATTAAAACTTTGGGCTGATGGAGCAGTTTATTTTCAGGTTTTTATGAAAGTGAAGTTCCTACATTATTGCTTCTTTATTTTGGGAAAACCCAATCAGAAGGGCAGAATGCCAAAATTCAGTTAATTTAATTTAAATGTTTGTTTAAACATTGTAATACCATTTTTAAGCTACAATTTCCCATTCAGTGGGAGTCTCAGACCGGCCTATGTCTGCTGACAACTCATTCAGATTTTCTCTTTCTGGATGGGGACACTTACGCAAAGATGGAGTTGTTGAATATTCGGGACAGGGCGAAATTAATATGGCTGACCACATGATTGAGGTGTTCGCGGGACTCGAACCTCAGGGTGTAACTGGACTTGTCAGTGTCGATAATAACCTGCACACAAAATAAAAGAAATGCAATTAAAAACCATAATTTCATTTCCTTTTTTGTTTCAGGTCTGGATGTGTTTAGTTTTTTTTCTGGCTATAGCAACTCAACAATCCCAAATCTAGAGCCACTTCCAGCTGTGAGAATCCGTGTATCCTGTTTTGTAAGGTCGTCCTTGTCTTTCACTCAATACTGACAAACCAGAATATTTTCATTACTTATTCTTTAACAAGTTACAATGGAAATGTTATAAAACTTTTAACACGCTTCACGCTGCGTTACACACCGTGCTACACACTGTGCTGCTTGCTGCATCTCAAAACAGCTCTTTCACTTTTTGCACCCTCCTGAGTGGAGCCTAAAAATCAACCATCAAGCACTCAGTCTCAAAGCGAGCAATGGGGGAACGGGCTGAAACTTTAAGGAACAAGATGTTCTGTTCTACATTAAAAAAAACCCATTAAATTTGGAAGCAAATTCAGAAATAAAGAAAGTAAAGCTCAATTACATTCCACAAAAAAATACAAAGAAGTCTCTCCTTTCTAGGTAACTGATGTAGTTCTGCCATGAAGGCCAACGTGATGTAAGAGTTTGAAGACAGATACAAACAGCAGTAATGTGAAGAGAAAGCAGGCAGAATTAGGTACACTCACCTGGTGATCAGGGTGAGAATTCAGAGCTCGAATCTCCAAGAAGTTGAAAGTGGTTTCTACCTGTTGTCAAAGATACATTTCAGAAAGTAATGACTTTGGTTGGAAATGAAGGTAAAAAAAGACCTCACACTGAACATTTATTTGAGAAAGCTGTAAGGAGCACCTTAGCAGGAATCTTTGGAGCCAGGAAATAGAGACGCCATGTTGCGAGGACCTTACAAAAAACAAACAAACAAAAAAAGAAATAAAGCAAATCAAATTGAATGAAGATTGTGGAAAGGTTCACTGCACATTCACACTCCCCACAGGGAGGAAACCGTCCAAGGAGTTTCCATGGTAATGATGAGAGGCATATACTCTTGTATTGATCCAGCTAAAAGCCCTCAATGTCAGTGACACTTTAACGTCTTGTGATACAGGCTGAGAAACGGCAACGCCTTACAGAATTTTTTACACACTGCTGCAAAGACCAGATGTAATTCTATTAGCGTTACGCTGATTTTGCTGCAGGCAACTAAAAAAGTGCCATGTGTGTTTATTTTGAGAAAGCCACTTCTGGGCTCAATGACCAACTTTGGTTTGTGTTTTAGTTCTTCTCCCCAGGGAAGAGCTAAAAAAATTTCAGAACTGGAAAATGACGTCTTCCTCCAACCATCAAGTCAATGGAATTTTGTGCTAAAAATAGGAAATCTGATTATGCAGTGTCAGGATGTCAGATTACCATTTTTAAATCAATGCAAATTTATAGTGTGTGTATGTGGAAGTTCACAACTCGCTTCTCTATCAGTATGAACGACTGAAGCTCCACTGTACCTGGATCCACTTCAGATACAGCGCCTTGCAGAGGTATTTATACACATTTCACAAGCTTCAGTGTTGTGTCTATATTGCCAAAAATATTGTGTCACTTGCCAATAAACAAACATAAGAACTTTAATGACTTCCTATTCTCATTACAAAGGCTTTAATAGGGTTTCTACCCGCTGTTTGATGCAATAACAGTTTCAACTCCTCTTGGATGGCTAATTACAAGATTAATGAGTGTGTTGATGGTAAAGTTTCAGTACTTTTCCAGGTGAGCACTTGTGAGGTCAGACACTGATGTTGGATGAAATGGCCTGGCATATAGTTTTTACTCTAATTCATCCCAAAAGTGCTGGATCAGGTTGAGATCAGGAAACAAACCTTTTCCCAATGACAATGCAGTAAGGCAAGAGCTGTCTTTACATATTTAGACTCGTCCCTTGGATTGCCAGACAGAGAAGCATGATTTGTTGTTCTATCTGACAACACATCTCCAGTGCTCTAGAGTCTAGTGGCACCAGGTTTACACTACTGCATCTGATGCTTCTCAATGCATTTGATGATGGCTGCAGCTGCTCAGTCATGGCAAAAAACTATTCTGTGAATGAGATTTGGAGGTCTGTAGCTATTGACTTTCCAGAAAGTTGGTGATCTCTACATACACTATTACTAAATGAAATTGTGGAACATTTGGTTTGAATGCCTCGGTGCTTGATTTTACACATCTGTGGCTATTGTAGTGGTTGGAATGCCTGAATAAAATGATTTGGAGGAGTAAACCACTATTTTATTGGGTTGTCGATTTTTTTAAACCAGTAAATAAAAGGTCCCTTTTATTTTGAAAATCAAAAATAAAATCCAGTGCATGAAATTACATTTAGAAGCCACCTTATTATTAAATGGAGTAATTTAATCTCAGTAACAATACCGGTTTAATGTGAAGACCCCAGAGGATGCGGTCTAACCATCTCATAAAACATTAGTGAACAAAGAGACTAAAGACTGGAGCAGATTTCCACATTGCTGCAGGACAACTATATGTAAATAATTTGAAAAAATGAATCATAATTCTTCCACTTCACCAGTATGTGTTACTTTATGGTGGTCCATCATGTAAAATCCAGAAGAAATACATTGTAATTTGTGGTGTTAAATTGTGGAACTATTCAAGGCGTATGAATACTTTTGTGAAACACATTTGTGTAATGAACCCTCCAGGGTAAATCTGATCATGACTCTGAGAGACGGAGCTTCTATTTTTGCAAACACACCTTTCTAAAAAAAAAAAAAAAAAAAAAAAGTCAGTGTCTTTCTCCATCAAGGCAAACAAAGGGAAGTGATTCTTTGGCATTTTGCTGCTCTCCGCCAACCCCTGAGTACTGCCCTCTGCTATGTCTCTTCTCCGCTTCTGCTCCGTCGCTCCTAATCATTTACTCTATTCTCTCAGATGGCCCCCACTAAAACATCCCCCGAGGACAAAGCATGCCGACCCACACCCAAATCGACCCTATGTTGTCCATCCCCTGTGAAGAGCCGTAATTAAGTTAGTGTTCTCCTGCTCTGCTCTCTTGTTTTTTGTTGAGAGGAGCTTGACACGGGTCTGTCTGAAGCATGCGCTGACAGCCCTCTTACACCCACACAGCAAAATGTGCTTGTGAGATGGAGAGAAGGAGCGCTGGGTGGGGTGAGGTGGCGGTGGAGGTTTGGGGGGAGGAATCTGCAGTTCGCTTCAAAGGCTGTCTGAAAGAGTTGATTAGAAAGACCAGATTGGATCACATTACGGTGATGAGTCTGGGTTATAGCAGGCTGTTAAGAGAGTGCGTACAAGTAAATAGAGGTAAATCATGCTGAGGCAGCAGGCGAGAGAGACTCTTATCTGAGAATTTTGCATCAAAAGAGAGGCCGTACATTCATCATGCTTATTACGTTGTAAAATTCTGCAGGAGTGCTGCTGCTGGACTGATATTCTAATCTTTTTTTGTCTGAGTGTTCAGAGGAAGCCTCTGTCAGAAGTAAATTAACATGACTTGTGGTGATGGAGGAAAAAAAAACTGATTCCATCCTGAAACATGCTTTGACTCCAAGAGCTTCCTTCTATTCTCCCTTCCTCACTTCCTTCCTTTCTTCCTAACCTGCTATTGCAATGAAATCTGAACTCATTTAATGACATATGGATAGATTTAATGAAATATAAACACATTTATCCTTCCCTTTCCTGTGTCAAATGCCAAGCCAGTGCATTTGATCAACCTCCAATCTTTTTTCTGTCTTCTGTGTGCACCCAGCAAGAGTGAGACCCCTTGCCTTCCAGTTTAGCTGTTGAGGGGAAGCAGTAAATGAGACATGGATTGGAGAGAGATTACGGGAAAGATGTTTTTTGGCAGATACACAAATCAAAGTGTCTGAATATCAAAGAGTGTGCAGACAGAAACTCTCCTAACTGCCCATTCTCGCCACACGATGATTCATTAAAGCCTCCATTGAGTGGAGCCTTGAGCTGCCAAGGCAAAGAACCTCATTTGCTCATGGTAGGATTGAAGAAGCAACAGGAGTCCCTGATAAACAGGAGGAAAACAGCACTGATTTTACCATAGCTTCACTGCTGTTTCTTTCTTCCACAGACGTGAGTTTTAGTTGGCATACTAATAGTTAAAGCCTCTCTGTAAATTGTGTCTGCAGTATCCCCATGGATACCCTTCCACCTCACCCTTTAAGGTGGAGGAGAACATTTTGCAAAAACCGCCATTCATCCTTGGTCCAGTCTAAGTTCTGGTGTAAGAGGATGGCTGTCCCAGATTTGATTTGGATAGCTGGCTCAGCTTTGCTCACTCCAGCAGAGATTTCCTTCTCTGCCCCATATTCTCTGATGAAAGAACCCCAGAATCAAAGGCTGTTAAGCACCCCCACTGCTTCCACTTTGTGCCTCACAGACGCAGAGGGGATCCATAGGCGCTTCCACAGACACAGTAGATCCAATATTTATCCTGCCAGGCTGCCAACAGCACTCACTGATGTGGGACACCAGTCCTAATGCAGTTAGCATCTGACCAGAGAAGCAAGGCAGTTGCTCTTGCTGGTAAACTGTGAGGATCTGCTCCTGCTGGTGTGGTTATCAGCACTTTGACAGCGATCCAGCAGGACTGCGGAGGACGTTAACATCAAAGAGACAGAACATGCATGATATATATGTAGTGGAGTAGTGCTCCTCAGCTTCAGAAGTCAAGAGTTAAAAGAAAAAGCCCATTAAGTCAGCACTAATGCAAGACAAAAAAAAAAAAAAAAAAAAAAAAAAAAAAAAACAACTTACCAGTATCCTGTCCTCTGTTTTGCCATTTTTGGTGTCAAGCTTAATGCTACAAATGAACTTGATGGATGATTTATCAATAATCTTCCTGATGCTCTCTGTAAATAAAAACCAAATACATTTATTGCTGAAATTAGACTCATTAGACATTTAGAATGAGATAAACTCCACATTTGGTTCATTTATACAGTTACAATTACTTGCAGAAGTATTCAGACCACATTTTGTCAAATTATAACTACAAATTTCAAGGTATTTTAACAGATATCAACCAACACATACCTGGTGCAAGGTTGTTAAGAGTGGCATGCATTTGTAATCAGCCCCCTTTAATCTGATACTGCTAAATCAAATCAATTGTAACCAATTGCCTTTAGAAGTCACCTAAGTATGAGAGTATGAAACTAAAATGGAATAAATCTAATAATCCACACCATCTTTTCTTAAGCAGGGACAGGAAAGCTGGTCAGAGTTGGTTGGAAGATGGTTGGTAATATATAAAGAGCAATTCTGGAAGAAAAACTGTTAAAGGCTTCAAAAAAAAAAAAAAAAAAAAAAACGTGACTGGGGGTGGAGGATCACCTTCCAGCAACACACTGACAGTAAGCATAAGCTTATACCTTAAGCATAAGCTTAAGGTATAAGAGAAAAAGTTCAGACCAAGCACAGTTATGTGTTAGAATGACCCAGTCTAAGCCCAGACCTGTAAACAGTTTACAATTTTTAGAAAGACTTGAAAATGACTGTTCACATATGATCTCCATCCAGTCTGGTTAAGCTTACATATTGACTCATGGGCGCTGAATACCAATGCATGCAACACTTTTCAGATTTAAATTTGTAAAAAAAATTATACATTACATTATACAATTATACTTCCATATTATGGTTACTTTGTATTGGTCATCAAATCCATAACAATACATGGAAGATTGTGGCTAAAACATGAGAAGATGTGAAAAAGTTCAAGGGCTATGAATACTTTCCAAAGCCGTGTAATGGAAAAAAAAGTCTTTCAATCTTTCCGAGGCAATTCGTCACAGAACAAATTATGTCTGCATTTATGATTGCTAAATCACATTACTGTCTAGTAATAACACAGTGTCTACACTGTAAAGACACTTCTGTATCCTACACCAGCAGTATTATTTTGATGAACAGAAAATGAGACATAATGTTTACTGTGCAGGATTATTTGAACATTGCTAAAAACATTTAGAAAACTCACAGATTACATACTGAAGGCTAAAATAACTGGGCCAAATACAGATAAAGGTTACAAGTTAAAATCTAATTAAACTAGCCAGTAAAATGACAGATCAGACCTCCATTCACATCTTCATCTAATAACTAAGGCTTGTGTCAAGCTTGACATTTAACTGCATACATTTAAGCTGAGCACAGAGAGCTGGTGGACCGCTTTGTGTCATGGTGTGGAAACAATCATCTCATCTTGAATGTGAACAAAACAAAGGAGGTGATTGTAGATTTCAGGAGAAAGAGGGTCAAATCAAACCCTATTTCCATCATGGGAAAAGAAGTGGAGGTGGTTGAGGAATATAAATACCTCGGTGTTCATCTGGACAACAGACTTGACTGGAGACTCAACAGTGAAGCCGTCTACAAGAAGGGACAGAGCAGACTGTACTTCTTGAGGAAGCTAAGACTCATCAAGGTTTGCAGCAAGATGTTGCATGTCTTCTATAAGTCTGTTGTTGAGAGTGTCATCTCCTCTGCCATCATCTCTTGGGGCAGCAGCATCAGAGCCAGGGACCTAAAAAGGCTCAACAACCTGATGAAGAAGGCTGGTTCTGTTCTGGGGACGACTGTGGAACCTCTGGAGTTGATTTTGCAAAGAAGGATTTTGCATAAAATCAAGAAAATTATTTTTGGACAGTCCTGAACATCCTCTTCATGAGGCTGTCATTGGAAAACAGAGTCTCTTCAGTCAGAAGCTTCTTCAGACTGGTTGTAAAACAAACCGCTACAGGAGATCTTTCCTGCCCACAGCCATTACAATCTATAATAATTCCTTAAATAATTGAATTACATCAACATTTAATTTCCCTTTGGGATAAATAAAGTATTTTTGAACTGAATTGAATTGTCTGCCATGGCACTTGAGGTGATATAATAAACCAGTGAACAAAAAGATTATAAATATGCTTCAAACCTATTACAAATCTAAATTCTATCTGTTTCATTCACAGTGCATGACAGATATGCCTATAGGATGTGTTTAGAGACCTCAGCCCCATGAATTTGTCCTATAATTGTTCAAATTTGAACAAAGTGGACATTTAACACAGCTCGTTTTATTTTTAACTAATGAGCCAACAACGAATTCCAGAAACACACTGATCAGAGGCTTCTGGCTGATTTCTGGTTTTAAAAAAAGCATTGACCTGGAGATATGGATTTCAGTCAATTTTAATTTCTCTTTAAGAGTGAAAATTGGATGACATAGGAGCAGCCTTCAATATACTTTTTCTGAGCTAATGTGTGGTCATTAAATATTTATATTAGTGGAAAACGATTTAAATCAGGTAAAATCTTTATAGATGTGACATTTTGTCTGGTATTTTATATTTGCATTTTGCATGGTGAGGGTGGAAAGTATTTTTGAAACAGCAGTCTCTCCACATGTATTCTTGAGGATGTAGATCTTCTCCAATTTAAACTGGCCAACAATTCATAATCTAGCCTGTTCCATGATTAAAAGATCTTGAACACCCCAATGGATAACAGAACTTTACAGTAGTACATTTAGCCTTCCTGTTATCTGCTGAAAATCTTTGGGTCCCTGATTTAGTCAATGGAGTGGCTCTGCATGCTTTTTCCTTTTGTGCAGCTTCTTACGTCTCTGAGCTTCCTCTGACTGCACACTTAATTTTAAGCAACTCACCAATGCTGGAAAAAGTCTACTTTCACCAATGCTGAAAAAGTCTACTTTCATTCTTCTCCTCTCAGTAACAGCATCTACACCAAAGAGTGTTGCTGTTAGCTTGGTCTTGTAGCACCCTGATATGGTGCATTCACTAACTGGAGAAAGTTTTTCTCTTGTAGTTGGTCACAGTGGACTAAGATGAGCATCAGCCAGTTCTACCTTTGCTAATACTAGTTAGCCTGGTCATTGAGGACAACAGTTAGCATATCCTATATATGTATTTTTTTCAACCTGCACCTGAAACACATTTAAGTTGGGTTTGAAGTCATTCTCAGATTGGAGCTTCACTTCTTAAGTAAATTGAAGGGAGCATGTAATTCTGCATATGTGAGAAATAAACCTCTCTTGGAGCCAGCCTATTGTTCTGGTGGCCCCAAGTATTGGCTTAGTTTGCTCGTGCTTTGGACTGGCTTTGGCTTTGCTGTAAAACATAACATAACTGCAATTTTGGGAAAAGAACAGATTTTTAAAATTTATTTCTGACTGAATGAGAAGCATAATGACAGAATGCTCTAAAGGCATTGTCAGTTTCTTTAAAAAAAAAGTTTCTGGATATGCTTTAAATTCATTTTCTCCATCAGAGAGCGAACACAACACCTCAGAGCGTCATCGTCCATGATTCACAGGGAACTGTTTCTGTCAACCAGCATCACGGTCTGTGCTGTGACCCCTGATTCGTACATATACAGCTCATAACCTACTGCTTGCTGCACCAAGCCCAGCATCTTTACTCACCGGGTGGTGGGAGCACACAGCAGTTGCACGCTGTCACAGAAGCACACATTCGCTAGAAGGAATTACATGATTCAGGGTCTCAATTACAGTAGCTGCTCAGCATCCCGACTGACAAGTTTATGAGGAAATCAATAGGAAAGCTGGAGGCACTGGGATTTGGCTCTGAAGTTCATACAGTCACACAGACCTGAGAAACAGCCAAGTCTTTCAGGTGCATAATGAGTCTTTGGAATGAAAAATATTGTTGATGTTTTGCATGAGAACTTTACCTCATTTCCAACATAAAATACTGCTCTCTCCATTTTCCTTCTATGCTTTGTCAACTGCTTTACTGCTACATGTATGCTGCCATTCCTAGTAAAGACATATAAGTCTTAAAAGAAGTACATCTTTTATTGCAATAGCATAATATTATACTGAAAAACTACAAGCTTCAATTTAAGTTCATTTATTCAGTGGAGAAAAAAAAATCCCACCACAAGTGGCATAATTGTTGGTACTGTCAACAATCCTACTAAAATAAATGTAGCTGAACCTGTTTTTTTTACTTTGACTTGTTTTAAGTTGATCAGAGTTTATATTAACTCTAATAAGTAATTGAAGACTTTCTGTTTCCTTGGAGAATAAATATGATATGACTCAGAGGCTCATCTTTTTGCAACAGGCCACTAGGTTGGATGAGAAGTTATCTTGCCATCACATAAAGTGAGCAGGATGTAAAATAAAAAGCTCACTGTGAGAGATCTGCAGCAAAGAGTGGCATCTTAGGGTCATCAAGTCTCCATAACAACCATTAGATATTCTCTACATGTCTACTGGTTATCTGTAAGGGATGCCAGATCAAGTATTTTTCTGTCATACCATCACAAACATTTATATCCTAAATTGGCTAATAAGTGGTACACTTTGGTCAGTTATGATTAAGATTTAACTTTTAGGAAACAAACATTCCAGAGAGGTCTGGTGTAAAAGAAAGAATTAATGTGTGGAAAAGTTGTTCATGCATTCCTAACATTACGTATAGTGAAGGATCTGTGATATTGTTGCCCTGCTTCTCTTTCAAAGGCACTGAAAACCTTGTTAGAGTGCATGGCATGAGAACCTCTTAGAAATACGAGCAGATTTAAAATTTAAAATTCTCCTGGCTTCTTCCACTAAACTGGGTCTTTCAGTAGGATTATAATCAAAGCAACCAAGTCAACTTAGAAAAGGTTGATTTGAGATATAAAAATGACCATCACAGCTACTGAAGAAAAAAAACTTGTGAGATAAGAAGAAGAGAAAGAGCATAAGAGAGGATTCAGGACTCTGAATGATACAGAGAAATTCTGCAAAGAGGCATGGTCCAAGATTGCTCTATGTACAGCAACCTTGTGAAATGGACTGATAGCTGGGGGGGGGGCAATAAGTGTGGCACCGGTAATTTTGCTGAGAACATCCATCCATCCATCCATCCATCCATCACACATAGAACATGGACACACACGTTTACTCAATTTAGAAAGGCCAATTAGCCCTATGTGCTTTTTTGTTGGACTGTGGGAGGAAATTGGAGCTCTCCACACGTGCACAGTGAGAACATGAAACCTCCATGCGGCACTGCTAATAACTTCACCACTGTGCAGATCTTGCCAAAAACAACAGGTTCCTAATATGAAACCCTCCCACCGCCCTGTAAATGCCCTTCATTTAAAGGTAGCTCAGTCACTGTGAAAAAATGTATTTTAAGGGTTTTTAGATATCTTCAGGCAGGTGCTATTAGAAAATTTAGGGAAAGCAATGTTTATGTTAAATCTATTACTTTTAAGCACATGCACAAAGAAATATGTCCTTAAATAGATGCCTTACTCTCTCTTCACGGCACCTCAGTGCAAACAGTCAATCCATATTTGTAACTTAAGCTGCTTCCCAGTGACCTTGTGCAGGCCCGCAGGCCACCAGGTGCTTCTCCTGACAGTGAGCGCAGGCGGGGCTGCAGGGGGCGGTGCAGCCCGGCAGGTGACTGAGCGCAGGAACGGGGATTCCACTGGATTAATCATCACTGAGCGCCTAATAGAGCCATTACGAGTAATTAACTCAGCGGCAGAGTCCCCGCTACCCGGAGCATGTGTGCAGGCTGTGCGTGTGAGAGTGCGTGTGTGCGCAAGCACTGAAATTCGAGCGGAGCTGTGACTTTGACATATGTAAGCTGTTGCTGTTTGATGAGGACAGAAATAAATATTTGTGCATCCTGTGGCCCCTACTTGGTTTGTCCAGAGTATACATTTTTTTTTCTTAATGAGATACGCTGAACATCTGCTCTGTCAGGACCCCTCTCTGTACTTTGCATGCACGAAACAAACATAAACGGGTCACAAAACAGAAATAAGATCTGTTACAACAGGGACATGCGGTTATAGTGGAAAATAGCACTCCGAAAAAGATGCATTAGTAAAAACGTGCAGGGAAACAACATCCATGAGTGCAAACCATAATTTTCACAACGCCCCTTTTTCCCTCTCTGGCCTAAGGCTTGTTTTTTTTTATTTATTTTTACTGCCTCATCCTGTAAGAAGGGCTCACTTAAAGAAAGACAGCAATTGTCTCTATGTTGTGAATGATTCGCCGTCACATCAATTACTTCCCATGCCCTGATAATGAAAAAGCCGCCCCGGAAAGCTTCGGGACAAAACATGAAGGTGTAGCTCATGACGAGCATCCGATGCGTCTGCTAGGTTTCAGCCTCCGACAGCCGCCAGGAAGGAAAAGCATCCCGAGCCTGACCGCACGCGCGCCCAGCCGCACGCGGAGATAAGATGAGGAGCTGAACAACGGAGAGGACCCACCTGTCATATCCTTGGTCACACTGACGAAACCGGTGGCCGAGATCTCTTTAGAAGCCATGTCTGCTCCTCTCTCCTACCGCCACCCCTCTTCCTCTCTCCTCCACCTCTTCCCCGCTGGACCGCTCTCTCTCTTCCTCCCCTCCCTCCCTCTCTCTCAGCAATGGACAGTGAGGATGCTCTCTCTCCCAGGCATTCCAGCAGAGCATCCGACTGGCCGAGCCGCTTCCTGGAAGAGAACCTGGGGAGACTGGATGCAAGAGAAAGGGGAGGTGGAGGGATGAATAATGGAGATGATGATGAGGAGGAGGCGGGGATCACTGAGCCATGAGGAGGCTGCTGTGGTTACCTGTGAGAAAAAGGCACTGGACTGAAGTTAGAAATGTAATTAGAAAGGACAAGGTATGAGAACAGAAGCAATTAAAACGAGATATTTGCATAATGGCTTAAATCACAGAAGGAGAATCACATTTTGGTGGGGGGCCTCCACAAAGTTTTAGTAAGGGGTGGCCAGCAGTTATCTAAAACCATAACAGAATTTCAGTACCAGTATTGACTGGTATAAAAAAAAAATCCACAGACCAAACCCTTTACAATAAATTTTACAATAAGGACATTTCAAGGCATATAAGACAGACAGTTTCTGGTAATATGTTATTGTATAGAGTCCATTTTCATCCAATAAAATCAAATCAATAGCAGCTGCAAAAGCACCACCATTAATTCTGTTCATGAAAGAGACAATACTAAACAATTGCTGCAACAAGGGTACTTTCAATGGCTGAGCAAAATTAGGAGTATACATAGTTAATGGCAGGAATAATTGCAAATAGTGCATTCATGGAGAACGGCAGGAGAAAACACCAGTGTGAGGAAAAGTGATGTAAATTTTAAATTGTATTCTTGATTTAACTGAATTTATTCCATTTGCACCCCTTGTTCCGTGTGTTAGGGGTCAGACTTCACAGACAATTCTGCTAAATGTGTTAATTATCCTCTAGCAGAGCAAAATCCACTAATCCAAAGAAAAATCACATCCTTCACATCAAAAATATTCAGCTGGACTAGACTGGACTCAACTAGACTATTAATAACATGTCTGTCTGAGTTGTCAGAGATCTTCTTTCTTCGGGTCTGATCATAGTGGCTGTGTTGTTCACAGCATTAATTTAAGTAAAAGAGGAATAAAACATACCCAGTTACTAACACTAACTGAGTATGTTAGTCTTCGTAACTGCTCCTGACATTCTAACATGCTAAAGCTGACAGCAGACATTGATCAGACTGGGATGATTGTAGTTTAGATGCTCCCCTTGTTTTGGACTGCATGTTAACCCAATAACTCAGTAACAAAATGTGCATCTCTTGCATCCAGTAAGACAGGTTTAAGGACGTGTTACTGATATAGGACACATCACATTGATGGCTTTATCTGTTGAAGTAAAGGTTCTTAAATGTATGACTTATGGTGTCTCAGACATAGGTCAGTTTTATGCTTCATTCAGACATACCCATGATATTGATGGAAAGAGCCCTGGTGTGTTAGCAGTAAATACTTGTCATTTGCTCGAGACCGAGCGGTACATCAACAGATTTATAATCCAGATTCTTCAACATGGCACTTTGCCATAAGAACCTGTATTAAGTTTGAAATAGGGACAAAATTATGTTAAATAAACCTGCTGTGAAACAGAAGAAAATATTAAGCAATGATGTTATTTGCTGTGGGTGGGAGACATGATTAATAGTTCAATGGTTGTTGTAATGTAACGGTGTGATGGGAAACCTGAATCCTGTCAGCTAAATGTTTCTGTTCCTAATAAAAGTGCAAAATGAAGACCAATGAGCTCCCTATGGATTTTAGGCACAAGGTTCTCAAACAAATGCTTATAAGCAAGGTTGACTTTAACTTAAGATGCTGAAACTTCTGAGTTTTTCAAAGGGTACAGTTTAAAAGATACTGCAAAATGCACTATAACAAACATTCTAAAATAATGCAGATCACGGAACCTGGGGAAGGGGGTCTTTATTTAGAGTTTGGATGCACTTAAATAATATAAAAGAGACAAAGCTTCTGACCCCTTAATGCCCCTTTTTAGTATTTTGCACACACTAAACATCAAAGTGCTCTTGCACATCATGCCAGCTGCTAGTGTTTGTTACTTAGAGAGTAGCCAGTTTGGTTCTGTTAGATTCTCCATGAATGGTTCATGGGCACATCAGCAGTATATTATCTTAGAATATTTTCACATTGGGTGTTGAAGTGCTACAAAGGTGTATATTGACCTGTCCTGAGAGGTAGTCTTTGAAAAGGGCCAAACAGACAAAGGAAATCCTGAAGGACCTCTGGTAAAGTGGTACAGCTAAGCTTGTGCCATGAACCAAGAGTCACCAAGCTAAGAAGAACGGTCAAATAAAATACAAGAAGGGGTATTTTAAATTTAGAGAAAGGCATCTGAGGAGAACTGCTCAAAATATTGGATTTTCAAGAAAATAGATAAAATAATAGACAAATAAAGGATGAATACAGGCAAATAACTGAGGAAAACCTGTTTCACAATTCTCACAGAGTTCAAGGGGGAATTTTATTGTATCTGATACAACCCTGTTAAAGTTCAAAACTAAGGGGAAGCTATTGAACCTGAAGAATACAGAGCAGTTTTTCCTAAAGGAATTGAGAAAATTCCTTTGGCCTCGGTTTCAAAAATAAAAACATAGGCTCTTCTGAATAGCGTGCATGTTGTACTGATAAAATAACACTGCAGTAAAGGTAAACATTCAGTCATTTTGTAATGCATCTAAACAGACAGTTTCATATTGAAGTTATTGCAACAAAGCAGACTTCTTGTCAGCATCACAAAATTGTTGCTTTTCATTTCACTTTGGTGCATTGTTCCCACAATCCCTTATTTATGTGCATTAACATTTTCAGTAGATATCTGATTTATAGAATGCAGTTTGTATCTACAAGAGACAAAGAAAAATTGACATCACAGGAATAGAGACTGATCTTTATCTGAATACAATACCTTGCAGAACTTTTTATAATCACTTTTTCACATTTTGTCACATTGCTGATTTTTAGTGGGATTTTATTTGATAGGGAAATACAAAAACATATAGCTTTCAAAATATTTTATTAACAAAATCAGGAAAGTGAGGTCCATGTGTGTTTTCAGCCCACCTCATTCAGAACTCTGTAGAACCATTTTTTACTTATTCTTCATCAAACAGCTCAGTCACTGTCTGAATCAAGACCATCGGTGAACTTTAATTCTCGTCACATTGTATCTCTGGCTGTTTGTTTGGAGTCATTATCCAGTTAGATGCTGAACCTCTGCTTATTCTTCAGTCTTTTGCAGCCTCTAACAGCTTTTCTTCCAGAATTTCCCTTTAATTAACTCCACCTGTTTTCACTGTCACCTGACCAATTTTGATTATTCCTACTGAAGAAACACTTCCCCACAGCCTGACGGCAAGAAAGGATAAACAAATAGTCCACTAGTTCTGTACATTTTATTCCTCAAAACTTTATCAGAATTATACTAAGTCAATAGAAATTAAATTGAGGTAAATGAGCATCCACAGTCATCCACAAAACCGTCTACAACCTGAATATATAAATGTCAAAATGCAATACTAGACCATAAAAAACAGTTTTTTCTTACATTTGGAGCAGGTAACATCACATGAGCATTAAAGCAGTGTCTTCATAATTAGTATGAAAACATATTTGATATATTTTTTTGTTTCTAATATTGTACTGGATAACAATATCACAATTACCACAATAATAACACAGTGAGAACCAGATTGACATTGTTTGTGTTTTTAAAATTTCTTCTTAGCAGGGACTGATTAAGGGCTATCTGTTTAACAAAGCAAACAATTTAATGGCTGGTTCTGTGACACTAACAAATAATGCTTTTACTTATAAAATCTAAAAGAGGTTGCAGGAACAGATGTTTTTACCTTCATTAGAATCAGAATAAGCTTTATTGGCCAAGATTGTCTGTAAAAAACAAGGAATTTGGCTTTGGTTTTCCAGCGCTTACAGCGTATAGATGTTTAATATAAATATATAAACTTTACAGGGCATAACATAAAGAAAAAGAACAGTACATGTATGTGCAGTCAAGTTTAGTTCTTTTTTTAAGTAAAGAAATGAATAAAAGAAAGCTTGTTGTGACAGTGCAATAAGCTTATTTTGTTTCACCATAGAGTAGCTGACCACTAAGGTGTTCATTGTGTTCAATAGAAAGACAGCCTGGGGAAAGAAACTCTCTCTGTGGTGGCTGATTTTCGCAAATAGCAGTTGCTTAAACAGTTTTGTCCAGGATGTGTGGGGTCTGCAGATATGCTAACTGCCGTTTTCCTGACCCAAGACCCTAGATCAGGGGTTTCAAACTCCAGTCCTCAGTGGACAGTGTCCTGCAACTTTTAGCTGTCTCTCTGCTTCAGCACACCTGGCTCCGATATTAGCTCATCAGTAGTGCTCTGTAGACCTTGACTGGATGCTAGTGAGGATGGAGGGAAGGGCAGCGGTGATGATCCTCTCTGCAGGCCTAATTGTTTGTTGCAGCTTGAACCTATCCTGTTCTCTTTAGTTGACACAGTGTTGTTGAGGATGGTGAGAGGAGGCAGTGAGGGGGTGTTCTCTGGAAGTCAGCCATCATCTCCACAGTCTTGAGCAGGTTAAGCATCAGAGGGTACTGACTGCACCACTGGACCATTTGATCCACCTCCTCTCTGTATGCAAATTTATCACTGTCCTGAATCAGACCATTGACAGCGGTGTCATCTGCAAACTTCAGGAGCTTCACAGACTGGTCAGCTGAGGTGAAATCATTTGTGTACAGAGTGAAAAACAGTGGAAAGAAAACACGCCCCTGGGGGGCGCCAGTGCTGATGGTTCTTGTGTGGAAGAAGATGGTCCCCATTGTACAATGTGTATTGTAATGTTGTTTTGTGCAGATGACTTACCTCAGTCATTCACCTACAGCTAAAGATAAGCCAATAAAATAGTAAAAATGTCAGATTGTTGATGACTGCTTGTGGTATGGTTTGAAATCTGAGCTCCCTGCCCCATCTGTCCATGCCCAGTTCTCATGTCACACAACCGCCTTGTTAACTAGTTGACAGAGGAAGGAAATGTCTCCACCAAGATGGCCATCTTTATCTGCGGTTTGCTGTGACAGTCCCTCCTCCACACAGATACTGTTAGTGTCTATCTCACAGCTTCACAAATCAGGCAGGTTCAGAAAAAACATAACGACCGCTGGAAATGGTTATAAATACTGTTTATTTATTTTCTATGTATGTTTAGGTTTGTTCAACAAGGAAATGAGGCGCAAATCAAATGTTGGAGATTTAAGGCTTAGGAAAAACATCTTGGAGAATATCTTGCTGCTGGGTGAGTATCACAACTGACACCTTATTTATCAATGCACACCTTTAAAAAAACCTCTACTGTGCAGCTTTACCATAGGTCTCCTTATGCTTTGAGTCATAAAAACTTCAAACGGGCAAATTGTTTCTGAGTTCTTAAGGAAAGATGTTGTCAGTGCAGTCCTGATTTAGCCCAAAGCTAGGCTCTCTTTCTGTACTGCATGCAGATATCAGTAGTATGGTATTCAAGGCTATAAATTAAACCAGGCTATTACCCTGCTGCTTGGACTTTCGGTCAGTGCTAAATTAAAATGATGTGCACCAGCCAGAATCAGAATGGGGCTAATGGAAATGGTGTGGACAAGGCTGCCAAAACATTGTGTCGACTATTCTATCCCCTAACGGAACCTTAGCTACTGTATGTGTCAAAACTTTGTGATCATCCCAGCACTGTGTTACACTACTGTACAATGTGGCGTCTTTAGCAGGAAAATACAGCAAATATGTATACATTCCTTGTGCTCCCACGGGGAGGATAACAGTCTAAACAGCCTCATTAAGGAATGGGAAGCTGGGCTCACTGACATGCTGTGTAGTAGTCCTGTGACTCTGAGAGGAAGATAGAAATAGCAGCCTCAATGGTCTTTAAAGTGCTGTCTTGGCAGAGCGAGGGATTGTTATACTTCACAAATGAAAGCATCTTGCTCTTAGATCTATTTATCTTGCCTTTAATTAAGAACTTTTATATGTTGCGTTATTTCATAATTCAAAATGAACCTTGTACCCTGCTGTGGATATGTGAAGGATCTGAACTGCAGACTGTGAGCTTGCTATCTATTTGTGGAAAAACCTGTTGTAGATTATGAAGAGATGTGTGTGTTTGTGTAAAACAAGTTCTGTGTATATTTCAGGTGTATCTGTGTTCATTCTCCATGTTGCTGCACTTGAAGGTATGAAATTCAGCAGAAATAGGCAGCACCGATCTCTCACATTCATGCAGTACATTTGCACAAACAAGAAAGAGACCACAACAATGTTTTTCTGCCCATTTAGAGCCCATCATTTCCCTGTGGCCTAACGGCTCTGAAATCTACCTTGGAGAGAGTGTCTTATTGCAGTGCAGAGTAAACTCCACTTCTGGTTGGATCTACCAGTGGCATAGGAGCAAACCACACACTGCTTCGACCCCGAACCCCAGGCACATGATCTCTGGTGACAGCTACTCCATCACGGCAGTAACGATGGAGGATGAGGGCAGCTACTGTTGCAAAGCAGAGCAGAAAGGGAGCAACACCACCAAGGAAGGGTGTGTCACTCTGAATGTGTCAGGTGAGCGGCAGCAGCAGCTAGCAAGCCTGCAGTGTGCCATATTTTTCCTTACCAGACAACACTGAAAGGATGTGTAAAACTAGAGACAAACATATAGAAATGTGGGTTTTATGGTTATCCATAACTGAATGAAGTTGTAACTCCAAACAAACTTTCAGTTAAGCAGAAAAATCTTTTTTTTCTTTCCCCTCAGAGCTGACCCCTCCCTCGATAACCCTGACTCCCATCAGCAGACAGGTGTTCAGTGGGGACTATTTCACCATTCACTGCCCTGCATCTCAGAAAAACTCCTCAAGCTGGCAGCTGATGCATTTCTCTTCTGGCAAATCACACGGGATCAATCAAGGACAGATTATGTCACCACTAGGAGGTGCTGTTGGTGCAAATGAGTCTGAGAAATTTGTCTTTTCTGCTGACCAGAATAACAGTGGATTGTACTGGTGTGAAGGCGGGGAGGTCCGCAGTAGTTCAGTCAACATTACAGTAAGCTGTGAGTCTTTTTACATCAGCAGTGAAGTTAATGGCTCTGGATCCACTGCTGAAAATGTTACACATGTTAACAAAATTAGATTTGTTGGGTGACATTTTAAACGTCAGAATTTTATTGTGTCTACACCTGATCCACAGATGGGGAAGTAATCTTAAGGATTCCAGTTTTTCCTGTATCTGAGGGGGACAAAGTGGTCTTGAACTGTCAGCACAGAACAGACAATCACCATAAAGTAACCCTGTTTAAGGACGGAACACCAGTCAGCCGTTCAAATTCCTCCTGGACTATTGCGGCTGTTGCAACGAAACATGAAGGTTTTTACAAATGTGTGTCCCAGGAAAGGAAGATGGAGAGCCCACAGGCTTGGTTGTCAGTGACACAGAGAAAAGGTCAGTTTTTTGCCATTTTGTCCAGTTTTTCTTTAATGTATTTAGTCAATACTGATAAATATATTTGCTTTTTATATCTTCCAGGCAACTTTACATCAAAAGATGGGACAGAATCTTCCACAAATGGTAACATCCTATGAAATATTGGTGTTATACTTGTCAACTGATATTAAGGAAACAGTGAGATGATAGCTAGTTAAAACAAAATGAAACAATGGAGTTTATTGTAGAATGCTAAGTATTTTAAATGGCACATTTCTGTATTAGACATTGTATTTAAAAGGTGTTTCCAGCAAATGGTAGGTTAGAGTTTTACGGAAGTCTATTGAAAATTCTGTAGTCACTTACTAAAGTGAAAAGGTAAATCTGCTCTCACTGTGATACAAGTATAACATTAAAAAAAAACCCCATAAACATGAGCTCCTGATGTTTGTTCATATAACTTCAGCTGCTGTAATGTATCTGCTTGAAGTTTAATAATGTACTAAAGAGTACATACTGCACTAAAAGGGATGTATGACAAGTTCCAAAATAATGATTTTCTATAAAAAGGCCATATAAAAGAAAAATAATGATCTATATGCTGCCAAATACTGGTTAAATAAATGTTACCTGAATAACTGAGAAAAGTAAATCTAGCTGCTCTGATCTTGGAGACTCTCCAATCACTCATCATGTCAGGGTGAGCAACTCTTCACCAGCACAGATAGAGCTTCTGCACTGTGCGGCATGAAATTAAGTAACACAAATATTGAGTGACTTAAGGAGCTCTTGCATAAATTTTACAGCAATGGCATAGATCCACAATGATGTCCTCACTTAGCTGGTAATTACAAATTGCATTACATCACTAGATTTGTAAACAGACAACATTAGAGCTTTACTTATCTAAAGCCATGTATCTCCATATGTCATTGAAACAAGACATATGGTGACAGTTATGATTACAGTATTGAACTGATTGAACTTGGTTTTTGATTCAGTCTTGTCTATTCAAAGTCTTATAGTGTTTTTTCCTAAAGCAACCATCTTATAGAAACCTTAGCCATGCTCACAGGTTCTCTTGGTTACAGTCCCAGCAAGCTACATCAGATTCAGATTGGTCTTTTAAAAAAATCCTTCATAGATTATAATACTCAACATTCAACAACAGGTCTATGTAATCTACTTACCCCTCAATACTTTTGAAAGTGTAAAAAGTGGGGTTAATTGTTCAAATAAAGTATCGATTTATACAATGTCTCGATAGTGTCTACATGCAATAATTATCCTGAACCCTTTTCATCAAACAAAAGTAAAATACCTTATCTTTATCAGATGCATGGATATGGATTGTTGTTTCATGCTGTGTTGTTCTTCTGTTCCTGATTCCTCTAATTTGGCTCATTCAACACAACAGGTACAGTACAATACTCTTCAGCAAACCTTACCACCAACAACCTGTTCTGTGCTTGTTGTTTGACCTCTTGACATGTATTGTAAACCTATTAGAATGATAGATTCTCTAACTGGACGTTTCTTTTTTGCTCAAAGATACCGGATGTTTTGCACTCAGAGCTGCTGGCCACTTCCTAAAGAGAACATCCCAGCAGTACCACCTCCTGTGACCAAACAGGATGTGACAGAGGTGCAGTGGGACCTGTCCTGGATGGAGATGTCAAATCTATTGGATAAGCAATTATATCCTGGCACCTAGAGGACCACCTGGAGGTTATGAACAACAGCTAGTTCACTTAGTGGGACAACCAGTTGTATCCACTCAATGACAAAAAAGTTAATCGCACAGAAGAAATGGTCTAATTTGGATGCAATTAATAACGTGTAAATTGTTCAACTTGTATGGAATTGGCACATCTACAGTAAGCACCAGAAGACACAAGTCATTTTATCTCAAGTGCAGCAGTTACTGGAGCATCTGAAAGTCAGTCAAAACAGTAAGGAAAGGTCTCCAGACACAAACCACACCTCATAGATGCAATCGGTAGAATGATCAGGATTTAACATAGACTGATAGGGTTCAAATTGTGAGTTTTGCATGAGGCTGGGTGGTCATATTGTGCGACGTCCTTGCATTATTCATACCCTTTGAAGATGTAGGTTTAAAGTAATGTATGGCGTCAAATCTGTTGGTTAAATTAAACGATTATTTTAATTTAACCAACATGTTTTTTCTGACTGGAAGTTTTGTTTTGGAGTCGCCCATACAAAGTCTGGGTTGAATTTTGTAGAGAATATTTGAAGGGCGGTAAATATTAGGGTGATGGCATGGAGGCCTTTGAGCCTTAAAGAGTTTAAGCTCATTACCAAAGATAAATCCTCAAAATACAAGTGAAAGAATGTAGAAAGCTGCTCAGCAATCATGACAAGTGTTTGACTATGACCTATATTTCCACTGTTTATTGAGAAGTGTATTAATAATTTTTGAGACCTACCATTTTAAAATGTAAAAAACAAACAAAACCCCCCCCCCCCCCCAGTAAAATTCTTGTTTTAAAATTGATCCTCCTTTTATGTTGACAAGCACCTCTTGAATGATGCCTGTCTTATTTTCTATTAAAAAGAAATGTTTTGGCTATATGAAAAAAAAAAAAAAAAAAAAAATTACACTTAAAACTATAAGGGGTATGAAACATTTTGGGCTGAACTGTAGATTCTTTAGGTAACAGTCACAGTGGCCAGATGTTGGACCTACTGGGCACTTGTTGGCACCCACATACATTGTGAAGTTTCAAGCAACCTACAACAGAGCACACCAAAGGGAGAACTGCAATTCTAATATATACATTGGTGGATACTTGCATAAAATTGTCTGGAGACTGATTTAAACCAGCAGGTATGGACTGATATCCAGTCATTAGGCATTTCCGAAGAGACCAACCCTGACAATGTAGTGCAAAGACACACTGACCTAACTTAGCCTTATAGGGTAGAGAGCCAAAGGTTATGGCTTAAGGTCACCTCTGACCACTCTTATAGATTGCAGAGGTGTAAGAAGAATGATCATGTCCTCAAGTTAACAGAAAGAAATGTAAAAAGTCTTCAGGCAGTTTTATAAGAATTCTTTCCTACAACTTTGCATTTTCAGCAACTCTCCAAGAAAAAAAAACTAGCCCTCAGGTTTTAGGTAGCTAAAAGTGTTCAAAACTGCTTTCTGCATCTTTGATTTTAAAGATAAGTTGGGTCTTGTGAGAAAATTAGAATGATAAAGTCATAGTTGCATTAATAAAGTGATGAGAATGAGCACGTGAGGAATCATTGTTATTGCAACACTTCAAGCCACTGTGTCAACATTGAATGAGAATGAAAATATGCCTGAACATTTTTTTCACATGCGAGATTAGAAATTTGAGGGCTCTTGATAGCACTGTGCCCAGACAGCTACATCCTGTATCCACATGCCTCATTTCCAAAAGCAATGCCCAGCCCATAAACAGCATATGTGAGGTGTTGGATGTGAACTCTGACACCCTGGTGATCTGCTGGACCAACATCAGTGTGCTTATTTCACTAACTCATTTAAGATTGTAACCATTGCATAAGAGTGATAAGACCTTGAACACATGTGGTTTTATTTCATTTACACCACTCTATCTGGGTGATTAACTTTTTTTCTGTCAGTGAGTGAAAACCTAATATTTACAGAATTAAAATATTAGTAGAGAGTGCTGCAGAGCCTCAAGGACATCATTTTATTATCTTTTTTATATTATTTCATTATTTCTTTTATTTAACTCAGTTACCTGTCTGATGGATTGAAAGGAATATGTTTCTATTTAGCACTGACACTAAAACCATACATACACAATTTAAAGTTTTAAAGTAAATTTACACTATAAAATGAGCCCACAAATAAGAGACATGTTTGATAAAACAAGTTATTTTGTTCTTTTGAAATATTCCCTTGGTTTAGCTTTCTTTTTGTTTGGAATGGACTAAGCTGTTTTAGACACAAGGGTATCTCATAAGTGTCACTTCCTAACCTCTGTGGTATTCAGGGCCAGATTCATATACATGAAGTGCCTTTCAGTTAAAAAAAACCTTGAAAGCAAACACAACGAATAAACACAAACTGAGCAGACTGTATTCTGTATGCAAATAAGATTTTTCAACCTAAACTATTTGAAATTTTATATTCCATGGAAATTGTGATTTTTCTGATTCTTGGGTTTAAATCTGTTTTTATTTGCATTATTGCTCAAAACTAGACCATTTAATAATTCAAGTAAAAATATGTCATTAAGTATGTAATGTTGCTAATTTAAGCTAAAAACAATGTATGTCCTGACATTTGTACTGCTGTCTGTACAAAAGAGAAACCTTTATTATGTCCTTAAACATGTATGTGCAAAGTACTAGTACTCAACACCCCCCCACCCTCTCCCACAGTGGGCCTACCTGGCGATGTTGGTTCAGCGTTCCAAGACAAGTTAGCGGTCCATTGAGAAGGGCCAGCCCACACAGTACCTCGTCATGTCACGCTCAATTCAATAGTTTGTTTGTTTTTTTTTTTAAAGTTATAGGATTTTCTCTTTTTCCTAAAACAAACCCCACCTAATGTGATTTCCCCGTGGTTAGCAGTGGCAGGAGTGTGAACTCCCCAGAGGAACACTTCAATAGTGCCCAGCCAGCTTTTTCCAAAAACCAAAACAATAAAAGAAAAACAAAGTTCTGGTGCTCCCCTCTGGATGATCCATCCCAAGGTGAAGGTTCCTTTTCTAGAATCCTTCCTGCACTGTTCTCTCTTTTACTTTTCTTCTCGACAAAAAAACCCCAACTCTGCTGCAGCAGCTCCACACGCATGCCATTTATCACCCACATCAGTCCTCAGTGTGTCACCAGCCCAATCTAAAGCTTGGGTTAGTGCCTCCCCACCCCCACTGGTGAACCATCACAAGTGCCCGTGATTTACTAAAAAAAAAAAAAAAAAAAAAAAAAAAAAAAAAAAAAAAAAAAAATTGGGGAAATGGGAACATGTAACAGTACATTTTTGTTTACAGGACATTTTGTTGTATATTTTGACAATGTTTTGAGATTTGACATGGTCAAAGATTATACTGGTCCCTCTGATGTAACAAGGGGAATAAATGACTGCTGATCTTTAAATTAAAAAAAAAAATCCCATATGACAATGAAATGGGTGTTTCATCATCTAATGTTGATCTGGTGGCCTGAACTAGTTTCTGATCTCAGCTCCTCACTTCAACAGTAATACTGTGACTGTCTGATCTCTTCTGGCCTGTATGAGTAGGTGGCTTTCCCTGAGTAGTCCTCTACCTGAAACACTTTTCACTGCCAACAGAGTGTTGTTCAAAGTTCCAGTTGCAGCTTGGAGAGCAAACCAGTCAGACTGCATTCTGATGGATGACTTCTTTAGACACACTTGCTCATTGTTTGTTTTCTCATTGTTGCAGGGACGATGCAGGTCTAGCAGCAAAATATGCCTGAACAATTCTTATTTCTTCTACCTTTTTACATCATATAATTTTTTCACTCTGACCTGTGTAGAGCAGACCAAAGGACACACTTTAACAAGAGAAGACCAGATAGAAGAAAAAATGGAAAACTGTCTTGGTAAGTTGATAAGGACCTGCTGTTAAAAATTATGGAGTTTTTAACTGGTTCAAGCATCTGATGAATCTGCAACAAAAGATGTTTTATGTTTAATAAATGCTTAACAAGGTAGCTTTTGAAAATGTAAAGAAATGTACACATGACATGAGCAGGAAGAAGAAAGTATGAAGGTAAATGGTCTCGGTGCACCTGTCTTTCTCTCTTTGCTTGCTTAAGATCTTCCTTTAACAGAGTTACCGCTCCTCAACCTCCTGTTTTTTCTGAGAATAAAATACAGTATTAGGTATATAATACATATATGGTAGTAATGGAAACGAGTGCTCTTATTTTTCAACAAAAACGAGCAGAAAATATGCTCAGGTTAAAAAATTAAGATTTTACTTTTCATCAGTGAATTTAAAATGAGCATTAAAATTTGAACAACATGTTGGTTTTTGGATAAAATCAGCTAATCCCTCCAGTAGGCATCAAAAGGTAGTTTTATGCAGTGACATAAGTGGTGTAAAGCACGATGACAACTCCCCTGTCAAACTAGTTAGACTACATTTTGTTCTTATCAGAACAAAAGGCAGATTCAGTTCCCGTCATGTTATACAAGGAACCTCCGGGAACTGTCTGTCAAGCAACAGAAAAACAAAAACACCTTCAGACTGCTGTGCATATAATGCAGATCTCCCAGTTGTGTAAAATATTCTAAACTATTAACAAAAATGTGAATATTTAAAAATTTGACTTAATTTTGCTGTGCAGTTACTGATGAAGATAGTTTGAACTTAGAATTTTTTTCTTTATAAAGGAGGTGCAAAAAATATATATTTTTTTGTTTTAGTCTTCCAGTACAATGTACCAAAAGTTGCCCCAAACCCATCACCCCCACCCTATAATGTTTTTCTATTCTGATGTATTACAACCACTTCTTTAAATGCATTTAGTTTATGATTTTAGACCATGTAAAAAACACACAACTAGCTCCATTTATTTTTGAATCAAGATTAGCTCATCCATTTCCTCCCAAAAACAAAAATTCCCACAGAATGATGCTGCCATCACCACACTTTACTATGGGGGTGTATTTTGGCTGTATGAGTTTAAACCATAAACACTGTGTTCATTTTTCATGAACTTTATTCCTGGCATCTTGAGGGACTTTTTTCGACTAGTTTTGCGGTGTACAGAGGCTGTTTTCCTTGGGCTGAGTAATTTTCTGAAGATTCTGTTAAGATTCTTTTTTTTTGTTTTCTCTGCTGCTTAATTTCTCATTATAGTTCATGGTTCAGTCTAAAAATGAAACTACCACTTCAGTTTCATCACATTTTACTGATATTCATTAGCGCGTTCTTCAGATGAGTGAAAAATAGCTTTCCCTAGAGCATTACTTTCGTGTCAGTCTTTAAAAAAATCAAAGTCAGGTGTAGCAGGAACTCTGGTTTCAAACTGAAAAGCCTCTCAGCTTGAAGCGTTTTGTTCACCCTATTCTGGGAGGGTCCTTTGTAAATTTGGTCACAAGTAAACACATTACCAGGTAGGTGTCACACAGGGTATTAAAATACGACATGTCTAATATTGAGCAGCAAGGTCATTCCTTATTTTTAAGATTTGCTGTTAAGGAGACAAATGTTTTTTTTTTTTCAATCTATTTAGGTGATTTTAATTAGAAGCTTCTGAAGATCTCTTGATTTTTGTCTTTGTTCTTCCAAAAATCTTCAGTTCAAACCATCTTCAGAGGAATGTTTTCTGATTTGATAAGCTGCTTAACTGTGACCTATAAATCATTCAGGCATAAAATAGGCTGCTAAACCCAAGGGATGAATCAATGATGTGTTGACACACAGAGAGACAGTTTTAAGGCAGATCTTTTAGCATTATAATTGGCGGTGCCACTAATTTGTTTCCATTTTTTTTAGTTGTTTCTGTGAAAGGTACCAAAGATAATACGTTTCAACAGAGATATAACAATATTTTAACACAAACAAGGTGATTTGTGCAGAGCTTTTAGCTGTAAACTTGGCATCCAGCAGACGATCATCATTAGGATGATATATCTGCCAGGTTTTCAGGTTTTGATGAATTTTCTTTCCTTATTTCTTAAAGATTTTACTTTCAGGTACAGATCAAATGGCATATCTAGTGTTTTTAGGTCTGACAGCTGTTTTGCTTTTTCTTTGTTCTCTTCCATGATAAATACTGTCATGTTCAGATATAAAATGAGATAAAACTGAGTTCTATATACTTCTAAAGTCCAAAGAAAGACTTTGAAAGACCTTCAGGTAGCCTGGAGGACCACAGATCAAGAACATCTTGAAAGAGTAGAACAATGTTGGAAGCGAAGTATAAAGAAAGTAGAGGTGCTCAAAAACTTTGTACATCAAAGTAAGCAATAATGTTAGATTTTCTTTGTTGTTCTTGTAGAGACAGGGAGTGCAACCCTACAAGAGAAGAGAATCATCCTGATTGGTGGCCGATGGTCAGGCAAGAGCTGGTCTGGTAACACCATTCTGGGGGGGGAAAGATTTGAATGTGGACGAGCCAGAACAACTAAGGTAGAAGTGAGGCATGGAGAGGTGGAGGGCAGCAAACTGACTGTGGTCGACACTCCAGGATGGAGCAGCTCTCTCTCTCTCATCGATATCCCAGAGGGAGAAAAACAAAGTTTTAAACTATATGCATCTAAAAGTCCGCCTGGTCCACACGTTTTCCTCCTGATCATTCCTATAGACTCAGCTTTCACACAGGAGGAGAGGACCACTCTGGAGGAGCACATGAAGCTGTTGGGAAAGCGGGTTTGGCGATTCATCATGGTGCTATTCACCTGTGGGGATTATCTCGGGGAGAAGACGATAGAGCAGCACATCGAGAGTGAGGGAGATTCACTCAAGTGGCTGATTGGACGGTGTAGGAACAGGTACCATGTGTTCCATAACAAGGACAAAGAAAACTTGTCCCAGGTCTCCGAACTGCTGGAGAAGATAGACGAGATGATAAAGAACAATGATGGGGCTTATTACAAAATAGATGAACAAACCTTTCAGATCATCACAAGAAAGAAAGAAGATGTCGCCAGGAGGGCAAAAGAGAGACGGTCAAAGGCTGAGGAGCAAAGACAACAACGGATAAAACTTATTTCAGGTAACTTTGACTTTAGCTGCACTCAGATAAACACATACAAGTTTAGAAACAGACACAATTTGAAGCATTCTAGCTATTTACCAAAACATAAGCAGCTTTTATTTAGTTTTAGTTATTTTTTAATTTCTCCTGGATTCATCTTAACTGAAAAAAACATTAATGAATTACAGCTGTTTAATAGGAAAAAACTGTCCTTTGGGTTTGCAGTTGTACTCTTTCCATTATCAGATGATGGAATCAGCAGTGTTGTGGGAGATGTTCTGCTTCAGGAATGTTACTGATTAGGTGACTACTAAAGGCAGCTGCTTACTCCAGTGGATTTTATTTCAGGGTATCAGAGTAATGGAAGGCTAAATACAAATGTAGCTTTCAGATGTTCAAAAAAAACATTTATGCTTTTACTTCCACTTGAAATTTGCACACTACTTTGTACAGGTGTATCACATAGAATCCCAGTGTAACACACTGAAGGCTGTAAGGTGAGGAAAAGTTTTAAGGGGTATGAATACTTTTGCAGAGGCAGATTTAATCTGATAGATAACCAGACTGTTGGCAGGTCTTAGTTCCAGTTTAACACGGTAAAACAAATGAAATGTTTTTGTATTTTGTCTGATAACAGAGGATATGAAGTCGATCCCAAAACTCCAAATGATTCTCTTGGGTAGCCGAAATGTTGGCAAAACATCAGTGGGGAACACCCTCTTGGGTTTCAAAGAACAAGAAGATGGAAAGCGAACAGCAAAGTCCTTGATTCGTAGTGGGTTTGTAGACGAAACTGACGTTACTCTCGTCGACACACCGGGTTGGTGGAAAGGCTTCCCTGCATGTGACACCCCAGAAGCCATGAAAGAAGAAATAATCAAGAGCATGTTTCTGTGCCCCCCTGGACCTCACATCTTCCTGTTAGTGATAGATGCTGATGCATCCTTCCACAACAAGAACTTGAAAGCAGTAACATCACACCTGGAGCTTCTTGGAGAGGGAGTGTGGAAACACACAGTGATAGTTTTTACTAGAGGAGACTGGCTGGTGGCAAAATCCATAGAAGAGTACATCGAAGGAGAGGGGGAGGCCCTACAGTCTTTAGTAGACCTATGTGACAACAGATATCATGTCATTAATAACAAGAATGCAAGTGATCGTGGACAAATTACAGAAATGATGGAGAAAATCACTGAAACTGTGGCTGAAAACAGTTGGAAGTATTTTGTTCCAGATCAGCAACTGAATGTTCACATTGAAGAGAGACGGAAATGCGTGGAGGAGGCAGCAATGCTGCGGCAAAAACAGGTCAAAGCCATGAGGAGTTCTGCAGGTATGTGTCAGTCATTCAGTATCAGAGCAAATGAATCAGGCAGGGATGTTTTCAGAATAAGCAGATTTCAACAAAACTCTTGAAATGCAATACAACAAAGCTGTAGTTGTTTCCCAGAAAAGCAGCCAGATCACTTAATGTCCAGTCTTTTGAATGGAAATTAATGTGACATGCCTCGTAATAAAAAGATTAAAAGACAAATGGAATTTTTCATCATTACTTTAAGAATGTTTAGGTGTTTTTAAGGCTTTGGAGCTTCTTTGAGTCAACACAAACTGGAAACAGTCCCTTTCTGCCCAGCTGGCCCTCCACAACTTGGTTTGACAATAGATTTGAGCCTTGCAGTTGTCAAACAACTTTTCATTTATAATCAAAAGGGATATTCTGTTCATAAATGTTGTGTCTGTATCACTTGATTATTTGGTTCTGAAGTAACAGTTGTTTTCTTCTCAGGATCCAGGAAAAGGTTGGATGTATTGAGGGTTCTTCTGCTTGGGCAGAAGAGTTGTGGGAAGAGTGCAACAGGAAATACAATCTTGCGAAAAGAAGTGTTCGTGATGTGCCAGAATGAGGAGTGCAAGGTAGAGAATGGGATGGTAGATGGCAAACAGATCACTGTGATTGACACTCCAGGTTGGTGGAAAGAGTGCTCCCACTGCACTGAAGAGATGGACAAAGAAATAGCTCGAGGCATGTCTCTGAGTCCGTCAGGTGTGCACGCAGTTCTGCTGGTGGTTCCTTTCATCCCGACATTCAAAGATCCAGAGCGAGTTGCTGTGAAAGAACACATGAACCTTTTTGGTGCCAGTATCTGGAAACATACAATCGTTCTATTCACACATGGAGACAATCTAGAAGACAAGTCAGTTGAGGAGCACATTGAGAGAGAGCATCAATCTCTGCGCTGGTTGGTGGACAAGTGTGAGAACAGATACCATACCATAAATAATATGAAGAAAGGTGATAAGACTCAGGTTACAGAGTTGTTTGAGAAGATAGAAGAAATGGTGGCAGGAAACGGAGGCCAGCTCTTCTGCCCTGACATGGAGGAGACCCACCAGAGAATATCTGAAAAAGCCCATAAGAGGCAGCTGAAAAATGTGCTGAAGCAACAACTGGAGAGAGAGTACAGAAGGAGAGAGCTGGAGCTCCTGATGGGGTTAAAGGGAACCCTTCTAGAACTCCAAGCAGAGAGCCGAGCATCTGCGGTGGCTACTAAACCCAAATTACCCAGTGAGTATAATGAAATTAAGACAAAGATATGAGGTTTACTCCAATGTTTAAATGTGTCATTGTGTTAGGAGGTTTAATATGTTTTTTTTCTAATGATAGTTGGTGATGTGACCAACATAAAAGCCAGAATTATTGGTCACAGGAAGAAAGATAACAAGGTTGAGGAGAAAGAATTAGAAGGCAAAATCACAAAGGAAATTGAAAAGCTGGATAAGGAGATAATGAAATCCTCAACTTTTCTTCAGAGCAGCATGGATGCCTTGTTTCCTGATTGTAAGTAAAGAAGACTTTCATCGATCATTGGCTGCATCCACAGTAATACAGTTACTGATAAATGTGCTATTGTTTCCTTTTCAGTGGCAGGCGAAAGTTCAACACAGTCCATCGTTTGTTCTTCGTCAGATCCGAAAATCTCCAGCACCAACTTTGACAGAGTTCTGGGCTGGCTCTCCAACCTTCACGTCACCACAAATCTGGACAACCAGCTGACCGTCAACTTCTCTGACACATCAGGATACAGATCTGTGCTATCAGTTGACAATGACAAGGACTCTATCATAAATGAATAGGGTCAAAAAAGACTTTATTTGTTAATGCAACAATTGAACGATAGGAATACTGACTTTAAGGTACGATCCACCAAATGAACAACACAGCCAAATTGTGATTTTTATACCTGATACTAGTGTATTTCTATCTGGGAAAGATGCACAACAGATATTTTACCCAGCTTGATACACCATTTTAATCAATAGCTGATAAAGTTTCAAGGTAACTTACGGAATCAAAGTTATGAAGTTTACTTTAAGGTATAAGGTATGTTCTATAATGTTTTATATTGTATGTTGTATCGCTTCTGTCAGACTGCCCCAGGGACAGCTGTGGCTACAATCCAGTAGGTTGCCACCATCAGCGTGTGTGATTGGGTTTATGACTGAATGTACTGTGAAGTACTTTGGGGTCCTCTAGACTAGATAAAGCAGTATACAAGTACAGGCCACTTACCATTTATACCGTTTTGGTCTTCCTTTTTTTTTAAACTGAATATTTATCAAGAAAAGATGACCAAGATATACTGAATTGAATCAGACATCCTGTAGACAAATGTAATCAAGAATAACGGCAAGTTGTTGAAAAATATAAAACATTTGATTTGTTTTTCTGTTTACAAACAAGCAGATCATTAATATTTAACATCACATCTTTTCTTTGTTTTCCTTTCACCATTGTTATCAGATTTCTAAATTCAAAAGTAGTTACCCAGGAAGCATTTTATAATACCCTAAGCACAAAAAAATCTCTTCCCTGACTCAGTGTTGAGGTAAAATTCATTCAGAGGAGGGTGCCCAGATGCTTGTAGAGGGATATGAATAGTTATCTGTAATGCTCTACGGGTCAGAACAGGATGAATGGGTCAGCTTTTTATGCTGTACAGATGTGTTAATCTCTGCAGAGTCACGGTCTGCAACTGGAGCTGGCAGTGAAGACAACAAGGTCACTCAGCAGATAACACCGGGAGCTAGAACACAAACATTCCCAGGACACACACACTTAGACACACAGAGTCTCTCCGTGCATCTCTCAGTATAGTATCCAGTAAATGTTAATTGATAATTTAAAAAAAAACAAACTTTAATTGATATTGCAGCAACTATTTATGGGCCCACCACGAAATCTTTTTGACATATCATTATAATAAGCATAAAACTGAACTGGACTGTTAAGACATTGCCTTTTCCAGCCTGGAACTAGTCGTTGTTTGAGCATGTATCACCTGCCTTGAGTCTTCTAAATAAAAGTCCGGAGAGGAACCAACCGACTCCCATCTCCCTGAGTAAATGCACACAGTTTTTTGAAACTTAACACCAGGTATCCTGCCTCAAGCTGTACAACATTGGGTCTCTATGGCAACCCATAGAGACCCATCAGTCAAATGGTAAATATCAAACCAGAATTAGTCAGGCTGCTGAGCTCCAGTCACAGATGTTTCTCTGCTCCCTCAGAGCCCACAGAGATCAGAAATCCACCTCACAGGATGTGCTTTCGCAATGTAGAGCAGAGTCAAACTTCCCTTTTAGTTGGAGCTACACTGGTATAGGAAAAAAAAAAACTAAACAAAACAACACACACTCATACTGCTCCATTGCCTCAACACCCGGTCTTTAGTGACAGCTACTCCATGGTGGCAGAAACGACAGAGGATACAGGCAGCTACGAGAACAAAGCAGAGCAGAGCTGCTTCAGGTCACACTGAATGTGTAAGCTGAGCAGCAGCAGATATCAAACCTGCAGTGTGGCTTCAGATTTCTCCTACCAGCTCAACACACAAAAACTGTATTGTACTAGCTTCACCTCTAATGACAACAACACTGAAGTTGAGTTTAACATAAGTGTCAATGGAAGCTGTTAACAGATGGACACGGTGTGCATCTTGGCAGTGTGCACTATGAATGAGATGAAATTGTACCGACTTTCCTATAAGAGGACCCTCCTGACTCCCAGCAGCAGGAAGATCTCCAGAAAGGAAGATTTCACTTTCTAGTGCATCCCAATCCCTCTCTGGTGGGAATTTGAAATATTTTCACATTTCTCTGGTCAATCAAAAGCAGATGTGCTGACCACTAGGTGGTGCTGCTATTGCATATAAGAAAGAGGGTTTGTGAAGGTGCTGCTGGACAGCAATTCGGTCAACATTAGCAGCAGTGTGAAAGAGTCTGGGACAAAAGTGAACCCTTAGTGAAATGGTGTTTTGGATGGTAACTAACAGGAAAACTCTGCAATTTGATGTTAGAATGTCTCACTGTCCTCCTCAAAGATGTCTTCAAGAAGAGATGCAAAACCAAATCCTGTGTGTGGTAATATTCCCCATTTCACCTCTAATATAATATAGTCCCCACAGATAAAGGACAACCAGATTACACAACAGCATCATGCCTCCAGCATCATCCAGACAAGAAACCCAGTTTTGTTTTAGTTTTTCTGCAAAGTTCAGATGAAGAACCCTCCTTGATTAATTTTTAAGAGAGAATTACAAAGAAATAACTAATCTTTATAAGCTACTTAAGGACTTACATTTATTTCACTTATTAGACTGAGCTAGTTAAACATAACATCCTCAACTTGTTTCTGGTTTCAAGCTCTGTGACTTGAGGGCTTTTGAACCCAGGTTCTCTAATTTCCATGGGTTCTTACAGTATATATTACACTTCATGTTAGCTTTTAACGTTTTTTTTTCCCTCCAACTATTGAAATCCTTGTTTACACACGTCTACTCATTTGGCAGAGGTTTTAGACGTAACAGCGTGTGTAGACAACACACAGAGCTGCAGCTGCAAAATATAAAGCAGCATGTTTTTCATGCCAGATCTCTGATTATTTTGCTAAATAAATATCAACAGTAATAAAGCAATTCCAGCAAAAAATGCAAATATTTCAAATTAATCTGTTAGTTTTTAATTCCCTAAAAAGTATAAATGCAGCAGGCTAGAATTTGTGATCTTGTTCCATGACATGAACATATTTGAAATTCAACCACCTTAACTGAGGTTAAAATAGTAGAAGTCTGTGGTCCACTTTCCTGATATTACAAGCACACAATTTCCAAATCTGTATAGCAGAATCCTCCCAGCATAACTATTTACTGGTAACTGGGAGATATGTGGATTTAATTGAAATAAATATATGAGTCCATAATGTTTCCTGAGCAGAACAGACATTGATTTGAGTGAAATGCCCACTGTGTGAATACATTTTGTGGAGGCTGAAGGAACTGGGAGCAGATTGTACAATTTGTTAGCAAAGGAAAGTGAACATGTGGGGAATTGATTCATAATTACTACTAACAAACACAGCACCACAATAGCAATACTAAGCCCCACAGCACAGATTCACATAGTGGGCTTATCACTTAATTCCATTCCTTAATTCTGCACATAAAAATATCATGCAGAAACATCATATATTTAAATGTATCCCCATATGGGGTTCATTTTCCTCAGACAACAGATAAGGCAAATATGTGTGAAATTCAAGGAAAAGGAACACAGAATTATCCTAATGTAACCTCAGCTGAGCTGAGTGGATGTTCAAGGCTAAACATGTCGTGTTGGAGCAGTATTACAGACACTAACTGTGGCTTTTGTGCAGAAAATTAAAAAAAAAAAAAAAAAAAAAAAAAAAAAAAAAAAAAAAAAAAAAAAAAAAAGAATATGAAATTATTTTCTTTAATTCTGCTGTGATGGTTTTGACTGCAGATATTTTATTTCCCATAATAATAAGTTTAAATCAAATCTCTGGCTGCCCTTCCATCCTGGATGTCTGCAGGGAGGAAGGTCAGTTTTTCTGTATGACACAATGCTGTTTGTGTGAACAGAACGGTGCATCATAATAACGTCAAACACCCTCTGTTTGGTGACTCTAAACTTAAAGTTACTAGAATGTATCAGAACCTGGTCTTCTGAACCTGGGCTCCAATTACATCAGCAGAGAGGCGTCCTCTGTCCTCCTACAGGTTTATGTAGATAGTTTTAAACATGTTGCACAGTGACTGAAGGAGTACCATGTATTTATTAGTTATTATATGAACAAGCTCTGATATGAGCTTGAGAAGATTTACATTTACATGTTGTTAACACATAAGCACATAATCAGCCCATCAGATTTTAGAGCTCTGCAAAAGAAAAGCTAAACAGGTGACTGATCTCAGTCTGGGCTGCATGAAAATGTTGAAAATGATTTATTCGGGCAAAAAAATACATAATATAAACATAGTTGCAGTTTCACTTTGAACATTATACAAGTTAAACAAAAAATGCAAATAAATAATTGATTATTTTATTTGCGTAAATCTGGTGAAAATTACATCCAGGAAAAAAATCTGTGAAAATTTTTTTGCAATTGCAAAATTGACATTACACTTACTTAGATTTTACAAGAATGTGAATTTTTCTTACAAGCACTTACCTGTACAAGTTCAGATTTCTTGATGAGAACTTCTGAAAATGTGTTGCAAAGATGCAATTTATTCTGAAACATATAACCTTCACAGAACAAACCCTGAAGTCAACAATCTTTAGTGAGAAAGTTGGAGCTTGCCGAGAAACCTGAAGTTCATGGATGTTTCTAATATAAATGATAAGCTCCTCTGCTTGCTTTGTTATGGCATGAAATTCACGCCAGAACTCGATTTGCCGGGTCAAAATGTTAATTGTGAAGTGGTGGTCAGCCACAATTTAGTTGTAACAATGCTTTTTCACAAAACCAAATAGCAACCTCCTGCCACTTGCTGCGTATAGTTTTCTCCACCAGAGGGCAACAAAGCGTCGCTGCTGACTTTCCAGAATGAAGTCCTCTCATGTGACGCAATTGTCATGAGCCGGAAGAGGAGAAATTGTAGTTGTTAAGAAAGCCTGACATGACAAATCAAATCGCACGCTGATTCAACATCTCATTCGCCTACAAAGCAAGCAGGTGAGTGTTTTGTCGGATTAATACTGCGTTGTTCGTTATGCGGTGTTGGAACTATGTTCTCCTCCGCTGCTTTCTGTTAAAACGTGCTGTTTTCATTGAACAGTGAATGAGCCCTGCCCCGTGGCGTTCACTGACATCTGGGCTCATTTACAACACAGGTTCAGTCTACTCTATGGTTATAGACAGGATGTTAAACGATCTAAGCACTTATAATTTACTTTATGGTATACTTGTTCTTATCTTCCTTGTTAACCTGTTATGCTCTCTGTAGTTATTGTTTTTTGGTCATTGCTCAGGCCTGATCCTGTTTCTCTCTTCATATGTAAACAGATTTCTGAAGGAGCTTCCTCCTACTATCAGCAGCAATGGTAAGATACATTTTCTCTCTCTGTTTATTTTAAACTCTGCATATACTTTTGTGCATAAACTCATTTGAGATCTTTAATAGTTTATGTAGCAGAAGGGTTGACAAGAGATTTGGGTTTATCACTCAAAAGTAATGCATTGCTGCTGCTGCTGCTGCATGTAAATGAGGTAGGTTTTTAAGACGTATTCTCCCTGCCATCCATAAGGCCTGGACTCCAACACAGTATGGAAAAAATATGGAATTTTGAATATTTGTAAAGGCCTGAGAAAGAATGTAAAATAGTTTTTCAGACATTATTCTCAGTATTACCTACTGCTGCCTTCCTGTATTTTTGTTTTCTTTAACTGTTTCCATATTTAAATCCTAACTATCATCAACAACTTCTGTGTTTACACTTTAAAATGTGCTTATAAACACTAAAAAAAACCCCAAATAAATTAGAAAAATTTGTAACTAATTGAAATTTGTCATGAAAAAGACCACAAAAGTGTTGGAATCCTGTATATAAGTTGTATTAAGACTGATATGAATATCATGTTACAATGACTAACAAAAAGTATCTCTATTCATGCAAATAATGTAAAATACATTCAGCTACGCAATTCAGTTGTACCATCAACAACTTGGAATGGTGAAACATTGTTGAATACATCTGTGTTAGCTGGCCTCAGCTTTAAACATCCCGAAAATTTCCAAGAAAATTCATATGTGATTATAGAGAAATCTAAGGCTCCACATTATTTACATGGCAGGAAGGGGAGCATTGCACAGAGTAGGTGGAGTTAAGTGGCGTTATCAGCCGGTGCAGCTGCTCATATCCAGATGTGAGAGCAGCATTGATTGATTTTAACCATATGGATGTTATAAATGAACAAGGTTTTATTTTTTTATGTTTGAATTCATGAGAAAAACCATTTAATGTGTTGCATATGATGAGTTAAAGCTGAGTAACCTTCTATAGTAGTTTATTTTTTGTCATTGCACATGTGTTATCCAAAGTTAATAAGATCGCTCTGGCAGGTCATCCCTGATCTAAGGTGATATCTCCTCCATTTGGTACTTTACCCTCAATTTAAGCTCATGTAGTTTAATTTAATCATCTCTTTCTCTGCTCATTATCCCTTCTAACCTGGTCATATGATTGCTGACACCAAAGTACTGAACCCAATCGTCTGCTTGTGCTCTGACCTCCACCAACAACAAATTTCTCCAGATAACTGGTGCTCATTGGCTGGTTTTTTATTTATTTTTTTATTTTTATTTATTTTATTTTATTTTTTTTTTTACCATTTTCTGTAATCATCAGAGAAAATCCTTTAACAGTAAACGAGTCAAAGCTCCACAAGCCAATCTCTCTCACTACTTCTCATGGTTGGTATAAACAAGAGACAACATTATGAACTAAGGGAATATAAGCACATGTGATTGGCTGAGCAAAGATGTACCTTAAGGTGCTTCTGAACATTTTAACAGCTAAAGTAGCAGGTGAATGTCTGCAAGGTAAAGTCCATCAACTATATTTCCTCCTGATCTGCTTCTGACAGCATGGCCGTGTGAAGGTTAAAACTACAGCCCAGCAGGAGGAGGAGAAAAGGAAAGAGCGGGAGAAGAAGCTGAAGATCTACGTGGCGGCACGGGATGCCTGCTTTTCCAAGGTGATTTCAGTGACACCATCTATCTATCTATCTATCTATCTATCTATCTATCTATCTATCTATCTATCTATCTATCTATCTATCTATCTATCTATCTATCTATATGTATATAGATAGATAGCTAGATAGATAGATATATTCGATGTCTGGTGGTTTTGGTGTTATGTACCAGCACAAAGAAAACTGTATTTTTCTGAATTTAACCATACCTCTCCATTGAGACAACATTTGGCTAAAACAGAAAGCTAACTCATTTATAAACTGCCATGCTTATTGAGTCTAGTATCTTATCCTGGTTTGTAAACCTTTTTATACTCTTTCACCTTTTTCAGCATGTTCTTAGGTTTCAACCACAAACTTCAAAAAAAGTAGTGCATCATTTTTAAGTAAAAAAAAAAAAAAAAAAAAAAAAAAAAAAAAAAAAAAAAAAAAAAGGAACTCGTAGTTTGAAAAATTTTTTCTACCCACAAAAACCTGAAAAGCAGTTTGCATTTGTATTCACCTGCTAGAATAAAAGCAAGAGCAACCAATGACTTTCTGAACTCTTCTAGTTATTAATCAGTTATTGGTGTTATTGATCTCTGTAGAGATCCAGCTGTTCTGTGAAGACCGCTAATGTTTGTTAGAGAACATTAGTGAACAAACAGCACCATGAAGGAACAAAGCTGGAAGGTTCGGCAGAAAGATACTGTGATATTTAAACCTGAGTGTTTACTAAAAAAAAAAAAAAAAAAAAAAAAAAAAAAAGCCTTTGGAAGTTGTGTTTAAAGTTTGCACCAAGCCATCAAGGGGCCACTGGAAGTATGTGAACGAAGGTGCTCTGCTCAGATGAGACAAAAATGTAACTTTTTGGTTTGTATTGAACAGTTTTCCTGTGGCTGTAAACTAACACTTCACTTTAGCCTGAACCCACCCTTGCCATAAAGAAACATGGTTATGGTAGCATCATGCTGTGGGAAAACTGCTCAGATTTGTTTGAAAGATGTTTGGAGCTGAATACTGGGCAATCCTTGATTAAAGACCTGTTAGAGGCTCTTGAAGACTTCAGACTAAGAGGGAGGTTCACCTTCCAGCAGGACAACCTTAAACATCCAGCCAGAGCTACAAGGAAATGGTTTGAAAATTGATTTTTCCAGATGTTTTCCATCCAGTCTGTAAGAATTGATTCAAGGGGGCTGAATACATCTACATGCCTTACTTTTTAGAAAAAATTTGAAAACCAAATATTCTATTCCTTTAACTTAACTACAGTATCTGTACTTGTATGGCACCTTATCAAGTCCAGAGGACCAAAAAGCGCCTCACACTACATTCAGTCATTCACCCATTCACACACACACACTCGAGGTTGCCATGGTAGTTCTGTAGAAACCAGTAGATATGGGTAAACTTTATTAGTGTAGTTAAAGTGCAGTTTCAAAATAAGGAGCTCAGTACTGGTGGTGGGTGTTTTTGGGGGGGTTTTTTTATAAACGTATTTGCAGTGTAATAAAAGTTTACATTCCTGTTTCTCCCCCATCCCTGCCTCTGTCTCCACTCTGTTAGAGGAAGGAGGGTGTTTTTGATGATGAAGCTCTGCAGCTGACTCAGCAGCTGCTTTCTGCAAACCCTGACTTTGCAACCCTCTGGAACTACCGAAGAGAAATCCTGATGCACCTGGAAACTGTCAAGTTAGCTGTTTTCCTGTTCTTGTGTCTAAAGGGTAAGCCGGCAGAGATGTTGAAGCAGAATAATGGCTTTGATTCTCCATGTCTACCACAGAGACGAGGATGAAGTGCAGAAGATTTATGAGGCTGAGTTGTCGTTTCTGGAGTCTTGCCTGAAAGTGAATCCAAAGTCTTACGGCAGCTGGCACCACAGAGGTTGGGTCTCAGCCCGTCTTCCTCGCCCGGACTGGGCCAGAGAGCTGAGCCTGTGTGATCGCTGCTTAAGCCTCGACGATCGCAACTGTGAGCCAAAAGCGGAAGTTGCATGTTTTTCATTTTGGGGTTGTTTTTTTTTTTTTAAAACGTATTTCCCATTTATGTTCCATCCGCACTTTATCGTTTCTGTTTTCATGATTTCATTTTTGCCCATCTCTCCCAGTTCACTGCTGGGATTATCGCCGGATGGTTGTGAAAATGTCCGGCGTGCCAGTGAAGCAGGAGTTGGAGTTCACGGATCGTCTCATAGGCTCCAACTTTTCCAACTATTCCAGCTGGCACTACCGCAGCACCCTGCTGCCGCTGCTCCACCCGGAGTCTCCTGAGCCGCCCTCGCAATGTGGTGACCCCCCTCACTCCTGCTCTCCACCCTCCCCTCAGACCCACTTCCACCGAGTGTGTGAAGAGCAGCTGCTCAAAGGTAAAACTGCAGTCAGTAATGCAGCGTGGCAGCAGATAGGGGGCAGTCTCAACCCGAATATCTACCTGAAAGGTTGTTCTTTACATTTCAGAATACGAGCTGGTTCAGAATGCGTTTTTCACCGACCCAAATGACCAGAGTGCTTGGTTCTATTACCGTTGGCTACTAGGCAGAGGTATGTGTCTGTATCTTTAAATGGGTTTCAAAAATACAGCTGTTGGAGCTACTCATAATTACTGCTGTTGATGAGGACAATATGTAACAAATATGAAACTGTTTTTTTTTTCTTTTTTCAACAATTAGAACGTTTCTTCTTCCTGGAGAGTAATGTCTCTCCTGGGGACAGAAGAGACATTATTAGACATGAGTGATTTTGATCAGGAGCAACACGCATGCATGTACATTCCAGTTAGTCCATGCATTCAAGTAATGCACTTTGTAAATTTATGAATTTGACACAGGTTTTCTTTTTGTCTTTTTACCAGCGGAGCGTGAAGAGATGATAAGCTGTGTGTACGTCAGTCGGGAGGAGGAGAGAGTCGCTGTTGCCTTCTCCAGGCCTGTCAATGTCAGTATCTTTTTCTGCAGTGTTTGTGTATTTCGTTATTGACTGTGTTTTGCTGCTCATCTCTGCAGGTAATCACAAATTCAAAAACAAGTCTTGCCTATTTTTTCACAAAGTTTAGTTTAGCTCTTTTTTTTTTTTGTTTGTTTTTTGTTTTGAATGAATTTGGAGGTTATGTTGCAGTTTATAAAGTATATTTCTGACATGTTTGTTGTGAAACAGCAATCTAAAAGTTTTTAAGAACCTGCTGTGAGTTTTGATAAGTAGCAGCTACATTTTAGGTGTCTGTCTGAGGAGTCTATGATGAATACAGTTTAAACCAGAAGTTTACATACACTGAATAAAAAAGACAGATACGCCTTTTTTTTCCCTCACTGTTTGAAGTGATGTCAGACCAAACTTGTCCTGTTTTAGGTCAGTTAGAGTTACCGAAATAATTTATTTTTTTGCTAAATTCCACAATTATGAGAAAAATAATATGCCAGCAATTTATTTATTATGTCTTCAGAATCAGAAGTTTACAAACATTTCCTGAGTATTCGGTGACATTACCTTTGTACCTTATGATTTGGGTCAAACTTCTTTGGGTTTCCTTCGACAAGCTTCCCACAATAGTTCGCTGCAGTTCTGGCCCATTCCTCCTGACAGAACTGCTATAAGGAACCGTATGTTTGTAGGCCGCCTCACTCACACATGCTTTTTCAGATCTACCCACAACTTCTCCATAGGACTGAGATCAGAGCCTTGTGACGGCTACGCCAAAACATCGACATTGTTGTTCCTTAAGCCACTTTATAACCACTTTGGCTGTATGCTGAGGGTTACTGTTCATTTGGAAGACCAATCTGCGCCCAAGCTTTAACTTCCTGGCTGATGTCTTTAGATGTTGCTTCAGTATTTCCACATAATGTTTTTTTCCATGATGCCGTCTATTTTATGAATTGTACCAGTTCCTCCTGAAGCAAAACAGCCCCACAGCATGATGCTGCCACCGACTGGGATGGTGTTTCCAGGCTTACAAACATCCCCCCTTTTTCCTCCAAATGGTCATTATGGCCAAACAGTTCCACTGCAGTTTCATCAGACCACAAGGCATGTCTCCAGAACTGAAGGTCTTTGTCCCTGTGTGCATTTCCAAACTGCAACCTGGCTTTTTATGTTTCTTGCTTGTAAAAGCCTTGCTAAAAGGCCTTTCAGCCCACGTTGGTACAGGACACTTTTCATTGTGAATAATGACATCGTCTTACCAGCTTCAGCAGCATCTTCACAAGGTGTTTTGTTTTTGTTCTGGGGTGAATTTACAAATTTTGGATCAAAACATAGAACATGCCTCTTTCCTGAGCGATATGATGGATGGACATTCCCATCATGTCTCTACTTGTGTATAATTATTTGAACAGATGAATGTGGCATCTTCAGGCATCTGGAAATCGTTTCCAAGGATAAACCAAACTGGCGCAGCTCCATGATTCTCTTCCTGATTTCTTTTGACTTTCCAATCGTGTGAAATAAGCAAACAGTGTGTTCCAGGTGTGACCCTAAAAAACATCCACAGGTGTGCCTCCAGTTAACTCAAATGTGTTAGTTAACCTATTAGAAGTTTCCAAAGCCATGACATCATCATCTGCGCCTTCCCTCATTATTTAAAGAGACAGTAATCATTCTGTATGTGAACTTCTGAAAAACGAAAGAAGTTATGGCAATTCTAAATTAAACAAGAGAAGTTTGGTCTGATTTAACTTCAAACAGTGAGGAAAAAAGCTGCATGTGTCTTTTTATTCGGTGTATGGAAACCCACACAGTTGAGTGTGTGTACCATGCCTTTGTTTAGCACTCTGTGTTTATTCAGCCAGCCTTTCCCTCTCCAGGCGCAGTCAGGCGGGCTCCTCCTGATCCTTGATGGTCAGCCTCAGAGAGTGGAGTGGCAGAGCGTCCACCCACACTTCAAACACAGCCCAGTCTGGGTATCCTTTAACTTATGAACACTTTACTTTAGATGCTGTTTTTTTTTTTTAAATGGTATAGATGTATGACACTGCTGTTAAGGGAAAATGTGTGTGTGTTGTTTTTTTTTTTTTTTTAAAGTTTTCTTTAACATTCTTTTGTCATTCCTTTTCAAATGTAACACAATGTTTAGATGCTGGAGTGCAGTACATATGTCAAGAAGAAGTGTTGTTAAGCTTTCATCAGTTAACATAAGGGGAATGTCAAACATCTAATGGCTGTCATGACTCTAAACTACAAACACAGACTGGTTGTTTTATCCATTTACAGGTCTTTTCGTGAACAAAGCAGAAAATGGATTTATGGTGATTTATTTAAAACAGGAAGTAAAAAATTCCCATTTACTTACATTCTTTGGCCCACCTGCACCTGCAGCTGAAATAAGACTTTTAAATCTTCTTAAAAATGAGCTGAGAACAAACCTCACTGGACATTTTTTTTCTTTTTTCTTGATTATTCATGGCAGAAACTGTGTCACCTCTGAGGTTAAATATGCAGCACAGCCTCCCCAGATCCCTTATTCAATTCACTCAATCATGATTTCACTATTTTCCTTACACTACAATAAGACTGTAAGGTTCTCCTATTTCCACTCATTCATTGTACAAATTTTTTTTGTTGGCTACTTGATCAGAGCTCTTTATCTCTGTCTGGTTCATCCGATTTAAAATCCTTTATTTGTCGCCCAAATACAGGTCACCATGGATACCTGTCTGTGTACAGTTCCTTAAAATCTTATTGCTTATTGCTGTAACTCATACACCATCAACTATGAAGTCATGCATAGCTTGAGGAGTTTTAGAAACATGTTAAGGACCTGGATGAGAATGAATACCGATGTGCTAATTGGATTTAATGTTTTATTGCATATGGTAATTATGCTATTATTTGTGTATAAAAATAACCAAAAGAGACTCAAAGCATTCCCTGAGCTATGCCGTTTATTGGCACATCTGGAAAAGATCTAAAATAACCTTTTTAACAAAAATATATCTTTTCTTGCTGTTTTTCACACTGGAAAAAGTGGAAACGTCCAACCCTTAATTTAAATGCAGTAGGGGAAAAGTTGAGTGGGAATAAAGTTTTTAAGAAAATCACCAGTGGAACAATTATTCATAACAATTTCTTAAAAGTAAATGTCTAACTAAGACATGTTTTTAAGATGATCAGAGTTTTCAGGAACTTCTAATTTGTAGTCTGACTTTTTTGTTAATGGGGTGTTCATATGGTGTAACTCAGAGCCCAGTTTCTTCAAGCCTGTGGCCACCAGGCTGAGTAAAGACCCATACTTATCTTGCCAGAGCAGGACAGCAAAGGAGGTGTCAAAAAAAAAAAAAAAAAAAAGTAAACTTGGAAAAAATTGCATTTCCTGCAAAAACGTAGTATGAATGCTGTAAGCTGAATGTTTTTAGTGAAAATTGCAGAAGCATTTGAAGTCAACTTTGAAGTCTTGCAGAACAGAAGCAGCAGAAAAAAGCAAAACAGTATGCATTGTAAAACTGTGTTGAAAATGAGTGAAAACTTTAAGTCAAAGTAAAAATCCCAACCAAGGGGTATCAGAAATTGGTGCAGAACACTTCTTACAACTTGTATGATTACCATGTTGACCTACAGCAATATACTGCAAGACAGCTATAGAGAAAGACAGAGCTGAAAAGAGAGACAGCTGAAAAAGAGAGACAGAACTTAAGAAATAAACAAAGCTGAGCACAGACACGGAACATAAGAGAGTCTAAGATTAAAAGACCAGAAGAAAGCTGAAGACAAAAATCAGAAGAAGCTGAACACAGAAAGACCAGAATAAAGCTGGACACAGACAGATCTAAACAGAGAAGAGAGAAACACGGGGAAAAATAAGAAAAGGTGTGACATGCTTGTGCTGTAGAAGTATTTGAAAGAAAACCATAAGACCTATGGCAATGACACTAATATTTCTTTAAAGTAGAGACCCAGGACTATGTTTTGATGCATAAATTATTCCTGTAGAGTGAAATATGCATGAACAGCAGCACTTTGTTTGTGAAAAAGCTTTAAAACTTGAAAAAGCGACAGTTTCTGGAGTATTCATTCTAGCAACTGACGTCAGTTAAAGAATTCCACCACTGGATTACATTGTAAAACTGAAAACGGCCAAAAATCTGCATAAAACTTAAATCACCATTATAGAAAATCCATGACGGATAGCAAAAAGCTTATTTATTTGAAGGTAGCTTAAAGCCATTTAAAAGTTGAATGCAGAAACTAGCAAATAGTATGTTGGAGTAGTTAGCTGTCAAATAGCACAAAGTTTTTGTGGAATTTCCATCATTTTCCATTCATTTCAATGGAAGCAAAAATTTTACAAAAAGCTGAATATTTAAAAAGTATAATAGTTACAAATAGCATGAGATATAGCAGGAAACAGCAGAATAAGCTGACCATTTTAATATTTGAATGGTTAAAATAGTGCAAAGTATGCAGAAGTAGATATGTGGCAAATAGTACACAGAAGCAACTATAAGAAAGTAGAATAATAAAGAGAAACAGGATCTCAAGAGTGCGAATGCCTACAGCATTCACACAATAAAATCTCTAAAGCTCACTGTTGGACACCTGCAGTATCTTGGCCCGGGAGGGTGGGGGGGGTTACTTAGTCTCAACCTTTAGACACCATGATTGTCAAGCGATTGTTTAGAAGTGATGCAACAAAAAGGACATTTCTGTCCAGCTCTTCTGACCTTCAAACTGGAATTGTGGGCTTTGCTTATAAAAGAACAATGATTGATCTTTAGCTACAGCGAACACTCCAGGTGAATCTGAAGAGAAATATGTTAAAAGGCCTCTTGGTAAATTTGGTGGAGGATCTGTGATGCTGTGGGCCTGTTTGTTTTCCCAAAGCCTTGTTAGAATGCATGTCATTAACGATTTGAATTATCAGGACCCTTAAAAAAAAAAAAAAAAACCCCACCAGATTTAGCAGATTATTGGTGTATACCAACACAGAGATGATACACTAGACAAATTAAGATCATCTCAGTCCACAGAGCTCAATCCAGTAAAGAGTCTGTGGGATGAGTTGATGAGAAGAAACCAGGGCCTTCTCTCTCTGTATGATCCAACTATGTGAAATGTTAAAGAAGACTAAACATTGTCATATTGGCAAAAGGTGGTTGTACAAAGTATTGACAGCAGGGGTGCCAGTAAATGTTGCACAGGGGAATTTGTGAAAACAGTGGCCTCTTAACATGCAATTATTTCCCCCAGTAATCCCTCACATCATCCTACTACAATAAGAAATGGATTGCTGTGAGGCTTTTAACAAATCCTTCCAAGAGTCCCAATAAATGTAGCCAGTTGCAGTTTTTTTCTTACTTCTTGCTGTCACCGAGCCCTGCTCCTCTTCTGTTTTTCACCACAGACCATAATTTAGTTATGCTCTCTCACTTTTGGTTCTTGGCAGTTCTGTTCAGAAATGACAAATTTCCATCCAAGTCAAATAAAGTTTCTTTTTTTTACCCCTTGTGGAATGAATAATTAATGCTTTGACCATACGTGACCTTAGCATCTGCTCAGATCTGCAACCTCCCTCCAGGAACGATAAGCGACATCACCAACGAACACAATCTGACCGTGCATTGGACTGAAAAACACACCCACCGGGACTGTGCCCTCTACACAGGTGATGCATATACCACAGTCTGGACTTTTTCACATCCTGTTTATGTATATTTCCCGTTGTTTCACTGTAAGCTTTTATCTCCAAAGGTCGGAACGAGAGCTGGTGTCGGGACACTGCTACAGACCTCGAACTGTTCAGGTACTGGTTTAGCATGTTTGCAGCAAATTTTAGATGTATTTTTCCAAGATGGAAGAACAGATGGTGCTGTCTTGCTCTGTAGGAGTGAACTCTCAGTGGAGAAGACCTCAGTGTTGCAGTCGGAGCTGCAATCAGTCAACCAGCTACAAGAACTGGAGCCACTAAATAAATGTAGGTGGAGACTTCAGATTTATACCACACAGAACTGGTCAGAAGTTTATATGCAGTCATCATCGACATAATTATCAACAACAAAACCTATTAGAGAGGGTGTACAGTATGTATAAATTTAAGCCTGTGTGGATCATTTTAATGGCGTGTATTTCATATCTGAACTTGTGCCACCTAAAAAACCAGAACATTTCAAATGCATCACTTACAGCCCAAGATTATAACATTCCTCCCTATTATGATTGTAAATGTCTGACCGAGCTATTAAAGTTTTCTACTGCTGGCGTTGCCACCCTCATACAGTAACTAACTAACCTTACTGCATCTGAAGGGTGCTTGCTGACCATTATCCTCCTGATGAGGGCACTAGACCCTCTTGGGTATGAGAAGAAGACCCTTGCTCATTTTCAGACACTCAAAGTGAGTACCATCCATACACACCGTACGGTCACTAAGTGTATTTGTTCAGATGACTGACTGAGCGTGCTCCTGCCTCTCCTTCAGGAAGTGGACTCGATGCGCTCTGCATATTACAGTGACCTGTGTAGCAAGTTCATGATTGAAAACACCATCCTGAAAATGGAGTACGCCGAAGTGCGAGTCTTCAGTATTTCTGACAGGGTCGGTCCTGAATTCCTAATAAGCAATGATAAAAAAGAAAAAAAAACATTTTCCTGCCAAGATGCTGAAAAGCAATTTCTTCTTTTGTGTCCTCCAGAACCTGACCACGTTATGCCACCTGGACCAGCTGTTATTAGTGACTCACATCAATCTGTCGTCTAATCAGCTGCAGAGGCTGCCTCCTCAGTTTGCAATGTTGCAGTGCTTGGAGGTGAGAACACCATCAATTCCAGTCTAATTGCCTCCTCCTACAGTGGCACTGTTTGTTTTCCTTCCTTGCTTGTAACAGACTGGAGCAGTGGGGACACATATTGGCTGCCTGTTTATTGCATTTAAATCACTTGGTCTCAACTCACAGGTTGTGGAGGCTGATAACAACTCTATAGAGAACCTGGAGGGAGTTTATCACCTTCCCAAACTGGAGGAAGTCTCCTTGAAGAACAACAGTATCCTTAAACCCGCAGATTAATATTCAGCAGAGCGCCTGTTGGAGACGATCTGGCTCCGGATCTTTGTTTGCAGCAGAGCCACGGGGATCGGATTATTTGTTCAGTCCTTGTCTTTCGCTCATAGTGGTTCTGGTGACTCAAGGCGGGCATGAATCAGCTCTGAGTGGCCTCGGCACTACAGAGGGGGGAAAAAAAAAAACCTGAGCTGGGCAGAGAGCGCGAGTGGCTGATGCAGGGTGACGTAAAAGGAATTCTTCTCACAGCGGCTGGTGTTGACAGTGTTTGTAAAATCGCACTCATAATCATTCTCTTCAGCTCGGTGCATGCATAATTTATTTCACGTGAAGCTTAAAGTAATTAAATGCTACGAGGTGGGTCGAGGGGGTGGGGGCAACAGGCTGCAGCACGTTAGGAAGAGAAGAGACACTTTGCAACACATTACTGCCAGAAGGCCCATCCCTCTTCATGCTTCACTTCCTTTTACACACAGGAGAGGAATTAATGAGGTTTGCAGGTCATGACACCCAGGCTATTTTTTTTATTATTCTTTGCAGTGACAGCTGAGATTTGGAGGGGAAAAGTTTATTCACATCCCTGTGTTGCATTTGACATGTAGATCTTACATTTACACCAGCGTTGTCACATCTCTTGTTATTCACCAATACTCACCACAACAGGCAAGCAAGGCTCTTTTTGTGTTTTATTTTTCATTAACCCAAACTCAGAGATCTCCACGCTGGCAGATCTTCAGCCTCTGGCCTCTTGCCCTAAGCTGAAGCGCCTTGATCTCCGTGGCAACCCCATCACTCAGACGGCCAACGTGGAGTCGGAGTTGGCCGAGCTGCTGCCCTCCGTCACGGACCTCCTGCTCTGATCAGAAGCGCTGCGGTCACCGTCCTGTCGTTCACTCGTCTGTCCGTCTTCAGCTGTGTTTGGTAGCAGACAACCTGTGTCTTCTCTCTCTCTTTTATTTTTTTATTTTGAAGTGTTTCGTGCCTCTGTTTGTATGGAGACTGCCAGTCACAGCCAACCCTGAAGCTCTGACAGCACTGATGGTTCAGAGCATACATCAAACACCTGTCCAACACTTGAACACAAAGTCTACATTTAAATGTGTGAGTGTGGGGGAGTGAATGCACGATAACACACCATGCATTTCTTTGTTTGTGTGCCTGTATAGATGTCCAGTCCCCTAATGCATGCAGAAAAATGGAAAAGGTGTAAAGTGGATATGGATTGGCGTGCAGCAATGCTGGTTTATTGCTTCTCTGAGCTTTATGCTCAAACAGGTTGATTGCAGCATCATGTAGTTCTCATTCTCATTATTTTTAAAAGGTTATCTAAGACATTCAATGACAATATACTGTTGCACAGTAGATTCAATAAAAACAGCACACATTGTGTCACTGCCTTCCAGCAAGTCTTTGCTTGTGTTCTTCCTATTTTTGAATGATTTCTTGGATGCATCTGATTTTTCTTCTTTTTATTCTGACCAAAGATTAACAACAAATCTGAGACGCACAATGGCTTGCAAAAATATTCACACCCATTGAGTTTTTTCATAGTATTTCGTATTAAAAACACAAATGTTATTGTATTTTACTGGGATTTATATGATAGACCATGACAAATAGCTGTGTAACTGTGAAGTGGAAGCAATATAATACATGGTTTCCAAATTTTCTTTAAAAATAAAAAATCTTGAAAGGATCTTGTGCTTTTGTATTTAACCCACCTGAATCAATTCGTTGCTGAAACACCTTTTGCTGCCCTTACAGCTTCATGTCTTTTGGGTTGTATCTGTCAGCTTCATACAGTAGGGGACTGAAACTTTTGCCCAGTTGATGGATCAAACTGTGCTCAGTGAGATGCTTAGAGCTTTAGGTATTGTTTTATACCCTAACCCTGCTATGTACTCGCTAATGTTTTCTCGAAAGCCTCTGAGGTTTTTTGAGGAACAGCCAGATTTATTGAGAAGAAGTGACACACAGGTGGAGTTTAGGAGGTCATTTCTGACAGCAATTTGTTGTGTTTTGTGATTTTATTTAGGTAAGGGGGCTGAATAACAAATGCATCTCCCCTTTTTATTTGTTAAAAAAATTGATAACCATGTATTTTCGCTCTCCACAATTATGCACTACTTTGTGTTGGTCTGTCTCTTAACATTCCAATAGAATATGTTTAGTTTGTGACTGTAATGCAACAAAATGTGGAAAAAAATCAAGACGTGTAAATACTTTTACGAGGGATTCTCAAAGTGTTTCCAGTTTACTGTTAAGATGATGTTGGCAATGATTTCAAGCAGATTGTGTAATCTTGGAAAAGGAACTTAAATGCATTTCGGATAAAATAGGTGTGCTTCAAGTTGGGTGTCTAGCCTTGTGTGATCTAATCCACCATAAAGGTACACCATTGTCATTGTTCCTTTGTTTACCTTTTACTGGAAAGGACTGTGTTGCAACACAACACTTTGTCCTGTCATCGCATTTTTTGCAGTGGAGCTTTAGAGAAAAACTGCTGTTTGGGAGTGTCCAATTTAAACAACACAGCACACCTTTTGACTCAACATAAAAATACATCAGTTTCTGATTACAGACAGTGGAACAGGTTTGAAAATATTGTATCAACTTCAGGTTAAACAAGGATAATTAAAACATGTCTTATGTTGCTACTCATTTTTTGGATAATATAATATGAATTCTCAGGATTGGGTTAGTTGTGTGTTTCTTCTGTTTATCCACATGGTAAAAAAAAGACACTGAAACAGGGCTGGGGATGTCTCTTAAACTGGTCTTCTGTAATGTGATTTTCTGTGTTCCAGTAGGTCAAGTCAAGTCAAGTTTATTTGTATAGCACATTTCAGCAGCAAGGCAGTTCAAAGTGCTTCACATAATAAAGACATCAATCAAGTATACAGCAAAATCATCAAAACATTAAAATTATCAAGCAAAATCATCAAAATTATCTAGCAAAAAGACATAAAAATAATCAAAATCATCGGCAAAAATATTGATCAATGATTCATTTGGCTTGCAAAAGTTTATTTAACTGATTTACATTGAAACATCTACACTTTGGAAAACCAAGCTTGTCTTACCTGGATTTGTTTGTAGATTTATGGTCCAGACTACTAATCAAAGGCAATTCTAAACAGGTGTGTTTTCAGCCTTGATTTAAAGGAATTTAGTGTTTCGGCTGTTTTGCAGTTTTCTGGGAGTTTGTTCCAGATTAGCGGTGCTTAAAAACTGAAGGCTGCTTCTCCATGTTTGGTTCTGGTTCTGGGGATGCAGAGCAGACCAGAAACAGAAGACCTCAGTGGTCTGGAAGGTTGATACAATGACAACATGTCTTTAATGTATTTTGGTAGTAAGCCGTTCAGTGATTTATAAACTAACCAAAGTATTTTAAAGTCTATTCTCTGAGCTACAGGGAACCAGTGTAAAGACTTTAGAACTGGGGTGATGTGCTCTATTTTCCGGGTTTTGGTAAGAACACGAGCATCAGCATTTTGGATCAGCTGCAGTTGTCTGATTGATTTTTTTAGGCAGACCTGTAAAAACACTATTTCAATGAGTCTAAAGATAAACATATGGATGAGTTTCTCTAGATCTTGTTGAGACATTAGTCCTTTAATCCTGTAAATGTTTTTCAGGTGATAGAAGGCCAACTTTGTAACTGTTTTTATGTGTCTCTGAAGGTTCAGGTCCGAGTTCATCCCTACACCAGATTTCAGGCATGATCCCTAGTTTCTCACTGTAATTACTGAAGCTGCGTCCTGACTCTAGATCGTTCCTTTTTAGGTCCAAATATAATTATTTCAATTTTGTTTTTGTTCAGCTAGAGAAAGTTTTGGCACATCCACATACTGATTTGTTCTAAACATCTGGTCAGTGCTTGGATGGGTTCAAAGTCACCTGGTGACATTGTAATGTAGAGCTGTGTATCATCTGTGTAATTATGGCAACTAATCTTATTACTTGTTATAATCTGAGCTAATGGGAGCGTGTAGGTATTAAATAAGAGGGGTCCCAGGATTGAACCTTGGGGTACTCCACATGTGACTTTTGTCCACTCCAATGAGAAGTTGCCTATTGACACAAAGAAATCCCTGTTCTTTAGGTAGGATTCGAACCAATTAAGTACTGTACCAGAGAGTCCAACCCAGCTCTCCAGTCACTTTAATAATATATCATGGTCAACAGTGTCAAATGCTGCGCTGAGGTCCAATAGAACCAACACTGTGGTTCTTCCACAGTCTGTATTTGTGTGGATATCATTAAACACTTTGACGAGGGCAGTCTCAGTGCAGTAGTGATTTATCTAAATTGTTCTTTTTTAATAGTGGTTTGATAACTGCTGTTTTTAGAGCCTGGGGGAAAACACCTGATGAGAGGGAAGAGTTTACTATTTGAGTCAGGTCAGATGCAATGACAGGCAGAACTTTCTTAAAGAAGGTTGTAGGTAGGATATCAAGATAGCAGGAAGAGGAGCTTAATTGTTTTAAAATCTCTTCTAAGTTTTCATGGTTGAGTTGATGAAATTCAGCCATGTTCTCTGCATTTGTTATGTTTGGGCATAGCATCAGTATTGGATTTGGTGTGGATGTGCATATTAACCCTGTAATTGTTTGAATTTTCTCTGTAAAAAAGTTGGCGAATTCATTGCAGGCCCTGGTAGAGTGGAGTTCAGGTGGTAAAATCACAGGAGGGTTTGTCAACCTGTCAACTGTGGCAAACAGGCCATGAGCGTTGTTGATGTTTTTGTTTATGATTTCCGCAAAAAATGTCTCCCTTGTATGTTTTAGGGTTGAGTGATAGCTTCGCAGCCTTTCATTGTAGATTTCATAGTTAACGTGAAGTCGAGTTTTACACCATTTACGTTCAGCCCTTTGACAAAGGTTTCTTTCATTTCTGACAAGTGGAGTGCTTATCCACTGAGATTTCTTCCTACCAGACACAATTTTCACTTTAACAGGCGTAAAGAAATCAATGATGTCTGAAATTTTAGAGGAGAAGTTATATACCAGTTCATCAACTGGTTCACAGCATAAGTGGAGGAGGAGTAGATTTGATAAAAAGTTTCAGCTGTGTTGTCTGTAAGAGAATGTTTTGTAGTAATATCTGTTTTACTAAGCGAGTCAACAGAGATTGTACTTTCATAAACAACAGAAAAATGGTCAGACAGAGCGACATCAGTGACAGAGACCTTGGAGATATTTACACTCTTGCTGATAATCAGATCTAGAGTGTGTCCTCAATTATGTGTTGGCTGTTTAACATGTTGAGTCAAACCAAAGTTTTGAAGTACGTCATTCAGCTTTTTTGCCTCTCTGTCTATTGGGTTGTCAACAAAGATGTCAAAGTCTCCCATAATTATTAAACAGTCATAATCAATGCATATCATACATAGCAGCTCGCTAAAGTCATTGAAAAAATTTGCCACATATTTTGGGGCTTTGTATAGAATTGCTGTCAGAGTTCGTTTGTGGTTTTTTTACTTCATTTCCCAAATATTCAAAATTGCCCAGGGAAACCTTTTTACAGTTTAGTGAATCATGAAATATTAAAGTAACCCCTCTGCTCCTCTTATACGTTCTATTCTTACTTAAAAATTGTAATTTGGGTGTGCTGATTCAATGAGTACGGGTGTTTCATTGTTGTCATCCAACCATGTTTCTGTAAGAAACATAACATCAATATTATGCTCCGTAATGAAGTCATTAACTAAAAGTCCTTTTGCTGATAGTGATCTTATATTTAGCAGAATCAGTTTAAGTGTCTTGGGGGGGTGGATAATTCTACAGCTTGAGGTCGATTAAGACAAGGGATTAATCTGAGATTTGATTTTAGACCACTGCATTTCCTTGCTATTTTTGTATTAGTAATTCTGACAGGAATGCTCCTGTATTTTACTGCCAGGGGGTGAAACGCTTTCTGGAGACGGACAGGTGTAGAAATATTGTCTGGACCCCGTCTCAGACTTCAGAAATACAGAGTCGATGTTGTTCAGATTCTTTGATAATCTATAACCCGGTGATTCGAAACTCAAAAAGCATGCATTTTGGGAACTTCAGAGGCAAGTTCCTTTTTCAGAACCAGAATGACTTGCAGTAATTGATGGAAGCATGAATTCTGCTGTAAACTACTAAATCCTGTATGAGAAAGTCTGGCCATCAGTGTTTAACCTCAAGCTGAATCGTTCTCAGGCTGTGCAACAAGACAATGATCCAAAGCACAACAGCAACAATGACAACAAAAAAACAAGCTGAAGGTTTTGGAGTGACCAGAAATTCCTCCACACCAATGTAAAGACTCATTGCCAGTTACTGCTTGATGGCAGTTGTTGCCATGGGTTGCACAATGAAGGTTAGGGAAAAGCAGAAATAATCTGTAAGGGATGGTAATCCTTGGTTCAGCCAACTGTAATTGATACCTCAGAACCAAAATGTGGATTCTGTGATGCTGAGAAATCCCAACCAGGTGAAATATATGCAGCAAGCAGCCCATGCTCGGAAACCATGTATCATCTATTGCTTTTACATATTTATATATTTACTTTCTTACATTTATTCAATATCCAATCTGTTCAGCATCTCCTCAATGCTTTTAATTTGTTGTACAGTGATTAAAAACACCTGGACATGTACTTAATCTAAGAGGAATCCTTTAAGTGTTTCCTGAGGCAGTGACAACGGGCAAACCTCCAAATATCGAATGTTTGTAATAAACCAAACCGTGGTAGCTTTGTTAAATGTACAGAACATTTGATGGTGTGCTTTTTTTTTTTTTTTTATCTAGCTCATGTTGCGCTGTGTTGAGTGAGGAGGATATATATTCAGTAACAGTGTCAAAAACCTTAACTCTCCACCACAGCACCTGGTTTATCATCCATATCAATAAATTCAGACACCTCTTCTGTTATCCTTTTTGCTTTATAACTGTCCCCTGGGGACCTACCACTTATCTTCAGAGTTTTTTCTAAAGTATGTTGACTCGCCTTATTTGCTTCCAGGGTTAGTTAGGTAAACATGTTGTGTTGGGCCTAGAGAAGTACATGAACTTCTAAGTTTTCATTTGTCAAATAAATTTAAATTTACTTTACAAATAGATTAAAATAGGAGACGTATTAGCAGCGATTTGCAACTGATGGCTTTTAGGGTGAGACTAACATGAAATCTAGCATGTAGGAGGACAAAAGGTAGAGGGAGTATAGTCAATAACAATCATTCTAAAGTGCTGTTATTGGGGCGCCAAAGTAACACCTGTCATCAGACTGAAACATCCCTAAACAATTTGGTAATATGTAAATATGAACTTTTTCAACAAAAAAAATAATAATAAAGGAAAAGCCTACTGTTTGTCTGTGTTGGGCAAGGCTTTGCATGCTGTGTTAATATAAAAACAGCAACTAAACAATCCCATTATAACTTCTGAAGTATTATGCTTTCAAATTATATAATAGAATTTGTCTTTTAATTGCATTGTTTTTGTTTAAAATGATCTATTACACAGTTAACAAAAATTTACTGAACCAATCACTTTTATGTCATCTGCATATTTCTCATCAAACTAAGAGGATGACTGCTCCCTTTTAGGAAGTCTGAAATTCTTATGAACCCAGCTGGTAGTTTATGACTAATATGTGGGCATACTGCCATAGGTCTGGGTTTGGGTTTCACAGTTGGAGGGCCCTGGTGAGAACAAATATCTTAACAACGACTTCATTCCATTCAGCCGCTTCATCACTGTCAAGCTTAATATTACCTTAGCCCAGCAAAGGCCTATTTATTAAATCATTTTAAAAAAGAACATGTTATTTCCCTCATGAATGAATTAATAAATGAAAAATTATATTACATACAATTACTGATGTTGATTATAATTATTTACAGAATCTGCTTTAATGGCCAAAGCACACAACTGAGGAAATTGTTTTGTTTTTGTGCTTTTACTAGATATGACTCACTATGAAAAATTACAGCTTCTGTGATAGCAAGTAGAAGTTTTCAGACACTTAATGTAAGTCAAATTCATTTAGATTTTTTATTGAAATCATAATACAACATGTCACTACATTAATATTAAAACAGGAAATAGGTGTATATGTTTGATTTTATTCTGGATTTTCTGTAATTTACATAGGATCATGTATATACCCACGCCTCCCAATGATAGGTGAATAAATGTACCTCCCTAAAGGCCTGACCTCAAATTTATAGAAAATGTGTGGACTGTGGGTCTGTGGCAGAACACCAATAAATTTAAGTGAGTATGTCTGATTAGAAAAGTGGTAGAAATATGGCAGAAACTATTTGATAGCTACAAACACATGTGGCTGAGGTGCCACTTGCTAAGGTATATTCTGACAAATATTTGTGAGAGGGTTGTGTTAAAATCCTGTGCAGGGTGTACATGCTCAACTAGCTTTTGACAAGGACAAGAAAGATGTCACCATGATGAAGAAACCACATTCCTTGGCTTAAATGAGAAGACGAAAAACTGGTTCAGAAAGACAGCAACTATGGCACCCATAACAAGACACAATCATGACAGAGAACAGAGCTTAGGCATCATGACTACTTTTGATACCTTTCAAAGTTAAAATATTTCATCCTAAATTATACAATACATAGATATACCAAAACACTATTGTAAAAGATGACCAGAGAAATATAACATTATAATAATTCAGCACAAGTTACAGAAAAAAGGTGAAAAATGTTAAGTTTGACCTAAAAGATTACAATAAAGCAACTCAAGTCCTCAAACACTATGCCCAGTTTTTTAACCCAAGAAACACAGAACAAAAGGAAAAATGATTTTTTCAGAAATCTGCACAACCTTTACATTGTGAAAACAGAATGAAAAAAGCCTTTTTTATTTAAAGTGAACAAATATTTTCTGCAGTAGATAGTGTTTTAACGCAGAATCACAAGGGTTTTTATGAAGATACTGACTTACTTTCTGCTCTGTCATCAAAGAATACTTAGAAACAAACGGTTTTTTTTTTCATGTCCTTTATTTCCTGTTCATTGGAACTATAGGTGGCTGATTGTTACCATACCTAAAATGATTTCTAATGTTTTTGGAGGAGCCTGCGTTTTTGTGCCAGAAGGGTGGGTCCTCATTGTGCAGTCAAGTATTTAAAGGAATGAAAGCAGGTTTCACAGTAAACAGAATATTTCTTCCGCGTGTCTGCACTGTTACATTTCTGCTCCGACTGAACTGAGTGAGTTTCTCTGTCTATATTCAGCCTTGTTGCTAAACTTTTAATTTACACTGTATGCTATCAAAGATCTATTCTGGAGTTGGTACAGAATCATTTAGAGGCTCTTATGTCCTTGAAAGTGAATTTCATGCCCAGTGTAACTTTATTTTATTTATTTTTTAAATGAGGCAGTCATTGTTAATATTTTATATTGCTTTGTTTGTATGCTGGTATTTCTTTTTTAAAATAATTTTTGACCAGATAGAAGGGTAGTCTTAGTGGATGCTTTTTATTCAGTCAGGGCTGTTATTTGGTAAATGTTCCTCAAGGCAACTGGATCATGAGTGCACGAGGTTTGTGTATCAGCACCCTTTGTGGAAGATAAATAATCTGACTTTTGTAAACAGCAGTACAACAGTGTATCTGCTGATGGTGAGAAAACAAAAATTCATTTTCATCTCAGGATTAAAAGGTCATTTAATATTTTTTTACTTTTATTTATTTCATAGATAGTTTAAAACACTTTGAATGAAAAGGAATGAAAAGGAGAAAAATCAAATAAAATCTACCGCTTCTCTCAAAAAGTCAATTTTCTAAAACATAAGCAACTAGGCATCAATCAACCAACCATATGGATACTTCTTAAACACTAAAGAGACAATAAAGAAAACAAAAAAAAGACATATAAGCTTTGTAATGATATATCACTTCAATGAGTCAAAATATTTCACCATATCTTGACAGCATAGTATATTTTATTATTTTCTTAAAAATAAAAAGTGATCCACACTGCAAGATTTCTTTGGACAGATTATTCCACAGATTTATTCCATAAACAAAAATGCAATGTTCCATTTGATTACTTCTGACTTTAGGTTCTCTCAAATTTGATCTTCTTAAATTATAAATGCAATCTCTTTTAATAAATCTTTTTTTTTTTTTTTTTTTTTTTTTAAATTTGTTGGTAATATTTTATGATGTATTTTAAACATAACTGCCAAAATTTAATAGTCCACCACGGCATGAAATGTCATCAATACTTTGTTAATTCTGTTTTTACTTATTAAATTACTGCAATAGGGTTTTTCATGTTTTCTTGAAATTCATACTAACTTATTTTTATATGTCTTACATTTTTCTTCTCCCTATTTTATTCTTAAGCATTTGTTATTTTTAACAAGTTATTTTTCTTCCTGGAGGCATCTCTTAATCTTTTTGTCATCCACAGTTTATCAGAACCTTTTTTTGGTGAAAAACACTGCAAGTTGCAGTTTTTATAGTCAAAGTCTTTGCAGTATCATCTTGAAAGAATCAATGCCTTGTTTACATCATGTCCATATATTGTATCCCAATTCTGTTTTCTCAAGTTGTTTTTCTGTGCTTCTAAGGATTTTTTTTTCATATGTGTTTTTAGTTATTTTTGCAGTGGCAACAGCTGTTTTACTGCAATAATAGTCAATGTAAACTAAAAACAGATAGATGGTCACTCACATCTGATCCCATTTTTCAATTTGTCATCCATGATATTAGTGAAAATATTATCAATTAGAGTTGCACTTTGTGATGTATTTGTTGTTTGTTTTGTGAATCAGTTGAAATAGACTCAAACTACTGAACTGATGAAAACACTATATGTATCTGGTTTTTCAAACTTTCTAAGTCTATTTTAAAATTTTCACATAAGATCATTTGCTTGTTCACATAACTGTCAAATAACTCCAACTTTTAATCAGTAAATACTTTCATACTAGAACCTGGCGATTGATACACACAATTTATTTCTACATTTTCTTTCTCATTTACACTTTCTACAGTTATGATTTCCATCATATATTCAATAACTGCTGTCTTATTGCTGATTGTTCTACATTTCAGAGCTGTACTGATATGCACATACTGGTGTATACACATAATAAACATAGCTGCTTTGCAAAATTTATACACCTTTAACTTTTCCACATTTTGTCATTTTACACCCACAAATTTCAGGGTATTTTGTTGGAATTTTATGTGACAGAACAACACAAAATGGTGAATAATTGATGCATGGTTTTCAATGTTTTTTTCTGAAATGATAATACAAGTGAGGCATGTATTTCTATTATGCTGTTTTGTGTTAATATCTTGTTAAACCACATTTTGCTGCAGTTACAGCTCCTAGTCTCTTAGGGTATGTCTACCCCAGTCTAACGGTTTTTCTTGTTCTTCTTTTCAAAATAACTCAGGATCAGTCAGATTGAATGGTGGTCATCTGTAAATTCACTTTTTGGTCAATTTTAAGGTCTTGCCACAGATTCACAATTGGACTTTGATCTGTGACCATTCTGGACCATTCTAGCATATGAATGTGCATTGATCTTTACCATTTCATTGTAGCTCTGGCTGTACAGTAAGATTGTTGACCTGCAGCGAGGTAAACCTCCAAACCCAATCTTAAGTGTTTGGAGACCTCAAACAGGTTTTGTTCCAGATTTGCCTCATTTTAACTTTAGCCATTTTCTCATCAATTCTAACAAACATTCCTGTACTCCTAAAAACATCACCATTCTTCTTATAGTTTTTTTGTGCTAAATAGCTTTCGTCTTGCTACTTCTCCATAAAAGTCAAAAGGGTCAAGTGCATCACTAACAGTTTATCTGTGGATCTCTCCAGTTACTTTTGACCCTTTTGCTGTTCTTGCTCAGTTTGTCAGTTTAGGTGGTCAGCCATGTTTTGTTAGGTTTGAAGTTGTGCCTTGGTCTTTCCAGCTGGGAGACATCAATAGTTTGACATTGATCCATCCGTTATCTAAGCATGCTATTCTTTGCAGGGTTGCAAAGTGGCTAGTGCCTATCTCCAGTGGTGATCAGGCAAGAGGTGAGGGTACACTCTGGACATGTTGCCAGACCACCACAAGGCAACACAGAGACAAACAGGACAAACCACAAACACACACACCCCACCCCCCACACACACCAATTAAAATGTTAAAACATTCTTTTCACCCTTATGTCCTGGTTTGTGTAGGTCTGTCAAATAAAATCTCAGTGATTTACATTAAAGCTTGTGATGTGACCAAATTTGAATGTTCAAAAGAAAAATAGTGGGTGGATTATTTTGCAAGGCACCTCTGTTTATATTTGGTATACAGAGGTGTTTGTGGTATAATTCCCATATTATCTTTTAATACTGATTCAAGGTTCCTTCTGAGGTAACGTCAAGCATGAAATGTGGAACTAATGTAGATCAACGGAGAATGTGCTTCTCTTAGACCTTTACTGCAGCTGGCTTCATTTATGATATTTGGGACCTTCTGTCAATCCCTGTTTTTAGAAAGTTTAGTGAATGCAGCTTGATTAGAATGAGAGCAGGTGACTCAATGATTGCAGAATGATTTTTTTTTTTAACTTAAAAACGCTGCCACTGTCCTTGTGCTGTGAGATCCATTCACTGGCTGCCTTTGAATGGATTTCAAAGGATATTATCGCATCTTACATTGAAATTCAACCAGCTGCTCTGTCAAATAATCGGTGAAAACCTGGGTGGGATTATTATGAGCCTTATGCACACTGCCCTTCATATGTTTTTGAATAAGGATTTTTCCTACAGATTCTGTTCCAGGCTGTGTTTTCTATCCAACACAGTTGTCCTCATGAAAACCCTTGACCACTTTATGGTGCAGACTTTATGATTAAGATTAGAGCAGCCACCCGCAACTGCCACTCCACCCCCAGTCCCTAGAGAACAGATGCACAAATGATTCATATATCATATCCTGCAAACAATCTGGTTTTTATAAAGGAAGAATGTGCAGTGAGAATGTGCTCACCTCATGCAATCTTCAGCCAACTCACACCCTTATATGATTCAGCTGCAGAAAAGCATTGGAAAGTGTGACTTTTCTGATTTTGTTTCTGTTTAATCATTTCTGGATGCTACAAATATCAGTAGTAGGATGTAGGAATAAAAGCTTGAGGGCCTTTGGAACACCTTGAAAGGGAATTTAAAAAGGGAACAAGTGTTTAGAGATTATTTTGTTTCTCTGGCACCAGATGATAGTTCTCTCTTGCGTCACTTTGAGCACCAAAAGCTTGTCACAGACCAATGTATCACGCGCCATCTGTATATCTGTCTGTCTCTGCTGATCATCGCCACACAAAGCATTAGAATCTAATAGACAGGCTGTGTGCTGCAGATAAGGCAAAGGATGCTGTTGTTGCTCTTGCAGCTCTAATGGTGATGTCCACTTTTTTCTTTAAAGTTAAGTTAAACAATTTTAAAATGCACACAGCAACACAAATAACTGATTACTTCTGATGCATTTGTCATTCATGCAGAAAGAGTCAATCTACACAAAAACAAACAAGAAAGCCAATTTATGAGGAACACCTCGCTAGGTGGCCAGGTTGCATCCCAAACTTACCTTCACAACTGTCTTTAAGACATGGATTCAAGAAGGCTTTAGCAACATTACTCAGAAATTTTGGTCCATAACAACAAATGGAATAATCTATTCCACCATATCCCAAAGGTCTTCTATTGAATAGACAGTGATTATTGGAGTTCAATAATCTTGTTTCCATGTTCAAGAACCAGTTTGAGATCATTTAAACTTTTGTGAATTGGTATGTTATCCATTTGGAAGTAGCCATCAGCAGATGGGTACACTTTGCTCAGGTAGACTGTGGTATGATTCTCAGTGTTACTAAATGGCCTTAAAGTCTTCCAAGAAAATATTGCCCGCACCATTATACCACTACCTCCAGAATGAACCATTGTTACAAGGCAGGATGGATCTATGTTTTCATATTGTTTACACCAGGTTCTAAGCAGCCCATCTAAATGCTGAAGATGAAATCAAGACTCATCAGGCAATGTTTTTCCAGTCTGTTATTGTCAACTATGATGAGCCTTTGTGAATTATAACCTGTTTCATGTTTTTAAATAAAATACTACTGTAGCCTATCTGCTCGCAGTTTTGCTGTATTGCATGTTCAGATGGCATGGCAGCCTTGCTTCTGTCAGACTGCTCCAGGGCAGTGTTGACTGCAGTCCAGTAGCTTGCCACCATCAGCTTGTGAATATGTGTGTGAATGGGTGAATGACTGAACAAAGTGTGAAGCACTTTGGGGTCCTCTGGACTTAATGAAGCATTGTTCAAGTTCAGGCCATATACCAGTCTCCATTCCTTGGATGTTACAAGTGGCTATTTGAATTAATGTTGCATGTTTCTATAATTTCAAACTAGTCTTCAATTTCTACTGACATCAACAAGAAGTATTTGTCCAAAGGTCTTCAGATTATTGAGGATTTTCTCACTCAATTTAATTCAAAAATTAAATTATATGTTGTCATAACTCACATCATCTAAGTGTTTTCAAAGACTTGTTGTAGATGGTGATGATGTGGTCAAGAAGGATCTCTGGTAGTGATCAGTCTATCAATGAATCTGAAAAAGCCTCTGACTGAAGACTGTTGCTAAATGACAGTCTCATGTCTGTCATACATGATTGTCATGACATGCTAACAGCTCATTATTCCACAGTAACATGTCTTGGATGACACCATCAGTCATTGGCAAGCAGTGCTAATCCACCTCATTTGATTTTGCCATTCTTCTTTAAATCTCTGTCTGGTTGTATGTTCAAAAAGGCATTAGAGTTGGGAATATGATCATCAGCTATTATAATAGATGGAAAAGATGGCTTGAATGTCTTCCTTCTCTCCCTGTTCTTTGGTCCTGCTCTGCATCCATGAAGCCTTCTTTCAACTCTTCTGGGATTTAAGGTCGTAGCTCAAATTCAAATTCAATAGCACTTTATTGGCCCAAAAAAGGGAATTAAATAGTTAAACAATAAGAGTTCCAGTATTATCTGAGCTTTGGAAATGTTAATCAGCAGGTTGTAAAAAATAGAAAATAAATTCCTTGTTGCTACAGTTCCGTATTATAATAACTATCTGAAAGTAAAAAAGTAACAGCAAAAATTCTTCTAGCTGCACAGCATCCAAAACCAGAGGGAATAATAATATTCTCTGTAAATCCAAGGATTGTAGTGCAAAAAAAAATCCCAAGAGATCAGCAGTTTCTGAAATATTCAGCCCAGCCTTGTCTGGCACCAACAGCAATGTCAAGTTAAAAGTTACTTAAATCCTCTTACTCCCACATTCTGATGCTTGTTGGGAACTTCAGAAAGTTGTCTTCACCACGTCCAGATGCACTGAGTTGCTGCTATGTGGCTGGCTGATTCGCTATTCGTGCTAGCAACCAGTTGAACAAATGTATCTCATAAAAGGGCTAGTGAGATGTACATATAGGACCATTGCTGATGAGCAGTGTTAGTGAACAAACAAAATCAAGTGGGAACGAATATTCCAAAAGGAACTAATTTAAAGTTTAACAAGGAAACTTTTAGGAGTCAAAGTGTTTATTGTTCGTATTTAAAATGTTAGTTGTTGAAATCATCCCCTACATAAATATGATTCAAAGCCCCTATTTCAGTGTATTTTAATGCAGTAATGATTTTTTTCTATTATTTACTGCCACTTGGTTCCTGTAGCATGTTAACTTAGAGCAAAGCATGTTCAGTATTACAGTTTTTAAGTGGTGCAGTAATTTTACCAACATGACAGGCTGTAGAGGTATTTTGACAGGTAAATAGCATTTAAAGCAGAATAAGACCTAAGATTTTTTAAACTGTGTTTTCTCCTTGTGTAAGAAAGACTAAAGATGTGGGTTTTGTAGGTAAAATGAAACCATGCTGTTGTCAATGAAACAGAGCTGAAAAATTATAATGATGCTACTGGGGGAAAGTATGACCTAACCAATTTGTTACATAGTGAGATTTGAGGAACTGTGAATGTTTAAAAGTGAAGATTCAAACTCTAGGTTATCCTAGGTAGGGTGATGTGTCCAGAATGTTTCTACTTTCAATAGTGTTTCATTTGATGTGATACGTTATTTGGATTATGATTCAAGAACAAATATACCAACGCAATTTTTTTTAAATTCCTCTCATTCATTGTGGACCGTCTTAAATTCCCAACCAGTCAAAACATGCCTCTTTTTTTGCTGTTACTTGCATTGTCCTGTTGTGTAGCTGTGGAGACTGTCTTCCTGTATGTACCAGTAAAATTGTGTTTAAATAGAAAGGCCACACCCATTCACAGTTCAAGATACCACTTGATTTAAGGCTTATGCTAGTATGAACAGGTTTGCAATGACAGATTGAATTTAAGACTTAATTTGACTTGGTGTGTGAAGTCTGAGGCATGAAACTGTCCAGGGTTTATGGATCTGTCTTCTGCTCTTTTGCCTGCACAACTAATGAAGAAATAATGAACTGATTGACCTTTACATGTCAATGAAGAGTATTTTATGAAACTGTCTATCTATTGTTTTCTACTTAGACCTCATTCCCATCCAAATCATTCAGTTTAACTGTTCCAATCACTTATATGGCTACAGATGTATAAAATTCAGCACCAAGGTATGCAGACTGGTTCTACAAACCCTTATGAAAGAATGGGTCAACCTCAGGAGCTCAGTAAATTCCAGTGTGGTGCTGTGACAGGCTGCTGCCTGAGCAATAAGTCCAGTCATGAAATTTTCTCACTGCTAAATATTCTATAGTCAGCTGTGAATGGCATTATAACAAAGTGGGAGTGATAGGTGATGACAGCAACTCAGCCACAAAGCGGTATGCCAAAAATGACAGAGCAGGGTAAACGGGTGCAGAGGTTGCCAACTTTCTGCCATTTCTGAAAACCTCTAGACTTCATGTGGCCTTCAGATTACCTCTGGAAGAATAAATAGAGGTCTTTGTGGAAAAGGTTTCCAAAGCTACAGAGACCTAGCCTTATATCACCAAGTGCAGTGTAAAGTGTCAGATGCAGTGGTGTAAAGCTCCTTACCACTGGACCTCTGGAGAAGTGCCAATCTCCTGGCACTTTCCAGGAGAACAGCACTTCTTTCTTTTCTTTCTTTATTGTTTTTTTGAATGGGGACAAGTGTTAAGTATAAAATAATACTGGACACTATAACATTTATAGCCTTAGCTAATTTGCAATGGACTTGTCTGGCAGCATGGTGTCCAGTGTAAAGATTGATGTAGATGGGGTTGGGCTGTTTTTTATGGGTTGGGTTCTTCCCCTTTATTTCAATGAGATGAGTTCTAAATGCTTCAGCATACCAAGATATTTTGAATGATTAAATCTTTCCAACTTTCTGGGAACAGTTTGGATGGCCCCTTTCTGTTTCAATATGACTGTGCACCAGTTCACAAAGCAAGGTCCTTAAAGAGATGGATGAGCAAGTTAACCACAAATTTTACTTATAAGACATCACTCAAGGCCATTCAATTCAATTCAATAGTACTTTATTTATCCCTGAGGGGAAATTACAATTCCAGTACAACCCATCCAGGGGGAGACGGGTGACTGAGGTTCTGCAGCCTTCACGAGAGGCGCTGCCCTTTCTTATCCTCATGGAACATGCCTGGAAAACCATCCAAAGGGAGACACCTGGAGGGCATTAAATGAGACACCCAAACTGACTTCTGATGTAGAGCAGTAGCTCTACTCTGGGCTCATGGTATCTCTCAAGGTTAGGATTAGCCACCTGGATTCTGCTTGCATTCAGGATCCTGTTCTTTTGGTCATGTTCCCTATCTCATTACCAAATGTGAGGTTTGGAAAGTAGATGGACAGGTAAACTGGAGGTTTTGCTTTTTACCTAATCTCTTTCTTCATTACCACAGACCCAAACAACACTCAAAATGATCAAGACAAAGCCCTAATCAGTTTATCCATCTGAATCGCCATCCTCCCTTCATGTATTAACAAAACTTGAATTGGACTACTTCAATTCCTCCACTTAATGAAAACTCACCCTGAGCCTGGAGGGAGAAGTCAAATTTTTGAGGGGCTGAGAACTGTGGCCCTTGTTGCTTCCCACTCCATCATAAACCACTCCAGTGCACCCTTAAGATTATGGCCTGAGGTTCCCAAACCAACCACTCTTTAGCCCACAGCACCAACAGGATCAAGAACAAGGGGTAGTTGAGACCTGCATTGATTATGCCATGCAGCCATTAAACAAATATTTCTTATAAGAGTCAAGAAATAATGCTTCCAAGCCAGCATGGCAAGAAGTTGTTATATAGATACAGGCTCATATGACATTCTTTCTACATGTGTCACAGCCCACTGGGAGTCATAGAAACTGTGCCCTATTTAGTTGCCCTGTAACACAGCAGATGACAGACTGATGCGAATCTCATCTCGAGTCACACAGTCCTACTCTTCGCTGCTGTGTGTCCTGTTCATCCTCGTCACACACGGTTTCAAGTAAACAGTTTGGCATTCACTGAACAGATTATTTGAAGTCGTTTTGAGGAGTTCTGTTTTTTCTGAATAGAAGGTACCCAACAAGCAGACTAATCGCAGCCTGTGGATACAGCTTCATTCCATGCTGAATTTCTCATCAAACTCACGTTTGGCACCGAGGCAAGTGCTGTGCAGCGGATCCACCCCGCAGACTTAATTTAACTCTAAAGGCCAGGCAGTGTTAGTCAAACAATTTTCAGCATTCACTGCTCTCTGTATGGCAAACATAGTCAACTGATTAAGTATAATGTTCTAACAAATAATGCATAGCTGGATGAAAGAAATCAGAGGAATGAGTCAGTTGTTATCTTTAAAAGCTGTGCTTCAGATTACCGAGGCGAAGAAAGCTTTCATTTTATATCTTATCATTCAGTAAGCTTTCAGAGCTCAACAGAAATTGCAGAACTTTTTAGATTTCATAGTGGTGATTTGACTTGTGACTCACTGTTGACAAAATCTGTTGCATGATCAGTTTTATAGCTTAGTAAGGCAAACATTTATCTAAGGTCTGATCTGCAGTTGAAGTAACTGTTTATAGCAGCAAAACAATAAAACAGAAAATACACAACAGAAACTTTAAACAAAAAGACAACTTCTTGAACTAAGAAAATACAAAATAAAGGGATAAACATTTAAAAGAGGAAAGATCTTGGCCCGACGATTGAGCGTTTTCTCGTAAAAAGTAACATCTTGTAAAACAAAGCACAAGAACAGTCGTTGACCCAACACTTCTCTGGTTCAGATGATGTATACAACTAAAATAAACCCTTTATCAGTTTGAAAGAAGTGGTAATTCATCATTTAAATAAAAGAAAGAGGAGACTCTCTATGGTAATAAAATACTATCCAGATATCTAACAGTATATCTACAGTATATATATATATATATATATATATATATATATATATATATATATATATATATATATATAAAATAGACCAATTAAATAGTGGTTCATGAAGAGCAAACAGCAACAATAAGCTATAGTTAGCTACTGGGTATCAGATGAGCAAACTGGAGTCTATTTTACATTTTCAGTGTATAGTATTACTTTTAATTTATGGCTCCTGAAGGAAAAATAATAATTTAATCAACAGTGTCAGTTTTGTTTCTTTGGACTGTTGCTCTCCTGTCATGAAAAAGTCTCATCTGTTTCATAAACCAAATGATGAGGGCTTGGAAGATTGTTGTTTTGTCAGGTTTGTTCTCATCTTGTCTGTCAGCAGAATGGCACAATCCTGAGCTGGGAAGAATTGTTCACTTCCCAGTTTCAGCATATGCCTGCTATTTCCCCTACTGCCTGCCGCAGATTTATTGGTATGTGAATAAGCCGTGAACTCATTGTCAATCTTCTTGCTTCATCTCAACTAGGTTGGCTGTCAGATTTTCAGAGAGGAAAAATGTTTTCCATGTGTGTGGGAAATGCTTTCAGTCAGTTCAACAGTTGGACATGACTCTAGTCAGACACAGGAATACAAAATACCGTGTAATGTCTACTGTGAATCTATTTCACCTGCTACATCAGCAACCACATCATCACTAGAAAATCAAACTTGTATTACTAGTTGAACAGGATTTCTTTTGTCTTTTCGTTTCTGGGACACAGAAAGAGATGGTATCACATGAGGAATGAAAATATCTGATGTGCTCATTGACAACGCCATGCAGTTTGCACAGTTTCCTATTCTTAGAACGTGTCTGACTACAGTCATAGTCAATAAATTAGAATGTGTTCTTGCTTGAACCTTTTGAAGATAATAATTTTTAAGCAGGTATTTAAAATACCTTTCTAATGAAAGGTATTTTAAATACCTGCTTAAAAATTATTCAGTCCATTATTAATTATTAGTTATTATTATTATTATTATTATTATTATTATTATTATTATTATTATTATTATTATTATTATTAAATAATTAATTAATTATTAATTATTATAATCATTATTATCCATTAATTATTAGTCCACATTTCTGTATTAATTTATTCTTTTTGGGTCTGAAGTAATATTCTAATCTTAATTGTAAAGTGTATGACCAAACGTAAAAGTGGTGGCTGGAAATTTCTTATTCACATCTTTTTTTCTTAATTTACTTTTTTTCAAAGATCTAAACAAAGAAACAAAAACAAAGTAGTGTCATTTTAATATATGTACTCCTGTATGTTTGAGGAAATGCATTAAAGGCTTTCACACTTCCACCAATTCTCCTGTCCATCCAACTTACAGCACAGCAAATTCTCAAGCAGCTTCAATAGGAGGATTCTGTGATCAATATTTTCATTTTTACAGCTAATGATCGCTGGGGTGTGGCGGTTAACTGTGTACAGATGATGACGCTTTTATCTCAAGAATGATCCAACATTTCATCAAACCATTTGACATCATGCAACAGCAAGATGAACTTTGTGCCATTTACTGTAGAACGAGTCGGCTGTCCTCTCTGTCTCTCTATTGCATATCTGCCTTGCACTTTGATGACAAACAATGCAGCTGCAAATAGTTAAACTTCTACGAATGTGAAACTACTGCACACTCTTTCAGTTCCAGCTAAGCTTGGCTGCCTCAGAGGCTTTTGCAGCCCATCGTGTTAAACAAGTTTATGCCTTGACTGCTGCAACTTCATGCATTAACTATGATTGTCTCACTCAAGACTTTTGTCTTCAGTCTTCTTTCGGCGAAGTCTGTATATTTTTAAAACACACAGTTTTCAAGGAGTTTTTACTTAGTTACACAAGTAGACCCCCCAAAAAAAATCATCACTACAATCACTGCATGTGAGCCTATTTACAGCGATTGACAGAGCTACGACCCTCCTCCTGGCTATGATTGGTTGTTCTGACTAAATGGTGTATTACTGCAGTTAGTACTGGGAGAACTGGGAGAAGGCAGAATAGCTTGCTTTTTGTCAGATTATCTGTATTATACTGTCACAGCATAATGATAATTTTAACAAAAATGAAAACAAACATATTTTTCATAAAAGTTCCATATTGCAGCTTTACATCCTTCAGCATCCCCAAATTAGCAGTCACAACATCTGAAATCCAGGCCTTTGTTCTGGATGTTCTAAAAGAGCTCCTGCTCCATTTCATTGCTATCCCATAGCTAACATATCTCCTTGCCCTGTCTCCAATTCACATTTCATTCAGTGTTTAAGCAAGGCTACAGCTAAAACATTAGATGTGCTGATGACAACATTTAGCTGACACACCACCACCTTGCCCACATTAAAGAAAAAAACAAAAGAGCTAATAAAGTGCTGGCTAACCATTTTTGATGTTCTTCTGAACTGCACCAATATAATTGTTTTTATGTTGGAGTTGAGTGCACTGACCTTTTTTCTTTCACATCCAAAACATGCAAAGCAGCGACCCCCCAGGACCACAACTGCTCGTATGCCACTCCCTCCTTTTCTGAGTGACATTTATTGACTAGCAGTAGCACTGTCCTCTTTTCACTGGGACTCGCTCTTTCTGTTGTAGTGAAGTGGGATTAGTTAATAAACGTCCCAATAAAGTTTTCACACAATGCATGGGTAGCATCAGTATGTATGAACAATCACATCAGTCTCAGTAAATTAAATGTTGTTTTTATATAGCTTTATCTAAATATCTTTAAAGAGAGCCATATTTTCATCCTCAGAATGACAATATTAATACTATAACAAATTTATTACATTTAATTTATTCTCTAAAATAACAGGCTCTAAGCCTATTAGTAAACACACAAACATAGTATTATTTTTTATTATTATCATTATTTATATTATTTTCTAATAATATGATTTAAGATATTTTCTAACATGGGAAATTTAAAAAAGTGGATTTGTGTGAGAACCGTTTCATTTGCATTTCCAATGGTACACTTTTGAAAAACAATTATTGATTGTAAAGTTGTTTTAAAGGTTAAACACCACAGTTCTACACAATGATGTTTGTAAGGTAGAATCAATGAGAAATAAATTTTTCTCAAGACTCAGGAATTTATTACATCATTGGATTTATGGGCTATATATATATATATATATATATATATATATATATATATATATATATATATATATATATATATATATATATATATATATGTGTGTGTGTGTGTGTGTGTGTGTGTGTGTGTGTGTGTGTTTGTTTATTGGGTTTGAAAGAGATTACTCTGTCTTCACTGTCAGCCTGTGTTTGAATTATTGAACATGATTCTCTGGGAGGCCCAATGCCCCCATCCCCCCCTCCCTTGAGGGCACCACTGATTTGGACAACCTTCAGAACAAACTCTGTAGAATAGAATATTATTTAGTTTAATCTAACTTGAAGGTATTTTCATCATCCTTGGTGAGAATGTGCAGCTTTTACCTGTGTAATACTAAGAATCTCTAAGGTCAGTTCTTTGTGTGTTTATTAATACTACACTGGTTTTAAATCTTATAAAATAATATAAAAATACCTCAACAGTACAGTACAAAAGTAAACCACTATGCAAATAATGTTTGACTTGCAAAACTGTAAAACGAATAGTACACACACACACACACACACACACACTCCCACTCACCCACACACACATATCTATATCTCTCCATATCTATATCTCTACATATATATATATATCTCTACATATATATATATATATATATATATATATATATATATATATATATATATATATATATATATATATATATATATATATATATATATATATGTGAACTTTTTCTTGCTACTCCAAGGCATGGGCTTGAATGGTTGATTCATTTATTATTGTTATTATATTTTTAAAATTATTAGCCTGTGAAAAAAGTTTATTTTGATATTTGAATAAGAAGGCTGCAAATAGAAAAGAAGCATATATATATATATATACAACTAAAATCTGTGTGTTACACAGATTTTAGTTGTGTAACACACAGGATATATATATATATATATATATATATATATATATATATATATATATATATATATATATATATATATATATATATACAACTAAAATCTGTGTGTTACGGAGGAACTTTTGGGATTAATGCATGGCACAACCACGGGAAAGGAAATTTCTGAGGGGGGTGGGTGGGGTCCAAATGTGTAACTGAAATAAAAGTGCCGTGGGATAAACTGGTGGGATTAACGACAGATGGTGCGTCAGGGATGTCCGGTCAAAAAAGTGGACTGGTGGGCAGGGTTCGGGAGAAGAGAACTGTGCAGGTGAACAAACTGTTTATCACGGCGTCATACATCAGGAATCACTGTGTGGCAAAGCCCTAAAGATGGAACATGTTATGACCACAGTAACACAAGTTGTTAACTTTATAAGAGCCAAAGGTCTGAATCACCGCCAGTTTAAGTCTTTTCTGGACGAGTGTGGTTCGGAATACGCAGACGTGCCGTATCACGCAGAGGTGAGATGGTTAAGCCGAGGAGAAGTACTGCACAGACTTTTCGAGCTGCGGGAGGAAATATGTCAGTTTCTGGAAAGCTAAAGGAAGGACACAGCAGAGCTCCGGGAGCACAAGTTTTTGTGGGGCGGGGGACGCATCAGCACAAACTCAACTGTGCCTGTGGGAGAATCAGATGCTGCCAAACCATAAAAACGCAGATCTCTACCGCCGCGTTCCCACGCACACAGTTTGCTGAAAAACTCAGTGTGCTCGGCGCTGAGTTTAGCCGGCGATTTGGCGACTTTGACGTCGCAGTTGATGTGGAAAAAGCACCAACCAACCTCCAAATGGAGCTGACTGAACTCCAGTGTAATGACACACTGAAGTCGAAGTATGATGCTGTGGGTGCCGCACAGTTTCCACAGTTCATCCCTGACACGATGCCTCAGCTCCGCACCCAAGCTGCTCAGATGCTTTCCATGTTCGGCAGCACTTATCTATGTGAGCAACTTTTCTCCACGATGAAGACGACCAAAACATCTCACAGGAGACTCTGACTGATGAACACCTTTGCTCAGACATCGATGAACTGGCATCCAAGAAGAGATGCCAGGTATCTGGCTTGGGCACATCAGATTAGATCAGTGTGTAGCAAACTGTTCAATAATTAACGTGTCCTTTGTGCACTTTTTCTTGCTACTCCAAGGCATGGGCTTGAATGGTTGATTCATTTATTATTGTTATTATATTTTTAAATTTATTAGCCTGCGAAAAAAGTTTATTTTGATATTTGAATAAGAAGGCTGCAAATAGAAAAGAGGCATACAATTTTTATTTAAATTTTATTTAATAAATGAATGCCAGTGATGTGTTTTTTTAATTTGAAATTCGATTTTGCATGTCTGCAAAAGGGTTGCTTGTTCCACATTCAGTGTTAAAACAAAACTTGTTTGGGTCCATATTAAAAGGTTCATTCGTTCAATGTTGGCCCGCGACTTTGTTCAAGTTTTAAATTTTGGCCCACTGTGTATTTGAGTTTGACACCCCTGAATTAGATCATGGCAATTTGTCCCGACACAGTAGCACACAGTTTGTTTTTTACACCCTTTATCCCAAATCACACAGAATATACAGGACTGGCACTCATCAGAAACTAGGTAAAAGCTTTAGACATGTAGCAGGACTTGATGTTCCACAAAATGTGCTTCATTTTTCCACTTTTAAACCTCCACATTTTTAGACAAGCCAACATATGCGTCAAGATAGAAAACAAAACAAAACACATAAAAAAGCCCAGTGTGACAGCAGTTTAGGACAAAAGTAAAAGTGGACTACATCTTTCATCTACACAGGGAATGAAAACAAGCTCTGGACAAACAGAGGACATGAAGTCAATAGATGAATCTGAGGCTTTCTCTGAAAAAACGATTCGAGAGACAGTCAGGGCTTGTTTTCAGAGCCTGCGATGTCCCCTTCCCCACTTTCAAACTGATGCTTCACATTAAAAACCGTCTGGCTAAAGCACAAAAATATAACCAGACAGGATTTAGGGTGCTCCATTTTTCATTTATATTCCACTTTTAATTTATGTATAACCATAAAAATGTGTCTGTATCATGTGTTTGCTTTGTAATGACTGTTGTAGGTGACAAATATTACTAAATATATAGTTGCATCTAATCAGAATTTCTTCCTTTCAGTGAAAGCATTTTGTGTGGGAACCTTCTGTAATAAAGCTGTCAGTCCATATCAGAGGATAATGTGTTGATTCAAAGAATTAAAAATTAAGCTAAACTCAGCTGCAGCACTGAAGGAAAGCCAATTTCCTCTCTGCAGAAATTAATTGGACAATAAATTAGAATAGTTAACTGCTGTAGTTTAATCAGATGTAATGTTTTCAAGCATCAGCTGTGCCTGGAACCACAAAGTAAATTATGCTCAGCAGTATCCATTCAGAGAAATAACTGTTTACTGTTTAGGAAGCTCGTGTCTAACTAGTGACAATGGGGGTAATTTTCTTACATTTTGTGTTTTATTCTTTTAGAGGATGCCAGCAGAGATTCACGCAGCTAGAGACAGATCTGCTGTAGGTCGGTTCCCAACTGTCACTTTTCCATTTGTGGAAGATGTTGAGGAGGAAAAAGAAGAACAGCCAAAGAGTGATGTTAACCAGGAAAGTGCCTGTCAACAATGGCTGCGTAAGGCATGTTCGTGCTGTTATAAACAGCCAAGCGACGACGACGACTTGACAGAGACTGTGGTCACAGGGGTGGATGATCCAGATAAAGAGGATGAGGCAAATGGAGAGAAGCCAGAAACTGAGGAAGGCAATCTAAATGGTAATACGAGAACACACGTGTTTCAAGTTAGAATAAAAAATCTGTATACACCACAAGTTAAACTTTAAAAGCGTTTGTGTTTTTCACAGAACTTCTTCTGAATGTTAGATCAATAGATCTGATAAAAAGTAAAACAGGAGAGAACCTAGTGGAACATCACACGAATCTCTACCAGAGTGACAAGTTCATCATCCGCAGAGGACAGACTTTCCAGATGTGGATAACCTTATCTCGACCTTTTGACCCCCAGATAGACAAGCTTCATCTTGAGCTGAAAACAGGTTAGTGAAATAAGTCAGAACTTACAGTGCCTTGTCAAAAGTATTCACATCAATTGGGCTGTTTGTTTTGACTTTATGTTTTGCCACACTGTAATAACAAACCTTTAGCATTTTATTGAATTTTAAGTGCTGCACCAATACAAAGCAGTGCAGAACTGAAGAGTGAAAGGAAAATACATGGTTTTCAAATTAATTTACAAATAAAAATGAAAATTACAAAAGTTGGACATGTATTTGCTGTTAACCCCCATTACTCTGACATCCTTAAATTAAATCTAATACAACCAATTGCTTTCAGAAGTCACTTAATTAGTGAATTCAGTCCAACAAAAAAGATAAACACAAAATAATGTATAATTGTGAGTTGGAAGGAAAAAGAAAATATAGTTTTCAATTTTATACCAATATAAATCTGAAAATGTGTCATTCATTTGTATCGACCCAATCGAGACAGAACTTTGTAGAACTGCCTTTCATGTGTCCACCAACTAGAGACTGAAGTTAGTACCTATTCTTTTAACAAGAGAGTTCTGTCCTACGAGAAGTTGAACCTCTGTGCCAGTCTCAGGTCTTTTTTAGCCTCATACAGGTTTTCTTCCTACATTATCCTGTGTCTTGCTCCGTCCATGTTCTCATCAACTCTGAGAAGCTTTGCTTTCCCTGCTGAGGAAAAGGATCCCACAGCGTGATGCTTCAGAGAGGTGTGCTGAGTTAGTTTTGTATGCCATTGTTGGCATGCAGTTGGGCAATGCTTAAGTTGGTCACCACTATCCAGAACATCTTCTGGACAGTGGGATAAATTTTCAATGGGACTCTACTAGTACTACCACTCTAACAGATTCTCCCACCTGAGCTGTGGATCTCTGCAGCTCCTCCAGAGTTGCCATGGTATTCTTGGATGGTTCTCTGGAAAATGTTTCATTTTGTTGTCAGCTTAAGATAAGGCCATGTCTTGGTAAGTTTGCAGCTGTACCATGATCTCATCATTTTCCAAATAGACATTGAATTGTTCTTGTCATTTGCTGACCTAACTCTTCTGGACTAGATGGGTAGTCAGAGAAACAAGGGTTGCATAAAAAATGCACCCCACACTTTTTAAAATTTTAATTTGTACAGAAAACCTTTCAAAACTATACATCCCTACATCCTCCACTTCCACTTATTAGTTAGATTTTCTGTTTGTCAATCACATAAAATCCCAAATAATAAAAAGAAAAACATTTAAGAAGAAATAATTCAAGGGTTATAAATACTCTTGCAGGGCACCACATGTGATCGTGCCAGCAAAGGATTTCATAAAAGGAAAGCTGTCTGAAAATGACACCGCTGTTGGAAACAGTCCCCCCTGCTCACTAATTAGCCGTGTTCCCCACACTTAAACTTGACTCCTCAAAAGCCATATGTGAATCCTGGCCAGAGCTCCACTCACATGCTTCTCTGAAGCCTGGTGCACAGCAACACATGACTACTAAGGTTTTTCAGACAGCAGGTGTAGGAAGGTCAGATGAGAAAAAAGCTCAAGTACCACTTGCAAAAAGTCAGGCTTTTAAAACTGTGATATTTACATAAAAGTAAGAATTTCATGACTGTTTAATAATGTATTCTTGCTGCTGCAGCAACTAGATGGTGTTAAAACAGATTACAATACAAAAAGTCACTCACACAAGTAGTTGTTAAAAAAAGATTGTTTCAAACCTTTCATGTAAATGTATCCTTCAATTTGAATGCAAATTCTCAAAATAACGGCTGAACAAGTTATGTTACGTCAGGTTTTATCAGAGGACATTGATTGCAAAACTATGGATGCAAAGCTTTTGATCTTATTTTGATATTACAAATTTAAAGTTGTGAAGTTTAGGTAATTGTGTGAGACATGTCATCTCCCCAACATAAATTGGAAAATATTATTATCAACCCATTAAAAATTATGGAACATGTTTAAAAGTTTTGTGTGATCTTTCTCTTAGCAGCAGAAAGTGAATTAATTTGTGGTGAAAGCATAACTGAACTTGATCCCTTTGTTCTCTGTGAAATGGATTTACGTTTTATCTGAGACAGAGAAAGGCATTAAACATTAAGAGTAAAAAATTTTAAAAATGAAAAGAATTAAAGTTTTAAACAAACATCTCACAACTTTCATGGACACAAAGTTGACTCTTGTTTTGCAGAAATGCACACTTTTATTTGCTTTGCAGTTAATTACTCTGTTATGGAATCAAAGCAGGTGGTGTAGATACATATTTTCCCTATAATGATTCTTGTGGCTCAGGGAGAGATCTTTGATGTGTTTTTGTAGCCCTCTCACATTTAAAAGGATTTAAACTGAGGGTGTAAGAATTGCTTTTGTTTTGTGGTTAATTGCAGGATAGAATAAACAATCTGAGATGCTTTGTTCTGATAATGTACAATACTTTGCAGAAGTATTAATAGAACTTTTTTTGTTACTTTTGTCACAGTAAAACAACAAACTTTGTATTCACTGGATAATGGGATTTAATATTAAGATTTTATTCAACAGAGCAACACAACGTAATGCAAAACAAAGGGAAATGACACAGTGTCAAACATTTTTCACAAATACAAATTTAAGAAGTGTCACAGTGCTTTTATAATCAGCCCCTTTGTTAAAATTTAGTAGAACCACCCTTAGCTGCAATTATAGCTGCAAGTCTTTTAGAGGTTACAGATCTTACCCATCCAGAAACTGCAAGTTCATCCTATTCTTATGCTTTGATTTAAACCATAAGCTCTGGTTGGCTGGATGCTTAAGGCCAGTATCCTACTTGCTAATTAATCTCCAGTCTTTTAGAATAGAATAGAATCATAATCTAGTAGTAGGTGAGGATAGATGCAGAGCAGGCCCAAGGCATAAGTAAACTAATATGCTGCTTAGGACCCCCAAACCGTCAGGGCCCTCCCATAAATTCTTGAATTTAAACTCAGATTATAGATCTAAAAAATCTTTGATTTGCTTTGGGTTAAATACTTCGAGATTCTACCAAATCTGTATTCAAATGCAATTTGTGGTGGGCATGTTCTTAACAAGAAGAGGGGCCTCATAATCAACTTCTGCTTGAGGCCCCACACAACCTTGGGCCAGCCCTGGATAGATGGGTAAATGTCTCACTTCTAAACCTTAAAGACAATGGATGGGATACATAGGTTTGTATTAAAAAAAACATGCCACTTTCTGTAATTAAATAATTTTTCAGTCTCAGGTCTTCAAGTATTTTTCTGTCTGCAAACCTAAATTTCACACTTTATCAAAACAATAAGACACATGTATAATAGAAATATATTTATTTTCTCAAAATAACAATATTAACACTTCATTTTTAATGAAATGTCTATGTTTGATCCAGTCACTAAAAATGAAAAGAGATGACTTGTTTATGGTACACCTACATGTCTTTAACGTTTGATAGTGGTGTCCTTGTTGTTTACTTCACAAAAATGTGCTAATAGATAGGATGTATTTGTCCTTAAATTCTTGTCATGTTTCAGACTAAGTGTTTAACCTTAATTAGTATCATAGGTACCTTCAAGCTTTTCATCAATCATTCAGGCCATTTAAAAGGAACAAGCATCCTGCTGGGTCATTAAGCATCACGTTGTGCATCACACTGAATATATACCAGAGCAAAGAAAGACAAGAGCTATAATGGAGCTCAAAAGGAAGATTATAGATCTTCATCTTAAATAGCACCTTCAAAAGGTAGACTATGTGGACACAAAAGGTAATTTCAACCCCAGGTTAATTAAACAAATCCGATCCTTTGGAGAAAAAGAAAATCCAAATCAATTCAAGCTGAGCCGCAAGGTTAAAGTATGCCACAAATGATAGGATCATCTGCCTAATTTTGAACCGTATAGGTTTCATGGATGAAAAGACAAAATGCTGATAGAAGGCAGAGAGAAGACAGACAGAAGTTCACCAAAATGCATGTGGACAAGCCCCAAAGTTTCTGGGAGAAACTGAGCCAAAACCGACAAAACATCTTAGGAAAGATCTGAAAGCAGCTATCTTGAGACGCCACTGTTCAAACTAGCGACAGCTTGAGCAGTTTGCTCAGGAAGAGCAGGCCAAATTACCTGTTGGCAGATGCAGATATTTCAGAGGACCATGGCAGGACAGCAGCAAGGGGAGCTGCCATAACGTATTTTATTAGGGACACCAGCTTTTTTTTATTCAGACCTTGAGTCAACAATCAAAGCAAAGTTTGATTTGTATCAAATATGGAATTAACAATGTGTTATCTTTAAACAACATAAAGTTTTAATTAATTTGATTATATTTGGAAGGTTACCAACAAATATGGCTGTATAACATTCACTGAATCATGACTTAAAATCCTTTTAGCTGAACACTGCTGGAATTAAATGCTTGTAGGTGCAATTCCTAGAGTGGTTCAAATGTTTTCAGCATGAAGGAGAAGGACCTGCGTTCTGAAACATACAGTAAGTTTACATAAAAGGGGAAGAGGCAGAGGAAGGGGGACTTTTGGTTACCATTGGTAACGGCTCTGTTGCTATGCTCCTGTGTTTTAAAGATACAGTTATTCATTCTGTTGCAAACCAAAGAATCCGCTTTCCAGCAAGTCTGCCCAAAATGCTCCCAATAGCAGGTGTTGCAGACTGAGCTGCTAATGTTTTTCCTCTGCCTTGTGTTGACTGCTGGAGGACACAGACAAATATAGACCCCTCAATTACAGCTAGGATGCTGGATGAGAATAATTGCGGCATGTCTTTTACTGTAGGGAAGGCTGTGGATCTGTCCAAAGATTGAAAGCTTCCCCATTTATATAGTTTTTCAGAAAAAAGAAATATATTAAAGTGATTTAGTAAATGTTTTTGTCCAAAATAAAATCACCTAAGAGATATTTTTAAAATCATATTTTATTTTTCTTTTATCTTTTATATGTGAATTATGACGTTACTCACAAAATATCCTCTGTCCAGATTAGGCAGAAAGAAAAAAAAAAGAAAACGATGTTTAGATTTATAAACAACATATATGTAACAAACTAATGCTATATAAAGAGTGAAAACATATTTTCCTGTTTTCTAACTTTGCTCTGTGTATTGAAAAAATCCTTGTAGCTGAATTCTTACTCTCATCTCTCCACATTCTCCGATCTGATCCCTACCTCAATTAGCTCTATGTTTTCACTCTTCTGATGCCTCCTCTCCCCTGTTGAACTTTGTATTTGTATATTCCTAGGAAAACAAGTGTCATCAATTCATCACAGTTAACGGATCTACACACCCAATTAGAATTAGATTTCAAATTTCATTTACTGAAGTTTGGCCACCTCTTCTTCCTCCACATTGTCTCTATAGTCTTCCTCTATCTGTTCATCTACCTCTTCCTTGTACTTCTCATCTGTAGCTTCCCCTCTCTAATCTTCCCCTCCTCCAGACTCCATCTATTTTTATTACAATCCTGTGAACTCACCTACAATCAGTTTTATGGTGCTTATGCTTTTACCTGTGTAATGTGTTTTAAATTAAGCTCTTACATGTTTGGAAAGCTGTGCTTAACCAGTTGGTTCATATGTGGTCATTAGCAAAGCCTTTGCTTTGAAAAGGCAAAAATAAAACATGATCCTAATTTCCATGTCAAGGGCAGATATAAGTGTTTTGCTAATCACTGTGGGTTGAGTTTTAACAAACCTATGATGCTAATTTTGTGCTCATAGTCGTGCAAATCTGAGCTGCAGTTCTGATGTTTATGTATGGGGGTTTAGTAATTGTGGAACACCTTTTTTAGAGTTTAAGGAATCCTATGAGACAAAAATAACTTGAATAAACATGAAATTATGTTTTTAAATCATGAATTTATTGAGTAAAAGAAGTGAAATAAGTGAAACAAGATATTCAAACCAACTAGCATGTTATTAAGCTCTGCAGAGGCCTGGTAATGAGCCATTCATTTAATTCTGGTGTGCCTGACTGTAAGCAATGCTCTGATTACAAAATCAGTGTATTTATTACTGTAGAAACGGTTACTGATGTTGTTCATTTTAGTGGATAGATGATACATTGCATTTTCCTTCCAACTTGAAATCTATATATATATAAAAAAGTCTTGTTTTTTTGCCTTTAGTTCTAATTTACCATTACCAATGTTTCTCTAAAAAAGAAGGTATCATAATATTTAAAGACTTGTAAGATGTTTTTGAGAACTTGCACTGGCTGAGCAGCATGTTGCATTGATAAGTTAAGTGCAGGATTTAGTTATATACAATCAACTATGTTAAGTGATTAAAGGCAACTCTATTTAGTACCATGGATTGTGAGGGTTTTTTTTTAAACACACCAGAACTTTGTTTCCTGCTGTACCTGCAGCGCACATGATTCACTCCAAGCATGTTTAGTTCTGAGAAACAAGCCATCCTGCAGGAAAGCAGATCACAGGCAATGTTAAAAACAAACAGAGTTATTTCTAAAACCCAGGTGAAAGGCCAAATGCCAAATGTTTTGCCTGGTTTTGTGCTGCTTTCAGAGGCTTGAACCCCTCACTAACAGCTCGGAGTGGTTCTAAATTTCACTTAATATTTGACATGGTTAAAGTGAGAGGGAGCTTCAATTGTGCACTTACAGAGTCTTAAACAAATTGCCATGGACAAAATAGGTATTCCAGCCCTGGGAGGAAAAATGTGGTCTCTGAATTTTTCGATGGTGGCGTCAGTGGATTATGAGAGAGGATGTGAAGATATGAGGTATTGCCATATGCAAAGCTGGCATTTTGGCTTTGGAACTGTGTGTGTGTGTGTGTGTGTGTGTGTGTGTGTGTGTGTGTGTGTGTGTGTGTGTGTGTGTGTGTGTGTGTGTGAAAGTCTTACTTTACTGGGTGTTGTTTATTTACAGTTTTGCTAAAAGGATAGGTAATCGTATTTAGCCAGCAGCTGCTCAGTAAAGCACTGCTGAATGGCAGGAGACAGGAGGAATGGTTTGATTCTACTTAAACACATCTCCTATCACACTTTGAAATACTGATTTTACCATGCAGTGAGGGTGGGGTATTTTGATGTTATGATGTTTTAACCTTCTTACCAATTAAAGTTAGTATTTGGCACTGAATCTGAGGTGATCGACCAACAACCTTAAATTTTCTCCTGATATAGAAAATATTACGTGGATAACCTGCGTTTGTCTATCACATATAATGAATAACTGGGGGGAAAAAAGGAAATAGCTTGCATTCCATAATTTTTTTTTTTTTACCAAAAAAAAAACAAAAACATTATTTTGGCCTGGGGCTGATGTACCAGGAAAATATTTTGTGAAGTTTGTGGTTGAGATGTTAAAGAATATGCAAAAGTTTAAAGAGGATGCAAACTTTCCTGAAGTTTCCTGAATAACCTTGTTCAGGTATTACAGGGAAACTTTGACTTTTCCAGTGCATATTCAGACCACGTTGACCATGCTGTTGTATCGACCAGCTTGTTTTTCCACAATATTTGGTGTCCATTTTAATGATATTTCCCACCAGAAAGCCCATTTCTGGTCCACAGCCTGTTGGTGCACAGCAGCTGCATCAATGTGAGTCAGCAGCTCAATGCATTCTCAGGGACCATGGATGCTTCCTTTGTTTTATTAATTTTACTGCGAGCAACCTCCAAGTTTTACACCCGATCAGTTGCCTGTCTGTCCATGACTGAAGTATAGAAGATGTAGCATTTACTGACTGGACTGATACATAACAAACTGCTTTTGTTATGGCATTTGAAAACAGCAAATTAACACAAGGTCATACCCTCCATGGAAGCAGGGTGAAAGTCATAGAAAGCTACAGTTTTTCACATTCTGCACACAAGACTAAGGCTACAAACTGTGTGGGGATTTTTATAAAAAAGAAAGAAACGCTATGTTTGGCTGTTATCAATACAGCATTACAGAATTTAATTTCAGAAAATGGTGTGGGAAACCTGCAGTAGCGTAACAGATCAGTAAGGTTCATGACAGGACACTGACACTAACATGGAAAAGATTAATGTCTGTTGTTACATCAGGTCTGGGCGTCTGTGTGTGTGTGTGTGTGTGTGTGTGTTTGTGTGTGTGTGTGTGTGTGTGTGTGTGTGTGTGTATGCAACTTTTTTCAGATAGTACATTCAGTATCCTGCCTGTTTGGTTTCTATTGATCCAAACAAAGAAGGTGTTCAGGTGTGGCTTCAGTTGGGGTGAAAAAGTACAACACCCTTACTGAACCAAATACAAGCTTAAAATCTGTTTTAACATGTTAGTAAATCAGTTTTACCTTACACACATATATATATATGTTTCTATTTAGGGCCTCTCCCAGCAGTGGCAAAAGGAACCCATGTCATTGTCCCTCTAGTAGAGGAGCTGGAGGACAATCGCTGGGAGGCTACAGTCGTTAAGCAGGAGGACAACAGGATAAAGCTGTCTGTGAATTCACTACCCACAGCTGTCATAGGCGGATACCAGCTCACCGTGGAAACAAGTTGTGCTAACGGCCAGGCCACTTCCGAACACGACCCAGCCAATGACATCTACATGTTGTTCAACCCCTGGTGTGAAGGTAATCTAAGACAACTGGGCATTGTAGATGAAGTAATACCAAACTTCAGTTACACTCTTGTTGTTTTTCAATACATGTTCTGTGTTATCATTATTATTTCAACAACTGGACACACAGAATATGTGTTAAACCATTGACCAATCATGTCACTACTTGGACGTCTGCAGTTCAGAAACTTTTCACAGGAAAAACAGTCAACTAAAGTGACTGCCATTGTTGTTTTTGATTTATTAGTTTATTTAACAGGGACAATGTGCAAAAAAAGATTAATAAAAGATACTTTGCATCAGATTTAGCTTTAGCAAATTTTTTCTCTATGAGCCATCCATATGTCTTGCTGCAAGAGGGTCCTGGGTTTGAATCCCTGCCTGGGGCCTTTCTGCATGGAATTTGCATGTTTTCCATGTGCATGCGTAGGTTCCCTTTGGGTACTCCAGCTTCCTCTCACAGTCCAAAAAAACCTTACTGCTATGACTGCCCTGCGATGGACTTGCAACCTGCCCCCTAGTGATCCTACAGGGATAAACGTGTTCAGATAATAGATGGATAGAATTCCAGTCTTAATTAGGAGACTGGTTGGGGCTGTTCAGTTTCTAAGACAGTCTGCTATGATTACCTTGACATCAAAACAATACAATCATTTTTTTAAATTTTTCTACAAGAGGGGTTCCATTGTTTCAATCAAATCAACACATTATTTTCACGTTTTAACACAATAATGTGTCTACATAAGGACAACACATTTTGTGTTCAATTCGACACATTTACTGTGCTAGTAGTTTAACACAGCTGACGTGTTTAAATTATTTAACACAAAAACTGTGTAAAGGGACACAATTATTGTGTGTATTTTAACACAATAACTGTTTTGAATTACAAGCACAGGAAGTGTGTTGAATTGAACAGAAATGTGTTGTCTTTATATAGACACATCGTGTTGGGTTTTGACACAATTTGTATTCATATTACCACGTATGTTTTTAAGAGTATAGGAACCTAGATACAACAATCACAGTTTTCTTATTTGTTGGTCAGCAATTTATAACATTTCTCAATAAAAAAATAAATAATGCAGCGATAATTGCAAAATTACAAAACGATTTTGTGCCTCACATAACATCTTAAAAGCTTTTCACCTCATCTCAGACACAGCACTACATTTTCGAACAAATGTGTAGGAGGCAGAGATGTGTTTTTAATGTATGCATGATTAGAACATCTGCTCTGCAATAATTGAAACAAAAGCTCACAGACGTGCTTGAGCATAAAATGAGGCATATTCAGACTGAGAAGAAAACCCAAAATAAAAACACCACTAAATGCTTAAATCTATCAGGATGACAAGGACTATATTTGAAAAAAGTGATTACAGTAATTACTGCCTGTCCAAACAGTTTAATCTAATGACTTAATGAATTCTGGTCATTTTATTTAATGTAAAAAAAAAGAAAATAACAAAAACTAGCTCTGTTTTGGATAACCACTCTTACTTGGTCATTCAGATGACTCTGTTTTCATGGACTCTGAAGAGGAGAGGCAGGAGTATGTCCTTAATGATGTTGGACGGATCTACTATGGCACACAGCATCAGATTGGAGAAAGGACATGGGACTATGGACAGGTGAGGGTGCTGTAGGTTTGCAGTATCAGTGTTTGGTGATTGAGGGAAGAAGTATAAAGAATCTGTATTGGGATTGATTGCAGAAATCATCATAACTAACTTATGTTTTGTGCTGCTCCCAGTTTAATGATGGGATCCTTGCTGCTTGCCTCTTCCTGCTGGAAAGGAGTCAAACTTCAAACTCTGGTTGGGGAGATCCAGTGAATGTGGCACGAATCATCTCAGCCATGGTGAGAAAGCAAAATCAGCTGTACCCTCTTCTTTTATCCTGAAAGTGTTCCAAACAAACCAGCAACTATAACTGTTTTCTGCTGAAAATTTGTCACTTTTAGTGGTATAGGCTATCTTAATATTTATTTAAGCTTTGCTTCAAAATGGTTAATTGTGTAAAGACCTAAATGTAGATGTACAAGGGAGAAGCAGACGAGAAACTACAAAATCTTCTTTTTCACTGCACAGACAGGCAGTCAAATATCAGAACATCTACTTCATAAAACAAAAACAATATATAAACAGTATATGTGGGGTTTATTGAGCCAGTTTTTGTTCTTTGCAGGGCAGAGATTTAACATGCAGTTGCGAATAACAGTGAGCTTTACTCCCCAAGGTTTTTAGAAGTGTTTCTGAGCCTGAGGAGTGATTTCCACTTCAGAATTCCGTCTCCTTCTCAGGCAAGGTTGCCCGAGGGCTTGAAGATCCAAGCATGGAGTATTTTTTTCAGCCTTGTCTCCTGTGTAGAGACATTTCTTTGGATGCCCTGAACGCTTTAATGTTAAATGTGCTATTTTACACTTCTCTGCATTTTAACTTTAACTTTAGAATGATAAAAGTCTCTTCAGCCCTTCACAAGGAAGATTTTAGGATGCTCTTCATCATGTAGGTTATTAAAGTGTCTTAAAGGGCTTTGATATGCTTAGTTTCTGCTAATGTTCTCAATTTGTTATACTTCTGATCATCAGAGTTTAAAATTGTGCTTTTCTTCCAGTTTGATCTAAATATAGAGTTTGAACAGTTATGTTGTTTTTTGTTTTTTTTTTTTTCATTTACACCAAATTCACATTTCAATATCTTTAAAACCCATTTTCCCAAATTCTGATGTTGAGTCATTGTGCCATTTGTCCTCAGTATGTTAGTATGCAACACCATATTCATGTAAAAATGTAAATACCTGCCTAACACACTCATATTAGCATGTGAACAAGTTTACAAGTCAAAGTACTGCTTCTAGCAAAGCAAATTGATCAAACTGTCAACAAAGAACAATCACGCATTAAAGCATTAAATAAGCTTTTACCCTTCCTGTTTGTCACAACTGTTTTAATAATTGATCACATCATAACCATACTGTCTCTGAATTTCATAGCATTGATTTTGTGACTGTGAACACTCATTTCTGCATGCTAACAGTAAAACTATTTTTTCATTTACTCTTACAGCAAAACATGACTTTAGTTACAGCAATTATATTGCTATGCTGCTTTGTTCAGATGTCAACACTGAAATTGCATGTGTTTGAAAATGGGTTTGTTGTTTGCTTCAGTTTCTTCAGTTTTGCAATTTCTGCAAAATTACACCATAGCTTCCATCCTTCCACTTTCTGCTCACTAGGCTAAGTCTGTTTAGGCAGGTCAGCTGACAAAACATTACTCATTCAAATTACAGACATCTGAACTGTTACTTTGGTTGCTTACCTGTCAAATGGTCTCAAAAAATATGAAGTGAAGGCTGAAGCTTTGTCCCTCTGCTTCTTTTTGTTGGAGCTAAAAACTCACCCCCACATAAAAACAACAAAACAAAGACTCCATTTCATCTTTTAGTTTTGAGTGTCTGGGCCTAAGATTTCAGTTTAAATAAATTTAAAGCAAATAAGGTAGGAATAATTAGTAATGGATCCCCAGAAAGATTGTCTGTATGTACAGCTGAACCATGCCTGTGCCTGCTTGTACACAGTAAAACAGCAGTCTGCCAGCTCTTATCTAGAAGAGAAAATGTTGCAGCTCTTTTCATAAAAAATATCAAAAGTTTACCTCTGAAGAATGTTGTGTACATCTTTCGTTCACTTCCAAATGTAGTGCATTCAAAGACATCAGGGTGAGCTGCATTCACTTCAAGTTTATCATGTAAAAAACAGGAATGCTTAGTTTAAAGTTCTTAAAAAAGCAAACAGCACTCAATCACTTGTGCACAACCCACACTACATCAACATTGTAAATATATCTTGATTTCTAGGTAAACTCTCCTGATGACCTTGGTGTTTTGGAAGGAAACTGGTCAGGAAACTATTCACTGGGAACTTCTCCCACTGTGTGGAGTGGAAGTGTGGAAATCCTCCAACAATACCATAAAAACAAGGGCATACCCGTTAAGTACGGCCAGTGCTGGGTCTTTGCTGGTGTCTTCACTACAGGTTAGCTGATGCTTATCTGGTTTGCTCTACCAACATTTATGAGAAGCTTGTCTTGAATAGATACTAACCAATGGTGTGCTATTTCAGTGTTACGGTGTTTAGGCATTCCTGCTCGAACGGTGACCAACTTTAGCTCAGCGCACGATACAGATGTCTCCTTAACAACTGATGTCTACCTGGACGAGGAAATGGAGCCAATAACCCACCTTAATGCAGATTCTATTTGGTTCATCCTGTTACCACAATTCATGATACATATGGGCGTTTTCTAAAAAAAGAAAAAACTCTTAAGTTTAGTCCATTTCCCTTTTTCTATAGGAACTTCCATGTGTGGACTGATTGCTGGATGGCTCGTCCGGACTTGCCTCCTGGCTACGGAGGCTGGCAAACTGTCGATGCTACGCCACAGGAAACCAGTCAGGGCACATTTCGCTGTGGCCCGGCTTCTCTCACCGCTATCCGTAATGGTCAGGTCTACCTCAAACATGACAGTGCCTTTGTGTTCGCTGAGGTTTGTTGGATCTACATTTTCAATTGGAAGAGAAATTTTGTTTTGTAATATAGCAGGAATGATAAAGTGACATTCCAACACATTTTCAGGTGAATAGTGATAAAATATACTGGCAGAAGAACAAAGATGGTACTTTCAGTCAAATCTACAGTGAAAAGAACACTGTGGGTCACTCTATCAGCACCAAGGCTGTGGGCTCAGATAAACGCCAGGATATCACAGATCTTTACAAACACCCAGAAGGTAAAACTAAAACACTCTTATTCAAAATTATGACACAGACTTATGCTATAAATCATGTAACTTCATAAGCTGTCATTGTATTTAATCATATTTTGAATTTGCTTAAAATGTCTGTTTTTTTATTAGGCTCAGAAGAAGAACGTATTGCTGTGGAAACTGCCTGTCGCTATGGCTCCAAAGCAGCAGCCTACTTATCCCCAATGACAGAAGATGTCACTTTAGAAGTCATTATGGTGGGTGATGGTCCCAAAATGGGGGAGGATGCAGAGCTGACCATCAGGTTGAGGAATATCAGCTCAGAGCGGCGTACCGTTACCTTGCACAGCCAGCTAGCCGTCATGTACTACACTGGAGTCCACAAAGCCACCGTGAAAAAGGACAAAGTAGATGAGGAAATTCTGCCTAATGGGGGTGAGTTGTGGTTCCTTGTAAAGTGCCTTACAAAAGTATTCATATCATTTGAACTTTTTCACATTTGGCCCATTGAAACCAAAAACTTCAATTTAGTTAAAACTTCAATTTAGTTAATTTCATTTGGTTTACACACACATATATATATATATATATATATATATATATATATATATATATATATATATATATATATATATATATATATATATATATATATATACACACACACAAATAAAATTCTGAAAGGTGTAATGTGCGTTTCTATACAGCCCCCATTACTGATATCCCCTAAATAAAATTCAACCTTGTAGCAGTACTGTAAGCCGAAACTTGAAGTCATAGCTACTAATGGAGCTCATTGAGTCACTTAGATCACAGCATGTTACTGTGTCAGATTGGTTCGATGAAATTCCAGACCTAAATCCAACCGAAAATCAATGACATAATTTAAAAATGAATGCTGTTTTCAGACACTCTTCATGCATCCTGACTGACCTTGTGGTAAGAACTGGCAAAAATGTCTCTTAGTGTTTAAACCTGATACAGACATACATGTAATTGCAGCAAGGGGGATTCTGCGTTGTATGTGTCAAAGAGGCTGAGTATGTACACCATAGTTTTCAGATTATAGTTTGTAAAAAAAAAAAATGACTTCACCATCAGGTGTTGTTAGTGTTGGTTTATAATGTGACATAATGAAAAAATGTTTTAGGGGTTTGACTACCTCTGCAAGGCAGTGAAAAGTTAAAACCACTGTCTGTCATCATGTTAGCTTTACACAATCAGGAATAATGGAATAAATCATTGAAACTTCTTTGTCCAAGAACAACAAACTCCACCATCTTGAGGCGCTTGAGCCTGCCAACCTAAACATTCTCTTCTATCTGCCCAAATTTTGCTTACAGAGAACGATTTGGCTTGGATGTTGGAGTACAATGTGTACAAGGACCAGCTAATAGATCAGGCTGCCCTGATGCTAACACTTTCAGGCAGGGTTAGAGAAACACAGCAAGTCGTGGCTACACAGTTCAGCTTCCGACTGAGGACCCCAGACCTTGTCATAAAGGTACAAAACACAGAAAGTCTGTAACTCAGGACAAAACAGCAGAAGACCCAGTTCTAGCTCTGATTTTGTTGTGTTTCTGTTTTACTGTCACACAGCCAATTGGGAAGGCTGTAGTAGGAGAGAAGATGGCAGTGGAGATTTCTTTTACAAACCCTCTACCCCAGGTGCTAAAAGCAGTAATATTTCACGTGGAAGGAATAGGCCTTCTACCTGGGAAAAAGATTGAATTTGGGTGAGTCAAAAAAACATATACTTAATATTGGTCCAGTTTTTTAATGACCATGGTGTATCTTTCCCTTTTGTGACTGCTACTGTCATTTCCTGTTCTCCCTGCAGAGATATTGGCAGACATGCCTTCGTCTCGCTCATGCAGCACTTTGTCCCCAGCCTTCCCGGACCAAGGAAATTACTGGCTTCTTTGGACTGCAAGCAGCTCACACAGGTTCATGGTGTGAGTGACATCACTGTGGAGGACAAAAGCAGTGTGGCTTCATAGGGATCTGCAAAGTTTTGACAGTCAATTACTCATCATACTGTGGGCTGATTTTATCGTTTTTCCTCATGAACTCCGTTTTCCATTTATTTATATATGAAGCCAGTATTCAAATCTACCAATGTATAACACTGGAGCACTGATTAAATTTGCACAAGAATTGTAAACTGATGGCTAATTTAAGGAAATCTGAGGAATCTGATATGTGTCCACAAAGAACAGACGCCTTTCATATTAGATGAGAACCAGTATTAGCTTGCATCACTCCTGATATGGAGGATGCAACTGTGTGCAGTCAAACAATATACAATTATAGGTGCTGTTCAAATGATCACAATAGTTGCAAAGGTTGGACTGTGGAGTTGCTTTAATGAAGGAAATCTGCTTTTGTTAAATCGAGGTTTGTATTTATGTCTTATTTTATATTCATTCACACAATCTATTTGTTTGGTTAATTTAACATGAATTAAAAATATCTACAGTACTCCCTATTCCAAATGGGTTTGTATTAATTAAAGAACAATAGTTCACAGACTTGTATTTGGAGCTTTAATTAATGACGTCAGTATCTATTATCTATATCTACTATTAGATAAGCATTTTTTCAGGATGCCACATTGCTATTGAATGGCCTTTCATTTGTCATAGTTATGGGGTTGCAAAGCTTGGAAGGCAACAATGAGCAAAACATTGCAAAGGGTGAATAAAGATAGAGCCTAGCAGGTTCTGTATTTTCATTCACAAAGGGACCAGGTCAAAAGATTTCCTACATACCAAGACTTGTTTTACTCAAAGTTAGGATACCCTATCCCCGTGTAGTCAGAGTTATCCCCTTTAACTAAAAAAATTTCAGTGAGTAGCAATGATCTGAGGAAATTTGGGGTTCAGACCTCCCGATTTTATCTACATTCGCTCTAGCATTGGCCTTCCCATTTTTCTTAAAAAACAAAAGTTTTCTTCTGGTAAACCTCCCATGTTGTTGTGCAGTCCCTTTCTGACTGAATGAACATGCACTTTCACATTAACAGAATTTGCTGTAGGTCCAATGATGACAAGTTTTGTTTTTTGGAGACTTGCTTGAATAACCCGACCTGGGGATGTTGACAGTTGTTTTGAACAAAGGGTGGGTGATATGGGCAATAGGGACTTAAAGTTTTATCATGATATTTTGTGGTATTATTGTGATAACTAGACAAGTGAGGATAAGAACTATTTATTACTTCTTTTTTAGGTAACTGTATGGTTGTGACTGCATAACACAGCAATCTTAGCTCCACAAACACAAATACTGCTCTTGAAAAACATACTCATTTATAGTACATTTCTTTAGGACACCTGTCACATAAAGTAGTTTGATTTGTATCATTAAACTGCACACAGCAATTGCATTTAATTGTATTTTCAGATTAATTGATATTTGTTGATAGTCTCATAAAACAACAGCAGAGAAAATAGTAAAACTAACAATCTCAACAATTTGGACAGTTTTGGATGGTTTTAAGCATTAATTGGAATTTATCGTGATGATAGAACAAAATTCTTATCATAATAAGAAATTTAACATGATAAATGCCCACCCCTACTTTGAACATTCTCCACCTGTAGAGTATTTTACATACAATTAAATGATTTCAAATGACCTTAGACCCTCTTTAAGTTCAAGTTCAAAGTCTGATGGCAGTGGGAAAGGAGTTCTTGAACCTAGTGGTCCTCCATTTCACATTTCTGTACTTCCGGCCTGAGGAAAGAAGTATAAACAATCCATACTGAGGTTCAATGGGATCTTTGATAATGGAGCAGCTCTTCTGTGGATCCTGTTGTAAATCCCCTGCAGAGAGGAGAGTGGTCCTGATGATTCTTTCAGGTGTTTTTAACCACTCTCTGCAGGTGTTTGTGGTCCCTGACACTGGCACTGCCGTACCACACAGTGATACAGCTGGTCACGATACTCTCAACAACGCAGCTGTAGAACTTCCTGAGGATCTCAGCCGACATGCCAAATTTCCTGAACCTCTTCAGAAAATATAGTCGCTGTTGAAACTTCTTTACGAGTAGTGTGGTGTTCACTGTCCAGGTGAGGTCCTCGCTGATGTGCACCCCCAGGTTTTTGAAAGTGGCTGATGAACTCTCCTCTCCTTCCTTATATCTATTATCAGTTCCTTTGTCTTGTCCATGTTGAGGGTGAGGTTGTTGTCCTCACACCATGCCACCAGAATTGCCACCTCCCTTCTGTAAGCCATTTCATCCACATCAGTGATACGCCCTGTCACTGCAGTGTGTCAGGATGTATCACCGGATACACTCTGACACACCGCACAGGATAAGGTTGTCACAGGATAGGGCTGAGGGCGCACCCCTGTGGTGTGCCCACAGTTGTGATAATGCTGACTGAAGTCCTGTTACCAATCCTAACAGACTGGGGCTTCCCAGTCAGAAAGTCCAGGAGCCAGTCACAAAGGGTGAGGTTTAGACCAAGAGTACATAGTTTATGAGTGAGCTTATGGGGAATGACTGTTAAAAGCAGAACTGTAATCAACAAAGCGCATCCAAATATAGGAGTCTTTGTTTTCTAGGTGGGAAAGAGAGTAGCGGAGGGCAACGGCACCTGAGGTGGATCATTTTTACCAGATGAGACATGGGTCTGTGTGGTTTTAACAATTTTAAGAGGTAATAAATGGGGTTGTGTCTTAAGTTATTTCTCACCCAGAACTGATTTCTTTGTTTAATTACATTTTAAACAAAATTTTAAGTGGTCTTCTCATTATTTTGTTATATTAAAGCTTAGGAAAGGACCTAAATGCAGAAACCGACTGTGGCAACAGAATTGTTTAATATTGGATGACAATGTGAACTTACATGGGGGAAATCATAGAGAGAAGGTCCTGGAGCATAGGCAGGGTAATGGAACAATACAGCAGCTCAAACGATAAAGCAGGGGTGGAAAATGAGAAAGGAACCAGATGAACTTATCAGAGGAGATGTGGAACAGCTTTGGCCTAATGAAGGCAGGAAAACAGAAGGAGCTTATCTAAGATTCAAAAGGAACTACAAACCAAGGCAAAAAGATGAACACATATAAAAGAGAAACAAATCCAAAAACACAAAGAACAGAACATTAGAATAAACGAGAAAAAAATAAACACAAAGGAATTAACTCATGTAGCAACACTTATCATCAAATATATTAACAATAATATGGCAAGACCCATCAAACTTAAATAAACAACAAGAAAATGTGTAAAGCATAAACTCAAAAGAAAACCAGAGCCCAAACATCCAAGCACTGCAGCCTTTAACAGATTTTTCAGGCTCTAGTTGCCTTTGTTGAATAGTAAATGGACAGGAAATATGGAGGCGAGAGAAGAAGACATGCAGCAAATGGCCCGAGACCAGGACAATCATATTGAGGACTACAGCCTCTGCACATGGTGCACAAACTCTACCAATTGAGCCTCCTAGTACCCCAGGATTATGACGATTATATTTAATTTATTTATGTTACTCAAGTGTAAGTGTTGTTAAAATTGACAATAATAATTTCTCCAATTGAAAACAAACATTGACTTTCTTAGGGTGTGCTTAGTTTTTTCACATTACTTTGTTTCTGAATATAAGTGACTGACTTTCACTTTTTTATCCATTTTGCACATTTTACAGCCAAATTAGTATAAGATAGGGTATCGGATGTGGGTTTTCTCTAAGTAAAGGCAGGTTTTGACTTTAAAGCTGTCACTTCTTGAGTTGAACTCCAGAAAAGTCAATATTAAACACGATTGAAAATAAAGTTAGCAGTGGAAAACATAGTTTTCACAGAAGCAATAGTCTACCCGCACCTACGGATTTATTATTTGTAGGAATACCTGTGCAACTGCACCTCTCTGCGGTAAGAAAAAGTGATTGTTTCAGAAACACAATTTCTAATTCATAAAGAAAATAATAGGGAGTTTAAATTGACTGAAGACTTGTTGGAACCTGCTCAGAACAAAACAGCATAAATGATTATTTCTGCAAAAAATAGTATAAACATTCAAAGTCACAAGGTTAAAAAGTGCAAAGAGCACTCATTATGTCATATTTCTATAAATACTAACTGGAATGTTAAAAATGTGAGAAAAAAGGCTAGCTCTATGTAGGTTAAATAAGATTTCACCTCACAGCTAAAGCAAGCAATTTCCCAATCTTTAATAAAACCCTTTGCTCCTACATAAAGCACATGACACTTTCCCTCCCTGTGTGATTTCTTTATGTCAGCCCACGGCTTCCGCCTTTGCCTCATTGACAGAAGGAGGCCAAGTCTTCAGCATAGCTTCATGTTGTGTTGTGTTTCAAATGTTGACTCAAAAGCTCTGGGACATAAAGGGATGGATCGTTATTTCAAAGTGTTGTATATTGGTTTAAGTTAGCAGTGGGTGACACTGGTGATCTCTGCTGCAGAATTCATTGTCTTCAATATAAATGCTCAACAATGTGGCCATGTAAGTCTTTACATCATCATTTGTTTCTCAGGGAATGCTGTTAAGGTTTAGATTCCATCTCAATTGGCATTTGCAGTGCACTGCAAAAGTTTTCGCTTCTTCACATTATATCATGCTACAGTCACAAGCTACAAGGTATTTCATCAGGATTTTTATCTAACTGAACAATACGAAGCCAGTGCACAGTGAAGTAAAGAACAAAGATGCATGGTTTTTATCATTTAAAATTCTAAAAAAAATGGCATGTGTATTTCTATTTAGCCCTATTTTCTCTGACACCCCTAAATAAAATCTAGTGTAACCAATTGCCCTCATACTTCGTCTAATCGATAAATCAAGTCTATCTGTGTATAATTTAATCTCAGAATAAACCCATCTGTTTTTTTAAAGGCCTCAGAGGTTTGTTAAAGAACATCCAGTCTTACTGAGAGCAAAGAAATGGGAGAAATTCTGAATCTTTAGATGCGTAAAACTGGTGGAAACCCAAAAATCTGCAGCTGGAATTGTAGCAAACTGTGGTTTTAGAAAGCATTGACTTACAGCCACTGAATACAAATGCATGATATGTTTCAGAATTTTAGTGAATTAGTGCTATTTTGTGATGGTTTATTATATTACATTAAATTCCAAGAAAATATATTGAAGTTTGTGGTAACATGACTCAAAGCTCAAGTGGGACCGTCTCAGGAGTTTGGATATGTTCTGCTCTTACTGTAACAGAGAATACTTACCTTGAACCATGATCTGCTTGTTAGACAGCCTTTATTCAAGTCTCAGAAAAGGTGACTCTTGCTCTAATACTGTAACTATAGTTGCAGGGATGGTACTGAAATGGTGCAAAGTCAGAGGTTCAGTCAAACTGATGTTATCCTTCTGCATCCTTTTCCTGACATTTGAAGGATTTATTCAGTAACAGCACTGAAGTTGAGTGGAGAGAAAGTAATATGAAGGGAGGAGCTGATGTCTATCAGCTGAAAATAATATGCTTTGTGACTCTTTTGAGATGATTCTCTCTGCAATGGAAAATTAAATATGTAAGAGGAGGGCTGCACTAAACTAGACAGCAACATATTTAAATATGTACTGGAAAAATTGGGCATGTGGAGAAAAGCCACATCACAAATACGGTATTTTAAACAGTCTGGGTATAGTGTTGTCTATGGTAATAACTCATTTTAGTGTCAACTGTGGGCTTTGTAATCCTGCAGGGTATTTGTATGCACTGTGGACACAATACACCCAGATGGAGGAAGAAATGTCTGCCAAAATCTTTTTGCACTGGTCCACTTGAATGCATGAAAAGGCTTGGATTTTTTTGCATCATCGAAATTAGGTGGGTGGGAAGTATCCTACTACAATTCCACGTGTGGGTGTGTTTGTTACTCTACATAGCTGCCTACCACTGACAAGTGATGGACAGATAAAAATAACGGGTTCAAGCCTCTGTTAAGCTTCCAGCTGCCTCTGACATTATTTTGTCCGAGCTCTTCTCTTTTACAGATGGAAGAGGTTGTTGAAAATTCTAACCGCAAATGGATAAACATTTCAGTCAAATTGATATTCCTGGACATTGTTGGATTTTTATTTGAGCAATGACAGAAACGATAAAATCTACTTTATTTGTTTGTTGTTTTGGTTCATGATTTTTTACCCCAACTCTATAGTGCTGTAAAACTGTATATACCCCAATTCAGAACCCAGTTAAAATATTGTGGTGTCACCCTAAAAGGGGTGTTCATGCTCTAGAACCATAGATTGTGGCCGAAATATGACATCTCTGCATATAAGAGTGTAAAAATCTTATTGTCAGTTCTCACAAATTTGTTATTGCAGCTGTTGTAAGGGTGACAGAATCAGTTATTAGGTTTAGAAGGAAATTACATCTACACACAGGGAAGCGTTGGTTAGAATAGCTTGTTTCATCTAATAACTGGGATTATGATTTAAAAGCTGCTTTATCTACTGAGGTTATGTCTTTCTGGTATGAAAATATGTTTGATGATCAAAAGCATTTAAGTCTTAAAAAAGCATCAACTGAGGAAGAAACCTGTCATGGGGCAGCACTATGCACCGCCTTACATCTTCATAATGTTTTTAAGTCTACTTTTTCATAACTACTTTCATCTGTCTTTACATCATGTTTTGCATAAAAGGGGAAATGGACAGGGGAAATGGAGATGGTGACGACGTCTTGGAGCTCAAGAATCAGGCTGACCAGGCTTTACAGGACAGTGGTGTAAAGGTGATTCTGGCTGAAGACTTTATGACTATTCCCATTAAATCTTATCCCAATTCCAAAATAACAATAGAACTTGAGAAGAACAGATGTTTGCTTGGAAGACAATCACACAAACAATCGATAAAATGACCTTGATAACAGTGTCCTTGAGTTTCACAATGTATAATGTCAGCGGCTGGATAAATGCACAGCAACATCTGCAGTAAAAACCAGATACTGATGAACAATTTTAGTATTGTTCAAGCAACGTTGTATTGGCTTTTGTTGCATCATACCTGCTTCTTTGTGATTTAACATGAAGGACACACTACAAAGTCCAATTCCGAGTAGGAAGTATGGAGTCACCTTTCATGTAGGATGTCCCTTCAACTTGTCCCATGAACCAATAAAAAGAAAAAACAAAAATGAAGAAAGCGCAGTTATTTCTTACGTTATATCCCCCCTTTGCCTTTCATCTCATCTCACCTTGAAGTTTCTTATGCATGAACCTCTCAGCCAAATAATAGATCAGATCAGTTTTACAGAATAATAGTCTTGTCATGGAACATTTATTGTTTTCTTTTCATTTCAAGTAGAAATGTTCAGGACCACCAACTGTTTGTGACATTGAGCTTGTGGGCCTTATGTGAAGGAAGGCTTTTATGCCATTTGATCTGTAGCAAGATTTCATACAGAAAAACAAAAATGTAGTTGTCAAAAATGTGAATGTGCATTAGTGCATTTACTGGAAGAGGCATGATGATTGGCCCAATCATTGATTTTTGTCCCTGCTACCGATCCAAAATATAAGAATGGAGAATAAAGAGGAAAAGACATTATTTGATACTGATACCCGTTTCAATAAGATGTAATGTCTGTATAGGCTTGAAAAGTCAGTAACTTTAAAGTGCAGTAAATTATACATATTCACCAGCATTACACAGTCTACAGGATGCTGCAGTCTCATCTACGGGTTTATATTGACAGAAACAAATAGTTTGTCCCATGTTTCTGTAGGTCATGTGTCATAATTAGCACATTGCTAACTATATAAAGAAGGTGTTATGTTCAAACAACACATCACCTTGCACACACCTTACCATGTATACTGGCATATTGAAAAATGTGTTACCTGGCTCTAGATGTGAGGAAATGAAGCAGGTTTATATTGGAACATCAAACTCTGCCATGTCTTTAAGGTATATGTGTAACTTTTGGTGCACTCCCAGTTTAAAAGGGGCATGTATTGTGGGATGAATGGAGTGGAATTCATGCAAGCTTTAGCCTTGATGTCGCTCTCTCATTGTGTTTATTTTTTGCAGATATAAGTGTCGACTGACACTCTGGAAATGAAATTTCAATGCTTTATGACCTCTCCTAAATAACAAGATAAATGTTAGACACATTAAAGAGATAGTAGATCAGTTTCAGGCATTCTGCATGCTCAGGTGAATGAATTTTCATAAGTGTAGACAGAAAATCTGCATAGTGTTGCATTGCATTATGTAATGCTAAAATTGGGTCAGTTCATACAAAATTTAAATTACAGGTCTGGTAAACAGTGTCTGAGGGTTGCGACCCTCTTGCCACTGGGTTTTTTGACATGTGCAGAAAATTCAGAGGAAGGGGATGCAGCTGTATTTTTTTTTACCAAAGGCTCCATATTTTCCTACTCTATTTAAACATAAGGCTGGTAATACATTTGTGTGACTGAGGTAAAAAGATATATATGACCCAAACCAAAACAACTAATACTTTAAAGGATTTTGCTGAAGTGCTAGGCTAACATTAGCATTTTTATCCTCTGTTTTTATATTACTCAAACAATTAGGTTCCTAAGAGAAAAAAACTTAGAGAATTTGTGCTGCTGTTTAACAAACTTATTGCTTTGCAAACAGACCCACATTCATTTTATCAATAGTCAATGTATTGAAAGTAGTTTTTATTGTTTAATTTTTGTTTTTTAAAACTCGGACTTGTTGATCCAGGAAATTCCATGTGCATCGCTGACTTATAAAGAAAGAAAGAAAGAAAGAAAGAAAGAAACAAACAAACAAACAAACAAACAAACAAACAAAAAAAGAAACAAACAAAAAAAGAAACAAACAAACAATGAAAAAAACAAAGAAATTATACAGGGTTAGACTGTAATTTTAAAAACTAGCAATATAACATCTTATGTCAGTGCAGCTGACATAAAACCACAAAAGGTCCCCTATCATCAGCTAATTAGAGCTGACTTTAGTCAAGGACCACTGCTGATGTCATAACGTTCTTTTTCAGGCATATGTCACAGAGCTATATTTATATTATGAAGTATATACATTTCTGTCATAGCATGCTGAATGAACATCTTCTAGAAGTAATACATTTTAGAAGCCCGCTTTCTTTATATATTTATTTTAGTATCTTCTAAATGAAGTGTATGCATACCACATCCTGGATAATGTACAGATACACTTATTAATGTTGACAACAGCAGTGTTACACGAATAAGACAGGCAGAGTTGAAGACCTGGTTGTCAAGATGTATAGCAGTATGGTTTTTTTTTTTTATATTAGTATGTTAAAAAAGCTCTCTTTTCATTATTTTCAAATTGCATGCCACATTAAATAATGTCTGAAATCAAACTGTATCCCTTTTAATAATATAGGTCAGGAAAATGCTAGTGCTGACAGCCAGGCTGTCTGTGGGCAACACACCTTACAAGAGCTTCAAAGAGAAAAGCAATCTGCATATCATTAAGCTAAAAGCATGGCTGCCGTCTGGAGGCTGCAGATGCCTCTCTGTGATTTAAATGTTAGATGTTTGGGACATACAAGAACATATAACAACTGAGTAAGAGCTATTAAGAATCAGCTCAATGCTGTGCTACCCACAGCTCAGATGAATAAACATCACAAGATTACTCAGCAATAATCTGTCTGAATGAGTCTAATTAATGTGGCTGCGGCTGAATATATTTGTATAGTTTATCATATAAGCAGTACAGTCTGTAATTTGGGCCATAATTACACATTGTTGGAATGAGAAAACCCTTAGTGAGTTTATTAAATATAAATCAAGTTTGGTTAAAATAAGTTAACTTGCATTAAATATTCTTTGAAATAACACATGGGGGCGCTATCAACGCCACAATCTGTGAGCACTGACTCTACCCTTTCCTAATCTTCCTGGAAGTGTCAGTGAAGTCTGTGGAGAAGCTCTTGAGACAGGCCTTTTATCCTAAGCACTTTGGTTTGACATACATAGCTATCCTGTGTGTCTGTAATCCGCACTGATGGGTTGTGTGCTGATTATTGTGAGTGGCTTCTCCTGCAGTGATGTACGATGCAGTTTGGTGTTTAACATAATGAAGCACAATTTTTAGAACTTGTTTCTGAAATTTAATGCAGTTTAAATTTTGGTCTACTGATAAGAGTTGTCTCATTTTGTTGTGCGTATAATTAGACTTCACATTGTGTTTTGCATTTGTGCCAAGTGTTAAATCCGCTGCTTTTTTTTTTTTTCAAAAGCAGTCAGACACACATGAAATCAAAAACATTCGGAAGATGAAGATTTTTAAAGGTTATATTCTAAGACTTTTGCAGTCTTTGCATATAATTGTGTTTGGGCTTGTAGCTCATGATAGTTATATCTGCGTTCACGGCTAATTTTTTGAGAAAGTAAAAAAGTTTGCATTAAGCAGGCAAGAATGCAGCCAAAGTTTGCAAAAGAGTAAATCAATAAACTTGGGCATCAGTGCATAACACAATGACCAAGATTAAAATGGCAAAAGCAAAGTTCTCAGATTGGATGTGAGCTGGAAAGGTAAAAAGTGATATAGAGATTTGTCCAGTGGCATGGAGGAAGTCAGGAGAAATGTTGTATGAGAAACAATCTAGGCACTGGGCTCAGGGATTTTAAAGCCCGTTCTGACAAAACTGATTTGCTTGTAATTCATAGCATATCATACTGCATTGTTTCTTTAATGCACACAAGTGCCTGCTCTTCCTTTTCCCCTGAACAATTATGTCCAGAGGGTACTTCAATTAACCTCCCATGCAGTGGTTCTGTAAAACATAGTGAAGGTCAATGGAGCTGCTGAAAATCTCATAGTCCATATTTTACTTGTTAGTGTTTAGGACTAATGGAATGGAAGGACTATTTTTGATTGTTGAGGAGAAATCCATCCTCTTTACTCTTACAATTTTACCCACCTTCCTCCAAATGTCTTCAGAAACAGTAAATTTGGTCAATCTGTTCTTTTATTGTGCTGCCAGTAAGCAGTTGCACATCTGTTCCTGTTATATACTCTTAAAAAGATTTTATTTTTGTCAAAGAAACTCATTGTTTTCTGTTTACAAACATAGGCGGTAACCCTCCTCTGTTTATTAGCAGATATCCCAGGGGCTTACCAGAGGCGTGGCTTTAGGGGCTCCTTTGGTGTCAGAAAAGTGCTTTAAATTTGATTGTCTGTTTTGTAAAACAATAGAAAGGCTGATGTTGATTTTTACATTATCAGGCTACATGATGATATTTCCATAACTATATATATTCTTAAGAATTCTGAGCACCACCTTGCTGTGTTTCGGTGCAGTCGTTTGTGGAGACAATTCAGCTCTGTCATTATGTCACAAGGCAAATAAACAATTATTCTAGTGTTCCTAGATTTTAATTGCTTTTACATTTCTTTCAGTTAGTAATCTTACAGGACAAGTTGTCAAAAGCAAGAGCTAATAAAAGTAAGAATAATGTCACAACACTGACAATGAGTCAAGCTGGGATAAATTGATTCTGCCACTCCCCTTGTGGAAAGATGTTTCCTGACTCTGATGGCATATGAATTTGCTCAGCATGGTGTCACAACTGTTTTAAGTAGACTTTGTGTATTACAAATTACTCCTTGTAATGACAAGAAAACTCTCTGCTGTAGTGAAAATAATATAAGTATTTTCGTCTAAAGTTTTGTTTTATAATGTCTCATTCTCTCCAGATGAGAATACCCTGAAAGAATGCTAACAATACACATGCCTGACTTGGACCTTTGTTTGGTCTTGGCAGTTCGTCAATGTGTTAATCTTATTGTGTGTTGATGGGTTCGTGTGTGGAAAATAGCTCAGATTGTAGCAGGATATGAAAAGACTGATGCTTGCATTTTGATCAAGGTTTTTACTTTTAGAATTTACCCAGTGGAGCAAATGTTCATGTCTGATGTTTTTCTCACGTAATAAACCAATCAAGCTTTGACACACTTATTTTATTTTCTGTAACAGGGTCACTTTGTTTGACAGTTCTGCTTCATCCTGTCCCTTATGATTTGGGAAGATTTGGATTTGTATATTGGCACTGACAGTACTGACCTTATTTTTTATATCTGTGCTGTTTACCAAACCAATTTTAGATAAAAGATTGTCTCCTAGCTTTTGGAGAACCAGTGTGAAGCTGTTAATGAGCTGCCGGATGGTTCTCTCCGTGGCTGCACATCCAGCACACAGCCTGCTAGGAAAGGTCAGCCATGTATTTCTGTGATTTACACCAAGCCATATGTTTTCAAAGTTAGTGGTTTATACAGTGTATTTTGTTGGTTTTTAGAAGAAATGGCCAAAATGTTTGAACATGTTAACACAGCAACATCAACTCATGGAAGAACATTTCAGCCAAAGCACAAAATGTTGCAGTTTGGCAATAAGAGCTTAGGTTATCCTTGTTTAACTTCCCTATAAGACCAGTTTTTGATAATGGATGACAGTGACAGCCTTAATTAAAAACTTAAAACCAGACAGCATCGCTAACATTGCTCTACATGTGAAATTAGCTTGGGTTTTGCACATCTTTTATGCCTCTAATCTATTTATCTTACTACCTGATTCACAAAGCAAATAGCAGTAATCTTATAGTGGTGATTGTTGTTCAGAATCTACACAGGAATTTCTGCCACAAATGGCAGAGAAAGAGAAACATGTTCTTTCACAGTGAGCACTCTTTATGACAACCTCTGACTTAAAGGAGCAAATATTTGAATACCTTTTTGCTCCAAATATTGGACATAACACTTGTGATCCTTCAATAAGTTAGTCTGTTAGATGAGTTTAACTTGTGATTCATTGGTGGTTTAATTGGTTCGGATTAAAATTCATTTATTTAGACACACTAAGCCAAATACATGAATTGGCCATAATGAACTTTCTGAACACTTTTTAAAGTTTTCTACTAATCTAGAAATCTGTTCTTGAAATACTTACTACTGAGATTAGATTAAATTCAAAGCAGTGCTCTTGAGCACAATTGTGAATCTGTGTACTTCTTTAGATGAGAAGCAGCCCTACAACAGGATGCTATACAGTGTGCAACCCAGTGTCCCATAGTTCTGCTAATCTTTTCTGGATAAATAATTTTCTATATGTTCTAAATCATCGGTGGGGTAGATTCAGAGGGGAGAAAAGCTCTAAATAAGTCTTCTGGTGTTCATCCCCTGCACTTTGATTTCAGTTCTTTGATACTTTGATAGAAGTGTCTTCTTTGCTTACCTTCCTAGTTTAAGTTGATGCCCAAATATTTATCTTATTGGGAATGCAGATCCAGCCACAACCACCCACAGTTCTGCAGAAAATTCCTCAGGAGTAGACAGTCTTAGTAATTCCTGGATTTTTCTTGAAGGCAAATTTGCCTGAACCGAGTCTCTGTGAAGGTTTTCATGTTGCGGAACCTGTTCTTTCAGGTGCAATGTTCTTTGAAGCAATTTTCTTACATTTGAGGCTATTTTGATGCAAATCAATGGTGGCAGCACACTATTCTTCTTTTGGAGACAATCACGACTGACACAAGACACTGATTTCAGGCACATCTACCCTTCTTTTATAGCATTCACGGTCTGCTGATTAGATTTATAGCTTTTATGGTCTGCTAATTTGGTTAACAGATTGATTTCAATTGAACTCTGTCAGGTATTCACAGATGCTGATGATACAAATATCCTGAAGTGAGGATTTCATACAACTCTGTGCAAGGGCAACCCTCCCCGCCCCCCCAGAGGATCTGTTTATTTGTTTTGTTTTTTTACAAAAAAAATTAAGCAAGTACTGATCTTTGCTATTAGTTTATATGTATCTAAAGTACTAATACACATATTAATACGACAACAACTGGAAATAATAAAATTAAAGATTAGGCCCAGTGTTAGGAAAAACATAATATTTTTGTCTTTGCCAAAACCTTTTGTCATGACTGTATAATCACTTCCTTCTGAGGTTTCTAAATTTTCTGACATTCTGGCAGAGAACTGAACTTACACTTGGCAGTATCTGGTGCTCAGCATTGTAGTGATATGAAGAACAGTAGTAGAGATTTGCGGTAAATCAGGTCCAGATTTTACAGTTTGTTACTTCCAATTAAACTGCTGTCAAAGCTGGTTAAATAAAACCTCACAACTTTGAACAATTTAATAATGCTCATTACCAAGCAACGCTAAAAAGCTGTCATCAATTATTCCCTTTATTAGCGCCATAGGTTGTTCACTCTTCCACGCATTTGACTCCCATCAAGCAGCAGCCTCACTGACTAGTCACAGAGGGACGCATGCCTACTCGCATAGATAAATCTGAGGTTGAAGAAAAGCAACAAGTATAGAAAATCCATTTAGATGGTCCAGCAGTAGAGCTTGTCTGAATCAACGTCGTTCAGACTTTGAAACATTACAGGCTTTTTACAAACATATTGTTTATGTCACAAAGTTTTTCAGTTCAGAAATAATAAATATCTCTGGGTATAACTTATATTGTTCTGTTAAGGATTCCTCTGGCTAACATGTTGTTTTTAAAGTTTTTTTAGTCATTATTTGACAGTTTGGCAGACCGGAAAGAGGGCAGAGAAAAGGGAGGATATGCACTAATGGCCCAGGCAGAGAGTCAAGTACATCCATCTGTCAGTTGCATGCCCATATTTAAGGTTGAGTCGTGGAAGTAACAGGTCCAGCAGGGAAGCTCTATTTCCCCAGTGACACTCTCCCACTTATTCTGAGGTGATCCCAAGGTGTGGTTTGGCCAGTGGTTGCAACCAGATGCTGGAGTCCCTTACCTTATCTCGAAGGCTGAGCCCAGGGCTTGCACAAAGGAAACTCATTTTAGTTGTATTTGCCAGAGATTTCATTCTCAGTCTTGATCCATTCCTCAGGACCCCAGGAAAGGGTCAGGATATAGACAGACTAATAAACAAGTTCAGCTCTTTATTTACCATGACAAATTAGACAGGTCAGCTTCATCACTGCAGACCAGGTCCAATCCCTTTCTCTGCTTCATCCTGCCATCATTCATGAAAAAGGCACCTATGGTACTCCTCCACTTCTGGCAGGGACTCATAGGCAGAACCTGAGTTGGGCAGTTTCTGCACAGAATTGCCACCTTAACAGGATGGAGGAATTTCAGTACCCTTTTGTTGCTGAGGTTATGCTGTCCTGTTTGAATCCCATTACAAATTTGCCCCTAGGGGAGAAGTCCATTTAAGGACATACTTAATGGAAAAGTACCACAGATATAAGGCCAGAACAACGTCTTGTTGCTAGGTTTGGTCAGTGGAGTTCATGGCTAGGCTAGGTGGCGACAGGATTTTGGCCAGGTTTAAAAGCAATAGGAGGCTCCATGTGCCCACATGGCACATGGAGCAGTTGGGCGTCATGTCAATTACTACCTCATAACCTGACTTTTGGAAAGCTGAATAGAAAAATGTTACAGTAATAATGTAGTTATTGGTCTTCTTCTCACAAAATGGCTTTAACAATAAAACCAACAAAAATGTTACAAAAAAAAGCAGAAAAAAGTTCCCTTACCAGATCTTGGATGTGCTAAAATATATAGGCAATACATATCTATTTTGTGCTTTATGAATAAAATGTTTTCACAGCCGAACAACATCATTCATGTTTCAACAGGTTTAACAATCAATACAGTTCCACAAGGGATGCTAGTTCTCCTCTCCACAGCTCTATAAATGCTTGCTTTCTTTTGACATTTTCTTCTTTACAGGATTACCTGCATCAGGAGTTCCACTCTCTACCTTGAGAAAGATGTTTTTATCGACAAAAACCATCCCCTCTCAGCCAGTTGCCTTGTCTCAGTTACAGCGTTAAAAGACCACCATGAAACATACTGTATCTCCTCTTCAAGCACAATGTGCTTGCTCCATCAATTCAAGACAAGAAACAAAAGCTGACACAACTATTTTTTATTCGAGATGCTTTACAACCCCCCCCCTCCCGTCTTTTCACCCCCCAGGCGGTTTTCAAGCATAAATTCCTCTCAAAGCACACAGGGATTTGTTTGATGAGCTCAGTGCACACAGTTGGAGCAGAGAGCAGCCAAGAGCCACTTATTGTTGTGCCTTATTGACTTCTTATCAGACAGGAAGCCCTGGCTGATGTTGCATACAGTATGTTCTGACATGTAGGAAAGCGTAGGTGAAGCTGACACAAACAGCACTGGAATGTTGAACAAGATGATGGTGGTCTAAGAGGTTGGAATAAGCTGAGGAAAGACCAGTTTGAGAAAATCAGGTCAGAAGAGTCAGTAATTTCCTTTGAATCTGTTCTTAAATTATACGTTTATTGAAGACTGGGCGACCAGCTGCTCCTCTGTCTGTGCAGGAATTTATCCACATGCCCTTCTTTACAAGTTTAGAAGATGTCCCAGATAGACACTAGATTTTTTAAAACTTCAAAGCAGACACCTTTTTAACTTTAACTCATTTCCAAAAGAAGTGAAGAAACACAATTTAAGGGATTGCAAATTTGGATCAGGTTAACCTGTCTTTGCTGCATTGCTAAACCTAATGAAATAAATATAAAGCAATTTAAAAATCAGAACTTAAATGTTAAAACAGAAGAAAAAGTCAAAAAACAACACATTTTCTTACAGAACTTAATTTCATTTTTCATTGTTATCTGCTTATGAGTGATCAAGTCAAAGATCAGCTCCAGGAGTGAAACCTCACACTGTTCTGAAGTCTAGTCACAAAATCTTGAAAGGCAGACATCCAGAAACATCTCAGCTGGCGCCTTTCAACTTTGAGACTGAAACATCCACACTCACACATGTGTACACTATACTTTAAGTTAGATTAGAGGAAACAGTCAGAGGAGAGAAGAGGGAAAGACGTGGAGCAAAAGTCTCAAGTTCTGGGATCAAACTCCGGATGGTTCCAGCAACAACCAGCAGCCTTTGCACACAGGGTAGCCCGCTACACCCACACCATGCACCACCCCCTGGCTGAAGTTATAAAAGTTAGATTTATTTAACATGCAAAGCAAAATCCTCTTGCATTGTTTCTAAATGGAAATGAGACATCTTTGCAAAGATAATAAAACACTTCAAAAGGAGGATCTATTGTGAAAAAACAAAAGTATCTGTTTTTGTTTAGATTTTGCTAAGAACTAGCATACTATACATCACTTTTACTCATCTCAATAATAGATGGAAAATCTTTTTTGCATTATAACCATCAAACCCTTCCTATAACTGCCAAGCAGATTTTTTGCATGTTTCCTCTGATTTTTTGACAGTTTGTCTTTAATCATAAGCTCCAAGTGTCTGAGGCTAGAAGGACTCCTTGCAATCACCCTAATCTTTTGCTCCTTTCACAGATTCTCTTTCATATTCAAGTTAGAACTTTAGCTGTGCCACTCCTAATATTACTTTTGGTCAGACAAAACATGTTGGTAAAATTAAAAGATAGCTTTAAACTAAACTAAAGTGCTATTTTCTTGTTTATTTATGAGTCTGGACAACATTTGTTTGTCTCTAGTCCAAATACTTGGACTTATCAAACCTGAACAAGATGATTCTTCATTTAACAGAGATTCATTAAAACACAGTTTGGGATTTATGAAAACCTTTCTATGCTTTTTTTTTTTTTTTCCTTATCAGGACAGCCTTTGAATAAGTATAATTATCAGAATCTATGGACAAGTCAGACCTGAATTGAAATATTCTAGAGATGGGAGGATCAGTAAAACACAATTTGGGATTTATTAAAACTTTACCCTCTTTGCGAAAACAAAAACTGAATTTTAGTTGTCTTTTCCTGTCTTGTTCCCAGTGAGGTACTGCATTTCTCTGTTTAAATGAATACATAAATAATACATTTTACTCAAAGCTGCCGTATGTAACTTTTATGAAAAATATGTTGTTTACATATTTGTTAAAATTATCATTATGTCGTGACAGTATAAGACAAACTGTAAAAAAAAAATCAAGCTCCTCGGCCTTCTCCCAGTGCTCCCAGTAATAACTGCAGAAATACCCCACTCAGTCAGAACCAACCAATCAGAGCCAGAAAGAGGGTCTTAAGTGCTGTCTATCACCCTCATGTATGTGCCACTCACAGACACCCCCTTGCTCTCTGCTAAGTTACAGCTGGTCCACCACAACGTAGCCTGCCAAGAATGCTAAGGCTAGTTAGCATGGCCACTGATGACGGCAGAACAACAGTTGTCCTGGAACGGTAAGTTGTTTGTCCTCCATTAGGACATTTAGCAGTGCTTACCTGAGGATGACTGACAACACTAATGCCTTCCTCTTGGCTCTGATTGGTTGTTTCAGGTCAGGAGCAGTGCAAAGTTACATACTGCAGCTTTAAGGGTGCCTTTCAATAAAAAGAAGATAAATGTTTCGAAATATTTGTTAAAACACAGATGAGTTAGGAACCCTTCAGTGTTACATGTAAGGTGTCCTGTATCTTTCCATTTTCAGTAGGTACCCTCAGCATAACCCAGGAAGTGCTTGTGGAACAGTTGTGTTTATTTGCGGCAGACACTCATCACACAGCAGTCAATAAGACCAAAGCCCAGTTCTCAGTTTGTAATGATTCAGAAGCCTTCAGGCAGGAAGCCCCAGTTGGCTGGAGGATTTATCATATATCACGTGTGTGAGGTGAAGCTGCAGACTCAATCTGATGAAATTCAAGAGAATTATCAGCTGAATCTGCAACAGACACCCCCCTCAGCTTTGGCTTGCAATTTTGATTGATTGATCCACTCAATGCTCGCAACACTAGCGTGCCTGAAACCCCCGATCGATTTCCACATCCACATCTTCCTGAGCTGGGTACTCCTCCGTTTATTCTTGCAACAAAGGCTCCACAGGACCAAGATGTGCTGGGAAGGTAGCAGCAGGAAGGCCAGCTGTCAGTGGAATCAATCGCTCTGCAGCAGCAACTAAGGCTATCATTGCTGATATTTGATAAAAATCTATATGCAGTTTTTTTTATTTAATGAGAGAATTAATTAATTAATTAATTAGAATTAATGAGAGACTGCAAATGGAAACTGCAATTCAAAAGAGCAGGAGAAGATGATTAACCTTTTTTTCATTTTTTAGAAATGATGGATAATTTTAAACCATCTAACACTCACTACTGTCACTGCTTAAAATAGATCTTTTTTCCCCACTGGTTAACTTTGATTGACAGCAGCAACAGTTATATTTTGGGTGTTGTGCAACTCTTCTTGCTTAGAGAAAATAAAAGTCAGGCCAGTTACTTCATTACATCAATACACTGAGACACTAAAGCTGCAAATTCGATAAAGGTTCAGCATAGATGATGAGGATACATACAGCAAAAATACACCTTATAACTGCAATATATACCGTAAGTCTTTTTTTTATGTGTTTACCTTCTTTGACAGCAGCCTATTATCTATCCTTCAAACTCATGGTGATTTATGAAATGCACATTCACATCGTTTGCCTGGTTCACTACTAAACGCAAAGCTCAGGGAGCAATCATGCAGAGCAAGCAGCTAACTGGTCATACACACTGCACATTACAAAAATTACAGGCTGTCAACTCACTGTGCCATATTGCAGGAATAAATAAAACTGAAAATTAAAAATCGACCATATAAATATTTGAGCTTTACTTTTAGAAATATGTTTTGAATGAAGAAATATGCCACACAGGAAAATTTTATCTCATACAACATTTTTATATTCAAATACCAGTGATTCTGAGATGCTTCAAAGCATCACATCTGAGAATTGGGTTCTCCAGCTCTCATATCAAATTACCTATTTGAAATTGTCCTGTGAATGGAAAAATTAATTGCAGGGAAGTGAAAAATTCTCATGGTTGCAACCCGGAGGAAAATAGTACAGGTGGTAAGGTTGATTTCATTGGACCCAAGTGGTAATAAAACTGTAAATGTTAGAATCTGATGACTTGAGGTGGATCTTATTACTGTGGAAGGAAGTAGCATGCCCTTTTTTTGACCTAAAACTGTTTGTTTTGCTATGTACTTCATAGCTCTCATTGTATTCTTCTTGAGGTACTATTACCATGATGGAGAAAAGAGGAGCCCCTAATGTGATCTTTTCTTGTCACATTCTTCAGCTTTTCAAAGTCACTCACAACTCGCTTGTCACTGAAAGCATGAAGTCTCAATAGCACATGTAATGAAGTGAATTTTAACTCTATGTAGAACCATCTATCTGTCCATCCATCTGTCTATTGTGCAACAAAGGGCTAGTTTGGCAATTAATAACTATACACAATCACTTAGGACCATCATTTAAAAAATAGTAATTAAGTTAAGTTAGTTAAGTTTATTTGTATTGCACATTTCATTAGCAAGGCAGTTCAAAGTGCTTTACGTCATAAAAACATTGAGCAAATATACATGAAAATCATAAAATCATCAAGCAAATACACATCAAAATCATCAATACATCTAAATCATCAAGCAAATATATATCAAAAATATTGATCAATGTTCCACTTATTACTAATCAAAGGCAGCTCTAAACAGGTGGGGTTTCAGCCTTAATTTAAAAAACTCAGTGTTTCAGCTGTTTTGCAGTTTTCTGGGAGTTTGTTCGAAATCTGTGGTGCATAAAAACTGAAACCCGCTTCTCCATGTTTGGTTCTGGTTCTGGGGATGCAGAGCAGACTACAACTAGAAGACCTGAGTTGTCTGGAAGGTTGATACAACGACAACAGGTCTTTAATATATTTTGGTGCTGAGCCATTCAGTGTTTTATAAACTAACATAAGTATTTTAAAGTCTATTCTCTGAGCTACATGGAGCCAGTGTAAGGACTTTAGAACTGGGATGATGAGCTCTATCGTCCTGGTTTTAGTGAGAACATGAGCAGCAGCGTTCTGGATCAGCTGCAGCTGTCTGATTGACTTTTTAAGCAGACCTGTGAAGACACTGTTGTAGTAATCAATGCGACAAAATTACTAAGTCAGGGCACCACCTGATCATCAGGAAAAAAATAGCTAAATAGTTCAGTCTCAGTTATTGTTGATAAATACCAGCATGATAAGGCTTAGGTTTTAAAATAACAATAGATGAAGGCTATGTCCAGCACTGGCGTTCTTTGAACAGCAAGACACAATACATGTATAGAATAAACACAAACAACTTCTCTCCAATATACAAGAGTTTATTAACAAAAAGAATTCAACCTTTACTTTAATCAACAAACTCACTAAGCTAGTAACTCTCAACTAAACTACTGAGAAAACAATGAAAGGATTATGAAACTAATAAAATACTAGATGGACTAATAAAACAGTAAAAATATACATTGACAAGAATAGGACCAATACAATGATGCAATGATGTCATAGTTCAGTATGAACTGTGAATGGTGAGAAACCAGGTTAGTTTATGAGGAATTTGGAAATGAGGCCAAATTGATTTTCAACTAATTCAGACTGGTTTGCACCAGAATATGCTGTGGATTCCTCACCCAGCAACACCATAAATATGTCAAGAAAAAACATGACATAACCAATAGAATGATTTATAGTAACATCACAGTCCATTATGAATATCTATGCTCAAAAGATCAATGTTTGTATTGAAGAGTTTTGTTGGGGAAACCAAATTAGCTCTAAATTAATTAAGATTAGTTTTGACTAATTGACAAATTTGGTATGTGTTCCAAATAACCATTTCACAGTACAAAACAGAGGCAAAAACAAAAGCTTGTTTTGAGAAAGTTATGTTTCATTAATTTGCTGAATTTGAAATCAGTAACCTTTTGGATAATTGATTCTCAGTTTGTCAATCAGTCACTGCAGTGATGGATCTAATTTAGCAATTTGGAATACCAAGAAGGCGAATTGAATGAACATAAAGAATCTAATGTTTTGCCGTTTCAAACCATCCCTTTTAAATCCAAAGCATAAGGCATAAATAACAATATTAACTGTTTATGAATGCCAGCAGTTTGCTATGGCTGACTGCATGAGCAAGATACACTATGTTTTGGGATGTGAGAGCCAGCATTTTTAGCATGCATCTCTACCTTTAGCTTAGCGAGAAGGGAAACTCCAGTAAAATGGAATAAACACACATTGCATGAATAAAATGACGCTTTATCGGTCAATACCCTTATAAGACGTTGTTTATACCACAGGCTCTGTGGCCTGTTTGTACCAAATCAGTCTGAAGTTTTAAAATCCTGCAGAAACATAACAAAATATGATTTAACAGACCATCAAAACAGTATTCTAACTGTTTATTGAAAGCTAATTTATTTCTGCCAAGACACAACCTTTTACTTTAGTCATCCTTTATCAGGGAAATTCTGATGAACGAGAATATAGCCCTTATAGCTCCTCAGCTATAAGGGCGTTCCCCTATTAGAGGCTGGTGGTGAGAACAGTTGTGCCCAAAATCATCTTCTCAGCTCTGGCAATGCTGTCTGGTCCTGGAAAGAAAGGGACAAAGAGAAAGGGGCTTGGGCATCCTAACCAGATGCCTAAGCGCCCTCAAATGGCTCCGCTCAATGTGGAGGAGCAATGTATCTACTCTGAGTCCCTCCAGGATGACTGAGCTTATCCCCCCTCTAAGGGAGAACCCAGGCACCCTGCAAAGGAAACTCATTTCGCCCGTTTGTATCTGCAATCTCGTTCTTTCAGTCACTACCCAAAGTTTGTGACCATAGATGAGGGTAGTGTTGGGGTCTGGGAGTGTTCTCATACCACTTTGCAGTTTCATCATCAATCCACCAGATGACATCGTTGTGCATGGTGGCTGGGCTGTTCAGCAGGTGGGGATCACACCTGCAGAACAATAAGCCTCATTAGTGGGGAGTATAAGAGGAGCTTGCAGCCACTCCTATGCTTGGGCCAGGACTTTGTCTCCGACCTGAAGAAGGTCCTCTACCTTTTTCTGGCTCAAAACCATAGGCTCAGATTTGGAGGTACAGATCTTCTTTTCACGCTTCACACTGGGCTGCAAACTGGTCCAGTGAAAGCTGAAGATCACGGTCTAAAGCCAACAGGACCACATCTGCAAAAAGCAGCGACCCAATCCTGAGGCTACCAAAGCGAATCAGTGCAACACCTTGGTTGCACCCAGAAATTCTGTCCATACAGGTTATGAACCTTGTCCAACTCCTTACGGTCGGCAATGCAGACTAAGCTCTTGCATTGGTTGTACAGGAAACAAGGTGGTGGTATGTCTGAACTGTGACGTCAAACAGCCCATATCAAGGGGCCTGGTATCCCATATTCCTGGGGAACCCTCCCACAGGAATCCCCAAGGGACATGATGGAACGCTCACTCCAAGTCCACAAAAACTACATCTCTGTTAAGTGTATTAGTTTCATATGTTTATCAGTATGTCTCCAGTCTAAGTTGAATCTTTTTCCTTTCTAATGAAAGATTACATCTCACATTAAAACAGATAATGTTATATTCATCAGTGAAATGATTATCAATCAGGTTAGTAGAATCATCTTGAGATTATGCGGAAATCACTATGAGCTATTAATGTAGTCAAGTACAAAACTGTTAATATTTATTTATAAACAGCTATACTAGCTAAGATATGACAAATTTTCTACTAAATGCCTAGAATATTGAAAGAACTTTCAGCAATCTTATTGAATTTAATGGGCAGTCAGAACTCATCGGAACCTTGAAAATCTTGTGTGACAAGGTCTCTTCATATTTATCTGACTTCTATTTTGACATGTTTGAAGTTCTCTCTTCCACATCTGTAGCTTTTAGCTCTTATCACCAGGGGTTACTCTCAGGAAGGAGAGGAAGACAGATCGGTTCTGTCTGACACAGCTTTCAATGTTTGCTTGGTTGAATCTCTGGGCCCTGCAGGTAAAAGAAATGAGGTATTTGTTGCAGGATTTTTCCAGATAACAGTCTTACAGGGCTCAGGTGACCCATTGATGGTACATCTGGCTTGGTTGGGAGTGAATCCTAACCTTAAAGTGTTGTTTTATTGCCAAGAGGAAAAAACGTCTCTCCCAGATATTGGGTAAGAGATGTTGATCCAGTCAGGAGATGACATGGGGAGATGGTCAGCAGCACTATCAAATTAACCCTAAGTGACACCCCTGAATGAAACCTGAACCAGGAAGAGATGCTTTTCCACAAGGCCTCAGAAAATCCTAAAAGCAGCACTTCAGATAAACATGTGAAACTGTAGGTGTGAATGTGTGTGTGAATGGGTGAATGACTGAATGTAGTGTAAGGTGCTTTGGCGTCCTCTGGACTTGATGAAGCATTATACAAGTACAGGCCATACACCATCTACCATATTGATAATAATAAAGTAGACAAATTCAAATTCATTTCGGGAACTGGTTCACATCATTATATAAAACAATCACTGTGAGTTATCACAGCAACAATCAAAAAATTATTCACACTGTCTAGATTTCAGCTCAAAAGAGCACAGTCTGTTTTCATGACACCAAAAGAAACTCTGGCATTCATCTTAGAACAAGACATTTGAGCTTTTTATAAGCAAAGGTTAAAATTATCCTGACTCAAACTGGATAGGATAGTAAACAGAGGAGGAAATCAATTTGTAGCATTACCTTTAAGGCATGATCACTTGGAAGAAAAACAAAATGTTTTTTGTTGTGGTACAGAATAAAGTAGAAATCTGATTTCAAGAGTAATGTCAAAATACTACGGAAAAAGGTGAAAATGCTGATTCATGGTTCAAGTAAAATATTGAGATTATAATTGAAATTTTAGTGGAATATAAAATGTACTGTGTACTTGCAGATTTGAAATGCATCTGGAAAGTCTATGTACTGACTAAGAGGGTGCCACTACAGGACAATTATTTGCTAAAAGAGATAGAATTCCTTTGTTAATAAATCTTATTCTTGTCATGTTGTATTTAAGTAGGACCCAGGTGCAGGCAAAACAGGAGGCCAGAAGTAAAATAAAACTTCTTTAATAAAATAAACATAAAATTACTATGTTGCCCAAAGGAAACTGGCAAACCAGGGCCGGACTGGGGAACAAGTGTCAGAGGAAGAATCCAGCTGGTGATGGCAGAGAATGAGAGGCTTAAATACTGGGGAGCCTGATTATTGACAAGAGACAGGTGTCTGATTGGAAACAGGGTGCAGCTGTGAGAGAAGGCAAATAAATACACTGAGGGAAAACTAAATGAATAAACTAGGAAATCTGAAGAGGACGTAATTAAACGGAGAAGAGAAGGTTAACACTAATCTAAGGAAACTAAATTCAAATGCAAAACAAACAGAACTCAAGAATAAAAGATAATAAAAACACAAATGACTGAAGGTGTAAGGCAAAACACAATAATACTGATAAACTGAGTATGACAAGACTTGTTGAGCAATAATGAATACAGGAACTAAGTGGTATATGGCAAGACCTAAGAAAGTAAATAGGGAAATGATCAAAACACAAATAGAAGAAAACTAGAGCCCAAACATCCCAGAGTCATGACAGTTCTAAACTATGAAGTTACGAACTCATTCACACAAGACGTTGTTGCTGCAAGACTTTGCACAAGTGTTGGTTTGGTTTAATCATTACAACTTAATTGATTAATTAATTAATTAATTAATTATTTTTTTTATTTTTTTTATTTTTTTATTTTTTTTTTTTTTACTTTTTCTCACCATTTTAACAATTTTTTATCTGTCCAAAGGGTGAATGCCTAAACACAAAGAGGTCATGATTGAGTTTGCCAAAAATCTTATTTTTCTTACAGAACAAATGCTATGATGTAAGACATGTTCCAATATTTGTAAGTAATAACGTATTGCCTTAAAATTAGTCATGTGCATCAGGTCCCATAAAAAAACAACAACAAAAAAAACCCTATCATTTTGAGCAATGCAGATGTTGTTCTAGATACCTAATACAGCTAGAAGAACGACACTTTTAAAATAAAAAGTGCTAAATAAACACAGCCTTTCAATATCTTGCATCATAAGATGTAGGTAATGTGCTTAAACTACATGCTGTTAACTTCCTTTTCTGACATACTGATAGATGAATAAAGTGCATGAACACTAAAAGCACATCCATCTAACTGTGTAATCTAACTGTCATGTTATGCTTTTTAGCTATTGCTGTCTCTTTTGGAGAGTTGAGCTGCAAAAAAATGTTGAGAAATGTACCTTTGATGGCAAATGGGGCTTCAGGAGGTTTTGTTAGAGTGGTATGGAGGGTAGCAGAATGAGGAGGCACTGCCAAAAACAACTACAATTTTCCCTTTAGATATAAATGATTCAACAAAACGCTCAGATGTGCCTTCACAATTTTTATTGTTTAATAACAATGAAACTCATTTTCTCTGTCTTTCATAATATTATACTTTGGTAGAAAGCAGTTGATTGGTCATCCTGGCTTTGTGTTAATGAACTGATTTAAAATAACTGGAAATGGGTCAAAAATTTACTGTGCCTCGCAAAATTGTTCATACCACTTTTTCCACAATTCATGACATTGCAACCAGAATCCTTAATGTACTTCTTTGGGATTTTATGTAATAAATTCAAACATAGCATATAACTGTACAATGGAATAATTTGAAAAAGTGCGGCATACATTTGTATTAAGTCCCCTTTACTCAAACTGATAAACAACTACCTTGAGAAGTCATCTAATTGGTTGAGTCCACCTGTGTGTAATTTGATAAATGCAGCTGAATGCCTCAGAGGTTTCCTAGATAATGTCACTGAACAAACAGCAAAAAGCATCATGAAGACCAAGGAACACAGCAGACAGTTCAGGGAGAAAATTACGGGGAAGCAGGATGAGGTTAAAAGGCACAACTGCAGCCCTACTGAGACATGACTTTCCTACTAAACTAACAGGCCAGACAAGGAGAGCATTATTCAAGAAAGCAGCCAAGAGACCCATGGAAACTCCGGATGAGCTGCACAGATCTACTGCTCAGGTGAAAGAATCTGATGACAGGACAACTATTAATAATGTACTCCATAAATCTGGCCTTTTCAGAAAAGTAGTATAAAGAAAGCCATTTTTGAAAGAAAGTCAAACTAAGTCCCGTTTCAGTTAGCCACAAGCTATGTAGACACAGAGCAGACATAGGGGACCTGAAAACTAATGTTCACAGATGCTCTCTATCCCAATCCAACTGACCCTGAGTTGAACGGACACAAATTTCAGTTTTTAGATCTACAAAATGGGTAGGGGCACAACCTACCAAACTTGGAGCTCTACTTGCAGCTTCTTCTTCTGCAAAAAATATTTACTCAGTGGGACGAAGTACAGTAGTTTTAACATAAGAAAATGTGCTGAAGTTCAAAGAGTTTGAATATTTATGTGATGCAGCTTTTGAGACAGAACAGCTGTATTCATTCTTTTCCAAAACTGATGGTAGTGTTGTTTTGCGGCATGTTTGTAAAAGAATCTGCATTGCAAGTCCATTTTCATCTTTAAAGTTATCTTTAAAGATAGATTATTTAACATCTAGTATAAAACAGTCCACCCAGTCTATCATAACTTAGAAACTCGCCCTGTACTTATTTAGGAGAAGTTTATAATCTGAATTTCTGCTTTATTTGAAATTCTGTTTTGCCCTCCTGGATCATGCTCTGTATGAATAAAATTCAACTGAACTGAATATATTAAGGCAAGGTAGTAAAAAATAAATTAAGCTCCAGTTTTGGATTTTATTATAATATTCGACTGCAGTAAAATCAAGAAGAAGGTGAGAGGGGGCCACTCAACCCCACCATCCACCTCAAAGATGAGGCTCAGATTGATCACTGGCGATAAATCTTACAGAGCAGTAAATAGAAACACAAGGAATAAGAGCTGCAGGAACACAAAATGTCACTATCACCTATTAGTGATAGAGGATAATCATATTGTATTCCTCTTAATCAAACTATTTTAAAATAATTTACTGAAATCTGTGTATTGTGCTTTATCCAACATTTATAATCACCTTTTTATTAAAATAATACCTTAAGTCATTTTTAAAAAGCAAAGTAAAGATAATAGCCATACATCATCTTCTCTGCAATGATGGAGGTACAGTTCAAAGATGAACATTAGCCCTGTTTACAGAGGAAACAATGATCCACACAGATGGTAAATAAAATAGACTCCATGAATCCATAAGTAAAATCACACAGTGACTCCATAAGTGAAGCCACTGAGTTATCTGATCCAATTTACAAGTTACACACTGTTCTCTCTTCAGGAGACCTTGAAACATTGTTTAAAAGCAAAATTACCCAAAGTGTTCAAAAGAAGAAATGGGACAGTCCTGTAAAAATGAATAATATCACCTTAAATGAAGTTAAAACAGTAGCAGCACTATTTCCCAGCCTCATTGCTTTACTACTTATTAATTATTCTTGTTAGTTATTGGTAGTGTTATATGCTGCCATATACTGTATGTGTTGCATCTCTGTGTATTTTCTCTGTTAGGAGCTGACCTGGTGCAAAAATAAGAATCCAGAACATACAGTCATGTAAGTAAACATGAAGAGACCACACTATTATGTAATCTAATGTACACAGAAGAATAAAATGTGAGACAACTATGTGCTGTGAAGGAAATTTATTCATGTGTGTGTGTTCTGAGTTTGTCACATCACAGAAATATGTGTTATTAATCACCCAGCCAAATTTGAAATATTAAAAACACCGCTAAGCATTTAAAATTAGGTCTCAAAAGTAATGGAAAACATCAGTTTAACTTTGCTCTAAAACGTAGGGGCGTGTCCACTGGGGGAGCGCTGAAACCACGCCCACGCGCAGCTTTCATTACAGCATTTATTTATTTCATTATTTATATCATAATCATGTTTATTATTGCAAAATGGGAAACATTAATTACAGGAATTCCAGTTGTTTGATCATCAGCACAAAAACCTATAACTACCAGAGATGGAAGTGACGGATTACAGCTCCATGTTTTCTCCTTCTGCACCTAGCTAATAGCTGCATAGGACCCCGCTAATACCTGGATACAGACCTTAGAGTATGTCTCACTCTCTAGCAGCACCTCCTCCCCACATCCTCATTTTCCTTCGTTTTTGTGTTCTGGGTTGTTCCTAAAGTTTGACAATGTTTGTGGCTCTACCCACATGTAAAACTGCGCATCGCAGCTGTTTGAGGAGCTGAAATATTTCCAGACATGACTGCGACTCTTTGGACTTATTGATCAGAGATCAGTGAAGGAGCGGGACGCTGCTCTCTGCTTTATTTCGCATATGAAAGCAGCAGGTGGGAGAATTAGTAGCTCCTACCCATCATGCCAGTTTAGTTACTTTCAACTATGTTCATGTTAATGATAATTATTGATATGCGGATTGGATTCAGTGTGAACATTAGCTCTAGACTATAAAAAGTCGTCGTTGGAGTAAAACCATTTACTTTGTTAATATAATTACGTACACAGCTGAAAAAAATACTCTGAGGGATAAAACGAGCTGAGAAGCTTTGTGTACATAAAATAATACATTCTATAGCACATTTTGTAACATTTAGTAGTTACTGTGCGTTAAATCACCAACACTTAGAATAAGGTATAATTAGTTAGCTAGCTAACAGCAAACTATGGTTGGCTATCCACTAGAATAAATTACATTTGCAGGCTGGATTGTAGATATATATTGGATTTAGATATATGCAGATTCAGTGATCAGGTTAGATTTGAAGATTAAAAGAACGCAACTTGGAAGAGGCTAGTCCAGCCTTTTTACTTTGCAATCAACTGCAACATAGATATGGGTCTGCATGAGGTTCTGGCAAAAAGGACAACTTGAGGATTTGTTTTCCAAATACTGTGAAAAATTTTGCAGCATTATGGTATTATTCCAAAACTGTTGCAGTGTCTGAAGAGCACAGTAGCCTATGGGTGTGCTTGGAGCATATTTCTAAGCAGAAGTCTTACACTGGGACTGACGAAATAAGGAACATTATGGCTCACAGCAGAATTTGGAGATGGCAGAAGCCATGAACTAATGAAGACCAAATAAGAAAAGTGCGCATGTGGGAAAAAAACTGTTGAAAGTAAGAACTATACGCTGGGGAATGCCAAATACGGTGATGTATATGTGCTGTGTAGACGCCTATAAAAGAGGCTTTGTTGACAGGGATTTCTACTATTGGAGGAGATTTGCTCATGGATTGGTTGTTCGGATATGAGATGTAGTTTGAAATAAAATCCTTCGCTGTTCAACTGAAGTTGAGTCTACAGAGCCTTTTCCTTAAGCATCTACACCAGCATTTTGAAGACGGCCACTAATCAGGCACCACACTGTCAAATATTATGTAATAATTTATACCATGATCTAGAAAATTGTTTATGCATCAATACAGAAATGCAACTCCAGTACTAATTATTATTTATTGTCTAAAATAGGTATGGGTGGTTGCCAGTATCAAGGTAAGAATAGGATTTTAGAAAATTACACTTTCAAAATCTCTTCAGTTGCTGCACACTGCTTGTCAGCTGACTACAGGAAAAGCTACTGGTTTCGCCTTCGATTACAACAAAGACATATTCCACTATGTGGAAAGATTTCAAGTCTTACAAAACACAGCTAGTCAAATGTTGCAGATACCATTATTATAACTAGAATAAGGATTACGTTGTACTAAATTCAGAGGAAACAAAATGAATGAATGAGGAAATGAATTGTGTTTCTGTTGTAAACAAAGAAACAATTACATCATGTACTTTTTTGTGTTGATAATATAAAACTATGTAATGTATTTTCAGTCAATGTTATCATAGCTCACACCTCCCCAAGCCTGATCAAAATAGTGTAATACGAATGTAGTAATTATTAAGAACATGCGTAATATGTATATTTTTAGGTAATTGGAGTTCGAGGGCACAGGGATAAAAAGAAAATGGGAATGTAGTAAGTAGTCATTAAATTTTCTTTACAAAGCAACTTTCACAGATAAAGTCACTTACCACTTCATAAGCACAAAGTATAAAAACAATTAACACTAAATGAGCTTAATCATATGTTTACATTCACTATGAATTGACATTCATTGTGTTTCACAGATGAATAGGCTTTGTCCTGTGATTCACTGATTTAAATTAGTGTCAGTTATAGGTACTTTAAAAATCAGTGTTGAAAACATATTGTGGTCTGGTGATGGGAAGTTCGGGTCTTTTCATATAACCGGCTCTTTTGGATCGACAACCAAAGAAGAGCTGGCTCTTTCAGCTCCCAAACTGCTCTTAATGTATAATCATCGGTAGTCTCATATTTTAGCTTAACTTGGCAAATGTGAATGCTTTGTATGTTAATAGAAGCATTTGTATTTAGTGTTTTTGTGAGAAGCCTTGTACTTGCCTAGTTTTATGTATTTAATTACGAAAGTATTTATGTATTAATTACAAAATCATGAATGTCCTCAAAGGGCCAGTTGTGGAAGAACGTATAGATAATACTACCTATAAACAAACTGTTACAATACCATAGCTTTCTCTGTCTTCGATTTATACTTCTTAATTTTAAATAATATTTAACATCTTTTCACATTGATGTAATTTAGCCTTATACCAATAAAAAATATTTGAGATGATAGATAAAATAATATTTACCCTTAACTGTTATCTTGAAGTTCTATTTCTGTGGCCCTCTAAGGTCTAGAGGGCCACAGAAATAGCTATGTTATTCCTTTTAACAAACGTACACAGTTGTGGAAGAGCAAAAGGAAAACTATGGCATATACACCCCCTGGTTCTAAAGTAATGTCTTTCTTTTAAATCTTTTAAAAATAACAGTGGTGTTTGATAATTAGTCACAGTATCTTCTCTGGTAGCAAGCCAGCAGTGAGTAGTTTATTTAATAAACAGACATGCTAACTCTTGCGCTAACAGCAAAGACACCTGCAGGCAAACAGTTTTATGGAACTGATATTTAATGTAGAGCGATCATGATAGCCCAGCTGCTGTTATATGATTCAGTGTGTATCTATGTTGTCATGTTTAATTAAACTGGGCCAGTGTAACGCATGACTTCTAAGGATTGTTTGCTCAGTGCTTCTCTGAGTTTGCTGTTCTGTTCTGTGCCTTGCAAAAGTATTGACACCCTCTGAGTTTTTTCACTTTTAGTCGTATTACAACCAACATCTTCATTGTATTTTGTGTAACAGACCCGTGCAAAGTAGCACGACTGTTAGCTGGTAGGAAGTGGATACATTGCTTAATTTTTGTTTTGCTTGTTTAAGGCCCCTTTAGTCCAATCCCCCTAAATAAATTCAAGTGTAATCAGTTACCTTCAGATGCTGACTAATTAGTAAAAAGGCCTCAAAGGCTTGTTGGATGCTAGAAAAGTGTTGATGTTCACAGATGCTCTCTCTGATCTTGCACTATTTTCTTACTATTCAGAGATTTCTCTCTGAAATCTGAGCTTGCACTATTTTAAAAGAAGAATGCACATAAAATTCAGCCTCCATATGAAAAGCTGCCTTGACAGACACATACCCCAAAAGCTCTGATTGCAGCAAAAGGTGGTTTTGCACAGGATTGAATCAGCAGGTACAAACACGATTGCAGGCCACTCTTCAGCCCACATTTTGGTGTGTCACATGAAATCCCAGTAAAATACGCTGAAGTATGTGTGTTTAATGCTACAAATATATATATATATATATATATATATATAAAAAATATGTACTGGGTGTGAATACCTTTGAAGCATACTTTATGTTCGAATGAGAGCTGCCAAGATAAAATCTGTAGGATGTCCAACAGCACAACTGCATCTTCTGACACAAGTCAGAAGATGTGTTGCACAAGAGCGTTTTTGAAGTGTTTTCTTGCAGATTTTGACAACACAGGAACTTAAATGGTTCTCATGGAAATATTTATTACAAACACCACCTGAGTATAGGCTGTTGAAACCATATCATAAACAACTAACTGTGGTTTGAAAATTTTACCAACTCTGGAAAAAAAACCCTCATAAAATGTACTTAAGAACCATCCTTTGTCTAAACACGCTGATTCGTGTAGAGCTGCAGAGGGAGTTGGTGTCTATCTCCAACAATCATTAGGTGAGAGGGAGGGACAAACCCTGAACAACTCTCTAGTCCATCACAGGGCCTCACAAAGGCACCTAGGACAAACAACCATGCATGCACACACTCTTACCAAAGGACATGTTTCTAGACTGTGGGAGGAAGCTGGAGTATCTGAAGAGAACCCATGCATGCATGGAGAGAACATGCAATCTCCATGCAGAAACACCAACGGCAACAGCGCTACCGACTGTGCCACTGTGCAACTCATCTAAAGATCCAGAACCAGAGATTTCATTAGGTCTAAACATTTCATTAAGCTCAGTAATGTGACTGCTTTATTGCAATTTTAAACTGGGCCACTGGTTGGTGACACATCCAACTTGTCAGTGATTGGCACCAGTCCCAAATAATTTCAACTTTGCTGGATGTGAATGTGAAACTACATTGGGTGGCATGTTATTTGGGTATTTGGTTGATAGATCATTTTGTGAAAATGAACTGCTGATCCTGTGTTCTTTGTTTTTGTTTCTTTTAACAACAGATCTTCACTCTGGGTGGATGGGTGGGGCTTTGTTTTTGTATAAAATACCATAAATAATAAACCAAAAGAGAATATGAAGACAATTTTGATTTAATGCGACTACCAAGCTAACAACTAAGTTTAATAACCAAATAGTTTGATTTATCTTAAAAATGTAAGAGCATATAAAATTAATTAAATCCCGTCAGAGTAGAGAATTTTGTTAAAGATTTTTTGCTTTAGCCTGGAATAGAGTGGATTATTTTTGCCTCTGTCCATTAACTGTGTCTGATTCAACCTGATTGCATTAAACCAGCATTTTTATTATAAGTAATAAAAAGAGAAAGGAAAAAAAAGGAAAAATTATAACTTTATTTATGGCAGTGAGTTGGTTGAAAGTATTTATTTAGAAAATTGTTTAATAATGGGTTGATGATGTGGAAATAAGCCAAGTTTGATTGACCTCTTACGGTGAGAGTACTCTGGAGTTTTATTTTTCCCTTCCAACTAAATTAGTTCAAGTACATCGTGAGTGTTAATTAGGGACTCAGTCAGGATGATCAGATTTTAATCTACGATGAGTTGGAGCTGTAGCTTTCATCTCCACCTACACTACATTAATAGTTATCCCATGTGAGTCCCGGAGAGGTTTAAAGCGTTCATCAGCAGCCACAGCCAGAGTAACGGCTTTAAATGGAAAATCACTTCCTTACAGACTGATTATTCAATCAGTCTCTTGTCCATTTACAGTGTCAGCTGTAATATGCTGCCAGTTTAGGTCTCCAGAAAAGGAACTTTTATTATTCATAGAGGGATAGTGGTTGGGACATAATGCTTCGAAAGTGAAACATGTCCTTCCTTAGTATTCTACAAATGACTTGCTTGTACATGCAGCTTATCATCTTGGAAACACATGTGGTTTTGTCCTGGTGAGCGGCAGCTACAATTTGGGCTCCCTGCATGAACATCCCTCTCATGCAATCATGTTCTCAACAAAAAAAAGAAGAGAAAAAGCAGCCAGAGGTCTCTGTATTCACTCTGTAGCCCTCAAGGATCTCCTCTGTGTTTGGGGTCTAGTAGACCTTTGTTTTATTAAGGGATCTAAATCACAGAGCTATCAAAGTGTGATACACAATAATCTGAACTGCTTCTAATTTTCCTTTTTGAGAACCTGTGAATATTAGTTCCCACTGCGCACAGAAACAATGTCAACACTTTTGCTGTGCAATTTGTTTTCGATTTGCAAGTCCACCTGCGTCTCTGCACAGGTCTCCAGCATGGCAGCCTGTTTGTCTCATTCTTTGCTGACCTTTGATGAATACATCCTAACTGACTTTGTCACCCATTTTTCTGATTTGCGGAGCCACTCGTGCTCCTCCTCTGGTCAATTTCCCCACCATGCTGATAAATTTTCTAAAGAACAAGCGAAAGTCCTGTGTCTACCGGCTTTTGGGAGGCTTTGTGTTGCAAAAGCATTTTTCACTTTCCAGTGAAGGTTTTCTCAAGCACAGAATGTGTATCCACGCACTGCAAGCCCTGCATTCAAATTACTGTTATTAAATAGGGTCAGCGGGAGAGCAGCACCACCACAATCTACTTATCCTCGAGAGCTGTTGTCACGGAGGACAGCTAAAACTGTTTTTTTTTTCTCTCTCTGCATGCTGACTTAAATGAAAAAAATAAGCAAAACAGCCCTTTAGGGCATTTTAATCCTAATTTGAAGATGGAAACTATTTCATGGTTAAACACAGATGTGTAGCAGACAGTGATTTTCAACAATATTGAGAAATAACACTCAGATATAGTACACACTTGCAATCTAAACAATTTATGCATGCTACATTTCTTGCTGTATATACAGTACAGTGAAAAGGTATTTTCCCCCATACAGATTACATCTGTGTTTTGCTCTCCTTTCAAGCTTACACGTTTCAGATCATCAAGCAAAATCCAGTTTCAGACAAAGATAACCTCATTAAATTCCTAAATTATCTTACCTGAGTGCTGTGAAGAAATTTTTGCACACTCCTTTTCTACAAATTGTTTTAATTTGATCATATTTACGGTTATGCCATGGCATCTCAATCATATTTAAGTCCCAAATTGGACCAGGCTGCTTCAAAACCTCATTATCTTGGGCTTTTTTGTCTTTTAGAGGTGGACTTCTTGGTATGCATTTATTTAAACTACTGCCAAAGAGCACAAAGACCTGTCTTACATTTACCGAAAAACATGTTGATGATTCATAAGACTTTTTGTTAAAAAATCTGTTGACTGAAAAGGGGAACATTTTAGAAAGTGCGTATCTTGTTACATCTGCCGTAAAACTAACACCACATAAAAAAAGGGACACCATTTACCAGTTACTTTTTTGCATAGTACCAGGTTGTTTTGGATGGCTTTTTTCCCCTTAAGACATAAAATCCTCATTTGAAAACTGGCCTCGGTGTTTACTCAGTTTTTCATATTAAAATTTGTTTGACAATCTAAAACATTTAGGTGTGGCAAAAAGCAAAAAGAAGAGATCTGTTATGGACGAATGCCTTTTCACACCATAGACATATCTGATATTCAAAAAATGATGTTGAATCTTTGTTGGCCAGTAAAATATGTCAGATAGCAACAAAATCTCTCTATCCCCTCCACCCCCAACACCATGGATTGTACCTGTCTCAGGGCTCAACAAACCCTGAAGATTTTTCCTCGCAAGGGAAATATCCCACTTACTTCCCACGGGGAGGATGACACCTTATTTTTTTCCAGCCATTTCAAATCTCCAAGGATGGTTTTCCAGAGACATTTCGATTCTGTCACTCTGTGCTGGAAATATATAATGAAGGTCAAAGCCCCAAGAGGTCTGCCATGTCTAAGATCTCTCAGTAGTGATATCAGATGAAAGTTTCACAGCATGCTTCAAAACAAAAAAAACTTCTATGAGTTGGGCTTTTGAGGATGTTTTTTTCTGGAACATGTTTTTTTTCTTTTATAAAATTTCATTTTGAGCTGGAGGCCTGGCTGTATAGGTTTTTGTCTTCTGTTGTTGAAGGAACAAGACAGTCTGTAAACCTGTAAGTAGAGGGTTTAGGTGATGTGTGTAATCTTGCCCAGAAATAAATAAAAGGATTGCTGTGGTTATGTTTCACTGCTGAGCAGCCAGTTAAGTCAGTCACCCTATTTATTATAAACATATGCTTGCAAAACACACTGAGTAATTCTCGACTCCTTTCATGCAAATGCACCCATCTACTATAAGTAGGGGAAGTATTATTATTATTAATAATATCACAGAACCTGAATCAAAATGAATGAATGAATGAATGAATGAATCCTAAAAATCAGATTAAATATGAACTGATTAAGCTGATTAATTTATTGCCACGGCTGGGATCGTGGCAATAAATTATTAGCAAAAACTTATTAATTTTTACTAGTTTTGGTTTTAGGTGGAATTTTTTTGTGTCATATACATAGAGGTGTGTGTGTGTGTGTGTGTGTGTGTGTGTGTGTGTGTGTCCTACCTCCTTTTATTACCGTTAGGTGTGTCACCCAACTGAAGCTCATCAAGGCCAATCAGGAGGAGCTTAAAGAAGTAGTGCAGGTTCCTTGAGGCAGATGCCAGATTGTTTTGCTCACATGAGCAGTAATCAGGCTTTCTAATATTTCTGTCTTTATGCGCCTGAAGTTTCTGACACTCAACTTCACAATCTCTCCTCCAAAGAAAGCACTGTTCTCTTGTTGTTTCATTCCTAGACTCTACTTCCTCTCTCCCTGTGTCTGTTTGGAGAGCTCTCCTGGGGATTCCCTCCATTAATCTCTTCACGCTCCTCTGGTCGCCCTTCTGGAACCACCTACCTGGATGTCCCATCAATAACTCACCTGCCTGTCCTCCAACATTCACCACTCCAACCTGGAAATAGGGCAGAGAGGCAATCATCACCAAACCCAATCACCAACCATCTGACAACCTTGGCTACAGTGGATTTTTTTCAGTTCATCTCAAAATCAATCTTAATCATCTCAGATCTCATACTTTAACAGCTTACCTCTCCTAGTACCTTCCTGGATCACAGTTATTAATCTGTAAGAATCATCTCACTATACACGTTTACCAGTAAACCTTTCAAACTATCTCTTGGTGTCTGTGACTGTTGCCTGCAGTAGAGTCTCATTCCTTAACAAACATGGCAACCTGAAGATTTGGGTCTTTTGGTTTGACCTAATGTGGTTCCAGTTTCTTTAATCTCTGGTAAGGATTTGTCCCCTCAAACCAACCAACTAAGCAGGGATTTGCTGTAAGGCTGAGATTGTATTTTTAGATATCATGTGAAGGCTTTAAATTTTTTTCTCTGCATGTTTTGGCAGCACTGAAGAAGCATTCATGCAGCACAAATATTTGGCTTACATTGATTTGTCTTTGTTTGAGTAAGACGATGCAAATCTACATCCTATCTAGTCTCTCCATTTTTTTTTTATTTTCTATGTGAACAAATCATTGTTACCCATTTTTGTCTGTCCTTTTTAAGTTACTGAGCTTTCTGTTATTTTTCAGATAAAGTAACCAAGGTAATCATATTCATGCAACATAATGACCCATGCTGAGTTTTTAGCTTTTTAAGTGCCAATCTGACATCACTATTTCAGATTTTGTAATCTTATTAAATATTTCAAATGCCCTTTCAAAATACTTCCTGCATCACATGCTGTGCTCCAAATCTAGCCAATGTCAACGAAAATGTTCATTTCGAGCCTATTTACACTCCTAATCCAAATTCAGGTCAGTATTTTTAGGTGGTACAAGCACGCAGAAACCTGGATGTCTCACTGGCCACTAACATATTATTTAGTAGATCTCCTTTTGCAGCATAAACAGTTGTGACTCATCCAGGTATGGACAGAAAACATCTGGGGGTGTCCCGGAGTGTCTGGCACCACAACATTAACATTATATCCTTTGCTCTCCATGAATTTTAGGTTAGGGTTTTTTTGGAAACTGCACTTCCATCACACAGACGGCATCTGATCCCATCAAAATTTTATTTGTGGGGTTTAGGGGCAGAATGTTCTTTCAGCCACTTCTCACCAATTTATGTGATTTTCGCTGCTGTCCTGCTGGGTGGTGTGAGCTGCCACTGTCACATTGCCATGTGGGGATTTGGTTGGTCTTCAAATATTTTTAGGAAATAAGTGTGAAAGTCAAACCTGTGTCTTGGAAATGCTATGGAAAACATTACGCTGTATCAAGATCAGCAGCATTACGTGAGTGGTCATAAAGTTGTGACCAGTTTAGTGTACATGACAGATATGGATTTATGTGTCTGCCAAATGTGGCTAGAGATTTGATCTTTAAAGTGACAGGGTGTCAAAGAAACATACTGCAAAAACAGGAAATCAGAATGAGAAAATAAACTAGATGTAATCTAGCATAAGATTAATTATTTTCACAGAAAGGAGGACTGTATCTAACTGGAATTCATTTTACTTGTTCATCTTCTCTTAAAATTGCTCTGAAAAGAATTTACTTGTGAACTTGAGCAACATACATAAAACAAAGTAAAAATAAATGTGCTGCTTTAAAGATCAATGTAGCTTTTAAACAAACACATGGAACATGTGGCTTCAGATCCTTGCTGTAAACTGTGTTTCTTTTACAATTTAAGCTTGACTGAGTTGCTATGAATATGAAATATTTACATCCACATTTTTGCATTTTGCTTTTGTAATAAAAGTCTAGAGAAGATGAAGTTCTTTAGTCACCAAGTCCAAAAAGCCCACAGGCAGCCTGGACAGATAAGTTCTAAATATGATTCATCTCAAATATTTTTGGCCTTTTGAACAAATAATGGTGCATTAAATGAGATGCTAACCAGATGTCCTTTCATGTTTTGCATCAAGGTCAAAATTCTCCAATTATTCTTCTTGGATATGAATGTTTCACATTAATTTTGCTCTCTCAAGGCTGTATTTAGGCCATATAATTTTCCAGAATGAAATGATTATCCACCAAAATAAACAGGAATAGAGATGACACATGGTAGAGATTTTAATCTTAATGTGAGATGGATAACGGATATAAACAGAGAAAAAAAATGTAAGCATACTGGTTTAGTTATTTAATCTTAGCACAAAAAAATAAGAGAATTTCTGTTTGGTTGAATATTTCTCTGTTGAAGCAACATTTTTTTGGTGATAGATTTTGGAAAGCTGGAAAGATTATTTATTTCCCTTTAAATGGTGACAGATTTGTGGGGAAATGCATTTGTATGCTGGGTAACAGAGTTGATTGTGGGAGATTTATCAGTAAAAACTGTCCAAATTCTATCTTTAAATCTTTATCTCCACAGCTTTTGGTGGAGGCAGTGTGATGATGGTTTGGGCAGCATTTCCCTCACTGGAAAAACAAGATTTGTTATTATTGCAGGAAATCTCAGTGCAGAGCTATATCAAGATGGGATTCAGGAACTGTTGGCAGCCATATTGTCCCTCTGAGGGGGTGAACTCAGTTATCCAAACTAGGGGCAATAGCAGAATAAGCTGTTTGACATTAGCAGACAGGATTTGACTGTTCTTTTCCTCAGTCCACAAATGGATTTTCCTTAATAATTTGCCACTATTCAAATGGAAATAAATATACTTTCCAATTGTATAAGGTTTGTTCCTAAGAAACATTGTTACAGCAAAGAAATTATTAAACACAAATTTTCTTAATCTTCTTGCAAAAGTCAACATGAAAATTGTCAGAATTAGAAGAGTTTATTTGAACTGGTTGTTTTTTCTGGCACAAACCCAGCAGTTACACTAAATCCACACATTTTCAATAGGGTTAATGTCCAGCCACTGAAAAGGCCATCCAAAAGCTAAATATTAGCCTACTTTAACCATTTTAAAACCAGATTTACAGTGAGTTTGTGATCATTATCCTGTTGGAAGGCACTAAAAATGTCCAAGTTTTAACACTATCACACAAAATGCCCAAAACCATCATATGAAATAAATGGTAAAAATTATCAGAAAAAGTTAGGGCACCACAAAGGCTCAAGTCTGCCATAATCTGGAAACAGCTGAAAGACAACAAAAGCAAAACAGGTTTTACATCACTATGGACGGAGAAGGTGCTGGCCAACAAATAAATCCTTGCTCCAAAATCCACTCCGAAAAGCTTGATAGAAATTTGCTTCTAGAGAAACATTTTATGGCCAGACAAAAACAAAGACTGAGCTATTAGTCAACTAGGAAAAGAAGAATGTTTTCAGGACTCAATGTGAGGCTTTCAAACAAAAGAGCACTGTACTAACTGCCATGCATAATGCTGGCAGCATCAGACTGTGGGACTTTTAAACTGACAATAGTACTGGTACCTTGCAAAAAGGTACCAGTACTACTGTACTGTACCAAATTCTTTACCTTTATTTTTAAACAAGACTAGACTGTAATGTCCACCCAATTGGTTATTTCAAAAGGGCAATGATCCTAATCATGCATACATCAAAATTAGTTTGGGAATGGATTAAACAGGCTAAATTAAGCTCTGGCCTCAGCCTTATTGAAAATCTGAAGTAAATAAAAGCCAGGTCTGTGCCAGGGATCTAACTCATTTATAAGTCTATACAAACTCTACTAACCGCCAAAAACATTGCTCAAAATCCAGCTAGAACCATAAAAGAAGTTTGTTGAGGGCTACAAAAGGGATGTGGATGAGGTGCAACTTGCTAAGGGATAGTTAACCAGATAGTATTAGGAGTGAATGTGAATACCTTCGGACAAGCTGGATTAAAAATGATTTTCATTCAAGATGTTTGTTTATAATGAGAAATGACAGACATTTCTAAAACTATAATAAAACAATGAGAGTATCACAAAAAAAAAAAAAAATCAGCTTTTAATTACGTAATGAAAAAATGTCATGGGAAAATTAAGCATACTCTTCACAGTAATCAATGGGAAAAACTTTACTGGCAATCAACCCCATCTGATAGTTGCTAAGCAGCATTTTGGATGTTTCTACTGGTAATTTGACCATTTATCTTTGGTGATGAGCTCCAAGTCTTTGAGGTTGAAAGACCTCCTTGCCATCACCCTAATATTTAGCACCTTCCACGGATTCTCTGTTAGATTCAAGTTGGGACTGCCAAGGCTACTCAAAAATGTTATTATTGTTTGTCAGAAGAAACAGTCATAATATTAGTAATATTAAAAGATTACACAGAACCTAAATCAGGCTAGTGTAAAAAAAAAAAAAAGTGGATTTAACTGTAAATGAGTCTGTATGAGTAGTCATTCCCACCTGAAAAATAAAACCGTTTATATGAATCACTAAAAGCTCAAAATGAAGATGATACAGTATTTACACCCATGATGACTATCTGTTAACTTCTGACCAGATTTGAAGATTTTAAGGAAATCTAAGATTAAGTGTAAGACAGCTAAATAAATTTTAGTAGCTGAATCTTAGAACAAACAGATTACACACATGATTCCATATCATTCACTAAAACTGGTCAAATTTCAAGATGAATCAAATTCTATTTGGTACAGAGACCCGTATGTCTGAATGCACATTGTGTCAGAGCAAGAAGCAAAGGTTTGTCTTGAACAGATCTGAGTGAACAAAGGTTTTAATCTTGTTTTTCATTTCATGACATCATTAACATCAACAACAGCATCATTTAAATATAAACGCTGTGTAGGCAACATAAGACAAGTGATAAAAAGACAGCCAGTAGTCAGTTCTTCTTGTGCTTTGATGTTTGAGGACTTAGCATTAGTAATTCTATTGCTGCATGATGAAAAGCTTGAATTGTCTTTTTGAAGGCATATGCAAGAGGTTTTTCTTCTCTGATTAAGAGCTATGGATTTGAAAAGGTAAAGCAAAAGCACGCTGTGTGAAGAGTTTTAAATCATTAAAAAAAACATTACATTCTTATTTTTTATTAGCCTGACATAAATGGGATTTAAGAGGTTTTCCACCTTAAAAAAGAATAAAAAAAACCCTGAATGCATCATCTACGGCTTTCAGCGTGCTTGTATTGAGACAGACACTAATTTATCATTTTTATGTGCTATACAGGAGGCCTAATATAATAACCTGGACTAAATGATGGTAATCACTGACTAGCTGGCTACATAAATTATCACCTCACAGCGTCAGGACATAAAAACCTCAAAGCTCAAACCACATCAATCCATCTTTATCTAGTTTATAGAGAAGGTTTACATACATTTTGAAACCAACATTTACAGCATTTAAATAAAATATGTGACACTGTCTCTTGAGGGCACTTTCATCAAGAGAAATTATACCAACTGACACAGATTCAGTGGGACTCCACTCCACTACTCTATCATTACAAACACTTTCAAGACTGTTTTGCATTGTCGTATTGCTGTCAAATATGTCCTGACAATTCTCACTTAAAGGGATAGCTTGGGTGTCTTGAAATTAAGTTATTATCAATAACAGTTTCTTTCGCTGTTGAACAAAGATTTGTCACAGTGAGTTTGCAGAAAAGTAGTGGTGGAAGCAGTAGTGTTCATTTAAGCAGATTTTAGCACCGACTTGAAAAAAAAAAATACTAGAAAATGTTTTATATGTAAAACAGTAAATCAGCAGATACAGGAGACTGGTGCCAATAACTGACAAGGTGATTTGTGTCAACAACCAGTTCTGAAGGAAAGCCAGAAATTAAACCCATATAAAATAAAATAAAATAAAATAAACTAACATTAAACTAGTTATGATTTACTAACTAATAACCTTCCTTTGCTGTGAAGAGTCTTGTAGTTCTCAACAAAGTTGCTGCTAAAAGATATCTTTCTACCACGTGAAAGGAAACTGTTATAGATAATAACGCAGATCCTTCGGTTTTGGCTGATTTTAGCCACTATTTAAAAGAGCGCAAACTAAAACTAGCTCAATCCATGGGACACAACATGATATTAGCCAATACTAATCTTAAGTTTGGTGCTGTATTCTGACCCTTCAAAGTTACATAAGGTTAAGGATGTTGTGATATAGTAGTTGTACAGTCGTTGTACAAAACAGCCTGTCAGATAATCCAAATCTTTACTCCACCCTTGGCCATAAAAGCAAACTGACGATACGCAGCTGATAAGATACACCAGCAGTTTCTGCTAATATAGCTTTAGCGTAGTAACACAATGAATCTTCTGCTAATGAAACAGCAACCAATGGTCTCCAGTAAAAACATACACATATAATGTCCACTGATCTAGTGCTTTATCCTGTTGACATATTTTTGGTGTGAGTTGTTTTAAATAGGTAACAACAGCTTAAATGGGAAGCCAGTTAGACAAGCTGTTAACCTTCCATTGCTCTTAACATTTCTTCAAATTTCTACAAATTTACTGTGATTTGACATCTCAAGGTTGACCCAACTGTCCATTAGAATGACTTCACAGAGCCTTCCTTTAAAATATCCAAACTATCCCTTTACATGCAAACACTTCTTCGAGGGTTGACACCTTTTTTTCATGGAAGAACATTGAATGGATTTTTACAGCGTATGACCATCAACCCTTACTGCATTCATTAAATATGGCTGTGCAGCGGAGTTCATCTAGCAGGACTGAACCTCAATTTGAGGCTGCACTGACTGTCTCTTAGGACACAGTATCTTTGAGAAAGCTCTTCGAAAGCTGCTGTGGCACAAAGGGTACAGGAATGGGTTGATGGCCGAGTTGAGCCACAGAAGCCAGAACGTGATCTCATACCAGTAGTGTGCCACACATTCGCCGCCACATGCAGCACGGATAATCATAAGCAGAGTGTAAGGAGCCCAGCATATCCCAAAAATACAGACGATAATAGCCAACGATTTAGCAATCTTTTTGTCTCTGGAAAGGCGGGATCCAGGAGTTCTCCGGCCGGGAACCATGCAGGAAGTTGTGTGTTGAAACAGCCTGGAGTTTTTTCTGTGAGGAGAGAACTTCTCCCTCTGCACAAAAATCTGACTGGTGTCAGGGCACCCACTAGAGGAGGGGGACAGAATGTCATCGTCCTCTATGACTGCCGAGATAGCAGCAGGCTCGCTGGAAGTAACCTTCCGAGTTTTCACGAAAAACACAGACCAGCCTCCTCCGCCATCTCTGTGCTTCTTAGGTTTCCTCTGTGGCTTACTCTCATCCTCAGCACCACCGTTCCCACTCTTGTTCCTCCGATGAATGTTAAGGTAGATACTGAGGTTGAAGAAGGCCACCGACACAAACGGGGTGAAGAACTCAAAGGTCGAAGCACTGAGCAGAAAATACCAAGTGAAATAAAATTCTGCGTAGCACTCATGGGCTGGTACTATGCTCTGGCCCACAATCGCCTCCCAGAAGATGATCGCAGGGCCGTAAAGGAGGAAAGCCAGCACCCAGACCGCCACCATCTTCAGCACCGCCTGGCGAGTGATATTCCTCTGAGCTCTGTATTTAACCTGCAAGGAAAGGAGAAGCACAAATGTGATTTACAGTGATGTGATTTATGACTAACAAACAGGCACAGCTGCTTGAACCTGAAAAACCCACTGGTTTCTTCTTCAGATGAAGCTCTTATTGTTTTCTGTGAGAGCAAGGGAGATGCTGTAAATAAAACCCACTCATGACGCGCTTACTCCACGGTGTGTCACTGAAGCCAAAGAGAGCAGGGGAATGTTGGGCTGAGAGCCACATTCACTGATGCAACACGGCTGTGAAAGAGACATCTGGTTTCCCCTAGCTCATTCTCTCTGGATTCACCACATTTAACTTCATCTCCTCTCAGTCTACACTATCATTCAGAAGGGTTCCTCTATTCACTATTCTTCATGTCTTTTTGTTCTCCTGTTCTTTCTTTTTTAAATCAAACTGCCTCAGCACACTGCAACAGCTGGGGATGTTGCTGCTGCTGCGGCTGCTGTTGATGTGGCTAAAGACCAAGTTGAGAAAAAGAAAAACTGATAATGACATGGCGCCTCTTTGTGATCGCCCCCTAATTGGAGCTGGCCTCGATCTTGAGTATTCAGTACAAAAGCAAAGACTCTTCAGCAGTAAATGAAAGAGATAATGTTCCCTGCAGATTTGAAATGAACGCTAAAGAGATAATATTTCATTGCGGCCTCTTGAAAACTGTCAGTCAACACAAGATCTAAATAGCTAAAGCAAGATGCTATGTAGCGAAGTTAAATTATTTATCTGCCAGCACAGCCATGGATAGTTTGGCTGAACTAAAAGCAACAGATTGTGACAGAGTAACTATATCACAGTAGCCCCAGATATAAAAAAAAAAAACCTCAAAAGGATTTCTTCATTCTAATAAATGCTACCAGTCAGATGGTCATTTAACAAGCTCACTGATATCAATGTATTATTCTGTTCAAACAAACCTGACAAGAAGCAGATTTTTAAAAGAGATGACTAAAAATAAAGCAGGAAGAACAAGCCGACAACATGGCCTTTAATTGTTTTAGTTCCAGATAAACCATATTTCCACCATCCCTGAAACTGACTTCCACAAGCCCTCCCTGCTTCTTCTTCTACCAGATTTTACACCCACTTTAAGATCACCAAAATACTTCCTGACTCCTGCATTACATAACTATGACATCATCTGAGTATCAAATGCTGCTTTTGATCTACCAGCAAACCAGTGGGGCTGAAATCACAGTGATGTCACTTTCTCACAAAGAGTAAAACATGAATTGTGCCATTTAATAGTAAAACCTGTTTACTATTAAATGGCACATTTCATGTTTTATATCAAAAACTGCATTGAGTTTAGTCCAAGAGTCAAGGATGAAAAGTCAAACAAGTTCTAGATAAGGGAATCTGGCTTTCTGTCATTTTTGCTTTTTACTTTTTACTGATCAGTTACTAGAGCATTCAAGGTTAAATTTACCATTTAAAGAGACTGATTTCAGGAATTTTAAGGAGAGTTTGTGTTAAATTATTGAGGAGCATTTAATATTACTACCCAGAGTGAATAACTCTCTTGGTATCTTCAATCAGTATAAATCTAGATTAGATATTCCCATTGGTTAAAGCTACTAGATAGGCCAAGAATAATGTGGATCATCTTTAAACAACTCCGATATCAAAAAAATATGAGTGGCTTATGTAAACGTGATTTAAATTAACCCTTAAGCCCTTATCATCTTTGCATTAGCCAATTATATATAGAGAAACTGATGGTAGTTTACACATGAAATGGGTGTAGGAGGCTGTGTGCCACTAATGACCTGAAGTAAAGCCTTTCTGGTTATATCTGATAAAAATTGTAAAGCAGAATAAAAAACTAAACTATTACAGCCATTTAAATGAACAAATCTTTGTAGAATCTTACCGATTTTACTTTCTATTAAGTGGTTCTTATGACAGGAAACACATTTTCCATTCTCAGTATGAGTTTCACACAGGAAGATCATTAATGGCCAACCGCCTCCTGCCTATATTTCATGTGTGAATAATCATGGGATTCTCTGAAATCCAGTCAGTGCAAAGGTGACAATGGTTTAAGGGTTCATAACATAGCATTTTCATACACTACTATGATGTTTTTGATATTGAAATTGGTTTAAAAGTCTCCTTTGGGGTTGGACCAACTTGGATTAGCCAAGTGGTTCATCCTTGTGGACCAGCAAATCTGGATTTATACCAAAAAAGAGAGTAATCCACTGCAAGTAGGATATCAACTGCTTACAACAAGACCTTCAGAATCCTGGAACATGCCTTTAATGTAGCTCCACTTCTTACATGTCCAGAGGAACAAAGATACAGATAATTACATAGACTGAGTAGAGCTGTGGAGTAGCAAGCACATCAGATTTGATGGGCAAAACCCATAAGTGGTACATGCTCATTAGTGCAGACAGCTGAACTGGTCAAACAATGTGGACAATTAAATGGTGGATGTCTACTGAGCAAAAGATCCTTTTACATTGCATGCAAATATTCTGCAAAAATAAAATTTGCTGCATTTGACTCCATCTGAAAGAGATGTGTTCTTTATTTTCATGGTAAATTGGAAAAACTGTTTCTAAACCTACATTTTCAAAACTTTTAAAAATATAAATAAACCTTTTCTGCAGTCCATTGTGCATTTAGTTGTTTTACAAAATGAGAACTGTTAGAACATTCTTTAGTAGCAGTCAGTAGGACATAGTTGTAAGTATGGGCAAGAATAAGATTCTTCAAAGATAAGTTTAAGTTTAAAAAAATGTGATTTCAGTATTTTACACAACATTTTAAAAGAAAAATGTATTTAAAGCCAAAAAAACTATTATTCAGATGAAAGCAATGGGTAGAAAAGTGTAGCTGAGCATCTGTGCAGCAACAGATGGGGAAGGGACAGAGCGGAGCTATTTCGCGCTCCAAATTGATTCCTTTTCTTATAACCATGTGAAGGCTGAAGGAGACTACTTTAAGCCATCTGACCAGCAGTTCACAACAACATGTGGGGTAACTGCAGCACGACTTACTGCTCCAAGCAGCCAAAAAAAATCTGGTCATGCTGATATTCTAATAAGAAAAAAGAATTTAAATATAGAAACTACTTAGTTACAGAGCTAACATGTACCCTGATAACGAGACATTACTAACTTATGGAATATAATAACAAAAACCTTGAGAGAAACCGTGGAAGTCAGTGACATCTCCTTGCATCAAAATCTGCCTTGGGGTGGGACACCTTCTTTGAACTGACTGAGCTCCTATGTGACTCTGATGTGTGTGGTAATGAGCATCTTCACAGGCTGTACTTACTGCTCTGGTGACTGACAGGAAGCGGTCATAACTAATGAGGACAATGTTGAAGACAGAGGCAGAACAGAGCAGGTAGTCCATCACCAGCCAGACTTTGCAGAGCCCCTTCCCCAGCATCCACCTGCCTGTCAGGTTGTAGGGGATGTACACTGGGATGCAGAAGGCACCTGGAATACACACGCACACACAGATATACTGCATGATGATTCAACACCTACAAATCATTAACATTCACACCTCTTCACAGTCTAGATGCCAGCCGTTTCACATGTGACAAATGCATGTTTAAAAAGATTTGGTTGGCTCATAAAAAACAGATGTACATTTAGGAAACAGACAGTTTTTCCCTCAAATGTGTTTTAATTATCCTCAGCTAAAGTAGCGACATATAGAAAAGACGTGAGTGACGAGCTACTATAATAAAAAAAAAATAAATAAATAATAAAAAAATTTAAAAAAAATCAATTAAGCTCGTTGATGCGTAAAAATGTCCATGAATAATAATAAAAACCACATTTCAAAAATAATAACAGCGGCTTACATGTTAGAATATGTGAGGGATCGTGCGTAATACGCACTCATCAGGAGAAATTATGAAGTAACACATTAGAAATAAAGATAAGCTTCTGAGAGTACCAACTTACCCACAAGAAAATCAGAGATGGCGAGGTTCAGAAAGAAGTAGTTGCTCTGATTCCTCAGGGTTTTATCCACGATAAAAGCCATGATGACCAGTGCGTTCCCAGCCACCACCACAATCACCAGAGTCACCATGAGGACCGATAAGATCACCACCAGGTAGCCCGGGAGCACGATCCCAGCCTCGGACACCGCAGGCGTCAGGTTGGCGCTGGAGTTGGACTCCAGGATGTGCGCTCCCATAGTTAAAGCAGAGCTACTATCATTGTAGAATTAATGTTTCACGGAGCGCGCCAAAGTGCAGCAAAGGTCCGGGAGCGCGTCCGAGAGTTCCGCTCCACTTTAATGTAGAGCTGACTGGAGACCAGAGACTAGATGAATTCCCCAAATGTCCCATTTTCCCCCTCAGTGGAATACAAAACTCCCCTTCCTTATAAGAGTTTTTTTTTTTTTTTTTTTTTTTTTTTTTTTTTTCAGTTATATTATAATCATAACGACTGTATATCCACTTGGTGTTTTCTCTCTTCTTGACTCCCAGTTATCAATGGGATGTGCTGCTGAATGTGCGGGTACCACGGAGCGCACAGCTGATTTTGTCACCAGTGTCAAGTCACTCGTCAAGGGAAACGAACATCCGCTCATAATGTCTAAATAAAGCTCCCACTGCACTAATAGTGTTTAACAGATACCGAAAAGACCAAATCAAAGTGGGAAATTGCCTAAAGCGTTTTCTTACACATGACCATTTGTTTTTTTTAAAAAAGGACTGAAATACGTTAATCTGGATAGAAGTGGTGTGAGAAATTTAGCGCTTATTTTGAAGATACGGCAATTTCCGGTGTTTCTCACCTTATTTAATGAACACCTCTGCAAATGAGGTAAGGTGATTAAAAAAACACTTGTTCCACAATTCCCTGAATAAAAACACATGAATTAATCATTTACATATAACAATTTAGATACAATTGGCTATCTATCTATCTATCTATCTATCTATCTATCTATCTATCTATCTATCTATCTATCTATCTATCTATCTATCTATCTCTATATATATATATATATATATATATATATATATATATATATATATATATATATATATATTGCTGTTCTACAAAACATTGATCCAAGTGCATGACACACCTTTCAGATTTTGATTTATAAAAAAAGTTTTAAAATGATATAACGTCTTTACTGCAATGCACATCTTTATTTTTTAGTTTGTGATTGTAACATTAAAAAGTTCAATGTTTATGAAGTTTTATAGTTTTGCAAAAGAGGAAGTAAAGTGTCAGTAGGAAATTTGTAGATGTGGATTACAAAATACAAAACCTAGATATGTAATCTATGTGATAAAATGAAATAACCACATGAGGTTCATAAACTTTATGGTGGCAATAAGTCCGCAGCAATCATGAACTTTGGATTGGATTATATCTAAAAAGATGTGAAACATTATTTAGTTTGAACCAGACAACAACAAAAAAAGATTATAAAAAAAAAAAAACCTCCACATGGAACAAGAGCAATGTTTCATGTGCTGCTCCTCTCTCAGACACTATACATGGATCCCTGCAATAAGCACAGTACCAAGCACACTCTTTATGAGGTTAACACAATCACCTATCCCATGTTATCTGAATGTGGGATTACATTGTTCAGAAAGCAGTCTGTGAATGAAGAAAATCACAAATTCATCAATTACTCAAAAGGAAACAAAGACGCAAAAACAACTAAAAAAAACTCCATCAGAATGTCAGTCAGCAGAAGCATTGTTGCTCAGTGATGACAAAGTGGCTGTGTCTGACGCAAAGTGCTCGACAGGCAGGTGGCAACTGTCATAGCACATGACAAAGTGAAATGAAAAGAACCAAAAAGATCCTCTGGGGAAAATACTTCAAATGGTCAAACACTGTCAGAAATGTTGTTTTTCACAAACTGTTAGAGTTTTTTCTCAGATGTGCCCATGGTGTACTAGAGCTCAATAATATATATTTCATAAATTTCAAAAATTCTCTTTGCATGAACTTGACAAAAGGTTCATGCAAGGCATTAATATTTACAGAGTGGATTTGTGCTGTTCACCTTGATATCAGCTTCTGGGCCAAATCCCGACTGATGGAGGTTGTTGATTGCTTTGATGAAATCCCAAAGTTTGGATTGTTAATTTGGCGACTTTCTTTTTAGGACTGACTACAAGTTCTCAGTAGAATTAGGATGTAGTGAGTTCTCTGGCCATTGTACCTGGAATGTTAATGTTTTAGTCCTGAAGCACCATTTGTTATCACTTTGCTTTGTACTCAATGATGTTTTTCTCTAAATGGCTCCTCGATCAATGCACAAAGTTGCTGAGAATTTTGCAATTACAATTTTTTTTTTTTACACCAGTGTTTTTAGGCAGAATTCTGAGCAAGGGACTTAGCCACACCTGACACATGAATGGTCTCTGAATGCTTCACTTTTGCCATAACAGTGGAATCAGTGTCGCATCCAAACCTTTTTTTTCTGGACTAATCATTGATCTTCCTGCAGAATGGTAGTCTGTCATTAATGATTTTCTTGGAAATAAGGGGCTACTTTGCTGCTTCTTGACATCAGGTTGATATCCAAAAGTTTTCACACCATATTTATGCCTTGCTGTCTGTGCAGAAACACTTGTTGCCATTTCTAAGCAAGCTTTGTACTGGTGTGAACTTGGCCCTAAACCAGAACCTGGTCTAAAGAAGTGATAACTGCAAGCATTTCCTTGTATGGTTGACAAAATAACAATTTAAAGCAGTCATTCTGCTCTTCAAATTCAATCAGAATAACAGAGTGAAATCAGCTGTTTAACACTCTTAGCTAATGATAAGGTCATTGAAATAATGCAGCAAGTTTTCTTTTACACTTCTTTGATTTCTCTTGAAAGCTATCCAGAATCAGTGTAAATTGCCACTATACAGCAGCAAGTTTCTTTTTGTCTCTCAGCTTCTGGTAACAACTTTAAATTGAAGAAATCTGAAAACTCTAGTGATTTAAAAGTGCTCGGCAATAAAAACTAAGGCTCTGTTCAAAGCCACAATTCAGTTCAATGAATTCATGGTAAATTGCCCGTACTTGCATAATGCAGTGTTTCTCAATTCCAGTCCTTAGGGACCACTGCTTTGAATATTTTAGATGTGCCTCTGTTCCAGAACAGCTGATTCAAATGATTGCATGACCTCCTCTGCATGCCACATAAGTGGGTGATTAAAAGATGCAGGATAGGGGTCGCTGAGGACTGGAATTGAGAAACACTTGTATTATGCTTTATCTATACTAGCACTTTATAATACATTCAGTCATTCACCCATTAACACACTGATGGTGGTGAGCTACATTGTAGCCACAACTTCCCAGGGGCAAACTGACAGAAGCAAGGTTGCCATGCACTGATGACACCATGCCCTCTGACCACCACCAGCAGGCAAGGTGGGTGAGGTGTCTTGCCTAAGGACACAATGACCAAGATGGACAGAGCGGGGGTTCAAACCGATAACCCACCGGTTACACGACACGACGAACTCCTACCCCCTGAGCCACCTTCACCTATATTCATTTATATTTATATACCATCAAATCACAACACATGTCATCTCAAGGCACTTTACAAGAAAAAGTCAATTCACTCCAGTCATACATACATTCCAATTCTAGTTAAACAACGCAGTCAAGTTCAGTTCATTATTCAAAATTGGTTGAAAAAGTTTTCCATCGAAGGAAACCCAGCAGATTGCATTGAATCACTGACTTGCAGCCTTCACTCCTCCTGGATGCAACAGTAGACAATTGCTTGCAATGTGGCATTAACAGTAATTCTTCATACTAAATATGCATGTAGTGACAGTGGAAAGGAAAACTCCCCTTGAACAGGACGAAACTTCCAGCAGAACCTGGTTCGGTGTGAGTGGCCATCTGCCATGACCGACGGGTGGTTTGAGAATACAGAGCATCCACACACACAGAGTAATATTTCAATACTGAGATTTTTTTTTTATCTGTTTGCAACTCCTGTTCACACACAAACAAATAGGAAAAAATTGGAGTTTCAAAAAGATACAAACTTCTAAAAACTAATCTGTGGTGTTTATGTGTAAACTGATTATTAGAAATATTGTCTTCTTTGTTGGTAACCTCAACAGCGAAATGAGTTTCCATTAGTCTCACTTATTCCTGACTCTGTTTTCATTAAATTTTAAAAGTAAGCTGAAGAGCTGAAATGAATGGTTGAGATGAAAGGGTAGGCAGTGTTAGAAGAAGAAGAAAAAAAAACACCTGATAAAATTGTTTTTGCAAAAATCTTTAGCCTAGCACTGCTATAGCCAACCTCAGGAATGTGTCAGGTCCTGGGTTGTTTTGGGTGATTTTGGGGTTTTGATTATTGTTTTGTGTTTGCCTTAGTTTCTTATTCTTTGATTATGTCAGCTTTGTTCCGGCTTTTGTTTAGTTGAGTTCTTTCTTAGTTATTCTAGTTTATTGTGTTTATTTATTCTTCAGTAGTTATTCTTTGTTACTGTTACATTCATTTTGCTATTTCCCATGTTTACTCTCGCTCGCCCCCTGCTGTTATACTGGACCCCCCTTGTAACACCTGCAAACCATTAGCCCCGGTCTATTGTTCCAGCATTCACACTCAGTACTTAAACTCCTCTCCTGTTCTCACGCCTTACTGGTTCCTCCCATTACTTCCACATCAAACCCCGCTGTCCTTTTGCATCTGGATTCCTGTATTTCTGTTCAGCTCTGGCTTCCTGCATTCCCTGTGGGGTTTTTTTTGTAAGTTTTTGTTCTTAATTTTTCAATAAATCACCAAATCTATGCACGGCCTCTGCCTCTCTGCATTTGGGTCCATCATCACTCCACTACCACACATCATGACGGAATATCTTCTTTAAAAAATAAATAAATAAATAAATTCTGTCAGTAATGTCAAAGTTATCACCACTTGCTAGCATGTTTTAGATATTGCGTAATTTTGAAAAACCACATAGCTATAGTTTTTTTTTCAATGATAAATAAATACGCAAAAAATATGCATTTCAATAGTAAATCAAGGGCCTAACATAAGAATGACACCATAACACCAACTCCTGTTTTCATATCACATTTTTGTAATTAGTTACATAATCTATGTTCATAGTACCTTTAAATACATTGCCAGACCAAAGAAAAGTTCTCACAAAAAAAAAACAGTCATTCACTTGAATAACTCATTGGACCACGTTAAGCTTTGATTATGACACACTTACGCTCTAGCATTGCTTCAATAAACGTCTGCAATGTCACAAGACTTATTTCTCTCCAATGTAGCATTAATTTTTCACCAAGATCTTGTATTTATTATGGAAGAGTCTGACTGCACAAAGCCATTTCCAGCACATCCCAAAGATTCTCAAAGGGGTTAAGACTCTGTGGTGGGCACTTCATATCTCCTGCTCCCTGAACCACTCTTTAGCAATTTGAGCCCGATGAATCCTGGCATTGTTATTTTGAAATATGCCTGTGCCCATCAAGGAAGAAAAAAAATCCATTTTAGGAATAACCCTCTTCATTCAGCATGTTCAGTTGACCTCTTCCTTTAGGTGCATAATGTTGCTGAACTTAGACATGGCATGCATTCGCCTTCAACACATTTTTTTCAGGGTCAGTTTTCTTTTATCTGTTTTAAGTCATTTTTAGTAGGTGAGCAAACCCCTAACTGGACCAGTTGGATGTTTTGAGTGAAGTATAAAATGTTAGTATTGTTATCAGTTTGTTATTTAGGTGGCGGAGTTGGCTGAATAACATATGCAGCAACTCTAGATCATAGGACTGCCCCCACAGGCTTGTACAATAGACACTGGGCATGAAGGGTGCATCACTTCATCTACTGTTGTTTTTCTTCTATTTGATTTTATTAAACGTTTAAGTCATTGCCGATCAAGATCATTCAGGATTTTGTTCCAACCACATTTCTACCTTGAAGATGGCGATTCCCCACTTTTATTATAGTTCTTAACTAAGTTTTAGCAGTTTCTACAATCTCCTTAGATATTTCCCTGCTTGATGTGTGCAAATCAAATCAAACTAAATTAAAACCAATAGGGGGCTCATATCTATTTGCTTAGTTAAATCCAGGTGGCGACTGTTTTTGGCAAGGGAGTGTATTTATTAGTTTTTCGATACTCTTGTAAACACTGGGTACTTTGGGCTTCCATACTTGCAAGTTTTAACCGGAAATGTACTGGTATTGTACATATCTACAGTACATACATATTACTGCACAAAAAAAACCTCAATCTGTCTTCCAGGATGTCACAGTTCTTCCAATAAGCATCACCCCAATCAGCAGCAGGAAGTGTATGGGTGAAATCTGTAACCCCAAAACAGCTAATTATTCTCCTCAGTCTTCAATATGAATATGAGATCACAACAAGTCCCAAAAAAATGATTATGGGTTGAGATGATTGGGTTCAGTGTGATGACAGCTTGTCAGAGATATAAAAATCTATGATAAGTGAATTAGCTGTTATTACTCCTAATCGCTGAAATGTGCAGAAACCCAGCTGGTCTCGTGTGTGTTATCATTCTAACGAAATGTCAGTCTGCAACATGTGCCTGTTTTACCGCTCCAGGTTACAAAAAACAAAACGGTCAATGTTTGTGTGACGACAGCTGTCGCGTCATTCTGATAAAAACCTATTTGCCGAACTCCAAGGTATCTTTGGGAAAAGTTGTTCTGTGGAGCCTTAACATGCAAGCAGTGTCCTGGATGAGAGGGAGTGTTGCCGACATAGAGAGCTGAGGAGGGCAGGAGATGAGGAGAATCCCCCGGAGGAGCCGAAGTGAAGTAAATGCTCTGAGAGGATGGGGAGCTGTGAAAGTTGAATATTTAACAGGCTTCATGCGGATGTCAGATGCGGATAGGGAAATTGGGCATATGAATAATGTGAGTGTGTGTGTGTGTGTGTGTGTGTGTGTGTGTGAGGGCATTTGTGGGGGTGAAACTTCATTTTGTTGAGCACTGAAGTGTATCAGCACGTTTCTGTGAAATTCTGGTCAAACTGTGTGAAATTTAGTTCAGCTTCGAATTTGGATGGAAGATGATCTACGAAGTTGAACTTTTGGAGAGATTTTTTTCTTGTTTCTGAGAGTGAACTGATAAAGAACAACCCCACAATCTGTTAATGTCACACTTTCTTTTAATTAAACATATTCAGCTGTAAACACTTCATTAAAGACTTCTCAGAAAAACAAATATTCTATGAGGTTACAGCATCATAGAAAAGTAGGATTTTTTTTTTTTTACATGTTATGTTACTACCAGAAACTTCAGCCTATTTTATTGGGATTTAATATGATAGAATGAAACAGAGCAGTGCATGACTGTTAGGTTTAAGTTTGAAAATCTGAATAGTGTGGAGTGAGTTTGTATTCATCATCTTTTACTCTGATACCATTATACTGGAATCTATTACAACCAATTACCTTCAACAATCACCTTAGTAAACAGAGTCTACCTGTATAGAATTTAATTTTAGCATAAATCCAGCTGTTCAGTGAAGGCCTGAGAGGTTTGTTAGAGAACATAAATGAACAGAAAGAACCATAAAGACTTGTTTTGAAGCTCTTGCAGATCATTCTTGGATGTATCTAGGCAGAGCTTTTTTGCTTGGTGTACAAAAATTAATACTGTAAATGCATATGGTACAGTAGGATAGACATATAAGTCTAGATAAGAGTTCTCCACCCGAGAATGTATCGAATCTCCTGTTTAGAAAAAACTTTTTTTCTCCTTTATGCCCTGTTTGCATTGGCCTAAACTGTTACACGACAACTCTTTCAAGCCTTTTGAAGTTTGCCACAAGCAATGAACAGGACACAGTAAACACGTCCAAGAAGATGCTCTGGTCAGAAATAAACTAAAACGGAACTTTCTGGCCTGCATAGCAGAAAATACTTTACATCCTTCTGAATGACACCATCTCCAAAGTAAAACATGGTTAAGGTAGTATCATGCTGTGTGGTTGCTCTTCTACAGCAGCAACAAGGAAGCAGGTAAGAGGTGGTAGGAATTATGCACCACTTGGTCTAACATATAAATCTCCAATCAAAATCATTGACTTTTGTGGTTTTAATGTGAGCAGTTCAAAGGTATTTAAATGCTTTTTCAAGGCACTCAAAATAAATTATTTGAAAGAGAGATTAAACATTTTGTTGTGACATTTAATGAGCTAAGAAACCAAATACAACTTCTTGACAACACAAAGTCATTTAAAAGGAGGCTTTTCATGTATTTAAGAAACAAACAAATCCTAATTTCTTCTGAATTTCACTTTGTCTTCTTGCTTTTTGGTCTTTTGGTCTTTGCTCCCAACTTGCAGGCCTCATCCTGTGAAACAAGAGGACAGAATTAGAGAATGAGCAGACTAATGATTATTTTGCCTTGGTGCTCCATTTAACTGTGCCAAAGCTTTTCTCTCGCAAAATATTTGAGTGCTGCTTTGTAGCTTGTGACAGACTCTCTAGCCTGAACTCCCGCTGCGTGTGCAAATGTGCAAATTACAATGTGGTGATTGACATGCACCATACTGTTCTAATGTATTCCAATAATTGCATCAAACTAAACATTGCATTCCTAAGCACTCTTATCAAACATCCCCTGCCTTGCTGCAACACCGTCAAACCAGCCTCCTGGGTTGTAGGCCTCGACAGCTCCATTACAATACTGTAAGGTGACAAATGTTTTCCAAAAAATATCAAATTCTTGAACATCCATGCACTGCTTCATACCTCAAAAAGCCTTGGCAACAGTTTAAAATACTACCTCCTGTTTTTCTTTCACTCCTAAACTAATTTAATGCAGGTTTTCCCTCTAAATATTTATAAATGACTCATGTTCTGCAAAATAACTGGCAGAAATTTTTTGCTTTTCAGGTGTAAAAATGGAAGTCCAGCTTGTTTTCTCTAAGAATTTTTTTTACCTCCTAGTTCCCAGTTCAGGTGCCAGGAGATTTCATCCAATTTTGGCATCAGCTTTGGCAAAGCTCTTCATCGACAGGAGTAAAAAAAGATTGTGTTAATAAGGTTTCAATCCGCAACATCTCTTTGGAAATTAAACTGTTGGAGCTTCAGGGTTAATTATATGTTCTGTTTCTTTTCTTGAATAAATTAATTGCCAAAATTCTTGGCCAGCCATATTTCATCAGGCGCACCCTGTTCCTAATTGGGTCTTTGCAACATCCTTGGTCTACAGTGAAAAATCTCCTCAGTCTGGGGATGTCAGGATGGCCAAGGGGATCAAAATACAAAAAATAAAACAAAACAAAAAAACAGATGCATGTATGCTGCTGGGAACTTAGTGTGTGCAAACTGTCTGATTCCTAAGCGTATCAAAAATGTCCATGTATTGCATAGATTAGAAATTAAATAAATTATCCAGCGAGAAGGGGCTTCATCTTTGCAATCTGTGAGGCCATTAGGGAGGAGAACTGAAAGTTCTCCATGTCGACTGAAAATATTGGAATTAAACGTATCTGAAACAATTATATTTCCCTCATGATAATTTGCAACCACTTAAATAATCAAGAGAAGCTTTTCCCTTTTGGCACCATCAAATTGTAATGTATTGTTAATTAATGACCAAGCACATAAAAAAATGAACAAAATAGATCTAACTCAGCTTCATGCTGGATGTGATAAAATTGCATCCATATGATAGTCACAGCCTCACAGATTCCCTACTATAGGCAGAGATTCATCACTTCAGCAATAAAAATACCAAAATTTTCTATTTTGTCATCCAACAGCTACAGCTTTCAATGAATTTTATTGGGGTTTTATGTAATAATCAGTCAAAAAGTAGCTCCTAATGAAGAGGAATGAAAAATGATGCACTGTTTTAAAAAAATCTATTACAAATAAAACCTTGAAAAGTGTAGTGTGCAGCCCACTTTACTCTGATACCCCCAACCAGAATCCAGTGCACTAATTACTTTCAGAAGGTAAATAATTAATTATTAGCATTTAATTATGTGTAATTTATTCTCTGTATAAATCCAGCTGTTCCATGAAGGAATATCAGTTTGTTAGAGAATATCAGTGAACAAACAGCCTCATAAAGACCAAGTAATGTACCAGACAGGTCAGGGATAATTATTTAGAAATTTAAAGCAGGGTTTGGTCATAAAACAATATCTGAAGCTTTGAACATCCTACTGTTTAATCAACCCTTTGAAAAGGTAGTATGGCACAACTGCAAGTCTCCTAAGACTTAGCTATCCACCTAAACTGACAGGCCAGGCAAGGAGAGTATTTATCAGAGGATCAGCTAAGAGGCCCATGCATCTGGAGTAGCTGCAGAGATCCACAGCTCAGAGGGAAGAAACAATTAGTTGTGTACTCCATAAATCTGGCATTCAAAGAGGAGTGACAAGAAGGAAGCCAATTTCAAAGAAAGCAATAAGAACTCCCACCTGCCACAAGCCATATAGGAGACACCGCTAAGATGTGAGCAAGGATGCTCTGCTCAGATAAGAGTTAAAAAAAATTAACTGTTTGGGCTACATACAAAACTTTACATCTGGTAAACAACTATCACTGCACATACAACTTGAAACATGGCAGTGGCAGCATCATGCTATGGAAAAGAGTTTCTTGTGCAGGTACGGGGAGTCTGATCAGAGTTGATGTGAAGCTGGATGGAACCAAACACAAAATAATTCTTAAGGAAAACCTGTTACAGGCTGCAAAAGACTTGAGACTGTGGTGAAATTTCACCTTCCAGCAGGATGTCTCGAAGAAGATACAGCCAGAACGGTGTCAATCTAAGTCTTTTCATGTGTTAGAACAGCCCAGTCAAAGTCCAGACCTACAGACACTTGAGAATTAATGGAAAGATGTGAAAACGGATGTCCACAAATGCATTCCATGCAATCTGACTAAGGTTGAGCTTTTCTGTAAAGAAAAGGGTGGCCCTGCTTAGATGTGCAAAACTGGAACAGATATACGCCAAAAAACCTGCAGCAATAACTGCAATAGTCTTGAATCCAGGGGTAGGGGTTGCACTTGCCAGATTTAGAAAAAAAAAGGGATAATCATTCTTCTTCTGCTTCACCATTATGTACTACTCTGTGTTGATCTATCAAAAAGATCCCAATAAAAATAAAGTTTCAAAAAAATGGGGAAAAAAAGTTAAAGGGATATGAATACTTTCACAAGTTCCTGTAAATAAATGCAATAAAAGCCTATCAGGTGTTGGTTCTATGAAAGGCTGCCAAACACTTGACTGTTACTGTCCTTTTAGAGTAATGATACATCACCTCATCAGCACGACTGTTTTGAATTTTGAGAAAATCTGTTTGGTTTTGTTTTTACTATAGAAAATCCAGACACATCTGCAAGCTCTGGAACAATGTTTTTGATTATTAGTCAGTCGGCTATTTTATGCATGAAAACATACACCAGAGTAGATCTACTTAAGCAAACAAGGAAAGCATCAGGCATAATAGTGGTAATTAGTACTGAAACTATTATTAATCTATTGAAGCTCGGGTTGTGTTCTGAAATGTTAACACCAAAAAATAAAAAATAAAAAAATAAAATCTCCCTTTCATCGGGCCCTCATTAACTCTGGCATTGTTAAATAGCTAAAGCTGTCTTTTATCAAGATATGCATTAGGATAATTGAACTGCCTCTCTGACCTCCTCAAAAGCTTCAGACAGACTTTTGATGCCCTGAACCAACTACAGTTAAGAGTTCATTTTGGAAGAACAATTAGTTTAAATCTCCTATGAGTTCTCCCCGCAGAGTCAGCGAGCATGGATTGGTTGTCACAGAGTCTGGGTTTGAAGTCCGAGGGGGACTAAACTTTGGCTTTCAGGAGGGGACTGAATCAAGCTCTCATTTGTAAAATGAGCTAATGAGGTTCTCAAGAAAGAGAATTTTAGAGCAGCTTTGTAGTAGATTTATGGCACAACTTGTAGCTGCCCCTCAACAGCCTGTAATGTCAAGGTAAAATGGATCTAACTTTAGGTGTGAATGTGTAAAAAGCAGAGAGAAAACTCAACATTGCTTTTAAAAAAAATGTCTGTAATTTGACAGCATCTGAATATTTACTGTGTAAAATAAGACACATGTATTGGTGCCGCTGTTAAATTAGTAGAAATCCTTAAAAATCCATCATTTATTGATGAAAAAAATGGAAAAAGTAGAAAAAAAATTATACCTTTAATATAGGTACATTTGTTCAATCGAAATGCAAAAATCCCCTATTGAAGAATATTGTTGCAAATTGTTGGTGGAATACTTCTTTGCACCATTGCTGTTAATACACAGCCTTTATGTTAATAGGGTGGCAGTTAGTCTTTTCACCAGGCTGAAGCATATAGAGAGGAATCTTTAACTATCGCTTTCTACCGCATTCTTTCTAGATTGTCCTGGGTCCATCCTTTCTTATGCTCTCTTCTCTTCGGCTCAGCCTGCACATTTTTCCTAGGAATTAGGTGTACAGTAGGATCTGATTTGGCCATATGTTTCAGTTCATTGTTCTGGTGAAAGACCTAATGACAAACCATTTTCAGTTTTCTGATACATTTTTTTTTTTTTTTTTTTTAAATTGTGCTTGCATTTGAAAGAGTTCATGATGCCATGCACGCTAACGATATTCTATTTACTTTTTGAAGGGAAACAGGCCTCAAGTAAATAACACTCTAACAGTGCCTTTCACTGCAGCGTATGAAATTTCATCACCAAATAATCAAGGCTGTCAGATATTTTTTTGACAAAGCTCAGCAGGGTGAGCACCAAAGATTACACGTCATATGTGTCACCTCTTTCACATTGACACAATTGCGACTGAAACTTGGGCAACATTAAAAAGGGAATGAAAAAACTATTCAAATGCTTTTTCTGCGCAGAAGAACCTCAGGATGCCGAATGCTTGAAACTAAAACTGAAAGCGATGGCTTGACCTACTGTCCGATTGATTCAGTTAATATATCACAACTCAAAGAGCACCAAAATGTCATTCCCTGATAGTCCGTTTACCTCTTCAACAATGAAAAATAATGAGAAAGTAATGTCATGGCAAAACTTACCTCCTCTACCACAGTTAAACATTGGGAATTCCACACTCTTGATCCCAACTCACATGCACAATATTAAAATTGGGAGGTATTTGGTGGTATAATAAAATATTATTTCTTGCGCAGCATTGTCTGTCCACATTCTGTTATTTTGAAAAATGTGTAATACTTGCGCTCTATATAGAAAAAGGAAAGTGCAACCTAGTAGCTAATTCTTCCCTTGTTAAAGGACATGTTCTCATTTCTTGCCCATTTTTTTAGACAGGCTAAGAGAAATGGGTCTTTGTTTTTTTTTTTATTAAATCTATACTCTACAGAAAAAGAAAGTGTAAAAATGATTCTTTAAAAAAAGAATTCCTTATAAAATTTGCAAAAAAAAGTACATATCACTCAAGCAATGAGTGGTTAGATGTGTCAATAAAATTAAGAATAGTGATTTTGTAAAATAAAATAAAATAAAATAAAAAGTGTACTTAAAGATTGGATTTTAATGAGTTTTTTAAATCAAATTTTCAGTGTGATGTTACTGCTATAAAACTTCCAGTTTACACAGACAATATAAAAAAAAACAAACAAAAAAAACCGAGCCAGTCAACCACTCAATAACCAGTCAATTACTTTCAGATAACTGGAATGATATTACATTACAGGTGAATTAAATCCAATAAAATTAGCACCAAAGATGCTGAAAAAAAGGCCCATTGAGTGTCTCACCGTGGAGGCAACATATCCCTCCTCCATCAGGATGTTCCTGGCGCAGTTGTTGATGTGCTTGAAGCGGTCAGGGCCTAATAAAATGCCTCCATACCACCGAGACACGACCACCATGACATTCCGCACGTCCAGAATCTGCAGTGAGACAAACACAGAAGCGAAATGACTGCAAATTTCCGATAAACAGACATGTCACCTTTCTCCGGCAGCTGAATATTTCACACCAGATGTGTCATAGTGGATACATTAAAATGAAATATTTCAGTCACAGTTCCCAGTCTAAAGCTGGGGGTCTGACAATCAAAACTGAAGGTGTTTTCTTAATTTCTTCGATGATAAAATGTTAAATATTGTCATGATTCTGAGTTCAACTTGAAGTTCTAGGAGAAATGTTTGTTTTAGAATAGTGGGTTTAAAACAAAAAGCTCACAGTTTTCATTGTATATTCTTTCTTTTGATTTATAGTCAATCTGATTTGCCGTTACCTTCAACAGCAGTTGACCCAGAACATTTTTTCTTTAACTGGTAGCAGGTTTTATACCACTGTAAGACAATGCTATCATCAGGGAACACTGCTGACAAAATTGTTTGCAACAATTCACCCTCTCAGTGACAGATAGGTAAATTTGTCAAAAAAGAAAAAAAAAAATCCTGCCTGGATTTGCCCTGGTACAAAGAGGAACATTTCGCTCTGCACTGCAACACAAACAAAAAGTGCAATCTGTGACTCAAGGGGGACCCATTCATTGGCTGAAAGCATGCCCACCTGAATCAGATCCATCTTTATTCATTGCTGAACACGACTATATTCACTTGGCACAAATCTAAAGGAGGAAACGGGTGGCAGAGCTCGAAAGAGAGCTATGAGATTGGAGAAAACAAGCCTAAGAAGAGAGCTCTTCTAGTAAATGCCTCAGTACCTCGAGAGTGCCACAAGTAGAACATTAACCAGCGTGTCATGAAAGATGGGCTAAGAGACCTGATATCATCAGGCTGTTACAGCAGAAAGGTCAGACACTGATACAGACGAGATAGTTCATGTTATTTCCTGGTTTTATATGTGCTAGTGTTAGAAAAAAAGCTACGGCGTGTAAAGAAATGATAAAAAGAAGTGTCAGCCACCGGCTTAGAAGTAGCTGATTTATAATGAATTAAGTCCCTTAGCACTAGTTATTGCTGTTTTATTTGCCGAAAAACCAGAAACTACCATATTTGGGCAAAAGCGCCAAGTTTTGCCATACTAAAACAATAACCACACAAAAGTGATCAGCATAAAATCAGCAAAAATAACATGTTTGTGTAACTGCATTATTTTGTGGAATCTCTATTTTCACTAACAATCAAAGTGCCTTTCAGCCTTTAACTTGATTTACACTAAAAGTGAGACTGTGTGGGCTGCTGCAGCTCCTTTCTGTATGATGTCACCAGCTCAGACATCTGAAACAGTAGTAATTAAACTTCAAGCCTGATATTCACTTTTTAAGTTTTGACTGCACACAATTAACTGGAACTATAAAGCATGTTGGAAAACTTTCAACAAGTCAGATCAAACAGCAAACATGCCAATGTTAGCCTTATATTTCAATAAACTGCTCAGTATGAAAACATTGTCAGCATAAACAAGAGTTTATTGAAAACTCTGGCTTAGAATTAGGTTCTTGAGCCATACTAAGCCTTTGTGATGTACTGGATTGGCCTGCAGTGGCCAATAGGAAATACTAATTAAATGTCTGTGATGTGTTAAATACAGACAATTATCTGAACATGCTTTTTTTAAATTGTGAAAAATGGCTTTTATTTTAAAAGCGGCTGCTGTGGTTAGTGTGCACACTGACAATAATGCACGAGACTGTTAGGAATGCAAAACTGGTTTCCAGTTGTTATGAATAAAAGCTCTGCATGCCAATAAGAAATACAGCCCAATGAACAAACATGATACTAAAAGGTCCCACAGTGTGTGGGAAGCAATATTATCACCCCCGAATTTCCTAACATTTTGCAGTCCTACTGTTAGGTATTATTTGCTGAAACGTGAAAGTGTAAACCGTTTGTGAAGAACATTGCACTGGGATTTCAGCTTCAGTTAATATTATCAGACTAAACAGTGAAATACAAGAACTTGCATAATTTTACATTTCTTTCACTATTGTTCTTCTAAAAGCTACAATAAGACAATATTAAGTTTCAGCTCATAATATGGTGATTTGTATTTTATTGTTCATTTGAAATACTTACTGTTACAAATGGCCAATAAAAAAAAAAAAAATCACATTCAGAGCTCATTTTTGAATATATATATATATATATATATATATATATATATATATATATATATATATATATATATATATATTTTTTTTTTTTTTTTTTTTTTTTTTTTTTTTTTACAAGAAATCAAATTCAGCCGATTAAACGGCCCTCCACAACAAAGTTACCCATGTGGCTCTTGGAGAAAATTAATTGCCCACCGCTAGCTGTGTGTGTCGACTCAGATTTGTCTTGAGACAGATTATAAAGCGATGCACGTTTTTGCCGAAACATTATACCAGCTTTCTCAAACTGCTTAATCTGTATTGAAGCAGCATAGTAAGACTAAGCTGGAGAAACTCCTGCTGGGACAAAATATCTGTCACTGAGAATAAAAACAGATCATAGGAAATGCAGCATCCATGAACTTATTAGAGTTAAGTACGTAAAAATCAACAAACTAATCTAATACTCATGAAAAACAGAATAGAAAAGTTCTTGATTTTTCAGGCATGTGCCAGACCTTGATGTTATTAACTTAAATGCTACACTGGGTTGGGATTTATTATCAGCAAATAATATGTTCTGAATAAAATGGAACAGTAACAAGAACACAAATCTTGATTTGGACTTCCCTAATACTGTATTATTCCTGCCGTTGTTAAGTGTTGTAATTTAAAAAGGGAGGGGATTTACTTTACTGGTGAGAAAGGTGCAGCATACCCCAGCTATAGCTCTGTACGATTTTATTTAATATACCACTTTGGAAACTTTAAACTTACCTGATTTTGTTCATTTGTAGGATGCAAATAGCAATAAGGAAAACAAGAAATATCATGCCATTAAATTTGTTTAGGAAGAAATACAATACAGCAATATTTTTCTAAAGAACCACAGATCAGTGGTAACACCAAGGAGGGGCAGCTGTCATGGGGACCGTGAAAGTAGCCACTCCTATAAATTTATTGTCACCCACCCAGCCCCCACCACAGCTAACTCGACCTGCACTAATATACACATTTAAGGCATGAGAGACTGAGCTTCTACATACAGCGAAGTTATGTATTTATTTAATTTTAATTGATTTCTATTTATGTCTGTTTATTTTTTGTTGTGTCACTTTGGGACTATCACAACAGCATAATAAAATTCCCAGAATTCTGATATGAATTATAGTTTTGGTGTCTCAACCCAGTATTAATCAATGGTCACCAGCAGGCCACCGCTTTAAGACTTTCTGGAGACAGATTTTAAAAATGTCCTAACTGGGTAAGAATTCGATGTGCAATATGTGATTTTTTTTTTTCTAAAAACAAAAGGGATATCTAATATGAAGTGTATGCAGTGAACTCCCTGCCAAATATCTGCGTTCCTCTAGAGTACCATCTCTGATCTAATTCCTTCATGTTGCTTGGTTTGCTCTCCCTGCCAACCTCTAATTTTTGCTCTTTAGCAGCAAAAATGCTCCACTGTGTTTATCATCTAATCGCTAACTCTACCTGGCATTTATTGAGTGTTTGGCAGAAGGCAGGGTACAGCTGGTTTTCAGAGCTTGTGTATGATAATGAGGCACATGAGAGCTGCGAACGTGAGATGAAATATTGCTTCAAAAACAGCCTGGAAGGAGATACAAAACTGCTCCCTAAAACTGCAGTTTGTGCATCTTTGATTTTTATTCCTGCATTTTCAACATTACATATGAGCTGTGGAGGAAAACAATAAGATGGGATTGTGCAAACAGAGTGACATCACTCTCAGTTTTTTTTTTAATCTTTTCTTGCAGTTTTCCAAAATCACCTCAGAGAATTAGATCTGATTTTTTTTTAAACATGTCTTAGTGTTTTAGAAGTGAACAGCTTGATTCATCTGAATTCAGTGCAGCAAATCACAGACTTTGCAACAAGAAGCCAATCCATTCATTCACAGGGAATTATATCTGTAACAGGGTCCTGCTGGCCCAGACGGCTGCCGTCACCTCCTGAATGAGTATGAACTTTAACGAGAGTCACGGACCTCATCTGGAAGAGCTCTGACACCACGCAGCACCGGCTGGTAATGAGTATGACAGAACCACTCCGAGTCACCGCTGAGCCTTCATTACGGCAAAACTTTTTGTTTTGTCACAAACCTCACACTGGCTTTCATTCAATATTACAGGGAAACAAAAAGTGTGAGGACAATTGGATGTTTTAGTGTGATGTGGGAGAGTGTGTGTGAATCACGGTGCCATCTGACAGCATAGCCCAGGGACAGGCGCCTGTTTGATATCAGAAATAAAGGGACTAATAACAGAGAAAAAACTGAAGTGAACAAAGTTCTTAGCCAAAGAAACTTTGGTTAATGCCTCTTCTTTGGTGTTTAAAATTGCATTCATTCAATTTCTATGGAAGGACGAGCACAAAGCCGAGGTGATAGTTTATTCGCAAAATCAGTCATAATTTGCAACAAAAACACTGAATATCCCATGCTAATAGGAAATACCAGATATTCAATGTTAAATATATTAGATATTATAAATACATGAGGGTTTGACTTTATTGGGCTTCATTTGACTTCTGAATAGAGGAGAAAATTAGTAGATAACATACACACATTTGCTATCCTCACACATTTCCTGAATCCATCTTGTCAAACATGCTCCTGTCATTTTTTTGTATATTGAAACATCCTTTGGACACAAGAAAAATGTAAATACAACAGTGTAACTAAATTCCTTCATTTTAAAATTAATTAAACCAGGCTATCAAAAACTACTTGTGGGATTCGTCAAATTTTAAAACTTAAGATATGCCCATTTTTTTTCTCCTCTCAAAGTTTTAGGTCCAATTTCAAAAACCTGGGACAGGGGCAACAATGTCAGACAAGGTGAGAAATGCCACACCTGGTGAAACATGTCAAAAATAATAAGATATTATGGGTACATTTCAAGGCATTGATGGGTAGAAAAGAATATGTCAGAAAGGCTGAATCTCTCAGAAGTGAGGACAAGGAAGGATTCTTTGCTCAGTCAACACTGCACAGGCAGGAAGAATTCCAATACATCAAGGGTAATATTTGATATATATATTTAAAAAAAAATATGCATTCATTATTCATAGTAGGAACTATAAACAACTGATTTTTATATATATATACACACACACATACATACATATATACACACATACATACATATATACATACATATATATATATATATAATGACAGCATGACAAAGTCATTTTCCACACTGATTAAGTCTGGAAAAACAGTGCACCTACTACAAACCTTGAACACTTGAATTTTTTACTGAAATATTCTTGTGACATTTTCACTCAGTGTTTATACAAAAATAAGGCATATTATGAAATATTGAATATTGTATTTATATATATATATATATATATATATATATATATATATATATATATATATATATATATATATATATATATATATATATATATATAAGAAATGGAATGAAACTGAATATATGGAATGAAAGTCAGACTGGCCTCGAAGAATTGTGGGTAATGTGGTTCAAAACATGCATACTTGTCTTGTAGGTGTGTATTCCATTCTTTTGAAACTTCATCGACAGTGGCCCAAGTACTCTTCCTATCCTAAGTACGCATCAAAACAAGTACTCTAAAAAAAACCCAAATATGTTCTTATTTCATCCATTTTATTGAGGATCCATCGTTCTGCAGACTTAGGCCAGTAACATATCCCACAATGCATTGCGCAACCGGTGGTAAACACAGAAGGCGAGGGCAGAAACTTAGCATTTTCATACTATCTGACTTTGTCACAAAAAGTTTAAAAATGTTTTAAGCATAAAAGTGTACCTTAGATTTTTATCTGACCAGTCAGTTCATCAACATTGAGCACACTTTGAAATATGCTCTGGAGTTTTGAGAGCAGCACTGCTTGGTTCTCAAACCGGCCTGCCAGCGAAGCTAAGCTAAACTAAACTAAGTTAAGATAAGCTAAGCTAAACTAAGCAGAGTTGGAATGGGATATCCCCTCTCACCCCTGCCTTATCTTGGACAGGCACTCTGTCATTTCCCACTACCTGTTACCTGTTTATGGTGGCAGAAAGTGAGATAAAACGCATTTTTAGGTATATGGTGAATAATTGCAACTACCAAATTATAAAATGTATGATTTTCTTCCTAAATCTTTTAATATGTTTACTGAATTTACATATTTCATAATTTGCGCCACATTATATATCTTCCCAACTTTTTTGGCTCAAAAAATATTAGAGAAATCATTTGCTTATTAACGGGATTCATTCATTGACAAGTACAAAATATTAAGCGAATGCCAGTACAGCTTTAGGAAGAACAGGACCACTGCATATGCAGTCATGGAGATGGTAGAAGAAATAACAGATGCAGTAGAAAATGAAAACATTTGCAGAAGGAATTCAATACTATGGATTATGGCATATTATTGAGAAAATTGGAGATATATGGGATAAGACAGATGGCGTACTCTTGGCTTAAAGGTTACCTGGAAAATAGACTGCAATGTGTTGAGATTAACAAAACGGTGTCAAAATGTAAAACGATTACATTGGGGTGCCCCAGGGGTCTGTGATAGGTCCAAAACTCTTTCTGCAAGTAAACGCAAAGCATTACATCACTCAAGGTGTACTTGCTGGGTTATAAAGTGGTGCAAAAGAAACTCTTTCACATCATGTGTTTTGATCAGGATCTGTCACTCTGATTGTTTACAGCAAAAACTGAACGATAAATTGAAGTAATTCCACAGCCCCTATTCTAAAGGACTCCAAGAAACTACAGGCACAACTTGGAGGTGTGCGTGCTTCAATTTTCCATGGGAAATGCAGTGCCTACTACATTCTATGTTCGAAGGCACAGATTTCAACAGAATGACACATTTTTATTTTCCACTGCCAAAATCATTAAAACAAACAAGGCTTCTTGGAGCATTGCCACCACTGTTTAGATGATTTTAGCATGAGGTCAGCATTGCCACTACTTTAACTTCTTCATCATGTGTACTAGCAATAAATCACAGACAAAATACCACTGCTGCTATCAGGCTCCCCTCGCTGGATCCAGGTATGTTGACTCCACTACAATAAATAAACATCAATTTGTGCATACTCAAAACAGTCAGGAAACAGTCAGACATCATGGGAATGCTTTGCATTGTTGCTGGACCCCAGAAAACATCTCCAGGAGCTTGTGGAGACCATACGACTTCTGGCTGATTTAAATTTCATGGTGTGGTCTTAGCCCAGTTTGAAAGGAGCCTACCGGTGGCTGATCATCTCATGGTAGTACAACCCATTTAAAAAACAAACACACTTTGCTTTAATTCCTGGGTTCTTTCTTTAATATATTCAAACTGCATGCTCCCTGCAGACTCTATCATAGCTATACTGCTTCACGACTTAAAATGAATCGATGTTTCACAATGCTCATGAGCAACACAATGAATTATTGTAAAATTCCCTTCAAAAGGTCAACATTCTTGTTGCATCTTTATGTTGGGGTGCACACAAGTGGGACTAAGCTGATGCTGCGAGAAATGGCATCACATGGAAAAGCCATCAAGTCAGCTCTGCACCGGGATGCATCAAGTCAAACACATTCATTTCCAGCCTCTAACACCTTTTCTTCTTTGACATTATGCCCACCCATCTTCCCATTAACTGTGATTAGCTTCTGTGTCTTTGCAGAGAAAAAAGATCCCCATAGCATGGTGCTGCCACCACCATGCTTCATCATGGGATGGTGTGTTCAGAATGATGTGCGATGTTGGTTTTCAACAACACAGTGTTTTGTACAAAAGTCAAAAAGTTCAATTTTGGTCTCACCTGTCAAGAGCACCTTATTCCACACATTTCCCATATGTCTTCTTATACGGGACTTCTTATGGCACTCTTACATAAAGGCCATTGTCTTACAACCCAAACCTGCTTTCGACTTCGCCACATCTTTCTCCCTGACCCACCTGCTGTGTTCCTTGGTCTTGATGTTGCTGGTTGTCAGTAATTTTGTCAAACAACCCTCGAGGCCCTCAGAGAACATCTAGAGTTATACTGAGATTAAATCACACACCTGTGGACTCTATTTCTGATTAGGGCATTTTTCAAGATAAATTGCACTGGATTTTATTTAGGGGTATCAGATTAAAGAGTGTGAATACAAATGCATGCCATGCTATTCAGGGAGGGGGTGTAATTAAGACTTTTAAGACCATGTTTCAGTTTGTATGGGAACTTTAAGAGCAGGTTACCTTCTCTTTCTCCTTTATAGTGATGAGCTACTTTTTGATGAACTGTCACATAAAACTACTAAAAATTACAAATATAAGTTTGAGGACGGAATCCAAAAAAGTTCTAGAGGTGTGAATACTTTTGCAAGGCGGTGTATGTCGGAACAAAGCACATGACATCCAATGCAAACGAGTCTGAGAAATAAATTTAAATGTAACCATTCAAACCCTTTTATGTATTTAGGACTATCATCATAATAAAAGTGTAGTTAACAATTCACTATATATTAGGCCTAGTGAGTGCCATTATCACTGAGTTAGCCTTGTAGTAGAGTAGCAATACACATACACATTAAGAAGTGGATTTGGGAGAGGTTTATATTAAAGTAATATGTAACTTTGACTATCATTTTGGTGTAAATTTAAGGGATTGCTTCTTTAAATGAGTGGGCTCATCTTTTTTTTTCTTTGACCTAAAAAACAGAATGTGCCAATTATCTTTAGTATTTAGGACACATCTGCATGTTTGCTTCTGAAGAGGCAACACAGACCTGAAACTGGAGCAACTAAATCTAATTCTGTCATTATTGCATTTATTATTCACACTGTACCTTTCCACTTGTGTTATGACAGAAATAAATGGCCCTAATGTACTCTGCTAGAATAAATTCATGTTGGAAATTTGATGTTGGAATTAGATGTCCTTTTTAAGATAGACAGATTCTCATACTGAAGTCGAATAAGGAAAAAAAATCATATTACTATGTTAAAATCCGTAACTATTATTGGCTGTTTAAGACCTCATATATACTTTATTCATTAGGTTTCTTGAGAGGCCTATAACACAAGAGAAATTAAACAACAACCAAGTGTTTAGCTTTATATTGCAGCAGCCTCTGGAGAGCTGCTTACTGATAACAATCCCTGAGTAAAGTCACAGCAGATGCCAAATTATGCAGGCTGTGAAAATTACCAGGGCAGTTCAGAACAGACACCAATTAAACATGCAAAAGCCACAAGAAGCCGAATGCGGACGGCAGATTTAACAATGGAAATGTGATGTCAATACTGAGCAAAAGCTTTGTGCCTTCTACGCTGAATAATTTGTCAATTCTTTTGGGAGCTTCACCCAAAGAACGCAGTGCTTAGTATGCAGCTGAAACAGATGTAGACTCAACAAAATGATAACCTGCAGTAAATGAAGCAATCTCCCCCCTGCGGCTGTCTCGCCGTCGTCCTCGCAGTCCTGCAGGAAGCTGTGCTTGTCCTCGCAGTAAATCCTACAACAGACAGAGATCCCAACAGCTTGGCATTAGGGGGCAGACGTTCTGGTCAGAGGGTGACGCTGTGACACCGGCAGCTTCTTCACAGGAGAAACTTTGTTAAGCAGTCTAAATGTCAATATCTCTTTCCCAGTGAGTAATGACCACCCAGTCAGTACCACGGCAGTTCGACGCTGACCTCATTAGGCCGTGTTACCACAAAAAAATAAAATTTTAAAAAGACTGCACGAACACATGCGTCAAGAGACACTGAAACACACTGTGCTCCCACAATTTGGCAGGATGTGTTAAGGGCCCTCATTTGCTCCGATGCTGTTTGACTTCTTAACACAGTGGCGCTCTCCTCAGAGGAGTAACTTATCTCATTTTCCTCTCCACTAATAAGACAAACTGTAACACTAACTCAAGGATGAAGGTCTAATTTAAATATTAAGCTCACCACAAATGTTCTGTACAGTACATTCTTTGGTTCAGAAGTTAATTTGGATCTCCTCATGTGAGGAGGCTCTATGGTTTCAGTATTGCCATGGGGGCACATGTCTGGATGCAAAAGCTACAGCAGCACAACAAAACTATCCTATGATTGATAACATCAGACAGACTGTACACAAACTATAATGAGCCCTGACGTGAGCTGACAGGTTTCTGCAATGAGTTGTGGCATTGTGGCACACAATCAAAAACCCTTTCTGCCAGTGGCTAGGGCAGCATTGTTACAGAATTACATTTATGAAGGATAAACATGCAAAGTGGAGTGAAAGAGTGTGTGGCCCTTTACAGATTAATTTTGGCGTTTGCTTTTTTGTTACAATAGCTTTCATAAGATTAAAAAAAAAAAAAAAAAAAAAAAAAAAAAAAAAAAAAAAAACAAAACTTCATGTAACAAATTTGTCAAGGGAATAATTCTATCCAAACCAGAGCTGGTTTAATTTTGTCACATTGAAGGGTTTTTGAGCATCAATGGCCTTTTTAAAGTTCAACTCCTTGAGATTTAAGTCCAGAAAATTTTTTTCCAAACCTTTCAGAGGTGGACTTGCTGGTTAGCTATGGATTTTTCTGCTGCTGTATACACCAGGTACCAAATACCCTTGAGTGGAGAATCACAAACTAATAGCAGGACATTTTCCCTCATTTTCTGCTGCAGACCAGAGCTCTTAACTCTATCAATTACAGCAAGTCTTCCAGGAACTAAATACACCAAACAGCACAGCACATACAGTGCTTTACATCTTAATATGTTCTTTCAAGACCTCCTGGATGATTTGTCAATCTATGGAGTCTTACTGCAGTTCACTGGCTTCCAAAACCCTTCAGCTTTTCTTGTTTAGGCAGATATATGGTGTTAACTCTGTTTGTTAACTAAAAATAATAATAATAAATTTCACAGGAGATAGGCAGTGGTTGCCCAATGTGCATTTTCCACCTCTTTCAGCAGCTCAGTCCAGAATTAAGTCCTGCCAGATGTTTTACATGACGTTTTACCTTTTGGCCTGCTTCGTGTTGTCAGGTTCAATTTAAGTGACATATTGATTTCACAGGTGTGCCAGTAATAAGGCTTTGGTGCTACCAGTAAAATTAAATTAAAGATGCTGTAATCAAAGGGGAATTTAAACACAGCTTGTATCTATTTCAAGATTTTAAAAGCAGGGAAATATGTTTTCACAAAGGGTCATGTTGGCTTAGAGCGCTTTTCTTTTAATAAATTAAATCATTCCATGAAACCTGTATTTTGTATTTACGCAGGTTTATTTTTGTCTTTGTCTGATATTAAAAATTATTTGATAATCTGAATTATTAATGTGAAAAAGCAAAGAGAAGCGATCTGTGAACAAACACAGTCACTTTTTACTGCACAGTTTGTTAAAGAGAATATCAGAAGAGTGAATCACAAAGCTGCTTGACACATTAGCTTTCCATCTATGTTGGTGTATCTAAAAATGGTTTTTATGTGGGTCCAATGTGAAGAAAACAGACTGTTGCTTATGGCGTGGCCCATTCTGTGCACATTGGGATGAAGGGTGCAAAATTTACAGCAAGCTGTAGTGTACGGATGTTATTTTTTGCTTTATTGCTTTGCCTGTTTTTTTTTTACCCTTGTATATCTGATGATCACTTTGTGAACCCTGGCCAACCAATCGGTTTCTCCTGGAAGTTTTAAGACCCAACTAAAATGGAGAGGTCCAATGTAGCTGCCTCAAGATTGTAGAATAATGTACCTCCACATTTCTGCAAAGTTCAGACCATAGATTTATCAAAAGTATGTTAAAAACATATTTATTTCCTTTATTTTTTGGTTTGAATAGAGTATAAGACACTAATTAATTTTCTGAGTTTTAATTTTATTAGATTTTCAACATTGTTTTATTTATTATTTATAGGATTATATTTTTGGGTAAATAGCGAAGCACCTTGGTGAACTTTTTTGTTTTCAAATGTGCTATATTGACTTTGACCATTTTAGCATGAAAGTTTAATCCTCTATTCACAAATCTTGAGTGCAACCAAGTGGACGAATAATTATAGGGTGAATTACTCTTATCCTGTTACATCACTCACCTTAAGCATTTAGAATGCTGAGGTAAGTGATTTTTCATCAGTGCAGACAGAGCATCTGCATAGCATAGCATGAGATAAAGGCATGTTATTGTTGGATAATTACTGCAAAATTTGTGTAGCATGTAGGTGGATTTTGTAACAATGGCACATGTGCAGCATACATGACAGAAATTCTCAGCATCAAGCATCATACACCTAAAGCCATGTATTTGTGTACACCACAAAAATACAAGGCAGTTATGTAATGGGGTATACAAGGTGTAAATCTAATTTGTACCTTAATGATTACAGAATTTACAGCCCATACATTTTATCTGCATCATACAAAATTGACAAATTGCCCTACAAAGTAACTTTTGTGCAAGCCAGTCAACATTATCAAGTAAAAAACATAAATCAATAAACTTTTGGGATATTTACTATTATTCTTCAGGTACAGCACAAATGGACCAACTGGAAAGTTTAAATGCTTTTTGCAGTCAAGCTCAAATGCATTCAATGTTCACTTATAAAATGTTACTTTTCACCATGTTTATATGGACACTACCAACCTGTAGGCATAAATATTATGAGTGGCACTGGCAATCTTCTTGTTTTCATAGAGTTTCTCCAGCACAATCTTAACCTGAAACACATGAGAAGAAAAACAGGGACCATTATAATGAGTGATAGCTGCTGGCATTTGGCTTTGTCCTCTATTAGCTCTTTGCTGGGTATATAAAGCATTGTTCTAAAGCCAGGGGTGTTTATGAAAATGAATTTTACCAGCAACACTTTGGGGTATGAATGACAACCTCTGTGTTCTGTTTGCCGCTGCTGACTAATGCAGATTAGTCAGCTAATCGACATGCTCCATTACATCAAAACATTCAATTGAAAGGCTAAATACATCTTTTAGGTAAAAGCTAGTAAAACAAAAACTGTTGGCGATTTTTTTAATACTGTCTAATGGTTACACAGCATCACATTATACATGAGCTTAAAAAAAGAAACACTGAGCAAGTGTTTAAAAGAGGTTTCAGGAAGAACCAAAACGATCAACTATAAATACATTAAGAGGGTAAAATAAAAAAAAAAAGACAAGCTCTGAATTGAAATGTTTCATTACTCTTCTTTCTTTTGCTAATCTGGATGATTTATTCATTCATATATTTTTATTCTAGACTCTTTGCTAAAGGTGCAGTGTGATCAGACTTCATCTACCAGTAATTCACCATGTTTTGTACCGTTTATTTGAACCTAAAATAAAATTAAGAGGAACATCTCCTTAAGCTCAGACTGGACTACTCCGAGGTATATTTAACCAGGACTTTTTTTTTAAAGAAAATGATTAACAAAAAAGGCTGAAGTATCCATGGAGTGAAACATGAAAACTCAAAGACAGAACAACGTGAGAATGGCCAAGGATTGTCACCAAATGTCATCATTAAGTTTTTTCAGTGCAGAACAAAAAGGAGACCATAAAGTACAGAATGCTGGGAAGAAAGTTTTCAGAGAGTGTGGACTTCCTCGACAGCAGGGAGCTGATGTGGAAAATATTCCTGATATACCTCAGGGTAAAAAGGTTCCCTCGTATTTTAGCTATAGGGCATAGACCATTATTGAGCTTCCATAAAGTGGTTGTATGTCACTGCTTCTAAAAACATGTATCTAGTAAGAATCCAAAAATAAACCAAAAAGGACATTTTTAAAAATGCTTTTTAAAATTTTTTTTTAGAAAAAGCCATTTCCATTTGGACGACAGAAAAATACAGCAAAAATCCCTTTGCACGCTGTCTGTAATGGATGTGGACATGGTGTCAGAGTTTGAGATGCCTTTAGCAGCCTTGACCGTAAAAAACAAATATACTGCAGTTCCAACTGTGATGGTGACAGATGCTAGGATGTTTGGAAATACAAAATACAGCAAATTCTAGAGTTTGAAACATTTCATGCAAATGAGAATCTTGCTGGTTGGGTGCAGTTGAGCAAATATTACTTGCAATATAATTCACAGGTGGGACCAAGTTTTTCAAGTGACAAAGAAGTCCCAAGTAGAGTCCTAAACCTTTCATTTTGAGTACGTCATGAATGAATAATTCATAGACTTTATGCACCCTAGTATACTCTTTTTGTAAACATGAGAAAATTAGTGATGTTGCTTTTTATGGTAAATATCAACCAAAACAATTAAACAGCCTGTAAACTGAGAAAATAATGAGGAAACTGATCCATAATAAAATAGAAGTAAACTTTTTTATAAATAAAAAATATCTCCATGTTCATCAACTGCAATGGTACAAACCTGCTTTTACAATATTACATGAGTAACATCAGATCATTAAAATAACAAATAAAATATTTATTCAACTGTGTGACAATGAACTTTGTGACCAAGAGGATTTAATTGGACAGCATTATGGTTCTACTATCTGCCAAAGGCACAGAGACTTTCAGGGCACGCATAGTAATAAAGCAAACCATCTGATCTAAAAGTCAATCTACAATATTCTTTGAGTTTACATCTGAGAATCTTTCTGGGCTCCATGATTAAATTGGTGAACAAAAAAAAAAAAAAAAAAAAACCTCACATAACTGCGAAGATAACATTACAGTAGTCATACGCTAGTCTTTTGATAACCTTCAATTCATCATTATTTCTTTGAGTTTGAATGTCAAAAGGAGATTAGATGTTTTTGCCTCTCTACAGTAGTGTACAGCCCACACGCTGATGCATTTTACACAATGCCCAAACATTTGTGGCAGCTCTGACATCCCGTACATTCTATCGGACACAGCTTTACTGTCTCTAAGCTTGCAATCAATGATCGGCCCTGAGGAATGTGTTTTTCCTCATGTCCAAATGGAAATCACTTATTCTTTTAAAAAAATAAGGCAACAAAGTCTGTCTGCATTTAAAATGTTACTAAAAGTGCCAATATGCTGCTGTAGCCTACACTTTGTTTGGGTGATGATCATTATGATTTTGATGCATTGATATTGCTTGATGATTTTGATGTACACTTGATTGATGTTTTTACGATGTAAAGCACTTTGAACCGCCTTCCTAGTCAAGTCCAACGTCTTTTGTGATCTTATCAACTCGGCTCTAAAATCATTCAATTTGTGACTCGATTCTAAGCCCCATGGCTGTAGTACACACCGCTAATTTAATTATTACTTACCTCACTGTCACCAATCAGAGGATTTAAGCTAGACCAGCACTAACAGCTAAACTATTTTGTAGAACCCATAAGCACCAATTCTAATGGCGATACTGATAGCAATCTTGGGGAATCTGTCTGCAGGGATACTAAGATAAACAATGGCATTTGTGTAGTTAAACCGTCTCCCTGTACAAAAAATATAAGTTAATCAGAGGGGTGGGATCAAACACTGATTTAGTGAGACATCTGTGCAATCTGTGAAAACAAAACTGCTTCTTTTATAGGGTCCATTAATTTATTTTTATTATATTTATTTATTTGACAGGAACAAGTATTTACATTTAAGATGTTATATACTTATAGCCAGTGCTAATTTGCAATGCTCAACCCCATCTATGCAATGATAACAGCTGGCAATCAAGCGGGTTCGACTGCCAGCTGTGGTGAAGCACCGTTACTGTCCCTTTGGTGAAGCAACTTTAGTTTGACTGGAAGTCAAAATCTGTCTATTTAATTGAGAGTAAGCTGCACCAAAGGGGAATCAGAAAAAAAAAGAATAAAGTTTTGATATAATATGAAATCTTCAGAAAAATAATTTACAAATCAAATAAAACTATATGTGAAATTTTAGCAGTTGTTGAATGTTTATCTCTATGATGCATCAAAATTACTTAATTATAAAGAGAAATAAACAGACATGCAATAGTTAAGTACATAGGTACAAACTGGTTTGCTGAAATGGAAGAAGGAAATTCAGGGTACAAATTAGCTAAAGGGTGAATTGAGTCAGAGCTGTGAGCACCATGCTCGTCTGAATGTGGCATATCATTACATTTCTTTTGCAGTACATGTTTTTTTTACAGAAATAATAACATAACCATAATATTTTTCAATAAATACCTTTGGCTATTTTATTTGTTCCTTTTGCAACCAAGACAGACTTTACTCAAGTGTGTTTAAAACAAATACAGGCTCCTAAAATCCTTCAGTGTGTACAAATTTTATTCCAGCAGTATCATTGGCTGGAAGAAAACTTTCATTTCCACCAGTGACTGAAACAGAGCCCCATTGGCTCTGTTCACTGTTCACAGTATTTAAACACCTTACTGCTTTAATTAAAGAAGGTGTGATTTTTCTTCATAATTACTTTAGAAGTTGTAGTTCTTAGCAATTCAAGAACATTACATAAAAGTATGTAGCCTGTCCAGGTCTCCATCATTTCGGTTCATGGTGTCCCTGTAGGACAGCTGCATCTGGTAATATTTTTGACCAATTAGCACTTTGCAGCAGGTGGAAGCTTTTAAGATGAGCCAAAGAGTAAGATTAATATGCAAAAAGTGGGAAAACAGATCTTTTTACTTCAGTCTGCTGTATAAATCAGAAGATAATCACACATTTAGGGAATCCCCACCAATAACAAGCTCATCAGTTCCTTCTGAATCTAATATTCCATTCTGGTTAGCTTGTGGCCTCTAAGGCTAAACAAGGGGGTTTTATCTGACAAAAACATTTTTTGGGTTTTTTTTTTTTGTTTTTTTTTTTTTTTTTGGAAATTACAAGTTTTTTTGTTATTGAATGTCATAAACATTACAGTGCATTCATTGTACCTGTCTTGGAGTGACAACAGGTGCCAAATGGGGCTGGAAGGTACTGCGTCGGTCTGTGATGGGGGTTCCATGTTTTATTGGTGGTATCTCTTCATCTACAAGTGGGCAGTGTCACAAATAATTATTCAGAACTTTAGAAGAAATGGAGCAGTCACTGATTTTTGTGAGTAATACCGTTTGCCTGATCCATGAAGAGGTGTGTTTTTTCTGTGTTTTCCCTGAGAACGTTGAAATCAGGTACATATTCATCATCTTCCACTTCTTCCTCAGCAGTTATGTTCACTTTTTCTTGCTGAATGACTGAAGTGGGTTAAAAAAAAAAAAAAAGTGGTGTTTTAATATTAGCGTAGAAGGGGGGAAAAAAAATCACATTTTAATTAGAGTGATTGGCAATTATGAGCATTGAGATTACTAAACATCTTCTAACAATTAAATGTAATTCAAACCAAAGGTTTCCATCTGAAGTGAACTGACGCCACAGAAGCAAAAATGTGTAGAAACCTATTCCAGGATCATTTATGCAAAATGTCGTGTCTTCTAAAAGTATTCATACTGCTCCAACTTTTAAGTAGTTTGTCACATTACAGGTGCAGACTGTTTTTTGTTGAGGTTTTGTGTGATATACCAACACAAAGTAGACCATAAGAGAGGTGGACGGAGATACATGGTTTTCAAAGTTTAATACAATTAAAATTTGAGAATATTTGGCATGTTTTTAAACACTGCCACCCCTTATTCTGATATCCCTAAATAAAATCCAATGAAAAAAATTGCCCAAAGACATCACCTAACTAGTAAACAAAGACCACCTGAGTGTAACACATTCTCAGTATAAACACAGCTGTTCTATGAAGGCCTCAGAGGTGTGTTAGAGAACATTAATTAACCCAGACAAGGAGAGTAATAATCAGGGAAGCCTACAGTAAGTCTGGAGGAGCTGCCGAGATCCACAGCTCAGGTGGGAGAATCTGTTGCTACAAGCACTGTTAGTTATGCACTCCACAAATCTGCCCTTTATGGGAAAGTCTAGGTTAGTATATCCCAAAAGCCAAGGAGGGGACACAGCAAACATGTTGAAAAAGGTCTTCTAATCAGATAAGGTCAAAACTGAACCCTTTGCCCAGCATCCGAAATGTTATTTGTGGTGGAACACAGCACCATCACAATGAAAGACAGTCGTGGTGGTATAAAGGCGTGTTGATGTTGTTCTTCAGCAGATATGGGAAAGCTGGTTAGAATTAAATGGAAGATGGATGGAGGTAAACACAGGGCAATCCAAGAAGAAACCGCATTAAAGGTTGAAAAAGACTGCAGTGGAGCATGTAGAGACTGACACACTTAAAGCGAAAGACGATTCTGTACAGCACTGACTAAGTAAGGCTAAATATATATGCATGCCACACTTTTTAGATTTTTTTAGCAACATACCAGCGTACTTTGTGTAGTTTTATCCCATAAATTCCCAATAAAATAGTTTGTGGTTTCAATGTGATAACATGCTGCAAGGGTGAAGTAGTATGAATACTTTTGCTACTGGCCTAGTACAGTTCAGATCTAACACCACAACTATGAAGAGAAAAGTGAAGCGAATATGAACTATCCATATGATTTCTCCAAAGACTTAACTGCTGACACCTAATGTTACATTGATCATGAACATTGTCTCCATGGAGTTTGCACAAAGAAAGTTCTAGACATTGGAGAATAAGTTTATTTTTTAATAAACTTATTTTTTATTCTCAACAAATCTCATGATAATATGAAATCTGACAGTTAATTAGCAGACCTCCCAATTGCTTCCCAACTTATTTGAAGCTTCTGGCCGCAGATCTGCTTCTCATTACTGAAGGTGTAAATCCCATCCTGCAATTGAGTAATGTTACTGTAAAAAATTGAACTGGGAACTAACTAACTAATTTAAGGTGTGGTTTAATACACATTTACAGTGGAATGTAAATGTGTGATTCGCCAACATACTATTGACACATTTTTGGAAGATAATTAAGGGCATTGAAGAAAGATGCAAATGCAACATTATCATAAAAAGCATGTACCTTTCAGAAAAAGAAATCTCTCCCGCTGACAAAACAAAGGTCAGAAAAACAAGGCTGCACCTGGCTTTACATGCATAATAGTATGCATTAAACTATGACTATTATAACTTGAAAATAAAGAAAATACAGACATATGCATTAATGACATTCATCAGTCCTTTTAGGTAAACGCTGCTAAAGCTTACATGGCCACAAGAAAAACAGGAAATGACAAATGTGCAAATCTCCAGATCTTTCATGTTTACTTTCATAATGAAAAGCTCAGTATTTCTTACAGTTTAATCAACACAAGTTCACACACACACACACACACACACACAGTGCTCAAAAGAAACACACACATTGGCAAAATCCATTAAAAGTAAGTGGGTTTTATGTTTAGTTGAACAAATATTTGTTTTTTTTTAATGCTTTTTCTGCTTCAGTGTGGTCTCATTCATCCAAACTACATCATCATAGCCTTTATATTTCTCCTCACTTTTAATGTGCCCTGTCATCTCTTCTGCTTTTTTTTTCATTTCCTTTATTTTGCTGTCAAATGTGCAGCTTCAGCCTTATCACAGCTCCTTCCTCTCTCTCTCCTACCATGTGCCTGTCATTTGAATGAATAAACCAACGGTCCCACTCCTGGGCTGAAGGACTGTGACCAGTTACACTTATTACCACATGAATCACTGAGAGATGACTTTTGACACATCACAACGGGGAGGCGGGTTAATATTTTTTTCTGGCTTGTTGCTAAAAAAAGTATAATCTTCTGTCGGAGCATGGTGTCCGATAAGTGAGACAGAGGAGAAGAGACTGACACCCCCAAACACACCTCATTTACTGGGACACTGGGTAAAGCTGGGCTTGAGGTACCTTTTAGTCTTGTTCTGTATTAGAAAAGGCTCTACTCAGGCAACCGGATGCATTACAAAGATATGGATCTTAATTCAGTGAAGTCACTCAAAGCGTAGAGTATTTTTAAAGGGCTTTGTGTTCATCTTATCACACCTTTAGATCCTCACCGGAAAGATACACTGGTAAAGAAGGAGCAGAATGCAGAAGGGAGATGAATCTAGATGAGGTTTCACCAGCAAGTGGTGATGTGATTTGATTTGATCGAAAGTAATTATTTAACATCTAATGAACTTTAATGTGCTTTAATGTGGCCTTTATTTGGATAAACAGAGAAAACAGATATTTACGTGCCCTGTATAAAAATACACTGTCTGACTCAGCCTAAACCTTCACTGAAGGTTGAAATCACTTATTTTAGTAAAATAATGAGACAGAGATCTTATTTTGATATTTTCTTCAAACTGAGTAATTTACATACACTAAGATTACTTTATGGGACTGAAAAGATTATTATGCTATTAAACAATTTTGGAGAGCCAAAATGATGATGTTATGGCCTTGTTAGTTTCTGACAGGGTCATTAACAATGTGGACCTTATCCAGCAGGTTGTTGCACTGGATTTTATTTAGGGGTGTCAGAGTAAAGGATATTTATAGACTAAAAAAAGAGAAAAAAAAGAAAAAAAAAGCAAAATCTTATACTTTACTTAGTTAAGAATAAGGTTAAGAATACTATATGTTGGTCTATCACATTAATTCCCAATAAAATACATTGAAGTTTGTGGTTATAATGTGACGACAAAATGTGAAAAGGTTCTAAATACTGAATCTGTTCACCCTTAGTTCCAGTGCAGTAGCCATGTTTTCCACCTGAAGGAGTGGCTGCTCAGCAAACAGTCAACTGATACTAATGGATGCCACCAAAAGGAGCACGCTCAGAGTGGCATAAAGCAAGCTCTGCCATGCAGGTGGACATCAAGCCATTCTGAGTCATTATAAAGCGCTTACCGACCTGTGGCTTATAGCATGAAACTCATTTCTCACACCTCACCTGATCCTGAGCTGTGGGATTTCTCCACGAGAAAGTCTCTGATTCTTTCCACCCACAGGTAGAGGATGCTCTCCCCCGCATGCTCCCTGTTGAAAATTAAATGGTCGCATGTGAGGGTGGAAGCTCTAAATCACACACAGACAAGCTGTACAGAGATGATGCCCTGTGAAAAGAATAATGAAAGCTTTTGTTGTGACTAATATCGCTGCACAGCATCTCCTTGTGAAGTCAGAAATTATGAGAAGCACTCACACGTAGATGTCTTCCAGGCTGTTTGCCAATTTGGCCCTCTCGGAGCCTCGCAACCACGCTGCACTACAAAAGCCGAGAACAAACACCGGGTTACTGAGTGGGAGGCGGACTGGGTTTTTGAGTGGGACGTTGTTCTTTCAAATCAGCAGACTCCCCCATATTAAATCTAAAAGGCAAATAGACTTACTTGATCTGATAGATGGGTGGGGCTGCACTTGGATAATCAGGTGGAAGGATTATCTGATCAGTGAGAAAAAGTGGTTTTAGAACAAACTGTAAGATGAGACACTTAAGATTTATATGCAGGACTCCCCCCCCTTTTTGCACCTGCAAGCATGCTGTCAGTTTCTGCTCCTTGGAGTCGCTGGATATTTTGATGCAAAATATTCTGGACGCTTCGTCTATCACACACCACTCGTCTCCATAGATAGAAGACAAAGCCTCAACCTCTTCGATCTGAAAGAGAAAAATCCAATTAGAAAGCAAAAACAACTATTCTAAAAGTCTTTAATCTCTGGTTAATCCACAAAGTGATTGCAGAATTTCAACAAGTGCAGGCTTTTAAATTCCCACAGTACAGGTGATGGTGCATCATCACTGTGTAGATCTATGGGTTGGTTATCTGGGAAAAAAAACAAAAAACAAACAATGATTCAGCAGAAATGTTTGAAGAAGTCAACTGATGCTTTTTCAACCCCACTCATCCAGAACAGCAGCAAAAACACTCGCATAACGCCTAATATGCAACTAGTTAGAACAAAACCAAGAATCAGACCAAGCTCTTAAAGCAAGAGACACTAAAACAACTGATTTCTGGCAAAATGACTAATAAGAAGTGCTGTCCATTTCCTCACAACGCAGAACTGCCCAGAATCATAAGAGAAACAGGATGACTCTCAGATGGTCCAGACCCCTACATATTGTCCTTTTGGAAATCCACTGTGCCATTTTGTTCCTTTCTATTTCCAATTCATACTTGTAAACAAACGTTTAGGGATGAGACGATTATTTGGATTAATCAGTTGCTGAAATAATCATCAACTCATTTATGAATAGATTATTCATTAACTGGAGTCTACAGATTCAAAGAAGGCCAACTGCTGAAAAAACAACATACTCAGAGCAGAAATTAAACCAAAACTGTACAAAAAAACTACATACATTCTGCATTAAAAAAAAACCTTTGACTATAAATGTGTTCTACCCAAAACTCCTCAAGTGCCATAGTTTTAGCTTCACCCGGTTCAAAATCTGGAAAAAAAAAAAAAAAAAAAAAATCTCATATTAAGCACCATTTGCTATCCAGCTATTAATCAGTTAATTGAAAAATAAACAGATTCATCCTACACTATGTTAATGTTAAGTCAAGCAGAAATGGCTGAGCAACATGTTGATGTTAGAAGTATTTTTTTTTTTTTTTTTTTTTTTTTTTTTTTAGCTCCAGATGCATCCTTTGCTACAAAAGATCAAGTGTACACTAAAGGAATGCAATGTTACTGCATTTCAGGAAATAAAATGTTTATTTTCTTATTTAAAAAAGGAACTGAATTATTTGTTTAGTTGCATTAACGTACCTCTGATATTGCATAAGAAAGGCTTAAATTAAAAATCAGCAGAATGTGCCAATTATATTATCCGACAGATCGTCAGAGTAATTGAGAGCTTAATCAGTAACTAAAATAGTTTAGTTGCAGCCAGCCCTACAAACATTTCATGCACACATTCTTAAACCGTGACAAACCAGTTGATAGGGATCAGTAGTAAAGTTTTGTGAAGATATTATTGACAATAGTTCTCTTCGAGACGGTAGTGAGCGAGTGGTGGAAGCTTACAGCTATTGAGACATTTGTTGCATCAGTCTACCTCATCAACTGAATCTGCAGATCAGCAGATCGCGAGTCCACTCGCATAACATTTAGACAACCACAAAACCAGGACAGCACATGAAAGTCAATCATCTGTAATGCTGCTGCACAACTGTCAGTCTGACAAAAAAAAAAAAATATCAAAAGCTTTACCCCTTTCCTGGTGGAATCACAGCGGACGGACAACTTGCAGCTTATCTTGTGGATGCATACAACCTGCAGGTTCAACCAAGGTAAATCCACATAGCAACACTGACGTTGTTCAGGTGAACAAAACATCACCAAAGTTTACAATGATCTCTTGCAAATTTCTAGGCTGTTGGTATCCTTTAACATAACAGAAATTCTTTGATAAGAGTTGTTTTAAATTGCTAAAGTCAGCTAAAACACACAATGTACTTCTATCCAGCTGTTAACATCCAATACTGAAGATGTATTTACTTTTCAGCAAGCTCACAGTGATATGACATCTTTCTACCACAAGTAAAGGAACTTTTACAGATAATAACTTCACAGATTCTTGCTTCAAAAAAAATCCAAAAAGACTCTTTAAGTTTCTTGCATGAATTATGGAGATAAATGATTGTAAAAATGCCAAAACCGCACATGTAATTTAATTGATGAGAACATTATTACCTGAAAACATGGTATTACACTCCAATCTAATTTATTTTGCTACTGATTGCTGTTTGGGGCCCACTGACTCTTATAAAATAGAATAAATTATGACCCCTTATCAAACCAAAATATCGCTGAGTGTCTTCCTGCAGGTACATTTTATTAAAAAACAGGGGTCTCTCTCATATCATGTCATGCAATTTTTAGCTGCATTTCTCCTGCAACATCAATCTTTTTCCACTATGAAAAGACAGCAGGAACAAGTAAGTAAGTGAAAGAAATAACCTAATTTCCACAATATATTTACAGATTTATTCTTTTAAATTTGTTTATCCAAGGTGGTGTTTGTTTAACAAATATTACCAACTGAGCAGGCCCTGTTATTACAAATATATGACCTCATGTTGCATTTTAAAACAAAAGTAAATGTTTTAATATTTTAAGAAAATCTAAATCTTTTTTTTCTAAGAATTCAAATGTTGGCTACTAGGCTTACATGTGTACAACAAAAGAACAAAATTAAATGTACACATTTATCCGGAACCTGGTAAGATTATGACTGGTTGAGCGTTAAGACGGGTGAGATCAATCTAGTACATCATTACTGCAAGAACACAGACTGAATACATACAGATACATACACACACATCTATATATATATATATATATATATATATATATATATATATATATATATATATATATATATATATATATATATATATATATATATATATACAGCAGCTGGGTAGCTCAATGGGTAAGTCACCCGACCTTCACCCGGGAGACCGGGGTTCGAATCCAGGCCGGGTCGCTTGGTTGAGATATCCAGTGTGGGTCCTTAGGCAAGATCCTTCGCGCTACTGCCTACCTCATGATGAGTGATAAAGGAATACACGCCATGCCGGCTCAGACGTCGCCCGGCCAAACAAGGTCTGCGTCAGGTGCTGGGGAACCAGGGCACCTTCACGAAAAATGGGTTACTGGAACAAGACGGAATTGGGCGAGAGGTGAAAACTTGGATCTGTTGGAATGCTACTACTCAAGTAACCCTAGTCAGAGGGGTTACATGCAAAGAATGCGGGAGGAATGGTTACGTCGACATCCCCATTCAACACTAACTGCCAAACAACTAGTAGCTCAGTGTTCCAACATCCGCAAACGGCAAATGCTGTCACAACTTGAGATAGACGAGGTACAACACAAATGCTACGGCAAGGGGGAGCCAGGACGCCAGGTCAGAGGGGAGTTAGCTTCAACTCCCCACCCGAAGATTGGGTATGCAGCCCCAATAACGAACGAACCATCACAGCTGAACGAGGCAGCAACTGACCTGAGAGGTAGGATCGTGGCCCGAATGAACACCAGGCAATCCCGATGCCAATTACAACGGCTGAGTGAAGTACCATCAGAAAGTCTCATTGAAGATGTGAATGCAGCATTGAGAACGATCCCTACCAACACCATAACGGAAACCAATGAGCTGGTGTACAACTCAGCATCAGTGATCCTTGAGATGCTCGGCTATAGGAGCAACCATGAGATTCAATACCCACCATGGAAAAGACGGTTAGAGGCTAAAATCAAGGTAACAAGGAGGGAAGTGAGCCAATTGTCAGAGCTCCAAAGAGGTGCAATCAAAAGACCGGTACCCAAGCGGTACAGCCAGATGCCCATACCTGAAGCGCTCGAAACTGCCAAACAAAGGCTCCAAGCCTTGGCCAGTCGCCTAAAGAGGTACACGAGAGAAAATGAAGCCAGGAGGATTAACCGGCTCTTCTCCACCCAACCAGCTAAAGTGTACTCTCAATGGCAGGGTAATAACAACAGAGCAGACCCACCAAGGCTGGAGACCCAACAGTACTGGAAAGGCATATGGGAAAGGGAGGCGACCCACAACAGCAATGCACAGTGGCTAATCTCTCTACGAGATGACCACAGCAACCTCCCTGAGCAAGCCCCAGTAACTATCACAGTGGCAGATGTCCAAGAAAGAGTCTCAGGTATGAAAAACTGGACAGCACCAGGTCCTGACATGATCCATGCCTACTGGCTAAAGAAACTCACTGCCCTCCATGAGCGACTGGCAGCTCAAATGAACCAGCTGCTACAAAGTGGGACTCACCCTGAATGGTTAACTGAAGGGCGCACAATCCTGATCCAGAAGGATCCCTCAAAGGGTTCGGTCCCATCCAACTATCGGCCAATAACCTGTCTCTCTACAACATGGAAGCTCATGTCAGGCATCATAGCAGCTAAGATAAGTGGGCACATGGATAAATACATGAGTACAGCACAGAAGGGCATCGGCATAAATACCAGAGGAGCCAAACACCAACTCCTGGTAGACCAAACAGTCGCCCGAGACTGCAAAACCCGACACACCAACCTGTGCACGGCTTGGATTGATTACAAGAAAGCCTATGACTCAATGCCACACACTTGGATCATTGAATGCTTAGAGATGTACAACATCAACAGGACTCTAAGAGCCTTCATTGCAGCCTCGATGGGGATGTGGAAAACCACCCTTGAAGCCAACTACAAGCCAATTGCACAAGTGTCCATCAAATGTGGCATATATCAAGGAGATGCTCTGTCCCCACTGCTGTTCTGCATAGGTCTGAACCCCCTCAGCCAAGTCATCAACAAGACTGGCTACGGATACCGACTCAAGAACGGAGCCACCATCAGTCACCTCCTCTACATGGATGACATCAAGCTGTACGCTAAGAGCAAACGAGACATCGACTCACTGATCCACACCACCAGGATCTACAGCACTGACATTGGGATGTCATTCGGACTAGAGAAGTGTGGTCGGATGGTTACACAGAGAGGGAAGGTCATCCACACAGAAGGGGTCTCACTCCCAGAGGGAACAATAGCAGACATTGAGGACAGTTACAAGTACCTGGGAATACCACAAGCAAATGGCAGCCTCGATGAGGTCACAAGGAAAGGAGCCACGGTCAAATACCTCCAACGAGTAAGGCAAGTCCTGAGAAGCCAGCTCAATGGCAAGAACAAGATCCGTGCGATAAACAGCTATGCCTTGCCAGTAATCAGATACCCTGCAGGAATAATAAGCTGGCCAAAGGAAGAGATAAAGACCATGGATGTTAAAACTCGGAAACTACTAACCATGCATGGAGGGTTCCACCCTAAATCCAGCATCCTGAGACTATACGCGAGCCGTAAGGATGGAGGCAGAGGACTAGCGAGTGTGAGAGCCACTGTCCAGGATGAAACATCCAAGATCCATAAATACATCAAGGTCAAAGCCTCAACCGATGATGTGCTCAGCGAATGTCTCAAACAATGGGGACCAGAGGATGAGGTGCTGGAGGAACCATCATGGGAGGATAAGCCCCTACATGGGATGTACCACCGACAAATAACTGAAGTGGCTGATATCAGGAAATCCTACCAATGGCTGGAAAAAGCTGGACTCAAGGACAGCACAGAGGCACTCATCCTGGCTGCACAGGAACAGGCCCTAAACACCAGAGCAATAGAGGCTCAGATCTACCACACCAGACAAGATCCAAGGTGTAGATTGTGCAAGGAGGCCCCTGAGACAGTCCAACACATAACAGCAGGGTGCAAGATGCTGGCAGGGAAAGCGTACATGGAACGTCATAACCAAGTGGCGGGCATAGTGTACAGAAACATCTGTGCAGGATATGGACTGGAAGCCCCGAGATCTAAGTGGGGCACACCCCCAAAGGTGGTGGAGAATGACCGAGCTAAGATCCTGTGGGACTTCCAGATCCAGACAGACAAAATGGTAATGGCGAACCAACCGGACATCGTGGTGGTGGATAAACAACAGAGGAAAGCCGTTGTGGTGGATGTAGCAATACCAAGCGATTGCAACATCAGGAAAAAGGAACACGAGAAACTGGAGAAATACCAGGGCCTCAGAGAGGAACTGGAGAAGGCCTGGAAGGTGAAGACCACAGTGGTGCCTGTGGTCATCGGGGCCCTCGGGGCAGTCACCCCCAAGCTGGAGCAGTGGCTAAAACAGATCCCAGGAACAACATCAGACATCTCAGTCCAGAAATGCGCAGTTCTCGGCACAGCCAAGATACTACGCAGAACCCTCAAGCTCCCAGGCCTCTGGTAGAGGACCCGAGCTCAGAGGTTGAGAAAGACCACCCGTGGAGGGTGAGAAGGGAATTTTTTATTTTTTTTTATACATGTGAAAGAGGAATTTAATGAAAAGCATGTTAAGGTGGAAGAAAAACAGCAGGCAAAATACAAACACATGTGCTCAAAGGAACTAATCAGACACCTTATGTGATGTCACCAGAAGTATCTGGAAGTTGTTTTTTTTTTGTTTTTTTGTTTTTTTTTTTTTTTTTTTTGGGGGGGGGGGCTTTAAATGTTCCTGGCATGATATCAAACCAAAGTTGCAATAAGTCCCTCTGCCTCTTTGTGCTCTGCATCCTATCAATACGATTCTCTCTTTTTAACTTCCATACTCCTGCTTGTTTCTGAGCAAAGGTTGAATTTCATGAACACTCAAAAAAAAAAAAAAAAAAAAAAAAAAAAAAAAATATATATATATATATATATATATATATATATATATATATATATATATATATATATATATATATATATATATATCTCATCAGCTGGTTGCTACAACACTTCTGTAAAACACTGTTTTCTTCACTTTGTCTGAGAGGAGGATATCAAAGCAGGACATAATCTTACTTGACTCTGCAGGTCTTCTTCATTCTCTGGATTTATAATATCCGCCATGAATTCATCTTATTAAAGATGCTGGGAAAACTGATCATTTAATGGTAAGGCACAACATAACACGAAGAATCCCCACTCTGAATGAGACTTACTGTCCAAGAAGAACTGCTTCCAGGGTAAGGTAGCTTCACATGGTGCTTGCGTTCTGACTTCCGGTTTCTACTGTCACCTTATGGGCGCAAAGAAAGCAATAAAACAATACACAACATACTAAGAATTTCTATTTAATTGTGTCACCCAAAAAAAATATTTATATTTCTCATTTTTAAATGATTTATTCAGGGTTTTTTTTTTTTTATTTTGAAAAAGCTCTGCCAGCTAACTTCCGCTGAGCGCAGATCAGCTGATCTCAGTGTAAACAGTCAGCAGTGACAGAGGTATGTGCGTAAAGGGAGAGTCACTGTGATACATATTTCTCCGCGTGCTCTGTCAGAGCAGGCCGAAGACAATAAATGAGAAGTTAGTGTCCGTCAGTGAGTGAAAGCGGGATGTGTCGGAGGTCCTTCGCCGCGCATTGCGCGCTGAAGTAGGGCAGCAGGAAGCGCACCGGAGGGGCTTTAAACATCACATGCGGCTCCACGGTGGGCCCCTGTTAGGGAAAGCAGCTGGATCTTAACTCGCGGGACATGGAAGCTGTAAGTCTGTAAGACTTTTTCTGTTCATTTAATTTAATATATTTACAGTCATTTAATCACAAATGCCTCTTTAAATCAAATTATAACTAAAAACTACCTCTGCTGGGTAAGCTGTAGTACATTTAAATAGATTTTTATGTCCTAAAAATTCCTCTTGAAAGTAAATTGGCCGAAGTTTTAGTACCTAAATGCCCCGTTTTTTCTTTTATTTATTATTGAATAAATACAGTAGGTACTGTATAGTCATAATAGGGCTTCCATTGCTTTAAATACTGTGCAGCAGATTATTCCACTCAACCCAAAGACTGGGCGCCTCTTAAAAGGTTCGCAATAACAATTTCATTTGAGCTAATCCGGTTTTATAGTGGATTCTATTCTTATTTGTCCAGTTCATATAGCACCAGGTGATAGGCCTAATACATGTCACCTTGAGGCGTTTTACAAGAAAATTTTTACGTTTTTCTTGTAAAATTTACGTGTAATTCACATCCAGTTTAGAAACACAGTACAAAAAAATCAACCCAATAATGCAGTCATATGACCAGATTCAAATTCAGCTATGTACTTGTGATCCGAGTTGTAATGCAATGTAGTTAAATCCAGTTTAAAATGACAATTGATAAAACGTTCTTAATCTGAGGAAACTCAGCCAGTCATTGACTTTGCAGCAATCCCTCCATCTTCCTTCTTAGCAAGAATGTTGTGAAGGTAACCAGGAACAAGTCAGTTTTAAAGGGAAAAAAACTTTGTCAGAACCAGGAATTGAGAGAAACCACACAATTTTCCTGAGCCAGGTGTACTTTTTAGTGACAAAATAAAAACTTGTCCAGGAAAGAGACGAGGTTAAACCAGAAACACCAGACCAAGTGTGTCTTCTGTATTGGTGGTTAAGAAATAGTTAATACAGAACAAATTTCTGCTTCACACAACGTTGATTTTATTTTATAAGTTTTACTTTACTTTCAATCACAAATTCTGATTCCTTGAGAAATATAAAAGGGTAAATTGCCTGTACTTGTATAGCACTTTATCAAGTTCAGAGGATCCTAAAGTGTTTCACACTACATTCAGTCTTTCACCCATTCACACACTGATGGTGGCAAGCTACTATTGGAGCCACAGCTGCCCTTAAAAGTGGTTCTCAAACTTTGAAGCTGCCAACTTACAAAATAAAAGTGGACATTTGGTTACACTGAGTTAAGTTTACTGTCGTTAAATAAAATACTGTGTAATGACATCACAAACAGTATCAGCAGCCAGTATATTGTTTTTATCTATTGGAAAGCTGTTGTCACAATGTTCCCTATCTTATGCTGTGATGTGTTTCTAAATATAAGGAAATAAATTAGATTTTGTAGAAAATAAAGTCCTGTTATGTTTTTAACTTAGGTGTGTCACTTCTGATGTGCTCCTGGCTTTAATAGAGTGTGTGGAAGGCATTCAAAGTGCTCAGCTGCATCAGGAAGGGATACATTGCTTTTGTCTTGAAGTCGCTGGCTTGCCTTATTTCTTATTCATATGTAAGAATTCACTTATTGCCTGTAAATAAAATTTTAGTGCATAAGAATTGCGCACTAAAGAAGAGTCCCAAATGGACAGGGAATTATTTGCCAGATTTATCAGAAATTAGCTATCACCATCAGTTTCTCTGTACCGCATTGTGCTGGCTGAGCTTAGTGATTCTTCGTCAGCACAGGCAGCATGAATATGCTTCACCATTATAATTTCTTATTTATTTTGTCAAAAAATATCTCAAGACCTCACGCTTGTTCATTCACAACTCCATATTTGAGAACCAGTGGCTCAGAAGAGAATAAGTAAACGCTTGTGTAATTTTCAACTGGCATAGTTTTTCAAAATGCTATTGAGTAAGAGTAAGGAGGAACATTAACCTTAAATCCCACGAAAACCTTGAGACAATGTGCTTTCTTTATTACTTTACCCAGGCACATTTAGGTTAGTAGAAAAATAGCTTTTGTGCCTTTTGATTTATTCATAGGTCTACCGTTTTGAGATAAAACAAAACTACATTTTGCACATTATTTTGAGAGCTCAAATATCTGACTTGCTTCCTTTGCACAGCCAAACACTAAGAACACAAAATATTGTAGCATATTAGCAACCATTTAAGTATGTTTTTTATTAGTTTATTAATAAAACGTTGTATTCATTAGCAAATTTGAAATTTAGGTGAAAAAACTGTTGAAAAATAAACTCTGGAGGACAAATAAAATATTGCTATTAAGTCAACTGAATAAATAAAAATACCTTTTTTATAGTGTTCCCATTCAGTTTTCCAGTTTTGTAAATGCATTAATAGCAAGGGATTTTTCAGGTGTTTTCATTACATTGATTCATTCTAAAGATAGACAGACAAACGTCTCTAGTCACCTGCTTTTCAGTCCCAGCTAAACCTGTTTTCTGAGCCGCATGAAATGAAATGAAGCTGCAACAAAAAAAAAAAAAAAAAAGTGAAGCTGCAGCATCTTAATAGTCTTTTGTTGACTGTGCGATTTATTGATCCCTCCACAAAGCCACATGACATACCATAACATTGCCTTGTGAGAACCTTCCATTTTTCTTTTGTCTTTCAACAGCAATGATTTGATTCCAGCTATAGGGAGTCATGTGCATGTTTTTAGTCTGGATATGGAGGAAAGGAAAGATCTGCCACTTTCCTGTGAGGCTGGGTTAGAGAAGGTCTCCTTTAAAAAAAAAAAAAAAAAAAAAAAAAAAAAAAAAAAAAAAAATCCACGTTCACTTCTCCTTGCTTTCTCAATTTCCGAGAAAACAAAAGCCCTTATGACTTGTCACATGATTCCATGCTGACTGACTGGCTGAGTAATGTAAACAATAAGAGAGGCTGGGCAGCAATTTCAAATGCCCAGTCTGATTATTTTAAAGCATAATTTTCAGTTTATTTCTGTGAAAATGCATCGCAGTTTATGCCTTATAATGTTGCTTGAACATCTGCAGGGGTACTTATGTTTCTACTACGGATGCAAAAATCAATCGACCAAATCTGAGCAAATCAAATACCGTAAAACTCCAATTTCTTTCATATTCATTAAATGTATCAAAACTAATAACTACCACCATTTTAGTCAATAAATATGTCGACCAATGACTACTTCTTTAAAGCACTTTGATGCCCTTTTGTTTTTAGTTTAGTAAAAATTTGATCAAAGCAATGGGCATATGCCTTGATGCACAAATAGGGATATTGTTCTAGAGCCTGCAGCACAATTTTTCTCTTTTTATGCTTCAGAAAAAGTACCAGAATAAGTTAAACATCTCAATTAATTGGTCAGACCTAAAAGAAAACAGTATTTGGCGGCAGACTTTGCGCACTCAGTGAGCATGTTTGAACACAAAACATGACAACCTTATTCCCGTTGGGTTGGCGTGTTTTGACATTACTTAACCTGTGTAGTAACTGTATCCGCTGTGAATTACCAATGTATTTCAAAGTCTACTAAGAGCATTTTCCTAGCAGCTAAAGCCTTGCCAAAATTTGGTCATGTAATAGGACTTTAATCCTCAAACACAACAGCTGAATTAGATCGGTGGCAATGTAATGCAGTCACCTTGTCTTAGAATAAAGCCAGTCTGGCTGAAATGCTGGGGCTGCATTTTTAAAGAGCTGAGCAGAAACATAATCCAGCAAACTTTAGTGAGGTAAAGCTACTTTTTTTAAAAAGAGTGATTAAAATCTACCCAAAAAGGTGTGAGAGACTGATAAGTTTGCACAGAAACTGTCGAATCATGGGGTTGGACAGTTTTTCAGACACCACTTCTCTTTTATCGTTATTAAATAACAATATATGTTCTGTTGTTGTCAGAGTCAGACAATCTTTTAATATTTACCACTCAATGCTATTTTTATGTAACTACATCTAATTCACACTTTGCATTCTTTGTGTTTTTCTTGCAGGGTTCTATGGAGGAGCTGGAGCCAGAGGAGCAGCTCCTGCAATACGCCCGGAATGGAGATTTGCCTGGGGTTCAGGGACTCCTCAGGTCCAATACTGGGGTTGAGAAGCAGATCAATATCAACTGTAAAGGTGTGTGACTAACACATGGGTGTAGTTTCAGTAACAGTGTGCTGTTGTACTCAGTTCAAGTATGTCCTGTTCTGTTTTTTGTTTTTTCAGGTCAAAGCAAGTCTAACTTAGGATGGACGCCTCTTCACTTGGCCTGTTACTTTGGTCATAGAGATGTAGTGGAGGAACTCCTCAAGGTGGCATTTCTTTTTATTTCAAAGGTGAAATGTTAAACGACTGCACAGACAGCACATATTTTAACTCATATCCTCCAGGCAGGAGCAAATGTTAACCTGCCCAACAACATTGGAGACACAGCGCTGCACAAAGCTTCATTCACAGGGAGAAAGGTGTGTTCGTGTGCAAAGATATTCACCTCTAGATTTTGAAATTAAATACTCTCTGCATCTCTTTGTTGATTGTAAGATGTTTTTGCATGCATTCATTCATTCATTTCTGTCAAACCAATCAATCAATCCATCACATATTGATCAGGAGGTTGTCATGCTGCTGCTGCACTATGATGCATGTGCTACTGTGATCAATGGGACTGCTCAAATTCCCAAAGATGTCACTCAAAATGCAGAGATCAGAAGCATGTTGGAAGGTGAGAGATACATCTTGTCATCTAAGAGTTACCATGGAGATGTGTTTTCAATCAATTTCTCACGCTGGCTTGTTTATCGTCCATTCATACAAAGTATTTATGCTGCTTATATCCTACATTTTCTCCCATTGTGCTGCGGATGCCAGCTGCTGAAAGAACAGAAGAGAGGAAACTGGAGGAGAAACTTCTGGAAGCTGCAAGAGAAGGAGATCTATCGACATTAAATCAGCTGGTTGGTGCCAGATTTTCCTAGTATCCTCCTAGACATACAGAGATGTTGGTTGAGTCCTACATCCTTTGAGCAATTTTAAAGTTACATTAAAGATACTGCACTGTTAGAGAAGCAGGTGAAAACTGAATGCATCCGATTACTGTTCTGAAAATAACACAAATAAGTCACTTTTTTAACACAATTCAGTATTTTATTTTTTAAAAGAAAATGTTCTGTAGTTTTTATCTGAAAAAACATCTCTGGTTATTTTTATAATTTGGGGAGTAGAGTTATTTCATATTATATCTGATGGAATAGTGAAATAATGCTTCTAGAGCAAAACTACATTAACATAGCAAGCTGTTGGGCACACCCTCTTCATCACAACCGGATCCAGCAGGGATGGAAAAAAGGCTGATTTTGTGTCTGGTGGACTCTTTCTGTCTTGATCTGCCCATATAAGTTGGGTCATTATCTAGCTGAAAGGCCCAAATGACCTATTTTCTGTTTTCTGATGTAGACACACAGATTTTTATCTAAAACGTTCTGGAATTTCAAAGAATTCAAGATGCCCATGTACTTTAAGAAGATCATCAGGGACAATCTTAGAGTAGAGACTAATCTTAATCTCATGAGCAATCTTAAAGCTGCAGTATGTAACTTTCATAAAAAATATTGTTCAATATATTTGTAGAAACTGTCACTAGGTCGTGACAGAATGGTATGAGACAGATAATGGGTGAAAAAACTCCTCTGCCTTCTCCCAGTGCTGCCAGTGCTATCGAGAAACAATTAATCAGAGCCAGGAGGCGGGTCTTAACGCTGTCAGTCACCGTCTGTGTTGCGCTGCTCCCCCCCCACTGCCCTGCAGCTGGCTAAGACTGTTATGAATACTCAGGCTAGCTAGCATGGCCGCCGATGACGGCGGATAAACTGTTTTCCTGTCACGGTAAGTTGTTTCTCCACCATCAGCACATTTAGCAGTGAGTAAATGAAGTTGACTGACAGCGCTAAGACCTTCCTCCTGGCTCTGATTGGTTGGTTTTGGTCAGAATGATTCAGGAGCTGTGCATTTCTTCAGAGGGCAATAGTAGCTCAGGAAGGAGGTGGAGGAGATCAATCTTATTACAGATTATACGTCTCATAACATACTCTCACGACATGGTGACAGTTTTGACAAATATGTAAAAAACATTTTGTTTATATAAAAGTTACATACTGCAGCTTTAATCTCATGTGAATAAACAGTCCCAGTTAAAGTGCCAGTAGAGTTTAGCAAACTAAGCATGTTTGCTTTTCTGTTTGTTGGACAGAAAAGGATTTTTCCAGGATTGCCTACTAAAACAACTTCCAATCATGTAGATGCTGTCTAATATTTGCTATGCAAACTTAACCTGACCCAGATGCCACTTTTTTCCAACAAACATTGGAAGTTTTTTTCCTACCTCCACTACCAACTTTGGATCATCATCAGACTCCTTCGCTATTATTCTGATTGTAGAAATGGGCAAGCTAAGATGAGAATCTGTTTTTTGTCACTTATGAAGGTCAACCCACATTTTCCTTACCTGGTAGTATGTTCTCTTGTCTTTCACTTGTTGAAGAGTGGGCAAATGAAATGCCTCTGTGTCACACCATATTCGTACCCCAGGGAAACAGGAAATTATCTCATTATTTGTTTGCTTTTGAGTTTTTCTCCTCCACTGAAAAAACGTACTCAAATTTAAGAGTGAATCTGTCTGAATTATTTAGTGTAAATATATTTTCAGGTTTTTACACATCTGTGCTGGAGTGCCAGGGATTATACAGGCTGTTGTAGCACAGCCAGTTTGAAATATCTCACACACTTCCATGTATCACTTTTCACAAGTTCAGACAAGTTGACAACACTCTTTTAAACACAATAGTTCACCAAAAAACATTTTAAGGCAAAAGCTTCTCAAAAGCAGAAATCTGCTTTTGGAGTTTGTGCCAAAGGGTCTGCAGGCGCATGAGGAATGAAAAGCAGCAGAAAGACGCACAGCAGTTCTGAGTCAGTGTATGAGAAATGAAAGAGTTTGTTCCTGTCTTGTGTGTTTTGCTGCAGCTCAGCAGGAAGAAGCCTCCAGATATCAACTGCGCAGATCTGCTGGGTAACACTCCGCTGCACTGTGCTGCCTATCGAGGCCAGAGGCTGTGTGCCCTAAAGCTGCTCAGGAGCGGCGCCAACCCCAGTGCAAAGAACAAAAACGGTGAAGTGCAATAGCCAGGGCTGGCAGCAATGAAAGACTGATGATTTTTCTCTTATTTTTCAGCTAGAAAAAACCATGAAAGCATTAAAACCAGCAATAAACCAAACCTTTTATGTGCCTTTCATGAAATATTACTACTTTGAAAAGACTCGGAGTAAAGAACTGCCTGCTTTTATGTTCGAGCTTCGACGCTATCTTGTTTGAACTATTGAAAATATTTCACGAGGTATTTTGTGACAGTTGTACCAGCTTCTGTCTTTGTTTTACATCCAGAGAAAAATAGCAACCAGCTTGGCATGCAGTTAGCATTTCTGCAAGTTTCAAGTCTTCATTTTCTTTTCCAAAATTGAGTCTGTTTTTGTCTCTCAAAAATAATAATCAGCAAAACAACAAATATAAGAGCTGAGATTTTACAAGGTGCCCAAGTGTCTGATAATACCTTGACATTTCCCACTGCTGATTTAACCACCGTTCAGTCTGACGATATTTTCCTCCCACTCTCTACAAGAGAGAAGGAGATTCTGTTGTGATAAAACTCTTCAATTCCCTAACTCACAGGGCAGACGGTGTTTGACCTGGCCAGTGATGCAGCAATGAAGCAGTGTCTTGAAGGCAACGTTCATCGAGTGAGTGCTCAGCGGATGGTCAGCTTCCTAATGTTTCAGTTGATTTGCTCTGAGATGTGTTTTCTACACCTTTTATGTTTCTCATCTGCAGGGTTTGACCCATCAAGTCAAAAAGTACGAAGGACTCCTCTGGAAGGTAAAGTCTGGGAATTATTTGTTGTTGTTTTTTTCTGGGTTAGAGAAGCCACTCCTCTTATAGGTTACTCGCTGTCTGTTGGCACATTGCTGAACCAGAGAGCTTATGTGTAAACACTGTTATGTATTTCCTCATTTGTCTTTTTAAGACTATAGTTCCAACTGATAACATGCAGCTTTAAAAATAAAGCATGAAAAAAGTAAAATATCTTTTTTTTTTCATGTGAGCCTATGCTTGACTCCCTGTTTGCTGAATGAGAGGTCTTACACACTGAAAAATGGCTATAGATACTATAATGTCCTGTTTCACTAAAATGTAAAAGCTAAGAACTGAAAACAAAAATATAAACTTTGGAAAACAACTGTAGAAACATCTGAAGAAAAGGTCTGGAAGCATAAAAGAGGACAACAATGCCTTATCCTACTGCTGCACGTCAGTACAGTGGGTAGCATTGTGGCCTCACATCCAGAAGGTTCAAATTCTGGCCAGATCCTTCTTGTTTGTAGTTTTCATGTTCTCTCTGTTCATGCATCGGTTTGGGTGTTCTGGTTTCTTCACACCGTCTGTAAAGATGCATGCTTGCTTAATTGGCCAATTTAAATTACTGTGTTTGCATGCATAGTCATCAGTCCCATGTGTCTCTGTGATGGACTGGTGACCTGTCCAGAGTCTAACCTGTTTACTCTTATATGAAGGCACCAGCTTCCTGCACGGTATACAGCTATGTGAAAAACCTCAAACATCCTGACCGTATGCATGCTTTTCATTGGACATATGGATGCTTAATGTCCGTTTTATTCATACTGAAAAAAGTAACCAAACAATTAAAACTGGGGGGAAAAAAAACTTTTACAATTTTCTAGGTGTTTTGTTTTCAAATATTACACATCACCTTCCTGTTTTAATGTCATACATTTAATTTGTTGTACTGCTGACTTTAGAATTGATAGTGAACAACATGCTGAGGTCCAAAGAGGCTGGTTGGGGTCTTCAGAAAGAAGACTGCAGCAGCTTTTTAGTCTGTTAAGATATTTAAAGAGGCCTCAAAATAACTTGAAATCAGCTGTTCTGCTGTTCAAAAGATATTGTACAAGTGGAGGAAATTCAAAGCAACTCCCAACATGCCCCGGTCTCGCTGCCCAAGCAAGTTTTCCCTGATGACAGACCACAAGCAGACAAAAAGAAGACTCCAAACCCCAAAAATGTTATCACAAGACCTCCAGCTGATTCTTGCTACTGAAAATCCAGAACTGAGGACATGCTTGACATGAACTAAGTACAGTATTCCAGGAAAAGGACCTCATTACCAACAAAGAGGAGGAAGTGTCATGGCTTTGGGATTTTTTGTTTCTGTAGAACCTGTAGGAACAACTTGAGGTTACTTGTGTCCTTCTCAATAATGGTGCCACACTAAACAAAAATAGCTTAGCATCTCCAGCAATAAATAATTTAACTGTTCTTAGCTGCTGTTTACGTACAGTTCCTGTTTTGTTAAACTCCTATGTCCTTCAGCCACTCCAGAACCTCCACTTCCAGCGCTAAAGATAGTATTTATTGTAACTCTTAACAGCAGCAATATGAGGTAAGAGAAAAAAAAGCCACTCCTTATCTCTAAATTTCATTTCAGTGAACAACAGAACCCACAAATTACAGCAATTCATATTGATAAAGTGCAACAGTGCAATTTTTCAGACCAAATCCATTCAGGCTTTTTTTATTTTCATTTTTTATCAACTGCTGCTTTATTGTATTTGGACCTGTTCGCACACCTGCAGACTTCTGATCAGTTCATTTAATACTCAGAGTTCTGTGTTGTCAGGTGAAGCTGGAGATATTTGTGAAACTAGAATAGTATCAGATAAAAAAGGTGCTTTGATTTATGGTCCTGCTATTTTTCAGGCCATATAGCATGTGCCTTAACATTAGTCAAGCTAAAGTAAGCACACCCAACAGAATCTGACGGGTTGAGCCATGATACACTCTGTCGGTTTCAGACATCCATGTCTCTCTGGGCTTGACTTGACTCGAGGGATAAAGTTCTAAAGATGGGAGTGAAAAGGTTATTTTGCAGGTGTTGGTGACAGGTGAGCAACCACCCTCTCCTCTGCAGTGATTGTGTGTGGTGGAAAAGGATCTCCGAGTTACATGTGCAGTGCATGATGAAAGCAGCAGCCGTAATATGGTTAGAATGAGGACAAATTGCTACCCAACCCTGCTCTGTTCGTAGCGGCTCCAAGCAAACAATCAAATTGCATAAAATACTTTTTGAGCTGTCGAATTCTGCTTTGAAAGTCATCTTTTTATCTCTGTTCGTCTTCTCTCTGTTTCCAGTGTTGGTCAGAAGTTTACATACACACACATCATGGGTATAAATGTCAGAATAATTTGGGGACTTTTATGATGCACTTGAACTTAATTGAAGTGCACAAATTTGAATTTATTATTTATGCTCTTAAATCAGGGTCCAGATTATACATATTGGTTTAAATATATTTACTCATTTTCACTTTAATAGCCAATAACGAGGTTGGCGCATACTTATTGTAATCGTTTGATTTTGTGGCACAGACCCCGTCCATACGTGCTTGATAGGGTTGAGGGTGGAAATATTCCAGGAGCTGAATGCTAACTTCATTTTTCATCCAAAAACTAATCTGATGTGATTGAGATCATCATCCTGCTGAAACATCCCAAACACCAAAATAATAATAATAGCAGTGTATGTATATATGTAAGTTCGCATGTATAATATTGACCCTGTAAGAAAATTTCCAACAAATTCAAATTTGTAGTCTTTAAAATTCACCTTCATTTTGATCCTATAATCAGTTCTCCCTGGAAAAAGAATGATTTAAATGCATCAATAAAAGGCCAAAATTAATATATTGATGCCAAATTATGAGAATATCCAAGCTTCTGACTACTGTACCTACGTGTATCCACTGTGGTAAATTATGTTAAACGTTACATTATTAGCAGCTGTTGTCTTCATGGTTTTCTACAAAAAAAAGCAAAGCAAAACAAAACCCAAAACATAGGCTGGAGGCCCGATCTGATAACTTTTGAAATGCAATAAATAAACCCTGTAGAGCTGCAGCTGTCAGGTGAGCCTTCAACCAGCAACACTGTGCGGAGACATGTACTCATAAAATCCAGAAATTAATTAAATATAGCATCTTAATAGATCCTGCTAACAAGATAAAAGCCAAAAATTAACAGACGACATCCAACCCATGTTGTTTCACTGGATGACATGCCTTCATTACTGTCAACACAGGCCTGTTGTTTTCTTTCAATCATTTCCATATATGCATACCAGATGTCTGGTGTTCAGCTAAAAATAAGCCCAGTTGTAATTACCTCTTAGATGTTCATGCCAGGGTGATTTAGCATTCAGAAACCACTGATTTCTGTTACTGTAGTATTAGGGAACCCTCTGAGATGACTTTGTTCTCATTACTATCTGAGTTAATTAGTCAGGAAAGCAAAGTGTTTCCCAAGTGCTTGAACATGTTTTTTAATAACTACTAATAAGACAAAACAATGCTCTGTTCTCATTTTCCAACCCACAGAGCTCCAGGTTTTTTGGCTGGCGCTCCTACTGGGTCATTCTGCAGGATGGGGTTATATCCTGGTACTCAAAACAGTAAGTTCAATTCTAACCTTGGCTGTGTGCTCTGAATCACACATTCAGAGAGTGAAAATCTCAGCATCTGATTTGAGAGAGTAATGAAAAAAAAAACAACTTCCTTCAGATAAATGTGTGGAAATCTTACCGTTCTGGCTTTTCAAAAAAATATATTTTCCATTGAGATTTCTGAGACTTCACTTCTTTCCCTGTCAAACATAGGTCTGATGCAGCCGCAAATGTCAGAAGGCAAGGCTGCAAGTCTCTCACAAACGCTCACTGCTTGGTAACCCAGCTTTAAAATATTTGGCCTTCATTTTTGACCTTTTGTTCAATCTGCATTTACACAACATTGGCTCAAGCAAATATTTATGCTTCTGTCCTCTCCAGATACGAGCCAAAGATAACTGCTTTTTTACCCTCAAGTGCTTTGATGACAGTGTGCATCACTTCAAAGTTTGCCCGAAAAGTGAACCAGAGGCAGTCAGAAAAGTAAGTTTATATGTCCTCTGCTTTATGTCATCGGGAATAGAAAAATATCATTAATCACAGATGGAAAGAAAGGTAAATTATACAATGTATATAAAGGTCCCTGTGAAGTGTTGAAACTTTTTATCAGAGAATCTCTTCCAGGAATCACATCAATGTTCTCTTCAAAGTGAAGCAATCGTTTTCCGCTGTTGGCCCACTTCTTCATCCGTTCATAGACTGTACATGAAAGCTTTTGTAGCCTTGATGTTTGACAAATTATCATATACTTTAAAAAGATTCTTTTTAATGATCATCATGAATCTTATTTTACTTGCTGTACAAGGCCATTATTATGATCAAAACTCGTACCCAGGAAAATACTTGATCTTACCAGAAGAACTTTTCTCGTAGTCTCACTCTGGCAGTTATTGTCACAAAATAAAATATGCTTCAGGATAGGTAGATGGATCAATGCATGCACCATCTGTAAATGGGGGCTAGATCAATGCATGGGTGGACGGAGCTATGCATACAAGGAAAAATCAACAAACAATAAGCTACTTTCAAGAGGAGGAAACTAAATTATTTAGGGTAATTTCCCAAAACAATTCCCTGACAATTTGAGGCCTTGAAGATATATAAAAGATAATTTGCTGTTTTCTTGGCCCCTGGCAGCAAACCATCTGCTGCCTATACAGTTGGAGCTTTTCCTCACCACTCTCTGGAACCAATAGTTTTTCTCATCATCTTCATCTGGCTCCTTGGTTTTTATTTGTAGCAATTATTGAACTTTCTAACATTTTGTTGTCATAAGACCACAAACTGCAACGTTTCTATTGAGACTTTATGTGACAGACCAACACAAAGTACAACATAATTGTGAAGTAAAACAAAAAAGGTTTTAAAATTTTATTCATATAAACAAAAGAAAAGTTTGAGAAGTCATTGTTAAAAGAAATAAATGAATACATGCAAGCAAGCCAAGTTTATTTGTATATCAAGGTGCTGATGAAAACATGTAAATCACTTTTGCACACACTGTCCTTACCATTAGGCATGGTGGTGACAGCATAATGGTGTGGGAATGCTTTTCTTCAGTAGGAACAAGAAAGCTGGTCAGAGTTTATAAAAAGATGGATGGAGCAAAATACAAGATGATCCTCTTAGAAGCAAAAAATATTTGACAATGGGTTGTGGTCACATTCCAGTAGGACAACATGCACCCAAAGCTACAATGGAGTGGTTTGAATAAAAGCCTATTAAGTAGTAGAATGGCCTAGTCAAAGTCTGGTGTATAAATATTGATTGAGGGAGCTAAACACAAATACAGGGCACATAGAAATTTTCATTTATCAATAGTTTTTAAAACCATGTACCATTTCCTTCCATTTCACAACTATGCCTTCTATCATATGATATCCCAATAAAATATATTGAAGTTTGTGTTGCTATAGCACAATAAAATGTGAAAGGTCACAGGGGAATGATTGTTCTGTGGGATTGTTCTTACTCAGTCAACCTGTGATGTAAAATTTAAGAATTGTTTTAACTTACCTTGACCCGAATTAGAGCCCAGAGCACAATAACCACGACAAAAGAGTTTGAGATTTTTGCCATAATCAATTAGTCATAAATTTTGAAGTTCATATAAACATTTTAGTTAAAGCTAGGGTTGTAAACATATACTTTAACAGCTCTGGCTTTGACTGCTCTGAATATGAAGCTTCTGTTTGGTGATGCGATTTTAGTTGATCACAGATTTCCTAAAAGCCAATCTTCTTAAAGCATAGTAGCTTCAATAAAGCTAAAACCTTGTCACTGACCTTTGACATGCCTCTCAATCTTGACATCAGAATGAAATGATCTGTTAGAAAGAAGAAACAACTCATGTTAGAAGCCATTCCATGCTAAAAGGGTCTTCATATTGGGATCATATATCAAGTTTTTACTATAAAGGATGTGAAACAAAAACACAAATTTGGTAATGAGCACAGAAGGACCCTTTTTTCATGTTTGATCTCATATAATATCCGTTCACAATTTTGATTGTTATCTGTGGCTGCTTTGGCAGCAGCTAGCTTTGTCTGATGATAACAACTTCTTGTCTTGTCACAGCAGTTAAAACCTTATCCTTTTATGTGTGTCTAATACTCTGCAGCCAAACTTGTCCAACTTGGAAAAAAATAATTCTGTTAGGGATGAAAAATTAATTTAATGAATTTGGCAGCAACACAGCAAGGACATGATGAAGGTTTTTCTGTTTGCATGATTTTTTTTTTTTTTCCAGATTAACAAAGTATACCAGTGCATGACCTTTTTTTTTTTGTTTTTTACAATTTTAATGTTTTTAGAAAGAGTAGAGCGGCTGCCCCCAGCTTTCATCATTGACCAAGCTGTAGTCCCTTCCAAAATGATTCTGTGGCTAATTGCAAATGCGCCGCACAGTTTTTTTCTTTTTATTTGTAAAACAAGTCGAAAGCCAGGTGTCATTTTTCTTCCACTTCATAATCATATGCTACTGTTTGTTGCTCTATGTAATGGAATCACAGTGAAATACATTAAAGTTTGTGGTTGTAAAGTCACAGATAAAAAAGTTTAAGGAGCAGGAGTAAGTGTTAATTTTGCTGATGAAAATTTTTCATCATGGTTCATAATGGAGAATTTAAATTTAATCATATCTATCTTTAGTTGTGTCAAAGGAGTTGGAAGTAAAGCCATTAAGACTTAATCTACATTTTTTTCCAAATATATGAATAAATGTATTAAAAGATCTAACTTTAATTCCATTACATCTTTGGACAAATATTTCATCTACAGTGAAGACTAAAGCGATTAACCTCCAAATAATATTTCCAGTAATTACAACCACCTGATGGCAGTTGATGCCACCAAGTGGCCTTTCTTCCCTAAGATGAAAATTGCATTTTGTAATAAAGGAAGAAGGGAAGAGTGAGAAAGGACAGAATATGGGAGGAAGGAAGAATAGGGAAACATGTTTTGTCTGACTGAAAGTAATGTTAACATTTTAGAATGGCACAGTCCTGACTAGATTCTGATGAAGATTCTATCGAGGTACCTAAAAATTAGGGTGATGGCAAGAGACCTTCCGACCTTAGATGCTTAGACCTCCTCATCTACGATAAATATTCAAAATACCAATGGAAACATGCATAAAGCTGCTCAGTCATAATAAAATAGGCTTGATTGCTGTAACTTCAGTATAGATCTCTCCACTGATTATTGAGAAGAGCATAAATTATTTTAGACATAACATCTTTAAAAAAATTCAAATGAAACTTTTTTTTCAAATGTGATGCTCCTTTTACATAGTTTTATTGTCTCTCACTTACTGTCACATGCAAAAAAAAAAAACTTCTTGATTGAATGAATATCATTTTAAATCTAGATCTGTCATAGGTATAAATAATTTTAGCTTAACTGTAGATGTTAAGAAATGATTTTGCTTTGGGATATAATATATCTTAAGTCAATTTATGACTTAATTCATTTGTTTTTGTGAACAAAATTTTCAGTAAATCTGGCAGACCAAAGTCAATTGACATCAGACTAAAGGTAAAAAAAGACAAGATGACTAAATCCTAACTGAAATTAAATTAAAAGATGTTATTATAATGTTTCAAAACTTCTCAAATTTTATTTTAAATCTTTGCATTTTCACTATTTGTAGATAAATCTATTGAATGCTGCTTGTCACAACATTTGAAAGAAAAAAAAAATCTGTTTTATTTTCCTCCAGGCATGGCTGGATGCGCTTGAGGAGCACTCGGCTTACAGCACACACTACTGCTCCCAGGAGCAGGGCAGCGAGGAGGAGGAGGAGGAAGAGGAAGGCATGTCGCTAGGGGAACTGACGGACTCGCTACAGGTGGTTGTAAACAAAAAAATACATAATGAGCGTATTGGCACAATGGTCTGGAGTGTTTTCTGTGAACGAGAAGCCCCACGCCATTTCATCCCGACACGCGCCGCCTCAGCTCATCTGCATCTTTCTCACGTCTCTCTGAATCACCAGGCAGCGGAGGTCAGCCAGAAGAAGTTGGAACAGGAGGTGGCAGCGTTCCTGTCCATGCTGAAAAATGACGAGCTGTCAGAACGTAAAACCTGCTATTTCACCGTCATTCCTGTTTTTTTTTCTATCCATTTACTGTATCATTAGCACATGGGTGACAAATTAAAGAGAAAACGAATGTAACGTGTAGTGAGACAGAACAGATTCAAGGTAACTTTACAGTCATTTTATTTATCTCTGAAACTCTGCTAATGAAATGATGTCTGAATTTATCTTCAAATTTATAAGGATTTTTATGATTTATTGCCCCAGAGCCATAAAAAAGGGTTAAAAGAGTTGACTCTAAAAGCAGAAGCATATAATTTACATCATCTGCGTTAAACCGTTGATTGATGGGGTCAGATTTAATAGGAAGAAACCACTTGCATAAGGTTGAAAGTTTCTTCATGTGATGAAACTGTGCATTTCCATCAAAGCAATGTTGTATTTCCCTGTTAATTTCTTACTTTTTGTTCTTTAATTCTGAACCCATCCAGATACAAGAAAAAAAGTTAAATGGCTTTCGATAAGTTAAGAACAGAAATGAAAGGCTTGTGATTAACACTGAAAGCATCCTCAAACAGATTATATGAAGTGATTAAAAATGTCTGAATTACTTCTAATTAAGAATGTTCCATCTGTTTTGGTTGTCAGGGATTTCAGCAATGTGCACGCCTTTTCAAGTTCTTTTGAAAGTTTTTGAAAAAAGCCTTAAGGTGGGGTTTTTTTTCGTCTTTTTTTTTTTTTTTTTTTTTTATCCTTTTAGGATTTCCTTCAGCCGTGCTGCAGAAGATGCAGAAAATCGGTGAATTGTCCAGCAAGACTGCCTCCAGTCTCAGTGTCTGCCTCAGCCTCTTCTCCAGGCAGGAGGGGGTGAGTGTCCAAGACTTTAAACAACTAAAAACCTTCTCACTTCAGCCTGCAAGGATTTTTATAAAATTCTTTACACAACCAGTGACAGTGAATTATTAATTAAGGTGCTGTAAAAAAAAAAAGTATTTGCCCCTTTGCAATTTTTTTATGTCCATGGTTTTTGACACAACTAAATGTTTCATATGGCAACATTTGTATACCATTTTTAAAGCAGGCATAAATAACCAGAGTAAATACAAAAAGATTTTCAAATTATCATTTTGTTTATCAAAGGAGAGGATTTTCCACTTGAGAACATCAATTATGGTAAGTCATCCAAGTTCTGAAGAAGCAGTCCCGGACCATCATACTACCATGTTTCAATGGCAGCATGATTTACATTTTTTTGAAATGCTGTGCTAGTTTTACACCAGATGACATCCAGATGACAAATGGAACCATTTGTGCCCAGACTCTCTTTCTTATTTTTGACTCTTGAACATTGACCTTAACTGAGGCAAGAGCGGGGTTTCGATGGTGTTCTGGGTTCTTTTCTGGTCTCCTGCATGAGTTGTTGATGTGTTTATGGAGTAACTTTGGGAGGCACTGCTTAATGTTTTCTATACTTTCGGATAACATCTCTTATTGTGTTTCCTTGGATCTCTAAAGCCTTGGAATTGGCTTTGCAACCCTTTGCAGACTGAGAGGTGTCAGTGAATTTATTTATGTTGGAATCTGATGTGTTGCTTTTTGCAGGTTGAGACAGGTTCTGTTTAAGGGATTTCTTGGTTCTACAGGTCTTCACACTGTGTAGCTTGTGAAACTGAACCAAAAAATGTGGTTAATCACACTTAATGATTTAGCAAGGGGGGCAGTTCATTTTTACATAGGGCCGTGTTGGTTAGGATAGATTTTTCCCCTTAATTAATACATATAGTTTTTCAAAACTACATTTTATGTTTACTCAAGTTTTCTTCCTCTGACAGTAAAGTTTGTTAGATAATCTTAAACGTATGTGATAAAAAAATAAAAAAAAAAACCAAACAAACAAAGGCAATAGAAATTTGTGAAAGGGGGGTGGAGGGAATTATTTTTCATGGCACAATATCTTGCCTATTGTTTGAGGCCTGAGCAGAAACTATGTAGGCTTAGACCAGTTGAATGTTTCTTTGTCTTATGTATGAATCTACTCTCTAAAAAAGAGCAGCCACTGAATGCTGTAATCAGCAGGATTCTTCTAGTTTCTGACCCTCGGTTCTGTATTGGTATTTTCCTTCTGATTAAAATGCAAGAACAAGATGTGCTTCCTGAGAATGTGCCAAAACAATTCACACCTTCCTGTGAAATTAGCTCGGAGGAGTGCTGTGATTATAAACTGAGGGACAAGATTTTCCTTAAAGGATTCTGTAGGTTTTATTATATCATCTCCTACATCCCCCACAGAGACAAAGAAAGGACTGCATGTGATGTACAACAAGCACCACAACAACTGATGAGGCTATACAGAATTTGATTTAAAACATAGTGACAATCTTGTTTATTCACTTATAAACAAATCTGTTTCAGGTCGCCTCTTTGTGCTGTGTGGGTTCCAAATGTGTAATAAGTTTATTTTTATGGCTTTTACACTTCTTTTACACTAAGCTAAAGGCTTTTTGTTGTGAACCTTCCGGACACTGAGACTTGCAGGGTTGAGGCACTGACTGAACCCTGTAGAAACAATGCTCAGCTGTGGTCACTGGACAATCAGTGTCTAGTTTGCATGTAGAATATTTCATTCCAACATCTTTCAAGTGAAATGTTGTAAAACTGATACTTTCATCTTACATTTTTCTGGAAAATTGAATGGTAAACGGGAAGAATGCAAGAAATACTACGTAACGTCTATTTTGTTGATAGATTTCTTTAGAGATCAGTTTTCTCCTGTCAGCAAGCCTGAATTAATATTGATAGCCCAGATCTTAATGTTGGGTTTATACAGCCTTGCAAAAAACCTTTTCAAACTTTGTCACATTACAACCAATTATTGGGATTTTGTCTCAATAGATCAACACAAAATAGTGCATAATTCTGAAGTGCAAGGAAAATGACACATGGTTTTCAAATATTTTTACAAATAATATAAAAAATTGTGGCATGTATTTGTATTCAGACACACTAAGTCGATACTTTGCAGAACCACCTTCTTTTTCAATTACAGCTGCAAATATTTTGAGGTATATCTCTATGAATTTTGCACACCAGGAGACTCGAATTTTTGACAAGTGTTCCTGTCTCTGATCCATCTCAACACCATGATGCTGCTGGTCTGTCAACACAAAGTAGTGATCTAAGTTCAGCAGATTTGCATATATAATAAATACAACATACTCTATACTTGGTGTAATGTGGAGTGTACAGCACTTGGACTCTGTCTACTAATTATGTGCCCTAAAGACTGTTGGTTGCTATGGACTTTATGTAGATGTAACAGAGTAAAAGGGTTTAAATACACTTTTCACATTTTTATTTGTAAAGGAAATTCTTAAAACCATGTGTCATTTTTCATTCTACATTTAAAGCTAATGGAAACATAATTCTCAAAGAATGATTATGTTGGAAATTTATTCTGTAAAGCTCTGAACTTTGCAACTGAATCTCTGTTGGTGAACAAAACTGTTAGGTCTTTGGCCAATCACAAGACTTTTGGTGCTCATGTAGTACTGCAGATCATTGTCTGCGTGCTCTTGTACTTCAAAGTTAGCGATATTCTGTTTTCACGATCAAGCCCAACTATGAAAAGACTGCACAGGGAAGACTAGATTAAGGTGCAGTTTGTGCAGAGAGATTCTTCACTGTGGACTGAAATGTTTGTTGGAGATGAGGCAAAATGAATAGAAAAAGTAGCAAGAAACAAAGACTTTATATCCTTTCTTCATTATAATTCAAGGTTCATCAGGTCTCTAATGTTGGCCGTAACATTTTAATTAGTAGATTGGGGATTTCTTTTAGATTTTTTTCCCTTTCATCTTGTGTAATTGCTGACAGTTTCTTATTCTGAACCAGATGTGAATCTGAACGTGACACTAGAATGAGAATTAGTCACCGCTGGCACCGCTCCACTTATTAAAACTGGTGCATGCTGTAGTCGTGCTGCTGGTTTTGATGGACTGCTGAGAAAATGCACTCATGAATTGCTGGGTATGTAAATCCATGCGAGCTTGCTTTTACATGATAATGCACAGATTCAGTCCCATTTTGCATAAGTTTCTTTTTTCTGGGAAAAACAGACAAAGGCGTGGACAAAGTGATAGAATACAAAAGCCTAAATTATGAGCAACACTAGAAGTGAGGAAGGAAAGAATTACCATCAGTCACTGTGTGAGTGAAAGGGTTTCTTTTTTTCTCATTCAACAGAGAGTCAGAGAGAAACAAGAGACAGAATTCCTGACAGATGTTTAGTGTGGACAGCGGAGCTGCTAGTGGCGCAGTGGCTGCCAGAAACTGTTTAAATGTTCTTGCTTCAGAAGCTGGGAGGCCGCAGAGTTCAGTGTTTATACCTACCCTAGGCCTTGATCGCTCAGATGTGCTGCCTTTTGAACTGTGGCCTCCAGCTGCAAAGTGCTCAATGACAGGCTCATAAAATCTTAGATCTCACCATTCAATAGACCTGCACTCAGTGGCGCAGTTTGCACATGACAGCTTATACTGTGAATGGCAAAGCTGAATCACTTCCAGCTCCTGCTGTCCTGGAATATAGCGCCACCTCTGGAGAGGTTGACTTCCAGAATTTCCCTGAACTTAAAGTTGGTGTCGTTATACCCCACTGCAGCTTGCTTTCTTCTGTCATAGAGTCAGTTATTATTTCTTTTGTCTCTCTGACTGCAGAGTCAGTGATCTCCAGCTGGATTGATACAGCGCCAGCCCATCACTGGCAGCAGTAGAAATGGATTTATGTAAAGGTGCAGCTAAAATTTAATCCCTTCTTCTTGTCTACACTTATCACACTATACTTGTCTCATATTTTGACACACCTAAATAAAAGCCAGTGCAACCAACTGCTTTTACTTCATGGCTAAATTTTATGTAACTTAATCCAAAACATAACTTTGAAGAACAATATGATTGTGAATATCACACAGAACAATGTTCAGCCCATCATCTGAAGGTGGAGTATGGCGAACTGCAAACCTACAAACACATGATTGACAGGTCAGGCAAGGGGAGCATTAATCAGAAAGGAAGCCAAGAGCCCCATGGTAACTCTGGAGGAGCTGCAGAGATCCATAGCTCAGGTGGGAGAATCTATTGATAGGACAGCTATTAGTCATGTACTCCACAATTCTGTGCGTTATGGAAGACCAGCAAGAAGAAAGGGAATATTGAAAGAAGGTTACGAGACACCCTGTTTGCAGTTTGCCACAAGCTGCATAGGGAACATGAAAAAATGTGATCTGGTAAGGTGAGACCAAAATAGAACCTATTTGGCGTATGAGCAAGACTGTGTGTTTGGCCAAAATCCAACATTGTACATAACCCTGAATACACTATCCCTGCAGTGAAACACAGTGGTGGCAGCATCATGTTGTTCAGGTACAGGTAAACTGCTAAAAGCTCATTCGAAGGTGTATGGTGCTATATACATGGTGAAAAAAGCCTTTTGGAGGCAGTGAAAGACTTGAGACTGCTGCAAAGGTTTACCTTCTTGCAGTACAATGGCCCTAAACATACAGCCAGAGCTACTATGGAATGGTTTCGATCAGGATGTCCAGCTCCTTTCCCCATAAGTTGGTATCCTGCAGGTTTTAGGTGTCTTACTGGTCCAAAACACCTGAAACAAAATGTCAAAATGGCCCAGTCAAAGTTCAAACCCAAATTCAAATCTGACAAGAACAGAAATTGCTGTTCTTATACACTCTCTGTGCAATTTTATTAAACTTGAGCTATTTTCCAAAGAAGGAGCGAAACCTCCAGTGTCTAGACGTGCAAATCTTTTGGAGACATGCTGCCAAAGACTTGCATCTGTAGTTGCAACTCAAAATTATTCTACAAAGAATTAAGTCTGAGTCTGAGAATTCATGCCATATTTTCAGGGTTTTATTTCTTTGAAAATCTTGCATTGTTTTCCTTCTATTTCTCACTTAACCACTGCTTTCCACTGATCTGTCACATAAAATCCCATTGAAATACATTGAAATTTGTAGTTGTAGTGTGACAAAATGGGGAAAAATTTTAAGGGATATGAATACTTTTGCAAGGCACTGTATTTTGTGTTAAGGGAGGATTTAACTAATGGTTTATTTAGCATGCAGCAGCTGTCATTTGATCAGTCTCGCCTGCACAGGAATCATGTTCTCCAGGAGGCCATTTGAGACCACATCATCAAGGCACCTGTCCTCTGTTACAGAAAAGCATGGCTTATCCCTCTCAGCTCCCTCTCAGTCTCTCTCTGTGGCTCTGATAAAAGAGAGGAAGATCAATCAGTTGACATGCTAATTATTTGGAGACCAACTGCCATCACAGCCTGTCTGATGGTCATGAGTGTTTGCCTTCTGTTTTCCTTGAGAATGAACTGAGAATTAACTTTTGGTCACCATGAGAGTACCAGATTGTCAATCAGTAGTTATTAAAAGTGCAAAACAGAATCCCCTTTTTTTATCTTTCTGTCAGTGATTAATCTGTCCTCCTTTTGTCTGCATGTTTGTGTGTGTGTTCTGCCTATGTGTGTGGCGAGCTCAGGTGCGCAGTGTGAAATTGGAGCAGGAGGTGGAGAAGAACAAGATCCTCTCTGAGGCGCTACAGACTCTCGCCACGGAGCACCACGAACTTGAGCAATCTGTCGTCAAGGGATCGTCACCGCGCAGCGCCCTCAGTGAGGATGAGTTCCACGACGCCGTGTCTGGTGAGTTGACAAGTTATCGAACACTCTTTGGACTTGGAGGGGATTCTGTGACAGGCCGCCGTTCACGTTCGTTGCACTGTCATTCATCTGTGGGACACTGGAATACTTTTTTGCTGCCAGTGAATTCCTTCGGTATGTGTGAGACTCAAGTGTTGCCAGGTTTTGTTAAAATTACAGGTGTGACTGATGCTTGATGACATTTGTTCAACTTGTTGGAGTCTGCATGATTTATATGTTTCCATTAAAGCATTTAATCATATTCGGTGCAGTTATGACACCTACTGGAACCAGTTTTGTAGGTGGAGGAGTGTGGCTGCATCACAGCCGTGTGATCTGTAGTGGAAATTTGCTTTCATTACAGGAAAACATGTATATTTTAATATATTTTAACAATAATGAAGCTTGGGAAAAAATTTAATGCTTTATGCTTTCTTGATTTAGGCTTTTCCATGATTAGGCCTATAATAATGCTAACATAATAGCATGATTATTATTTAATAAACTATTCCTGCTGTTTACATGTGAAAAAGCAGGATGAAAATAAAATGTTGCTGATTTATCGTTTGCACCATTTTTGATGTTTTTGTCTTTTTCATGTTAATCCCTCAAGCTGTTTCTTACCTTTAATTTTCGATTGACTGAATTTTGATAAGCCCCTTATGTCATTAATTGAACAGATGTTGTTGCAAAGCCCAAAGAACAGCTCGGTGTAGGTACTTTTGGCTTTAGGCCAAACAAACACATAGTCCTTTGACTTAAAGAAAGGGTTTTGTTAGATTTGCCTTAAAAGGTGATGAAGTAAGTCTTCAGATGAATTGGAAAAGATTAGACATCAGCAGTTATCACAATTTGAGGCATTTTTGTGAAATGCTGTGCATGATTTTTTTTTAAATAAACACTTGAGAAAAACAAAAACATTGTTGGCCACTTCTAATATAAAGGTAATCAAAATATTTTTTCTTGCCCTTTTACCGTGAGCGATCATTAATTCCTTCTAGTAGGATCAGAGACAACGTCACACTTCTACTGTGTGAGAAGTAGCTATAAAACAGGTTACTGCTTATTTTAAGCAAACTTATTCTGGAGGTAACGTTTTAAATTAGCATTTTATTTTAGTAATTTGTGTGGTGGCATGTCTAGCATGACTGAAACCATAGTCTTGGTGTCGTTTAAAGAATGCAGTTCCTAACATTCACTTTGAGATCCAAAAGATTTCCAACATTTCCAAATCCAGCATGTTCTATGACAGGCATAGGTTGAAAGCTCCAAAGCATGAACCAGAGCAACTTTGCTGTACTCCATTCAGCCTTACTGTTGTCTGATTTAAATCTCGCTCTCTCACAAGCTGAATGAAGAAGACTTATAAGCCATGCTCCTTTACTTTAGATCTGAAAAGAGCACAAGACTTGTGATCTCAGCAGACTGACTTCTATCATGTGAATAAGTGATCCATAATTGGGGTTCATGGTTTCGTATTTGTAAAGCTATTGTCTTGCCCTAAGGGGCCAGAGTCTGTGAGCAACCAGTGGGAATTCATCCATGAATTGCATCTCTTGGCTCTTTACTCAAACCAAAAACATAAACTCCTACAATGAAGCCTGTTCTGCAAATATGGGAACTTTTATTAGCTACCCTTTATGTAACGCTGTATTTTCCTACAGACCTTAGACTGAGCACAGCACAGAGATCGCCCTCTCATGATTTAATGGCCATGCAAAAAAGCAATAGAAAACTTATCTGGGTGCAATTGACATTTCTGTTTATGACTACTTGTGCCACCCTGTGTGGTGAGCCATATCACCCATATTAAAATCTGCCTCTGAGAGCAATAATTAGAGAAGCATCTTTGGGGGCCTGATTTGGTTTGAAAATAAAACATGAATAGACACCATTCACCATTAAAATATTCAACAATTAAATGGGCAGTTAAGAATTTACCTTGTTATTATCCACAAACTTGCCTTGGCCAAACCACTAATAAATTTTTTCAAAAGTGAGTATAGTGTTGCAGACATGTCCTACAAGATCAAAACGGTTTCTAAAAATTTTCCAATTTTTAAACTGCTCTGTTTGCATTTACTCGTCAATCAGATTTGAAGAAACATCTTTTTCCCCTCTATTAATTAAAGTAGGCTTTATAGTCTTCAGCAGCCTGTGTTATCAGCCTTTAGAAACCCCCTTCTGAGCACAATGAATCATCACCATGTGTCCTCGTCTCTATCAGAGTCAGGCTCTGAGCTCTCCCTGAGCGGCTTTGAGACGGTGGCCAGCAATTCCTTTGAAGAGGACGAGGAGGAGGACGAAGGTTCTGTCATGCTAAGCAGCCCATGCAGCAGCCCCGCCACCAGCATGTTGCAGGAGGATCACCATGGAGACAGAGATGAGACTCAGCCCAACGGCATAACAAAGCACAGGTCAGAAGTGCAATATGCCCCCACAGTTTCCCAAATTGGCCACACTCCCCCTGTGCCTTTCATCTCCGGCTTAAAGATGAACAAACTCAGCAAAGGGCCATTTTTCTCTTATAAGTCTGTTATTGTTGCAGATACTCTACCTGTTCCGAGAGGTTGGTTGGTTCTTTCCCTGATCTTTTTCCCCCTTATCCTCTCTGAGGTCTTTCCACTTCGTAGTGTGAATAATTTAGAGAGAGAGCCTGTTGGGTAAAGCCCTGGGAAAGGGTTGTATTGAACAGGCCTAGCTCCGTGTCACTATTTTAAATATTGATAAGGTCACAGTGTAATGCAACAATCAGTTAGGAGTATGATCCCATGTTTGCTGATCCCTCAGTAGCTCGCATGATTTGGGTGTCCTTTAAATTGGCGATATTAATTTTTTGTCTTAATTTGACTTTCATAGTAAAAAAAAACTTGAATGATTCCAACTTCTGATTAATATTTTTGTGACTTTGCCTGTCTGAAGCATCTTTCCTAATTGCACACTTTAACAGCAACTTGTTTCTTTTACTTTGAATGTGTTTACTTGCAACTTTTATATGCCTTGATACTTTGGCTCTCTTAAAATGTACCAGCTTCTGAAGCACTTGCACAACGTAAATAAATTATATATGTCTTATAGAGGACATATAATTATGCATGTGATTTTTTTTTTTTTTTTTTTTTCCAGGGTGAGCTTACCTGCGCCGATGTTCTCAAGAAATGACTTCAGCATCTGGAGTATTCTGAGAAACTGCATTGGAATGGTAAGCATGATGTTCAGATGTTGTTTACATCATACAGGTGGCAGCTAAACTGCTGCTTGGTTACAAATTTTTGTTTTTTGTAGTAAATGGAAGATTGGACCAACAGGATAAATCTTTGACATTTGAAAGTTTTCCATGTTGTACAGCTGGAAATCTACTGTGACACTGTTACTTATCTTGAATAGAATAGAATTCATTATTGTCATTGTTATTTTGTCAGATTGAAGTCCTTCTTTCCACTATAAAGCATAACAATCTGCTATAAAAAAATTAAAAAAACACGAGAAGGCTATAAAATACAAAAAAATTATTTCCAGTAAAATGAGAATTTATTTGCAATGGAAGAAAGAAACATCCACACATTTTTTTTCTTTTCTTTACGTGTCCTGTCCGGCAGTGTGGCACTCAGAATTGTTGTCTGAATGTCGAGGTGAGGCCCAACAGATTTGCTTTCACAAGCGAAGCATTACGGCTTTCTCCGTGATGCTCCCCATGGTATATATATGTATATGAAACTTTATTAAAAATTGCTTTGGGTTTATTTCAGACTTAATGGACACAGAGACAAAAAAAAAAAAAAAAAAAAAAAAAAAAAAAAAAGCGGAAAGGAAAGAGAGAAAGATGGAGGAAAGGTTTAAAGAGAAAAAAAGAGATAGAAGTAGAGGAGAGAAAAAAGCATAGAGATAAAACAGGTCAACAACCTTGAAGTCTGCCTTGAGACCTGCGGAAAGAGAAAACAAAACAGAGAATCCTCAACAACAAACAACATATGCGTATATAATAATAACAGTTATAACTTCAATGGAAAGTACACAGTACAAGGTAATACAAGATGTATTTAGTGGTAACCGCAGCCCGACTGAGAATCTAGACACCCGTGTGTGTGTGTGTGCTTGTGTCTATAAGGTTTCTCCCTAAGAATATTTGATAGTAGGTGTGGGGACCCACAGATCCACCCCCAAGGACATGCGGACGACACGAGGAAGACCGGAGCCACAGACACCCAGTGGCCCCCAAGCACGGAGCCCCCCCCCCAGGAACAACCGGACCCCTCTCCCCAGAGAGCAGCAGAGGCAAGCCCCAGGTGACCCCCGCCAGCAGACGATGCAGAAGCCCCAGGGGGCCGGAGCAGAACCCCCCCCCCCAGCAGAGGTCCGACCAGTGTGCCCCAGCAAGCAGCCACCAGGGTGAACCAGCACATACCCCGGCACCCGGCCCCAGACCCCAAGAGCCACCAATGCATTGGCGGTCTGAGACACCAGCCACCCGAGGGGAGTGTGACGGGGGGGAAATAGGCCCTACATTTTAGCGGGGGGTCCAAGATGATCCAGGAGAGGGAGCAGTCCAGAACCCAACCTGACAGATAACCAGCCACACACAAAAACAATCACACATTTCCACCCTCATGCTCACATACAGACATTCACATCCACTCACCCAACATTAAAAAAAAAAAAGGGACGACATACACCTTCTTTCACTCCCCATACACACTCTATATTCCCAGGTCCAGGTAATGTCCCCCCCAAAGGGGCAACATTTCCATGGACCCAGGAGATGGTTCCCCTTCTCTCTAGGGTGGAGAAGAGCAGACAGCCCAACCCTCTGCAGCAGCAGCAGAGTAGCCCATCAGCCAGAATGAGCTGGGCACCACCCGAACAACCCAGGCCTAGACTCCGGCCCCGGCCCCGTCCAGAGACAGGCCAGGAAGAGTCCACATAGTCCCAGCGAGCCAGCCGACCAGAGCAGTCTCAGGGTGAAACACCCCAACCCCCAGCGAGCCCCAGTCTTAACCCCGCGGGCCCCCCACCCCTCCACAAGCACCGAGGTCCCCCCAAAGGACCACCCCCAACCAGTGCACCCACATCGAACACGCACCCCCGAACAGACGCCACAAATCTCCCATCCACGTGGGGCACCCCTGCAGGAGGGCCCCAGCCCCAAAAAGCCAATCAGAATACACCCCCCACCTCGTGAGCCAAGTACACCGCCCCCATCTCAGGCACCCCCGCCACATTCTGCCCCCCACCACACGGCATCACACATTTTGATAATTACTTCTTGCATAATTGCTGTTAAAAATCATACTTTAATTATATCTAAATCTCAGCAAAATAAAAGTCTTTTAACATCATTGATTGTAACATAAATTAAATAATAAACAGATAAATAAGATGCACAGATTTTCCAGGTTATACTATGACAAAATATAAAAGAAAGTTCCAAGAGTGTGAATACTTATGCTCAGTACCAAAAGATTTAATACTTTGTGGTTACAACTAGTGCTTATTAATGTTGCCTAATATGTGCCTGTAATTGACAACAATTCAGTGGAATAATATTTTTAAAAAAGAAAATATATAACATATTTGAAATGACTAGCTGTCTGTCTATAATATTTGTGATTTCTCCAAAATATCTTTTTGAGTCATAAAAAAAATTTTCAAGCTCAAAAATGTAAAGTGGAAAAGTTTGGCAAAAAAAGAAAAGGAAAAACTTCCCCACATGCAGCCCATCTGAGGTTTAAAATGAGCTTTAGCTGACTTATCTCTGCCCTACAACCCTCACTGTTTTCAGTTCCAGCTCCACCCTCCCTTTAATGATGAACGCAACCTCTTCACATCACATTGCATGGTGCAGGCATGTAATCTGTTCAAATTAAATGTCAGCACTTCGGTCTGGAACAGGTTCATGACTCTGCTTGTGTTAAAATGCTTGAAAATCTAAAAGCTGCTATAAAAAAAAAATCACACATTCCCCTATCCTTTTGTTTTATTCTTTATCTGGTCTGCTGACAGAACTATCTTTTGCTAAATCTGTTTAAACACCTCTTATCTACAAAAATAACCATTTTTCTTATAAATGTGAAAACAAAAATTATGTTGCTTGCTGACCTTCTAGTGGCACATTTTTGTCAGGTTGTTTTAACACCAGCAGTTTCCAGAAAAAAAAGACCGCTACTTACTTATTAGCAAAGGCTAACATTGACTGGTTAGCCACAAGCTGGTGAATATGATGAAGCATTTAGATGGTAAAATCCAAATATTGCTTTCTGGAGAGGAAAGGAAATGAAAGGGTTAAGGAACAGGTTAAGGAAAGGAAAAGAAACGAACAGCTTCAGGAAAGGAAAAGAATTGAACAGGTTAAGGAAAGGGAATAGGGAAAGGAAATGAAGAGGAAAAGTTAGGGCCTATATAATTCACACAAGAACAGAGAATTTTGTTCTCTCTCCCAAGGCTGCAAGAACTAAATGGTATCATTCTCTTTTTGCAGCCCTGGTTTGGGAGTTCTTGCAGCTTGTTCTTGATGCATATTGTGGCCAAAACATTTTTCTTGTGTGGTGTCTGAGAATAATGAAGTGGAGAAACAATAAAGCAGAGTTAAAGTACCAAATCATTTATTTAACCTTAACCTCTTATTTATTTCATGCCATCATGACCAGTTGCAGAACCTTTAAGTCAGGAATTATATCTTTAACATCTTTCACTGTAGGAGGATGAACGTTTTGGAGAGGAGGTTAACAGACACACAGGAAATTAAATATTGTTCCATCTGCAGAGTCTAATCTTTCTGATATTATTTAAAGTGCTAGCAATATCAGATGGTACTGAGTGTTCTCCAGTTTCATCATAAAATTTTGATGGGAAAGTATTTGCTCCTTTTTTTATTCAGGATCTGGTTGATAACCATAGTTTTCATATCTGACAGCTCTTTAAAGATTTTGGTAAAGTACTGCATTTTGCAAGTGTAATGAGATAATTATATTTGGGGAAATGGATTTATGAAAGATTCCTACTACAGTCTATGCTTTCCTATTGCAAATGTATTTAAATAAGGGTTTTTAAAACTATTACTAGGGTTTATACTAATTAGGGGAAAACATGATTAGTTTATCATTATCAGAGAAGTGCCCCAAAAGGATATGCTTGTTTAGCATAAGTGTGGGAATGTAACCTATTGACATGGCATCAAATTATTGTTTATTAGTATTCTTAAGTATATCTATCGCTGTAATTCCAGATTAAACACAGGAAGAGTTCAATTCTCTATAGTCCAAGCAAGGAATGTAAAAATCCTATTATTCCTGTTAATCTCTTAGGTTGTGTTTTCTGAACTCCACCCCCTAGCCACAATGTTTCCATAATGTGACATTGTAGATAAACTTTTTTTTTCCCAAAATAGCATGCTTATTACTGCATGTTGGATCAAATTTGTCTCAAGTCTTTCAAAAACACAGCATGAATATTTCATTGTCTGAGAATCGCCATGTGAAGGAACTCTGAGGTCCTCTTTGTGATGAAACCTTGTCTCTCAACCCCCCACCCTGTTTCTTTCAGGAGCTTTCCAAGATTACAATGCCAGTCATTTTCAACGAGCCGCTCAGCTTCCTGCAGCGTTTAACGGAGTACATGGAGCACACGTACCTCATCCGTCAGGCTAATTCATCTTCTGAATCTATTGAGAGGATGAAGGTGGAACAACTTAAACATACTTGAGTTAGAATGAACAAATTGCTTTCCACTCTCCCATTATGTTCCCTTTAAAAGAGCCAAGGTTTTACTTTAGAGGTTAATGTGTTTGATCTAGCATGTTTGTGTGTTTATCCGATGCAGTGCGTGGCTGCGTTTGCTGTGTCCGCTGTGGCCTCCCAATGGGAGCGGACAGGTAAACCCTTCAACCCTCTCCTGGGAGAAACCTATGAGCTGGTCAGGTGGGTGGAATAGCAGCACATTGTTCCACACAAACACCGATTTTAAAGGGTTTTTAGAGATGTTTTAGTTTCCATGTGCCAAAGCTGTTGTCATAATTACAGTTCTCTTCAGAATTTTGCATACACTGATCATCTATTTATGGACTTTTGAATGATGTTTTTTTTTTTTTTTCACTTAAAGCACTGTTCAAATGTAAGTGCCGATACGCCCCTTAATGTCATACAAATATGGGACAAAAACACAGGTGATAGTTTTCATATAGATCTGTCTATTGATCTATAAATCAGTAGTTTTATTGTACAGAAATTACAAGGAACAAAGCCAGTTCTAAATCAAATCCACAAGCCAAGTTCAAAGTGTCTTGGAGCCACTTTCATTAACTTCAAGGCGCTAACATGGACATGAAAAATAACATTGAAAAACCAAAGAGAGAATAATCCTTAAAAACATAAAGTGACATAAAATGTCATGTGATAAATCCCTGTTAGACTAAAGAGTTCAATAATTATGGTCATAAAATATATTTGCAGATCGGGTAGTACCTAATCTAATTACTTTTACTCAGTTATATGTACTTGAGTAACTTTTTGGAAAAACATTACTTTTAAGAGTAGTTTTACTACATTATACTTTTTGAAAAATATTACTATCACAACTCTTTATTTGCTCCCTTCAGTGCCCCGTTTTTCCTGTTCCCGATTTTTGTAATTTTTGCTTATTAAATTTCTAACTAATGCTTCTCATCACTGGTTGTCTGCACATTGGTTCTGTCTCTTCACCAAGAAACTTGATGTCCTACCATAGTGCCTCTGTGCGCGAGCAGGCCGTGCCGGTTACAAACCAAGAGCAAGCATGCGCGTTTTTTTCATTTTTATCTTTTTTTTTGTCACTTGTGCATGCAGAGCTGTAGGGGAGCATTTTAATGGGAAAACGGGGACTGATATGCCACCTGTTGCAACAGGGAAAAGTACCGGTACGCACCTAATCCTGGAAATAAGTACTGGTACACTGAGGGGTAAAATTTAGAAGTGGTGGTACTGCGTATTGTTGCGTTCCGGGTCACTCAAAACATTGCATTTGATCCCCCAGGTTGGAAAGATTATATATGAATCAACTTCAGTGAATTCACTTCAATTAGAAACATTTAAACAGGCAAACATTAAATTCATGTACCTTTTTCCTAATGGTTCAGATTCATACATTTGAAATATTTGGAAGTCTCTTGCAGAGAAACCAGATGTTTTTGTTAACCATATACAGCTTCTGTCATACTTCCAGCTGCATAATTGACTGCCCAAGAAAAGATAGCTCATTTAAATTTATTGATTATTTAGCCCTGCAGTTGATAGGAAGAGTGGTCGCATATCTGGACAGAATTATGCCTGGACAAAAAAAAAAAAAAAGTTACTTTTTTTTCCAACTTTTACCCAGAATAGAAGTGGGGTATGCACGCATACAATAGAGCCTGTATGTATAGTTTTGAACCTGCATAGATTAGAAACAAAAGCCCAAAATGGAAGACATTCATGTCGATGATGAGTACATGCAAACGCCTGACTATCATTTGCTTCTCATTACTTATTTACATCATTTGCCTTATAGATCTAAGCAGTATGCAATGTGTAACTTGATCTTTGTGAACTTTGTATATTTTTCCCAGAAATGATCTGGGGTTCAGGCTCATATCGGAGCAGGTGAGCCACCATCCTCCTGTCAGCGCCTTCCACGCAGAAGGTCTGAAGCAGGACTTTGTGTTTCATGGATCCATCTACCCCAAACTTAAGTTCTGGGGCAAGAGTGTGGAAGCTGAGCCAAAAGGCACCATCACACTGGAGCTGCCCAAGTAAGAGCAAACGAAACCTATGCAGCCATGTTTGTTTCCAGGCTTGGGACATTAAAACTTTTTTTTTTTTTTTTTCTTTTCCTGCAGGCACAATGAAGCCTATACATGGACAAACCCTACTTGTTGTGTTCACAACATAATTGTGGGTCAGCTGTGGATTGAGCAGTATGGAAATGTGGAGGTGATCAACCACAGGTCAGATCCAGAGATATTTGTCCTCATTTATGGACGTGTGTAACGAGCAGTTAAATGTCAAAATTATGAGACTATGAAATGATGAAATACTACCCATGTGTCACTGTACACTGATCCTCCATAACATCATGACTATATAAATGCTGTTGTATCAGGTTATTATACAATACGTTGCTAGAAAAACTCACCTCCTGACATTCACATGGAGTTTTTCTTTTGACTCTTGCCACCCAACTGAGAATATTTGCTCATAAGTGGCAGCATTCCCTTTAAAACGCAGCCACAGAAATACAGCTGTGCTTACAGTCCAAACACATTCAGAAAGTGTCTTAAGATGTTCAGCTGGCTTTCAAACTACAGCAGATGTCCATCTGATGGGATCTGATTGAAGGGAGCCTAAAACAAGGAGACAACCTGCTGGTTTCTCATTTATGCTGCAGCTGGTCGGAGCTGCTTTGGTAACAAAAGAGAGAACAACTCAGTACTAGTCATTATGTTATGGCTGATTGATGAATATGTATTTGCAGTGCCACGAATAAATGGAAAATAGCTTCTTGCTCTTAAGAACTAAATTATTTCTTATTATACTACATCATATTGAAATTTAAATCCCAAAACAACAAAGTGAGGAAGTGTGTTGCATATTTCATCACTGCTTTTTATGCATACATAGTTTCCGACAATAAAGACAAGGCACAGGCAGTCATTTTCAAAGGACATTGCACAAGGACTTTGTCTGTTCAGATGGTGATGATAATTGGATTTAGAAATTTAAAACCTCAGATTATAATACAATACAATCAAAATCTGTGGCTTATTTAATTAATATGGTTTAGAACTATCAGTTTAAGGAAGCCCAGCCTGTTCTATCAAGTCACTGGCTTTGCAAAAATCCCACCTCCCAAACGAGTATGTGGTGACAATGGAGAGGGACCACTCGTTTTTTCAACAGGAAGAAAACTCCAGCAGAACCAAGAGTACTTCCTATGGAAAAAATACAAGGAGCGAATTGTGGCTTTTGCAAGGGAATGTTGCTAAGCTTATAAGAACTGAGCCATGGGAAAGAAAAACAAAGAGATAACAAAAGTTTATACAAGCAATAGCATTCATGGAAGAGACCTAGCTAATTACAATATGACTGGACCTGAAGTATTTTCTAAAGGAAAGGAAATCAAAGAGAGAATATATAGTCAATGGCAGAAATAGACACAATGGGTTAGAAGTACTTTCTATGAAAAAGAATACGGAAGAGAGTACAAAATGTTCATAGCAGCAAATGGCTTTGTCAGTGGCTTATCCCAGAAAGAAAATATAGCTAAACAAAAAGGAACCAATCTTTGAGTGCTTTCTTTGGGAAAGAAAAACGTTGAGTAGGAAAAAATACTTCAATGGCTTCATCCATCAAAGACACATAGCTAAACAACAACAACAACAAAAAAAAAAAAAAATCACCAGAGCAGAAGTGCTTTATATTTAAAAGAAATACAAAGAGAGTACATGTACAGCAGTGAGGGTAAGCTACATGTCTGTCACCGGGTTCATCCAGGAAGGAGAAATGGCTACACACAAAACCCTGAACCTTGACCTTGAAAGAAACACTACTAAACAAAGAAGCTGAGCCAAGAGGCCTTTTTGTGGAATTTCTTTTAAAATATCATTGTGGTACCAAAAATAACTTGATTATAAGAAGTCTTAATACAATCATTTGTCCTTGTATTTGCTGTTATTTAGCTATTTTAAAAACTCTGACTTGATTTGACTTTTATAAAGATGTTTTGTGTGATTCAACTTGCAATAAGTAAAGATATTTCTGATGTATTATTATTGTAAATATGAATAACTATGATTCTTTATTAATTTGTTTTTCCTAACTAGAACTGGTGAAAAATGCTGTCTCAATTTCAAGCCATGTGGACTTTTTGGAAAGGAACTGCACAAAGTTGAAGGTTACATTCTTGATAAAAGGTAAAGCAAGCACAGCATTCAGGACAAGTTTTAAATGTTTTATAAACATTATTTTAGTCTAAAATTACTCCTTATTTCTTCTGAAATTCCAGTGTGAAATTCACATTTTCTGAAGGCATGTTGCTAACTTCAGCATGTTCTTGAGTGTTTTTCTCTCAGACATAAGAACTGTATTTATTTTCAAATTTCTAATTTATTTATCCGATAATTTACATTCCCGCATTTGCTAAAGTATTGCAGAAAGTATTTATTTGGATGTTTAAAGTAACTATAACCTCTGCTTTTTCACTGGAGGCTGAAACGGACATAAAACTCAAAGGGGATATAATGTATTGAGTTATAAATTTGAATTTGCAACACAGATTGTTCCCTTACCCATTCATCAGTTTTATGAAATGTGACCTTGTGTTTTGTTTGTTTATTTAGTTTATTGAACAGGGACCATGTATACAAACATTAATCCCAAAAGTAAATATGCTTTAAAACAGTTCATAGCAATTAGAGCTACTTTTCAAAAAGAAAACAGTTGTTGCTTATGCACTGGTCCAAAATGAAGCTGTGCCCAAACTATACACAGCTGGAGCACTCTGGCTTATAAAGATTTTAGACATTTGAAATAAAATATGCACTTAACAGAAGTGGCCGAAAAGCAACACAAAAGTCAAAACTTTTAACTGAAATTTCCTGAAAACTCTGTACCCATGAAAGCATTTGTATTGAATGTTTGTTTCCCTCAAGGTTTTTCATCCATTGCCGCTCAAAAGTGACTGAAATCATCAGTAGTGCGTTTGTGCCTGAGGACATGTGCATGTCTGTCTGTGTATCTGTGTGGTTCACAGCAAAAAGAAGCTGTGTGCGCTGTATGGGAAGTGGACCGAGTGCCTGTACGTTGTCGACCCGGCCGCCTTTGAAGCTCACAGGAAAAATGACAAAAAAGGAGCAGAGGAGAAGAAAGCCAGCAAAGCGGTATGAATTACTCAGCAGGAGTCAGCAGCAATGTAAAGTTAATTGCAAAGTTAAAAAGTAAAGTTGTTACTTCTTCTCTTCCGGGGTAGAGAAAATGAACCATTGTTCGAGTTTTGACTGAGATAAAAACAATGAATGTGAATAAATCTGCCCATAGCGTGGTGTGTAAAACCTCTGAAACTCTGAACCACTAACTAAATGAGGTGTTTCAAGACGTAGTCCAAAAAGCTGTTTTTTTTCATTGATCGTCACTTCAAACTGAAATATATTCTGCTTTGATGATAGAACCTTAAAAAGATATAGGCGACTATTTGGACTGCCTTGCAAAGTATTCATACCCCTAAACTTTTCATATTTTGTTACATCACAACCAAAAACTTCAATGTATTTTATTTTGGTTAATATGTGATTAGACTAACACAACATGGCATGTAATTGTGAAGTGGCACAAAAATGAAGCAAGTTTTTCAACATTTTGTATTTTTGTATTCTCCCGCCTGTTCTAATACCCCAAATTAAAATCCTGTGCAACTTAGGGTGCATTCACGCCAGCCCTGTTTAGTCCACTTTAATCAAACTCTAGTTCGTTTGCCTAGAAAGTCTGGTTCATTTGGGGATGTGTGAATGTGTGATCAAACTCTGAAGGGACCAATAAAGCGAACTCCGGTCCGCCTACAAACCTAGGTCTCGGCTCTGTTGAAGTGAACTCTAGTGCGTTTCAAATGCATATGTGAATGACAAGCGGACCAGAGACCACTCCAAAAGCAGAAAGCAGACTATAGCGCAAGCCATTCTGGTTAAATACAACAAAACAAGTGTGTGAGTCTTGCACTAGCGTAAGAATGGCTCGTGGTCTTATATCAAAGACAAAAGAGAAATCCTATAACCGCTAAAATCTGACATCACACCATTTTTTGTTTACGTTTTTGTTTTGGTTTTTGTTTTGGTTTAGTGTCTTGTTCAGAGGTTTTCATGTCATTTCCTTCAGTGGTTCTTGGTGTAGCGCCACCACAGGCCAGAGGGTGAACAGGCTTCTCAAAGGGTTTAGTTCATTTGACACAATGCAGTGTGAAAGTGAACCGCACCAGCTGAAAATGTAACAAATATTGCAATTTTGGTCGCTGATCGAACTGAGTCTACCGGACTATGCAGTGTGAAAACACCCTAAGTGCATTCAGAAGTCACCTATTTAGCAAATAGAGTCCTACTGTGTGTAATTTAACTTCATTTACCACTAGCTATTTGTAGGACACAGCAAAAATGTGGAAGTATGTGCTCTCATTGAATGAGAGATTTTCAGCCCAAGATGCAAAAAAGAATGTGACAAAAAACTAGCACTGCACGTCAACCTGAAACTCTATCCTAACAGCAAAAATATGGTGGTGACAGCATCATGCTGTGGAGTTGCTTTTCTTCAGCAGAGATGGGAAAGCTGGTCAGCACTAATGAAAGGATGGATGGAGCAAAATACAGGGCAACCCTAGTGGAAAGCCTGTTAGAGGCTGCAAAATATTTAAATACCATTTGGTGTTCCCACTGGACACTGATACTAAACACACATCAAAACTGGTTCTAACATGGATAAAGCTGGCATTAGGCTTTGAAGATCCACCTCTCAGCAAAACAGTGACTCTAAACATACAGCTTGAGCTACATTGGAACAGCTTAGATCAAAGCATTTTTGTCTTAGAATGGTTGTACCAATTCAGACCTAAATTCTGTGGCAAGACTTGGTTGCTGCCACAAACACTCTCCATCCATTCTGCCTGAGCGTAAGCTATTTTTAAAAGAACTGGCAAAAATTTCATTCTCTGGAAATGTAAAGCTTGTAGAGACTACCTCAAAAGACTTTCAGCCAAAACTGCTGTGAAAGGTGGTTCTACAGAGCATTGGGTGATGGGGGCGGGGGGATTGAATACAAATGCACATGACATTTTTCAGATTTTTGTTCACACTATTGTGGTGGTCTATCATTTAAAATCTCTCTGAAGTGCATTGCAGTTTGTGGCTGAAGTAACGAAATGTGAAATAAATTGAATTTGCTTTCCACATCACGCTGAGAGCTCTGTTGTCAGTGTAGTATTTCTGTTCTACTAGGCTAATAGTGGGGATCAGGAGGGTGTACCTTCACCCACTTCAGACACTGTGGAGGTAATTCCTGGCAGCCAGCTGCTGTGGAGAATTGCACCCAGACCAGCAAACTCTACCCAGGTCTCACCGATTCCTACATAATCTAACATCTGTTAGTCTTCAAAGAGATATGATGTTTAAACATGAAATGATTCTTTAAAAGCAGATGTACAGCTTCACATCCTTCGCGATGCAGCTGAATGAGCTGCATAAGGACATGGAGGGAGTCATCCCTCAGACTGACTGCAGGCTCAGACCGGATATAAGGGCCATGGAGAACGGCGACATCGGTAATGCCTTTCAAAAATAAACTTTAATAATCCTCCTCGTTGTAACCTAAAAATTTGACTTTAATGTCTCAAACAGACCTTGCAAGCGAAGAAAAGAAGAGGCTGGAGGAGAAGCAGAGAGCCGCTCGTAAAAACCGCTCGAAATCTGATGAGGAATGGAAGACCAGGTCAGGGTTATTCGCTGTTTTTGTTTTATCTCTCACCAGGCTTTAATGAAGGCTGCTTATGCAGGCAGTTAACCAGACAATTTTAAGCATCATCAGTGTGGAAATCATAATCATCTGATCATTTTTCCAACTGGAAACATCTTTGTGTTGTTTTGCTGCCTGTTGTTCTGAATTGCTCCAGATTAATTCAATTTTATCTCCATTTTTTACATTCGTGGCTGCATCTTGGCTTTGATGCTAAGGAGTCCTCCCCTTGGCCCGAGGTTAGAGCGGCTCACCACTGACTGACGCACTTTGACGTGTTTTATGTGCTCATGTGACCCTCTGTGTTTTCAAAAACGTCCTAATCTCTCAATGAATGTTATCTCTATGATAGAGCCACAGTCTGAAGCTATTTAATCCCTTTTTCGTTCACCACAGCTTTACTCACTGGCACTAAAAGCAGTTACTCAAACACTACAGGCATCCTCCCTTTAAATCCTTGTCTTCCTTTTCTTTTTTTAAACTGGAATAAATCTTAGCTGAAAGCAAACAGCCTGATCTATTCACGTGTAAATAATGATCCATACCCTGAAGATAAAGCATGGCTGCTCCTCATTCCTCTCTTTCTATGATTTGCTTGAGTGTCATTTCACGCGGCTGCCCTCCTTTCTAAATGCCTACGCTCTCTTTTCAGGTGGTTTCAGCAGGGACAAAACCCCCACACCCGTTCTCAGGACTGGCTTTTCTCTGGTGGATACTGGGACAGGAACTACAGCCAGCTGCCGGATATATATTAATCGATTTTGTGCACGGAAGAAAAATCACAGCTATTTGTTAAATATCACCAGTAACTGTTTGATTTTCTTAATTTTATTTTTTTTAAATAAATAATTACACTAATTATAGGCACTTTGGGAAGTGTGCACCTGAACATTCTGGCCTTATTCTAATGTATGATGGGGGTGGGCGTAAAAAAAATCACTAATTAATTGTAGCTTGATGATGCTTTGAGATGCATTATTTGTATTTACACTGAAATTCTTTGTTTCTTGACTTTTAGCACAGTGGAATGGGAGTCTATAGGGTTTTGTTTTTTTTTTTTTTGTTTGTTTTTTTTAGCATTTATCTTCTTTTAAATGTTCATAATTGTAAATCTGTGTATATATTCTCCACAACTTCAGCCATCGTAGACCACACATCATATTCTCTATTACTCTGGACCTCCCTCTTTTTTTGCTTTGTACAGTTAAAGGTTGCTTTTAAGCCCTTCTTATGTATGATACTGTGTATTTTCTGTCTCATTAACCCCGCCTTAAACATAATTATATCCATATTTTTTTTAAACCATCCAGTCTTTGTGCTCTGTTTTTATTGAAGCACATGTAAAAATTGAGCTCTGTAAAGAGCTAAAGTTGGATCTGATTTCTGCTGTAAATTAAAAATGGTGAGTCCTGTTCAAACTGAGCGACTTCTGCAGGAAATCATTTGCACAAACAGAAAAAAACTATGATTTGAGTTCTCATAAGAAAGAATTTTCACAATTTCTAGATTTTTTTTTCCTGCATTCAGCTATCTAAATAAATAAAACATTTCAGTGCATTCTTGTATGTTTTCTCTGTTCCTGTTTAGAGGTATTAATAAATCACTTAAGGAGTTATTTACTCTCATATAGTTATGGGTTAAAATTTATGGCTATTTCCTATTTAATCTATTAGGTATCCAGTGCATTTATACATACTATATTTTACCACTCATTTAAAATGATCCATTTTCATTACTAAAGATATACAAAATTTCACTCAATGATCTTTCTGTACCATCTGTAGTGGTGAAATACACAATTTTAATGGTAGTTCAAGAGCAGACAGCTGGGACTTCAGATGAGCCATTAAGGCAAAATCTGCTGTTATTGTTATTATGAACTCAAAATTCGTTATGAGCCTTCTGCTCTCATGTTGAGATCAGAGTGAGACAAACTGGCCATAGTATGTAAAGTGAAGCACTCCATCTGATGGCCAAATGTAGAGCAGCAGGCTAAAGTTCTGCATGTTGGATGACAAGCTAAACAGTTTCTTTCTACCGGCTGCAAACAGGATGTCTACATGTGAGTTTGTGGATGTCACATTCATAACACAAACACAAAACAGAACTTCTTGAAAGGTTAGAGTTCAATAAATGAACTGTTTATTTAAGCTTTACCAACAGAAGGCAAGAAACACTTTTATACTGTAAAACATTTCTGAGATCTTTACTATGCTGTATTAAAGCTTGAAAGTTACTTTCGAAAACATTAACACAGGACCCTTAATTGAAGAAACTTTCATTTGTCGGCCTAATAGGCTGTGCTACAATGAAAAACAAGACTTGGATATCTTATGCAGCCTTTTAAGGATATTTCTGTTGGTGCAGTTTTGAATTTGAATTGCTTATTTTGCATAAGTGTTCTGTTAAAGTCATACTCTGCATAAAGCAGAAGAGGTTAAGTGTGTAATAATCTTGTTTATGAGTAAGCCTCGTCTGTAGGGGAGCTGAGCCAAAAACAAAGCTCTCAATTTACTAGTCCATCTAGAACAGAATTGAAACTTTACCTGTTAAAAAATTTTCCTCAGTGCATAAACATGATTTTCCCCTTTGGCATCACTTTAAAATGAAAATATCCAAACATTGTAGAAAACCAATATTTTTTTATAATTATTTGTAGCTGTGAAGCATCTTCATAAAGAATCAAAATTAAGGCCTTGTCTCGACATAGGCTTTAGTAAATCTATTGAGTGTAAATAGCTGGTCATAGATGTTGATGTTTATGAACAATAGTACTGAAATGTAAATGCTTGCTTTGATGGTGGCTTGTACAAAAAAGACACTCATTGGCAGGATACAATGCTGGTAAGACTGGTGAGAAGTCATTGAGACTTGGTTCTAACGACTCTCAGATAGCTTTGTGTGTTGACACTGTCAGTCAGCTGGACATCTGTTCACGCTCACAATGCCAACCACTTTTGATTTAGACTCAAATACAACAGGCTTCCCATTAATTTTTAGGTGTCGCAAGCAACCCACAAATGGGGACGATACTGGGACTCCACGTTGATGTGTTGTGCCTGACAGAAGAGAACAAAAATACTTTTGCCAAGGTAATTTAGTCAAAGCTAATTTTGTTTTTGTGTCAGATGTTCTAGAGATACACCTCTAATGTAGAGTGTTTAGTATGTGCTGGATGTGGAAGATTCTGTCTTTTGCTTGGGCATGGAGTCCACTACTAGTTTTTTCACAGACTGCTGTTTGGACACTAAGAGAAGATGACTGAGGAAATTAAAAAATCTGTCCAGTTTATGTGAGAATTTTAATCCAACACAAAGGTAGACTGTAATCACATGAAATTTTCCATCACACTGTAACACTGAGAGGACCTGTAGCATCATTTAGCCCAACACCCACCTGGTTCAACATTACATGTTTATCATCTTGTAATACTGTTTCTTTATGCACATTTATATATGCATATGAGTTGTAAGAGCAAGCAATTATTACCCTGTTTTCCATTAAGTACACAGTAAGGCTGCTAATACTATCTCTTTGAAAATGGAAAAATGGAAGAGAAGACCTGTAAGGTGCTGAGGGTGCATCTCAAAGGATAACACAAACTGAGAACGATCAGTGAAGAAATGATCTAGAAAAAAAGATTTATGTGAGAGTAAGCTGCTATGGAAGCAAAGCAGCTTACTCTGGTTATGAGGACAAACCTAGAAGGACATGACCTCCACCAAAGTAGGTCCCTGTTTCTGTGAGTCCACCAAAGCAGGGCAGGATTTCGTGGCTGGAATCAGGTGCAGGAGCAGCAACTTTATTCAATTTTAAAATCACGTAGACAGTCGATAACACTGTCCGTAGGAATGTTGCGTTCCTGAGGAGCCAAAGAGAAAGGATTAAGGTCACTTTTTAAATGCTTGAATAACTGAAACTCTCAGAAACATTTGAACTCTTATATAAAGATTTTTTTCTGTAGTTTTGTTCCAGTGGCCAGTATGAAAATACAAATGAATAGAAGATTGTAGATTCGCTCAAGTTTGTTACAAACTTTAGTTGTTTTAAGATTCAGATGTTCTCCCAACTACACAGGGTTGTGCAGCTCTATAGATGATCCCTCATTGCCTTGCCACTGACCATCGGGTACATGGACTCCATCAACCAGCAACTGAAAAGTGCTGCGCTCCACACTGAACTCAACCTACACACACAGGAATGGTCTGAATAAGGTAGCACAGCAGCATCTCAAAGAAATTTTAGTCTGGACTTTCACTAGATCAGCCTAAAACTTTCATTTTAGTGCACAAACAAGTGTGGATGCACACAAAGACAAATTCCTTCAGAATTTTCAGGCAAAGAGCAGAATTTGTGTCTCTAATAATCATATCAAGATGTCCAGATCACAAAGTATCACACTATCACCACCATGTTTGACTATGATGTTTCTTTTTAAAAATACTATGGTGGTTTTACACCAAATGTAACGGGATGGACACTTTCCAAAAAATTACAGTAAACTTTGTCTTGTCAGTGAGCAGAATATCTTCCCAAAGTTTTGGGGATCATCAAGATCTATTGTGGCCTTAGAATTTTGGCTTGCGGTACTTTAGGTATTGTTCTGTAGTTTTTTTTGTGTCCTCCTTAATGAACTGTCGTTTCTCTGTTGGAATAATTTTAGGAAGCCACCTACTCCTGGGAAGGTTCAGCATTGTTCACTGTTTTCTCAGTTTGTAGATAATGACTTTGACTTTGGTTGACTGCAGTCCCCAAGCCTTAAAAATAGCTTTCTAACACTTCACTTTCTAGACTGGTAGATGTGGAAGACCTTGTTCCTCATCTGTTCATTGAATTTGTTTATATCAGGTCATGATGTGTCGCTTTTTGACACTGTAAAACCCTATTTAATGCCATCAGAACGCTTCTATTTAAGTGATTTTAGTCATTTTTCTTGAAGCAATAGAGCTAGTTCATTACAGTTAACTCACAATTTAGTTACAGGATAGATAGATAGATAGATAGATAGATAGATAGATAGATAGATAGATAGATAGATAGATAGATAGATAGATAGATAGATAGATAGAGAGAGAGAGAGAGAGAGAGAGAGAGAAAGTGAATGAGTAGATAGCTAACAAGTGACACATTAAAAAGCACTCTACACTAAAAATGACAAAGATGGACTATACTTTGCATTTTGGACTTTGATCTTTCTTGTTGTGCTTAGCTTGATCCTGCACTCAAAGAAAGAAGCCATCACATGGATTCATGAATTAGGTGTGCTTTGATTACTCCTTCATGCCCGTTAACACTGCTCGTTTCTTCTCTGAAACAGAAAGGCTCAGTCATTCACCTCACTGGTCACATGAGTTAAATCAAAGCTGCATTAAAGACATTTTGAAGAAGGTGTATCCATCTTGGCTTGCTCTCATGCACAAGAAATCCTTTGCTTTTTCAGTGAGCTGAAAAGCTTTTCTTTTGAAATGGTTTTAATTCTGAATTTTACAGTACAACATTTGTTATTTCACATTCTTTTGTCATCCTGATGTTGTATAGAATACTATGTATTCACACTGCCCTATCCATCTTTTGCACACTGAGGTTTTAAACACTTATTATTACTATGTGCCAGTTCCCGCCGTTACTCTTCTTTTTGTGTTGGATGATTCTATTTTGTCCGAGTAATATCCTAATCTTTCCGTTAGCCATGTACAGAGCCAGAAGGGGAATGACCCCTCCTCCTGCTACATGAAGGATCAGCCCTTTGGGTGATTAGTCTTTATGTGAAGAGAGAAGTGAGGCCTGAGATACACAAAATACAATGCAATAGTGAAATCCCTTGGTGTCTGAGTAGATGGAATCAGGGCAATCAAAACACACCTTTAAACTGCACCAACCAGGGACAACATCTACTGTGTGCGCAGTGAACTGAGATCAGTGGGGGTAAACTTGGAGTCAGCTCTGCAAAACATTATATAACTTATAAACATTTGAATACCATTATAAGACTTTTACATAATATGTGTTGAAAAAGTAATATTATTTTTGACTTTCTCCAACCTTCTTGCATAAATGTTAGCAATGCAGCCTTTAAATTTCTCTTCTTGTAGCATGATATGAGGTGCTTACGTTTGAATCACATTCATATATATATATATATATATATATATATATATATATATATATATATATATATATATATATATATATATATATATATATATATATATATATATATATATATATATGGTGTAAAAGTAACATTTCATTTGTATTAAGACTAAGATAATAAAAGGATAATATGGCTATATTAGCTTTCCCTCTGCAGAAAGGTAATGTCAGGCTCCATCATTGTACCTTTAGCCAGACATTAAGGTATAATTATAACTCCTGATTATTATAAAGCCATCAGCAAGGGAGAGCTGGAGGTCATGACCAGAGGTGAAGCCCTGTGGAGAAAATATTACAAACATCCTGATTTTTATCCTTTCATCATGTTGAAATGCTGAGTGCTGGCAATGGGGTGTTTACCTGTGAGCTGCTATTAAGAAGAACAGCATGAGTGGATGTGCCCCTGAAGCCCAGAGACGGTCTTGACTGTCTATTCCAGACAAACAAGGAATCAGCAGGAAGAGCTGAATAGAATGTGGCCGCACAAACACCCTGCACAAGCCAGACACCAACTAAAGTTAGAGTCCGGGGGATGTGGGTCCTCGTCTCCCAAAAACAATTTAGGTGATGCGGAAAATGGAGAAAAAAAATAAATATTTCAAGCTGTAAAAATGGAAGCTATGATAAAATGCAGGCTTCAGTTAAGCAATACTAATACTGATGGATGACCAGCAGTGTTGTCCATGAACATGTTAAATTATTAAATTGTTTTTGATTTATGTTGAATTGAATTAAATTAGGATCTGGTTATCCATGCTCTCCATGCCATGTCGTCAGGACTATTCCACACATCTTTCCAGTTTATTTTTAAATAAATACACTGGGTTATTGTGGGAGGTTTGGGCTTAATTTAATCCAAAATGTGTAAAAAAAATCTTTTTTTTAAGATTTTTTGGCACTAGCGACCTTTATTAAACAGTAAAATCACAAGAAACAGGCTGGAGAGACAGAGGGAAGACATGAAGCAAATGGCCCAAGACCAGGAATCAAACTCAGGACAACCATATCAAGGACTATATGCACATGGAGCACATGTTCTACCAACTGAGCCACCCAGCACCCAGTTTAAAAAATCTAAACATCCCCATCATATTATTACATATCTGCCTTGTATTTCAATGATGTATGTAGAAATGATATAAATAAATATTGCACCAGTATCACCATTGTACATATTTGAAACTGTGGCAATCTGATCTCCGGTTCAGCCAGGATGTCTTGAATCTTGTCATGGTAATCTCCCTTCTGTTACACTGTGCTTTGGAAATGAGACACAATAAATATTGCATGAAGGTGTCCACTGCTTTAAAATTGTCATAAATACGACAGAAATTTTTTAGTAATGACCCGAAAATATATGTCACATGTCAATGTTTCGTGTTTAGATCCATGTAAAATAAGTTTCTTATACACACTAGAATAAGTGATAAGATAAACACAGTGAAAGTAGCTTAAGTTGCACGTTTTGGCTTGTCCTCCCACACTACTTTTGAATCCAGCAGGAAACTGCCAATCTTAAAAACTAATGTTAACAAGACAGGGTTGCACTTGGACATACAACACAATTAAATACTATTGACCACACTAATTGCTGTCTTAACACATCTGACTGCACTTTACCAGTAAGGAAACTGGGCATCGATCACTGACACCAACTGTCTTGTTGCACTCAACAATCTCTGCATCTGCTGTCAAGTGATCCACACATCCTTGCAGTGGGGCTGCTGTGATGTTGTGTCTGAGTTTGAGAGGAGCAAACAGGCAAAAACCACCTCAGGACGCCACTGTAATGACGTGATGCTGTGAGTGCTGCTGATATCTGCTGTCTTACCTCTGTCTGAGCCATGCTGGCAGGCCTCCGATGTAATACCGCATGTAGTTTGTTTGAATATGATCCGCGTAGATCTGCTCTGATCCATATTGCACAACAAATCTGTTGGCAATCATAACTGCAAACTTCTTTTCCCAAGAAAGATGAAGAATACAAAATGAGGCACAGTGTGCACTTTTGTTCCTAACCCATAGTGTTTCAAATCCACAATCCTAATCTTTGAAAATCTTACCAACAGAGATACTTGAGCTGAACTCTGATTTCTGAGCTCTCGGCCTGCTTGCTGACCTTTAAAGCACCAGGACGCTTTTCTCTCCACATGGACACAGAAATAGGACTTCTGGGAAAAAAAATGAAAATACATCTGTTGTGTATCAGTTGACTTGCAGAAGTGTCCAGGTCCCTCAGACTTTTCAACCACAAATTTTGATTTATTTTCTTTGGCTTTTATGTAATAGATCAACACAATATCACATCAGTCTGAAGAGGACGATAGATGATCCATTTGTTTGTCCATCCATTTGTCCATCCATCCATCCATCCATCCATCCATCCATCCATCCATCCATCCATCCATCCATCCATCCATCCATCCCTAATCCCCAGCAGTCCCTGGGTAAAAAGGTCACCAGTCCATCCCTGGGCAACATAGAGACACACCAGACAAAACCATTCTGTATTTTTCAAAACCTTCTCCCCCATTTTACAACGTAATCAGGGACCCTTGCATGCATTCACACCTTAGCAAGCTACAGCAACCATTTAACCCAACATGCATATTTCTGGACGGTGGGTGGAAGCTGAAGTACCGGGAATGAAGCCATGCAAGCTTGGGGAGAACATGCAAACTCCCTTCAGAAAGAGTCCCAGCCCTACATTGAAGTTTGTGGTATCAACATGACAAACTGTGCACAAAGAGTGTGAATACTTTTTCACGGTACTATATAGCTGTTACTAATCAATGTTTGTCTTCAGTTTATTTGAGTAATAAACACATACTTCATTTCCTATGTAGAATAAAAGGACGTTTGTCTCTCGGCTGTTCATGTTTAATTTAAATAGATGTCTTTTTTTCTTCTCTGGCTCCTTTATGAAGGCCATGCGGTAACCTGTCCCATCATAATAATCACACACCTCTGTCTGGGAGATTCTGAACAGATAAAAAAATATCTTAATCATGATCTTTTTTACTTTCTTTTTCTTCAGATAGCCATTGGCTATTTATAAACCACTCTTACTTAACAGTAGGCTGCCTTGCCTCCATATCAACAGCATGCTTGTAGTTGAAAAGGTTGACAGGAATGTCGTTGATGTAGGAAAGTTTCATCGCTCCGCTGTACTTAGGGTACCGAAACTCCTCTGGAAGCTGAAAAAGAGGGAGAACTGAGAAAGAGGCCAAAAAATGCCTTGAAACATTATAAATAGGCTTTGCTGCATAGACGGTTGGTTGAAGACATTTCCGGCCTCCCGAGCCCAAAATCAATGTCCTCACAGGAATTTTTCCATTAACCTTTTACTCCAAGGAATCTCAAACTGCACTGTGCTCATTCCTGCTACAAGAAAACAACTGTCAGCTCCTAATTTTTCAATTTCAGCCCATAATGATGACTGTCATGGTATGTCAGATAAATATGGTACCTCAAGTCTGCCAGGGAGTCTAATGGTACAAAAAAAAAGAGAGAGGAAATAATGAAAGCTATAATGCAGAGAATTAATCTTTAGTGATTTTAGGAAACACACTGTGGAAGGAAGAACTCAGTATCACTTCAAATGTATAAATTTTTTCCCTTGATTTTAAACACCTTGATTTTTTTAAAAATAATAAATACCACATTTTTGTCTTAATGTTTTCTGCATCTTTTCCAATCTGTTTGATTCCTAGTAAATCAACAGTGCCCCAGTATTTGTTGGCTCATCTGGTAAAGATGTGTAGGAAGCCAGAAAATTACTTGCTTTGGAAATTTCTATTTCCAGATTAAAATCCTCCACACTGTGGGTGGTGCCGTAATAAACATGAATCCACATCCAGTCTCATTTGTCAGACTTGGAGTTGTTATAAATATCTTAATTGTTGCTCAGAATTTAGATATACAAGTAGTAAAGTCTACTAGCTATTCCAAATTTATGAGGATCAGATCACACCTGCATTTCTTGACATGTTCTCCAGTCTTTCCAATTCCAGGCAGAGAGCAAAAAGAAATGGGCCTCTGTGTCATGAATATGGGAAGTCAAAAATTTGAACCCCAGGTTGACTGAAAATGAAGAATGCACAAAGAAAATGATTCAGGTACATGCTATTTTTTCTGGTTCTTCTAATTGTATCATTTGTGATTTTGTAAAACAGCTTTTAAGTTTTCAACATGTTTTTTTTTCCCCCCTTCTCATAAATACACTTAAATTAAAGGTTGTATTTTAGTCATTTTTAGCATGGTATTGTGCTGCTGCAATAAAAGAAATAAAAATAGGCTCTTTACTGTAAATAACATTTGAAGTTTGATCTTTTCTATCTCCAGAGGGCCTCTGCTTTCCTGCTCACTTAGCTGACCAGCTAATTCGTTATTTTGCAGATAAATTAAATCCTTACTTGAGAGAAAAAAAAAAAGTTACATGAAAAAAATTTCTAAAAGTGAAACTCTGATTATTCTGTGAAATGATAACATTGTGAACACATTACAATGAAGAAACAGCAGGGATGGTCTGAGCTCGAAGCAAACCGAGTGACTGATTAGGGTCCCCTGCTGCCCTTGAGTCCCCAAGAGACCTTAAATTCAGACAGAACAAGCTACTTAGTGCATATAATAGAAAAACCTCCATAGCTTGACAGCAATGTTAAGTCATAATTTCAAGCAATTTAATAATTATTGCTGCTGAGCTGAGAAAAGCAATTCACACACACTGCAACTGTAAATAGAACAATGTGTAATAGTCTATTTTTCTTGGTTGTTTATGGATGCAACATTAAATGTTGAATTAAATAAAAGGATCAAGCACATTGCCCACAAATCCTCTACTGGCATTGTTGGCTTCCTACTTGTGTTTATTCCCACATGAGAGTTTGTTATTCTGTTTTTGAACCAGAACCACAAAAGAGAGAGGAAAGTAAAAAAAAAAAAAAGACAGATCAAAGCTTTGCAACCGAGCAAAAAACAGATTTAACTGAGCTCAGAACTCTATATCTGTTTAGAAGCAGCTTTGTTTCCTTTTTCTTTTGCTCTCATCTCACCTAAACTCATAAAACTCATAACTTTAAAGGTTTTAACCAACCTAATTCTTTCAGGAAAAGATCTTCTATTCCTTTCTAACACTTAGCCTACATGTAATGTGTAATTTACAGGAACTTGTTGTCTTGTTTATCATCTGCTTATTAGTTTTTTAGTTTCACTTCAGCAGATTTTCATTTGGGCCATAGAGTCAGATGCCCAGGATGGAACTACTGCCGGGGGAGGCTTGGGTACCATATTAAAAAACATTGCTTATCTATGAGATGCACCTTAAACATGTTTTCTGTTGTTTTTATGCAGGTGCAGTCAATGGGGAGTTGGTGGCCCCATGTGTAAAGTAGGTGGCCCCTGCTTGCTGCTCAGAACAGGACTAGGTATGTGCTTTGTTCTTAGCTGCACAACAGTTTATCCCATACCAGAATCTCTGCAGATTTTCATTGGCTGGGGGATTGGCAGAAGGATGGACGTACAGACCAAATATATAGGTTTGCTTTATTTTAGTTTCATTACTAATATGTAGGCACTGATCACCATTAGTTTTGATATTTTCTCTACAACCTGTTGGAAACTTTGAATTTGCTCTTTTAAAAAAAATATAAAAACCCTTTGCATGATTTGAATCAAAACTCATCATGCTGGTCATTGTGATGGATAGGTTCTGTTTGGGAGGGACATGTTTCTGTGATGCAAATTTTTTCATCATGTTAACTGTAGCATCTCGGAAAACTCTGAAAAATAAAATCAGTATGGTGGTTTCACTCGTCAAACTCTTATGCAATCAATCCACATTCACTTTTCATGAATAAGAAGTTTCTGTCTTATGCATGCACCTTTGGAAGACAGTCCTGTCAAAACAAGAGGAGTTCATGTTGCACATTGATATTTGACTGGTTCCTATTTCATGAACAACTCCATCCAACTTATAAACACAAATCAATTTTGTGTTTCTGATGACCATCCCAAAGTAGTCTTCAAAAGCCTGGATATAAAACAAAGGCATAAATAAATGTATGTATATAGAACATGTCTACAGAACTTATTGTTAGTGGTATTTTTGTAGTGGAAGAGGGAGAACTCATCACTGTTACCCAGATATAGAACAAAGTGGTTGTTTTCATCTCTGTGTTTGTGTTGGTGACCCTTTTGCCTTTTTGTTAGGATCGGCCCACTGTGCTGGAGATAGAGGAGCAGAGCGACGGCTGTAAATGCTTTTATGTTCTTAAGGTTTCTTGGAGGGTGGAGCTCAATGTGACTCTTTCCATTAAAGGTGGTGGCAAGAGAGAGCTGTAAAAAGATCCAAAAAATGTTCTTGTTTTCACAGCGAGCATTTTACACAGGGCTGTCCAACTATGATTCTCTAGTACCGCTTATATAGTGGCACATCTGCTTTAAAGATTCGTGAGAAAAAATGTTCAGTTTGTTGAAATTAAAGGGGAAAAAAAACTTTTGGCAACAGTAGACAAGACTTGCAGCTTTTAAGTATAATGTGTGGGATTTTAAGAGGGAGATTGAAAAGTTAGGAGCAGTCAAAACCTGCAGGAGAAAATGCTCATAAGGTGTCATCTAGTCTAGAGCCACATTAGGTGGTCTCAGAGGCTAAGGGTAGAAGTTTGTCTGAGAGGGGATAAGACTAAAGCAGATCTCCACTGTCCTGAAACTCCAGTTTTAAAGGACCTCATGATGGTTTATGGAAAGGCAGTTTCATGAACCTTTAAAATGTCACATTCGCAGTAGATGGTATTGAGGTAAGGAGGCAATCACCAGTAATCTTCTTGTGTGAAACACACTGAGACAAAAACATCAGAGTAATTACCCCATAGAAAAGTAAAACTTGCTTAACGTTACTACTGGTTTCTGATCGGAAATGCTTTAAATGTTCTGTTTTTGTTATGTGTTTTACAGAGGAAGAATATTAATGATGCACCACCTCCTACCTCCATATCCTGTGTAGATAATAATTTGCATCTGAGTATAAAATTGTGCAGTGCAAACAGTTTAAAATTCATAAAACAGCATTCACATAAACTGCTAAGACATATTTGAGATTGGAGCTCCTTATGTAGACCAAAACGGATGTCCCCTCTTTGACTAACATTAGCTTCAGCCTCTCGTATCGACTTATCTGAATTTAAACTAAATTTTGACATTATGAGAGTTATCCACTGCTGTTGAGATATTAACTCTTTATAACCTTTTAAAAGACTCCCAATTTAAAAATCATGGATTATCTCTAAAGTCTTGGTTTGGACCAGTGTTTGTAATAATAAGGGACTTACAGAACTAATAAGAGGATGTTAGCATACCTATCAAATGAGATTTTCCTTTGTTTTATTACAAGAGATATATTTGTTGATTCTTTTAAGTCTTAAGTACATTCAAGAATTATTTTCGAACTCTTTCAAATGCACACCATAATAGCAATACTCTTGATTTCATCACAACAGTGCTAGAGGGCCCCCTGCTGACCTGAAGGCCATAGGCAGTGGCTGAATTTACTATACCTTGGGCCGGCCTTGCTACTGACTAATTTAAAGAGACACTTACAGTTATTGTTAATTTTTTTATAAAAACTCTGTAACTGCCTTCACCTTTTAAACATAGTGTAAAAAGTGAAACATAACTGAACTCCCCCCTTTTTAGTCCATAATAGTTGAGTCCATGATAGTTGAATTTCACATCGTGAATTTCAAAATATCTGATTTCTGAGTATAAACAGGACAATGTTTAAAAATTGTAATCTTCCATTTCAGAGGAGAGCTTCAAGCCAACAATAAAGATCAGGTCTTAATAAGGTAGCAATTAAACATGTCATAATTTTTATCTTTCAGAACAACATTTCTGTATAAAATAAAATATGAAATATAATACATACTGGCAAAAAAAAAAAATTCAGAGAAGCTTTTGAACATTTTTATTCTCAGTGACTCCCAAGAAATGTTTGCTAAGAGTAACAACATTTCTATCACAAACATCTCTTCTTTTCAGAAGCTAATGTGCTTACAGGAGCTTAAATAAAAGTCCACAGATAAGAAGGGAAAAGCAACAACGCTTACTCTATTAATAAAGCTTCTTGTCTCATCTATGATGTCCTTGATTCTCTGTATGCTCTCTGTTAAATTCGCAGATGGAGACATGTTTGCACCCAGAGCCTTGATTTATTCAAGCTTGTCTCTCAACACAGGCAGTGCTCTGTTCAACATTTTCACTAACACACCCAAAGAACAGTCGTTAAATCAAACTGTTTTATTACAAATGTATTTATTCCAGCTTTAGATGCTACTATATTACACATTACCATTGTTTTCTGGTTTTATTTACTTGCTTGATTTGCATCAGACAGAACATTTCTACTAATGTTTGTTGCAGGGATTCTTCCTACTTTGAGACTGATGTTACCAAGGCGCTCCTTCACATCGCTTACTTTAGCATTTATAGCAAAGGTTGTCACTTTCAGAGACTCTATAAGGTCTTTTGTGTCATCTGAAAGAAGAAAAGAAAAGACGAGGCTGCATTCTTATATAATCCATAAAATGTGTTCTCTCTTACATTTTGTAGGCTCCACAAACCTCTTTCAATTTGTTTGATGCTGCCACCAATGTTTAAGATGCTGACTTTCAGCAATTCTGCGTTTCTCTTTTGCTTTTCCTCTCTATCCCTGTGAGCAATAAAAGCCTGTGAAACCGCTGTGCAAAGGAAATGGAAAAGATTGGAATTTCTGCACATTCAAACAGAGATGATAAACTACACATGCAGCAAATGATGCTTTTCGAAGACTTTTAAAGCACTGTCGCAGCGTCGCTGGCTTCTGTAAGTGAATCAGCTGAAATCTCTTCCATCTCCTCAGCGCTGATGATCAGACCTCCCTCCTTCACTTCCTAATTTATCATTTCAGAATCACATTAATAGTACTGATGAACATTCAGACACTCATCAAGGATTACTGATAGTGCTTAAGTTACCCTGAAAGCCTGATTTGCTGCCTGCAAGAGCTGGGCAATGCTGTTATGAGCTCCCAAAATCCTGAGCAGCTCATGGCTCATGTCTGTTGGTCACATTTTGAAGTACTCTGCAAGAACATTTAAGATACAGTGTTGTTGTACAGTGCCTTGCAAAAATAGCCATACCCTCTTTTTCCACACATTTTACCACAAAACTCAATGTATTTTAATGGGATTTTATGTAATAAACCAACACAAAGTAGCACATAGTTGGGAAGTGGAACTAAAATATTATGAAACTTATTACAACTAAAAGGCAGAAAACTGAGGTTTGAATTTGCATTCAACGCCTTTATGGTGATACTGCTAAATAAAATCCAGTGTAACTACTTGTCTTAAGAATTCAGCTAATTGGTAAATAGAGTTTGGAGAGATGTCTAAAGCAGGGTTATGTTATAATACCAAGCTTCGAACGTCTCAGAGAGCACTGATCAATCCGTTATCAGAAGATAGAAATAGCATGGCATGCAGGGGACACAGCAAATATGTAGAAGAGGGTTCTCTGGCCAGAAAGGCTCAAATGAAACTTTCTTCCCTACATGCAAGATGCTATGAGTGATCAAAAACAAACACTCCACATCATCCTTAGCCCAAAATCCCCACAGTGAAGAATGGTTTTGGCAGCATCATGCTGTTGGTATGCTTTTCACTAACAAGGACAGTAAAGCTGGTCAGAGTTGATGAATAATCAACTCTGAATAAAGGGCTGAATAAAAAGGCACACTTTTCCATCTTTATTAAAAGTTTGGAAAATCATATCCCACTATTCCACTTTATAACTCTGCTCTACTTTGTGTTGGTCTAGTAAGTAAAATTCCAGTAACTTCTCTTGTGTGTCTTCAAAGGAATTTAATTTGTGTCTTCCTCTTTAGCTCCATCTATCTGAGCAGAAAGATTGTCCTGCTTCTGCAACGAACACAAAGTGAACTAAATTTCATAAAAAATTTTATAATTCTGCCCTGTGAAAGGATGTGTGTTTACGTTTTTAATTTTTTGAAACATAAAATGGGCATCTTTAGTTTTCTTCATCATATCGTAAATCCTTTCCATCATAGGAGGCAGCATGCTCCGTTCTCTTTGTAGCAGAGCCAGAGCAGTCTGTAAAATAATGAACAAGGTGCAGAAAATTGCAATGCTTCAACAGTAAATATATGACTACATGTCAGAGATATATAACCCCTACCTGCCTCGTACCTGCAGATTTTGTTAAATGGTGGGACCTCTAAGGTTAAGCCTCTGTGTTTTCTCAACTATCTCTTGAACAGATAACAGCTGCTCTGCCATTTCTGTCACAAAAATGTTTGAGGCCATCAGCAAGTCTGAAGTGCGGTTCAGAACACCCTGGATGGTTTCTGCATGGTTGATGATCTTGGTTCTGATGTGTTCCAACACCGATAAAATCATAAAAAAATATTAAATTAAATTATTGCATATTTATTTACAATGTAACAACATATAATAGGTGGCCATAAATAAACAGTGATAACAAAATATCCTGCTATAGTAACCTGCAATTTAAAAAAACGCCATAATATCTATGTTCAAAGTGAATTCTGTGTGGCAAAGAGCTGTTCTGCTGCTGTCAGTCTGTCACTTTAACTTGGTAATATGAGCATGAGGTAATGTAATGAGTCTGAATATGAAGGTGTGTGTATGAAGCATGAACCCTTGCATCTATAATCACCCTTATTTTGAAGTAAGAAGGGAAGCACTTCTTAAGTTATTGTGTTGTTTTGACTTTGTTAAAAAAGACTTCTTATTGGGCTGGAAAACAATACTTAGCTACAAAATCAGTTAAGAGGTATTCAGCAGTTGTAAACTATTTATCTGGGAGCATTTTAGGTTAATAAGAAAACGTAAAGGGTGACAAATACAAATAAGATACTAACGATTTGTAAGCACAGTGAGAATAGTAATAGTGATTACTCGTTCACCACTAACAGCGCTAGGTGCTTCAGAGCTATGTCTCAGTTTTTTTAATTAATCTAGGCTGCATTTAATCTTCTCCAGTTCAGAATCTAAAATATTTCAGCTGATCAAACCTAAACTGGATAAATTTACACCAAACAGAGATTCTTTAAAACACAGCCTGATATTCATGAAACTTTTTAAAATCATTTCTAAAAACACAAAAGGGACCACCCTCAATGCTTTTTTGGCTTTAGGACCAACTTGGAATTAGACAAACCGGGAAGCCACTTTATATGTATTAGTCAAACGTGGACTGAATTATTGTACACTGGTTATTATGTTGTGTGTCATCTCATTTGTGAGCTGAACGTACTGTTTCACCCCTACCGATTGGATAGAGTTGTTAAATAAATGCTTGATTTATACTTAAGATCTGACTTTTCATATTTCAGTGTAGAAATCTCTTGAATTTTTTTTTTTGTTGTTGCCAATGAGTTATCACACATTTGTGTTACTGTTTAGTGGAAGACTTAGTCCGATTATCAGATTCTCCTTCCATATTGGGAATATACTTATGGCTCATGGGTTAGAGGACATATTCTTGTTTGCATTCAGCCTGCACAGCAATAATCTGCCACAGCACGGAGGTACACATATGAAGACCAACCAAGACACACACCAAGCTCCTGTTTTCCAGTCTTAGGCTTAAAAACAACCAATAAACAGATAACGATCTCTCACATTTGCGGGCCCCTTCCAATTCGCTGTCTGCTCTGGCCCCCTGAATGGTGCACCGTCTGTCTTTAATTTCCGCAATGATTTGCTCAGCTTCCTCCATCCTCTCACTTTTCTGATTTTCAGAAAGAGAATTTGAGTCTTCAGGTTTCAGCAAAGTTTGCTGCTTTAGCAAGCATGTCAAAGCACAAAGCAGAGGGGAAAGTGTAAATCACTGACTATGTGGACAATGTTCACCTTGATTAAACTTGCAATTTTTTCTCACATATAATATCAAATACTAGAAGCAGTTTAAACCTTTTGCTGCTTGGATGAGATGCAGCTGTAAAAAGAAGGCCTTGCACCTGAAATATGGTTCTATTTAAGTTCTTTACGGTCTTCCCCAGATCCAAGGCCATGTCAGGCATCTGCAACATTTTAGAAAAATAGTTTAAACAATATAGATTTTTGCTTTTCTCCATGATTTCAAACTGATGATGTTCAAAAGTTATCAAAAGTCTTTTTAATGACATAATCAGGAAATACCTATGTTAATAATGTAAGGAATACAATTAACATTAGAACTGCATTAGAACTGTGGACACATGAAATAATACAAAAGAAAGTGAGAATCAAAAATGGTTGTCAAAGAAATTTTAGTAAAAGAAATATTAAAATGTATGGGGGATGTTAATATGTAAGCCTAGACCGATTTCAGATGTTCTAAAACAAACTCCGAGGTGTTGTCAGCAAATCCAGATTTTATCATCAGGGTAACTTTTTAAAAAGTAATTTACAAGTTGCTATCACACTGTTTCTAACCATCTTCATTTGTTACCCCATCTGCAAAAATGTTTTATGTGGGTCTAAATGTGAAGAAATCTTGAGCAATTCATGATTAAACATGTGGAGTCACATTATTAAAGTATTGCATAGTGTGTGTATATTGGGATAAATTGTGTAAAATATTCAGTATGCTGCTGTGTACATATAGACACGGTTACTTTTTCTGACATCACAGTGTTGTTTTTTTATTTTTTTTCCATACTTACTGATCACCTGACCATCTTGGAATTGGATTACAATGCTCTATACACAGTCAGAGAATGCCCCAAAGTGGTCAAAAAATTATTGACTGAAATATTTAGAACATAGTGTCAGGCTGTGCAGCTGTTGGTGCCACTTTAAGTATTTGGGATCCCCAAACACTTAAGTGAGTGAATATTTGTTGGTCAGATGTCATAATGTCATTATCAGGCAGTATTTTCTGTTCTTCCATGGCAGTGGCACACATGTGGTTGGTGTCTCTCAGTTGCGATGCACATGCCATAGAATTTTTAATGTGGTAAAACCATAATCATGGCAGCTGGGCTTAATTGGAAATTACATCACAGATCTGCAAAAAGGTGATGTTGCAACATTAAACATGTGTCATCTTGTCATCTGTGTATTTTATGTCCTCTAACATGATAGACCGCAGGTTGGTTAATGTCAAATAAAACCCCACTATAGTGGACATGTGGAACATGTTCAAACTCCTGTATTTTGATCAACAAATTTTTCCGTTGGTATTTCATTATTTTGGTGAGTTAGATCATTTCCAGCAAGATCGATATCTGCCTCGAGCTGCTCAGTGTTTGGTTCCAGCCATCTCACAGCACCATTGTATCTAGCAACGTGAAGCTGTTAATTACGGAGATAAATGCACCCAATTTCATGGACAACATTGCAGTATGATGAAAAAAGGGCCGAGGTGTCTACTTCTGAAAAGTCTTTGTAGGAAATATTTTTGATGGAGAACTGAATGAGCCTGTACCTTTGTTTGAAAGGTGTTACCCTTCAGGTGGTCCAGCCCAAGGATCGAAACAGGGCCATCGGTAATGTTCAGCACCAGCTGCTGCAGCAAAGCTGGACCACCATCCTCTTTTTCCAAGTTCACCAGCAGAACGTAAGCACAGCCATCACATTTTGTCAGCCACAATCCAGCCACAAGGACAAGGACTTTAATGTTAATTCTTCAAGTCAAAACTGTAAAAAAAAACTTTCAGCACTCATTTACCATGGCAGTGATCACCATTACTGCTGTTATTCCCTGTGGTGCATTCTGTCAAAAGTAAAAGATGTTACAGTGGCTCTCATCACATCAATGCCACTTAAACTGTCACTAAAAGCACTACTCAGCCTGTGAGGACTGTTGAATAAAGTCCTTGGCGGGGCTCCAAATCTGATCTAAACAAAAACCTGATGATGTGGTCTTGATAGATAAGAGTTAGAAATTGTTTATATGTAAAGTATTACAATGCCCTGTGTCCTCTCTTTCACTCTCTGCTCTTCAGCTTACTCCACAGGTTTTCTACAGGATTCATGCCTGGGGACTGAGAAGGCCAGGAAAGAATTTTGAGTTGTCTGCTTAGCCTTTTCAGTGTTAATTTGGCTTCATGTTTTTGTTTAAATAGGTTTTAGCAATTCCTTTTATTCATTGATTTTTATTTAAATTCTCCTGGTGTTTCAGGAGAGGTCATAATGCCATGTAATCTCACTCCTGGGGTGTTTGGGTATTGGTTTTTTTCTGTGTTTGTGTTTTGATTGTTTATTTATATTTGTTTATTTATATCATTTAAAGCAGTGGTGTCTAAAGTCAGCCCTCAAGGGCTTGTATCCTGTTTTAGTTCTTTCCCTGATTCAACACTGAATCAAATCATGGTTCATTCGCAGCCCTCTGCAGAACTTTCTGACAATCTGAGGAAGTAGATGGACCATTTGAATAAGCTGTGCTCATGCAGGGACATACCTAAAACTGGCAGGACATTGTCCTTGAGGACTGGAGCTATACACCAATGAGTTAAGGCAGGGGTTGCCCGAGAGCTACCATCCTGCAACTTTTAGATGCGTCTTTTCTCCAACACGCCTAAGTCAAAAGGCTGAATTCCCTCACCAGCAGTAACTCAGCTCTGCAGATGCCTGGTAACAGGCCGTTCATTTGATCCAGGTGTGTTGGAGAAGGGATGCATCTAAAAGTTGCAGGGTGGTAGCTCTCAAGGACTGGACTTGGACACTACTGAGTTAAAGTCTTGCCATATCAGTTCATTCCTTTGTATTTATTTTCTTAGTTTACGCTTGCTGTTAGGACCCTAGGTTGCTCTGGGGTTTTTTTAGGTCGTTTTGATTATTTGTTGTTCTGTGTTACTTAGTCTCTTATTATTTGATTAGATCAGCCTTGTTTCTGTTTTACTTTAGCTCAGCCCTTTCTTAGTTGTTCTAGTTAGATTATGTTTATTTATTCCTTGTGTTTAGTTATTCATTGTTGTAGTTAGATTCATTTTCCAGTTCCCCTGTTTGTGTACTCTCCCTCCCTGCCCCCAGTGCCATTTTCTCTTTCTCTCTCCTCAGTCAGCCTTCTGCTCTTTCCTCTCACACCTGCAACTTGTTAGACAATCAGCCCCAGTACATTGTTTCAGCATTCACTCTCACATTATTTAAACAGCTCTCCTGCTCTCACTCCTTGCTGGTACCTCCTGTTACACCTCACTGTCTTTTGCACTTGGTTCCTGTTTTGTTCTGCTCTGACTCCCTGTGTTCCCAGTTTTTTTGTAAGTTTCTTTTTTATCATCTTTTTCATTAAATAATCACCATCTACTCGACACCTCTGCCTCATTTGCATTTGGATCCAACTCCACCTCCACACAGTCATAACACTTGCATTTTGTTCTTTGTGCATTTGAATTTTGTTCTCCTGGATTAGTGTTATTCTTTTCCCCCTTGATTTATAGTTTTCTTCAATCTCAGTTCTTCATTATTTATTTTTCACCTCCCCTCTGCCAGGTTGCTCCCCTCCACAGCTGTTTCCCCATTTGCCTCTGATTAGTTATTTTGGTTTGCTTTGTCATTTCCATCTCTCCTCTATATTTACTCTAGTGTGTTTTAATTGTTTGTTACTGGATCAGTGGTCCATGTCCTGCTATCTATGTTCATATAAGTTGTTTATTTATTTAATGTTTTAATTAAATTGTTTGATTTCAACCTATGTTTTGCTCTACATCTGGGTCATTTCTAACTACAATCATGACTCAAACGGGGTTGCCAAAAAGGGACAAAGGCCCACAGCATCACAAATTCTCCACCATAGTTAACAGCTGGCATTAGGTGCTTTTCTGCATATTTATCCTTTGTTTTACACTAAACCTGTTTTTGGTGTCTCACTCAGTCTCATCTGACCAAAGCACATGGAATGCCATCCAAATAACCAGTTGGCTTGTATAGTGATCTAATGATCACTTTGGAGACTTGGTGACCCCAAGATTTCACTTTTTGCTGTCGTTCTCTAACAGTAAGCCCCAGAGATTTCTTTTACCTCCCTTACCATCCTGCTCACTGTGCGGTGGTAAGATAAACATAGCTCCTCATCCAGGCTGATGGCCAGTAGCTGAAAGAGATAGGGCCTCTACATTGTATCATATTTACACTCGGGGAAACAACAGGGGATGAACTATCAATCAGACACTTTAAAGAACTTCAAATGTTTAAATTTAGATTTCAAAAATGCTTTAGTTGCCTTTATGTGATGGAAACTGCCAATAATTTTTGCCTTAGCAGTTTTGTAAAAGCAATTCTCTTAAATGTGTTTCCCACTCCCAACTAAATAAAAGTGATCAAATTAAAAGTTTAACTTTTCAGTGTGAAATTAAACTACTGTAGTCATGTAAATGTGTGTAAAAGGCGCTGGACTCTAATTGCATTTTGAGAATTCAAATATATTTTTGCTACACCCACATCAAAGATGATTTTTATTGCAACATTTTTCTCCACTTACATAAAAATCAAAACTCACCTCCAGTCAGAGAATCACAGCTGTTTAAGCTGTTGTCTGTACAACTGTAGGGTTTACAGATGTCTCCATGGACCATCGGATTACCATAGCAGCCAAATGCACACCTTCAAAGTGAATATGTTTATATGTAGTGTAAGATAATGAAATTTAAATGATTATTGTTTATATATACTGAGTTTGTACCTCACCTCTCACAACTAGCTCCACTTGTAGCCTCTTTTACACAAACATTCAACCACTCCTGGGCTCGTATTAAGGCAGGCTACAGCAACACTTTGGGAGAAAAAAAAACCATATTCAAAATAGGTACATACATGCTAAAAAAGACAAAACAGGAATCTATAATAACTCGTGAAAAAATTGGCATCTTTATTGTGACAAAGATCCTTTACAGTGTGACTAATAAAAATAAAGAAATATGTTTGATGGTAAAATAAAAATGCTATAACAATCTGGCTGCAGGAGTATTCATAATCTGGGCTATAGCAGCTTTTGATTCAATTTCAGTGTTCAGTTTTATTTGGTAAGAGTCTGTCGGCATCACAGTTTGACTTGACAATATTTGCCAGCAATTCCTTGTGAAAGTTCTCTAAATCTGTCAGACTGTGAGGACCTTTCTTGTTCACAGCCCTCTTCAGGTGGTCCCACAGATTTTCTGTTAGATTGAGATCTGAACCCTGGCTAGGGCATTATAAAACTTTTTCCTTTCATGAGATCTTTGTTTTGTTGATTTCAATGTATGTTTGGACTCACTGTGATGCTGAAAAAAAAATTGCCTTCACCTATCTCAGCAGACATCTGACCTGATCCTCCATCTTAAATAATGTAACCCCGGAATATGATGCTGCCACCACCATGCTTCACTGTGGGTACAGTGTTCTTTTGGTCATGATTAATGCTGTCTTTGTGCCAAACATGCCTTTGTAAAATAAACCGAAAACATATGTAAGATTTCTTTAGATCATAACACAAGCTCCCAAAAGGTTTTGGGAAATTTTAGCCAGGCATGAATGTTCTCTTTTAAGAAGGAGGCTTTTATCAAACAACCCTTAGTGTTCCTGCAACTTCCCTTTTGTCTTTTCATTGTATTAGAGATCAATCCATTTTGCATAATGTCACTTTTCTCCCATAATTTCTTTGCTACCAATGAACAATGGGATTTACATAATACAATGGAATGTTTTGAACCTTTCTAAATGTTAAATTCCCCGATGGGATTACTTTGATCCTTTGAGCTCTCTACAAATGTGGCTTTAACTAAAAGATGCAATTGAAAAAAACAACAGAAAAATCCTACTGTGAGATCTGAACTGTGAGCACCACTCACAGCGATCTCCTGTGGTGTTAAACCGGTACTTCTGGAGGTCACATAGACAAAACACAAACTACAGCAACATGGTATTTTTCTCACAAAAGCAACAGCCTTAAAATATGATGTAAAATCTTCTCGAAACATTTTTCACTCTGCTTGTGACCGAATGTGTTGAAACACCTACCATGCAGTTCCCTGTTTGTGCATCACACAAAGTGGAGAGTCCGTTGCAGCTACATGGCACACACCGACCCCTGTTTGATCCTGTCCATTCTCTGTAGAAGCCAGGGTTGCACTGTTATGCAAAAGAAGACAGTGAGCTGATCAGTCAGCACAAAGCTGCATGACCTGGTTCATTTCAAGTGTAACACTGTGAGAGCTAAATCTTGAGGTGGGCTGGTTGAGAAATACTCCAGGCAAATTTAGGTTTGAAGTAATATTTTAATTTCACCATGTTATTTATGACTTGAAGTAATGTTTTGAAGCAAATATTTAAGGTATAGGATTAAGTTCATTGATTGCCTGGTACAAAATACTGGTATACATACTGTTCAATAACAATCTTTAAGAATATAATACAAATCACTTTCTCTCACTTCAGATTACAAAAAACTAAAATCATAATGATATCAGCATGCATCATATTTTCAGACAAAACCTTTAAATTTCTGCTTTACCTCAGAGACAGCACCTGCTGTCTGGTTCCTGACAGAGGGATCACAGAACTTTTTTGTACCACTTTTCTTCAAAAGCTTCTGAGTGTTTCTGTCATGCCAGCCTTTTGAATTTTTCTGGGCAGAATTGCAAATTGGAGCAAAAGAGAAAAACAACCATACTGCAAAGCAAAGCAAAGACGCTTTCTGCTTCATTATGCGTCGTTCAGCTTCCCCTCATTAGGCAAGCTATGGAAAAATCCTTCCTCTAAGAGCAATGCGTCTCTTTGTACTGCAAGGTAAAGGCTGCAGGAGGTGAATCTTGGAGCTTTTCTGGGTGAAAATAAGTATAGGATCAAAGTTCACTGAGGTGTGGTCACACTTGTGGCATGAATTTGTTCAAGAAACAGTGGATAGTGAAGAAATTGCATTAAGTATGATGAAAACAAGAAAGACACTGAGATAAAGAAAAAAAACAATTAATTGCCAGGTGGTCACCAGGTGGGATAATATTGAATCCAAAAAGAGTAAAACCACTGAAAATAGTTTTTAAAAAGCTACAGAGGCAAAGTTAAAAACAATTTGCTGTTCCAACATTTTATTTTCTGTGCCACTCATGAAATTAGTTTTTATCATTAAATTTGGTCACAATCAAATGCATGTCTTTCTCCCTCATATTAGTTATTGGTACAGTTGTAGGTTCCCTATAAAAAACAGAACATTGCAATCATGGCACAATACTCGAGAAAAAAAAGATAATGGCTAAAATATCTCTATATACCTGATGCACACACAAAGCACACCTTCTGTAATGCACAAAGACAGTTGTGAAAATATGTTGTTTTTATTAAAGAAAAGTCAATCCAAGCAGGAAAAGAAAACTTCTGTAGCTAGTGAGCTAACATGCTGATTAGATTACACACGAGTGGTTACTATTTTACGGAGTGGAGGTGTAGGGAAACTACAAAGAACAAGCATCTGCTGGATTCATAGCTCACTGCAATGGACCTCAAATTGTGCCAAGAATTAGCTTGTCCACCAAGGTTGTTGCTGCATTCATCAGACCCGATAATTAATGGTGGTTGGACATTTTTCCATTGAGAACAAGAGGCAGCTGTTAGGGACTGTGTATAAAATGACTTTAATGAAAGTTTGCATCTCTATCAAAGGTTAAATATTCAAATTTATTTCCATTTTCAGTTTTCTTTTCAATAAGTTGTACAATCTACCCCTGAAAAATCTTTTCTTCTACATCCCTGAGAGAGGTAATGTATTCCCTGTGAAAGCCTGATGTCTGACAGGTTCACAAGCTATGTATCTTAAGAATACAAAACTGAAAAGTGTAGTTTGAGTTCAGAATAATGTTTTCTTGGGTTCTCAGAATCATAAAATTGGGTACAAAGCGTAGCTTGCAATGCCACAAGTGTTCCTGCCATTCCGGGCCAACCGCATGTATCCACCTTCACCCCAGCTGCTTCCCCAACTACAGAAAAAAAGAAGAAAAAGCAGCAGTTTATCAAGGTGTATCATTTTTGAGGTGATTCTACATTTTGTACATGAAAAGTGTTAAACATACCTGTTTTTGATTATCCAGTACTCTTGACCGTCCTCGGAGCCGTAGCCAACCAGCAGAACTGCATGACTCAGGTGGTTAGGGTTACAGTTGGCCTCATCATAAATTCCTGCAGAGAAATTCAAAATCAAAGACTTCATGTGAGAACTCCCTGCCCCTTTACTCTGCAGTACTTTGCAGACTTTGAATCAGCTTGTATTATTAGATCTACATCTCACAAAAGACATCACTAGTAGTGAATATTAAGGGGGTCGCACAGTTTTTTCATCTGTTACCGTTCATGACATTTTACATTAAGACTCTTCTACACTCAGCAACATTACGGTGATGCAGGTGCATTTTATCAAATTAGAATTAGAATTTATTGTTTTAGTAGTTCTATTCCAAAAGAGAAACCCATACAGTATGATATATGGATTCATTATACACCAAGTTATAGATTTCAAGAATTTATCTCAATACTTGGTTTCGCTTTTATGGCAGCCTTTACCCCATCTGCATTGTCTGGTCTCTCATCTTCCTCATACACACATACACTCACACCTAAGAGCCATTTAGATCAGCCAATTAAACTGACATCCTTGTTTTTTGGCTGTGGAATGAATTCGGAATACCCGGCGAGAAAGCAAAATGCATGGAAGTAAATGCAAATTTCCCATCACCGGCCAAGATTTAAACCCTGGACCTTCTTGCTGCAAGGCAATAGTTCTAACAACTGCACCACTATGTAACTCCGATTCTGGGAGCTTAATTTCCAAATAAATGCAAGGATGACTTTCATCTGAAAAGACTTTGAACCACTGAGCAACAGTCCAGACCCTTTTCTTTTTAGCACAGGTCAGATGGTTCTGATGATGACTCTGGGTTGGGAGTGGCTTAACACAAGGAGTAGAACAGTTGTAGCCCATATCCTGGACAAATGCATGTGTGGGTGCTCTTAAAGCTCCGACTCCAGTTGTAGCCCATGCCTTGCAAATCTCCCAAAACCTCTTAATGTTTCAAATCAGCTGGCTCAATATGGTAATTATCCCTGCTGATTGTGCAATTTTTTTCTATCATACTTTTTCCTTCCACTCAACTTTCCATTATTATGCTTGAATACAGGACTCTGTGAACAGCCAGCTTTTTTTCTTTTAACAATGGCCTTTTGTTACTCACCCTCCTTGAAGAGGGTGTCAGTGACTGTCTTGATTATGTAGGCCATCACATAACATTTCTGCATTAACAAAATTATTTTGCTGTTGGTATTATGTAATATCCTGGTTTGACTAACTCAATTTTGGACTTTCATATTCATAATCAACAGAAAGAAACACAATATATTGCTCAGTGTGTAATAAATCCAGATATGTTTCTGTTTTTGAGCTGAGTTGCTGAAAGAAAATACCTTTTGATGGTGTTCTGTTGAAAAATGCATCTGTTCATTGTTTTCACATACTTTCTGACTTTAAATGTGACACCAAATTTTAGACATGCAAACAAACTTAACCGTTTACTATTTTTTGGTAAAACTGAGCTCTAAATGTGCAGCAATTGCCATAAATATACACATATTTATATACAAAAAGGAAATGTGGTAAAAACAAACATCTGATTGTTGATTTTGGACATAAATGTCACAATTTTTAAATCAGCTCAAAAAATTGCTTGCAATCAGTGGCTTATTTAAAAATCAAAGGAACAAGAAGCAGCACAAAAAAACCCAGTTTTGCTGTTGTTTGAAATGAATTTTGGTCTTAACTGACACATGAGGACAAATATCTGGCTCTGTATCTGCAGTTTGTTAATATTCTGCTGCTGCTGCTGCTGCTGCTGCTGGTGTTAGACAGGTGCAATGCCCCTGGGGATTTATAAAAGTTGGTCTCTCTGCCAAGTGCTGCAGCCAGAAACTGATGCAAGGAGGATAGTTATGCTATTCAAAATTTCAGGACAGAAAAGCTGAGCATAAATTTGAACAAATCAAGTAATAAATGTCGTAAAGGCATGTTCATATTTAAACACAACTGATATTAACCTGAGCTGTAGAAGAGGAAGCTTGCATGATCAGCATCAACAGCTACTGTAATTGGCCCAACGGTTGCCACAGCATCAGCCAGTGCCTGCTCGTCTCCTTTGGGAATGAACCTGTAGTCTTTGATATGAGCCACTGCGAGCCTGCTGTCGTAGAAACAAGGTTGCGTGTCCTGTGGAGAGAAATTAATGCCACTAAATGCCAAACCGTTCTCTGTTTACCTCACTAGAGCCTATATATATCCAGACTGAGCCTCACCACGGAGGTGTATGGGTAGGTTTCTGTTGCCTGCAGACCGTTGCTGATCACATAGTCGTAGGCGTTGGCCATCCAGGCGCCACTGCACCCATAGGTGCCATACGGTTTGGAGCAGTCCACCAGGTTTTGCTCGCTCAAAGACACAAGCTGACCCGTTTTCTTATAGAGTTGTCCTTCAATCGCCCCTGTAGTGCTGAAAGCCCAGCATGAGCCACAGTAACCCTGAGAAGACAAACCACAGATTGTAACTCTAATTGTAGCTCAGTCTGGATAGGACATACTGAAACAACTGTACAGCTGTGGTCTTACCTGATCTTTAACCTCTGTGACATAACCCATGTTCCTGTAGTCAACAAACCCAGCATCTAGTTTCTTGGCATTGTAGCGCAGTCTTCGAGCCGAAACCTCCCTTCCTCTTGCAACAAACTGGGCATTAATCATGGCTCCCTGCAGATTTTGGTATTCCTGCCTTGTCTACAGGTGGAAATCACAGGAAAATGATGCAATTCAGGTTATGTGATGTTATTTTCAGTAATTAGCTCAGCTACCTGTAGTTAACAGATGTTATACTGCAGTGTGTTTGTAGAAAAGTAAAGAAATTGTTAAGTCCGGTTTCTCAGTTGAACTAAGTTTGTGCACCTAGGTCAACATGACGTTGCTTGATGCAGTTGTTTGGCTGAGAATGCAGCAATAATCTTAACGGTCCCTTGCAAAACTGAACATATTTAAAGTAAACTTTAAACATCATTTTATCTCCATTAAATAGGTCAACTAAAACAAGGCTTAGAGGATTTCTTCAATTTTCTACAAGCTCAGATTTCTGTTGATGACTTTACAAAACACCATTTCAAAAAGATTCATTCTATCCCTTTAAAAGCCTTTTTTTAAATAACATGACCTAAGTAGAGAAGGGTAAGTATGCCAACAAAGCTACTTGGTAAATACATTTTTGACAATAAGTTTACTCATGTGTCTGCAGTTGGCAGCAAATTAGGATGTGAGGACAAAGACTTGAAACTTCTATTGTTTATTGTTTTATTTTTTTTTAGTTATTTCATGGTGTTTCTGTCAAAAAACAAATTTAAGAGCAAAGCAGCACTTCTTACAAGGTCTCCATATTTATTCATGGCCATAGCAAAGGACATCCTCCCCATGAGAAAGCCTTGGTTGTGGTCTTCAATCTTCCGCTTGTTGTCCTCCCAGATGGCCCTCCGCTGCATGTCGTCCTGAATAATAAATCAAAAAAAAAGAAAAGAAAAAGAAACTTAAGAGAAATAAGAGGACATATGCTCTTGATTGTGTTGATGAGCTGCTGAAGTGTTTTAACTGTCTGTTCAGGCTCACTGATTCATCGTAGCTTATGCCATGGCTGCTTTTCCAGCTCTCCCACTCAGTCAGGACCACCTCGTCTGATTCTGACACCACCGTCTGCGGGCTGCACAGCAGGACGGAGAGCAGGGCTGCCCTCAGCAGGAAACCGACCTGCCCAGCTGGAAATAAAAAAAAAAAAAAAACAAAGAGTCACAACCTCTCGTTGTGTGGGGATTTTATGCAATATATTATAAAGGTGGTGGCAGGAGTTCACTGACCCAAACACCAGCATCAAAAACAACACTCCAAACCTTCTGTCTCTTCTTTTGAGGCCTAATTTCCAGAATTACATTATTCTCCCTTAAATCTTCAGTTAAAAAGCAAACAGGTGCAACAATCAAACCTCCAACGTCAAGTACAATAATATCAACCTCGCAATGCAAACACAACACTGGAAGGTGTTCAGTTGGTTTCTCAAATAAAATAAAACAAAAGAATCCTGGGTTGCCTACCTGCACACATGTGAGTCTGTTTTGTTTCCATGTTCCAACAGCAACTCCAACGGCATACAGACTCCAGCTATCAGCCTGCTATATAAAGCTTTCTGGTAACTACATGTTCCTGCTGTACTTTTACTCAATCCTTAAATGAACGTCTGCGCCAGCACCTGACAGTGGCATTAGTCAACAAAAATATGTTGCCCTCCCTACTCTCTGCACTCTCCTGTAGTTATCACTTAGAAACAGCTAAAGCTGCAGTATTGTTAATCCCTCAAATACGTGTTTATAACCGAGCACAACACCTGACACCCAACACAGGGGAAAAGGACAATGCATCTAATCTGATTAAAGTTTCCACTAAAATGACATCAACAGCAAATAGTTGAATTTGAATAAACGCAGAGTAAAACAGCTGATTATAGGGGGTTGATTCTGATGCATTGGTATGTAAGCGACATTTCACTGAGATCACAATCTGGGCTTTACTTTTGTAGACTTAATCATTTATAAAACTCTAACAGGGTTACATGCCTCTGCAAAGAGTCATAAGACAAATTTTAAAGGAAAATGTCAAAGCTTCAGCTTAATAATTTTAATTCATTTTGTGGCTTTTCGCTTTCAGAAGAAATAACCACAAATCATTTTTTATTTCTTTTTAATCAGATTTTTGAAGAATTTTAATGGCAAGCAAACAATACAAAACAACTCAGCATTCTGAGACATACCCAAGGTATTCTTACTCACTGAACTTTTTCACAAGTTACAGCCACACACTTCAATGTATTTTGGAGGGGATTTTTATGTGACAGTAGAGTCTGAATTTGAAGTGGGAAAAACACATAACACATGGAGGTGCACATTTGTATTCAGCCAGACAGGGAGTGATTTAATCAGAGAATCAGCCCATAGTAACTCAGCACAGATGGGAGAAAATGTCAAAAAAAATAACTGTTAGACTTGCGAGTCACATATAGGAAGAAGGTGTCCTGACCCGATAAGACCAAAATTGAACTTCTGGTCCTACATGCAAACTACTATGTGCGGTGGAAAACTAACACTCCATATCATCCTGAACACACCATGAAACTCAATGCTGACACCATCATGATGTTTAACTGCTTTTCTTTAACATGGACATGGAAACTTGTTAGAGGTTGCAAAAGGACAACCCTAAATATATAGCCTGAGCTGCAATGGAATGGGTTAGATAAAAGTATATTCATGTTCAAGAATGGCCTAGTCAAAGTCCAGACTGGGCCAATGGAGATTCTGTGACATAACTTGAAAATTGATGGTCACATGTGATTTCCATCCAACCTGACTGAGCTTGAGCTATTTTACAAAGTAGAATGGGAACAAATGTTGGTCTCTAGATGTGGAAAGCTGGTGGAGACATAACCTTAAAGACTTGTAACTATTGTTACAGCTAAAGGATTCTACAAAGAATTTGCAGATTCCCACAACATTTGTAAGATTTTTATTCATAATACAATTTTTTTTTTAAAAACTTGCATTATTTTTCTGCCAGATCCCTATCATGCATTACTTTGTATTTGTCTATCCTATAAAAACCTAATAAAATGCAATGATGTTTGTCCTTGTAATATCACAAATATGAAAAAGTGAAAAAAGGGTGTGAATACTTTAGAAAGGCAGTGTAACTTGTATTTTTTAAGTCAAGTCAAGTCAAATTTATTTCTATAGTACATTTCAGCAGCAAGGCAGTTCAAAGTGCCACACTGTAAAAACATCAGTCAAGTATACATCAAAATCATCAGTATCATCAAGCAAATATAATTTGAAAACACTGATCAATGTTCTACTTACTACTAATCAAACACAGCTCTAAACAGGTGGGTTTTTAGGCCTGATTTGAAGGAACTCAGTGGTTCAGCTGTTGTGCAGTTTTCTGGAAGTTTGTTCCAGATTAGTGGAGCATAAAAACTGAATGCTGCTTCTCCAAATGCTGCTTCTCCATGTTTGGTTCTGGTTCTGGGGATGCAGAGTAGACCAGAACCAGAAGACCTGAGTGATCTGGAAGGTTGATACAACAACATCAGGTCTTTAATGTATTTTGGTGCTAATCCATTCAGTGACTTATAAACTAACAGAAGTATTTTAAAGTCTATTCTCTGAGCTACAAGGAGCCAGTGTAAGGATTTTAGAACTGAGATGATGTGCTTTGTTTTCCTGGTTTTAGTGAGAACACGAGCAGCAGCGTTAAATGGATTGAAAAAAATACAGCCATTCAACACATTTATGCACTAAGTCTTTTTATTTGAAGAACTTTTGATTTGTCTTGAAATTAGCTCATTGTATGAATCTGAAGCGACAGTAGATTTGGAAAATAACTATAAAGGAGAACATTCTATTAACATTCTATTACTATATTAAAGTTCAGATACGTCTTTATTCAATTTGATCAAAATACTTAGGGCAAATAAAATGATTGATACTTGAATGCAAAGCTTTGCATTTTACTTTTTTTTAACGTATGTATTCTGTAGCGCCATCTGGTGGCGTTGCTTTATTCTTGCAGGATCCACTGCAGAGGCTGAGCTCAGCTGACTCGCTCCGCTGTTATTATGATGTCCGCGACGGGGCAACACCCAAACACTGTGCGGCAAAACAGGCAAATTACGCGCAGCAACGCATCTAATGAGTGAGTGCGCATCAAAGGAGCACCATGAGTCACGACTGAGGTCTGCAGGATGTCTTTCAAGGTAAACCAGCTTTCTCCGTCCATCTCTGCCCGGGCAGCCAGTCTGAGGAGAGGGCCTGCATCATCAGAGGACAGACGGCAGCTGCTTGCTGTTCAAGCGCAGACTGCTGTATTGTCAGGATTTGTTTAATGACGTGATGTGTTTAAGTATAAAGGAAACAGAGGTTACATTAGACTGACTCATACAGTCTCGCTCTAAAGTTACATGCCTGGGCACAATGGCTGGATCATAAAGCATCAAATGTCTCACGATTCTTTGGCAAATACGGCTTTCTTATGCGGACTTTGGTATTTGTGAACAAACCTGACTGTTCAGAAAAGACTGGACGACAAACGCACCATTGTGCAAAACTTTTAAGTCTTTCTTCGTTTTCTTTTCTTTTTTTTTTTTTATCTGTTTCTCATGAGGCAGACGTTCTTAAAATAATCTTTTTAAGTGGTAACAAAATGGTTCTTTATATAAACTGCTGAACTGAACTTTGATCCATCTCTCAGGTTCTGTTTGAGGTCCAATCAGATACAATACATCTCCTGTCATGTTTGTTGTTGTTATTGTTTTTATTTAAAAATGTTACTCCATTTACCCTGGTTTTTAAGTTCACGCTATATAAATTTCTGTTAAAGTCAGGGACAAGGACTGGACAGAAAATAAGTAAAATGCTGTCCATAAAAACATTTGAAGGACCTTCAGAAACTGATGGAGTTCTTGATCAAAAATAATAAAATGATGTTCTTAAACGTCTACAGCATAAGTGGAGTTTGCGACTTCTTAGAACCTTTTGCTGACCTGAGGCCCCCATACAACCTGAACTCCTAGTGGGAAGGTTGACAGATGAGTCATCTGCACTGAAGCACTAAAGAAAGCATTCAGTGTTATTTAAATAGTCATAATTTAAAGCTGATTTACTTATTTGTGCTGATTGTTTCTGAGCTGGAAAAAAAATTAGAAACATTAATGGCTCTGTGCCGGCAGGTGAGCTTTACTGGAGGTGAGCACCCGATAGGAAATTCTGCAGTGCCTCATTGCACCGTGGGCCTGCTCCATATATTATTAAAGTTGTGAGGATAAATATCTGATGCAAGGAGTGTTTGATCCTGATCTTGTTCCAGTTTTAGGTTGAAGAGTTAGGGTTTCACACACAAAAAAAGGTTGGGTTGCCTAGAGACCACTGAGCTTTCTTTATGGGTGACTGACCTCAGTCACACACACAGACACAACTCCCTGTGGAACATCTACACTTAGTGGTGACACCTGGACAAGCACTGTGGTGGTCATTGTCTGCTTTCAGAGTGCGTAATGCTATAATGGTGGTTTCAGTGTCAGTGGTTGTTGTGTGTATTTACCCTGCAGAAGGAAACACCCCTGGCTAACGCAGGGTTCTGGGCAGCGAGGAAGGGAAACCTGGCTCTGCTTCAGCTGCTGCTCAACAGCGGGCGAGTGGACGCAGACTGCAGAGACAGTGTATGGACGCTGCATGCCCGGGCTGCTCAGCTGCACGCTTTAACCATATTCTGCCTGTGGTAGGGACACAGAGAGCATTGAGCTTTACCTCTGTGGAGCATGTGTTTGTGTGGATGTGCATATTTTTTAGTTTGCATATTGTAAATGTACCTGCATATCACTATTGCAGTTCTCTCATCACCAAGGTGGTTTTAAGTTATCCTGTGTCATTTTGGGGATCGTCTCCTTTATTGCAAATAGATGATTTTTGTAGTTTTATCTTTGCTTTTGTCTCTTCTTTGACAAAAAAGTACATTTTTGCATATATAATATCTTTAAACACTGAGGTTAAAAAGTAATTTATATACATGATAAGTAGACAGTAATAAACAGCAATGGGAAACACGTGAGAGAATGAGAGAAAGCCCATAAGATGGTGTCCTTACTTTGAAAACTGCTGATGTGTGTATGTGTTGAAACACACACACGGAACACACTGCTTTCTTGTTTGACCAAGAGAAATTTGGTCTGATTTAACTTCAGACAGTAAGAAAAATACTTGTAAAATAAAATAAAAGCCCAAGTTGGAGCCCTTGGGAACCTCATATGAGAGAGGAGCTGAAGAGGGAACATAATTATTAGAAATGACTTCAAACTTTTTGTTGAATAAGAAGAAAAAAAACATCTGTAAAGCTAAAACAAAGATCCCAATTCAAATGAATGAAGTAAGTGCAGTTGACAGCTTTTGCATCTTGATGAGGTTTTGTGAAAGAAGGTTTGGGAAAGGCCATCTTAGCTAAATCAGGAATTATCCCAGTGGAAAGAGGCTGATTGACAATGGGCTTTAAATATGATCCAGTAAAACTAATGACTTCCTTTAGCATTTGGGAGTGCAGTATTAGCTAGGCTCACAGAGGAGGGACAGTATTAAATAGCTCACTGAGTGAAATTAAAGACAATGAATAAAACAGACTGAATACAAATCCACCCAACAAAAAAAAAAAAAAAAAAAAAAGGTTTTAATTTTTAAAATAGTTTTGAAACACATAATTTCCCTCCTACTTTACAGTTATACTCCAGTTTGTGTTGCCATGTTACTTATAATCCAAATAAATCACTTAAACTATAAGGCTTCATCAAGTTGAAGTTTGATCATTTCAATTCTTCTTTACATTGCATCCATTTTTATTGCTGATGCCAGATTATAAATAAATAAAACCTTCTGCAGGGTTAACAAATTGTATGTTTGTTGTTTTTGTTGCAGTATGGAACAACAGCGCTGATGGTGGCGTCGTACAGCGGCCATTATGAGTGCGTCAAAGAGCTCATTATGCAAGGAGCAGACATCAATTACCAGAGAGAGGTAAATCTGCTCCAGGATGTTTCTCACAATAATTGTTGAATACAGGAATTTTCTCAACAGTTGTTGTCATCAGGAAACTATTGCTGCAGTCAATGAAATACTCTGGCCTACCGTTCAACACACAATCAAAAAAAAAAAAAAGTGTATTTTTACAGTAACTTAATTTTTTTCCTCTAAGTTAAGGAGATTTTTTTGCTTTAGTTTTCAGATCTAACTTTAACATATGTTATATGTTATAACATATGTGTAAAATGTGCAGAGACCTTAGTGAACTGTTTTGATGTGGTCTGTGAATAATAGTAAAATCAATCGTGAAGAAAAAGGAAAAATATCTTTTAACACAAATTTCATTTAAAAAACACCAGCGTCTTGAGTTGAGTAATAGGTTAAAAGTCCTTTGTAAACAGCTGTATCTATTTTTATCCTCAGACAGGTTCGACAGCTTTGTTCTTCGCCTCGCAGCAGGGACATCATGACGTCGTGAAGCTGCTGTTTGAATTCGGTGCCTCCACTGAATTACGGACAAAGGTGCGAAGTAATGATGTGTATTGCAGATTTCCAAATACAGGATGTACTGTGTAAAAATGTGAGGCGATGATTCAACCAGTTAACCAGGAATACATTTAGGCTTTTTTTCATTCTCCATTTTGAGATTATACATAACTTTCATGTTTTTTTTCATGCTTTGCAAATAGGATGGTGGCACAGCTCTAACCGTTGCCTCACAATATGGACACACCACAGTGGTGGACATCCTGTTGAAGAATGGAGCCAATGTTCATGAGAGGCTAAACGTGAGATCCACATCTACTGGCCTCTCTCTCCTCACTGTTAGTCAGTCACACTTCATGGTCCTGTATTAAGTATTAAGAAACCTGATGGTTAGTTGATCTCAGTGCAGCAGGAATCCAGTCTCTCTGGTTTCTTCAAACTGCTGAGTCAAGTATGAATCACCTTGCACAGGATTAGCATGTACCTAAAACAACACTACTGTACAAAACTGTGTTTAATAAGTTAATTATAAGTGCATTTACACTGAGTTGTACCTTCGGTGTTCTTAATTTTTTAGGATGGAGCTACCCCTCTATTCCTCGCTGCCCAGGGAGGTCATGTGACTGTGATTCGTCAGTTGCTGGCTTCTGGTGCCAAGGTTAACCAAGCCAGGGAGGTAAAGCCCCCTCAAGCGCAAACCATTTTACGTGCCTTCACTTGTTTACCCTAAATCTTTTTAGCTCTGTCTGTGGGGTTACTGTTTGTTATTAATTTGGTTTCCATCCAGCATTCAAATTTTACAGCAATGGTAATCTGAGTGCTTCATCCTCCACTGAGACCAGTTTCATCAAGATAAACAGCAGATTTCAGTTTTCCAGTCAACGGTACCAAAGATATCAACATACAATATAGTTGAAATGCAAGCAAACAAAATTCCTGACGTCTACCACTCATCAAAAACTAGGAGATTTGAATTACCCTTTTAATGTAATACCTTAGGCAGCCGAGATGGCTGCCTAAGGTATTACATTAAAAGGGTACTTGTACTTGTACTTTGTGGTTATGAATGTGTAAATCATGTTTCTTTTAGTTCCCCCTCCCACAAGCTCTTCACCATCCATCTCTTTCCCAGGATGGCACTACACCCTTGTGGATGGCAGCTCAGATGGGTCACAGTGAGGTGGTGAAGGTTCTTCTTTTACGTGGAGCAGATCGAGATGTTGACAGAGTAGTACGTCAATCCTTTTGGACTAAGAAATTAGATTGGATCGTTGTAAAAATGACCTTTTATTGTCTTATCCAAAGCAAGTATCCTTGACTGTGTTGGAAAAGGTCATGAGGTCAATGAAAAGCTGTAATTTACAAAATACAATCTTGTTGTTTCAAAATGGATATCTCACATACTCAGTATTTTTTTTATACAATTAGCCCTAAACAAAGAAAGAAATAAGCCTGAATAATGCATAATGTTATCAGTGAAAGCACACAATCTTCTATTTGTCTCAGTGTTTGTTTGTTTGTTTATTTGTTTGTTTTTTACATTAATTAATTACCTAATCAAAAGAAGTAAAACGAACTGATCCCGGATTTGGAAGTTCTGGCCACAAAGAATTCTAAGGCTTTAGTATTATTTTCTGTTTCGTGTGCTAAAGGAGATACAAATTGAGTAACTACCTTTCCTTTTCCTAGTATTTATATAATCCAGACACGTTTAAGCTGTTACCACCACAGCAGCACGAATTTGCTCATCTCAATCTAAGGGGATGAAAAAGCTGTTGTTTGTGGTCTCAGATTTAATGAATCTAAAAACTGTGTTTAAACTGGATCAAATATGATCCAGTTTAAACAAGCAGAGTAAGTAGCATTTCTGCAGACACTTCACAAGGAAGCTCACACAGAATTTCAAATTACACAATTTTTGTGTCAAATTTTATTTAAATTTTTTCGTAGTTGAACCTGATTTGTGTATTTTGTCTCCTAACTTTCAAGGATGGCTCAACGGCATTATTCAAAGCAGCACTGAAAGGACACAATAGCGTTATTGAGGAGCTGCTTAAATTTTCTCCAACACTTGGCCTTCTCAAGGTTAAGTATCTTGTAGCTATAGCCAAAGGATAATCTTCAAGTTTCTAACTGTATAATTTACAACGAAAGGAAAAATAAAAGAACAGGTTCTATCCTTGTCTTGTCTCCAGAATGGCTCCACCGCCCTTCATGCTGCTGTCATGAGTGGAAATCTTCGAACTGTACTTCTGCTGCTTGGAGCCAACGCTGATCCCACTTTACCCAATGAGGTAACACGCCTAACTTTGATGAGAAACCAAAACTAATAGAAATGCACAGATTATCCCGTTTTACTGTGCCTCCTTTTTTGCAGCATAACGAACTCCCTGCTGATCTCACAAAGAGCGATCGCATTCTGAAGGTTTTACGTCAGAAAGTTGTAAACGGAGACAGTTGATGAAAGACCAGGCTCTCCTCCTTCGTGTCGGACTCTGCAACTCTGACAACATGTCGTGAGGGAGAAGAACAACATCCACGGTGTCAAAACTACTCAACTGCAACATTGACTGTACATGGTGCTTGGTTAGTGATAGTGGCTGAAATAAAGCTGTGAAAAGCTGAACACACTTGAACTGAATGTAAAATAACACAAAAATCTATTAGCATTGTTTATGCTGTTTTTTTCTCCAGCACATGCATTTATTTGTTTACCTCTGGTGATAGAGGATTTATGGATATTTTGCACACTATTGATTGGCCTTTTCAATAAATGTTGTAAACGCAGTATCAGTGTCCAGCGTTTGATATGATGGTAGACCTTGTAATGGGGAGCAATGTGAAGACACAACAATAAACAATAACATGGCATAATAAATTGTGTAAACAGAATGTTTCATTTGTTATGACAGAATTTTCAGTTTCGTATATTTATGCATCGTCAATTTATAACAATAGTATACTGGTATAAAATGGTGCAATTCACACAGTTATAAATAATCAAACTGGGTCCAGACTCATATTCAGTTCATATTGTCCAGTTTCTAATCCAGTTGCCTACTGATCATCTTGCCCAGTCAAATGAATCTGTCAATGTCAGAAGAAGTGGGCCACCAATCTTTTCCATAGCAAAGAAAAAAGCTAAATATAGTTGATGCCAGCAATATGGCCTTTAATTTGCTGCCCCCTAAAAAAATAAATAAATAAAAAATACAACTAAACACAAAAGCACAGGGCCAGGGATGCTTTCTATGTGGGGAAAAAAGGAGGACAGAACATTTATGACTGTCCAGAAGAGAGATGCAGCCTCACAGAGAAGCATAAGCTAGGCGTACCTTCTATCGAAACGGGGGCACAGACAGTTAATGCAAGCAATAGATTTGTCAGTATCTTTGTTCAGGAAAACCACATGGCAAAACCCAGAAGCTTTCTATGGGAAAGGAAAATAAGGATGTTTTATGGAATAAATGATTTTATCCAGGCACTCAGTCAGGCTTATTTAATATCTTATTTAAGTTGAGAACAGAGTGTCAGAAAAGCTGTCACTTCACAAGTCAGAGCTGACTTCCAGAGTTCAAAACATTATTACCCAAGAACAGATGAAGTGCAAAAATATTTACAAGAGACTGTGAGAAACTGAATTCTGTTTATCTATTCCTTGCAGCTGCAGAGCAACATCTCTGGCAAATAAGCTTCCGAGACATAACATAACCATAAGTTTAACGCGGTCATAAGACTTTAGCATGTCATACAATTTTCAATCACACTCTCCAAAAAGAGGACAAAGGAGCACTGGGTCAAGAGTACTTTCTATGTGAAAGATGAAAACAGCGTACACACCGTTAATGGCAACAATGGCTCTGTCAAAGGCTTTACCCAAAAAAAAGGACAAACCACTAATATTAAATAATACAAGCTCCTTAAGATCTTTTAGACATTATTGTGTTTTCACTTATCTATATATCTGTAACATTTCGTTTTTAATCATGTTTTATTTTTACTATGTTTTCATTTCTATGCTATATCTTTGTGATTTTTTTTTTTTTTTTTTTATCTGTGAAATGGGTTATAAAAGTGAAATATACGTACTTGCTACTTACTAGCAAACACACACACACACACACACACACACACACACACACATTTATGCAAGGTACTGCATGGGCCAGGAGTACTACCTATTGGAAACAAGAGGAGTCCATCCAGTTGCCTTCAAATTAAACACTTAGGAAAGTCTGCAAAAGTGTTAAAGTTCGCCTGGACCTTGAGACTTTGTGATTATTTATTAATTATAAAATATGTGTAATATTCCAGCAATGACTGAGTATATTCAAGAATGTACAAGAAACGAAACGGGAGCATTGGAAGAAAGAAATGTCAACCCACATCAGCTGCTGGATGACAGTCAGGTCACGTGAGCACCGCGGAAGAAGCAGTCAAAGTTTAGATGCGGAAGAGAAACAAACCTTTTGGGATATTTAGCGACTAAAGTGGTCCGAATATAACTCTTATGTAACTGGACACAAGACGAGAAAAAAGACCACAAGTTTCATTTTATCTTAACGCACGCGGAGAGGTTTGAGCGACAGGAGCAGCAAATGGCGGGAGGAAATTTACAGGTAAGCGACAGACTTTTAAAACAGTGACGTGATTCACCTGGAAACATAGACGACACCGTATTAGATCATCTTTAATAAACAAACTGACGGCTTTTCTTTTTTTAAACGGGCAATTTTGTCACAAAAAGTTTGTAATGGCGCATTTATAACTCATTACTAAACTTCGGTGATGTTTTGAAGTATTTAGAATGCGTTTGATGTCTTGTGAAGTTAGAACGTGTTAAAAGCAAAATGTAGTAGCCCTGTATTGCTAATGTCAGTCAATATCGATCTGTGGTTCTGAACATTTCTGTCTTTTTCTGTTATGTAAATAAAACTTGTCATAACATGCTGTGATATTTAATACAACAATCTGAAAAGTTCTAAAGGAACAGAAGATGTAAATAAAAAGTAAATCCAATGATTACCTAATTATGTACGCCCTATATTAAATAGAATAGAATATTTTCATGACAGCTAACATACTGTACATAAACAGAAATCCTCCTTTTGAATTCAGCACTGGCATCATAGCTAAAAAAAAAAAAAAAGAAAAGAAAGGACAGGGGTGTGTTTACCACTGAGTGCTGCCAGCTCTTTTTAACAACCCTGATTATGTTAGCATATATTTAACAGACTTTTTAAAATTTCTTAATCAATTTTCTGTCATATTGTTTGTCATCAGAAAGCGATTGATCTGGCCAGCAAAGCAGCAGAGGAGGACAAAGCCAAAAACTATGAGGAGGCTCTCAGATGTTATCAGCATGCTGTACAGTACTTCCTACATGTTGTCAAATGTAAGGAACCTCAGTCCCTCCCCTCACTGAACTACACAGAATTAGATTTTTCTCTTTTTTTTTTTTCTTTTTTTTTTTTATTATTCAGACTATTACCGTGATCTAATTCTCTGCGTGTTGTTGCTGCAGATGAGGCGCAGGGCGATCGAGCAAAGCAGAGTATCAGGGCCAAGTGTGCCGACTACCTGGACCGAGCCGAGCAGCTGAAGGTGTATCTGAAGGAGAAGGACAAGAGTCCTCCGGCTAAGCCTGTCAAAGAGTCTGGGGATAAAGGGTGAGAGCGGCTAACGAATCCGACATAAACTGGTATTCAGGGGTGTCTGTTGCTGGTGTAAATATTTCAACAATATTTTTTTTTGTTTTCCCTCAGAAAGAAAGTAAACTACCTTAAAACTACTATCATTGTCTGTGTAATTAAGTATTTGTTTGTGTCCTGGTGATTTATCCTTTCCGTAACAATCAAAATTATATCACACATTTAGTAGGATGAAAATTAATCTCAGTGTTGCTTGATTTTTGCTATATTTTAGGAGTGAAAGTGATGAAGGGGAAGATCAGGAGAAAAAGAAATTCAAAAGCCAGCTCTCAGGTGAATGAAATTATTGGATGACTTAATTCTGTTGTAAGAATTGACAAATGCTTTAATGGATATAATGACTGACTGAAATCATCTCTTTTCTAGGTGCTATTGTAATGGAAAAGCCAAATGTTAAGTGGAATGATGTTGCAGGACTGGAAGGAGCCAAAGAAGCCTTAAAAGAGGCTGTTATTCTACCAATCAAATTCCCTCATCTTTTCACAGGTGTTATCAAATAAAAACAAAAAAAAAAAGCTTTATCTAAAATTTAGTGAAAGAGCTGCAAACATATTGGCTGTTTCTAGCTGCATATTGTATGTATTTTTGTAGGCAAGCGGACCCCATGGCGGGGGATCCTTCTGTTTGGTCCTCCTGGAACAGGGAAATCCTACCTGGCCAAGGCGGTAGCTACAGAAGCAAACAACTCCACCTTCTTCTCCGTCTCCTCCTCTGACCTGGTGTCCAAGTGGCTGGGGGAAAGTGAAAAGTGAGCTTCTGGTTTTGATGATGATGAAAAATTGCATGTGAAAGAAAGAAAACAGCCTCACTATTGTAATTTTCTGTTTCTAGACTGGTGAAGAACCTGTTCGCATTAGCTCGAGAACACAAACCGTCGATCATTTTCATCGATGAGATCGACTCCCTCTGTGGCTCAAGGAGCGAAAACGAGAGTGAGGCCGCTCGCAGAATCAAGACGGAGTTCCTCGTTCAGATGCAAGGTGACCAAGAGGACGTATGAGTGCAGTTACTCGGAGCTAAACGTTCTCCGCTGCCGGCTCGCCTCCCAGAATTCTGTTTTGTTCATTGTTAATAATCCTTATCACCAAATAGATGTTAACAAATCTAAAAAATATTGAAACTAAAACTTATGCAGCACATTCTACTGCTACTACTACCACCACTACTGCTAATTATAATAATAATAATAATTTGGATGGGCTAGTACCAGAAACCATAACCTTAAGAATAATTTCATGTTTGATTAATATTTTTCTAATCGTTACATCATTTTTCTCCCATCAGGTGTTGGAAATGATAACGAAGGAATCCTGGTCCTGGGAGCCACAAATATTCCTTGGACACTAGACTCGGCCATCAGGAGACGGTTAGCTTAGCATGAATTCTCCCTCTCATCTCTGAAGGTTTTTCAGAACTGGCTGTCATCCAGATTGTGAGGACATTCAAAGTCAAAGGTCTTGTAATGGTTTTACTGAAGCTTTTGTTCTTGTGTTAGGTTTGAAAAGCGGATCTACATTCCTCTGCCAGAGGAGCACGCCCGTTCCTTCATGTTCAAGCTACACCTGGGCTCCACCCCCAACGAGCTGACAGACAACGACTTCGTCACTCTGGGCAAGAAGACAGAAGGCTACTCTGGAGCAGACATCAGTATAATTGTCAGGGACGCCCTCATGCAGCCCGTCAGGAGGGTTCAGTCAGCAACTCACTTCAAAAAGGTAAAACGTCATCCTGCTTGGGCTATTTTTAATCAGCAGGAAAAACTTCTTTAACCAATCTGTTTTTCTAAAATTAGAAACGTGCACATGCTTGAAAGATGTTTTCATGTGTTATATCAGTAAAGGTTGTGAAAAGTAAATGGAGAAAACATTGAAAGTTAGCTGCATGGGGGAAAAAAATGATTGAATGTTAACGTAACAAACTGTTTTCAAGCCAGTCTTTTAGCAAATAGTCCGGCTCTTGGTGAGGAGCCCATTGCTACTGTTAGATGTGAGTTCTGTCAGATACTTGGATGTCTTTGGGCTTGAGTGGTTCAGTCAGCTGCTTCTTTAAATAGATCTTATAAACTCACTGTAGTCTAAAAATAAACAACAGCTACACACAGTTGATTTCCATCTGGGGAACACAGTCTGAAGGTTGCCCCAAATTATGAACTCGTCTGTTAACCTCTACTGTAAAGTGTCGGCCCCTTTCATTAGCAGCTCTGGCAAAGATGTGTGAATTATCTGTGCCAGCTGAACCATATCTGTGTTGATTTGGTCACATGTTTTGGACTATTATCTTTTTTGTCAACAAAACAAAATTCATTCATAATTCACTGGTAGAGCACCTCCCAACCCCCAAAGTTTTAGAGTGAATGATGCCATGAACTTTACTTTTAAGGTTCTTTGTGTCTTTGGAAGAGAAACAGGGTCACAACGTCACAGATCTTCCACCATACTTTTAATACTTTAATACTTGTAATGAGGTTCTTTCTTAAATATTGCACGATTCTTTTATGCCAAACTTACCTGGAGTAACTGTTGGTGAAAAGTTCAATGTGCTGCGAAGACAAATGGGGGTTCTTAACAAACCTACTTCTCAGTAGGCTCTTAAAGAAATAGGCCTCTGTGATATGTTTTAATACGGAGTTCTAAAAACTTTGACCAACTTTTCAAAAAAGTAAACTGTAAATGAAAAATATGATTTGGTTAAATTTATTTAAGAGACTGCCATTTGTACCTATAACCGTGCGGCGGATAATCTGGTGTTTAAACGGCTTTTTCTCACCATGCTTTTTTTTTTTTTTTTTTTTTTTTTTTTTCTTCAACTCATCGAAAAAAAATCTAGTCACATTGACATTTTTCTAAAATGTTCAGTTTTACATAATGCTACTGCAATACAAAAATGAGTTAATTTAAGGCTTTTTACACATCTTTACTGGGGATACACTTTGTGTCAATACAGACAAGCACTATGTTAGGAAATAAAAAAACAAGGAAATCCATTCGCCCAGTTTAGTAAACTACCCACATGGTTTGCATCTGGCTCTCTCAGTTTCGGCCCCTGTGTGCATGGATTTGTTCAGACATTATTCTGTTGGAGTTCGGTAAAGTTAGAAAGTTGGATAAATGTCCAATATGATATTATTGATGCTATAATGAGATGTGGTATTGAATACTTTAGCCTAATCTTATAATTTGTAGACAGTTTGTACACCCAGGTGTGCTTTCCTTTTGTTTCCACATCTACCTGGACCCCCTCAACTCTGAACTGGAAACAGCTCAGCTCACCTTCTGGACCCCTTTTTTTTTTTTTTTTTTTTTTTTTTTTTTTTGTTTTGTTTTGTTTTGTTTTTTCCCCACCCTTTGTCCACCCAAACATTTCAATAAAACTTTTGTTCAAACCTACATTTAAAGGTTCGAGGATCCTCGTTTAGCAATCCCGGTGTTGTGGTTGACGACCTGCTGACGCCGTGCTCACCTGGAGATCCCAACGCCATAGAGATGACATGGATGGAGGTCCCTGGGGATAAGCTTTTAGAGCCTGTGGTGTCCATGGTGAGAAGCAAAATCAGTGCTGTTGTTTCCAGTATTGATGATCAGAGTGATCTGGATCTGTTATATGACCTGCTTGGTGTTCTCTGTGCAGGCGGACATGCTCAGGTCTCTGAGCAACACCAAGCCCACAGTCAACGAGCAGGACTTGGGCAAGCTGAAGAAGTTTACAGAAGATTTTGGTCAAGAAGGCTAATCTACTAAAGATGGGAGTTTGGTATTCTTTTTTTTTTTTTTTTTTTTTTAGAAATCAGTTATACTTAATGTGCCAATCTTTTGGTCAGTAAAATCTTGGAATTGGACAACTCATGAGGTTTCAAGAATGTACTTAAGAGCTGACCGTTTCATCTGTTGTTCCACTGAAGCTAGTGTTTACAAATATACCGACACATCTTTGCACTTTTTCCACACTACAAGAATCATCGCATATAAGGTGGATTATTTTGCACCTAATAAACTTTGCTTTAAAGTTTACTTATATGAATAGAGGATTGTTTAAATTTACAGATGTTGCCTCCTTTATGAACACAAAATCACTTGTTTTCTTTTATTTTATCTGATTCTTCTCAGCTTTTGGCCTTTTGGGTTTTGTTGTTTCTAAAATTAATCAGTCTGTTCAAAGAAGCTTTTTCAGCTATTTCTGTGAGTTATGTTTGTGTGCATTCTATTTCTTCAATGTCATGTTATTGTAGATATTGCAGTTGCTCATGTGTTTAGCTGGTGACACTGGGGTCAAAATGTTTAGTTTGTAGACCTATTAAAATCTCAGGTCATTTCTTGCACCTTCGTGTTCTGTGAACAAGACTCAGGGTTAAATAAACAGAATGCAAAAAGAAAAGGTGTCAGTGTTGTGAATATATTTATTTGTTAAAATACATCTTTAACATCTTGATTTAATCAGTGCAACTGAGTCCAATTATTTCACACCTTTAAACATGCTCAGGAATTGCTGGAAGAAATTAACTTCATTGTTATGCTATTACAGAAAATGAGTTCTTTAACATTTCTTCGGCTAATGAAATAAAGTGTTATGTAAAAGCCTGTCTATGGAGATGAAATTAAATAGTCCTAATCGTCATGCACATAGTTTTAGGTTTTTAAAGCTTTTTTTTAACCTTTAAGTGAACCGAAACCTCACTGGAGGCTGTTTCTGCATCAAGAATGAAAACAAAGATGAATATATCAATACAAACAAGTCAAAACAGGAGGTACAATTCAACAGCTGCCGATGAGTTAACAACAAAAAAACTTAATGAACCGCTGAAACAGAAGACTGCAGAATTGCAATGTCCCTTTAAACTTCAAGCTAATGCTACTATGCCTTTACACTTGGTGTCCTTTTTGATTAAACAAAAGAATGAAAACCAAAATTTCCCCAAATTACTTTAAAGATGCTACAAGTAAAGTATTTATTAATTTAGTGCATCCAGAGCCTTAAACACCCATCCCAAGCTGACTCAAGCACAAACAAGCTAAAAGGCACACTGCAGATCTGTGACTAAAACAAAGGAAAAGTAAACAACTTACAGTACAAAAAAAAAAAAAACCCAGAGTGTTGAGCATGAGGTTCATTCATTTTGCAAATATAAAGACCAACTGTGTGTGAATCTGACAAAAACTGAGGAAATGATGTCCATACATAATAAATTATCTTCTTTCGTGGCATTTAAATAACTGTCCAGGTAGAATGATAGTTATGGTTTTGGTTAAAAACATTTCAATGCACACATCACGAAAGGAGCAACACTGCCTGGGAATATTGGAAAGTGCTATAAGTATTTACTAGGTCATTCACTCTGTCTGTCGCAGTCACGTCTCATTGATGTAGTCCAACAGACACACTTCATTTGAAATCATATGACTGCAATGACAAGAGCCCCTACAGTAAGCTGTAAATACAGGAAAAACAGTCAGTGAAGCAGAACAAATCAGAAGACGGAGAAGAGAGAGCTGATTGCCAGACCAGTTGCTGCTCCAGCGAGCATGCCCAGAGCCACGTCCCCTGCATCGGCACGCTGCCGCTCCTGAATAATAACGTGGTTCACTTCAGGGGCAACGTATCCACCTTCACAACATAACAAATGAATGAATTAATCCTGTCTTTCACAGCCAAAAATCATATTACAGCTGTAGTTATGCTAGGCATTAAGCATTTACTTACCTTGATATTGATATGGATAAGCAACAGCGTAGGGTCGCCCATCCCCAGAGTATATAACCTGTGTGGGGTGAGCAGGTGGAGCTGTGTAGTCTCCATACGGGCCTGGAGCATAAACCTAGCAAAAATCCCAGATGATCTATGTTTTAGTTAAACTGCACAAGCAACGGTTACAGATCCAGATGATCTCTTCCAAAACGTCTCCACTAGATGGCAACAAAACTTAGCTTTAAGCTAATGAGCTGTTCTTAAATAGTAACAACCAGGTTTTCACTAGGTTTGTTCATTTTCATTGTAAAGGAATTTGAATGAACTAAGTTAAACAAATAAAACAATATTAAATGCAGCATCAGAATATGGAAAACACTTTCAATTTCTCAGTCATGTTTACACTGATTACTTCTTTTACCTGTGGTTGGGCGTATTCTGAGTAAGGCGGAGGAGCAGATGCCACAACTTCCTGCGCAAAGCCAATCTGAGGAGTGGCTACCACCTGTTCAATATCAAACAGCCAAAAGTGAGACCTATCGAATTCACCAACAATACTGAGCTACTTGTCAAGACAAATGCAACAAAGGAATCATACTCCTTGACCGTTTGGGACTAGGGAACCGGTGGGAGGTTATGGAAAATTGATAAGCATAAGACCTTGCACACAAACTATTTTAAATGTACAAAACACTCACTGTATTTATTCTGGCATCCTGCAGTGCCATGGTCCATGCTCTGCAACCAAGAAGGGAAACCACATCAGTGAAAGATTACCCAAATTCTACATACCTAGACATAAAATTAAACCCAAAATTATTAATCTCAATTAATAAGTCTTATATGATAACTTGAGAGTATATTTGCCGCCTCACAAGGCATCGTCTGCACTGTCTGCACACAAGCTAATGACCCGCCCGTCTCTGCACACTATCTGGAACAATGAATCACGCGTTTTCCCATCCGGTGGGTTCAGCTCTAGAGGGTAGGACAAAAACACAAAGGCGACACATTTAAAACGATATCAAAACTGTTAGTTAGTTCTCATCTGTTTAATAAGCAAACAACACGTGACAATACCCTGACAAGCAGCGGAGCTGCGGATGTTAATGCAGTGGACTCTCATGTGGATGTCATCCTCCATGTCACGCCGCTGTTGGTCATTGTAGAACACCAGGCGTCCGTCGGCCCATAGGTCAAACCAGTTTCTTTTCCACCGGCGTAGGATGGTGCCTTCAGAGTAAACATTACAACATCTCTCTTTTAAATCTTCATCAGGTTATATTGCGTTTCCACAAACATGTTTTATTGTGCTACTTAACTGCTGATTAGCAAATATAACGTTTAAGTTTGCTTACTTTGTCTGTGGAGCCAGCCACTCTTTACCACAGCCATCTCAGAAGAAACACCTAAAGGGAGAATTATAAATATCAGACTGTGCTTGTCACAACTCAGAAGTTGGTGACAAGGTGGGGCATATCTAAGACAAACCTTGTGGTTGGTAAAACAATTACCAAGTTCACAACGATGTCCATAGAAATCTACAGCATTAAAAGAAAACAAATACCTATGCTGTCTGATGACTAACTTTTGTGATTTAGCACTTATTTTGCATAAAGTGCATACACAATTGCTTACTATATTTAAGCTTGTAACCTTGATTAAGACCATCAGCTTAAAGATATATTGTTGACTTTGTATCACATTGTACTCAAGAATTTATTCCAAGTAAAGTTGAAAACAACCTTTTATTTTACTTTGATTCTCAGAATTCAATAGCTTAACCCATTAGAGGCATAGAAAGCAAGAGAGTTGGTGGTAAGGATAATATTAGGTGACAAAAAAAAACGTACACATGAATAAGTGTAAGAAATAAACAAAATATTCTTGGCTAGTTGCTTCCTGTAAATAGCTCGAAAGGAGCAGACCTGTTAGCGCGAGTTTAAAATGTTAATATTAACGTAAACATTTGGACAATTCGTTACTATAACGCCTTAAAAACGTGTTTTTGGTCTAAATACTTACTTGAGTCCTTAAATGTTTTGGACAAGATAACCTTTCTTGATGATACCGAGAACGCGGAAGTGATATGTCCAAAAATACGATGTGTTGCTCGGAGCAAGAAATGTCTGACCTCTCAGCAAGCCGGACACATCGAAAAATATCCGTTATGTCTTCAGTCTGTGGTTCTCGTTAAACCCCGCCCAGAGAGCATCTTCACGAACCAACAGTCTCTGTGAGGAGGGAGGCGTTTGTTTTCAATGACGTAACCTATCAGCTGACCGCGGTGGAAAATGCCAGCAAAAGAAGCGAGGGTGCGTTTGGTCATCAGTACCCACCTGTTCCCGGTGCACACACGTCTTGGGAGAGCAGTGAAATTATTCTCTTCATCTTGTTAGATGTCTTAAGATAATCGTTTAACCAAACTATGTAAGTGTTGTGATGTCAAACAATCAGTAAATTAGATAATATATATATATATTTTTAGGAATAAAAAAACAAACATTCTCAAATCATGGTAACAAAGAGATTTTTTCCAAACATATTTTCCGGCTAGTGTTGTAGCCAGGATAGGAACCAGATTTCTGACTCCCCAGTTCTGCACAAAGCAATGAAAATTCATTCTGAATTTATTGATATTCATCCTCCAGATGTCCAAGACTGATCCTGAATATTAATCATGAGAATTGCTTATTTTGAAATTCATAAATTCTACCTCTGTAATGTGTTTTATTGCACACATTTCCCCCCCAAAACAGGTTATTAGAAAGAGACAGTCGGGGATCATCATGAAAATTTAATAGTATCAAATTTGGATGAGTTTAAGAGGAAAATAAAATCATCTTCTATTCAACTATTTTTTTCCAACTATTTTGACCCAATAATTCAATCAGACCTTTTTATTTATTTATTTAAATCAAATCCAAAATAGAGTTCCATTTTATTCATTTACATTTGTATCATACGAATGCTGGAATAAAGTTTCAAAAACACGAAATAGCACAATAAAGAAAACTCGAATTTGGCTTTAATATAAGTGTACCTGTTTTGTTTGAAACCGAACTCTGAAACTCGCATCTTCCACCGACGGCTAATCCGATAGTACGAAACAAGCGCTTCCTGCGACTAACAGCGTGCTAAGGAGAGTACGCAGAAGCTAGATAGATATCACAAAATGGCAACGGCAATTTACTTGGAGCATTATCTTGACAGTGAGTATCAGGAAACGAACTGTACCGTGATTAACATTATCACATAAAAGTTTGTTTGAGGTTTAGTGTTATTTATTTATCTATCGAAGGAGACGCTCGAGGGACGAGAGGGAGATTGTAGAACAGGCACGTTAGCAAATAGCTCGCTTGCTAACCGAATTGCGTCGTTCCGATGGAAATAAAGTAACAAATTGTTACTTTATAGTGCTCAGTTTACTGATATAATGAAACGAGATTAAACTGACCATATTAAAAGGTACCGAATGTAACAATTTTACAACACGGATCATTATGCATTTGTTAAAAAAAGCAAAAAAAAAAAAAAAACAGCAGAACGTCTTTAAAAATTAAAATTGAAAAAGTAATTTCCAGATTTTGTTAACATATATCTTGTAGTCTTATAAACATTTTGGGTTTTTACTACTAAATATTGCACCATGCATGTGCAACCTGTTGGAGACCGCGTTTCCCGTAACTGTTTAGGCGCCGGGGGCGGAGTGTTTGAAGTAGCGCCCAAACTGAGGCAGTCTAATGCTGAACCCACTTCTTTTTGCGCCCCAAAATCAACAGAGTCCATTGTTAACGTGTAAAACTCTATCATTGTGATTCTTAATGGAAACTGCCACGCCATAATTGCATGTTAGTTTATGACGCACGTCTGCTGGTCAAAAAGTTTTCCCTCAGTTTTAAAGTTCATCATAACGACCTGTAAATTCAACAAATCAAATGTTAGATCTCATATGCATCATGTCTGAAAACAACACAAAATATCAAGTAATACAAAACTTGAAAATTCTTATCTGACCATATCGACTATATTTTACCGATGCAGGCGTATCTGTAAGTTTAGTATTTGTGGGGTATGATCAGCAGTTTTAAATGCACCCAAACTCTCCATAAAAATATCAGCCGTGCTGAAAAAGACTGCAGAATATTAGGAAATTATACAATTTGCAATATTGCTAATATTGCTCTCCTTCTAAAATTGAGATGACAAAAATATTATAAATATATTGTGCAGTAAACTTGTGTAAATTAATAAATTGACTAACTTTATTGCTGAGAATCTTAAACACTGATATGAGTTTCCTCTCTTGCAACACAATCTAAATATGATCAGAAAAAGGACTGTGTGTTGGCCCAAAATTATTATAAAGTTCCTATGCAAAATGGGAAGTTTTAATATTGTTTATTAATCCCCTGTCTAGGTATTGAAAATCTACCATGTGAGTTACAGAGGAACTTCACTTTGATGCGGGACCTGGACAACAGAACCGAAGGTGATCATGTTCTCTGATCATTTTTTAAGAATTTATTTCTCGATCCATTTTAAATCAGGTCGCTTTGAAGTTGCATAATAAGCTTTCGAGCTGCGATGGCATCGGTGCAGTTGATACACCTCTCCAATAATCCCCTGTTGTGTTGCAGAAAAGAAAGGAGAGATTGACAAACTGGCTGAGGAGTACATAGCGAATGTGAAGAACCTTGCCTCGGAGCAGAGAGTGGAACACCTGCAGAAGATCCAGAATGCTTACAGCAAGTGCAAAGAGTTCAGTGATGACAAAGTCCAGCTTGCAATGCAGACGTATGAAATGGTCAGTCTTAACACGCATTTCAAGAATTTAGCTAAATTGTCAGTCAGCTCTTCTTCCTTTCAATATTTATTTATTGTCGGTTGTTGTTCTGGGATGGGGGGTTTTTTCCAGTTCAGGCCACCTTTATTTGTTCTGACTAAAAAGGCAAAACATTTTTTTTTTACCACAGGTGGATAAACATATCCGCAGACTGGACGCAGATCTGGCTCGGTTTGAGAACGAACTGAAGGAGAAACTAGAACTGAGTGGTTATGAAAGTGCAGATGGAAGAGCGATGAAAAGTAAGTTGGGCAAATAACTGCAAAGCTTTTCCTGTGTGAGTCTGCATGACAAGTTTATTCTTACGGACAAATCTTTTACCCCAGAGAGCGATATGCGCAGCCAGAGAGATAAGCGTGGATCCAGGGGTCGAGGAAGGAAGGGTTCTGATGAAGATTCTCCCAGAAAGAAAAAGAAGGCCAGGTAACTTGGCCTGTTGGCTCAGGATTTGCAGTATCTCAAAAGATTTCCGTTTGTTTATGAGTCATTCTGTATGCACCATGTTGTTGCTTTTAGTCCGGACCTAAGCGATGCCCTCCTGCCTATGCAACCGTCAGACGTTTTGGACATGCCGGTGGACCCCAATGAACCGACGTACTGCCTGTGCCATCAGGTTTCGTATGGAGAGATGATTGGATGTGATAATCCTGATGTAGGTTTCAAACCTAATTTCATTTTGTTATCCTTCTCTCCTTTCCAAGTTCATCTGAAACCATCTGTAGCCTGACATGATTTTCCTATCGTTTCAGTGTCCCATTGAGTGGTTTCACTTTGCTTGTGTTGACCTCGCCACAAAACCAAAAGGAAAATGGTGAGACTTGAACTCCCTAGAAGATATCAGTCTGTTTTACTGAAAGATCAGCATTGATCCAGTAACCTAAATTGGCCTTGCTCTCTTAATATTTCTTCTTCATCTGACAGGTTCTGTCCGAGGTGCACTCAAGACAGGAAGAAAAAATGAGATTTCCTTTCAGAAATGGCTATTTTTGTGTTGTTGGTGTCACTAAATAGTATGTATTTGTTTCAGCAGTACTCTGTTAAAAAGGTGGTTCATACAGCTCTCCTTCAAAACCTCCAGATTTGGTGTAAAGCTACTTTTGTGACATATTTCCTTTCCAACTTCCCAATGTTCCCTTCCCTCTTTGAATTTTAGCACATCTGTCTTTGCTTCGTAGCTTTAAATCAAATTGTTTCACAATACATTTGCTGTCTTGTCAGAAAGTTCCTCCTTTCAAGTAATAAGATGTAAATACTATCTTGACTAACGGAGTCAGAGATCCCAGATTGTTGCATTAGCATACTTGAAATGTCAGTTTTATAAACAACTATTTTTTTAAAACAAATTAACAGCCTGCTGAGAATTACATTTAAAACACCTATATCCTTATGGAAACAATGGTGGTAAAAAGGAATTATGTGTCAGATTTAGTTTGTTACTACCTCTTTAGGGTTTACATGAGAATCGCATAAATGACTGCAAGTGACAGATGGATATTACAATCAGCTTAAACCAAACTAGCAAAGAAGAAATGTAAACTCAAATTTCAACACAAGCCTATGACATTTTTGAATGTATTGTGGTACTAATGGTCAGTTGTTGTCTTCTGTCACCTGAATGAGGTATTTAAGCACTTTGAATAAAATTGTTGCCCCTGAAGAGGTTTGATACTGCAGGCAAAGTTTTAACATCTAGTTTCTCATGGTAAACTTTGCTGTTGAATGTCTGTTGTTTTCCTAACTTGTACAACTGTGTGGAAAACACTGGTTCTTCACATCAAACCATATTTAGACAAATACATATGTATTTTGTATGAAAATATATTTTGTAGACAAATTGTTCCAAAGAGAAATTTGTTGTGTTTAAATCCTGGTGACTCAGATTTAATTTAATAGGATTTCTGCAGCTTCCTTCATATTTGACTGTGAATATCCCTCATTTAAGTGTAAACCACGCAAATAAAGAAAAAAAACCAAAGTATGTATTTTGTAAAATTCTTGTATTTTATAACAAATAAATTTCCATTATTACTCCTCCATTGTTTGTTTGTAGCATGACATGGAACCTCTAATGTATGTTTTCTAAAAGATGGGTCTGTTTTGCTTAGTTTTATATTATCAGCTGTATTTCAGCTTATGCTGAAATATCTGCCAGTGTTCATCGTGTTTGCCTGGACATGGTTATGTTCAGGTAGAACTGGCCAGACATATGAGCACATTTTGTGACTGTTTCCTCCCCCTTATTAATTGCTATGGCGATAACTAGACAGTTTTAAAAATCCCCATCAGACTCTTCGTCCCAGCTGCACTTTTCTTGCTTGGATTTGTCAAACTCCACCTCCAGGTCGTACACAAAGTCCGGGTCATCTTTCCACTTGCGATTCCTCTCGAACAGTGTGTCCATTTGTCCCTTTTTGCGGGCTAGTTCCTCATCATCCAATTTGTTCAGATCCTCATCGGGGTACAGTTGGAACGAAGTAAGGCTGTCCTCCAGACTTAAACCCTGCATGTGATCTCGCAGGATGATGTGGAGTTTCTCCAGCTGGCTTTGGGGTACTTGATCCAGATAGCCCCTGTGCCTTGGATGGTTCTTCAGTCTTTCAGCAGCCATGCTACAGTCTGGAGGTCAGAGATCATATCAAGATTTTAATTCAGTGGAGGCAAACGTATATCACCTTGCAACAGTAGCCGAATCTCTAAGATTTTTATATGTCAAAGCTGGTAGAGACATAACCCAAAACACAGCTACGGTTGCAGTGAAGGTGGTAAAATACACCGACGTTTGTGATTGTAACATGCCATTTGTCAGAAAGTTCGCGAGGTATGAATACTTTTGCCAGGCAAAGTACTATTATAATAGTTTACAATAGGTACTATTATGTACTATTATATATAATTTGCAAGTCATTGCATTTACTTTTGGACCCAAGAACGTTTTCACATTTAAATCCATCAAAGAGTTGAAGAAATTGCAGAATGACTATTTTGATCATTTTATCCAATCAGGAAACAAGGATGTTCTCAGTAAGTGTATTCATTACATTGCTGCTGAAACTGTAATTCCAATACTATCTAAATGACTATATGATTGTTGAAAAATATAGTCTTACCAGAATATTTGGAAAAATTTCGTACAGGTATGATTCTTTTCCGTATCTTTTTGGTGTCGCTGTTGACATATATCAGAACTATGGAAGGAGGGCTGAATTGCACTCCGCACCGTTTCGCTTCAAAACCCATCGCCTTTCGTTTTTGATAAAGATAGTAAAATATGTCCTTCCTTTGGCGCTAAAGTTTTGGGGGGGGAAACATATTTAATCCATAATAACTATAATATTTCAATATTAAATTGAAAACGATGAGAAATGAATAAAGAATAAACTGCAGGACCTTTCAAGGGAAGTGTTACCAAGGAGCCTTACATTAGGAAGTTTTTAGTGAAGCCTGACCAAAAATAATAATAGAAAGATTTAATGAGCCACTGTTCTTTAGTTGTAAAAGTACACTCATTAGCATAATTAACATTAATTAAAGCTGTTTAATTCCTTTTAAAGTTTTACTATAGCTTGAGGGCGGCGTTAAATACGCAGGGATTTAATTTATAGTCAGGCAGAATTGTGGCTTCCATAAAACTACAAAATGGTCCTACGAAGTTCACTTCCGTAAACATTTCTGTAAGGAAATGTAACCTAGCAGTATGCGAAATACTTTGAAAATACATATAGAAGTTTACCTTAAAGTTTGTGATGTATTTTGAACTAATTTTTGTGTTGGCTTGCTTATCTAAATGCTATTGTTTATACAAAGAGGGTAAGTAATTTAGTTAGACATGTAAAATACATGTCCCAGTGTGAAGCACACATCTGAAAATATCTTTAGCCATTAAACACTATACCATGGACCGTTTAAGCCAAGAGCTCCTAGATAACTACAAAATTGAAATGATTGAGATGAATGCTATCTCCTAACTCTCTGATCTGTTTTTCTCCGTGCAACATTCACGTTTTTGCAGATGATCAGCAGCACTGTGATCAACTCAAACAGTGGCTTGAATCCTCCACTGTGTCCCTGGAGCTCAGCAAGAAGGGCTTCCACAGGTATTTGGTTTTACTCACATCGTACCATTACGACCACTGATAGGTGAAGTGCATATCTCTTTGACATGACATAATACATCCTGCCAGAAAGAAAAAAAAAAAAAAAAAAAAAAAAAAAAAGGTTTAGGAACGTTTTGAGGAGCCCAACAAAAAGTTTAATGTGTTGACCGAGCTCTCAATCCAATTGAAGATCGGTTGGATGACAAATGAGACTGACCCACTTTTCAAGTGACCATGCTTAAAGATCTGCTGCTAACATCTTGGTGCCAAACACACAAACACAGCATAACTTCAGGGGTCTAGTAGTTTCCATGACTTATCAAGGCAACGTCATTTAGGCTAGAAAAGGTTAAATTGATAAGAATGGCTGACTCTAAAAATTTGCTGCAGGCTGGACATTTTAGAGATGGTGGGTGAGAATAGAATGCTGAAAAAGCTGTTATTCACCACACACAAGACGAGCAATGAAGTGCCTTCTTAAAGGGACTATTACAACTCTTCTAGTGTAGCAACCAGTACAGGAAATCTTTCCTCCCTCAGAGCACAACAGTGCACAACAATCATCTATGAATGTTATATTGATGTCTATTTCACAGAGCTGATTCCTTCTTCCCACCATTTAGTAATCTAAACTCTTCAAAAATGTAATTTAAGCACTATTTTATCTTTTTGGGCATAATATTCTTTAAAGTATCATTTGAAATTGAACAAAGCAGTCTGCAATAAATAAAGCATGCCTATTCTGTTCTTTTTAGCAGGTGGTCATAATGCTATGTCTAATTCGTGTGCATGTTATGAAGAGACAAAAAGCTTGAGAAACTAATTTTTCTGTTGTGTTTTAGGGAGGTGACAACCACTGTTGAGCTCAGACCAAGTGCGCTCAGTGGGGCCAGTGTTTTGCTGCTGTACCGATGGCCGAGTGGTGTCTTTGTAGATCCATATCAACTGGAATCCCTCAGTGATCAAAGTAACTGGGAGGTAACACTATGACAAACATGACACAGTATATTTGTTTTGAAGTATTTTTTTAAAAGTTCATATTTACATATTTTTTGTCTTTGTCTTCATTTCTTTAAGATATTGCTAGATACCTCCATTGACCTAGAAGTGCCTGCTCACAAGACTTCAGGATTTCTCACCTATGTGTTTCCCTCCCATACTGGATCAGCTCCCAGTTTCCTAAAAGTACCAATTCCAGTACATGGGCGCTATCACGGGCCCTCTTTTGCTGGGAAAGCATTTACATCTGTTCACATTGAACCTCCTGACCTGCTGCTGCGGACTGAAAAATGTAAACAGTTAATGTTTATTATCCATTTATCAAATTTTAGAGATGCACCAGTTAGATTTTTTTTTGTCGGTCTAGTTTTCCTTGAGGTCCCCACCAATTCCAATTTTGAGAGCTTTGATTTTTTTTTTCCCCACCCAAAAATTACAACTTAGAGAAATGTGCTGCACACTTTTTGATAGACGTAGTAGTTTTGAATCTGACAGAGAATAAATTGATTGCAAAATAATCCACATTTATGCATCAAAGTATATATCCCAGACTGTATGAGATTTTTACTCAATTTAAAAAGAGCATCACAGTTTAATCATGCATTTATAGATTTAAAAGTAAATTATTATTTATTTAATAGAAAAACATTTTCTACATTTCAGTATTTGATCTGTCAATAAGGGCTGATCAAGGGAATGTTGTCTGATTCCAACTTCTGACTGACTGATTGGTGGATCTCTAATAAATATACAATTCATTATCTAATCTAAATTTGCAATATTTTTGTTTTGAAGATATCTTGATTATACCCTTGTTTTCACTTTATAGAATGAAAACATGGAGAGGATTTGTTTTCCATGTGTTCCTGTGAGGTGTCTGAAAGTACTGTTATGGATAGTACTTTTAATCAAACAAGTCTTGTAATTTCCTTCCTTTCAGGCACAGATCTTCACAGATTTGAGTCTCAGTCGGTAGTGGACGCTCCTTGCACTGTCAGCAATAACAGCATATGTTTATGGGTGAAAAAACCTCTGCAGCAGGTGCTTTTTTTCACTAAATCTTCACAAATCATTTGTTTTTTTTAAAAAAAGAAAAAAACCCAACCGTTCCATTCTTTTCTCATTCAAAAGATATCTTGTTTTCCTTTAGGAGCACAGCACCATCAGTGTCATGTTACCGGTTGGTGACGGGTCAGCGGCGATGCTTGTTTGCGGTGGGACTCTTCTCGTCACTATGATCTGCTGTGTGGCACTGTCTAAATACATGTTGAAACATCGAATCGTTTAAGCTGCAACACTCAACAGAACTTGTGCTAAACAGATTATAATGTTAAACAGTTGTGTATGGGACCAGGATCATTCCAGCTGCTTGCTGTAGACAAAAAATAGATCTGTATCAGTTGTGAAAGAATTCCTGGTATCCACATTAAATTCACTTCAAGGAGCTTAGTGTGACTAAATGTTTTTTTTTTTTTTTTTTTTTTTTTTTTTTTTTTTTGGCACGTTTTCTGGTATTAAATTGATAATTGGCTCAAGCAATAAAAAAAAAAATAAATAAATAAAAAATAAAAAAAATTAAAAAAAATTTAAAAAAACCGTTATTTGTTGTTTAAGCAGTTGAGAAACAGAAATAACGATTGTATAGAGCTAGAAATAATGTTTTAGATAAATAAAATATGTAAATCTAATAATAGAGTTTGTTGTTTGTGTCAGATTTTTACTAAATATTTTTCGGATTTAATGTTTCAAATGCTGTGTATATTTGTGCTGAAAGGATGATTTAATGTTTGGAGACCCCCCCTGATAGCTAACTTTTCCCCTCACTTCATTCATTTGCAGCGTTGCCTCACTGAAGGGGCCAGGGCTGGGTCGGTAGTTCCGCTTCCCCCTTCGCCATAGCGAAATTATCCAAGGGCCGAAAGGACTGATGAAAAGTTGAACTGTAAATAGTTGGACTCGGGATTTTACTAAGGTGTTTTTGCACAGGGTGTACCATTCAGATTCCAAATGTTACATCGGGAGCATTTTTAGCGGATTTGTTATCGTTTTTCCAAACCGTCGGGGATTGTCCAGGAGCCAAGTTGAAGCGGTGTGGAAACTCCGGTGAGCTCCGCAGCTTCTGCGTCGTCTCCGTTAGCCCGCTAGTTGAATATTTGCAGGGACCGGTTTGGCTCTTTTTTTACATTCTGTGCTGGGTTGTTAAAACTATAAAGTAATAAAAAAATGTTTTAAGCTGTACTCCGGTTAGTCATTTAGTGATAAATTAACATCCTTTAGCCGCGTTAGGTTTATAAGAGCTGGTGTAGCATGTCATGCTAAGCATAAGTCTCAGCTAGCACACTTGTTGGTCAAGCGGTGAATGCTAGCGTTAGCCTGCTAACGCCCCTGTTAGTGCCCAATTAAAGAGCATTTAGAGGCAATTAAAATGGTGGAAACACACATGTTACTGGAAAATCTACCAAGACGCATACGAAATAGTAAATAAGGAGCTGCTAAGCTTTACAGTTCAGGGCATAAAGAGAGAGGAGCTTGCAATGTTTTCATATTCATCAGGACGTCTCTTTTACTTTAGACGCAATTACTTTACATGAGTTTGTAGTTTCCCCTAATGAAACTACAGAAACTATGTTGGTAGTTTGAGCATACATTAACTGTTCAAAATTTTGGTTAAAATTAGAGAACGTTCGACCAGATAGAGAGGAGGCCAGGCTGTGATTGCAGATAACTTTAAGTTTTTACATTTAGTCATGTAACCATTGCTAGCCGCAGTGTTTTATTAAAACCTCAAGTGACAGAGCAACACAATAGCTAGATAGATGGATGTTATTACATATTTGTAGTCCAAGTCACACTAAAGAACAATCAACAACAAAAAGGAAGACAATACAGCAGATAATTGTGATGTCTAAGACAAATAATGCATGATTTTCCAAATGTTTTACAAATAAAACTCTTAAAAGTATGACACGCATAAGCATTCAGCCCTCTTTGTTCTGATAGCTCCAAATAAAATCCAGTGCAACCAGTTGCCTTCAGAGGTGGAGCCCATTGTGGGTAATTTAATGGTGGTAGCAGCATCAAGCTGTGGGATTTTTTTTTTTCTTTCTTTTTGTTCTCAGCAGCAACAGTGAATTGAAAATCTGTGGCAAGTCTTGACAGTTAATATTCACAGATGAATGAAACCTGTCAGAGCTTGAGAAGAATTTTGCAAAGAAGAATGAGCTAAACCTTCAGGCTCTAGATGTGCCACTCAGGTAGAAATCTTAATCTGCATCTGTATTTAGTAGCAAAAGCTAGTTCTGTTGATACTGAGGGGGCTGTATACAAATGCATACCATACTTCTAAGACTTTTATTTGTGGAAAATATTTTAAATCCATGTGTCTTATTTTTTCCACTTCAAAATTATGCAATGCTTTGTTAGATTTGTGGCTGCAGCTTGACGGGAGCTGTGGATACTTAAGCAAGGTGTTGTATATACTTTCATAGCTTAAGTGATGCCATCAATGGGATTGTTTTATAGAGAAAGTGTGTCTGAAATAGTTTATAGACATACTCTGCTGTATTTAGAATTTTAATAGTTGTTTTATGCTCTAACAATAACTATTTCAATCCAGGTGCCTCTCTGTGCTTTGTCTCCCCTTTATGTGTACACTAATGCCCCTTCTGATGTGAGTCTTGCCTCCCTTGTTCACTGTTTGCCATCATCTCCATCCTGAACCATTTTGTTTGGCTTCCTGCTTAGCCCCGAGTGGCACGCTACAATCTCTCTACAATGTGCGATAACGGAGACCCTGAGGACAAACCCCCTGCTCCCCCGGTCCGGATAAGCAGCACCATCTTCGGCACCGGTGCCAGCAAAGACTCGTTCTCGGCCAACCACAGCTCCAAACCGCTGCCCTCTGTGCCCGAAGAAAGGAAACAGCGGAAAGGGATCATGTCAATCCTCTCAGGGGCTGAAAAAGGTGACGTAAACAGTTTAAAACTTTACACAAGTGGTTGACGAAAAGTTTAATCCAAACGGTGATGCTAACCATATGATTTAATGAATTAAAGTTTTGGTTTCTTTCATGTAGGTAGGAAAAAAGATAGAGACAAAGAGCGACCGGAGATCTCGCCGCCTTCTGATTTCGAACACACCATACATGTCGGGTTTGATGCTGTTACAGGAGAGTTCACGGTGAGTTTTCACTATCGGGGCAGTCTTGTTCTTAGCAGGTGAGCAAAACACACTATCTGCATCATGTGTGAACCTTTTTTTTTTTTTTTTTTTTGTCTTGTGTTTAGGGTATGCCAGAGCAGTGGGCTCGACTGCTACAGACCTCAAACATCACCAAGTCAGAGCAGAAGAAAAACCCACAGGCTGTGCTTGATGCCCTTAAGTTTTACGACTCTACGGGCAACGGTCGCCAGAAGTACCTCAGCTTCTCATCCTCTGGTGAGAAAGATAATTCAGGTTATATTTAAAGTGCCATGTCACAGCTAACATCGTATCAACACATCTTACAAGACAAACGGCTCCAAATCTCACATTCATAGAAATATGTAGTCATATTCAAATCCAAAAACAACACAGTCCTGTTCAGTCCTGCTTAAAATAAAATGAAACTCAGTTGGTCATAAAATACCAATTTTCTATCTGGGGAAGCCAAGTCACTGCCTTTTTGGCAATCCCTCTTGAGTAAGCAGTGGAGAGGAGCTACTTCCTTTTAACAGAATGAAACCTCCATCAGAACCTGGCTTATCTGCATTAACTCGCTGGGGAAAGAGTTGCAAGCAGCACCGAGCCAGGAGTACTTTCTGTGGCAAATAGAAAAATGACCTGCTTTAATTTGCCTGGTTTTCTTTGACAGAAAAAGAGGCCTTTCCTCCAGGACCTCAGTCTGTGAGTAATTCAGACCGCTTTTCAACGCCAGTCTCCATCTTTAGTGTTGCTCTGTGTTTTGAAGCTGAATTAACGTTGCTTTTATTTTGAACAAGCCTGTCAAAAAAAGCACCGAACCCTCATCTCCGAACATCAAAGACATTGATGACGATGACGATGATGAAACTCCTCCCCCTATTGTGGCTCCAAGACCAGAATACACAAAAAGTGTAAGTTACCTCCCATAAGTCCGTGTAAAGAAAATCAGCTATCTATAGTGTTTATTGTTTGCTATCTCATTAAACGTTTTAGTTAAGAAAGTAATAACCTTTCGTATGTTAAACTCTTTTTTTTTTTTTTTTTTTTTTTTTAATTTCACAATGTATTTGGTCATATTTTGCAGGTGTATACCCGCTCTGTAATTGACCCCATTCCTGCTCCAAGTACGTGTCCAGATGGGGATGCTGCCTCTAAGACTGCAGACCAACGGAGAAAGAAGACCAAGATGACAGATGAGGAGATCATGGACAAACTGAGTGAGTTATTACCAAACTAGCCATTCCAGGCTACACATAAACAAAGTAGTTTTCCTATGTATTATTCTCTTGGCTTTTCTCATGATGTTTGTGATCTGGCTCACAGGAACCATAGTAAGCATTGGCGATCCCAAGAAGAAGTACACAAGATATGAAAAAATTGGTCAGGGGTAAGTGCAGATATGTCATACAAAATCTTACTTGTGTCTACCATGGAAGAAAAGAATTTGTCCGCCCTACAAATATGACAAGGTTTCTGACATTTGCTGTATTAGTATAATTGTAACGATGGATTTTAATGAGGCTAACATTTGCTGCTACATTTGTAAGTAATGATGCATTCAATTTTTACCTGAAAGTCTGAATTTCCAAGTAGAAGAAAAACCAAATAGAACACCAAATAAATAAATAAGAGTTCCTAAGCCTAAGCCAAGTTCGTCATCTAATATGGCGTCCGTTGTTGTAAGTGCAGTCAAGACAGCCTGAGGCCGTGCTTTAGAAAGCTGCCTCAGCTAATCGTTATGAACAAGAACAAAACAAAATTGCACTCTCCACAAGAGTGGGTTAGGGTTACAAAATGGAATTCCAATCATCGCTATAATACCGACGTGTGAAATATTGCAATTGGAGCCAGTATTTGGTTTGGTAATATACATTTTAAGTGTCATGTTTTCTTGCTCTGCATGCTACTAACTTTAGCCAGTTGGATGGACTGTCACTTGATGCCCACAGCTAATCTAGATTTAGTAACTCACGGAGAGTTGTGATGATGGGAAAGATGGTGAGGAGTGAGGAAAATGTGGGATCATCGCAGTTTTCAACCATGAAATCACAACTGAATGTTCTCCTAATCTCGGGACGCCTTAATGGTTAAACAAAGTCTGTGATGTTAACAATAACTCTTTCGCTTGCACAGGATGCTCATAAAACAATGAAATGTGCATTAGAAAAACTATGTAAGATCTTCATCACCTCATTTTTAAAATAATTTACAAAAATCTACATTAGATTTACATTGTAAAAAAATATAAAAATACAAAATGAATTTCACTAATGTGAACAATAACTATAATATAAATATAAAATATACTTTTAGCTCACTCATATCTTATGTTCAGCTTGATTTCAGTTCCTTAGTTTTTTTTTTTTTTTGTTTGTTTTTGTTTTGGGTCGGGGGTAAACATAAATTTAATACCTGTAGACTAAGTTAGTTTCTGGGACATGTTGGTTCATTGCAAGCACTTTTCATCTGATCATATTGGCCACACCCATGGGTCAGAATTTCTCACATAGAGAAGTTGGTCACTTCTTTTGGCGGCTAATTGCTTTCACAAGTGGTTCTCGCGGCTTTTGAACCATAGCGTGGGTTAACGTTTTCACACGCTGCTTCTGCATTGTGGCTTTGCGTTGTGAAAATGAATGAAACCCTGTGTTTTCCTTGGTATTTTAGGATTTGGTAATCGAAATTTAACATTTTATTTTTGTTATTTAGCCAATTTTTTTTTCTTGTTTTATTTTGCAGAATTAAACGATGAGTGGATTGTTTCCCAGAATCTGTCTAAAGCTGTCATTTTACACTTTTACAGGGCATCAGGAACAGTATTCACTGCCATCGATGTTGCAACAGGACAGGAGGTAATAGAATAAAAAAAATAGCAAATGTGTTTTTGTTTTTTCAGTTTTTAAGTGCTGCAAAACGAAAGGGTAATTCGATAAAAAAAAATGTAACCTTTTATTTATATTTGCCCTAATATCTTGCTTGCAACGGTAATTTAAGAAAGCCACATTAATAAGCAAATCGTCTTTTAAGCTTCAGAAATCTTATTGGTAATGAATCTATATAGATTTTTTGTTTTTGTACGTTATAGTGACAGGCATGAGCTTTACGTTAAACCCATTTTTACCATTTACTTCTATATTAAAGCTCTGGTTATTAATTTTGACAGGTGGCCATCAAACAGATCAATCTACAGAAGCAACCCAAAAAGGAGCTCATCATCAATGAGATTTTAGTGATGAAGGAGCTGAAGAACCCCAATATTGTCAACTTTTTGGACAGGTGAGAATAAACTCAGACCTGCTTTGTCTAGTGTTTTTAATAGTGTTTCATTTGGAAAAATCCTCATTGGTTCGTTGTTTTTTATGTAGTTTCTAAACCCCATCTGTTGTTGTTTTCAGTTTCCTGATGGGGGAGGAGCTGTTTGTGGTGATGGAGTATCTGGCTGGAGGGTCGCTGACAGATGTGGTCACAGAAACCTGCATGGACGAAGCTCAAATAGCGGCTGTCTGCAGAGAGGTGCTCTCCACTCTTTACCTCGTCTGGTTTCCTGCAAATCGAAAGAAAATCCCACGCCGCACAGAAGGTTCGACTGTTTCTTACCGATTTTTCTGTCCTCCTCTTGATTCCAGTGTTTACAAGCTTTGGATTTCCTACACGCTAACCAAGTCATTCATAGAGATATCAAAAGCGATAACGTGCTGCTTGGGATGGATGGTTCTGTAAAGCTGAGTAAGTACTATCCTGCTGATTTCCTTACAAGCAACTTCATGTTTCAGCTTGAAAAAACATGTCCATCCTTCTTTCTACTGCAGCCGATTTCGGCTTTTGCGCCCAGATAACTCCTGAGCAGAGCAAACGCAGCACAATGGTGGGCACACCTTACTGGATGGCACCTGAAGTGGTGACTCGAAAGGCTTATGGGCCTAAAGTAGACATTTGGTCACTTGGTATTATGGCCATTGAGATGGTTGAAGGAGAGCCTCCCTACCTGAATGAGAACCCACTACGAGTGAGTACAAAGAATTGCTTTACCCCCTGGTTTAGAGTCTGGTAATTTAGTGTGGAGCATTAAAAGTTGATTTGTGTGGTTTTCGAACAGCTGCAGTGTTCTGACTTATATGACTAAACAATGAAGCACAAGTAACTCTGTTTTCTGTATTTGAAGTAACCATTGCATTCAGAACAAAAAATGGACATGATTCATCTTTTTATTTTTTTATTTTTCTTTTTTTTTTTTTCTTTTTTTTTTCAGGATGATTGTCTTTGAACTCTTATGTCATAAACCGCCAAAACATAGTGGAAGAAAAGTGATTTTACGCAAACAAGTCAGCAATTATGAAGTGGTTGGAAAATAAAACGTGCTTTTAGTACTTTTGCAAATCAGAAATCAAGTATGGCGTGCATTTGCAGTCGATTCTTTGTGAAAACACGTTTCACTGCAGTTACAGTTGCAAATGCAAAATGGCTGGAGCTCAGTGAGACTGGGCGGTGAGCAAATATTCATATGGGTTGTTGCCCTGCTGTAAGGCGAATCTTTGCTTTAGTCTCAAGCCTTAAGCAGCCTCCAGCATATTTTCTTCAAAGTGTGTATTAGCTGTATTTAGCTCTGTCCATCTTAAATCAACTCTGATTAGCTTTCCTGTCCCTGCTCAAGAAAAGCATGTCCACAACATGATGCTGTCACCACTGTTTCACTGTGGACCCACCAGATCAGAGCTCCTGTATCTCTGTATACATCATAGCAAAATGCAAAGAAGACTTCCATTTTACGTGCACAACTAGAAATCATGCACGTAAAATGGAAGTATAGGCGGGAAACAACGAACTGATAGGTTTGGATGTGGATTTATACTGAGATTAAATTACACACAAGTGGACTCTTTGTACTAATTGTGTGTTTATTCTCAAAATACAAATCCACACCACACTACACGTTTGTAAAATAAAATAAATGTAAAATAAATGTGAAACCATTTTTCTTCCACTTCACAACTACCCACTACTTTGTCACATAAAATCCCAATAATATACTCTAAAGTTTACAGTTGGAGAAAAAGGTGGAACACCTAAACGGACATGACATAATTTGTGCCCACGAGTCAGACTCCCAAACCCTCACTTTTCTCTTATCTGAAACACTTTGGCAGGCATTATATCTGATTGCCACAAATGGCACACCCGAGCTTCAGAATCCAGAGAAGCTGTCTCCAGTTTTCAGAGATTTCCTGAACCGCTGCCTGGAAATGGATGTCGAGAAGAGAGGCGGAGGCAAAGAGCTCCTACAGGTAAAAACCTCCAACGCATCGTGTTGATGTTTCATTTGATTGTGCGCTGTTTTTGAGAGAGTGTTTTTTTTTTTGTTTTTTTGTTTTTTTTTTTCCGTGAATTTCTGAACTTGTCGATTTGTCTCCTCGCTGTTCAGCATCCGTTCCTGAAGCTGGCAAAGCCCCTCTCCAGTCTCACACCTCTCATCCTGGCAGCCAAGGAGGCCATGAAGGGCACTCGTTAATGGATGAACCCAGCCACCCTGCCTTAATATGCTGTGCACAGATATGTGCCAACCATTTAGATTTCGTGCCAGACAATAGGCTGAGAGTGACTCGCCAGCCTTGATGCACCAGCCTTGTAAGCCCTGACGAACCTCACTGTGAAGACCAAAAACCGAGAGCACGACCCCACCGCTGTCAACATGAACTCTTACTGTCATATGACAAGTCAAACTAAAGTGCTTAGTTACAGAGTCAGGCGTAGTTAATGTCGTACATCAAAACTGGTGACATGTTAAAACTAGGCTTGTATTTAACTTGGAATGAAGAAGATGCCTAGTTTTTTTTTTTTGTTTTGTTTTGTTTTGTTTTTTAATCAACTGCCTTAAACAAATGCAAAATGTTGCCTAATGTATTGTTGATTGTGTCTGTGTTGTCTCCCATGATTTTTACTACCTTTGTAATTGACATTTTCAGCCTGTCAGTATCGTAGTTATTTTGATACTTGAATTTTATGTTCGTTCCCCTCCCCCCGGTCCATATCGTCTCATTCAGTGGACATTCTGTTTTCCAGTAGACCCATGTTGTATGGACATTTCTCGTCTCAGTTTTATCGGAAACATTTCAGTGCATTATTCATCATGACCATGTGCTGTGATTGTGGTGTTCTTTAGCTGACAGATCTACTGTACCAGTTCCTCCCCTGTATCTGTAGTGTCCTGATGCCAGAGGCGCACCTTGCAGGCAATTAAATGTTAGATTGACAGGGTTTATACTTTATTCTCTGTTGCTATTAAAAGAAGTATTGTATGTTGAACTCTGTCCTTTGTGTTTTTCCATACTAAACAAGTGGACTTTTCTCATACAAGAATTGTGTATTTTATGTTTAGCTTGAGAACTAGTGACCACATGATAATTAGATCCAAAAAGCTGCAGAGACAAACTATTTTTTTTTTAGTCTACACAACTAACTTTGTCAACACACAAATAAACATAACTGGTTTTAATATTATGAATTGGTTGTGAGATTATTTGTGCCAAAACAGAGAGGTTAATATTTAAATTGTTCACAACAAGCTGATCACAGATTATAGAATCAGCTATATAAAAAGGTGGGGTGCACTAGCCAAAAATTATACTCTAGAGCAATATTCTATAATAAAGTTTTACTCCAGTGGTTACAGTAAGTAGTCATCCAAAAGATTACAAATTGAGGTATTCTGTTCAATACTTACAATGGAGGTATTTTGTTAAATTACTACTGAAGTACTGAGTAACTGATCCAAAACTATAACGTCATGTCCAAATTATGGTATCTGAAAGAATAAAAATAAAAACAGGAAAATTTTACAAAATAATTTCAAGCAGAAGGATCCATAGATAGATATCTGTGTGTGTGCAACCATCGGTTCGGGTTCGGGTAGTAAGACACGCCTTTACGTTAGTCCGGAACGAAGTGCTTTTATTCTGAAGGGTAATTCTCGGAAATCCATCGTAGAAATATCGAGCTCCAGGTGCAGATGTCAATAAGCTGAATGCCAGTATTATCGGTTTGAGACCTCGTTTCGTTATGGCGCACCATTTGAAAGACAAAGAAGCCTACCAAAGACTGAATTATCTGTACCAGGTGGGGGAAACTTTTAAACGAAACGCCGCTAGCGGTCACATGTTAGCTACTTCGCTCAAGGAGTGTAAATGACGGCGTCAGTGGTTTTTGTGTCTCCGCAGGCTGCACATTGTGTCTTATCTCAGAATCCAGACAACGTGGAACTGGCTCGGTTCTACTGCTTCACGCAGAAAACAATAGCGAGGCGGCTGGTTCTCAGGCAGTAAGTTGACAACATGCATCGGATTGGGATGGTGTGTTTTGTTCTTTTTAAATTTTATTTTGAAGAGATTGAAACCGTCACTTCCTTCTGATTTAGCAACTTTTTAATGTTTGAATTTGTTTTAAGTTCTGCCATAGCAGCTCTAAAGAATATCAAAATCAGGTATTATATTGCCTTTCTTCATAATCTCCCGAGTGGATAAAACTCCAAGTGTAACATGCATTAGAGATGCAGTACAACGCCAAAGGTACAAATTCATGGATTTGTGGGTTGTTGTTGTTGTTGTTGTTGTTTTTAAAACTTAGAACTCCTTATGTATTAATAGCCACATTTTGTTAAAACCTCAAGAATTAGTCAAAATTGGCACCAAGACGAGATTTTAACAGAACATATCCCGACTCGGTTAGTTGAGTGACAAATTGCTACTTTGTATCAGGACCAAGTATGGTGGGCGAACCCTACTGGTATGGGCTGCCGGTGTCATTTAAAAAAAAAAAAAAAAAAAAAAAACTTATTGGACGTTTTTATGTCAAGCTGGTCCTTACTGTTCAAAAGATAATGTTCTTCTTTGCCTAACATAAAACCTGATTTAAAAAAAAACAACAAGAAGAAAAACGTATGGCTACTTTTAAGCAGGGGCTTAGAAATAGCCAGTTTTATAGTATCAAGGCCCAAAAAATGTCAAACAAAAATGTACAACTTGACCTAACTGCCTCAGTTTAAAACAAAAAAGCAACAGTTATTCCGACTGCTGCTAAGATAATGTGTCATATAAAATATTACTATCACTATTATATTTTTAGTAATGTTTATTATTTTTGATCCGTTTCCACAACATGACGATGGGTGGGTTTTTGGTTTTGTTTTTTTTTTTGGTTTTTTTCATGGTTGAAAATATTTCCTGAGGAAAAGCGTAGCAGCCGCCTTTCAGCCATCTGTTGCACAGCACCTGATGGTGGAGGGAAAGCAGCTGGAGAAAACTCCTGTCACTGCTACAGTTTTTCTGGCCTGTCATGAAAAGGACTTTAAAGGGAGAAGCAGATGACGGAAAATCTCTGTTATATTGAAAGCGTTACTGGTCTGCGTTGATGCACGGATACTTCTTAAAACTGAACTTTGCTGAATGGCATTTGATCGAGAAAGGAAAGCACTGTATGTGCAGAAGCTTAATTGGTCAGTCTTTTTAGAAAAAAAAGCTTAACCTCTATGATTTTTAATTTGCTAGAGTCACTTAAAACAGAAAAATGAGCACTTAAAAATGCTTGGCTTTGTGAAACAAATGTACTTTATTTCTCAAAAATTCCTTGAGTTCAGAGAGGAGAACAGCATCCAGAGAGAACTTTTCATTTTGAATTTTTGATTTTTGACTGATTTTCTTTCAGAGACCCATCAGTGAAGAGAACTTTATGTAAGAAGTGCTGCTCATTGCTCATCCCAGGTGTTACTGCCACAACAAGACAGCGGAGTAAGTCAGTCATTTCAGTGAAGTGCTTTTTTTTTTGTTGTTGTTTTTAAATCTGTGTTCCATAGTTCTTGGTAATAGATCCTGTTTTCTTACTTTTTTGATAAGGAAAGAACAAAAAGAATCGCTTCACTGTAGTGAGGTGTCTCAGCTGCGGCCAGGCCAAGACTCTGCTGAATAATCCTGATCATTGTTTGTGGGTGGACCGACCCGAAGCGCAGCTGGAGCAGCAGAAACAATCTGGTGAAGAAGCAAAATTTTTTTTTTTTTTTTTTTTTTTTTTTCCCCTAAAGAAAGAAAAAAACACTGCAAAGTTCTCACACTTTTATTACTAACATTTTATTTTGGAACTTTATTATTAAAAGAATGTTTGCATCCTTTCCTGCAGATCCAGCTCCTTCAGCTAAAAATCAGCCTAAACATCCAAAGGTTGACGGGTCACAGTCTTCAAAACCACACGAAGCGCAGAGTTCTTCTGGCACATAAGTCTTTTTTTTTTTTTTTTTTTTGTAGAAAACATGTCTTGCATGGAAAATATTTTTTTTTTTTTTTTTTTTTTTTTTTTAATTTATTTGACTGAATACATGGAGCAGATTGTTCCTTATTTCTCCAAAAAACATTTTGAATAAAAGCAACAAAGATGAACCTGTGAGTTTTTTATTATTATTTCCAAATATTTTACATAAGCACAGATTGTTCATTTAAAGTAAATCTCTTATCATCAGTGACCATTTCTTGTAAGTCTTTTTTTTTTTTTTTTCCATTATTATCTGTCACTTTTTCTTCTCTTTGGTTTTGTCTCCTTTCGGCACTCTGAAGCGTGTCTTCTGGAAATACAGAAGGTTCTTGGCAAAAAGCTTGGGAATGTGGCCCATGTACAGGAGAAGAGCCAGCATCATGCCTAGAAAGCAAGCGATTTAAGTAAAGAGTTAAAAACAGGGCTGCAACACACATGCACGTACCGTTTGTTGTGATGTTGCACAACAACATCACATTGTTTGTGCAATGTGATGTACCTGTGAGGGAGCTCAGCCAGTAGACCACTGCGTACTCCTTGAAGGTAAATCCAGGACAGTGGAAGGTGAGTCCATATGCCAGAGATGGGTTAATGAAAGCGGAGGTGTAGTTCCTGGCTAGAAAATAGAATGGATATGTCTGGATTGTGCTGGATTTGAGTTTGAAAGACTTAAAAAGTTAAAATAAAACAAGACTTGTTGCTTCCTAGTACACTACACATAAAGAAGTTTTGACAGACTCACCGATATGGGAGAAGAAGGTGAGGAGAACTGCGATCAGGGGTACTCTGATCAGAGCAGATCTGCGTCGCAGATTTAACCAGATTACATGAAAAATGAGGGCGCAGGCACACTCGGTAAAAAAGCCTTGAACCACGGAGACCATCAGGGACGTGCTACATTCCCTCGACATAAGGTTTTTGATCATGTGCATATCCGTCAGCTCCAAGCTCCAGTAGTAACTGGCTGTGAGCAGGCCCAGGTGAGCCCCGATGAACTGGGCTGCGACGGCGAGGGCCGTGGCCAGGGCGCCGGCCTCGAGCTGCAGGAACTTCTGCACGACCAGGCTGGGATTCCCCGACGTTCCGGCACAGAGCACCCCGTGAGTCAGCAGCAGCACAAACAGCATGGTTACAGTCACATCCTGGCCCAGGCCCCCGGCCCACTGGCCCACCTCCACGATGGTCTGTATCTCCAGCCAGCACGCCACCAGCATGAAGGACGAGGCAAACTCGGAAACAAAGCTAAGCCGAGGACATTTCTTGAGGAGCATTTGAACCAAGCCTGCAAAAATCACAACAGACAGGAAGTATCCAAGTGATGCATTAAGTCCAGACATGGCTGACCTCCGGTGTCTTCCTCTGTCTCTTGAAAAAGAATGAATGAATGAAGGGTCGATCCAGCAGTGGGCTTCTGTTTGACAACGTGGCGCATGCACAGACCCATTTCTTATCAGAGACACGTCAGGTTTTTATCCCAAAAGCACCTGCCAAAATACACACAGGCCTTTATGTCAGGTCAGGGAGCTGGCTGTCTTTCAGTGACTGCTTGATGTTGGTTTCCTTTCGGGGTTGGTCTAATGATTCCTGCAGTAACAGCACTGTTAGTGTGGATAGGAAATGTACTGCAGTATGCACCATCAGATATGAGTTTTATGACATACAGTGCATCCAGAAACTATTCACATCGCTTCACTTTTTCCACATTTTATGTCACAGCCTTTTTTCCAATTGTATTAAATTAATTTCTTTCAGTTGTTTTTCTTTCCTCAAAACTCTACACACAAAGTCCCCATTGTGACAATGTGGAAAAAAGTTTGTGTTTTGCTAATTATTAAAAATGGAAAATCTCTGTTGGGCCTTACCTTGACATTCAGATGACAATTCTGAAAAAAAGAAAAAAACATATTTACATTTATTTTAACTAAAATAATCATCCCTCTTATACACAAGTCCAAACCATCTTGGTTTTCTTTTTCATTCCCACCTCTCAGCCAATGTTTTCTCTTTCGTGTACTCTTCTCCAGTCCTTCTTTTTGGGTTAATCCCAATGAAAATCTTACCATTCTTTGCTCTGCTTCCTGTCTTTTTGCTAGCGCCATTGTCTCCAACCCAGAGGTCATACCTGATCTCTGCCTAACTGTAAAACTTCCCGTTCATTAATCATTTCCATCCACTCCACCCCGCTCTCTCCTTCACCTCTCTTGAGTATTCCCCATCACACCGTATATTTGCTCTCAGAAAATTCAACTCATCCATCTTCAAATCCCGTACTTCCTACATCGTTGCTGCTCCACCCTTCTCCCTGTCTTTTCTTGTTTTTCGCTCTTTTCTCCAGAGGATTCCTCCACTTCTCCACACTCTCTCAGCTGCTCTCGTCCTTCACCACAGATCGCTATGTTGTCTGCAAACATCAAACTCTTTTGGGACTCGTGGATCTCATCTGTTAAACTGTTAACCGCAACTCTAACAAGAAGAGTCTCAGAAGTTATCATTGATCCAATCCCACCTTGAACCTGTCCCTCATGGGACATGTCCTTGTGCTTGTCTAACACCACCCTCTTATAGGCTGCTCTGCTATGCATCATCTCACCACACAGCTTGATTTAGCTCCAATGCGACAGAGCGGAGCTCTTTTTCACTTAATGTTAAGTAATTACACCCCTTAGCAATGTAGTTCTATGGTCTGCATTCCTAAGGGGTAGGGTGTCCCAATGGTTTGTGTGAAGTGGGGAAGGGCTAAGGAAAATGTGCTTGGAGCACTTGAGAAGGGAGAGTTTTCAGTTGGAAGCAAAGGGGCAGAAGCTGTTTTATTGACTCCTTTTTTTTTTTTCTTTAAAAAATTACAAATGTCAGAAAATATTTTCAAACACTTGCTCTGACTTCAGTTATCCCTTCTGGGAGTTTTGGAGGCCAAATATTTTGTTTGTTATTGCAGACAGTTAAAGACCATCAGAAGTTGGATTTTTGTGGAAAAACAATTTCATCATTCACTGTAAAACTTTGAGTGTTGGAAGTAATTTATTAGACTGAGTATCTTAAATATTTTAACATTCCTCTGATCAAGGTTTTGTGTGAGAGAAACGTGTTGTTTTCTGAGTACCTTTATAAATGCAAACGTTTTGATTGACCTGTACTATTTGTTTACTAATTTAGCAACCCTTTAAACAACTCAAATTTCATATGTGCCTATACTATGATTAAGGTGTTTACCAGTTAATTTTGTTCAGTAACGATGCATCTTTATTTTGATCAATCTCTGAGTGTTACAAGCCTGTTTCCCATCACCTTCCTGTATTTCTGCTTGAGGACGTCTCTGGATTTTTCAGAACCTGAACAGTGAGTGTCATCAATTAATCTTACCTCTACTTTAGATGAGCAGCACATCAGAAATTCTAACATGCTTAAGACTTTCTCCTTGTTTAAACCCCCGCAAGTCATATAATCTGGATGATTCGTCGGTTTTTTTCTCACTGCAAAGGAATAGTTTGGAAGTGATCTGTCCTCGAGCTTAGCGTCTGTCTGTGAAAAAGTATTTTATAAAGGTGGTATGATAATATTGTGTCTATAGTGGCAGAATGACCTCAGACTCTGGTTTCGTGTTTTCTAAGGTGGAAGTCCTATTTGCTGGTATGTGGTTCAGGCTGCAGGGGATGACTAGGCAAGCTGTGCATGCAGCTGTACTTCTGTGTTTGCTGATGCAGCACGTTAGGTATGAGAAACTTCATTTCTCCTCATTAAACCAGTTATTTGCGCTAATTTATATTTCCTTTCTCAATGAATGTCTACTATCTTCTTGATTTTCCTCGTCGAGTCAGCATTAATGTGAAAAGATCTGACAGGTCACAAACACTCAAATTTTGTGAACGTAAGATTTTGTGGTTGTGTCCTTATTTTACTGAGAGTAAGGTTTGTTTTGTAATTATAAAGACCCATTTCAATAGTGTCATTTCCCCTCTATTTATTGAGTTTTCGAAATTAATTGTAGACAATCTTCCTGATTTAAGAATTATTCACCTATAAGATTTGTTGCGTGCTTGAAGTATATTTGGCCTGTTTTTCATCCCCATTAAAAGAACTGATTCTCCAAAATAAGGAGAAGGTGTGTTATAATTTAGTTCAAAAGTATTGTTATGAAAATTAACTTCAAGCATGTATTACTTAACATTCCAAAACCATAAGTGTTGTTTTTCTTATTTTTAGGAAATCTTAATTAAATTGTTCTTACTGTACTGCAGATAACGTTGCTTAAAATAAGAATTTGTCTCAAAGATATGATTGATTTAATTTATTGTTATTTTAGAGATCTTTTTGCAGTATATCCTTCTGTCAAAGTTATTTTATCCAATGCAGAGTTAACCTCCTTTAATATCTGCATTACTGCATGTGTAGTGGTTTGAATTTCTCTAAAATCATATTGTTACTCCCCCAGAAGGTTTATTTTAGTCTCCTTCTAACAGATTTTTGTTTGGTAAAGGATTACTTGAAATGTTGTGAAAAAATGGAAGACAGGTCTACGAGTTTTCGTAGAGAGGCAGAACCTTTGCTATCTTTATATGATTTTGGAAAAATTCTAGAAAACTTATTGAGATATAAGTTTGGCAATGAATATCAGAACATCAGGCCTTTATATAGTGCTTTTTAGGCCCTCAAAGAAGCTCTACAGTGAAATCAGTTATTCCCATTCACACACATTCACACACTGATAATGGCAAGATGCTGGATTATGGCCACAGTTTTTTGGAGTATTCTGACAGAAGCGAGGCTGCCATAGGCCATCAGCCTTTCCCACCAAAATGAAAGCAATAACCACTCCCATCCTAGATATGGTTTCCTGGTCTTTCCCTTTTGAGAAGGAACCTCCTTTCCTTCAGTTTTATGTTCTGCTCCCATGTTGGTGAAATCAATCACTATTTGCCTCCATGGAGCACTGTGTACTGGAACACTGCCCAGTCCTGCTTTTAATGAACCCTTTGGATTAACCTGATTGCAGAGTTCACACGATTGCACAAAATATATGGTGATATTCTTCAAATTACCCTTCAATTTATCATTTTTGAGAAATGAGACCTGTTACTTTTGAGCCAGCACAGTGACTTCTGCTGTTTTCCTACTCTCCCCTGTTGAGAGAGAAGGGAAAAAAAGGCGTTTTTATAAATCTGTTCTTTTTGTCAACATAAAGAGCAACAGCGACAAACTCATGCTCACCTTGGGCCACATCAAGATCCAAAATGTTTTCAAAGGGCCGATTGTGGCGGAATGTATTGATAAAACCCATTAACAAGCAGTTAAGATATGAATAAGTAGCTGTCTCTGCATCTGGCATGCAGCTCCTGAAACCAAATAATGTTAAACATTTCCCCACCCTGATCCAACATGGCAGAATACAGACAACACTGCTTATTGATTGACAGAATAACATTCAAGCACACAATCGCCTTATCAAAGGTTCTGTTTCTCGAGGGTCACATAAATCTTCCGACGGCCGGATTTGGCCCGCGGGCCTTGAGTTTGGCACATGCAGGGTAGAGTTACTATCTTCATCAGAGCTCTCAACAGAAACAGGCTTCTGCTGTGTGCAGAAGTTTTATCTTTGTTTTCAGGCAGCTGCATGCCTGTGTCAAGGTCTACAGTCGTTTCACAGACCTGAGGAGAGAATTTAACATCTCTCATAAGAGAGGAGAAAACAAAAGAACACAAAAATAGATCAAATGTGGCATTATTTTCTGTAAAATGAATTTTCTGCGTGTTATTATAGTGCCGCTGGTAGAATAACACCCGAGAATGATTTTAAAGCACCTGTTTTTACCTCGTGGGAGTTTTGATTAGTCACTGGCCTGAGTTTTAAGTTCCTCCTCCTGAGTAATTTGGAGCTACCTTGGTGTTCTGAACTGGGATGGGTGGTGGTGTGCCCCCTTTTTGTTTTGTCTTTCAGTTGAGCTGAAAGTTCTGCCATGTTCTTTTTTACAGTTTCTACAGGCCTCAGAATTATGGCTATGTTAGTTAAAGGCTGCTCTTGCTGTTTCCTCCGTTCTTTATTTTCATCCTAATTTGGTTCTATTTTGCAATCAAGTCTAACATCGTGCTTATGTAACAAGGTTGTTTTGTGAGTTTTTAACAGGACGTGGGGGAGGCACACACAGAGTTTTAAAAACTGTTTTCTTCGCCTGTTGTTTTTGGAATAGCAGCGCCACGGCTGAGGGGGAGAAAGTGATTTGCCTATAAAAGCTCCATGAATTTCCAAAACATTCCCACAACCTGCATGTATTTGCACCAGCTGTTAAGAGTCCAATTCTTGTTTTAGCTGGATTTGAGTTTATGATTCATTGTTTGCCGTTTTCCAACAAGGCCCCTAAGGACCCTGGCGGACAAGGGCTTTTACTCTCATTCATTCATACTCGCTCTTAGTTTCTCACAGGGCCGCCCCCGTCACTTGTTTTTATTCACAACACTCAGTTCTGGCCAACTGGGACGTATGACAAGCTATGTCCCGAGCTCCCGGTCCAATTGAAAGCACTCTAATCGGCTTCCAAGACACCAGAACACATTCACTCCACTGGAGGATTGGTTTGGCGTGCAGTCCTTGTTATCACCACTAGGTTCCTAGACTACATGCTTCCTTTCACACAGTATGGTACAACAAGTTATACAAAAACATTAATCATTGTTCTCAATACTACTGTTTACCGTGAGGCGTGCCTGCAAAAACAGGTGCAAAAACTGATGAGATGACCACTCGTTACTGAAGGCTCAGTCCCCCATCAGCAGTCTGGAGTCCTTCTTGCGGGGTTCTGGTCTTGTTTGGAACCTGAACAGCTGGACGAGCCCCCACTGTTTGGTGTTTGGTGGGGGTTCACCCTCTTTCTCCCTCCTTCACCACCGGGTTCGTTTCTCTCCAGTTCTGAGACCCAACCACTAAAACCAGCAAAGTATTAACCTTGTGAAGTAATGAGAAATTGTGAAGTATAAAATCAAGATTTAATTCCAAAAATGATCAGTGTACAGAGTATACTGATGGAACAGATACAGAGTGACATTTACCTTTGCTAATGGGCTCCCCTCTGCCCATCTTAAGGATGAACTGAGAGGAGCAAAGAATGGAATGTGAGTCCTGCTTTTATCTATACCTCACCCTTAACCCTCCTAAAGGGTGTCATCATCTTGTATCAATTTATCCTAGACTATGTGTTGTGCTTTATGTGATATCAGCGGTTATATTTGTGTAAGCTGTAGCAGTGAGCAGTGCTGTAGATAAACAATTAAGTAGGGCAGATATATTTAATTAGAGCAGCAAAGAGATGATTAGAAAAGGCCACAAAATCATACATCCATAACAATAGACTACCTCCAGAACTTAGTACTGAGGCATCTAGCATGTAATGGCCTGACTGCTGTCCTGAGCCCTATTGGACTCTTGGGCTCAGCATGGGTGTACTATTCATGTCGGAGTGACCAACACAACCTCTTTGGAAACTTGAGAAAAACATCAGTTGAAGAATGGGATGCAATCCCACAGCAGTGTGTGACAATGCTGATAGCCTGCAAGACCAGGAAGCTATTGTGGTTGTGTACAGTTCTTCTGCACAGGCAATATATGTTTGTTAAATGAATAAATAACCAATATATATGTATAATCAACCAGCCCAATAAACCTACAACCCAACTTTGGGTCTTGTTTACAAATGTAGAACTATTTAAAGGGAAATAAACAGGTTTTCCAGGTTTATTATTATTATTTGTTGTAAGCATACTTACAACAAAAAATAATCACCCAAACATATTTCTTGATCTAGATTTGGCACAAAATGTTAATTATTGTTGGATCAGTGTTGTTTTTATTTATTATACCACTGCTTATGTTTATTGGTGAAAACATTTTCCTGTCTGTAACAAACTGAGAACATCCACCATGTTTTTGAAAAAAGATTGAACGTTCACAGCTTTGTCCTCCAATTTGTGAGTGGATAAAGCAACCCACATTTCAGCTCAGAATGGGGTAGCAGTAAATGTGTTGAAATAACTCCTGTTTCCTGCATATCAAAACCACAAGGAGAGAATTTAATTTAACCCTAAAATAGCTTTGAGGGTCAGTGTGGGAGGTTTCAGACTCACAGCGGAAGTTGTAAAACGTTAACGTTCTCGCGTTGTGCGTAAGAGCTCGCGCTGCGTGTATGTGTATGAGGGGAGCGGACGACCTCCTGAAGTGATGATGGCAACAAGGGGAGCGCAGGGGCTCATAGAGGAATGAGAAGTTGCCGGTGATGGCGGATAAACCTTCCACACTGTTCGTGAAGCTGTTTGCCGCCGGGTTTTACGGTCTCAGCTCGTTCCTCATCGTCGTGGTGAACAAAAGCGTCCTCACTAACTACAGGTAACTGTTTCCCCAGCGCCAGCGCGGCTAACAGGGGGAGGAGGGTTGCCAAGCTAGCTGTAGCCGCTGGGAAGTTGTGATGGCTGGGGCAGCGGAGACAGCCAGTCGGAGCCCGTTAGCTCCACTGTTCGCTAGCGAGGTTCTTCACTGACGCGGACAGAGACTTTAGTTTTTGATGTTGTTGGGTTTTAAAAAAAAAAAAAAAAAAAGAGTCATTTCTTGTCTTTCCTTGTTTTGTACATGTTGGCTAACATTGAGGTGCTTTTTAAACTGTTCTTCCAGGTTTCCCTCATCAATATGTGTGGGAATAGGACAAGTAAGTTCAGTGTTTTCATGCCTATTTGTAAGCGGGACACACAATGGTGATTAAACCAGGCACATAGAGCTGAACTGATTTCCTCTGGTTTGTCTCTGGTGCAGATGTTGGCCACCGTGCTTGTGCTGTGGGTGGGCAAGGCTGCGAGGGTGATCACCTTCCCAGATTTGGATGAGAGTATACCTCACAAGGTAATATTCTCAAAGATGCACAATTTGACGTTTTTTTTTGTTTGTTTTTTTTTTCTTGTTTGCATATGACTGTTTTTTTTCCTCTCCCTATCATTAAGCCTGATGTAAAATCCTTGTGTTTCCAGACATTTCCTCTACCTCTCCTGTATGTGGGAAATCAAATCACTGGTCTTTTTGGTACCAAAAGGCTTAAGTAAGTCCTCATCTATGCATTTACTAGACAATACCGTGACTCAGGGCGTCATTCTCTTGCATTTTATGTCCTCTGTCACCAGTTTGCCGATGTTTACAGTCCTCAGGAGATTCTCCATCCTGTTCACGATGCTGGCTGAGGGATTTCTGCTTAAGTAAGATCAGTCTTGACAAGATAACCCACTTTCTCCTCTATCTCTCACTGGTTCAGATGTTGAATGTGACACAAAACGCCTTTTCTTTGCACAGTAATACTGGTTATTATTTGCAGCTCAAAGCAGTTGGATTGAGTTTCGTTATGTTTGACCTTTTGGCAGGAAGAAGTTCTCCAGGCCCGTCCAGCTGACAGTGTTTACAATGATCCTTGGGGCGTTCATAGCCGCAAGGTGAGTTCTACTGTTTCCAGGTGTCCTGGTTTTTATCCGCGCCGGAATAACCTTCTCTACAAAGCGTGCCTTTATCTTGATATATGTTCACAAAGAGATGCTGTGACCTTTGGGGTCTCTGCTGTTCATCCACAGTAAAAGATACCCAGCTGAAATGCGACATGCCAACAGTTCAACTCTAAAGCACAAAAATAATTCTGTTTCATTTATATGCTTTTTTTTTTTTTCACCTGTCTTATGGTTAAAGTGCCGACTTGTCCTTTGACCTGCAAGGCTACGTCTTCATTCTGATGAATGACGTTCTGACAGCAGCCAATGGAGCCTACGTGAAGCAAAAATTAGATGCAAAGGTATGTGGTGGCACCATCTTGATGAATGGTGGCCATTGTTGGGATGGAATCCTGATGGTATTGAGTTCCTGTTAACTCCGGAGAATCAAAACCCTCCTTTAAGGATTATAGGTTGCAGTTGTTTCTCAAGTCATGTTATTTCACTCCTAACAAAGTGAAATAACACATTTCAGCATTGAAATGTGTTTTTTCTCAGAAACCACCTTCAAACTGCGCTTATCCGTTACTTGCATGTCATGAAAATGTTGGATTAATAGTCCTTTGTGAAAGCAAAAACAAGTTTTATCTTGTTTTATTTCACTTTTATGTCACAAGAGCAGATTGCTCAACTCTCACATTACAGCAGGATCCAGATTTAGCCTGTGATGTCTAGAGTATACCATCTGCTTGTGCAGAGCAGGACTGTCGTCCTGGTGAAACGAGGGCGTTAAAGATGGGAGACAGAGCTGGACAAATGTGTAATAGTGATTCAGGGTCTTGGCAATGCGTGACATTAGTAATCTGTTTGAAAAATTGGTGAATAACGCTCCCTGTTCTGACTCTGCCTATCTTTTCCTCCTAATTTTCTCCTGTTGTTTTTTTTACAGGAGTTAGGAAAATATGGATTATTATACTATAATGCATTATTTATGATCTTGCCCACTCTGCTATTGGCTGAAGTGACAGGAGACATGCAAAAGGTGAGTGGTTTGACACTTCTGTTTGTTGTTTTTGATCATTTTAAATAAAACATTGCATTTATCCCTGGTGATTCCATGTTTTGTCATTTACACCGTGTCCATCAGTTCCAATTTCTTAAACTGAATGCTATAAAAATGAGCTGCCCCTTGTGTGAGTGTTTTTTTTTTTTTGTTTTTGTTGGTAAGTCTTGGCAGGGCCTTTCTGGTCCGCCCAGCTGAGCCTCAGCAGCCTGAGAAGCACAAAGATGCCATTATGCACCTAGCAGAGTTATTTTAGCAGTTCCAGCAGCAAGTCTGGACAGAATAACTACAGTCGAGATGCAGTTGACGATATTTCTAAAGTTGATGGAATATCAGTGCTGGATTTGCATGTTTTTAAGAGGGAATTGTGCCAGGAAATTTCAAAACTTTGAGAGTGCTTAGTTGACTTAAGCTGTTTTGTTTACATCCACTGACACTGACACACCCGAAATCAGTGAGTCAGCGAATGCTCATTGCAGTAACCTATCTAGATCAGTGTCTCCTGTTTTATTAATTCATACTTTTATTTCGTGCTGTTTCTAATGCTTTGTTTTTGATCACAGGCAGCAGAGTTTGATGGCTGGTCTGATGTGTTTTTCCTCTCCCAGTTTGTCCTCTCTTGTGTCATGGGGTACGATCTTTGCACGCATTCATGTGCATGTTACGGCATCTGGAATCGCACTAAATGACTGTGGTTTTATCAGTGACGACATCGAGATGCCACTCCTGCTTGACTTAATGTGAATCAGAGTGGCCAAATCACTACGATGTTGCTTCAGTGCTGCGCAGTCTGTATTTGTGCTGGAACAAGCCGCAGTTCGTGTGTAATGACATTTTTCTCTCCCCTCCCCCATTTCTAGGTTTATTCTCATGTATTCCACTATACTGTGCACACAGTACAACTCTGCATTAACAACTACCATCGTGGGGTGTATTAAGGTGAGCTGCGCCGTTTCACTAAAGTTACAGGTGAATGCAATCTGACACCAAATGCATTTATTGAATAACGTTGCAGAATGTCCTGGTGACCTACATTGGGATGGTGTTTAGTGGAGACTACATTTTCTCTTGGACTAACTTCATAGGTTTGAATATAAGGTATGTCAAATCAAGGTTCTTTGTCATGGTATGTGCTCAATTGTTTTTTTTTTTAAGTTGTTTTTTAGTGACAAAAGATGAGTAAGCTATTTACTTATGACTTATTATGACCATTTACTTCACTTCTGTGGATTTTTGTAATACACTTTAGTATGGGTATCCAATAGATTTTGAACAGAGATTATTATTATTATTATTATTATTATTATTATTATTATTATTATTATTATTATAGCCTTAATCCTAAATTGAACTATATTAATTAAGTATAGTATCTTTTCAGTTACATGCTATACTTTATGTGCTCAAACTAAACTGTAACGTTAGAAATAGGTTTGGATTAGGGTGCCTAGCAAAAGCCTTTTTACCCCTTGAACATTTTCGTGTTTTGTTATCTCATAAGCACAAACATACGTGCATTTTATTGGAATGTTAAGTAAAAGACCAACACAATGTAGTATTTTGTAAAGTGGAGAGAACATGACACATGGTTATCAAAATCTTTCCAAATAAAGATCGGCGAAGTGCAGCTGCATTTGTATTCAGCCCCTCTGCGTTGACAAATTCTCTCGGGGTATATTTCTTAATAGCTTTGCACATCTAGAGATGAACATTTCTGCCCATTCTTCTTGGGAATATAACCTAGACCCCGTCAGATTGGACGGAGAGTGTCTTGTCACAGATTGTCAGTTGGATTTAGGTCTGTAGTTTGACTAGGCCATTCTGAAACCTAAAAATGCTTTGATCTAACTTTGTAACTTTGGCTGTAGGGTGTTGTCCTGCTATGACGTGAACCCCCCCCCCCACCCAGGTCTCAAGTCTTTTGTAGACTTCAACAGGGTTTTTTTTCCCCCTGTATTGCCCTGTATTTAGCTCCATCCATCTACCCATCAACTCTGACCACCTTCTCTGTTGGTGCTGTAGAAAAAAACATCCCCATAGCATGACGCTGTCAGTACCATGTTTCACCATGGGGTTGGTATAATATTGGTGATATGCGGTCTTTGATCACTTTAAGCTGAAAAAGTTAACTTTGGTCTCATCTCACCAGACCACCTTCCCCCAAGTGTCCATACATTTCTTATGGCAAACAGTAAACACACCTCCTCGTAGCCTTTGTTAAAAACTGCCTTACTTCTTGCTACTCTTCTATAAATGGCAGATTGGTAGATTGCTGTACTAGCAAGCTCTGGATCCCAGCAGCTCCTCCAGAGTGAAGGAGGCTGAGTAAAAATGCTTGCACAGTTTTCCCATTTCTAGGTTGTATCCTTTCCTTCCAGTTCACAGTTATGCACTACTATGTGTTGGTGTGTTTTATATAAAAAATAGATCGAAGTTTATGAATGTGACAAAATGTAGAAAAGTTCAAGGGCTATGAATGCTATGTTAGTTAATGCAAATTATTTCTATCTCCCTTTGTGTCCAGAATTGTATATAATGATACCATTAAAACCTACTGTTAGTAATATGGTCTTAAAATACCAGAGTTATATATGTTTTGGTAAACAAAGTTCACATGAAGGAAGAAGAGCCATCATTACTTCGACTAACTTGGTTTGCTGTCTGGGTTGATTGCAGTATTGCTGGGAGCTTGGTGTACTCGTACATTACCCTCACAGAGGAGCAGTCCAACAAGCCAAGCGACAGTACCAAGCTTGAGATCAAGGGGAAGGTTGTTGTATGACAGACACTGGATTTGATTCTTTTAATGCTGGTTAGCGAGAAAACTCTATTTTTAATACGACTTTTACGTATGGGTTGCTCTAGCAGCAGATTAATGGAAATGTTGGGAGTGATTCTCCATCAACTTTTCATTGTGTGTCTTAATGGAAAAGGAGCTGCACCATCGTCCTGCCCCTCATGCTGCTGCCATGGGTACCAAATCCTTCAGAGGGATTGTTGCAGGACTTTTAGATAATGTTTTCACATGCCCTATTGTAATACTGTACATGGGAGTATTAAGAGCAAGGGAACAATAATATTTATATTCAGATATTTTTTGTTTTTTAGATAGAAACCGTACATTTCAGGGTTTGAACTTTTCACAGTTCGATCTTGGGATGATGTATTGTCATCAGCTGTTGTAAGCATGAGCGTACTCACGCATCACTGGGATAAGAGTCGTGGTTATTGAACAGGAACCATTCTTTTTTAAAGCCTTTTCTGTTTTGCTGTTTACATGGCATGTAACCTTTGATACCCTCTGAGAGCGATGAACTGCACTGACGATGTCTGTCCCTCAGTCTTTAGCCTTTAACGTTTTACAGTTTTCTGGGAGATGCTGTTGTAAACCTGTTACAGTATAGACAGTATGGCAGTGATGGAGAGAGGTGATATGAAAAGATTATTTGGATCTTTATCCTTCAGTATTACAGAGTTCTGTCTTTAGGGTTACTTTTCTTGGACTTTTAAACCTGCAACTGGTTCTGTCGATTGAACATCTGGCAAACAAAACCTTGTGGGGTTTTTGTTTGCATTGTATTTTTAATTTTTTTTTTTCTTCATGGTTGTCTCGCACTTTTAAACAGAGGTAGCTCTGACAAAGCAGTACAAACAAAATCTCGCCTGCTGTTACATGTGATTGGTGAGACTTGCAGATTATTGTACGATCCAGGAATCTTAAGTTTCTGGCATTTTAAAGTATTATAAGGGGATTTGTTTTATATTTATTCCTTTTTTGTTACTCATTTTTCTCTCTGTAAGTTGTGATTATGTTAATGATGCTAATTTGTAGTTGAGAAAAATGTATTTTTACATTAAAAAAGAACCTTAGCATTTTTTTTTTTTCTCTTTCAATAAAAGTTTTTTGTAATGGATTAATAGTGTAATTTGTCTTTAAACATGAATTAAGATCCATTTGATTTAATGCGTCATGGTATTAATACAGTTCAGCCTGCTGACCAGCAGTGCACAACAGGTGGGTAAATGGATGTACTGCATCCAGCCAGAGAAAAGTCTGACACTTTCTGTGGTTTCCTGTTAAGACTTTAAACTGAAGGAATGCTATGATAAAAGTCTGCATGCCTGTTCTAAGGCTTTATTTATTTATTTTTTTTCAATATTCTGACATAGGTATCTTATGCTAAAATAACAGCTTTTTTTTTTTTTTTTTTTCCATTAAAATTTTTTTTAAATGGTCAAATTCACACATTACCCCAAACTTTTAATATGAACATTAAAGAAACTCATTTTATTCTTAAATACCGACATGTCCTGCATTGGCAGTACAGCTACGTATAGTAAATAATGATCCATTAAGTAGATGCCTATTGAAAGCAAAGTGCTGAAGTGTTACCAGTTGTTTTAAACGCTGAGTCACGTAACAGCTGGACATCCAGCCAACACACCAGTCACACCCATGTTCGAGTCTTCTCCATTATACATCAGCCCCAGTAACCTGCAACTTCACAGTGGGTCCATTCTTGTACTTCATATAAGTTCATAATGAACAATTAAATATGAGCTCAGTTTTTTTTTTTTTTTGGTTATTATTGCACATGCATTTACTAAATATCATAAACACTGTAATTTAAGGGCAGAGAGATTGTTAATTTAGATTTAATTAGATATAAACCCATAATGAGCCGCAAAATATTAAAAAAAAAAAAAAAAAAAACTTTTCTTACCGTCAGATATACACAGCATTGTATAAAATAGGTTGCTTCCACTTGTCCTTATTCCCAAAATAAAACATTAAACGGTATGACAGATTGACCAAACTTTAAAAAAAAAAAAAAAAAAAAAAAAAATTATGAAAAAAAAGTTGACAATTTGTTGATAAAAATACTGCATGAGTAGATGTATACAGAAGACATGTAAGAACATCATGTAATAAGAAAAACCCCTTAACCCTCTTATCTATACAAAACAGATAAATATTAACCATTTATTGTAAAATTCTTTACATATTTACATAAGTGAAACAATTTAAAACAGCTACCAAATAACATTGCATTGTTTTTGCCAGTAATGTGCATATTAAAAAAAAAAAAAACAAAACACACACCTTCACCAGTCCAGGCCAAACTTCAGAGTCTACTTGGCTCCAGATATCTCACGACAGTGTTTCTGGTTGTGGTACTTTCCCTCAGTTCACAAACAGCAGAGCAGCACAAACCAGAGTAGAAACCCCCCCCTCAAAGGGCGAGCAGAGATGAGAGAATTTAGCAATATATTATTTTTGAAAATTAAACAGTACAAACAGCATGTTATGTTGGAAAACATAACACAGACCGTACCCACTATGAAACAATATTTTGGTATCTGTTAATGTCCATTTCCCCCTTTACCAGTTAACAATTTAACATAAATACTCATAAACAATCTTTTAAATAAACCAAAGAAAACTAAAATCCTTCACCTGTATGTACAAAAGGGCAAGTTTCATTAGGCAAATATTATACAGTTCAAAACTTTAGATGATGTTATGTGAGGGGAAGTAGATGACCATAATGCACCACACCAACCAGGAATTTCACCTAGCAAGACAACATTATAAAGTAACATTTAGGAAATCATTAACAGTGTTATTTCTGAGCACATGTGAAGTGATTAGCTCTTTCCTGCCTTCATAAAAAACAGGTTTATAAGGGTGCAGGCTACTGTCTTTCAGTTTTATTGCTAATAAACATAGTGAAAAAACCTGTTCAGGGAAAAAGTCTCAACATAATACTAGTTGGTGATACCACAGGTAATTCATCTAAATAGACCTGAGATTCCAATCATGCCAAAACAGAAAATCTTCCAGATAACTTCTGTATCAGTGCAACCACTAAATTCTTCAGTTAGGAATGCTACTCAGCTGAACTGTTGCTATTCACAGCAGCTAAAAGCGCATAGATATAAAGGTCCAGCCAGATGACGAGACCAACCTGCTGCCTTAAAGCTCATTTACTGAACTGCTTCCATAAAAGAAAAAACAAAATGTAATTTCTATAACAGTGCGAGTCTATTCTGGAGAGTCTCGCTGTACACCTGTCTGTAAGCGTTCATACCCGTCGTCTTCATGCCACAACCAAGTAGGAGAGCTAAAGACTGGACACCCTTCCACTCTAAAATGTGAAAGGTACAAAAGAAAGTTAGACAAACCTGCGAAACTACAACACAGTCAAAACTCCACCCTAAAGAGGGAGCGCAGGAGTAAGCTGTGCAGAAGCCCTTCCTTCAGTAGAGGTTCTGGTGTACAGGCATATAAAAAGAAATGGTGCAATCCACATTAAGCCAACTATTCCTACACAATCTAATTTAAAAAACCCATTTAGTTCATATCAGTTAACAGCAGGATACCATATTACACCCGTAAAGGTAAATCAGGAGAAATTTCAAGGCAGCAACTAGGTGAAAGGTGAGGCTCTGCAGTCACTGATTCATCTCTGTAAAACCCTCAGGCAAGACGAGAGGCAAGACCGCCACTAACCGACGCTGTTTCCTTTCATTACTCCGAAAAACCTGAGAAAATGACACTCACCCGACACTTCACCTCATAATAAACAAGACATAAGGAATTAAATATATCGACCACTGCCAAAGGACAAAGATGTAGTTGTTCAGTTGTGTTGGAGTGGAGCTTGGACTGCAGCAGCTGGGTGTCAGCTTTACAGCTTGACAAGGTTCTCAGCCATGTAAGAGAGGCTGTAAAAGTTGCAGCCAATGCAGCAGAGGTTACACAGAGAGGACAGCAGTCGGTACATCCACAGGCGTCTGCTGAGGCGTCTGTATTTCGCATCCGACTCGGACAGCTTGGCGTAAGCTTCACGGTTAGATGACAGTCCAATATCCTGACCCAGCCCGCACGCCTGCTCGATAAGATGCATGTCCACCATTATCTCTGATGTCATTTGGCCAAACCACTGAGCGTTGATCGCCGCAACCGTCACTGATACAAAGAAGATGAAAATCTGGAAACAAACATCAGATTTATGAGGAGGATGAGGAGGTCCATCAAAGACGACAAGAAATACATCCAGGTTTGAGGTTGTAAAAAAAAAAAAAAAAAAAAAAAAAAAAAAAAACAGTTCAGGTAGAATGACTATTTTTGTAAAATACTTATAAACCCACGTAGGAAAAACGCCCAACATACCTGAAATGATTCCCTGTCATCCATTATGTCTCGGGGATGATACACAGCATAGATGGAGAGGTTAAAGAAAGCACAGGCTGAACCCAGGTGGAGGTAGAACGGAACAAGGCGACTCTGAATAAAGCCGTATGTGTGTCTGTTCAGGTTGTGGTCCATTATAAAGCCTGGGCAGAAATCACAGTAACACCTTACAACCCGAAAGGAGGTCATGGGATTTGATTCCTCAAAACAAAAAACATCGTCCCCTGGCAGTTAATAGTTAAACTAGAACATCCTTCATCAGATAAATCTCAACATAAACTGTTCCTATAGTTTGTGCCATTGAAGGTGATGATCAAGTGTTATAAATAAAACCTTATTTAAATGTTAATGTAAGAATGATAAAAGGCCATTATTTCAATTTTAATTCCAAAGCATTATTCTTAAAAATGTTATCAGCAATGCCCTACATAAGCTCAAATAACAAAAGAAGGCTCCTTTCTTCTTCTAGTTCTTTTGGAGGTGTATCAGATTCTCTTACTTTTATCACTTATTCTGGTTTTTTAATAAACTGACTGTTGTTATTAAGGTGTACACTTGGTATAACAGGCCGTTTAGGACTCCGTTATGATCGAGCATTCACCTCCAGCGGAAAGACTAGAAAGATGTCATTTTTGATAAATAATTTTGTCAGACCCAATTGTGTCTTAAAATTAATCCCAGGCACATTTAGAGTTAATTCAGAATAATAATCTGCATGCTAGCAGCTTCCAAAGCCATGCCATGTTATGCACTGAATTCAAAAGTATTTTCTAGTACAGGCAACTCAGTGCATGCAGCAAACTCTGAATTTTCCTAGTGCTTCTTCCATAACAGCTGTTGGGAAAAAAACAAAACAAAAAAAAAAACAGTCCAAAATGCCACAGCAGTAAATAAACAAATAATATTGTGGTACTAAATGTGTTAATCCAAGTTTGTTATTTTTTCTTCTCCGAGAGCATCTTCGGTGGTGCAGCAGATGTAGCAGTTTCACACAGCAATGACAGAGATAGAGTCACAAGGTGACTGTATCACAAGGTGACGTTTTCACAAGCTGCCTTTTGCAGAAACAAACAGAACCTCACAAGTGACCAAGTACATTATAACCTCAGCTGATCCAATTCACAACTATTTTTACACTACAATACAAGCGTGCTTACTAAACTATGAATTGCAGTGGAAAAAAGACAAGAGCTAAGGGTTATAGAATTGAAGTTGTAGTTTTTATTGTAAAATGATACATTCTGAGTTATTTTGTGATTTGATGCTTTATAAACAAACATTAACTTGGGGGCGGGGGGCATCGAAGTCTGAATGGGTGAATGTATGCTTTTAACAAAAACGGATATCATACCTAAACACTTCCTTACTGTGTGTTAACATCAGGTCTACAGGAATTGTGATATCATGAATAATATTCAATTATACATTTATATAACTGAATTGAAGGAAGCAGGCAGATGTAAACAGACCAGCACTACGCCTATCAGTACACAAGCTCACGAGAGGTTGTGATACAGTCGGATGGAAAGAAGAAACTTCAGATCATTTGCTGTGATCCAGAGAGGGAAAAAAAAAACAAACAAAACAGTTACATCTGTTTACTGTTGACTTAAATATCCTGTTTGTGTGTGGTACCTACTTGAAATAAAAGTGACCCAAATTTGCATCCCCCAGTAGGTGGAGAGCAGCAGCAGCTGCAGCAGCTTCACGGTGTAGGTTGGCTCCTGGTCAGTTGGTATGCTGTTCTCCATAACTTTTCCCCTCTCTGATCTGTTTGCAGGAACAAAACAACACTGTCCAGATAAGCAGGTATTGCTTTCTGCCTCAACCTTTCCCCCCCAACCCAACACGAGGGTATCTGATACTGCATTCCAAAGACTCAGCAAACCTTTTGAATAATGTCCCTCAAAAGGTTGGATGATAACTTCCACGTGTAAAATAAGACTACAGACTCAATACCCCGCCACCTTTAGATAAGCAGGAAGAAATGACAAGAATTTATAGAGGAGTAGCTTATCTAACTTCCTTAAGTTAGTGAGATATTTCTATCAATGTTGACATTAGTTCATTTGAAACTTCCGTCCTGTTGCCAAGGCAACAGGCTAGCAGTGTTGACCTCGCCTAACGTGTGTCAGATTCTACAAGCTAGCCCAGCAGACAAATTTAAGTCTTTAGACGTCGAAGTGTGTGTGTTCAAAACAAATACTGGAACTGGGAATAGCATTTTTATAGACTACAAAGAATAAATAGAAAGTAGTAAATATTTGAACAAACAATGCAGTAGTAAAATGTATTCAAAGCCCCCTCTTCATCAATGAGACGATTAGTGAAGAAGCCAGCTGTCTAACCGTGTAATAAACTTCATTGAAGGGCTGCTAACAGCTAGTTAAATTACCCATGACTCAAGGAAACCTAGTTTCACCTGAAACAACTCATTACAAGCGAAGTCGTGTTACTTTGTCATTTCATCAGAAAACACGTGAATAATATTTAAGTTACAATACTGAAAGTACAGTTCAGTTTACCTGTGTTGTAAAAGGTGTCTGGGGAACGTGTCGCAGTGACTTCGGTCAGTAACAGCACAATGTTTACTTGCTGACAGTCTGGGCTGTTCCTTACGCTCACTGCACTGCCACACCGGTTCAGTGGGCCGCGGAACAACATCTTCGGCTTCTCTTCTTCTTCCCGTTTTTAATGGCGGTTGGCAAGCAACGGTTTGATGTGCATTACCGCCACCTACTGGAATGGAGTGTGGCTCGGGATGCTGAATGTAAACCCTCTTCTCTTCGGTTTACAGTAGTTTTTAATCCAATCATATTGCATTACCGCCCCCTGTCATGTCATCCAGTCACTGTCTTTTCAGTGGTCGATATAAATTGAACACCAGTTTTCCAGTCTTAACAGCTTCTTCAATGGATTTATTTTGAGCAGCCCATATATTGCCTCAATCATGTGTATTTCAATCTAAAGTGGTCCTAAATAATAAAAAGACAGTGCTGGTTTTGTGCTTAAATCCCAAATAGTGTTTTAGAGAATCTCTGTTCAGTGTAGAATATCCCAGTTAGTGTTTAACCGCTCTGAGTGTTTTAGATTTCAAATCAGAAATGTAGTCCATATTTCTTCAAAATTATCCCTTTAATTTCCCACCAAATTTGGAAGCATTTTCTTAAATTGCAACTCTGCAGTTTTTAAAGGCAATACTAGCTTCCAAAGCAGCTTCGGTAAGTACATACATTTATCCTCTAAAATTAAACTCATTGTTACTACATGGAAATGTTTCTGCATGATGTTCAATTGTATATATAGAAGCAATGGCAGTTGATAGCAATTTTGCCTTATAGCAAGAAGGTTCTGGGTTCAAATCCCAGCCTTGGGGTCTGTCTGCATAAAGTGTGCATGCATGGGTTCTTTTCAGGTACTGCATCTTCCTCCCACAGACCACAAACATGAGCTAGGTTAATTGGTCTCTCTAAATATGTGTGTGGGATAGATATGGGATGGATGGATGGATAGATGGATGGATGGATTTAGATGTACTTGATGCTGGTGATTGAAGATGTGACCTCTAAGCTGTATTTTGAAATCATTAGCTATAAAGGACTTATTTATAGTTTGTCAATAGTTTTATAACATGGAAACAACACAAACTAATTAAAATTTACAACAACAAAAAAAAGACAGAATATGATTATGATGTCACCAAAGGATGAGAATTAACTTCATTGTAAAATATATTTATATGTTTGATACTGACATTAAAACAGCGAGATTTGTTGTTATATTAGTTTTGTTTTCCCCAATACAAAAGTATTTCAACATTACCAGGAACTGTTAGAAATTTATAACAATTAGATAAGTATTGCCAAACATTAAGTTTTAAAATAAAAATAAGACATGTATTCAAATAGGCTCTGTACAGAAAGGATATTAATGACATATTCCTCACATAAACTTATCACAAATAGTCATGCCTTTTTCTCATGTTGTACAAGAACGTTCCTCACGTGACCAAAATAAGTACTTGAATGTAAAAAATACTGGTGTACAACTCGTGTACAAGAGTTTTTGTTTTGGCTGAAACATTCCAATACGAGTAACTGGTTTTAGTGGTGCACAGCACAATGGTGTAACTCTGACACGAGATCTCAGATCGGAAAGCAGACAGGACTTGGGCTCAGTGGCGGGCAGATTTACAGATTTTATCATAAACCTCAGGGAAAGCTTCCTTACAGCCCAAGCTGGCTCTTAGTTTGTGGTATAGCTGTCCATCAAACATCTCCCAAAACTCCTCTCGATCCATGTATACGTCTGCATACAGCATCTGGAACCTGCAGAGGAGCGTTTAAATACAACAAGTGAATGCTACAGATCAAGTGTTGCAAGTGTTTTAGTTTTGTTTGTCTCTGATAAGAGACGTACCCATGGACATCTCTGACAAACTTCTCCAGCTGACGTGTTGACGCTTTGGCTTCAAAATGTTTGACCTTCGGCTCCCCGTACGCTCCGATGTCCACGTACAGCTCCTCCTGTTGGCCCTTGGGGTGGACCATTCCTCTGCTTGGTGGCAACAGGAACGAGCACAGCCACAGAGGGTAAACCTGGAGGGGGGCGAGTGGGGACCATGAGTTGCTCTCATACTTCAAGCAAGACACACTTCATCATGAACAGAGCACAATGTGACACGTTAATCAGTATCTGAGTCTCACATTGAGTTCCTGGTGAAAGCGAGTGATGGCAGCCTGCAGATGCTTCATGGGTACCAGCATGTCCTGGACCACGTGGTGCTGTTCATAGAGGCGTCTAATGGTTTCTCCCTGGGTGAGTTTCAGCAGAGAGATCTTAGGAGGAACCATCCATCCAAAGAGCCAGCGGAACACAGGATTGTTGCCAAATGGGATAATATCCTGTAAAAAGGCACAGATAAGAATAGCTTTCCTCACAAAGAGGTAAAAAGACAGGGCACTTCCTTGTGATGCAAAGTGATATCGATGAGCTGCGTTATTGGAAATTTTTTAACTAAAACTTTCGCTGTTAAAGGTTAAGTTTGGCTTTTAGATGCTACTTTGCTCTGTTACAGTCAGAAGTTTACATACACTCAATATTGACCTGAAAGGTATGAACCTTAAACTTTTAATAGTGGGTTTTAACTGTTGTTTCTTCCAAGAGTGAAATAAATATAAGACAATCGACTTCAATCATTTCTTTAAAACAAGAATTAAATTACTGTGCATTACTTTGTAATCTGCACAGGGTCATAATTATACATACAGGTTCAAATCTATACATACATACATACAACCTCACTAAAATGTTGTCCTTCAGCAAGCTGCACCTCAACCTAAATACTTTGCAATCATCAACACACTTCTGACATAATTCTGGTGGGATATTTGATCTTGGCAGAAATGGGGGAGTTCGTTTAAATGGGTTGGGTTTCTGGCAGTTATCTAGCTTTTAAGCTAGCTTTTTAACTTTTCAGTGAGGCAGTGCCAAGAAGCTCATCCATTTATATTAGTGTTAGCATTTCAGATAAGATGAGCAGTCAAATATCCAGCAAGACTTTTGCCAGACTGGGCAACAGAATGTCATATCTATGTCCACCAGAACATTTCTGCTAAAAGTAATACCAGCGTCCAGTTCTTGGTTTTATATGATTGTAAGGACCTGTGGAAATGTGGGTTTTTTTTTTTCCTTCACAAACCCCTGTTCATATGTTTCTTTGGACCTGGACCACTCCCTGGTAAAACAGACTAATGATTCACCACGGGAGATTTTTTTCATCCAATCATACACGGCCCATAATAGCTTCTCTTCAGCCCAGTGGAGCCTTGTTTCCCTTCCTGTTCAGGTGTGAATGATGGTTTACATTTCATGGTTTGTTTCTAATCTTTAGGCAAATCTTATTTTATCATCATCATCATCATCATCATTATCCTCCTCATCATCATCATATCAGATGATCCTATCAGTAAGGACCCTGACATTGCCTTCTGTTTCCATGGCCATCCTTCCTTATATGTAGATAATTTACATACATACTTGATCTTTATTTAAGTCTGTGGGAAAAACAAGCTTAAACATGTCTTTTTTTAACTAATTGCAAGACTCTTTAATCATGTGTCTTTTTTCTTTAAAGTCAGGTAGCTTAAAGAATATACTCTGGTTGCAATTTTCTTCAGTTCCAATAAATTTCCACCAGAGGGCAGCGCTAAAACAACAACAACAACAACAACAACAACAACAACAACAACAACAACAACCACTACTTCTGTCTCAGGCTATCAAATTCAACACCTGGATGATTTCCATCACAGACTGTCCTATTTCTGTCTGCTTTTCCAGTGAAATGTAAACAGAAACAAAGTCCTTTAAAAAAAACAAAACAAAAAAGGTAGCAGCCTAATGCTCAGAGGACACTACTGTAGGTATTTGTCAAACCAGCACTATGCATAATTCATCAGGCCATTTACTGTTACTGAAAACACCACTGTCAGGTTATTCTCACTAATGGCTAATGGGGTATGTGCAGGTTTGTGTGTGAATGTGTGACTGGTGGAGCATGAGAGCATTAGAAAATTAAAGGAAATGAGCAGGAAAGTTGTTCAAATAATCGAAGCTCCTGGAAACAAGGTTTCTGTGTAACTGAGTGGATCTGTTCATCAGCTTTTGATTAATAAGAGTTAATTATTGTCTTTATGATGTCCAAAAAATGAAAGTAAAATGTCTGAGCCCCTCCAAAATAAACCAATAACTATTCAAATTAGAACCAGATTTGCAGTCTTAAATGGTCAATGATATTGTATGAACCTATAAATGCCGTCACATTTGCACTGGCCAGTTATTTACACCAAAGCTGATAATTATTCACATGGGAAAAGTTAGTTGGAGGCGGTGTTTCCGCAATAATCTTCCTGTGTGAAACACTTACAGAGAACAGAATATGTAAAGTATTTCCTGTTAGAGATCTTAGATCTTAGATCCATCTTAAATACAAGTGTTGTAAAAAGGAAAAACATGGGTGAGCTGGAACAGCCGCAGTTCAGCTGTTTTACACACACACACACACACACACACACACACACACACACACACACACACACACACACACACACACACACACACACACACACACACACACCTAGTCTCTCTGATAATGTATGCCTCTCTCCTCGCTTTAAACTTTACTGTCATACTTTCTTTCACATTTCAAAGGGAACCATAAAGGTCAATAAAGGCTCATGTCCTAAACATAAAAACTAAGAGTAAGTACCCTGAGATTGTTGTGACTAAAGCCTCCATGTGAGTTTTTAGCAGTAGCCAAGACTTTTTCCAGTAAGACGCAGCTTAGTGCATTTTATCACTTCTAACTGTTCCCTCAGACCATCATGCAGGTAAGTACAGCTAAAATAGTAGCACTCATGTTTTCTTTATGCGACTGAAGATTTGGTCAGTGGACAGGGTTTATGGAGCACAGACATTAATTTATTAAGGAGGTATACCAACTGCATAGTGGTTTAAAAGACTACTAATGGAGTGATAATGGACCAGCTTTCAGTCAAATATTCAGATTCATTTTGTTTTCTGATGATGAAAACATTTTCAATGTATGAAATGAAGTACCTCTGGAAATTTGCTACCCTGATGTAAATATGCTGGTAAAGGCCAGGTTGAAAATACAGAGCAATTACACACTCAATAGGTTAATTGGTGAATGACATCATAATCTATATATAACGTCATCTCAAACAAAATATGTGAACTATGAGCTTAGCTCAGGATATATAGGTGCTGAACTATGAATAGTAATAAATTCATTTTCAGCCTGGCTGAGGTGAGTTTGGAACCTTTACTTGGTAAAGGTGACCTGGAGCTGCACTGAATCTGGGTTTATACTCAGCGACACCAAGAGAGATATTTCTCACCTTTTCACCTCAGCTCAAAAATCCTGGAATGTCCCTTTAAGAAAACAGGGGAGCAGTTTGAATTCTGTACCGATGGAAAAATTGTCATGTGGTCAATTTTTGTTTTATTTTCCAATAACATAGCTTCAGCCTATTGCACGAAAATACTAAATGAGCAGGTTTCTAATCAGTATTACTTTCTTTAATGGCATGACTATATTCCCAGCCCATAATGCCAGGATTTATTGGACTTAAACAGAAGATTGGGCAGCAGGGAAAGTTATTCTCACAGGTGGGTGACCCACCACAGATTCCAAACCCAAATCCTGTTGAAAATCACTGGGACATGATGATGTTGCACAGGGATTAAGAACAAGACTCTGGCAGAAAAGTTGGACAACCATGTGTGGAAATGTTCTGCTGTAATGTCTTATCCATTAGCGATTTGATGCGATGAAGCTAAACATGAGGCTGCGGTGTTAATATTAACAGCTGGATGCCAAAAATGCACAATAACAGCATTGTGTGTGAGTGTGTATACCTGAAGCTCCCAGAAGATGCTGCGTGTGTGTCGGTGATAGTACTGCCTCAGAGGGATAAACTCCACTCCACTGTGGTCTCCTCTCAGGTAGCTCTCCACATGTTTGAAGAACCAGGGTTTGAAGTGCAGGCCGATTCTGTTAATCTGACATCCAGGAGGAAGATCCGACATCAGATACGGTCAAAGACATGACAGCAGATTTGCAGACGCTAAAACCTTGCCTTGTCTGGCTCTGCGTGGTCGGTCATGGTTCCTATCATGATGACGGCGGAGTCCAGGCTGTACTGGATACCCTCGACAAACGTGTTCTGCTTGTTTGCTGATGCCTCGGCGAAGCGTTTACAGATGTTCTCCAGACCTCTGACAGGCTCGTAGTGCAGCTTCACCCAAGGTTTAGCTGGAACTATTTTAATCTCTGCTGCGACCAGGAATCCTAGAGTACCACAGGACCAGGGGACGGCATGAAACAGATCAGAGTTCTCCTCCTGTTTGGGCCAAAACAAATGACATTGTCTTGCAAATGTATTCACACTCCTTTTACTATTTCACATGTTTCACAGTCGTACAGACCTAAATCTAATTAAGAATCTGTGGTAAGCTACAGCAGTTGATGTTTACAGACTCTCTCCATCCAATCTGACTGAGCTTGAGATATGTTGCAAAGAAAAATGGGATTCCATTAAAAACAATGAAAACCATGGATCTTTACTCCACTTCAAAATTGTGCTGTACTATGTGTTTTGTGAGGATCTGTCACAAAAAAACGCATTAAAACACACTGGTTGTACCCTGATAAAATATTGCGAAGCATATACAGATCTGCTTATTATTTTTGTCTTCTAAATGTCTAATGTTAGATCACACTGCTGTTATTATTATTATTATTATTATTGCTCTCAGAGTGGCATTGGGTGCTCTGTAATCTTACTGGAAAACCAGATGTAGTAATATCAGACAAACGTGAATTAAATAGCAATTATTTTAACCTCAAATATTATTTTTGTGACCATAGTTCCTAAATTTGTGCTGCAATAATACAACCTTTATCTAAACCCAATGTTTTCCCGCTAAACAACTGGATTCAAACACATAACCCATACAATACTTACCTCTGTACAGCGCACTAAGCTGCCATCAGCAAGGACTAATTCATATGCGACACATATGTGTTGAAAAAGCCCATAAATATGGGAGGAAGACTCGATGCCTGTACCCATCACCAGCCCACCTGAAAAAAGGAGAGAAAATTCTCAATGCTCTTCTACAGTAATTGAATTTCTGCCTGGGTGAGAGCAACAGGGGGACAAACACATGAGCAGATAACAGCATTCGCCTGCTGTGAGCGTGTTGGTCTGTGGACAGCAGGATAAATGAATGTATCACAGCCTGATGGGAAAACATTAGATCGCTGATGCGTAGATTATGGCATCAGGAAATCCATTATGGAACTCTATCCAGGGGTGCTTCCAGTGCTGCGGCCATTTCCTCCCGGTTTCATCTTCTGAGCTGCAACACCAGCCCTTTAACACAATTAGAGAAGTTGTCGTGGCTCTAAACAGGATGCACTGATTGATGGAGAGTTTGCAGATCTCTATCTCACAATAAGCTGTGCAAATCACAGCATACTGAGAAATGGATTTTCTATTTTTAGAAAACCAGAAAGAGAAATGAAACGGAGCCATAATGATTACCCTAAAAATAATCCAAAGCGTGATCAACATACCCACTGTGAGATCATCGAGCTCCGGCAGCACTGGCAGCGTCCAGCCAATTGAGTTCAGCAGAGTGGTCACTTGACCCATGTTGGCAAGTGGCTCGACTCTCACCACCTGTAAAGATAAAGAAACACTTGAGTCAAACATATACCACCTTACTTGTCTTATCGCTTCTTAGAAAACGCTAATTAATGATTATTAGGGAGAAACAAAAATATTATTTATTTTTTTGTCAAAGAAAATCCAACAAAGCACATTTTTACAGTGACTGATTTAATTACAGTGCCTTTAGCGTTAATACCAGAAATTTACATACATTGTATAAAAAGACACATCCTTTTCTTCCCACCGTCTGACATTAATTCAGACTAATAATTCTCTCTTTTAAGTCAGTTGTTAAAGAGTAAGTGAATATTTCTATAAACAGAATGCCAGAATAATAAGCAAGAGATTTTTATTTTATTTTATTATTTTGACTACTATGCCTTTAAAGAATTTTTAAAAGCCTAGATGATAAGGTCATGATACTGTAAGTTTCTGATAGGTTAATTCAGAACATCAGAGTAAACTGGAGTAATCTGTGAATATATTCTAAGGCAACACTTCAAACATGCCATTTCCTTGTGTGACATAACGGGAAAGATATCAGGAAGAAAAAAATTGACAAGTCTGGTTAATCCTTAAATATAATTTCCAGATGCCTAAAGGTGCAACTGTTCAAATAATTATATGCAAGTATAAAGAACATAGGGATGTCCAGCCATCAGAAAAAAATATGTTCTTTTTCCCCACAGTTGAACAGGTTTTGGTGCAAAATCGGTATGTCAACTCTTGAACAAAAGCTAAAGCTTTTGGCTGAAGCTGGTAAAAGAGTGTTTTTATCATGTAACAACATGGGCTGGAATGTCACTCTGAGAAGAAGAATCCATTACTCCAAAAGAAACATAAAAAGCCAGTTTACACATGCACACAGGGACAAAAACCTTCAGTTTTGAAGACACATCCTTTACTCTGATTACTTTCTAATATTTCATTGAGAAGAAAACATTCTTACTAACACTTATGAGGCCAAATTTAATTGCGATGTCACACAGCTAAGAACTATAAGAAAGACCTTGTGGAATGGTCTCCTGGTTTCCCCTACCTGCCTCTTTGTGTCCACCTCCAGTATATCCATCATATTGATCATAATGTTCTTGTGGGTTTTCTTGTATTTTCCCACTCTTAGGGACACAGTGAGCCACCCAGGTCGACCAGTACACATGTAGGTCCCACCGCCATTCTTCCTCCACTCACGTACCTGTGTGTGATGCAGAATAGATTACTTTTGCAGTATTGTGTACAACACAGTAATTTCTACTAATACTGTAAAGCTTATGTATTATGTTTAAAGGATATAAATGTTCCAAGTGAAGCAAGGCTGAGGAATAAGCAGGAATTAGGACTGTTTAGTGCCCCTTGCTGGCATGGAGGCTTGAAAGCAATTGAATCTATACTGAATGGTGTATTTAAGACACTAAGAAAAACTTTCATAAAGTTGACATGACCATATTAAGGGTAATTCAATAATCTGTTGCTTGTGTCTAATATTTAATCGACAGTGTAAAAGTTGTACAAAGATCAGCAAGAAATAGCAAGTATGGGATCATACTTGACCAATGGTGGTTAAAACATTAAACTTTGAACCTCCCAACGAAACTCCTTAACGAGTGTTGTATTTGTACTTGGAAGTTAAATTTTGTAGTTGGAAATACAACAAGAATCCCTTCTAAAAAAATCAGGATTCCAACTGGGAATGGGGTAAGTCACCAAGTAGACTCAATTTTAATATTCAATATTAATATTGAATAGTAAAATTGTATTCAATATGGCTGCAGAGCACATAAAACATAGTGAAAGCTGCAGGTTTCTGATATTTAGTACTTCATTAAACCAGTAACACGTGTAGTGCTCCATCATCACTATCTGTGAGCATGTTCCTTTGGTGTTTGACTGCATGAAATAATGAGAAATTAATTGTTTCAGCTTGTATTGCTATTGGAAGTAGCACCAAAAAACAAACAGCAATTTTGACCGGTTTTCCGAATAGCAACTTTAAGGCAACATCGATCTCAGACCCAAGCTCAGCCAAATCCAACAGCATAATTCAGACGACCTTAGCTAGAAGTGGCCCCCAAGTTAAATTCTACTCAGGACCCCATTAATTCTCGTGTCGGCCCTGCTTCAAATTCTTGAATCCCACATACCAGCCTTTCTGATTCAAAATGCATTAAAATATACTGCAATGCAAAATGAGCGGCATATATACACGTTGATCGTTACTGTAGTTCAGACCACGAAAACAAGCCCAGCACACCTGTGATGAGCAGGCATGCTGTGATCAGATGATGACGTAATACTCACCTGTCGCTGGATGTCCCGCACGCGCTGGTCGTGCAGTTTGGGTGCCGAGCACATCTTAAAAATGAGCCACGCTCTCACATAATAATACAAATCAAATATAACTGAGAGAGGCAGTAGAAACAAGCACACGAATATCCAGCGCTGGTGAACGATCACGTAATCCAGACCTTTGACTCTGATCCACAGCAGAAAGAAAACCAGTAGACCTCCTAAATACAACAGGGTACTCATCGTGTCAGCTCGGATCAGAAGCCGGTCTAATGAGCGCTGCACTAAAATCGGAGTTTAAACTTTCAATTTTCCAGCTGGGGCAACAGATTTCTGACTCCTGATCAGGTAGGTGGTCTTCAAACTCCTCCTCTACTCAAAGGCTGGTTGGTCAATGTTACCAAAAAGGTGGCGCTTGACTTCCTGGTGTCTATCTTATTGGTTAACCATACGACTGTCGAGACTCAAAGAGGGAGCTTGTCTGTTGATTGGTCAATCATAAAGCAGACAGAGTCTCACACCATACAATCTGCCCACATGGGAATGGGTGAATTTACAGACAAAGTAGAACAGAGACTCAAGGGTGTTTACAAAAAGTTTGGCAACCTGTATCACTAAATCAGTGAATTATTGCTTCAATGAAAGCAGAAATTAAACTATCGTTTTCCTACCATCTCTCATTTTTAGAGAATTGGTAACCATGCGGTCATAAATAATTTGGGAATCAGTGAAGAAAAAGATTATTGAGCTCGAGAAATTTTAGAGATTTTTTACTTCAGTTTTTATTTCATTGACTTGGAGTTATGTGACTATAATGTTTCCAAATGTGTAAAGCTGGGAGAGCCATCTCCAAAAGACCTGCCACAGTAATAGGAGAGAAAGGAGGTTTAACAAAGTACTACTTCAAGGGGGCTGAGTAATTATACACTGCTTTATGTTGGTTTATCAGATATAATCTCATTAAAACAAAAATGAAGTTGATGGTAGTAACATGACAAATGTAAAACTGTTCAAGGGGTGTAAATACTTTTGCAAGCCACTGTGGGATTTATCTTCTTATCTTTATTTAAGACTGAATGCACCTTATAAATTTCTCAAACTAATTAGGGTCTGAGGTTAGAGTCGTAATACATCTTAGGACACAGATTGCTGAAGGATGTAGACATACTGTAAATTATTCTCTATATTGTGGCCATTTGTGCTCAGAAAAATCACTTCAACCCACACTCTTTCACTCTCTGTCCCTCTTCCTGTCTCATTCCCTCTTGCAGACACACACGCAGGCTAAAGTGGTACCCTTCGGACACATTAGAGGGAGGGTGGGGCGCCAGTAAAGATTTCTTAATGGGCTCTGCCGTCCTCTTGTCCATCTGGCTTGATGATAAACACACAGCTGCTCAACATTAGCCTGATGCGCATCAAAGCCTTCAACATTTTCATTCTTTTTTTTTAGTTTTGCAACAAACCAACAATTTGGAACCATTTTTAACAGAAGCGGAGCTCCAGGGAGGGAGGATAAACACATGGACTAAATGATCAGCAGTGTTTCAGCACTAATGGAGATGGGAATGATGGAAACCAAACAGTAAGATTTAGAAGGACTTCTCTGTCAGGGTTTCTGTGACTGTGCTGTAAATCATTTGGATTTCTGGTCTTTGTCAGAGTGCGTGGGGACCGCACTCTGTGCTGCTGTTTATATGTGAATGACACCATCCAGCCAGTCCCAGCCAAGCAGAAACCTCAGAGACAGGTTGCAGTCCTTTGGGAGGATGCCTTCCCTGCACCACGGAGCAATCTTCGTTGGAGCCTTCCTCATTGTGACCGGAGGCTCCACAGCCTTCCTGGCCTCCTACCAAAGCCGCCTGCAGGCTTTCTCCCTATGCTGTGTGGTGCTGGGGGTGGTCATGCTTATCCTGGGACTATTCTGGGCCATGAACAGCAAAAATGTAGTGAACTACAGCCACCGGGATTTTGACCCAGAATGTCCTAATTACCCCTACAACGACTACTCCAACTACTCAAGCCATACTCTCTTCTCTCCTCAGCTGACTCGATTTCCAGAGTCCCAGTCAGTGTTTCTGCCCAGGTGGGTAAAAGAAAAAAATGCACTTATTGTAAATATTAGCTGCGAATTTGCCTGAGTTTGACTATTCATTTTCTTATCTAACTGACAGAAGCCAGAAAACATGATTCTAATGATTGATAGGTTTTTTTTCTAAGCCTTTTGGTTGAATCCAAAAAGTAGAAAAAACATCACTGATGAAACATATTAGCCAGTTTATTTGTCCCAGTGCTGCCCTTTTCATAAGGGTTCAGATTTCAGTTTGCCAAGGTAATGAAATTTGCCTGCTGACTGTTCACTCCCTAATACCACTTTCACTCCACAAAACACAAATATCATCCTGAGACATGGTTCCAAGCAAATGATAGACCGTTTCAAGCATCATATATCTATCTATGTGTGTCACTGTTGAGACTGACATATATGCACATGATCTAAATATATAAACTGGGCACACTAGTGGCTGTGTTATTGATTACTGAATACTGTTGTATTTTGTATATTAAGCTTAAAAACCATCATTTGATGCTTCTAAATATTTTAGAAGCGTGAATAACTAACTATAACAAAAACATTTTTTAAACTTATACTTACTTCTTAAACTCATCAAAGTCTCTACGAACATTTATTAATAATCTATGACTTTCTGTTTTCCCAGAGTATAAATATGAACTGATGCAGAGAATAATTTGTCTTGGTCACTCTTTAAAATGGGAAAGACAAATGAACATGCCATTAAAGTAAGGCAGCTTCATGTTGCTCTTCATAAGTCAAGGAATGACTATGTGACACTAGCTAGTGCTAAAGCTGAGACTTTTACTTGAGTGGTTGGATTTGGTCAGCTAAAACTTCAGAATTCAATTCAATTCAGTTCAATTCAATAGTACTTTATTTATCCCCGAGGGGAAATTACAATTCCAGTGATAAAGTACACTGGAGTATCAGTGATGCTATGCCCTTCCAAAGACCCTGGGAAGTTGGTTGGAGTGGAAAGCATCATGCACTCTTTGAGACACAAGAAATTTTCATTGTAAATCTGGTGGCTTCTGCCAGAAAATTGAAATATGATCATAATAGGTTCATTTCAGCGGAATACTCTACCAAAATATGTAGCCTCATCAAAAAAAAGAAATCTTTCACCAAATAATAAATCAACAGTTTTTAAGACCTAAGTCTTAGAGGATATCTGTGGGGTGAACTGAAGAGAAAATAAGAGAAGTCCTAGGTATGTGGATGAATTGTTATAGAAGACTCGTACAAGTCCTGTCTCATTTACAGTATTAAGGGCAAAGTGTCAACAAGTTTGGCATGTAGAATTTTGTTTAAAAAACACCAAAACTTTAATAACACCTTTTTTCCTCATATACATAAATGTTTTTAAATTCAAGCTTGAATTTTTTGAAAAATGAAATTCCTTTATAAGACTATGCTACTGCAAATAAATGTTAATTTATTTAGACGCAATTTCCACATTTTCACCAAGGATGCAAATAATTGTAGATAACAGAATGAAATATTTATGTTTGCTTTCATATGATTGTTCTCAAACCATGTCCTACTTTTTCTGGCTGTAGGACCATGGAGTCCCAGAGGAATCCTCCCCGTGGTGAAGATTTTGACTATCCACCCATGGACTGTGGTGGGTTAAGCCCATCACCCCGTCCTCCACCATGGTTGGAACCCCCACCTCCATATGAGGTTGCCATCAAGACCACCTGTAGCTCTACACACCTGCGGCGTGCATATTCAGACACACACCTGGCAACGGAGCCCTTATTTGGACAGTCAAGAGAGATTAGCTTTGAGGTGTGACATGTCGTCTTCTCTGTGTCACACCAGACAATGAATAGGCACAAATCTGATGCTAGCTCCTACCTTCATGATTTATTTGAAGCCTACTTCTCCTTAGTTTATTGCATGGTTTTTCTACATTAAATACTTTAAACATGATAAAGTTAGTTTGGTGTAATTGGGGCAAAAATAAAGCACTATAAGCCAACATTTCACAATATGAGGACCATGGTCTAACGCTAACAAATATTGAGCTAGCTTAAATATCATTCTTACATTCCATATTAAGTGTTATGATATTGTTTTTCTAGGGATTAACAGGATGATTTGTATCATAAAACATGTATTAGAGATAATATTATGACAAATTAAATATGAACTAAGAAGTAGATACAGCATGTTAGCTTAGCTTAGCAAAACACAGTGACAAGGTGAGTTTTAATGTTAGATGGGTGGGTAACAAAAGTTAAATCATGTAATGGTGACATATCTACTGATTTATTTATTTATTTATTTTTTTTTTTTACCCTTTTGACCAAATATCCATTATGAAGCTAGAAGCTTTAATGAACCAAGACTGTTCACCTCTATTTGTATGAGGCTAAGTCATTTACAAGGAGAAAGACCTCAGTCATACATACTACAGAACTTAAATGCAGCTTAAATGACTAAGTTACGGCTAAAAAAAAGACAGAACCCTAACTTTTCCAACTAAAGCTATATTAACTTTTTTTTAAACTTAATATATGATTCTAATACTACAATGTACAGAGAAGAACAGGGATTGATTCACCTTTGAAGCTAGATTTAAGGGGACATTTGAGGAAATACTTTTTATTTTATCCTACTGCAATTATAAGCTAATGCTTATAGTACAGTGGATCTCAAAAGTCTACACATGCCCATTAAGATTTCAAGATTTTGTGGTGTAAAAAAATCACACTTGATATATAATGTCTAATGTTTTCCCACATATGATGTGACATATAATTGGCACAATTCAGCCAAAATAGAAACAGATTTTCTCAAAGTGGGAGAAAAAAATCATAAAAGGTGCAATCTTCTGGTTGCATAAGTATGACCAACCTTAACCTAACAATTTTTTGAAGCACTTTTTGACTCAATTTCAGGATTTAGTCTTTTGAAGTAGTCTATCAGCAACCCATATTTTGACTTCCCAATATTTGCCCACTCTACCTTCTTCTCTTGCTAAAGTTCTCAGAATCTCTCAGATTGTCCACAGACCTCTCGTGGTGACCCAACTGTCTTTTTTATCAAATTTAGTTCTAGATTTTGGCTCTGCCATTCCAAAAATTTTTGTCTCATAAAAGCAGTTGTATGTGGATTGGATTTATGCTTGGACACACTAATGCTGAAAGAAAAAGTCCATCTTCATCTCCAGCCTATTAGCAAAAAAAAAACCCCAAAAACCATCTTACTAATATTTTGAACTCTTCACACCTTGATAAAAAAACAAAAAAAAAACAAAAAAAAAACCCAGCTCTATCTTAACAAAAATGACACAGCAACATCATACTGCCACAACCATGTTTTCATGCAGGTATGGTGTTCTCTTTTTGTGCCAAACATATCTTTTGGAATTGTTGCCGAAAACTACAGATTTTATTTCATCAGACCATAATATGTTCTCCCACATGTTTTGTAGGGGGGATTTTTAGCCTGATTTGGATGTTTTCTTTCTGAGTAAAAGGCTTCTGTCTCACAACCATAAAGATTTTTGTCACATGTTGAGCTTAAGTTGTCGTTATTGGAAATACCTGCAGCTCCTTCAGTGTTGCAGTCGGCCTTTCTGCAACCATGTTGCACATTTTCCATCTTATCTTTTACATCTGTGAAGAAATTTCGAGCTTTTGTAATGTCACTGAACCATTTAATTATGACTGTCCTCTCTCCTGACTGATTTGTTGGCACTGTGAGATCCTTGCAAACTGTGGCTTTAGTCAAACCAGAAAAATCCCAGGCAGACAACTGAAGTATATTTTAGGTTAAAGAGATTTATTATAATAGAAGCAGGTGTAGGCTCAAGTAAATTGAATGCTGGAAATGAATTAGAAGGTGCTTAAATATTAGTTCAAGCGTGCAAATGCTGATGCAAGCAGGTTACACTTTTCCTTTTTTCACCCCTCTAACAAATTGGTTTGTTTTGCAGATGGAATTTGCAAAAGAAATGTCACATTATCTGTTGAAAATGTTTTAAAATGATTTATCATAGTCCTATTTTTTTTGCATCAAAAAGGCTGGTATATAACAGGGGAGTGTACATTCTTGAGAGCCGCTGTAAGTCCAAGCTTACACAGACCACATTTATCGAATACTCACAATACAGAGACTTTAAATCAGCAACTGTACAGTTGAAGGACTTCCAAAAGCACATTAATTAAATATTGGATAAGCATAATGAATGTAAGAAGACCAAAGACATTAATTAATGCCAAATAAAGCAACTTGTCTTTTTTATCTCTCTAAATCAAAGTGTTTTGAAACAGCCTTAAGATACAAAGGATTTTGTGTCTAGCTGAGTTGTAGAAGGTTTGACACACAGTTGCTGGTATATGAAGGTAGGCTGTTTTTTCTGATTTGCAGCTTCATTGATGGCCATTAACCTTGTTGATCACACTTTGACTGGAAGGAGTTAGGAGTGATAGAGACCTTGTCACAGAATACCAATATTCACAAGAGTTCAGAAAAACAAGTCAGATGAATGGTTGTTTTGTAAGTAATACCATCCTTGAAGTTCTAACAAACCTTTATGTACCAAGCTTTGACAATCACCTTGGGTTTGATGGAAAAACGACAGCAGCTGAAAGGACGTTAACCTCCATCAATTGCCATTGTAGCAGAGGCAAGCAGAAGGTGCTAATAATTCCTTTAATTCAACAAATACTTGTACACTCTTACTTTCTGGGATTCCCAGCTAACTGATTCTCTCTCTCTTTTTTTTTTTTTTTTTTTTGCCTACAAAGCTGCAGAGGTCTTTTAACTTTGGGGAAAATTTTTTGAACAAATGTTTGCCTTGTTTTTCCCTTTGTGTGTTAAGCATGCTCTCCTCAGTGTGCTGGAAGCAAGGGAACAATGACTCATCTGACCATATGTGCTTTCATCTGCTCAGCAGACCACTGCCCTTCTCTGGCATAACATCCTCAGCTTTTAAATATCATAACAGGGCCAGTTTCAGTCACAGAACTTTTTGGTTTTGCATTTTAGAGAATGACATTAGTGTTGTTGAATTTTAACAAATTATTCATGTGTAATCTTTTTTGAAATACCTTCTTGTTAACATTGCAGTGTGGAAATTGACTTCCAGGTGTATTGAACTTATTTCTTCTTTATCTTGGGGCATTCAACTACAACTTGAAATCTACAGTTTTCAAGGTTTACATATGTATTCACTTTAACTTGTACTTGTCTTATTTCTTCTTTGCTTGTTTATATAAATGTGCTTCATTTCTGTACAAAAGCTAAAAACATAGCAACTGGAAAATTTTATCCTAGATCGTAAGATAAATGATTCTGATGAAGTTATAATTACTGTGGTTTGTGCAAGCAAGCAACCTCCAGAAAGTTATATGAATGTCTGATACTGAGTGCATAATACTGCCATCACCCTACATTGCACTAGTCATTGTAGGGAAGAAGCTGCACTGCACTCCTCTGATCTTTGACTGAACAAGCACAATAAATGCAGCCTATAGGATTCAGAGCACTAGAGATAGTAGAGATAAAATCACTGTGTGTGCATGTATATGTGTCTGATTATCATTATTCTTGGAAAATGCAAGAGAGCATCTATGTCCGATCATGTGAGAGGGTATTAATTTTTGTTTAATAAAACATGTGGATGCAGAAGGAAGCCCAATATGTTTGGTTGTTTTTCTTAACCATTAATAGCAACCTGCAGAAAGTTTTCATTTCCCCCCTGAAATATTTTGATCAGGGTTAAATTTTGAAACATGTGTCTACCGTGTGTGTTCCATGGCTGGACAGAAGAACCACAATGAGAAACATAAAATGATGACTATTTGCAGTTGTTTTGTGTCAGTAGCTAACGTTTTGTATATTTATGTGTGCGGCAATTTTGTGATCATGCAGAAAACCTATGTTTATTTTAACACCTCTTTCCTGTGGAGTTCCTCAAGGTTCAATTCTTGCCTCTCTCCTTTTCTTCATTGCATCTTTTCTCTTTTGGGTCAATGTTGTGCATCTCTTTTTACTGTTATGCAGATTACTATCAGACTGAAGTCACTATAAAGCCAAAAAGTTCATGCTCCATTCAACTTCTTCTAAATCACCTCGATGGCATCAAAGCAAGTTTGGTCATGAATTTTCTGAGCTTAAATGATAACAAAACAGTGGTCATTTTATTCAGTCCTAACAGTAATTCACACACTACTGTTCCAAACTGTGGTGATCTGGAGCCATATGTTGAGCAACATGTTACAAGTCTTGGTGTAACCCTAGATTCATGTTTCAAGTTCTACAAACAGATGTTCTGCAGAAAAGTATCTTTCAGGTATGCCAGGTTGTCTAACTAAAACCATTCTTGTCAAAACATGACCTGGAGATTACAATCCAAGTTTTTTTCAAAACTCAACTAGATTATTACAACACACTTTTTGCTGAAATCAGTCAGGTCTCTCTTTCTCCCCTTCAGCTTGTCCTGCTTGTCTTTTAATCATTCTGTCTTCTCTCCACTAGCTTACTGTATGTTAAAGAACTGATTTAAAAATCTGTGTCTTGTCTTTTAAATCCCTTAATGCCTCCTCCTCTTTACTTCTCTGACCTGCTTCAGGTTTATGTTTCATCATGGACCATTACATCCATGGACCACCTTCTGTAGGTTGTACCAAAAAGTAACCTGAAGCTCAGAAGCGATCAGAAGGCCTTTTCAATTGTGGCTCCAATATTATGGAACAAGCTACCATTTAATATTAGACAGGCTTCTCTTGTTATTTTAAAGACTCTCTTAAAAGAAAAAAAAAAGTGTTTCAGTGGATTTTAAAGTTGTGTGAGTTGGTTTGTTTCTGTTTTTATTTTAGTCATTTCAGTCTTTTAGATTATGTGTTATTTCTGCTTTTATTGTTTATGTTTCTATTTTATGATTATTTATGTCTTGGTTTAATCTGTTTCAGCATAGTTCTATGGTTAAAAAATAGATTCTTTAAATGTGCTTTATAAAGAAAATCAGGATCTGTATCAAACAAAAATGATTTGACCATTTGTTTTGGCTCATTCTTCTCTTGAAAAACTCAGTGATGACCCATTTTCAGTTTCTTAGCAATTTTATATATATATATATATATATATATATATATATATATATATATATATATATATATATATATATATATATATATATACAAATACTTTAAAAAGCCTGTGATGATATACTCTAACAAGGTTCCCAGAGGAGAAGTGCAGTAGAAAATTAATTTAAGGGATTTCAAGGTTAGAGGAGAAGAACAATTGTGCTTTTTAAAAAAGTGTTTTGTTGCTTATTTGTATAGTTCCAGTCAATGCAGATTGGAACTTCCACCAGCAAGAGGAGATGTCCCCACTGAGAATATTTTTTCATGATTTTCTCAATAAAATTAGCTTATCACAAGAAAGCAACTGTCGCTGTCTCGTTATCCTTCATAATTTTGTTATTACAAAATCACAATATTTTTTTTTTTTTGTGAGAGCCAGACAATTGCATGGGAAACCATGCTTAAATTTTGATCTCATAAATTGATTATGGTTTGTAAATCTGTTCTTTTATCCTTTATTCAGTTTAATCCTTCAGTATTATGTTTCAGGCCAGTTAATCTTTGTTTGAATTCTACACTTATCTGTCCCTACATATGCTGATAGCCTGGGACGATGCATTTAAGTGCCAGTCATAAGATGCCCTGTGCTAAGCTTGCTTTCATTTTTGTCAGAAAGAACAAGAAGAACAATGTTGTTGTCTGCATCTCAAACTTCATGTGAATCTGTCCTCAAAAGGCATCAACCATGTTGTTGAGGGAAAGACAGAGACTCTGATTCATCAACCAGCTTCAGCTATCTATCATCTGCTATATATCATCTGTTGCTCTCTATTTATCCTACAGGTGTTTTATTTATTTCAAGCATATGGTGAATATGGATGACTGAATTATGATTAAAAACTCTTCTTTCTTCAAGAGGGAAATTTTGAAAACCTCAAAGGAAAGTTGTAAGTCACACTTCGGATAACAGCAATTTTACCAACAAGTCATTAGTCATTATGTTAACTTGTGGGTTTGGTCAACATTTGGACAGTAAAGTCATTCAAAGAGGCTGATATTCACAACATCTAATACAAGTAATACCCTGTTAAAGAACTTGGAGATCATAAAAGGTTAGCAGTTGCAAGTGTTTGAGCAAGGCTACAATGACATTTTACTCATAAGAATGAGATATGCATCTTTTATAGTCAATTTAATCAGAATCATGTATTGGGTTATTTAAAAGTATTTGCCCCCTTACAGATTTCTTATGTCCTTCCTATGAGGTCTCCATCCAATTGACAGATAGAATCATTCAGGATTTCCTGGTAGAGAGCAGAATTTATGATTCTTTTAATTAAGTCAACTGTTCCAGGTACTAAAGAAACCAAGCAGGCCCAAACGATCACACTTCCACCTCCATGTTTGACTGTTGGTGTAATGTTCTTTTTCTTTATGGATGCTTTCCAAAAAGTTCCAGTTTTGTCTCCTTAGTCCACAGAATATTAAGATTTTTATTTTTTTTAATTTTATTTTTATTTTATTTTATTTTATTTTTTTTAGCAAATGTAAGCTGAAGCTTTGTGGTCTTTTTGGTCAGCAGTGGTTTTGGCCTTGGCACTCTCCCATAGATATCATATTTGCCCAGTCTCTTTTTCTTATTGTTGAATCATGAACTCTGACCCTCATTGAGGCAAATGAGCCCTGGAGGGGGTTAGATGTTGTTTCTGGTTCTTTTGTCGCTTTCTGGATAAGTCATCAGAAGGCGATGACTTCTGATGACTTATCATCTTATTCTTAATTGGAATAATTACTCTTATTCCAAGAATAATTATTCCAAAATTGCTCTTGGAATAATTTTGGAAGGCAGGCCTCTCCTAAGAAGGTTAATCAGTGTTCAATGAATTCTCCATTTGTGGACTGCTGGAGTTGTGAAGCCTTAAGAAATGGCTTTGCAACTCTTTCTACACTGACAGACAATATCTTTGATCCTCATCTGTTCTTCAATTTCTTTAGACAGGGTCATGATGTGTTGCTTTTCGACATCTTTTAGTCCACAGGTCAAAATGTGGTCAGTCACAGTTATAGTGGACAGTCGTGGGGTTTGGGACCACAGCTGCCCATGAATATGCCTTAATATGTAAAAATATGCACAGTGTGGAAACTGTCTTAGCACAACCACAGAATCTAACATCTACAGTTTTCCTTTTCTCCTCTATTGGGAGGGTGGGGGGGTACAGCCAATTTGCACCAAGAAAAATGAATGCTGCTCCTGGATTGGCTGCTTTGTAAACACCAGCCAGCAGCATTGTGTCTAGGTATTTCAGTTTCCAAAGCCCCATATTTCTTTTGAATATTTTAGATATGCTTAAAGAAAAAATAATCCACGGATAAGCAAATTTCCCACTAATAATTTGGAGTCATGTTCTGCATTAAAAAATCGTGAATAGGTGAATCTGTGAATACTGAACTGCATACAGGCAAGGGGTCTATTGTATTTGATTTAAGGGGTCTTGTCAAAGCACTGTGTTCTATAAGTGGCACATAAAGGCACCATCCTGTTGCATGTGTGGCCACAAAAACCTTGGTAGCAAACAAGAATTAGTATACCTGAAACACTGCAATGCTGAAGGATTAAACTGATCAGGTAACCCCTCAGATTTTTAAAACTCTGTCATTTTGTAAACTCAAAACCAAATCATTTCCCCCAGTCAAATATCCATCATGAGAAATTGGATTGAAAATCTCAGAATGAGAAAAGTTAACAACTACGACAATGTAAGGACTTTTTCGTGATAAGAGGTCTGCTGGGTGGGCGGGGAGCCATTCGTGCAACCGCCTCTGCTCGGACAGCAAGTTTAAAACAGTATGATGAGCATCCAAATAAAGAGATATAGCATTTGATCTGCGGCCTAATTCAGGCGGGGCTGGCTGATCAGCTCCATCTCCAGCTGGAACTGCTCATCTGTAACTGCAGCTATAACTTTCTGTGCGCAAACAGCCTGTCCAAACAGCGGCAAAGTGACAATGTTCAGACCGTATGGACGGCCTGCCCTCAATTCCTCGTCAGTGAAAGCCTTCCTCATTAAAAATAAAAGCACTTCCTCCACTGCGGCTGCTGTTCCTGCTGCTGCGACCAGATGAAATCCACTCCGCACCACAAGCGACATCAACTCTGATCTAACAGATTTATTTTCGGGGCTATTATCTCTGGAGAAACACTAAAAAGCGGATATGAGTGTTCAGCGGCAGAAGAGGCGATAGAGCTGCTGGGTATGAGAGAGGCGCGGTGGAGTCACAGGAAATTCGGACTGGCCTGGATAGATCGGTTCTCCACGATTTCTTTCCCAGGGATCGGGAGTCACAGTTGATAACTTGGAAAGGAGTAATGGTCAAGCTTTCTCAGCGCGGTTTCCCTGCAGGTATGGAGAGGATCGATGCTTATGGCAGCGCGCACAGACGCGCATACTTACACTGATTATTTACATGTTGCACACATTCCATCTGCTTTCTGTTTGCTGGTGCTTGTTGTTGCCTCCTTGTATGTCTTCCACATACACTCTCACACACATGCAGTCTTGGATGTTTTTCTGTCTCCTCTCTCCTGCGGGAACAGGAAGAAATAACGCCCTGAAGGGCAGGAGCTTCTGAGATGTCGATCCATCATGGCACGCTGCTCTGTCTGGGCGTCCTGCAGATGACTTCCGGAGGAATCATTGTCTTTAGCTGTGGGACATTTTACCATGTAACGGTCCCACTGATGGTACTTGGGATATTTCTGGGTATGGGGGGTCTGGCCATGGTGGTGGCAGGAGTTTGCATGGCTAAGAAGAATTTCCAGGTGGGAGTGCCTGGACACTTCCTCCTGCACCCCCCTACAGGCACACGCTTCAGCCCACAACAGGCCCTGGCGATTCAAAGGTAAACATGCTTTAAAGCTGTGCGACAGCGGGTTGGAAAGGAGGGCTCATTATCTTCATGTTTTTGGGTGGGGTGAAGTGGTCGCTCCCAACTTAGGGTTCAGGGATAAAACAGAAACTGTAGCTCAGAAAAACATAGATATAATTTTATCATTTTCCATTAAAAACACTCCATACTGTTCTTATTTTAAGACTTTTGACAACTGGACCCAGAGACATTTAAAACGTGAACGAATTGTATCAAGGGCTTTAATAAGACTACACCATCCTCGCCTTTTAGCTTTTACTAAAGCCAGCTCCCCAACATGCCTACGTTGCTTATCATCAGCAGTTATGTGGAGCATGTTCACCCTCTTAAATTACAGTATTAGTATGCGTTCAGTGGCCTGGCAACAAAACGTCCAGGTACAGTGCTGTGAAAAAGTAAAAAAGTCAAAATGCAGGATTTAAATCTGATGTAGATGCTTTAGCATCAAAGGTCTTGCGTGACCAAAAACTCGAAAGTGTCTGAATTAAAACAATCTTGCAAACAAGGGAGGGCCAAAGCTCCTCTGTAGGGATCTAACAGACTTATTGCCAGTTATCGCAAAGACTGACAGTTTGATTGCAGCGATTTTTCCAAGGGTGGTACAAGCAGTCCTTGGGTTAGGGGGCAGTAACTTTTTAATATAGTGTCATGTTTGTTTCCCCCCCCTCAACAAATAACAGCAACATTTAAATAACATGCATTTTATCTTTACTGATGTAAAAAATTGATCTGAAATATGGAAGTGTGACAAAAAAACAAAACAGAAGAAATCTGTAAGGGGCACATACTTTTTCACAGCACTGTAAGGCTCCACAGAGACATACTGTTTATTGAAATGAATCAAGACATAAAATGTAAGGATAACCAAAATAAATGTAATTTATCCCAAGACGTGAAACCTAAGTCGACTGGATGGCAGCAGCTGCGACGTCTCGTTCTGCTCCAAAATAATGACCATCCACCGACAGACAGGAAACTACTGATACAGAGAACAGTGGCCTCGGCAGACAGCTGGGCTGCATTTCGATATTCCTTTTACTTGTTTGAGGAAAATCAGGAAGATATTGCTGAAAAAGATCTCAGCTTATTAGTTAAAGCACACACCATGGCAAAGACCAGGAAGGCATATGAGGAAAACTAACACACATGATGGTGGAAAATAACAGATGAGCTGATGATGGGCTTCCTTTTTAGGTCATGGAGTAGAAGTTCTTGGAGACAGTCATATTTTCTGCCTTATGAATAAAAAAGCATGTCCAGAATAAAGAATGTAGTGTTCCTGTGTTCAGGAGTCTGATTCCGGTGGTGCTGAGGTAAAGCATCCCAGCTTCAGGCCTCCAGCTGACATCCCATGTTAGCAACACTGTAGCAACACTGTAGCAACACTGGAGTAACACTGTGGCATTATTGCTAAATTTAACGCAACTGGAAACCTTGTATTCTTTATTATTAGGCTATGTCAGATATTTACGCATACAGTTTTTCTACTAGTAAAACCCTTTTCTGTGAATCCCTTCACATATCTGATCACATGACCAAACTACTCAGTTAAAATTCCTAAAGGCTGATGTTCCGCTGCTGTGTAGGCAAGGTGATTGGTTTAATTAGTATTCTCTTTGATGTGATGTTGTTTAGAATTAATAAATAATAATATATATTATAATTCGCTCTATTCTCTTTATTTTGTTGCAGAATAAATATCACAGTGAGATTTCATTAGGCTGTTTGCTTGATGGTGTTCTCTAACTGGAGAATATGAATTACGTAGAAAGATAAACTGTTCTCTGATTCGTTCGTTTTTGAGCAAAGAAACAAATCTGACCACCTCTGAGCAGGGCTTTTGATACCAACTCTTGACATTCACATGGCCTCATCAATGCACAACAGATCCTATATTCCCCCAAAGCCACAGGAAAATGAAATTTGTTGTCATGACCCCTTTAACACTTTAAAAGTCAGAACTAGCAGAAGAAGATCACTCATCTTGCAGAGCATTATGCTGGCAAGTATTGACACACTTAAAGAAAGAGCTGATCAAAGCAGCTTCATAAATACTGCATTTTGATGATCTGAGGAGTCTGTGCAATATAAGATTATTTAAGTTTGATGTAATGTCATGATAAAGGCCTTTTACCCAGCTCTTTGTCTGGGTGTGATATGTGTGGATCTGTGTAAGCAGATGTATGTAAAAAGTCAGATTTTTTTGATTTTTTTTTGCATGTATAATGCTGTTTTTACCCTCCAGACACGGCACATGTATTGGTCATTTTCCCTAAATAGGTAGACTAAATAGTTATTAAATATATGTTTAACTTTTTCTCAAATATACTGTCTTAATGTGCTTTAAAAAAAAGATGTAAAACGGTGGAAAGTTGGACTTGGTTAGCCGGTTAGATCACCCCTAACAATTTTCCAACCACATTTAGACATTAATTATCATCTTTAGGTAGGCGGTGTTTCACCTTGCAATTCTCAACCACATTTATATGTTTTTTAAGTGGAAAGCAAATTAATCTTTTATATATTTTCAACATTTTTGTTTGGAGGCATTTACTTTAAACTCAAGTGGTTAGATGATTCCTCTGTAGAAATAAGCTGCTCCATCAACTGGATGATGGGAAATGGTGTTTAACATTGGTTTTATTTCATGTGACTCGTTTTCTGTCGCCAGCTTTGAGAGATGTTAAACATATGGGACTAAAGAGTAGGTGATTTGTGTTATCTTTAATGATTTAAAGCACTGGTGTCCCAACTATTTACTATGAGTGCCAAAATTGTCAAATTGAAAGTAGGAGCAGAAGAAGAAGAATACCGTTATTAGTATCCCAGGGGGGAAATTACATTTCAGTACAGAAATTACATCTAAGTAGACAGGTGTCTGAGGCTGCAGCCATCCTGGGTGGCGCTGCCCTCATGAGCCACAAAAATTACTTCGCAATATTTCAGTAAAACGAACCATATATATTAAAATAACTGAATACAATTTCCCACATTTTTGAAGTAAATTGTTTCCTGTTTCTTTGGTCTAAAATAAATTCTTGTTTATTTTCTTCAATAAAAAGGGGACATGCAGCTCTCTATTTTACAAAGTGAGAAGTTTATTGAAAGCGTGGGCCCAAAATGAGGTTTTGAGTAAAAATCGCTGGTGGTCCTATTTACAATGAAATTATATAAAATGAAAGTGAATGCAAATGGCTCAATGGCTGCAGTTTGGACACAGCTCATTTAAAATGTACTTTAAATATTCTGCAAGTTTATGTTTCAGATTAAAACTGCAGTTCTCATAGCATCTCTCATATGTTTTCATCAGGAGGTTGGATCGAATCCGTCGGGAAATGTCCACTGACGCCGTCAGTACTTCACCGGAGCCCGAACCCTCCCTGCCATCCACCCCGCCTCCCTGGACTATGGAGCCGCCTCCGTCGTATGACACCGTGATGAAGAGCCAGGAGCATAGCGAGCAGAGAAACCAGGAGCATGGCCAGGAGATAAACCAGGAGCACAGTGAACAGCTAAACTATGAGTGCAATGAACAGCAACAGTTTGAACACACTGAATGTATAAATCAAGGTTACAGCCAACAAGTTTAAACTCTGTTGGACATCCTAAATTCCTTCAGTGCCTACAGTTCTTCTAAACAAGTGCTTGGACTAAACCTTCAGTGCTACGGATGAACTCACAGCTACAAACCTTCTCTGTGCCTTGAAATTGACCAATCAAGACTCAATTTAGCTCAGGCTTCCTGTGTAAGGTTAAACCCTCAGAAAGAGAAGAGTGGAGTTGAAACTGAGTCAAGAGACCTAAGGGCTGTTAGGAAATGTTGGTTTTAGACATATGTCATCTTATCTTCCTTTTAAGCTACTGTTTAAACACAAGAAGTACATTACTTCAGATTCATATATCTGCAACATACATATGCTAAAACTCATATATTGTTTTTAATTCACTAGAGCCTGCAACTCATATGCAGTCTTATGTTTTCTCAATCTGCCACCATGTAATTTATTTAATGCAATGATTCATTTATTAGTACTTTATTTCCCTTACCTGCTTCATTCTGGCCTGGAAGCCAATGACTCTCAAAAGCATCCACACCCTTGTTAAAATGCCAGGATTTTGAGATGTTAAAGGGTCAGTATTATGTGTTTTCCAGGCACATAGAATCATTTTATAGCACAATCAAATAACTATGTTACCTTCCGTTGTTATAAAAATGCTGTATATATCAAATATGAATGAAAAGAAATTTGACTTCATAATTTAATGCCTTGAAAATGGGCCTCTGTCCCTTTAAGGAAGTCCTGCTCTTTCTGAAACCCCACCTTCAGAAAGTCATCACAACAGCTAACCCTTTAACAAAGTCTTTACCAGCATTTCACTGAGAAGTAGCTGGTATAGTGAGATCAACAGATGCGCAATTCCACCAGGCGTTTGCTAATTGCTGCTGACTAGTCTGAAGGGGCTGAGTGGGGGAGGGGTGCTCTGTGAGGTGGAAGCTTGAAAGCTTAGAAACTGTAGCTCTGAGGAGGAGCTGTGCCTCAGTCCCCGTTTTGCACAGCTGAATGGCTGCCACGAGAGATTAAAGGATTTCTCAAACATGCATTAAAGAATCAAGGCAACACTCCAGGAATGTTTTTGACGAGGGAATAACATTATAACATGATATAAAGCTCAAAAAAGTCTATTTTACATAATACTGCCCCTTTAAAAAAATGAAAGAAAGATTAAAACTTTCCAGACATTTTCCACCACATATGATGTGACTTACAGTATATCCTGTATATTGCAGGCAGAAAAAAAATCTTTAGTAGAGGGGAACATAAAACAAAAGTGCATTAACCTTAAACTAATTCCGCGATGAAAATAAAAGCCTGGCCCATTTTAAAAGGGATGTGTACAGTAAGTGGGTCAGTGGCAGGTTGCATCTTGGATGAGTTGCCAGTATAAAAGAGGACAGGCTACCACATACTCCATTCTTAGGTTATCCATTAACCTGATGGTCATGTTTTTGGACTATGCAGGTGAGAAAATACATGCAGACATGTAAAAAAAACAAACAAAAAAAAAACAACCCACACACAGATACACATGCACACCCACACACACATACCTTCACATAGAAAGGCCTGGACAGTTGGGATCCAGTCGATAGCTCTTCCTCCTGTGAGGAGCCTGTGCAGCCTCCCAGCCATGTTAAGGGGTCATGCACTGAGAACAGAATGAAAATATGCTTTGTATTTGATCAGATACTGCTTTCATTTCTAATGTAAAAAAATAAAGGATTTTTTTTTAAAATACTTTCTATGATTTTTGTCATGAAATAATTTTTTAAATATTTGTATATCTCAGATGGTACAGGCTGTAAAGGGAATTTTCCTCAGTAAATCTACAGGAACAAGTTTAGCTGTTTGTTGCTGCTTGTTTCGTGAAAGGAATTGAAGAAAGGTATGTTAAATTATGTTCATGTGTTACAGTTTCAGTCACATTAATTCTCTTGAACGTGGTGTTATCTTATTGTTTCACTCAAACAAGGAAAAATGACGTGTAGAAATTTTAAATTTTGTTTGTTTTGAGGATTATAATCTTGGAACTTCAACTGGACATTTAATTATAATTACAACAATTTGTTAAAAACTAAAAATGTACCAAAATTCAACAAGTAAAGAAAGAAACAAACAAAAAAACCCACAAATCTAATACTAGAAAAGTGTTTTCTCCCTGCACTGACTCATCCTCCAGTCGTCTCTATAGCTGGCACCAATTAGTGTTTTGTGCTTTTCTGGGACACTGCATATTTTACATGATAATAGTTGAGCGCAAAGCTGCTGATCATCTACAGTTAAGTCTGAAATGATTAACATCATACCCCATGACAGATTTTGGTATTTATAGTTTTTGGTTATGCCCGTCATGTAGTTCATCATTCATACAAAATTGTTGAATGAATGAAACTAAACTTCTTTTAGTCTGGATGTCGGTAGACCGCATGTGCATAAAGAGACAACACACTAAACTAAATTCACTGAAACCAAATTTTTGCACACAATGGGTGCCAAATGTACTAAATGTCTGCTAAATCCTGATTGGGAAGGTAATAAAACAAGTGCAATAGTTTCACTACGTCTTGTTGGTGCATTCCATTTTTATCCATAAGTTCTTGGATTCAAGTCAACAGGTCGATGCTGGCCTCTTCTAGACACCAAATTGGGGTATCCTACTAACCTGCTGGAGTTCATGTGACTTCTGCACTGGGAAGCAGTGACAGCAGAATGCTAACAGTGCGTTGTTACCGATTGCCCATCTGTGTATCCACGGTTTACAGATTTCCTGTTGTTAGTTTTGTTTTGACATTACCATAAACTTGAGTTAACAAATGGCTGAGCAGCTTTCTGAGGCTGGTACTGGCTGTTATCAACAGTAAACTGTTTATTCAAAGGAAGGAAATCCCTGAAGAGGAGGAAAGGGAAGATAGCTGTAAACCAAGCAAACGCTGACTGCTAACTGAGCTCTACTCAGAAGCTGAGTGCTGAGATTTTATTTTACTTTTTTAACCCAGCAGCCCGAAGCAAGGTGACCTTTCAGGTACAGACGCACACCTGCAATTTTATACCTGACCTGAGCAGGCTGTCTGCAGGCTGTAATAAGCAGCCGAGTGGAACCATGACTCCAGTTTCTCCACCCTCACCTTCAAGCTCTGTCACACAAAGAGCGCACTAAATCTTTTTTCCACTGTGCTTCAAGTTCACATGAGTGCACGCTTTATTCGGCAGTAGAGGTTTGCAGCGATGGTGGAGGGGAAACCTTATCGATACGGGCTCATAGTGGCTGGCCTTTCTGTGGTGGCTCTGGGACTGTTCATCATGATACAGGAGCGCCCGCATGTCTATGTTACAATGTGTTTCCTTGGGGTCACCATGGTTTGTGCTGGGACAGTGTGGAGCCTCTGCCAGTGTTATCCTAAGGTAGACTCTGAGGTTTTGACATGCAGGATGTACAAGAAGGAAGTTTTGTCAACAAATGTGTGCTTTTATTAGATCATTGTGACACCTGTGATTCAGAAGGAAAGCCTGGAGGATTTAATGTGTTCTGCCAGAGATGAAAGGTACTGTCTAACACACAAATACACACTCACACAGTGTGGTACCAGTTATTTAGGTCTTCCTGATTCCCTATGCTTTGTCTGCCTGTCTCAGAATGCTGAGAATCCATCATCTAGTCTGAACACGGTGACAGCAGCAGTGTTTCAAGGGAGAGGAGAGGGTGGGTCTGTTGTAGCAGTCCATTAGGCTGCTAAATAATATTTAAGCATCAGTTTGATGAAATAAAAAAAATCATTCTCAAATCTTTCAAAAATCAATCTGAAGAAGAAAATTATTTTCCTTAATGTGGAAGCCATGTAATTATATCCTAGAGAATCATTACACACTATAAAATGTAATTTAATTTCAGAATTACAATTTTGACATTTCAATTGTAAAGTGAACAGTAATCGGAACTTGTAGCTAATAAATTAACAAATTTCCTATCAGCAGGCACACTAATTTATATATTCTGATTAATTAGGGAAACAGACAAAAATAAATACAAATAAAACAAACAACTAAACCTTTCATGTTAGCATTTTAACAACTTGTTCATTCAACAAACTGGCCTCAGTGGTGTGTGGACCAAATGGCACAGGTTGCTACCTCCTCCTCATGCTGGTCACCAGCTTGGTCACACACTGCTGGAGGATCGCATCCTATTCCTGAACCAGCATTTGCTGCAGGTCCGCCATTTAGGTTGTGGTAGTCACTCTGGCACAAAGAGCATGCCCAAGTTGAGTGTTCATTAGGGTGGAGGTCAGGACCACATGCTCAGCTCAACCCACAAGTGCATTTGCCTCACAAATGTGGCACCACTTAAGAGAAAATAAAGAGGCTTACCAACATTGTAAGATGTATTGGTTAAAAGTATCTTAGAAGTATCGCTACAATAAAGAAACAACAAGCCAATGTATTAAGTATACCCTAAAGAGAACATAAAATGAATGTTAACAGTATTATTAGCTGATCAAACATCTAACTTTACCAGAGGTTTTATCATCTATGTCTGAAATTTTAGGTGTGGACATAATTTCGATTTCTTTTACCTGTATTAATTTAAGGACACGTGTGGGGGATAGAAAGGACGGTCGAAATCCAGAGTGGAAAACACCTTCAGGTCGATTGACTTCTCATCCCAGAATGCAACCTTATCAGAAAATCAAACACCTTGCTTTGACCTGAGTCGTGTTGTGTCACTTTCCAATGAATTGGATTCTCTCTGGTTAACGGAGAGTCTCTAATTATCCAACTCCCAGCTCTGCTGACAGGGAATCTCAGCACAACAGCTGCTTGAACGAGCCGGAAGGTCGTTCTGTGGGAAGGAGTTAGTGGCTGTTGTGTCTGGCCCAAACTGTTGGATGGCTTCTCACCTTTGATCGCTCCTAAGCCAAATTAGATGTGAAGGGAAAAAGCTGCTTTTAAATGAAGTCTGAGAGTGATGCTGAGGTGTGGAAGAAACAAAAGAAAACTTTGCAAGAAAATTAGACATAAGGAAAAACAAAACGTTTGGTGGGACAACATTGCAACCAAATCTTATTCAAGTTGATCAGGCTTGATAAATCTGATTGGAATAGAAGCAATAGAAATCACCCCATCATGATGTCATCATGCGCTGGTCAATCCACCAAGGGAAAAGTTTGGAAAACGTGTTCGACCTAAACCTCATGGTTAGGTTTTCAGGGAGACACAGTTCCAAGATACAAATAAACAATAACATTCTTCCTGGAGGCAGCAGTCTGATCCAAGCTCTAGACACTTAATTCTATGAGGAGAAAAGCCCAAGACTGCATTGATTTCAAAAGTTTGCTGAGTTCTAAACTAGCAGGAAAAGATCTTTACATTAAACAGCATTATTTGACATGCTTATAAATAAGACATTAAAACAAACATTATATAAGCTTTACTGCACAATTTAACATGTTTTAGCAGCCTCAGCAACAATCTGTTGGCTAGGGATGATGGCGTTAGCGCTCTCTGATGTTTTGACGAAGGCTTTCTGTGCTGGCCTTGGTGAACGTAGTTAGATGTGCCAAAATGTAGATTTCTCAGCCGATCATATCCAAGCACTGCAGACATTCATTCTATCTTCTTCAAATTTATGCTAGAAAGCGGTTCTCAAGAGTGGAATTAACGGAAGAGAAGAGATAGCGCTATGACATTTGTGACTGAAGAGGATTGAATTAGTTGGTAACACGAGAGCAGAAGACAGTTAACAATCCCTTGATTAAAGCCCTTGAGGCAGAAATGAGACTCTCACACATCTCCTGCCTGAGTGTCTGTAATTACGGGGGTGTTCAGCAGCCTGATAAAGACATGCCGGCTCAGCAAAGCTTCTCTTCAGAGTTCAAAAAAAGTAAGAAAATGGGGACACTGTGCTGAAACTGGACTTCTATTTCTGTCCCTCCCCTCCTTGTACCCCCGCCCCACTGTTCGCTTTGATTTCAGGCACGTTGAGTCTCGGTCGGGTTCCTACTCTCAAAAGTTGGACAGTGGGCCACTTCTCCCTGAGGTGCCGAAGAATGAGAGTCGCAGCTGCCCCACACTGCATCTGGTCTGAAGGAGAGAGTCACAATGCTTCCATTAAACTTCACAGAGTCAAACAAAGCAACTCAGGCCAAGGTACTGCAATCAGGACTGTGGAGATACCCACTGAAGCTGTTTACTGAATGACAGAATCAGTAATACATAAAAACAAACTCTTTGTGCTGTTACTGAAAGTGAACGATCATGTGTGGACTGGTTCTGTTGTTTTGGGGAATGAGTAATAAAATTGAACATGTTTTACATGGTAATCCCAGCAGGTGGTGCTGTTTACAGTGAAAAAGAAGATTTTTTGATTATTCCACCTGAATGACTGTTGTGCATTTGATTTTTCAACTAAATTAATATAATGGAAAATCCGGAAAAGAGAAATTAATGCATTCAATGTAAAATTCCAGATCCTTGGCAAAATGAAACACTCTGCGGGAAGCTTTCAAACTGCTGATCAGACATGTATTAAAAACCAGTTGATCGCAGTGAGAAATAACATCTTAAACTTGCAGATGGAAGTCCAATGTTGAAGCAACATTGTGAGCTCGATTCTGTTGCAGAGTATGTTTCTAGCTTCCATCCTGAGTTAAAAATTAGCTACGGAAACAACAGGAATAAAAGCCACAGAAAAAAAAGCATGAACAATTTTCTCTTAATGACAGGATTGGAGAACTAAAATAATCTTAAGCATTTCCATCCATAAATCTACCAGCTGCTAATCAGAGATCAAACTTTGGAGGTAACAATAAAGCACATCTGTCTCCTCAGTGACACGCTCCAGCTCAATCTGGAAGATCCCGAGGTGTGTTCAGGCCGGAAGGGATATGTATTCCCTCCAGCAAGTTCAGGGATCTTTCCTGGGGTCTCCTCCCAGGAGTGGGATGCACCCAGGAGGCTTCCTGTTCAGATGCCCAAATCACCTTAGTTGAATCTTCATGATGTGGATGAGCAGAGATGCTATTTTGAGCTCCCCCAGGATGACAGACCTCCTCACCCTGTCTCTGAGACTGACTCCTGCTACCTTCTAGAGGACTCTAATTTCAGCCGCTTGTGACCAGGATCTCTTTCTTTCAGATAGGATTCAGATCTCATGACCATAGGCAAGAAACAGAATGTCGATCAAACCGTAACTTAAGAGCTTCGCTTTTTGGCTCGGCTGGAGCACACACTGGAGCAACTCCTGCATTACTGCAGAATAGACCCCAAACTGTCTGTCCATCATCTTGATCTGTCCTACAGTTTCTCATAAGATACCAGGATGCTTGAACTCCTCCACTTGAGGCAGTAATTCACCCCCGACCTGCAGGGAGCAGTCCTCCCTTTTCCAGGTAAGAATCACGGTCTAAAACTCTGAAGAAGTGACTCAGATATCTACTGCTTCACCGGTGTACCGTGAAGATCATGGCTTCAAGACGCCAACAGATCCAATTACTCCTCAAAACTCAGGGGTCCCTTTGGCTGTCAAACCAGTAACCCATCTCTCCGTCACCACCGCATGAGATCCATTAACACCATAAACTGGATCTAAAACATCCCTGCCACCCAAACTCCTACAGCACCACCCAAAAAACATTATTTTGGGGACATGGTCGTAAGCTTTCCCCACATTCACAAAACACAGTCACACATCTTACACATGTGGAGCAGGTAACCAAGGATAAACGTCCGGTCTGCAGACTGTCTTGAGAGTAAGGCTCCCTGAGAAATGTGATCCCTAAATTGTTGGATCAAACTCTTTGTTCCCCTTTAAAAAAACACACCCTGATTTAGCACTGCACAGATCCTCCATGTGACATGAAAGAAAGTGACGAGGACCTCTTTCAGTGCCAAAGGCAACCTCTGCCAAGGAGATGTTTTTTTGTTTTTGGTAAATAAAACATGCAGCTTTAGACAGTTATGAAAATAACAGGTTTTGGAACAGGACTCTCAGAGTCTTCCTGTAAATGGTTATGTTTTTCTCACAAATGCATCACCTCTATGCAATAGAATATTCCAAAATAGTGCAGAATTTCATTAATGTCTCCTAATAACTGATTACTCTGGGTTTTATTCATGGTGTGAACTGAAATCTGTTTTAAGGGATGATTTGAATACATGGACTAAGAGACAAAGATTGTTGAAAACTCAGGAGCTTTGTTGAGCTCTTTGAAGATCCGAACACATGCCAACCCCGCATCAGGTTCTGCAGGGGTGTGTCTCAAGCAGCACTGCACATGTACTGACTGAAGTTTTTGCCCATCATCAATAGCTCACGGTCATTCACAGGGAGGAATATCAATTATGTCCTGCTGCAGACTGTCAGATGGATTTAGACTTTGACTGGGCCATTCTAACACAACCCTTCCTTTGCAACTTTGGCTATGTGTTTAGGGTCATTGTGCAGGTTATGGTGTCAAGCTTGTTGCAACCGCTAACTTCTTCTAGGTTTAGCCTGTGTTCAGCTTGATCCATTTACTCATCAACTTTGATCTTCTTCCTTGCCCCTGGTGAAGAAAAGCTCCCCCACAGTATAATGGTGCCACCACCATGTTTCATGACAGGGGTGGTGTGTTCATTTTTGTCTCATCAAATCAAAGGAGCTTCTTCTACATGCCTGTTTTTTTTTTGTTTTTTTTTTGACAGATTTCAAACAAGCATTCTTATGGTTTTGTTCACCAATGGGTTCCCTCTTGCCACTCTTCCACAAAGGCTAAACAAACTGATTTCCCATCAACATATTCTCAGAGTTAAGCAGGTGTAAAAACAAATGCACATCACAGATTTAAGATTTTTCTTTGTAAACAATGTTAAAACCATGCATGATTTTCCTTCCACCTCACATCTATGGACTACTTTGTGTTGGTCTGTCACATAAAATCAAAATAAAACACCCTGAAGATTAAAATATTTTTTTTGTTTGTTTGTTTTTTTTGTTTTTTGTTTTTTTTTGGCCTGTTCCTCAGTTGACAAAATTACAAATACTCTCATTTACAAACGTCTCACAACATCCACAGTGATCATTTTAAAATTGGCTGTAATATGAAAAAATCTGAAAACTTTAGCGTGTTCAGTCATCACCAGCAGCAACATACTGTTCACGTTACATGCACGTATTGTAGCAGCATCAGCCAATCCCTGGGAGGAAGTTTTCCTTTGATTGACATGTAATAATCACTGGGAGGCATGAAACATGACTCCTCCACAGAAAGAGGTGTTTTTAACGGAGGACAATCATTCGATACAAAAGAGGTGGCGTGAGCCGCGGGAACGTCACTAGTCCCCGCCTTAAATTATAAGAATCAATTCTTCTTTTTTTATTTTTTATTTTTTAAATCAGAGCAGATGGTTGGAGGCTGCTATCAGACTGTGGTACGTAGGACGCGCAGTAGCCGGGGACACCAACAACATCTGCAGAAGTCAGACTGAAAAAAACAAAACAAAACAAAAAAACCTCTCATCAGTGCTTTTATTTAATATTTATCCGGGGATCAAAAAAAAAAAAAAAAAAAAAAAAAAAAAAAAAAAAAAAAAAAAAAAAAAAAAAAAATTTAAAAAGGAGGTGTGCAGAATGCGTCCCATTTCTGGATGGATTGGCTGGGCGCTGTGTTTGTGCGCATCTTCGGCGGTGTGCGCGCAGGACCACACTGAGGACGACGAGATGATCCTGGATCTGATCCGCGACGACGGACATCAAGCTGAAACTGGAGGGGAGCCAGCCGCAGAGTTCCTCAAGTGCAACAAGGTAAAGGCTCACTGGCATTAAAGCACATCCCATCATCTAGAAGTCATTCATGTCTCATTAAGACCAAGTCATCTAAAAAAAAGTGCTGCAGATGCATGTGAACATCAGATTATTATTCTTCTTATTATTATTATTGTCACCTGTAGGCTGCTGTGTACTGTATATCTCCTGTATTGCCCTGCAGGCGGCTTGGCGCATGCCTGGTCAGTATCTGGTCATTCTGCACCAAGGGACGCATGAGTCTCAGGTCCAGAGGACCATCAGGAGGCTGAGAGCCAAAGCAGCTAGGAGAGGCTACCTGCTGGAGATCCTGCAGACCTACTCTGGAGTTCTGCAAGGCTTTCTGGTCAAAATGAGTCACGATGTACTTCCACTGGTAAATACTGTACCTGATAGCAATAACCTTAAAAAAGAAAGTAGTACTCAACAGCACTGTCTGAAGTTCTTGAAATCAACCAGGTAATTGCATTACAAATGGTTCATATGCACAAGTAGAAATCAACAAAAAGACATCTAAAAAAGGTTAAATTGCCTGGATTATCTTGTTGTAACTGCAAAATGAGAGGGAGAACTGATACTAATTGTGTCCCTGTGTTAAACAACAAAAATGCATCAGATTATAAAAAATACAAATGCTTTTGGTGTGTGATCCTTAACTGCAGGAATTATACCTTTAGCAGTGGTTTGTATATACTTTTTCTAAGAAAACCGTTACTGTTTTATCAGAATTACACCTGGTGAGAAGGTGTGATTTATAGCATAGTGACAATGCTCACATTCACGGTTCGTGACTGTTTTCCAGTTTTTATGCTTCTGTACCTTAAGCTGACAACTAAGGTTGATTTCTAAATTATTACTCTTACCAGCATTCATTTAATTAAGAAAGTCATAAAAGTATTTTATGTCAGTGTAACCGGTTCCTATATAAGTGGAGATTATCTCCTGTTTTAACTAAAATGTCCATCCCTCTGACGGTCTGTCTGTCCATGCATCCTATAGCAGTTTCAGAAACCTTTCAGCCACTGTGACATTTGCAGTAGAAAGTTATTTACAAAACACCCCGTTGTAGATCACAGTCTTATCATGACCTTTCATATGAAACACCCAGTGCAAAGCAGAATGTGTTTAAATCATCCATCCAGAGTAATTGTGTGATAAAAAATAGAAGCGAATAAGAAAACAATATAGTGGTTGAAGTGATCACTATTTGAATTACTTTTATGCCACCTTACCTTTCTCTCATATAAGTTACCTTTGCAGCTTAAAAAGTATGGCTTTATATTTCACAATAAAGGTCATTGGTACGCAACATCTAAGTTGATATTTAGTAAAATATCAACTTCATGATAATAGACCTTCATGAAAAAAAATCCTCGAAACAACAGTGATTGAAAGGTGTAGATGACAGTGTTACATAAACCTCTACCATATTTTTTTAAACTGGAGTTGTTTAAAGGGAAAATTTACTTTAGTCTTGGTCCATCTCTGAGGCCTCAGCTGTCACTTCTAGGAAAATTATTATATACCTATTCAAAATAAAGTTGTCCAGTCAGTTATCCTCTGTTGGCAAGTCGCTAACTGCTCATGACCTCTGACCAGAATTTAGCGCTAATATCTCCGTACCTGCAATCTCTCCAGTGAATCCTACATCTGCTTTGAGATTCTCAGGTTAAAGGCTAACGAAAGAGATTTTGTCTAGATGTCCAAACCATCTTAATTGGTTCCTTTTGTTGTGGAGGAACAGTGACTCTCCTTTAAATTCCTTCCTAACAGCTTACAATGTGGAGGTAGAGGCTCATTTCAGTGTCCATGTCACAGCAAGATGATGCTGTATCAGTAACTTCCTAGTGCCACTCTAAGAACACTCCTTGAAATCCTCCACTTGGGGCAGTAGCTCCTTTTCAAACTAGAGGCACTGTTCATCAGTGGAGCAAGGTCTAAGAAGCATAGGGCTAATATTTGTCCCAGGTGCTTTGACTCAGGTCCAAAGCTTTCAAGTGCTTGCTAAAGGTCCCCGCTTTGAAGAGACCAACAGAGCTGTTCTTTATAAAAACCAAAGAAGGGAATCTGAAGCCTCTCAAAGTAGAGAACCACTGCTTTGTGGCTAAGCCCAGAAATTTTCTCCATAACTGTGATGAGTAGAAACAAAGAGGAAGTGACATTAATGGAAATAGTAATCTAATTCCAGTGGTCCAGAAACTAAATGAACTTTAGAGGGGTCTGCAAGTTTATCGTCTCAGGAAGTGCTACTGAGGTGACCTCACCAGCACTCAGGACACTGTCCCTTGGAGGCTCAGGGATGTGATCATTGTATAGCTGGATTCCTGATTCCTGTTCTGCCAGTTCAAAGGCACTGTCCTGCATCCCCAGAGGTTACTTTAAGTGCCCCCAACAATATGGGGAACTTGGTAAAAAGTGACAAGTTCACGAAATTGGTTTAAAAGTTCCCGTTGACTATATCTAGCAGGTATTCATTAATCAATTGCACAAACTTGGCTTCATTCCCCAAAACTGATGTGACGTTCAAAATCCCTAAAATCACGTTCACATGGTGTGAATTAGATTGCCAGTGCCTCCAACTGTCACCAACATACAATGCACTAAGATGTACTAGCCCCACCTTAACTCTGCAAGGATAAGTGTGTATAGACAATGGATGGATGAATGGATGGACATTTACTTCACAGTAATGAATGAAAAAGATTTGCCTCTTCATTCTTAGCACTGAGTACTCAGCAGACTGTTGTGTAAGAGACTTTTAAGTGATAGGGTGTACTATAAATACTTTTTTCCCCAAGTTATCTTCTTGCTAATATGGTCCACATAAATAAGCCGATAATAATATAAAAAAGGTTATTTTTATTCTTTAAATAAATGACTTCTATTGCTTATGCACTTTTTTAAAAAGTAAAAAAAAACAAAACAAACAAAAAAACCATTAATAAAATATGATCAATCTGAATGGGATTGATTTGTTATCTTGACCTTCTTCTGGTTCTCCTGTCAGGCATTGAAGCTTCCTCATGTCCAATACATAGAGGAAGATTCGTCCATCTTTGCTCAGAGCGCCCCCTGGAACCTCCAGCGATTATTGCAGCCTCATGGTGGCATCTCTGTAAATGGAACATACCTGCCTCCAAGTGAGTCTCTGTTTGTCTCCACCACATATAGTTTTTCAAAATTCAGAAAAGCCTTGCTTATTGTTACAGTATTTTCACAGTTTCTCTTGTGTTGCTTCAAGGTATCATTTGGCTAACCTGCTGCCCTTTATTATATACCAGAAAGACAGTTTTTTGCTTTGAATCCATTTTTAACATTGATGATAACATAAAGCACAAAGAGTCTGTTCTGTGTGATGGCATAAAACTTTCTACAGGTGGTATAGACCCTGAAAAAGTAATAACCAGACTTTCAGAAGAGCTTTCAGTTAATTCAAATTAAATTACCCAGCCATGGCTTGGCATTTCTTATCACCATGGCGACCCTGGACCGCAAATGACCACACACAGATGTTTCATATGAGCCCTATGAGATTGTGATCAGTGTGTTGTCCCCCTGCAACACACTGCATTTCACAGCAAAACACTGCTGACATTTCAAACTTCCGCCACAAGTCTGCTCAGTAAGTAAACAACTCAGAAGGTGACAAATTTTACGAAATAACAGCTTTAAGATCCCCCTGACTGTGTCTCATGAATTTTATTTTCAGCTGAAATGAAGGACTTCCAACAAGACATCCTCCCCTTTTTTTTAGTCAGGATAGAGGAAAGACACCTCAAGCACTTCTTCTTGAAATGATCTTTTAGTTTGAAAACTGTAAATCTGTAAACCTCCCATTCTAACTGTTTTTCCAGCTGCGTTTTGTATTCATTCTTTTTAGTCATTCTTTCCATATGCTAAACTGTTCACACATTGACAGTGGATATAAAAAGTATACAACCCCCTGATATAGTGCCAGTTTTTTATTTTTTTAAAAAAACAACAACAAATGGACCAAGAGAAATAACTTTAGACCTTTTTTTGGTTAAGATTTTTTTCGACTCTAGTGGCTTTTGTTGCACAGTAGATGGACAGGAAAAAGGGTGGAAAGAGAAGGGTAACAAAGAGAGAAGACATGCAGCAAATGGACCGAGACCATGGATTGAACCCAGGACAACTTCAAGAACTACAGCCTCTGCACATGTTGCACGTGAGCTACCAACTGAGCAACCCAGCGCCCCATAATTTTAGAATCTTTAACATAAAAAGCTAAAATAATTCAATTTTGCAAGTATTTATGGAATGAAACTAATACTTTGCTGAAGAATCTTTTGATCTGTTGGCAATATTTGCCTACGTAGCTTTGCAAAATGCTCACAATCTGTGCATTGTGCACTTTACATCAACCCATAGGATCAAATTTAGGTCTGGGCTGGGCCGCTCCAAAACTTTAGTCTTCTTCTAGTAAAGCCAACTCTGTTTTAAATCTGGTTGTATGCTTTGGGTTGTTGTGGTGATAACAGATTAAGGTCCTCTTCATCTTAAGCTTCCCAGCAGAAGCCTGAAGGGTTTGTACTGCCATTTTACTGGTATATCAAACTGTGTCTGATTTCCTCCACATTGACTAAGGCCAACAGGCCTAGTGGTAGAAAGACACAAGGAATGATACTGCCACCACCTTGCTTCCCTGTGATGTCCATGTTGGTGATGTCCAGCTGTTTTTGCAGAAGAGCCTATCAAACCTTATTTAAGCTTAATCAGAAGCACTTTAGATGAAGGTAGGTTGGTACTGATTCTTATTTAACATGAGTTTAAATGTGGTGTTTAATTCTGAAGATGACAACATCTTCAGTTATAAGAGTGTGTGCACGCTATTCACCACATCATTTCACTTTCGTTTTTGTTTATCCTTGTAAGTATTTCAGTTTTATTCTCAGCACAGTTTAGGTTACAGGTCACAATAAAAGTTGAAAAAAATTCTGAAATGAATTTACAAAAATCACAAAATGTTTTTACCAGGGAGCATAGACGTCTTTATATCCAGAATAGAGTTAAATCTTTCAGTTGTTCTCCAAGCAGCACAATTGTTGCAGTTTTTACCCTAAACCATATACCACTAAGATAACTCAACCTGCCATCACATACCATCCTCTACAGATGATGGAGAGATGGCGGAGGTGTACCTAATGGATGGCAGTGTTCAGAGCTCCCACAGAGAGGTTGAAGGACGAGTTCTCATCACAGACTTTAATAACGTCCCTGAGGAGGATGGAGTCAGAGTTCATAGGCAGGTTTGTTAACGGAAGCTCAATAAAAAAGCCTTCACGCTGATCTCCGCCCCTGCCATGCTCAGCTTCTTCTTCTCCTTCTCCTTCTTATAGGCCAGTCAGTGTGACGGTCATGGCACACACTTGGCTGGCGTTGTGACTGGATTGGATTCGGGTGTTGCTCGAGGTGCCGGTGTTAATCTGGTCCGTGTGCTCAACTGTCAGGGTAAAGGAACCATCTCGGGCGCTCTCGCAGGTAGGATGGTGCAGTCAAGACTGTAAAAATCAAAGAAAATCTCATCTAAAAAGAGAACTGAACTTTTTTTTTTTTTTCATTTGTCAAGTTACAACCACATACCTCGATGTGCTTTAAATGAATGCAAAATGATGGATGTTTTGCAAAGTTTGTTACAACTTAAAAAATATGAAAAGTGTGGCATGCATTTGTGTTCAGCCCCCTTTACCTTAACCTCCTAAATACAGCTGAGTGCAATTGCCAGCAATAGACATCAGTAAATAAATAATCAGTAAATACAGCTCTACCGGTGTGCACGTTATTCTTAGCATGAATGCAACTATGCTGTGAAGGCCTCATGTTTGTTAGAGAACACTGGACGAAGGACATATGGAAGAAGCTGCTCTAGTGAAATCAGAAGTTATCTTTTTTTGCAACACACTATGTGCAAAGGGAAAACCTAACAAACCATTCTCATGGTAAAATATGGTGGTGGCAGCATCATGCTGTGGGGATGCTTTTCTTATTTACGGGGTAGGGAAGCTGGTGGGAGTTGATTGGATGATGCTAAATACAGGGCAAATTCTGGAAGAAAACCTGTTAAAGGCGGGGAAAGACTTGAGACCACCTACAATAAGATAGCTTAGATCAAAGCATATTTATATATTAGAATGGCACAGTCAAAGTCCAGACCTAAATCCAATTGAGAATCCGTGGAAGGAATTAAAAAAACAGCTGTCCACAGATGCTCTACTTCCAATCTGACTGAGCTTTAGCTATTTTCCAAACAAGAATGAGCAAAGCTTTCAGCCTCTGGACACGCTGATAAAGACCAACCAGAAAAAATGTGCAGCTGTAACAGCAGCAAAATGTTCCACAAAGCATTGCTTCAGGTGGAGTAAAAAAAAAAAAAAAAAAAAAAAAAAAAGGAATGAATTCAAACTGAAAAGTCCTTAAAAAAAAATCACACTGTATTTTGTGGTTGTAAAATGAGAATAAGTTTAAATAGAATAAGTTTGAAAAACTTAAGGAAGTATAAATACTTTTCCAAGCTGGACTCATCATTGCTGGACTTTTCACTTCCTGTTCAGGGCTGGAGTATATCCGAGCAACCTTACTGGCCCGCCCTGTGGATGCAGCAGTTGTCTTGTTACCTTTCATTGGCGGCTTCAGCTGGTCATTGAATGCGGCATGCAGAGAGATAGTGGCTCATGGAGCCACTGTCATCGCTGCTGCAGGGAACTACAGAGAAGACGCTTGTCTCTATTCGCCTGCTTCGGAACCCGAGGTTGAAGAGGAACATTTAAAGGAACATTCACAGGCTGGATCATGACTTTATGACTTCTAACCCTCATCCATCTGTGCAGGTCATCACCGTAGGGGCTGTGAACTCTGCGGACCAACTCATGTTACAAGGAGCAGGGGGCACCAACTTCGGTCGCTGTGTTGATCTGTTTGCACCCGGTGATGACATTGTTAGTGCCAGCAGTGACTGTAGCACCTGCTTCACTTCACACAGTGGAACCTCGCAGGCCGCCGCTCATGTTGCCGGTAGGCCTCGTCACAAACAGCTGCAATGACGAACACAAGTAATTGAGTTATAATGTTTTATACTTTGGTCTGTTTGTGTACAGGTGTAGCAGCTGTGATCCTGTCCTCCAATCAGATTGCCTCACCAGTGCAGGTCCTGCAGGAGATGTTGCATTATTCCATTAGCAACACAATTAACTTCCTGTCTCTGTCTGAAACTCATCGTCTCACCACTCCAAACTTGGTGGCAGCCATGCCTCCTGCCAACAACCCAACACCAAGTTAGTGACTTCCTAACCTAACCTCAACTTTGCACAGTTATAGCCCCCCCCCCAGTGTAACTCACACTAGGTGCTTGTGTTTTATTTTCACGCGGAGATGGCGAACTTCTGTGCCGCTCAGTGTGGTCAGAAAGGTCAGGGCTGTCGAGTGCAGACACGGCTGTGAGCCGCTGTCGCGTCGGGGAGGAAATGATGGGCTGCAGCAGTTATGCTCCTGATGGCACCCGCGTGGGAGAAACCCTCACTGTGAGTTCATTCACATCCAAACTAACAGAAACCCGACAAGCACAGCAGGTTGAAGCTGGCTCTTCTTGTTCACATTAGAGCAATGGACGCTTGGAGTGCGTTGCCTACAATGGACTGACAGGCAACGGTGTATTCGCAGTGGCCCGCTGCTGTGTGGTAGGCGGTCTGCAGTGCCAGGCCCACGCAAGCCCTGAGCCTGGGCAGGATGCACAGTGTGCAGACCCACAGCACCACCTCACAGGTAATCAACATGTGCAGTTGGCAGTAATCTAGAAGCAAGCACAGCGGTCTGTTTATCCACACTCTCTTGATCGATGTTAAATGATAACATGCAAAACTTATTTAGGGTTGATCATTACCATGAAATCCCAGCCATGTTCCATGGAGGTTTAAGTCATTTGGGATAGACCAACAAAGTTCTGCATTGTTGTGGAGTGGAAGGGAAAAAATTTTTTTTAATTTTTTTCCCCAAATGAAATCCTAAATAAAATCCAGTACATCAGTTGCCTTCAGAAGTTACCTAATAATTTAATGGAGCCCACCTGGATGTAATTTAATCTCAGTATAAATCAAGCTGTTCTATGAAGAAACACAAACATCATCATGAAGACCAAGGAACACATCAGTTGAATTCAAAAATACCTTGTTTATCTCAAAAGGAAATTAAATATTTTAACTCATACCATCCAAGTATCTTTAAAGAGTTGTTGTGGATAGTGATGCTGTTGGCAGGAAGGATCTCCAGTGGCAGTCAGTCTTGTAATGAATCTAAAGAGGCTTCTGACTGAAGACTGTTGCTGTATGAGACTTGTGACTATCATGACATTCTAATAGCTCAATATGAAGGGACAGAAACAATATTCCAGAATAACATGTCCTGGATGACACCATCAGTTGTTGGCAAGCACTGCTAATCCATCTCATTTGCTTCTGCCTCTCCTCTTTAAATCTCTGTCTGGTCAAACTTTGTTGATACCAATCAGCTGCTTCTGGTTGTAAAAATAACCCCTTGTTGCCACAGTCCCGCATAGTAACAGCTGTCTGAAATCTCGTTGCAGTTTGCTATAAACCATGTCGGAGACCTGGAAAAAGGTGCTCAGACCTGCATCCAAGACACTACGTGTTGAGAAAAAGCTATAGATAGCACAATGGTGGGGAGCAGGGTCAGGGAAGGGTGGATGGAGCCAAACATAGAGCATTCCTGGGGGGAAAAAACTGGGAGTGAATAGAAATGCATGCCACACTTTTCAGATTCGTATTTGTAAAACATTTTGAAAACCATCTTTTCCTTCTACTGCATATTTACATGCTTCTTTGTGTTGGCCAATTACATAAAAAACCCCAATGACACTGGCTGAGTGTTGTGTTTGTAATATGACAAAACATAGGGAAGTTCAAGGGTTATTATTGCCAGTTACTGTGTGATTGTAATAGGATGATGAAACATACTGCAGTCAAATCAAACCATTGATAAGATGTGAACCAGCCAGAGAGAGCCACAGTGAAACAGGCTCCTCAGATATTCTTATGTTGCATATATAAACTGTGCAGGCTTTTCAATTTGCTGTACACAGCAGCTTCTAGGTCAATTATGTTACCATGGCAATCAGTCAAAGAAAAACACACTCCTGGGCAGGATAAATGCCAACTGTATGAGGTGTAAAAAGGAGGTTTCAAATGTCACGATAGCAATCCCTAATGGTTTTAAATCTTATACTGAAATGACTTGCTTTCTGATTATTTCTGGGAGGAAGATGGGCTCCGTCCTTTTAATGCTTTATTTGTCCTCAGGGTGTACAACTTGGTCCACAACTGAGATCTCATTGGACTCCCGTCCTCATCACGGCGCCGGGAAGAGTTGCTCAGTGAAGGACGGAGTCACATCACATGCAGTCTGCTGCCATGCTCCATCTCTTCAGTGCCATCTGTTGGAAACCACATTGTCGAACAAAGAGCAGGTGTTTAATTTAACTCGAGAAATGTAACAATCGTGCCCTGGATGTCTCTTTGACCCTCAGGTATCCTGCTTTTCTTCTCACAGGTTGAGGTGTCCTGCCCTTCAGGCTGGACTTTGACAGACTGCAGCGCCGTCTCTAAGGGCTCTGCTGTCGTAGGGTCAGTACCTCAAGGCAACGGCTGCCGGATCCACAGCGCGGGGGAAGTGGAGGTGGCGGGCGTAGCTGTCTGCTGCCGTGTCACACCACCAGAGCCCCCTGCTCCAACTCCTAACTGATCACAGCTGTTTGTCATCTGTCTTTTCTCTAAGCTCCTTTACCCCTGGAGACACTTTAATGTACTTACAGTGAACACTTCTGCAAAGCTATCAATTACAGCCATATGATTAAGTCCAAACATGCTCCACATTGTCTTGTTAGCTGTTATCAAACCATCTGAGATATACAAGTTTAAAAATAAATATATCCTGATAATTTTTTGTATCTTTGTACTGAACAAGCATAATAAACAACAGTCATGATGTACCTGATGTACTGTCTGTCTGCTTGACTCAATGACAGCAGGGTGCTTCTGTCCTGTAAAACAAGCATTGTCGTCGTGACTCACTTTTGCAAAACATGGAGCTGTGTAGCATGGTCAATATCTTTACTTTGATTGTTCCTGAACTCTTCTAGTTGATTCAGAAGGTTTGCGAACCGAATTCACACTGCCTTACTCTTAAAAAACAAGAAGGCTCCTAAAATTCTTCTAAACAAGCCATACTTAGTCCCCCCAACCCCCAGTGAGCTTTGGATTAAAGGCAACATGAAAGTAAATGCTAACTGCAGGATGAATCAGTACCTCCTGAATCCAGCAGTGTTGGTTTCCAGATGTGACTCAGCAGGATCTTGATGAAGGCTCCATCAGACAGTTGCACCGCCGATTGATTGATGTTACCACTGTGTTCATTTTGATTTGATGTATTCTGTTCTAACTCAATGAAAAAAAAAAAAAAAAAAAATCTTTATCTATGTATCTCCATATATGTATGTAGACAAGATGCCACTTTATTCATTTGCCATAAGTACTGCTATAAAACACAGCACAGGTCTTCAGGGTTTCAAAACTGAAATAAAATAAGGTCGTTTTTCTTAGATGCCTTGTCTTTTTTTTTCATAACCACAGGTGCTGAGATTTCAGGAGTTTAATTTGTTAGGTGAACAGATGGGATGTTAGCCTGGAACAGCACATCGAGTCAATCACTACTGGACTGCATGACAAGTCACTGTTACTGTTTATCAGAGAAAGATGAAGAACCACCGTCAGCAGTAGTTCTTTTTTACATGTTCCATTTCTGCCCCTGCTCTCTCAAGGTCCCACTGAAACATTTCAAGCAAGTTGAGGTGTGAGCTTTGACTAGGCCATTGCAACACTTCAATTTATTTTTCCATTCTGTTGTAAAATTGCTGCTTTTCCTGTTTCAGGATCCAATTTTCTCCAAACTTAGCTTTCAGGATAATGGGCTCACATTTGAACACTAGAATTCTCTGGTAACTACCACCGTGCTGGATTGCTGGAATAAAGTTCTGTTTTGGCCAAAGAGGTCGTTTTCTGCCGTCAGTGTCAAACATTAAAACCTGCAGGTTTTTTCCTAGTTGTACTCTTATGAACTTTAACATGCTGAGCCCTGAAGTCAACAATACCTCTCTAAGGGTTTTACATTTTCTCTCAGAACTGAATAATTTGACCTTAGGGTGCATTTTGCTTTTAATTTTATTCAATCTTTCCCTAGAAATGGATCTAAAGCTTTCCCAGAGTAAGATAGTAACTGCTTCCCTCAAGTAACACACAAAATCGATTAGCAGCACCTGGCTGTTTTTACAGTGCTTTGTAGAAGTATTCACACACTTCTTCACATTATTTTGTTATAGTCAAAAACTTGCTCAGTTTCAATGAATAAAACCGCCCTCAGGATAATGCTGCCATCTCCATGTTTCATCATGGCATGGAGTGTTCAGGGTGATGTGCAGTGTTAGATCTGTGGAGACCAGAGCCAACAGCCGTCCTCTCGACATATTCTCCCGTCTGAGCTGGAAAACTCTGCACCTCCTCCAGAGTTACCAAGCTCCTCTTTCATGAATGCTCTCCCCGCCTGAACTGTAAATTTAGTTGGACGATCATCTCTCGGCAGGTTTGCCCTTTTCCATTTTCCAATGATGGATTGAACAACGCTTCATTTGATTTCCGAATCTTGAGGTATTGTTTTATAACCACTCTCTGTTTTACTCTTTCTCCCTGACATGATGCTGTCTGTTCACTGTAATTACACACCAGGGGACTGGGTTTTTACCAAAACTTCTGAAGGCATTTGGTTCTACTGGTCTCTTTTTTAGGTCTATCAAAGTGAAGGGAACTGAATCACAGTTAAGGATTTATTTAAAATAATAATAATAAAAAAAGTAGATGAATTTCTTTCTCACTTCACAGCTGAGCATTACTTAGCATTGGTTTATCAAATAAAATCCCATTTAAATTATGGTGATAAAATCAGAAAGAGTTCAACGGGTATAAATACTTTTGCAAGGCAGGGAAGCAACAAGGGTGTAGCTGTCACTCCTCCATTCTGGTTTTGCTTCTGTATAACATAAAAGGAAAGTGTGAGGTATGTTGTGTGTTTTGGTCCACTTGATGTTAGACTTAAATAATTTCAGAACTTCAGAGGATCTTCTTATGTCTCCAGGCATAAAACCTGTCAGCTGGAAGAGGGTGTGCTTTGTTCCTTCCATGATCATCAGATGAAGAATTCGGACGATGTGCAGACATGCACGAAAACCGTTTACAAAAAGGTTGTGCATTCCAGTTTATTTTATATCAAATTTCCCCTTAATCAAACTCTGATGTACAAATTAAAATCGAATTCTAACATGCATTACAGATTGCTGCGTTGTCGGAAGTGAACTTTCAAAATCGAAACACAGTAAAAACCCGTATGGATGCCAGTCCCAACCCACGCACTTGCTCATCCCTCCCTGCATCCCAGAATAAAACAAAAGCTTTGTTTTAAAGCCCCTGCCCTGTCTTTAAATAGTTGCGTCGATGTAGAGGAGGGCCGAACCTACGAGACGCTCTCAGCTGGATGCAGCTCATGTTGCCATGGCCACGTTATCGCTTGGCACAGACCGCAACGCAGCTTCCTCGCTGCGCGCTGAGCGGCCTCGCTTGTGTCAGTAAGTGCTAATGATACCGACTCGCACAGCAAACAACACGGGGGGCTGATTTTTGTTCCGTCACGCTGAAAAAGCAAAAAAAAAAAAAAAAAAAAAAAAAAAAAAAAAAAAAAAAAACCCAGCACAAACCTCACCACCACACATGCAAACGTGCCTGGAGAGCACGCCGTGACATTCACAACTAATGAGGCTGAGGGAGGGGCGCGAATGGAGGGGCTGGAGCAGTGTTGTCCTCTCTTCAGGCTGTGAGGATGCCGAGGAGCGTCGGCGAGTTCAACAGAAAGTCACTTTGCATGATTGCCTCATATCGTGGGGTCCTCACACTGTAAACATTAACCTGTTAAAGCTGAGAGCTGACCTGCTGAGCTCGTTGAGTGAAAGGGTCGCTTCCTCTGAACTACATCGGTTTCTACTGAGCCTCTCTGCTTGGGAACAGAGTGAAAAGAAGCAGCATTTTTACCACCACCGGAAAACCCCGTGTACCTCCCTCCGTCATCCACCATCAGCACTCAAGACAGCAACATTCACAAAGATCCTTCATCACAACGCGCAGGGGTGCCTCCCAGTTCGGACTGGGACGGGCTGGGGATGAAGTGAGCCCTGCTGTCTCCTGCAGGGGACGCAGAAGAAGCGGGCGCTGACTGAAGATGTGAGGATGGCGTGTTGGAAGGTAAATCGGGAGATTAAGGCACTTTAAGACTCCCGATGATTGGGGGGGTGGAGGATGATGGTTACGCAGACGTGAAAACTCGAGCTACGTGTGAGCGTTCAGAAAGGCAGACAGACGCAAAAGGCAAAGCGAAAAGAAGAAGAAAGCCAGCAGAGCAGAGGTAACAACAAAGTGAGGACTTGTGTGCATATGTGAGCGAAGTGAATGAGTGATTCTTGTTGTGCGTGTGTGTGGATGTAACCCTTGGCACCTGAACGCAAAACAAATAAAACGTGCTCCTGAGCTTCCCTTCAGTCGGCACCGATGGCCTGCCTAGACTGATCCTGGCGCTTCCAGATCAGGTTGCATAAGGCTGGAGATCCTCTGTCAGGTGAAATCCATCCAGAGGAAGCAAAAAGAGAGAGAGAGAGAGAGAGAAAGAAAAAAAAAAAAAAAGTGGCAAAGAAATTAAAAAGAGAAGGAAATTCGGCACATGAGGCTGCCTGTTATGGGCAGGGAAGGAGGAAAAAAAAAAAAAAAAAAAAAGGGGGGGGGTTGAGTGCTGACTATGGCACTGCTAGTTTAAGATCTGCTGATCTGTCCTGATCCTGACACGCACAGGGTCCCTGTGGCTCCGGGTCAAAGGTCCAGTCACAGGGAGAACGGCTTGAATAAGTGGCACTGCAAACATTGTTAAAAGCAAACCCCCCCACCCCTCCCAAAAAAAAAAAAAAAAAACAAACAAAAAAAAACAACAAAAAACAAAACAAAAAAAAACACAGAGGAAGAGAATAGCGCTAAGTGGCTCTGGAGGAACTGACCCGTGCTGCTGTTCATCACAATAGCCTGGGCTGGACTATAAAGTGCATACTGAACCCCACCCGCCCCTCCCTCCCAGGAGCTCGTGTGTGGAGGTGTTTCTGTACAAACACATGCCTGTGAGTTCCTCTGGAGCAGCTCTAACGTTGCCTCCTTCATTTTGCATGGCTGTGGAGAAGACTTTAAAATATTATCTTACACTGAAAATTACATGTATGGAAAAAAAAAAAAAAAAAAAAAAAATCTTCATTACAACGTGAATAAAGCCCGTCGCAAATACATTGGCAAACATGAGCAGAACATTGTTAAAACACCACCCGAGCCCATCCTCCACATCCGTGTCATTCCGAGTGAATAATAATAATAATAATAAAAAAAAAAGGATAAACTGAAGTTATCCGTGAACGCGCTTTCCCGCCCGATCAGCCGTAGTGCCCTTTAATGATAATTTGCCGCCTTGGCCGCTCTGAAAGGAAGTAATTCATGATTTATTCGAAGCTCCTTGGTTGCCCCGGCGACCGAGAGAAAGTGTCCTGATTGGCTTCCTGTGGAGTCCCAAGAGTCCTGGCCAATCAGAGGCAAAGCGCAGCCCGTTTCGACCGGTCGCCTGGACCTGTGCCGCCCCTCCGTCGGAGTCGTCCCGCCAGCCGGAGGAGTTAGGAGTCCACGTCTTCTAGATCGCTCTTTGAATCGCCGAGCATCATGGGAGACTCTGAGCCCTGTGGGACAGAAGATGGCAAAATGCAACGTGTTAACAGAACAACTTATTATGCCTCAAGAAAGTATTCATGCCTTTTGTGGTATTTTTTTTCCTCACATTTTGTCTGCAGCTGCAAACTTTCATGTATTTTATTGGAATTCTGTGTGAGAGGCCAATTAAAGTATTGCCTAACAGCGAGGTAGAAGGAAAATAAACATGGACTTAAAAATGTTCGTTCAATTCAAAAATACTTTATTAATCCCAAAGGGAAATTAAATATTGTTGCAACTCATTGTCTGAGCTTCTTCAAAGAGTTGCTCATTGCTGTGGGCAGGAAGACCTCCTGTAGCAGTCCATTTTACAGCGCTTCTGAAGAAGCCACTGACTGAAGAAACTTTTGTACGATCTCAAGAAGAGTAGGTTCAGTCTGTAACGTCTTACAAATTCTTACAACTAAGAACTGGAGCAGTGTGGCACGAAGTGAGTCCATTTCATTCCGATGCCCCTTAATAAAGTGCAACAAGTTGCCTTTAGAAGCTAGCAAGCTAGTAAATAGAGTTCATCTACGCTTAATTCAATCTCAGCAGAAACACAGCTGCTCTACAAAGGCCTTTTCAGAGAACATTAGTGAACAACAGCCAAGAGCCAAGGAGCCACAACCAACAGATTTGATAGGAAGATGGAAAAACCTGTTGGAGGCTAAAAACTACAGACTCGGGCGGAGGCTCAAAGGTGGTTCTACAAGGTATTGACTCAGGGAGATGAATACAAATGCATGCCACAATTGTCAGGAAAAAAAAAAAATCATCCAACATTTTCCTTCCACTTCACAGTTGTGCACTACTTTGTGTCAGTCTATCGCATTCAACTCCGACGAAACTTCCAGGGGTATGGATACTTTCGAGATGGAACGTTGGTGTTTCTGGAGGTCAGAATTTTAAAACAATTCTAAAGCCTCCACGAGCTAGAAAGTGACACCAGGATTATAATTTCAATCCAACCCACTCATTGGGTGTTCTATTCATACCAGAAAAAAAAAAAAACTCTTGACAATCCTGTGTAGGCATGACACTGACAAGCATAGCGAGAGTGAAAAGAAAGAAACGGCTTTGAATCCGCACCTAATAACAACCGTAGGAGGTAACAAACTCCCTTCTCTAATCTTTCCACGGAAGCCAGTAAGCTTAGCCATTTTTATTCCATTGTTTTCTTTTTCTTCCTGGCTGTGTGAGCTGAATGTGAGCTGCTGCCACAGCATGAGTCATTTCAGAGCCCCGCTGCTCTGAGCAGCCAGCAGGGTTGTTGATGAGGACTACCTGTCGGAGACTGCGCTCTGCGTTTTCATTCGCCGGGCTGCCGTCGGAGCCGTTGCTGCTGCCAGACTGCTCCTTCTCGTTTAGCAATGCCGTGGCATAGGCCAAGGTATCCTGCAGGTGTTAACACACACACACACACAACAACACAGACGTGGGTTTGACAAGGAGCGGAGGAGAGAAACGAGGAGGAGGTGTGACTGGGCGGCGGACGGCGTTGAGCTGTTATGTTGTACGTTCATGCATGCGAGTACCTGTGCAGAGATGGTGCGCTGGAAGGTTTTATTGGTGGATGTCTCATTGGAGACGTTACTCTGGGGAGTCCAGTAATGCTCAGTCATCTGCAGGCAGCAAAACAAAAGGATTTCAGAGAATAGATGTTTAGTTGTTTTTTTTTTTTTTCCCTCTCCCTAAAACTCTGGCTCACTTCAACTGAAGCAGAAATAATCTCAACAGAAAAGACAAACATGTAGCACAATGTTCGACGTTGTGGCAAACTAAAAGCTGCTGAACATTTTGTTAAACTGAGAATGAATGGTTATGACTAAGGAACGAGTGGTTGAGCTATAGGCAAGCTAAAAAAAAAAAAAAAAGATCTAAAAGGCAAATACTAAAATTATAACTTTCAGAAACAACTCAAATTAAGATATAAAAACACTAAAATAAATAAAAGGTTTTAAAATCAGGGATCCTGATGACCGGTAACAGGACTTCCTGATCAAACTTAACTCCTGCTGCGGCGCCGTCTCTGATCAAGCTCAAGGAAACTCTATCATCTCCAAAATGTAATTTGTTCTCATTTTATATCCAGCAGGATGTGAAGTCATCTTCTTACTATCCCGACTGGTCTTTGCGTAGATTTCTTGCAGAACTCTTTTATAGTTCACGCACCACTTTTTTTTAATGGAACCTGGGTTTTCGGCTTTAAATCTAAGTCTTTTTATGTGTCACAATCACGTTCACAGTATACGAGCGTCTGCAGCAGCTCTACATCACTTTAATGTTCTGCTCTGGACATGTACTGAAAAACGAATCACTGCATTTTCTGCCCTTCAAAGCAAAGCGGCAACATTTTGAAGCAGAAGAGCAACACACCATTAACCACACCTGCGTTGTATGTCGTTATTGGCTGAATTATCAATAAGTCGCATCAAAACAGAGAGTAAACATACCGACGCTGGCCTAGCATTAAAGCAAACTGCTGAATCAGATATAGCTTTAAAGATGAAGTGTGTTTTTGGGTGACTTATGAAATGATTTAGTATCAGGGACGAAAAACTCTGATTTGGACGTTTAATCTGCAGGAATCACTCAAAAGTTGGAGTTGGAGCAACTGGTGTAAGGCAAAAGTTTCTTCTCAGTTCTCGTTCGCCGTTTACTGTGCTTCGAATAAAACCAAAACAAATGCAACAGAGTCCAACAGAAGAATACAAAAGATCCTATTATTGTAATCTAGAAGAATTATTCAACAAGCCTGCCTTTTTCTGCAGCCACTGCACAGCCCAGCTCCAGTGGCCAGACAAATCTTTGAAGTAATCTTTGGCTGGAGGACACCTGGACAAGAAAACAATAACAAATGGTAGACTCTGATACAGTTTCATATTATATTTATAATATGGGTTATAGAATAATTCAAGACAAGCACCAAACATCCCAGGTGGGCCTGGTGTGAAACATAGGATGAATATGTGAAAAAGTACTGCTATCTACGGTGGCCTTCTTGGAAAAACAAGGACATTTAATAAAAAAATCTGTGAAATTCTCCCAAACAAAATTGAAAAGTGGCATTAGCGACTTAGTGAAAAGCAATATTTATTCACTTTTTCCCCACTGGTTATTTTTCAGGATGAGATTATGTTACTGTAGTAAAACAAGATGGAGGCCAATGCCTGGGGAGGATGCTGTATATCTAACGCTACAATAAGCAAGGGCTGATTATACTTATCAAGGTGTACAGAGATTTTATGGTTCATTTAAACCCTATGACTAATTTTAGCAAATGTCATTCTTTATACTTTTTAATAAAAAAGTAAATGTGTCAAAAAAAAAAAAAAACAAAACAAAACAAAAAAAAAAATCAGTCTGAACCTCTGTATACTCACTTCTGAGCTAATGTGACCAGGAACTTTACACACTGGTAGCAGCGCCTGCTGTCCACATTGTTGCTCTGGTGCATCAAAGCTGTGAGACGACAGCATGGTGTTAATTTGGTCACAAGCTAAGATGCTTTCAGTCATAATGTGAAACCAGTTGCTGTGCTAGCTGTGATGACAGATCCAGATAAAAATAACAGCCCCTCCTTCGATTTAGACAAGGACCTACCTAACAAGCCTTTGTCTGACTCAAAGGCGTACTTAAGCCTCTGGGACTGCAGAGGGTCTTCAACAACCTGGCATGAAGGATTCATTTGAAGTTAAAGCAGATGAAAACAAACAGAGGTCAAACGCTGATGAGACTGATGAAGTGACGCTCACAAGTATCTCCTGCAGCATCTGGAAAACGTTCTTCAGCTCATGAGGTGGAGCCGTCTCCATCTGACTCTGTGAGAAAGATGGTTTTTTAAAAAGTTTTTATTTAAGATCTTAAATCAACATTTACTGAATTAGTGACAGATATTTTACTTTTCTTTAAAGCTTGTGTACCTTGAGTAACTGCAGCACTCCCAGGGAAAAGCCCTCATTACAGTATGAGCAATAGGTGACCATTTCTATCAGAAGAGACAGAGGTCCTGACAGCTCACGCATCGCAAACATCACCTGGAAGATGTTCACAACGAAACACCTGTGCATCAGTGAAAATGCTTCTCAGCCCTTTTCTAGTTGATTAATCAAAGTTACAGTTGTTTTAAGTGTTAACCTCGAGAAGGTAAGGCTGTCCCTCTGGAGTGAAGAGCGATGCGAGAATGTCCGGGTGCAGCGGGAGGAGAGGCCCGGAGGAGTGGATGCTACTCGCAGGCAACTTGGATCCTCCAGGAGCTACAGAGAGCAAATTTAATAAAACCAACCGTCTGACATAAGACGAATGAGAAATCTAGAGATTTAAACCTAGATGTGGCTCACCGAGGGTCCGCTGGGGGCTCAGGTCAGAGTGCAGCGTCATGAGCGCAAGACTGCTGTGGAGGTGGAGGAACTCCCGAGCCTGAGCTGGACTCCACCGTCGGTTCTGGAGGAACAAGAGTCAACTTAGGACGCCTGCAGCCTTTTTAGCACATTTACAGAGTCTCCACCATTAAGTGGAAAAGAGCAAACACTGAATCACAAAAGAAGTAAGAGCAAGTGCCAAAATCACATACTTTCAAACTGAAACGACCAACACTGTCAAGACCAGCATACAGTTACAGTATATGGACCGTTTTTGCAGTATATAGTGCAGGTATTAAGTTCATCCATGTAGGTGCATAGACTCAACACCAGCATGAATGCCATATCAACTATAATGTGATGTTCAAGTTGGAATTTGTTCTCTAATCTGGACGGGATCAAAATTATACATAAAGCCTCAAATACATACATACATACACCATGACTAATATTTATTGACATGTTTTGCAATCATCAGTCAGATCGTGGAATAATTCTGACTGGATATTTGAGAGCTCTTCTAATCAGAATCTGGCTCATTTAAATTGGACGTTTTCCTGGCAAGAACCCAGCATTATCAGTTTGAGATGAGGTCCACTCCGGAAGGTTGATGTTAGCCTGCTTTGTCCAGTCCAAAAACCAGTTTTGAGGCGTGTTCTGGATTATTGTCCAGTTCGAACCTTAAACAGTTCACTCATCTGATCCAAATGATTGGATCAGATTATTGGATTTAATAAACTATTATTAAATCCATTGATGCTGGAAGTAGGGGTGCACCGATAAATCGCCCCCGATTTCCTTCATTTTGGGAGATCCGTGATCAGCTGAGACTTACACGTGAAACCGATCTCATCTACCTCCGCAAAGGTCTGAAAATCTGCTGTGCGAGAGGGCTGACTGACAGACCAGGTCATGAGCGCGGTTAACAATAGGCACCCCACTGTTGCTAACTTAGTGAATTTGTCGCTATATTATAGAATAATTGCACTTATTATTAGCGACTTTTCAGACGAAGAAAAAAAAAAAAAAAAAAAAAAAAAAAAAAAAAAAAAAAAAAAAAAAAAAAAAAAAATTGGTTTAGGCCAAAATCGGAATCGGCAGCTGAGGCTGTTTAAGATCAGTGATCGGCCAGGAAACTGCAATCAGTGCAGCTGGAACACCAGGGTCTCTGGCTTCAGACAACTGAGTTTAACATCAACATGGACTGCCAAGGTGCCGGCCAAAAAAGTAGTGCCTTTTCCATAATTCAAAGTTGCCCTCATGGATAAACCAAAGATCCTCTGAGGAATGATTTTAGACTCAGATGAAACAAACTGAAATATTTGGCCACAGTAGCAAAAAGTAGGTTTAGAAGAGTCATAGTAAGGCTTTCAATCCTGAAGTAAGGTGGTGGCAGCATAATGCTTGGGTCTGTTTTGTTGCCAGTGGTACCAACGAAGTAAATGGTGTCATGAAGGAGGACAGTCTCCAAATTCTCCAATGTCAGCTGCAATCAAAGCCTAGAAATCAAGCTAACACTAAGCTGCTAGAACGGCCTTGATCTGGATCTACTGAAAACTGACTGTCTATTTTAAACCAGCACTTCCAGTTCTGACAAGGATAGCCTAATATCAAGCCAACAGAAAGCATGTGGATTTGAGATATTTGGATTAAAATCCATTAATAAAGTTTAACCAGCTGTTGTTTTTTTGTATATTCACATCACAAATAATAATAAAAAAAGAATGCCCCAATCTTTTGCCCCAAATCATTATATGACATTCATGCAGAGGAGTGTATGTAAACTTCTGAGCAGAAGTCTGAATACAAAATATTTACTTAGAGCTGTTTTTTTTTAAGGGGAGATGTTCATACAGTGCTGGATAGGCTGTAAAAAAAAACAAAAACAAAAAAAAACCACTACTTAGAGCAGCTTACCTTTACATTATCACACATACAACAGGTAATACAAATGTTTCCTATTTCTACACTCATCCAGACCTGGAAAGTAACTGAACTAAATTCCATACTTGTTCAGACTCTAAAGGAACTCCTCCATTTCTAAACATTAAAGCAGAGATTTAAACTTCCTCTTTAAGCCATATATTAATGAATACCTGGTTATTTTGCCTGTTGGGTCCTAACAGGAAGATGAGCATCCGACGGTAGGCCGAGTGCTTCAGCAACAGCTGGCAGGGACCGCAACCCTGAGCAAACAGGAACCACATACATGTCACTTCTTTTTAAGCTCTCTGTGTGGACAGTTTTTCTTTGAAATCTTAGTTACAGTTTAAGAGTTGACACTGCAATAAGAATTACCCTCTGAGTAAAGTTACTGAAGAGGTTGAAGTACTGGGCACAGTTTTTCACATTTTCAGGAACGTCTTTGTCCAACAGTGACAGCAAGGCATCGGTCAGACTGTCCAGTCCCGGGTCTCCGAAATGCAGCGCGCTCTCTAGAGTTTTCTCCAGGACTGATGCCACCACTGTCCTCACCTCCCGTACGCTGCACTCCAACAGACAAACCCTGCAGCAGAGATGTCAACAATCAGGAACCGCTCTAAAAGAGAGCCAGAAATCCTTTCTTTCCCTTTTTTTTTTTTTTTTTTTTTTTTTTTGCTGTTTTACTGCTTTTGGCCTTGAAGACGCATCCCAGAATCTGGCACTGTGTGTGAAAAGGCGTTCCTGGTGCCTCAACATCCGATGTTCAACAGCCAATCGCGTGTGTGACTCAAACAATCGCCCCATGATTACAAGGCAGGATAGTCAAACCCAAACGCATTTCTCTACAAACCCCCATGCTCCAGGAAACTATCCTCCGGCTCCGGATGTTTACATTCCAAGGACTGGCCTGTTGTTTCGGCCAATCAGCATCCAGGAAGCTAGAAACACGCGCACGCACACGTGAGTGTTTTTAATTCTCCAGTTCTGCAGGAGTTCCTCCAGATGCAGACGCAGTGTTGGAGCAATCACATGCTATTGAGCAAGTGAGCATGTAGGAGGTGGAGCAGCATTACTGAGATCAGACTAGTGGATCTAAACAGTCTGCAGTACAACTCATCATTCGGAGAGCTGGAAACTAACCTGATGATTTCTCGCCCCTCTGGTCCAACCAGGAACTGCACCATCCACTGACAAGCCTCGCTGCTCTTAGACAGCAGCACCTCCACCGCCGCCATCCACTCCTCCGTGTCCACCCTGCAGGAGACATGCACAAAACGTGAACACGCTGCTACTTATGGAAGCACGCTGAAATGCCTCACTCATGCAGAGTCCCGGATCCTCTTATGCTCACTTCTCTACTACTTTACCTGGGGGGGGTGGGTGAATAATGCGTCACCACTCGTGACATTGATTGATTACCTGAGTTTCTTTTTGGTGTGCAAGTAGGTGTGGAAGAGGAAGTGAACAGCCAGCTGGAGACTTTCTTTGGCCATAGGCTGGTAGTCTTGGTGCTTCAGTTTTGTCTGTGAAAAGGTGTTTGGATCATTGGACAGTATATACTTGTATTCACAGTCTACGTTAGCGATGTTTTACGGTTGCGGAGGTTTCCTGGTCAGGCGCTTACTGCATTGACTGAAGCCAGGGAGAGGATGAAGCTGAAGTAGTCGCTGTTGTAGACGTCCCTGTTTCTCATGAACCTCAGATTCTCGTCTCTAACCATCTGCAGAACACATAAAGAGGGGCTCTCACCATCAACGCCTTCAAATGTTCTCCTTATGCGACCAACCTAGCGGGCCTCGTGTTAGGCGGGAGGCTCCGAGGCACTTCACCTGAAAGATGCTGGCAGGCATCTTCTCCACGAAGAGGCCCTTCTTCTCGCCCTTGCGAACCAGCCGTGTCAGGAGGGTGAGGCGGTCGTTGTTGGCTCTCGGGGGTCGAGGAGAGGACTGAGGGGAGACATCGGGGGAGGATGGGGCAGACCTGGCAAAAAATACAACACCAACAACGATGTTTGTGTCTAATCTTTAATGGATGTTTTTGGAACAAGTATTGCATATTGAAAAAAGTCTTAAACATAAAAACCAGAGTTTATTATTTGGGACACTAACAGAAAAGTAATGACACCCCTGTGAATTACTCTGACACCCCTAAATAAAACCCGGTGCAACCAGCTGCCTTCATATTGGACATATTGTGTGTGTACTTTAATCTCAGTAAACGTCTATCTCATTTTGAAACATGGTGATGGCAGCATCATGATGTGGGGATGCCTTTTTTGTGGTCGTAACATCGCAAAATGGGAAAAAAAGTAAATGCCATCCTTTTCTCACAGCTCCATAATATCGCCTACTGCTGCACCACAGAGCGGCTAATGACGGCTAACGCTACGACGACAACAGTGACAGAAGGAGAAACATGGGAGGTTGACTCACAGTGAAAGATCCTCAGCCTCCTGCCTCATGATGCTGACTCTGCTTTTCTTCGGCAGGGCAGGCGAGTTCTGGTCGCTGATCTTCTGGTAAAACAGCATGTAGGCATTCCAGTACCTCCTTCGCACATCAGGGTAGGGGTTGGCTGAAAACACACACAAACCAGGTTTCCTCCATTATTTGTCATCATATTTTTCTACTGAGAAAAACAAAAACAAACAAAAAAGAATTAAAAAGATCGCCAGAAACTTACACTGGTCATAAACCTTGGGGCGATACTCTCCACCAAAACACTCGTACTCCAGAGTCTCATCATTCATATCAAACTCCTCCACTACATTGTCATTGAATTTATACCAGCGCCCACGGGCGTTTCCCCTGTAAGCAACATAAAGAAAACAGGCAAAAGATATGAAAAAACAAAAATAAAGCAGAACAAGGAGAGCTATACATCAGAAACAAACTCGAGCGCACATAGAAAACAGTAATAGCATTCCAACAGTTCAGAACTGCCCCACATCTAGTCATCTGAGCAGGCACTTAGGCAGGATTAGAGCTCGGCTATATGGAGAAAAAAAAAAGATCATCACAATGTTTTTTTTTTTCTGCACTTTAGGATTTTGATATTTATCACAATATTATATTAACTTATATTTTAATTGCACTACTTGGTGTATAAATTTGTATATATTTATAATTTTTTATCTTGCTGTTGGTAACACTTTATGTTTATAAGGCTATTTAATTTTTTACTAATGACCTGTTTTTAAGTGGTAGTGTTGCAGACAGCAAAGTAAGTTTTTCATTGTACAAGGAAATGTGTTTCAACTGTGCACCGGACTAGTGAACGTAGCACTTGAACCGAAAGTTTCAAGTTAACAATCCAGAATCTATAAAAGCATCTGTTTCAATACAATCTGAAAAAACAAATTAAAACAAACAATATTAATAACTAACAAGATTTATAATAAAACTTGTCATAAAGTAAACACAATTCTCTTAATAATGAATTACAAGTTTAAAAAAAAAAAATTAAAATTAAAAAAAATATATTGTGCGAAAGTCATTAGTAGAGTGTATGAGCGTATAAAATAGACATCTCAAACCGATGGTTGGATAAGCCACATTGTTATTGTTAGTCTTTGAATTTTAATAAACTGCTTTTATCACTGAGATTGTCATTTTCCCTTCCTAAATAAAATACTGAAACTGTCTCAATGTCCAGCACTATGTAAGATAATATATTTTAGGCACCATAAATGTATATTCAGTCTGCCAATAATATATTTAGCCTGTTGGGCAGACTTTCACTGGCCTCAGTGCCAAACCTTGATAGTGGCTGAGATACTGAAGCCCACAAAGCTCGGTGGGGACATTGTGATGAAGAAAAAAACAAAACGTGGGTTTCTGGAACAGTGACGTGTTTTCCTGCTGTTATGCAGGCCTATTGCGCAACATAAATAAACTTTTAAGTTATTATGAGAAATAAATGTCAGGAAAAACTCATGTTTATTAAGATCTGCATGTAAAAAAAAAAAGAAATTGCCCATCTGTATAATCCACTAGCCCAATCAGCATTCCTATCTTTCAGAGCCAAACATCTGGTTTTAGGTTTACAACCTAAAGCAGCACACACAAACGCTGACGGTGAATGCAGGCAATCAAAGCAGGACTTTCTAAACTCTGCCAGGAAAACTAGACAACCAGGGTCTTACCGTCTGTCTTTAATGAAGGAGTAGTAGTGTCCTGCATGCGCTTGACCACTGTGGACTACAACACCCACAAGTTCATAGTTCTCTGAAATGGTAACTTTCTTCCTGGGGGATCCTCCTGAGGTGCCATCGCCTCGTCCCTCGCCTCCCTCCCCGCTGCAGTCCTGCCGGGCCATTCCAGACACAGTGTAGGGCTCCATGTTCAACACCCAGGGGAACTAGAAGTCACACACAACCAGGTCACAAAGCATACTTTTTAAGCTGAAGATTTCCTGTGCTAAAATCAAAAGGAAGACAAGTGATTTATTCCAACACACGTTTTTAGAGCCGAAACATGTCTTCTTACCCTGATCTGTTCATCGTACTTTATGGATCGCCCGCTTTCCCAGTCAAAGCCGAATCGCATGAGGTGGATGCAGAGAACGCTGGGTAGAGATTTGATACATGTCCTCTTCACTGTGGTTCTCTGTGCAGAGAAGAAACACACACCTTCTAGTTTCTAGAAACACTGTCGAGTCAATGAACTTTAGGGCAAAATACCAACCTTCTCTTTGCATTTTTCACAGTAGTAAGCGTTGCTGCCCTCAAGCACCTCTCCTCTGACAAACTGGTCTAATGAGATCTCCAAACTCTGGCAAGAAGTCACTCCAAGGTTCAAGGCCATGAATGTTTCCTCGCGCTCATATCTGTGGAAGAAAAAAATGCACACTGGTAAAACTTATCAAGCAACGGCAAAAAGGATGGGATCTTGGAAAGACAGAAATTGCGCCTCTACCTGTGTGGACAATCTTTACAAATCTTCTGGTCGGAATAAATTCCCTGAAATGTGTTTTTGAAGATTTGCTCCCGACCCATTTTCTGCAGGAAAGGCATTTTGAGAATTAAGTCGTTCAAAATGTGACTAAATACTTTCTAGGTTTTGTAGGTTTTCTGTTAAGGTTCTGATGTTGTGCAATCAATACCTTGAGATGTTCATCAAGCTGGTCCACCAGGCTGGTGAAAAACTCATAAGCATCCTGCTGCTCTCTGACATACAGCTCCTTGTTCCACATCTTGAAGATCTGCAACAGATTTAGATCTCAGAGAATTTCAACTAAAAGCAGCAAGCTCTCCTCTGCTCCATCTCTTGCTTAAGTCTGTTACCTTCCAGAAGTTCTCTGGCACGTAGTACTGCAGCTTGCTCTCCATCAGGTGGCCAAACAAAGACTGGACCTGATAGAAGACGCTTTCCTCAGGCTGGTCTGTGTCATCCTCGATGGAAAGGAAGGCCTTAAATAAAACATAAACAAGGGTCACTGTTTAAAACAAGGTCGGCACGCTGCAGATTCACTGAGAAGAATGACATTTAAATAACCGAGAGAGAAGGTCAGTGTACCTCAGGCAGGCCAGGCTGCATGTAGAGCTGCTGGAACACAGCGTTCATGTAACACGTGGCTCCGCCATTTTTCAGCCCAACAAAACCTGAGACTGACCGGCTCTCCACGGGGGGTAAATACTGGCGGGAGATGCAGATTACAAAATGAATATACAAAAACACAAAAACAAAAAAAAAAAACAAAAACAAAACAAAAAAAAAACAAAAAAAACCACACACACTCCCCGAATATTTTTCACTCTACCATCTTACATCAAACTCCTTGCAGAGCGACGGATCGGACTGGTGGTGCATGGAGAGGAGCTCTCTGGTGATGAGGCGCAGGTTTGAGAGCGAGCTGTCTGCCAGCATCACCAGGACCTCGTAGGCTGCTAACCTGCTGCTGGCGGTGCTGCACCTGATCAGACACACACTTTTGTTAGTTTTACTGCAAAATCCTTAGCAAAACATACAGGACTTTAGGGCTGTCGGGACTTGTCATCATAACTGGTAACGTCGTCTATAATAACTTTGTAGCATTCATATTTGCATGAATTTATACAACCTAAATTCTTAAAACTTTTAACATAAGTGACAGCTGTATGTGCAGGGATGCCGCTCGCTGAGGTCTGTGGCAATACTTGGGTGTTTGCACATGTGGTGCCATGAATGGGGAAGTCAGACAGCCTTTAAGGTTTTGTTATGATGAGCAACTGAAAAGAGAACACCCAGGAGCTACAGATGAGCAGCAGAAAGCCACAGTGAGTCTTTGGTAGTTGCTTAACACACTATATGAAGTTGGACAGGTTGTCTGTTGCTCACTTAACCCTTCAGGGTTACCCACCAGAAGGGAAACTCAAGCTTTAAAGCAATGCAGTTGCAGAAAAAGCTAATGTTTAGGGTGTGTGTGGTTTTGCTGTTTAGAGTCCAACATGAGCTCTGCTGCCAACTAGTGGTCAACTATGTAATTTCATAGAAAAGAAAAAAAAATCTTTGAGTTTTCTTTGTCCTTTTGAATGGCACTGATGACTGAAATAAATTTTGGTTGGTATATTTTAGTCAAAAAGAGGAGGGAGGAATATAAATATTTTTTCATACTTGGGGTGGAAGTCGTGGCTCGGGGCTGGAGAAGGTGTAGGGTTGGAGCTGTTGATGATGATACGAGAAGCTCGAAACAGGAAGTCATCAAGCAGCTGCTGGATCAGAGATGGACCTGTGGGAAGAGTTTCACAATGTCATGTGATAATGTTTAAAAAAAAAAAAAAAAAAAAAAAAAGACATTGCACTGTAGAGAAGTATTCGTGAGTGCACTAACCGAGGTGTTCTTTTTCATTTCCGCAGAGAGAGAGCAAGGTCTTGATGAGTCTGAGGTGTCCTGCCAGCAGGATGTTGTCTGCCTCGCTGGTCTCCATCTCCGAGCTCCAGCTGGGCTCAAAGTTGTCGAGCCAAGAAATCTCATCCTCCAGCATGTTGGCTGCACTCACTTTTAACACCTCCATCTCTGATGCTGAGGGAGATCAGGATCAGGAGGAAGAACAATCAGAGTGTTTTATAAGCAGGGAGGGAAGCTTTAAAATCAAAAATCCCTTCCTCACATCACATCACATCACATCTCTGCTGTGATGGAAGTCACTTACTGGTTAGGTCATCCAGAAGCTGGCATCTTAGGTCAAAATATTCAGTGCACTGGGAGAGTAACCTGAGAAAAGGAGTCAACATGAAACGTCTACAAGCGCTTTTGATGGTCTGTCATCCGTGCTTCTTGCTTTGGTACCTCTGGTTGACGCCTCTCATGACAGATGTGGGACTCCATAATGGCAGCTGAGCGGTGAGAACAACTGAAAGCAGGAACAAGTTGGGTTTCTGGACTTCAGGGAAGGCTGACGTGTCAGACTGACTTAGAGTGTACAGCTGATCACAGGCCACGCGGCGGATCTGAAGGAGGAGAAGCAGAACTGTAATCTCTGTGATGGCTTAGAGACATCTTTTCTTTCAGGTCCCTTCAGGGCATGGTTTACCTCTGCACTGGGAGAGCCCAGCAGAATATCAATAATGAAATCACTGACGGAGGGAAGGGTGTAAAAAGAAGCTGTAGAGAGAAAAAGCACAGCGTGTAAAGTCTCTGGGACTTAAGCTTGCCAAAGCCTGCAGATATAGGAATACACTAAAACTTCTTACACATCTGCTGGCAGCGCAGCTGCAGACAGGTAACCAGCAGAGACAAAGCCTCGCGGGCGATGATGGCGTCCTTGATGGAGACGCTCTGCTGCCGGACACATATCCCTGCATGCAGTGCTGTTGGGGTGGTCTCACCTTCGCTGCTGGAGCTGCAGTTGCTCCCTGCAGGAGCATATGCAAGGTTTTGTACAGGATACAGGATGATTATCAGACTTACTGAGACATTAGAACTAATTCTTGTAAAAGATTCTTTTTGACAATGTTAGGTGAGTTTTCCTTCCTACCAGTACTGCTGACTCTGGTGCGGACTCCCTGTGGGAGCAGCGAGCTGTGGGTTTCTCGAATTGGCTGCTGGCTTCCAACGAGATCCAGTCGACCTGCAGCAGCAGCCCAGGTCAGACGCATGAAACAGGCTACGGTCGAGGTAAAGTCCCCCACTTCCATGGTCTAGATAAGCGTCAAGAAAAGTGCACTTAGAAAACATTCTGTGTAACGACACTTTTCCTCCAAAACGTCGTATTCCTAGAGGGAACGTTTTAGCTCCGCACCTGAATGGCGACACGAGCGGCAGGAATGATCTCCTCGACTCGTATAGACGAGCGCTCGGACAGAGACATCTGCCTGTAGGAGGACTTCTCCGGGGTTCCGCAGAGAGACAGCTGCCGTCCTGTCCGTCCCGCGTTACGGAACGGCCGGGACAACAGCGCATCGCCGTCCCTGATGACGTCATCGTCCAGGGCCATAGGCATGCTCTGACCAACCAGGAGGAACCTGCAAAAATCAGACAGTTTAGCAGGAAAGTGATGCATAACATTACAAAATAGGTCATGACACATATCAGCACATAATTATATAACATCAAGCTCTGAGTTAAGGTGGGTACGGATGCCGTGATTTGTTTACAGCATGACAACAATGCTGTTTGAGGAACCCTTCGTATCCATTATAACATCAGTGATCTTTTCCACAGTGTATCATGTTACAACCACAGCCTTTTTTATCTCCATTTCATTTGTTTGACCAGCAGAAAGTAGTGAATAATTGTGAGGTGCAATGAAAATGATTCAAGGTTTGAATCTTTTTTTTTTTTCCCTTTAGCTTTTGTGTTCAGCCCAATTTACTCTGATGCCACAAAATAAAATCCAGTTCATCCCTTTGCCTTCAGAGGTCAGCTAACTAGAAAACAGAGTCCAACTATGTGGTTTGTTCGAGAACGAACAAAAAGCATTCTGAAGACCAAAGGAACACTCCAAACAGGTCAGGGATAAAGCTGTAGAGATGCCTAAAGCACAAATCCAAAATTAGATAAAGTATGGCACCGTCTAGGAACAGCTTTTTACCTGAATTGAGAGGCTGGGCAAAAAAAAAAAAAAAAAAAAAAAAAAAAAAAAAAAAAAAAAAAAAGCATTGAACAGAGAACCAGCCATGGTAACTCTGGAGGAGGTGCGGAGATCCACAACTAGGGTAGGAGAATAGGTTGATAACTAAATGTTTTACACTCCTCCATAAATGCCCGATGTATGGAGGAGTGGGAAGAAAACCACTGTTGCAAAAGACCCATAAGAAGTCTTGTATGTACTTTGCAACAAGCCACGCAAAGGACAGAAAAATATGTGAAATAAGTTGCTCTAGTCACAAGAGACTAAAACTGACATTATGTGTGACATGGCAAACAAACACTCCCTGAAGAAACCACCCCCACTTTTTAACAGGGAACAAGAGAGCTGCTCGGAGTTGTTGGATATTGGAGGAGGCTAGTTGCAGGGCAATCCTGGAGGAAAACCCTGTAGAAACAACAAAAGACCTGAGCCTGGGGGACAGAGGTTCACCCTTAACATATAGGCAAAGGTACCATGGAATGGTTTAGATCAACGCATATCACTGTGTTACAATGACCTAGTCAAAGTCTAGATCTAAATCCTGTTAAGAATCTGTCGAGACTTAAAAACTGTTCTCCACAGATGCTCCCCCTTCAATCTGAGTTACATTTAAAATAAAAAAATAATAATTCCAAAAACCTGCATCATTTCCCCTACATTTCACACTTATGCCTTATGTGTTAGTCCCAATAAAATACAGAAAAACATCAACATATAGTTGTGAGATAAAACAAATGTGGCAAAAAAAAAAAAAAAAGGTTGAAACTCTGACAAAACGTGTTTGACATTTTTTGCCCAACATATATTATGTCTAGAAAATGTCTGATGTGCTGTGCCTGTGTGGAAAAAATAGTTTTTGACAAGTCCCTTGCACCTGGCCAACTGAAGACAGATGGAGTAGACGCCTTGTCGGGTCTCGTAGTCCACTTCAGATGGGATGGAATCTCTCTGCATGACATTCACCACCAGACTGCAGAGAAAACACGGAAATACAGCTGTCAGGACCAAAACAGCAAAATGCAGTGATGTGTTTTCAACAGCAGATGCCGCATGACATAAATGTCACTGAAAACACTGAGATGTTGTTGATTTTACCTGAGGCCTCCTGCTTTAAGGAAGTTTTCACAGAAGGACTTGCTGCTGGTTTTGGCCATCTCATCATCTGATGTTGGCATCAGCTTTGAACTCAATACCTAACACACAGATAGAAACAAAACAATGATGCAATCCAAGGTTTGCACGTGGGTTTGACATGTTTGCTTAAGGAAGCAAATGCTGCATACCTCCAGATTGTACAGCACTCTGAAAGTAGACATGCCGGGGGCAGAGGATCTAAAAAGCGACTCCAAGATGGATGCAGCGCTGGGCTGATGCTGCTGTTTGGGAGTTACAGATGGAGAACGAGAGCCTGAGCCCTGACCAAGGGTGAAAAGGGTTTTCTACAGCAGAAAAGGTCACAAGAGAAAAAAAAAAAAAAAAAGCACAAAAAAACAAAACTAGTGAAAATACTTCAACATATTCATTATCCAGCACAGAGACTACAGCAAAAAAGCAAAAAAAATGTGGCTAAAATAGTAGAGATCTTCATAAGTGTCATGGGATCTGAGTCAGATACCTGGTGGCTCCAGACGCTGGATTCTTTGGGAACAAAGTTGTCGAGTGCGTCCTGCACTTCGGGGTCTGTAGGAATTAGCAGCAGCAGCTTCCTCACACGAAGGATGATCCTACAGATCAAAAAGAACAACAACAAAACATGAAAACAGCATCCTAATTTAACCCGGCGACTGCCTCGTTCAACAGAAAATAACTTTCTATCCTGCTCTCCTATCAGATTTCTGCACATTAAAATCTTGGTTGGGTTTTGCTTCCACCTCTTGTTCCTATTTTTCAGCGGTGTGGGATGTTGTTATGGAAAGTCTGGGTAACTTTCTTATTATGTTTTTCTTAAGTTTATTAAGATAAAACACTGTGACTTTAAGCTATTATCACATATTTGTGTAAAACAATAGTTTCCAATGCGATAAAAGATTAGGGAAACATCTCACCTTGGCTCATCAAGGTTAGCCAGCTGGTAAAGCATCTCAAACACATTGCACACCAAAGCCATCACCACCCCAGGGAGAGACTTCTCCTGATGACAAAAGAAGACGGTCACAGTGCATCAGATGTGATGTTCTCCTCAGAGAGTTTGTAGCTAGAACACAATCATGCATTCACCTGCTCCAAAGCGTAGGCTGAGTTGAAGACAGCAGAGCTGGAACTGCTGGAGGCCGAGGCTGACGACTCAGAACTGCCAGAAGGCGTTCCAGTGCCGGAGCTCTTCACGGTCAGGCTCTGCTCGTCACTGAAGCCCAGCTGGGAGAGCAGCTTCTGGTCTCGGTTCATGGTCAGCTAACAGACACGGAGAAGAAAGTCAACAAACACGGCCATGTGACATGCTGAAGACCAAGCGAACACAACGAGTAACACCTACCACACTATCATTGGCAAAAATCTGGACGTTATCCACCGGACAGCTCAAGTGCTCGGAGATCTTCCACCGGATACTTCCTATCGTCTCGTTACTGTGAGTCTGAAGGGGAAACACGGCACATGTTCAGTCAGGAGAGCCAAACTTCTCGGCAGAAGCTGAACGTTTCCCCAAGAATACCTCGAGGTTGAACGTGTCTTTGGTTGACTCGTAGGTGATGTGAAGAGTGACGGGGTGTCCGTTGAAAGAAGCCCCGTGAGGTAGAATAGTGCGAGGAAACGAGTACATGTCCTACAAAGAATGAGAAAATATCAAGCTAAAATTTAAAACGAATCATTTTCTGACACTGACCAACTAAAATCGCAGTGCATAATTCTAATCTCAGTGCTTGAGTCATGTTTTTTGAAGAGATGCACCAATCATACCATTTGACTGATTTCTGATGTTTTTCTAAAGCGCTGACTGATTTCAGCTGACGCTGATACGATGTTGAGAGAACAACGTTCAAAAGATTTACCAGCCTTCCTGCTGTAAGCCGTCATTATTTCTATCATCAGCAGACTCACTGTCGCACCCCATATATGAAAGTGGAGGGCTTTACTATTTTAAAAATGATGACTGAGGTGAAATTTACACTGGCGTTTGCATCTTATTTCAGCAATTAACGCAGTTAGCATGGTTAGCACTGTTAATGCAGCAGTTTCTGAGTGTATTCCCGACGGAACGTAGATCGCTGCCGTAACCATGACAAAGACTGAAATCTCAAAAGAAAAAAAATGAAGCACCTTTTTATTTAGCCTTCCTAGTGTCCTCTTCAAGTTTTGCTCTGTTGGAGCCCTAATGAACCGCAGATATTTATTGACATGTACAAAGTAAAGTTTCCCTTAAATAGGCATCTTAAGTTGCTGTCACACTCTTTCGTACCTTGCCATGTATGCTGTCAGTCTGAAAAACATGTCAAGTCTTTGAAGTATGCATGATGGCAACAACGTGGTGAAATTCACATTGGTTTGCTGCGTCAGGACCGGGTACATTACTTTTCGGTGATGTCCCATCTCGTTTTATCTATGTTTTCATAAGAAAGGCCCAGGTGACCATCTAATGTAGGAATGAAATTTCAGGGCTTTGTGAGTGCCTTAAAATTGGCCGAGCAAGCTGAAAAACTGCCAAGTCCAGTCACCATCCAATTTCAAGGTGCATTTCTCATTTTTTTAATAAACTTGCGTTAACAAATACCTCTATAGTGATGACGTAGCGTTCAGCCAATAATAGCAGTCTTTCAATTATCACCAGCTTTGTGGATCTAGAAACCAACATATACAAAAGCAGCTTAGAGACATTCAAACAACTATCTAATGTTAAAAACAGTAGTTTAATTTTATTGTCGCATTAAGAAAGTAAAAAATGATTGATGTTTTAATAGGTTAAGTAACTATGTTCTTACCCAAACCCCCCTCTGTACCTGGAAGGTGATTGTACAGATGTGGCTACCGTTGGCATGGCAGTGGCCGTCAGCATCTTTGTTGCCTTAGTAACAGCATGGGTTAAAGTGGGGCCACCCAGGGCTGAACTTGCGGCCTGGGAAAAAAAAAAAAAAAAAAAAAAAAAAAAAAAAAAAAAAAAAAGAGAACAGAAATGTTCTGTTGGGTTTTGATTTCTAATGAAAGGGCAAGAATCAAACCTGTTACGATTTTAAGAGCTTACCTCGAGCCGCTTGTAACAATCAGCAATGAACTTCTTGTGCAAAGAGACCGAATCCTGGAAGGTGGAAAAGTTGACAAGAGATGGGATTTTAAGTTAAAATTCACAATCTTTTCTTATTTTCAACATTCCTAGTTCAGAGTATGGACTAAAATAAGTCTCCAAGCCAGTAGACAGATGTTTAGCTTATACTGACACTCCACTAGAGTAGACGACATACTGCATATACCCACATACACACTAACCTTCTTCATTTTAGGATTGAGGTTGGTGTAACTGTAAGTGATTATCAGTTGGATCGCTTCGTTGGCTATCTCTTCGTCAGGTGTTTCCATGGCGATGCGCCAAATAAAATCCATCCCTGCCAGGTCGAGACGCTCCACACACTTTTTTTTTTTTTTAGAACGAATCATGCAATAAATATTAATGCATATCATAATTACGCTTTATGTAACAGATTATTAGAGAAGAACCAAGCGAGGACCGACCAGCTGGGTTCCCTGGCGTTTCAGACGATGGTCACACAGATTCACATTCTCAAAGAAAGTCTTAAACAGACCGAACCCTGAGACGAGACACAAACAGGTCAGCTGCTGCGATGAATGTTTCAGAGCTGCCTCTGTGCTGTAGGGGTCAGTGTTGAGTCTCTCACCGTTCATGGTGATCTCATAGGGCTCCAGTTTCAAAATCTTCTCCTTGAAGAGCTGCTGCTGAACATCACTCTCGAGGTCATGCTGTCCTTTGGTGAACCACTCGAAACACATCTGGACATACAAATACATATAAAGACTACAGGAGGATTCCCATACAATATCCTAAAAAAAAAAAATCCATCTTTTCTAAATTCTATTTTGGATCTTTAGAACAACTTTTATGCGTCTCTATAAATAATTAGTGCATGTTTGCAATGAATGCCTGGACTGAATGTCAGACTTTTATTTGTATTCTCTGAAAAGCAAACTTCATTCAGAGATGAATAACTGTAAAAACAACAAAAACATATTTTTAATTACGTTTAGTCTAAATGTCTGTCTTCGTGGCTGTCTTATGAAGGACATGTGAATGAGTAAATGAGTAATGTTTACAGCATTCCTCCAGAGCAACCACCCAGCAAAAAAGTGCCTGCCGCGACAAACAGCTGAGCACAAGGTTTCCCCTTCTTCATACCTCACGGTCAAGTTCACAGACATCCGGACCCGAGACCAGGCACTCCCAGAGCTCCTTGGCTCTGTTCCAGACCAGGTACAGGCTGGCCTCCTGAAGGAAGAACGCCAGGAACCGCAGGTGGCTGTCCAGATACTGGACACAGATTGAGAAACAAAGCATTTCGGTTCAAACTGGATCGTACCCATACCCACTGATGAATTAAGAATACGTTTTCAGAAGTTTTACAAGCTGAAAAACAAATAAAAACCAATACTTACCTCCTGGTAGGTGTATCTGCCATCCACCAGGGTTGAAGCAGAGAGGCCGTTGTTCCCCGAAGCAGTCACGGCGAGTCGGTGGCAGCACACGAGGGATCCCGTGATCAGTTTGACGATCTCAAAGTTCTTCTTCAGGTCCTGGATGATGCTCTGTGGTGAGGCAGAGAACGGTCACAATGGCGCACACAGTGTGTCAAGCGGCTCATCGGGGTGCTGCAGGTGAGGTTACGGTACCTTGTCTTGTTTCTGGTACGTCTGCTTGATGAAAGAACGAGTGATTTCGTGCAGCTGTCGTAGAGCGGGAACAACCCAGACCGTTTGAGGAGTGCTCTGCTGAGAAGCCTGTTAAAATACATGCGAACAACAGGTTCTATCGATGAAACCCCAAGTGACACACACTACAAAGATGGAAATCACTTTTCATCTTCTGTCAGTGCTTCAAGTCAGACTTACCACCTTTGAAGTTTGTAAAATAAAAAAAAATAAAAAAGAAATCAGAGCCAGGGATACAAAACACTGAGCTTTAAATCAGCCTTTTTCAAACTTTAAGCCAAGATGCTTCTGTTGGGTATCCATGGTTCTGACTGGATTACTCTTCCAATGAGCATACAGTACCCACCACAGTTACTGTCACCTCTGATAAACATGTGTAGATTCAGCTTTTACTGCAGCAGCATTATCTCACTTAGTCAACTCTAACCTTTAATTTTAATGCATTTATTGAATGAAGAGGAAAAAATATATTCCACATTAGGAAATAAACGTTTGAACTAAACAACCACTGCCTCACTTTATGACAACTTTCACTTTTTTTATTAAGAAGTCTAAGAATTTTTAACAAGTAATCACTGACTTCCTGTTTCTGTGACATGACACGGAGGCCATTTTCTCTGAGCCATGGTTCAAAATAGGAAAGACAAGAAAACACTCAACTAAGGCAGTTGCCTGTTGATCTTCATAAGTCAGGAAATGCTTACAAGATATTAACTACCCACAAAAACTCTACTGTCAGAGAAATAATTCAAAAGGTTTAAACCAACTAGAACTGTGACAGCAAGGCTGGAGAAGGACCCGAGTTTATCTTAGCACCAGGCACAGTGAGAAGGATGGAAAAAAATGGTCTTAATAACATTCGTTAGACACTTTCTACATGACAACTACTTGTTCAGCAGACAGCCCTTTCTGTCCTACTGTCACAAATGTAAACACGTGGAATTTGCTAAGCTCTCCTTCGACTTTAACTGGAGCCACGCGCTTAGGTTAGATGAGACGACAGTTGAGCTTTTGAACGAGAAAGACTCAAAGTGAGTCTGGAATTAAAAAGAAAAAAAGGCTCATCATTAAGCACGGTGGTGGACCTGTGATGCCGTGGGTCTGTCGGTTTTCCAAAGACTCCGGGATACTTTTTTTTTTTTTTTTCCAACAAACACAATTAAGCAACAACACACTGGTTGATCTGGTCAACCATCTGGTCAACACACAAATTCAATAGAAAAGCTGTGAGTGAGTTGAAGAGAAGGCTGCTTCGGACAGGAGGCAGGACACGTGGTACACACAATAAATGCAACATTCTATAGTAATTTCATGCTTTCCCAATATTTTGCAGCCCAAGTATTTCTATATTTTCTAGTGAATGAAAGATGAATTTAATCAAAGGCTCCTCTATTTTCACACATGTTTACCAGGGGTTTATGTGACTGAGGAAGGTGCTGTTTATCCTCCAAAGGCCATTAAAAACCGCCCGCTTGAAATAATGGTTAAGCACTGAGACAGCTCTCCCCCAGAACCCGATCAACCCCAGTGTGTAATCATTAGTAACTGCCAAAGCATATTTAGTTAAGCGAGCAAAAGATCAACATACACCTGGTGAAATTACTTCAAGCTGCAATCACCTGTAACACAATCAACCTGTGACCAAAGGAGCCCCTTTGTGAATGAACCCTTTCCCATGATTGGACAGTAGACAGGAAGCAGCAAGATTAGACACACATGGGTCAGTGGAAATACAAATTAAATGGGATTACGCTCTTACTTTAGCCAATGAGTTAGATTTCTTCTTGTGCCAAGTGCCAATATGAAATGAGCTTTGAGTGTTGCTGCCTTTATTGTCCTCCTGAGTGTGATGCTAGAGACATACATTTTATTTACAGGTGGACGTTTAACACACACAAAAACGTGAGCCCTGTCAAGCTGACACATGCAGCTACATTGAGATGAGGTCAGTTTGTTGTCGCATGTTGGCAAAGAAAAAAACTGCACGTGTCGGAGAACATGGCTCAAACAAAAACAGCTGGAGGTGAGGAAGCATGCGTTCCTGTTACCATACCCAGAATGATCTGCTATAACATCAGGTTAAACACATTTATGATTTTGTTAGAATGAAGTGTGATGAGGGTTAAGTTGTTATTCCAAACAAGCAAAGTATGTGGTGACAGTGTCAGAGTCAATCTCAAAATCTCATATATCTAATATGGTCGCAGGATTCATGGTTCCACACAAATCTCTAATAACAATAACAATGATAACAACAACAACAACAATAATAATGATGATAATGCATACAACTGTGTGACCAGTCCAGTTTAGTGCTACAGTTTAATCAATTTAAAATCTCAACAAAACATTTAACTATCGCAGCAAGCATGCTGACAATGTTTCAGCTCAATAATAGGATAAACACATCAGGTTAGTTACTTGGGCCTTTCAAAATTCTTGCAATAAAAAAAAAGCAGACCTCAGCAATTTTAAAATTACAATGAAATTTTTCCCTTATTTTTCTGTTTTTATTAAAAAACAAACAAACAAACAAACAAACAAACAAACAAACAAACAAACAAAAAAAAAAAACAAAAAAAAAAAAACAAAAAAAAAACAGGGAACATATTTTACTGTCAAAGAAAAATATACTTTCCTGATTCGAACAAGGCCAGCTGACTTCCTTCCATTAATTCCTTATAAATTCCAACACCCCAATTAAAATACAGATTGCACTCTTTTGCTTTAATATTGAAAAGGATTCCTAATTTCTATATCAGATATCGGTTTGTATCAGAGCCATTAATCGCCAACCTATGTGACAGACCAAAGCACAACGGTGCATAACTGTGAAGTGGAAGGAAAAGGATGCATGGTTTTATAAATAAAAATCTAAAAAACCTATGGTGTCTATTTACATTTAGCCTCCTTTACTTTTAGCTCCCTCATTAAAATCCTGTGCAACAAAGCAGCTTTAGAAATCACATAATTAGTCTGCCTGCATCCACTTTAATCCCATTATAAATACATCTTTCCAGCAAGGTCTCAAACGTTTGTTAGAAAACAGTAGAGAACAAATATCATTATGAAAACAAAGGGAAAGCTCAAACAGGGTCTTTTTTTAAGTAAGAGAACTTGGCTTATAAAGCAATATCCCCATCTTTGAGCATCTCATTGACCACTATTTAATAATCCATCATCAGAAAACTGAAAAACTACCACAAACCAACCACGACTCCTATTCACCTAAACTGAAGGGGTAGAGGAGGAGAGGAAAGTATTACGCTAAGCAAAAATCATGGAGAGAAGACGCCAGAAGAAACTCATTGTTGATAGAAAGCCATGCGCAGTCCTGAACACAGCAGTCACATTGTTAAACATGGAGGCAGCAGCATCATGCTGTGGGAATCCTGCTCTTCACTATAGTTGCAATGAATGCTGGTCCCTATTAGAGGAACTGAAAACAATCACACCTTACGCCTTTTAGATTTTTATTTATAAAGCATTTTTATGCTTAACATGTATAATTTTTCTACCATTTAATTATGCACAACTTTGCATTTCTCCATCATTTAAAAACCCAAAACTTAAACCAAATGTGGTGAATTTAACATGACAGCGCTTCAGAACTATCCCTAGAATTTCAAATAAGTCCCGTGATAATAAATAACTTCCAATAAATGAGGGACTCTTCAAAAAGTTCACAGTTAAAGGGTTATAACGCGGAACCAGCACTGACACTGACATGACCCAGAAGGCTTAACTTCTACAAATACAATCACATGTAACGTCTCACCTTCTTGATGTCTTCGATACATTTAATGATGTAACTGCGTTTCACTGTCTCCTTGACAGCATAGGCATCGCTAAGGATCCCCAGGTGTTCCTCCAGGGCCTGCTGCACCAGACTGGTCGGCAGGGTGGGGAGATGAGCCAGCTCCCACAGCACCTCTAGCACCTAAGCAAACACCCAAAGAGAAAAAAAAAAAACAAAACAAAACAAAAAAAAAAACCACACAACATGCTTGAGACTCAACGAAACACCAGCTGTTTACTCGGAGGAAATCCTTTGTATCCAACACACCTTTCCTGTAGTGGTTTCCGAGCGAGCTTCTCTGCCTATTCTCCCAATCAGACTAAGCAGCTTTTGCCTAACGCGGTCGCTCTCCACCTCCCAGCTCTAAATAACATGCAAAGGGATCAGCAGGAGCACACACGCTTAAGAGACACTTTTCAGTCTAAAACCTGCAACCACACCTTCTGTATGAGGACGAAGAGGTGGGTGAGCTGATCGAAGCTGAACTTCACAGCAGCAGCGGCGATTATTGTGTGAATGTTCTCTATCACCGTCGATGACTGACCCGCCTGAAACACCCCACCGAAGCGAAACAAAAACAAAACATCTCGTGGTTATATTTCTGGTAACGGGCATCCATTTCTACAATTTAATACACAAACATCTTTTACATGCAGGGTGATGCGTTTCTAGCACTTATTCCAGAGCTCTTCCAAGTCTTGCACACCGAAAAGAATCAGAAATGTCATCTCGAACCTGTATTCTCCAGATCTTGGTGAGTTCATCCAGTGACAGCTTACTCCCGAGCAGCTCGATGATTCCCTTTATCCTCTCACAGTACTGAGCCTGATCAATGTTACCTAAAGCAACAAGGATCAAACATGAACCATCAAAAACACATATTCTTTAAAAACGGTACAGGACATATTCTTGACTCTGGTTTTCATGTATGATTTACCTTCCAGTGCTATCGACAGGACTGAGTTCTCCACAAGCCAGTCGAGAAGTTTATCTGTATCAATGGCATTTTTCACGGTTTTTGACACTGTACTTTCTTCTATTAACTTCGTCACCTGCCAGACAAGTAGAGATTTAAAAAAAAAAAAAAAAAAAAAAAAAAAAAAAAAAAAAAAAAAAAGGCACTGAAACAAGTTGATTCAGCACTTCAAACCCCAGGAAAACGGACCTCTTTGAGAGAGTTCATTTTGGTGGAGAAGTGGGGAGTTTTGAGCATGCGCAGCAGCGTGTCCAACCGCAGGTCGTCCACCACGGCAACCAGTTCCCTCTGGAACCTCATGCACAGCAGCTTGATGGCAGACAGCAGGTCTGGGATGCTCACTAGACGCTGGGGTTAGAAAGAATTTGCGATTTTTTAAAAATTTATTTATTTTAAAGGCGCCATCTTAAGTTTATGACTGTCTTGATCACCGTTTCTCACTGCAGTCGCAGCAATTCTTACAGTGCGGTTCATTAAAAAAACAAAAAAACAAAAAAACACTACCTTGTCCTTCAGGTCTTTTTCCTCCAGGTTCTGCACGTATGTGATGGTCTTGTGGATGACGGGATCGAGCATGGGCTACACAAAACAACAACAAGCAACTCTGTTTATCTGTGTGCAGGGTAACTGGGCCACTGGAGGAGCAAAACGGCAAGAGGATATGGCAAATAAAAATAGCACTGAAATCAGAATGGGACCCAAGGGTCACATTAAGCAACATAAGCCATCAATTCATGAATAAAAAAAAAAAAAAAAAAAAAGTCGAAATTTAAATTAATAGAAAGTGAACTAAACAAAACAGAAAAACCTGACGGTCCACTTTATACACTTTATTTCTACGCTTCCCTTTTATTTAACCATTCACAGTTTGGAAGTATTTTTAGAAGCCTCTACCTTTCTGACCTGGGTCAGACTATGTGATGAAAAGGCATGGCGAGTGCGACAGAGTACATATTAGCTCACCTGGACGAGGCTGGAGTTTAAATATTCAGCACAAACACCAAGGGGCTGGACCAGAGCTGATACACACTGAGGTGGGAAGAGACAGAAAAAGATATCAATGACACACAAACCACAACAAGCAGATCAGCTCATCGACAACACCTCCGTTACAACTAGCTCATGCCCGATATTTTAAAGACCAACGAACGGGAAACAGCGTACCTCAGTTAAAAACGAAGACCTGCAGGTCAAGCTGGATTTTTATAAATGCCTGGATCTCGTGCTCGTAAGAGTGACTGAGAGTAATGGGAAATGTAGCTTAACTGATATTAAGGTTGTAAATATTTTGTATTTTAGCGATGGAGTCTGCTAATAGCTAATTAGAGATGCATACACAACAGCTGGGGGAGAAGAAAGTTTCCATTACTGTCAGTCGCGGTCATTCGAAAAACACCATAAATCGACACCTACCCTCGTTTAGCAGCAATTTTCACAGTTTTCTATGACTTCATCAGTCCCACGTTTCCTAACAACATTGTTTTATATGTCATTGAGGTTTGTAGCTATTCATTTATAGACAGCTCTTTTCAGGTCTCCCCCCCCGCCCCCACAGCCTTTCAGTCAGGATGATGTCTGGACTTAGATGGGGAAACTGCAACACCTTGAGTCCTTTCTTTTCAGCTATTCTGTTGAAGATCCTCTGCTGTGATTAGGACCATTGTTCTGGTGATGACCCGATTTTTGCAAAGCCTTCGCTTACAGGGAGGTGACCTCACATCGAGCTGACTCATGACTACAAGGTGCTGCAAAAAGAACAAAAAACAAAACAAAGAGCCCAAATCATCAGCCCTCCACCACCCTGAATGTGGTCACATATGCGGATATGCTGTTTGTTTTCTTCTTTTTAAAACATTTATAATGGGCTCATGGTTCCAGTTTCAAAATCCATTCATGGTGGCATATTCTTCATTATTGGCAACCCCTGCAAATGGGTTTTTGTCTTTTTTTTTTTTTTGTACATTTAACAGTCTGACTATGGGGTGGATTTGCTGGAACCTCCATGTTAGCCGTCTTGGCTTCCACTTTACTGGAAGTGGAATGCTGGACTTCAGATTGTTTAGACGCTTAATAATCCTTCCCAGCTTGACAGGCTGCAACAATCGCTGATCTAAGGTCACTGTCGATGTTTCTCTTAGTTCACACCAGTACGTTCCAGGCCAGAAACGTGCCCAAACTCCTGCTTTTACAGGAGAATTCCAATTAAACAAGTGCATATGATCTGAAGCAACTGGCTGCTACTTTTCTTCTTAAATCCCATCAAACAACCAAGGATGTCCTTAGTTTTCCAAAGGAGGATATTGACAGACACAGAAACTTTCTTTTTGCCTTGATGGAACAGCTTTTCTGCGCTTGCAGACATTCCTCACTCACATAAAAACAAAATATAATTCATATTCTTAACTAGATTTAACAAAACCACAGGTAACGTACTCTGGCAGCTTCAAGTGGGGAAGTTGGTTCAGCTCTGTGGGCTGGACACATAGATGGAGTATTTCCTGTTGAGAGGTTGAATAAATAATGCTGCAGTGTTTTGGTGGGAGCTGGGTTTTTTTTTTTTTTTTTTTGCCATCCTTACTGCTTTTTCTCCCTATTCATTTGCATCTTTCTCCTCTGCACTAAAAGAGTATGGCTTCCTGAAAGGGCGATGTACTGCAAGCATGTAGTTGCATAGTAAAGAAGACCGTGCTGTACATTTCATGTGGATTAAACCAAGCATCAAATCAAAGACTTAAAGTTTTTTCCTCCAGCAGTAGATATCATTCACTGTCGGTGATTAGTTTCTGTTTGTCCTTTAACAGAAATCCTTTCTAATCATTCTGTAAGCGGCTCCTTCTCCTCTGCTCTATAAACTCAATAACCCCAACCCTCCATCCCACTCGACTTCCTCCTCAAAGCGGACAGATTAATGAGCCGCTACCGGGAGTCAGAAGAGGGAGGGAGCTCTCCTCCCATTATCTTTCCTCCTTTCACTTTCAGCCTCTCCCGTCTTTGGTTAAGTATTCAACGGCTAACGTGCACAGATACTCCTGAGCTCGCTCCGCTACTTAAAGAGTGCCAAATTAGTCCGCGCTGAGCCTTCAGCCTTATTAATATGCCAAGCATCTGAGTCATTTGCTATGCAACCGCTGCAGTTCCGGCCAGGTTCTGGTGAAGGAAGCATCCGCACAAGGATGCTTTCAGAACATGTAAAAGAACAGAGCTTTTCGAGCATCAGACAGCGGGAGGATGTCAGAGCGCGACTGTGTGTAAGAGAGCGTTACTGGAAGGGAGGGAAAAGAGGCACATTCAGCCCCCTGCAGCTGAGAGCAGAGGTGGGAGGGGGGAAGAGAGAGACATGTTGACCTTTTACTAGGATAGACTCCATCAAAGTCTGACAACAGTGACTCTGCATGCAAGAAATGAACAACTTCTCTTTCAGGTATTATAGTATGGGAAGAAATGAAAGGAAGGGAAATTCTTACAGCAATCTCAATCTCCTCTGAGCTGAGTTTAGTCTGGATGGCAGTGAATCCTCCCAACTCTCCAAACTTCACCGCAAAAAGAGGGGTGGAGGGGGACACAAAAGCATAGATATGAAGCAAAGGTACTGCATACATTTATCATTTATAAAATACACGGACAATTTATTACTCACTCGATTCACTAAATCAACCAGCCAACCATGCGGCTCCTGAAAGTGAAAGCAAACCATGTTTTCATTCAGCAATGACAGTGCAAACTCTGACACACAGACGTGTTGCCGACAGCTGTTGTGTGTCAGTCATGCGTGTTTTCATGAGATTACTGGCTCTGTTACGTATTACTGAGGATGAAAAACTTGTTTGTCTGTCCATGAGCTTCACTGCCAAACGTAAACAGAGTCCAATAAGGAAGCAGGTATATAAATAGTCGTACATACTTGTTCGTGCTTCTGGGTAAATCTTACAGTAAATGGTGAGAACAGACAATAATAGTGTCCCTTACTTTCTGGTAGGTGTTGCTAGGAGAGACTGCAAATATGTTGGCCTCGTCTCCGAAAACCTCAGCCCAGTTCCTCTGACATGACTTCATTCGGTTCTTAAAGTGGTACTCGTTGTCGGGGTTGAGGGCCTGGTCACAACAAAAACAGACACAACACGGTTCGATGACGTTTGTATCTCCAGCAACAACGCAGCAGTAGCTTGGAGAAGACACTGAACTCTGACGTCTCACGCCTTTTGCAGCCTCTTAACAGGTTTTCATCTTGGACTACCATGTATCGATCAGCCCCCTCCACTATGACCAGCTTCCCTGTGACGACTGAAGAAAAGAATCTTCACAGCATGATGCTGCCACCACCACGTTTCTCTGTGGGGGATTAGTTTTGTTTAGGGTCATGTGTGATGTTAGTTTTCTGCCACACGTGGCGTTTAGTTTCTGTCTCATCTGATCAGAGCACATTCCTGAATCCCACACATGACTTTAGGCTAAATGCAAACAAGACTTCTTATTGATCCCTTTCAATGATATCATACTCCCTTACCGCTCATCCATCAAGGCCAGACTTGTGGTGTGGATTATTAATAGTTTTACTGTCAAGCTAGCACCCTCTGCTTCTCTGTGTTGGTTTAGGTTTGCAGTTGTGTGATACTCTTTACCATTTGTGAGTGATGTGAATTTTCAGAGCTTGGGGTATTGTGCAGGACTTTATTTATGGGTATCAAAGTAAAGGAGGCTGAATATAAATGTAAGCGACATTTTTCCAGATTTAATGTCTGAAAAATATTTTCAAAACATTTTTTTCCACTATGTCTTGGGCGACGACATAAAATCCCAATGGAACACACTGAAGTTTGTGGTTAAAATGTGATAGGTTCAGGGGGTGTGACTACTTTTGCAAGGCGCGGCAGCATTTCACTGTCAAATTAAACAGACATCTTTTTTCAAAATGGATTAGAAATAGTGACAAGATGTTCCCTGCATGTAAAACATTCTATTGGACAAAGAGAGCCCGCACACCATGGTCAGGACTCCCATCAGGTTTACGGGAACAGGGTCCTGCTTCACCCTCTCTGCAACCAGCTCCACCAGCAACATGAGCATGTTGTAGATCCCCTCGTGGATCTCCGTGCCCCACTTGTGTACGGCGCTGCTGGTCAACAGCTGGCGAGGCAGAAACAAAAGGACAGAGTCAGTTAACGGGTGGCGATCCAATCCAGCAGCCGCTTCACTTCTTCACCGCTCACCTTTTTAAAGGCCTCCGGCATGCACCGATCCATAAACCGCTTGCAGTTCTCATCGGCGTCCGCGAGACCTGACAGAGAGGGAGATGTTGGTGTTTTTGTTCTAAATCCAAACTCGGGGAGAAGGCATTTGGCCGTCACGGCTCAGGTACGCGATTAGCCATGGGACTAAGCGTCCACAAAAACAACGTGAAAATAAATAAATAAATAAAAATCTAGTGACACATCCCTCCCACATGATGGCGTGGACTTCGTTAAGGAACATAAAATAAAATGATCCACACACTCTTACCATGCCGTGCAAGGCAGGTGGAGGCGATGAGGCACTTGCCCAGGGACTCCTCTCTCTTGTAGGGTATAGACCAGTGGTCAGTGAAGACTCGACTCTCCAGCTCGTACAGGTTGGTGGTGGGGAACTCCATGCTGCCTCCCGAGCAGTTCCCGTTCTCATCGTTGCTTCGCTGTAACAAGACAGGCGTGGCAAATTCACAACCACGTGCAGAAGGTGACTTTATTCCCCAGAGCTCGTCCTGTTGTTTTATGACTGTACAACCGCCCTCCGTGGGATGCGAGGATAATACAAATTGCCTCTCGCACTGATAACGACAGATAGGAAGCGTTTGATTCTGGTTCTCTCTCTTCAAGAGCGCAATTAGCAGGGGAGTGTGTCCTCCCTTCTGCCATCTGCCCTTCATCTCTGCTCCATCTTCCCGCATTTAAATAGGGGACTTGAGCAATTAGGTCTAAACAGTTGTGATGTGTAAGAGCAGAGTGAACGCCCCACCTCATGACACCCCACTAGACATGTTAATCTGCCGCAACTGAGCGAACGAAGGAGAGAGCCACAGAAACAGAACAGAATTTAGCCTGAACTGAAAAAACAAACAAAAAAAAAAAACCAAAAACTAAATTATTTACCTCACAAAGGTTGCCAATATATTCATAAAGGTAATTATTATACTTAGACCTAAACCTAAACTGCAGCCCAGTTGCACGTAACAGCAGACATACTGTAAGATGTCGTATCTGAGAGCAACCACTGCCTTACAGAAGGTTTGAACTGTAACTGATTCGATCTGCAGACCCTCAGGACTCATCTCCAGCTACATTATAAATGAGCAAAAACTATTACGGTCCATTTTGCCTGTGGGCTCTACAAAGTTTAAATATTAATGGAGAACAATCTAGTTAGGTCAAGTCTGCCTAATCTGAATACATATCCAGATACTGGCTTACATGTTATTCAGTGCATTCCTTAGGCATACCTTAGCTACTGTTATGAGGCTATACACAGACTTCAAAAAGCCGTTACATTACATTACACTCTTAAAACTAGAGTTTGTCTATAAATCAGTTTAGTTCAAAAATACTTTATTTATTCCAAAGGGAAATAAATGTTGCCATAATCAAGTATCTTCAAAGAGTCATGGATGGTGATGCTGTGTGTAGGAGGGATCTTCAGCACCAGTTGGTCCTGCAGTGAATCTGAAAAGGCCTCTGACTGAAGACAGCTGCTGTATGACAGACTCATGATTGTCATGTTATGCTAACAGCTCGATATGATGGCAGCAGAGAAAACATTTCACAGTAACATCACACCATCAGTTGTTGGCAAGCACTGCTAATCCACCTCATTTGCTTTTGCTGCTCCTCTTTAAATCTCTGTCTGGTCGTATGGTTAGAAAGCCGGACAGAGAGACGCTGGGGATACGATTCTTGTCCAAAATGTTTATGGGAAGAAATGGCTTAAAGCAACCAATGACAAATGGTCCCAATAACTCACCGGCTAAAATCAGCCTGTTATATACTGTCGTCACTTCATAAAGAGAAAAATGGCAAAAAGGAATAATATTCTTCTTCATAAGCTCTTAAAAACAACTTTAGAGGGAGAATTTTATGTTCTTGCTCAAGTCGAAGCAACTAACACAAAACAGCAATAAATAAATGTCATGGTAAAAATGATTTTAACAGAAAAATAATAAAAAAAAAAAAAAAAGTTATCTTAACTTAATGTCAAGAACTAACTGTTGCTTTTTTGTAAAAATGAAAAAAAAAAAAAAAAAAAAAAAAAAAAAAAAAAAAAAAAAAAAAGTGATCATATTTTCATTTTAAATTTTCATCTAAATACCGGAAAACCATAACATATTTGCTCACGAGAATCTCTTACTGGCCCATGCCTGGTGTTCAGTGTTCTCTCACATGCATTAAATACTGTTAAACATGTGATAGAAAGGTGATAGGCCGGGCTTTAAGTCTAATAGGAGGAGGCGAAGTGCAGGGAGCAGAAGGGAGGAGGAAGCAACTGGAGATGCATCATATTTCATCCTTTCCCTTTCTAGGAAAATTAGATATATGACAAGCAGATGGATGAGAGGTGGAAAATAGCAGGAAGACAGGGATAACAGAGATGCTCGGTTAAAAACCCAACAGAAATATGGCAAAGAAAATATGTAACTTCTAAGCAGGAACATCAAATCATAACCCCAATTAGAAGTGAAATGCCCAGTATTTTTCCATCAGATTTGCAGACAATAAGCAGAAATCCCTTAGCTGGAAATCTCATAAGAGTTTTAATACCTGAAGACATGAGCGGACTGGCAGGTCTCGAAGGTAAAAGTGCGCGTGCGTGTGGATGTGCTGGAGGACTGGGTAACTCAGCCCCACTCTGTTACCGTGCGGCTACAGTCCTCTTGGGAACGCTGCGCAAAACCTCAATGTGTTTGTGTGTGGCATGGCGGCCGAGCGACTATATTTAGGAGCAATACACGAGGCTACAGACCAGCCACTGGCCTGTTACACATAAACACAGCAAATGTGAAATGGGGAATTAAGCATGCTCATCCTTTGTGTTACTGCACACGCATAACATTTCATATCTTCAAATTTCACATGGAAGTGACTTTTGATGAGTTCCCACTCTCCCTTTAGGAAGTTATGCTCAAAAGGTGTTGTGAAAAATTAATGCGTTGTCACAGAGTCCACACTGTACCAGACAGGTACTTCGTGTACCTAGTAGTTAATGCATTAACTGCCATGCTTAAAACTGTTATATGGATGCCAAATGGAAAGGGTTCCTATAAAGTTCTTCCTGCAGCTTTTATAAAATTCAACTGAGTTTCATTATCTGTATGTTTCACAAACGATAAGACAACGCAATACTGAAATTAGATCGGTTATTTCACAAGGGTTTTTTTTTTTTTGGTTTTTTTTTAGCTTAGATCATCTTGGTTTCAGTATCTTTATCACTTAGATTAGTTAATTCTGGACTGGTTCAACCTACATCCAATGCAGATTCTTTAAAGCACAGCTTGTAATCTGTGATAACTTGAATTTGTAAAAGAATTTTGAAAAGGAGTGATGATGCTTTGTTTGGCGTCTAAATCAGACTTAGTTTAGGTGCATAAACAGGGATGATCTTGCAATGCTTTCATTTCCTGATGGATTCAGAACTACGACCTCTGTCAGACATCCTGCTGCAGATTCTTTTTCTTTTTTCAGACTGGAATTGGCCGATCAAACCTAAAAAAAAAACTGCGGTCACATCAGACAGACTGATGCATCTCAAGTCATAATGAATCATGCTTTGAAAGTTTTTGTTTGAATACCTTAATATTGTGCTGCTTATCAGGTTATCAAACTGTAAGAATTAACTGCTGATTCCTAATAGTCTAACATATGTATGAAATCAAAGACTTTGAAAGAAAACACTGATTTCACTGAGACCAACAAGTTTTCTGACAGAGCAACAGGTCAAAGGTCAGGCAGCAGAGGAAACACAGCTATGCATTGCTTTAGGGGCAGTCTAATCAATCCAACTGTGTTATGCTGAGAGACACTTTATGAGAGGCCAGAGCATTTAATAGCTTTCACAACACAAACACTACAGGCTGGATGAAGGTAGGACCTGTGAGCAAGTATTATACTGGCAACCAATTGCTGTTTCTACAAGACTGATCACCTAATAACATATTAATTGACACCAAGATGAGAACATATGGATCTATACACAACTATTATCAAAATGGCCACTTTGCTATAGAGATATTGCGAAACCTCTTCCAAGTCAAGTTAGAAAGGAGTAAAATCCTAACGGTGGTCGAGCTGTCAGGCAGACTGCTGGTTAACGGCAGAGAATACGATGCAAATCATTTCAAGTCTAGATGGCAATCACCGAGCCATCCTAAACTAGAGTTTCCTTTAAACATCTGTGAAAGTGATGCTTTTACTGCTGCTCCAAATTACTGGCGGGTTTCACCCTCCAACTTAGCCAGAAAAAAGCTATTAGCTGGCTAGGCTAGCTTGTATATTTGAATTTCTCGTTAAGCTTTAGCAGTAAAGTTCCTAAACATACTGTTCAAGAGCTCGTTTTATATCAGTATGAAACGCTAACATGTCCTGTCTCTGTAGGATGGGTGGACCATTTTCTCCCTGACAGCTCACGTTAGGGTTGCTGCATGTAGCCCTGCAGCTGCTAAGTTGAGGTACTTAAATGGGCGAGCCTACTTTCTGTTGCAACTTACAACCGACCATATTTCCTCACCCGCTCCTCCAACCGATGCGTGTTGCGCTTACCTCACCATCCACGACATCGTGGTATGCTGGAGGGGGATCGAACCCACTAGTTCCAGTCCTCCCGCTGTTTTCCCCGTCTCCACTGGAGCCCAAGCCGGTAGAAGGCCCACTTTCCATCGGCTCGTATCCATAGCCTAGTCCGGGGCTTTCGTTCGTTAGAAGCGCCACTGCCTCGTTGATGTCATTCTTTGCCAGCCGGAGCGCTTTCCGTATCACGTCAGGATCTGGGAAACCCATGCAGAGGAGCGTCGTTATGTGCTGCTCCTCTTCGGTCTCCATTTTTGGGGTGTCTTCGCTTCTCACACTAGTTGTACAGCGGTGCTCGGCACAGCCCTGTAGCTGTGCACGCCGCCATGTTTACAGTCCGCCGCTGCAGCTAGCCTGCCTGTCACGATTTGATTCTCCCAGAACAGCGCCGACACAGGTGATATGGTGAATTCTGCATTCCAAGAACTGCAGGCTGGCCACGGGAGCGCGCACACGGACAAAACGAGATGATTTAGTGATTTTAACCTTGTTATAACTGTTTACCGACAGTGTGGCTTTACCTAGAGGAGCTATGTTTGGAAGTACACTTGCAACAGCGGAGAATGACTTTATAATCAATCCTTGATACACGAATTTTTACTTTTTTCAAGAAATGAAGATAAAAATAGAACATGACAGTAAGCTGTCCTATAATTTATTATTATTATTATTATTATTATTATTATTATTATTATTATTATTATTATTATTATTATTATTATTATTTTGCATAGGATTACATTAGTTTCAACCTACTGACGGCAAAATAAAAAATAATAGCAACAAAAAACACACACAATACTAATGTCACTACTACTACTACTACCACGATAATAATAATAATAATAATAATAATAATAATAATAATAATAATAATAATAATAATAATAATTTATAGGATAGAAAGCAAAAAGTTGCTTTTTGAAAAACAATTGCACATTACAATGTCCATTAAAAGAGGTAAATAGCTACGAATACTTCACAGTGCAATACATAAATAATACGGTAATATAGTACAACTCAATGGGGAAGAAGAACAGCTGCATAAAATATGATAAATGACATTTAGGTTGTAAGTGAGGAGGTATTTAAAAAAAAAAAAAAAAAAAAAAAAAAATAGAATACGAGAGAACTGGCTGCCATGTGGGATAAACTTGTTTGATGACACTCCAAGAAAGAATTTAACTGAATACAGTTAGAACCAAGATTATTCATACCCCTGGAAGATTTAAGTTTAAACCTTTCTTTTAGTTAAACCAACATTATTCTTCTGACTGGAAGCAGTATTAACGTTTTGGAGGGGCTCAGCCAGAGTCCTGACTTAAATCTGATAGAGAATCTGTGAAGGGGGCTAAGATTAGGGCGATTACAATCCGACCTCAGAGACTGACTATCACTAAAAAAAATTATGACAATAACCGCTGAAACGTGCAAAAACCCAGTCAACAATTTATGAAAGGGTTGGACTGTTGTAATGCCGAGAAGGATTTTTCCCTTGATAATTGAGAAGGGTATAAATAAATTTCATATGGGCCATTATTTAATAAAATGAAAATAAAACCATATATATATATATATATATATTCAAAACTGATACTACTTTTTAAATACGTTTTAAACCTAATTCTGCCAGAAGTATGAATCATTTTGTAATTTAATAATTTGTGACAAGGCAATCAATTGCTTTTGTGCAAACTGTAAATAGTTGAGAGGTATCAAAAATGGTTTATTTTTTTACATTTAGAATTTTATTTCATTCTTTTTCATTTATATTGTATTTTTTCATACTTTTTGATGTGATGATTATCCTGTTTTCCATATCAGAAATGTGATTCTACATATTTTACAACCCTACTTTAACACAGGTAAGTGGAAATGCAGGATAGTTTTACAGGATATTTAAAATAAATTGAAGGTATTTTTTTAACCATATCCTTTCCACACAAAAAATAGAAGAAAACATCGTGTAATACAACTAATTTGTTCCTTTTATGTATTGTCATACTTCTCTATATGATTACAATGTTTATTAAAGCTTTAAACGACACACTACGCCTTCAAAAATCCTTTTCAGTGCGATGCCAGAAGAGTGATTTTACGTTTTACAAAGAAGGGCGTGGTATTGCGCGTGCGTAGGGGCGGTCTGGGGGCGTTGGTGTTGAGCCGCGAGCGCATCATGTGAACGCCCGGCTCACGTGATAGCTGGCGAAACAAAACAGGAACAAAATGGCTGCAACTGGGGATGAAGCTGCAGCCATGGACAGTATTTCCAGGGAACCAGCAGCCGTTTCGGCGGGTTTAATCACAGCTGCGAGCGCCACAGCTCAGGCTGAACGCTCAGACGATCCACCGGAAACCCCGTCGAGTGCTCCAAAGAAGCCTGGAGCAAACAGTACGTGGTGTTTTCCTTGCACTTAAGAGAGCACAGTAAAAAAAAAAAAAAAAAAAAAAAATGTTTTTCCTTTTGTGGACTGATGATTTATTGCATTGCAGTTGTGGTTTCATGAAGATTGTCATCGGGAATAAGCTAGTTTTGCTCCAAATTGTTGTACTCAGGTGATGGAAGTGTGGAGACTGCAGAGGAGGCTGTGGAGCCAGCTGAGCCAGATATCAACGAGCTGTGTTCTGATATGTTTGAAAAGATGGCCATTTTCCTGCAAGGGGAGCTAACAGGTGTAGACACTAACTAACACTTCACAAAAATATTCCCAAACTTCACTCAGACTTGTTTTATTACTGTTTATTGTCAGACGTGAGGTACCGAAGCACCTTTGATTAAGTTTTTGCATTCAGTCTTCTTGACTTTTCTTTGACCATCAATCATAATGAGTCAGTTTAACATGTATGAATCTCATTGTACAAGTAACCTGACAGGACATCGGTACAAATAAGCCCACAGCATTAGATTTACACTATGGCACAGTGAAAACGGTCATCATCAATGAGAGAAAACGTGGGACAGCAGTGACCTTTTTAACACTCCTCGTTTTTCCTAAACAGGAGTAGACGAGGCAGAAACTGTTCCGGGAGGATATGTCAGCAGGTCATAAGCAGCACTGAAGAAACTGTGTGGATTTCTGGGAAATTTTGGTTGTAACATGTAACAATTATCTCCAGTGTTAAAGCAAAACAACAGTCCTTCCTTTCAAAGAAAACATCTAGACCTGGCTAAACCTCCCAAAACGCAGGAGGAGGATATGTTATGGGCCTAAGGTTGGATCTTCAGGAAACAATTCCTAAAAGTATTTTTTCCAAGAAACAGTGGGCATCACCAAAAAAAAAAAAAAAAAAAAAAAAAACAACAAAAAAAAAAAAAACCCAGACTTGGTGCTAAATATGGTGATGATATCATGTAATTGAGAACAGTTTCAGATACAAAGCATATTTTAATCCACAACCATCAGATGTTTGATAGAAAATTGGAGATTAGGAAGGATTTATTTATTTATTTTTTTTCATATTACAGTGAGCCCAAGCTTACAATGTTATCCAAAATAATGACTTCACCATCAAGATACAGTACAGGATGCATCATGCTGATAGGGTCATAACAGGGAAGTCTCAGGGCTGATGGACTTCCACTCCCCTTAAAGCACAAACTTGATTATAAGCTCACAAAAAGCTCACAAACAACTTATTCTCCTAATATTGGCCGAGAGGCTGTTTGTGAAATCCATATTGAAAATCTCTGTTCATTTGGTCTCCATCCCTTATGCACTGCACCTAAGCAGGGGAGATAAAGAAATTGAGTTGAAAATCTTGGTTAAGCTGCTGTTTTAACTTGCGTAGAAAAAGTGCCTTTGAAGTTCATTCATTAATAGCATCAGCGTATTTATTTGCTGGAAAGAAGTATGTCTCTAAAACAGCGAAAATCCAGCATCTTAAACTGATTTATTCTTATTTCCTTTCCATTTTCATACTTGCCTTTCTTTTCTGTCATTTCTTTTCTCTCATGAACAAATGTGACTTTCTTCTCAGCAACTTGTGAAGATTACCTGCTGTTGGAGAACATGAACAAGCTCACCAGCCTGAAATACATGGAAATGAAGGACATTAGTATAAATATAAGCCGGAACCTACAGGATCTCAACAACAAGTGTAAGAAATTTAGTACAAAATAAAGAAAAAAAATGTTCATGAATTAGAGTTATTTGTTTTGTAACTGATTCCAATGATTTAATTTTTCTGAATTGAAGAGGTCTTGGTTGTTTGTATGTTTGATTCAGATGCGAGCCTACAGCCGTACCTGGACCAAATAAATAAGATTGAAGAGCAAGTGTCATCCCTTGAACAAGCCGCCTACAAACTGGACGCATACTCCAAGAAGCTGGGTAAGACACTCAGTACACAGAGAGGATTTATATATCTGCTAAATTGTAATTATTGCTGAGAAATCATGGATTTTACATCAACAAAATTTTACATCAGTCCAGGTTCTATTTTATGTCTGAATGCTTGTCATTGGGAGGAAAGCCTCCACATATTATCCGTGTATTTGGAGTGAGACAATGGCTTTAAATAACAAGTAATAGCACATCAGTTATAACAGCTCCTATGACAGCAGATTGTGCTCAGACAACACTTATCATTACTTTTCTAACCACTTTCATGTTGCCGTGTCAGAATAGGGACGTAACATTATGCAAATTTGGTATCCTAAGTATTCTTAGGAACTGGAGTTATTGCACTAAATCCAATCCAGCATCACTCAGTCCTCCTTCAACATAATTAGTAGTAGAAAAAAAAGGATAATAATAATAATAATAAATAACTTATTATTATTATTATTATTATTATTATTATTATTATTATTATGATGTCTGTAACTCCCCTATACTTCAACCTACAGTCATCAGTGACGGCTCTAATGAAAGCGAATACTTAGAGGAATCCCCTGCTATGCACTAATTCATTGATAGTATGACTGAAGTATAATTATTGACTTTTAATCTCAGTGAAACAGTAAGTTACCGTGCAAGTGCCCACAAGAAGACCCTTGCAATGTAACGGGCTAAGTGGAGAAATAAACATGGGATTATCACATGAGACATTTCTGCAGAAGGTTTCGTTTTTACTGTTAGAAAATAATGGCTGTATATCAAATGATCAAATATCTAACTTCCTGCTTTCTGATTGCGCTGCTTCATGTGTGATACACTCCAATAAGACGGTTTTTTACAAAACGTGATTAACATGGAGAACAACAGTGACAGCTGAAGAGGTTGTTACAGACTGATTATCATTTGCTTGTCATTTCCTTCTGCATCTTATTGATGAAGAAAACTTCTTTACATGGCCTTCCTTTTCCTGTTGTAGAAACCAGACCACAGCTTTATTTAGGACTTGGTGTTCATTCGTGATGGAAATATCCCGCTTACTCCTGCTGCATTTCATAGACAGTAAAAAAAACAAACTCAGTTTTTAATAGCATGGTGATCAAGTATGGGTTTAATTGTACTTTTACTTTGAAATGGTTAAAAATGTTTTAATTTTTATCATTGCCATAATTAAACTTGGTTATCATTGGACACCCCTTTTATCTGTGGAAGGAACAATCCTGTTTGTTTTTCTCTTTCTAGAAGCCAGATTCAAGAAACTGGAGAAGCGATGAGGGAAAGAAGAGGAAGCAGACTGAGGGTTTCGTTGCCTTCTCACCCTCTTTCACCCTTCCCTGCCCTCCACTCTCCTTACCAGTAGACTCAAGAGCTGCAGGAGTAGGACGGGAACTGAGGCTGAAGCAAAAAAAACAAAAAACAAACAAAAAAAAAAAACACTCAGAAAGACTTTGGAACCTAAATTGCATAACTGAGGAAGCAGCTTTATGCACATGAACTAATACCACAGTGTTTGCTGCAGATTTGACTCCAGTATCACTGGTTTCTGTTCATGCAACCGAGATGTGCAGTCAGTAGCCACGTCTCTCTGCCCAGTCGATAGCCTCTCCTAAGTAATATCAGGAAGATGTTCTTGTCAAAACGTGAAGTAAATTATACATATGTGGTTAATTTAATTCATAAAGCATACTGAAAGCTCGTTAATCATGTCAGAAAAGTTTTTCAGTCATTTCTTTTATAAACTGTCAGGCATTTATCTGAGTTTGCTCTGCATTAACTTCTTTGTCAGGCAGTGTGCGCGAAACACTGCTTAAACCTGAGACTTTATTGTAACGTTGAGTTTAAAGACAAACTCCTGAGTTGGTTTTAAATTTGTAGCTCATATGAGATTCTTTATAAATTCAACATCATGTCATGTTCGTCTGAAAACACACGCCTGAAACTCATTTTTCTTTTAAATAAAGCTTGATCTCACTACTGACAGCAGATGGCAGTCTTGTGCCATGATTGGTTCTTTAAGCTTTTTGGATATCACTGTTGTTTTCTGTTGCTTTGGGGAAAGACTGAACCACTGTTGAATAAGAAGGAGTTGAGTTACTGATTTCTCACAGAAAGGAAAGGACATAAGACCAACAGAGGGAAATGGATGACAGCTAGTTGAAGAAAAAGTAAAGGATGGATGCCTTCTGCTCCCTTTGTTTCCATCTTTGTGTCAGCTGTACTACAGCAGAATGCGGAGAGGTCTGTTTGCCAGGGGCAACAGTTTATCTAAACTCACTGGATCTTTCTTCTGATTGTGTGCTGATCTCTGTGTGCATTACTCCATACACACAAGAATGTGTATTTGTGCGTAAGGCTTAATCTAAAACAGGTCTTTGTCATTAGTTCAGCTGAGACCCTGGCACAGAGGGAGCTCATTATTCATACTGTAACATTATTTACTGTTGCTCTGTGATCCTTCCATCTCTCCTTTTCCTTACTTTTTTTCCCCCTCCCCTCAACTCTAAAGTTTAGACTTCAGTCCTCTCAACTCAACGTTGTGGAATGGGCTTTGGGTCATTTTCTGAAGGTTATATGTGCGTGCCAGGAGGTAGTCATGCGAAGTGGAGAAGGTAACATTAATCATAGCCAAGCCTCTCTTGTTATTAAGTTTGGGTGGGTATTGGATGTTCTGTGCTAAATAATTGGCTCAAAGATTGGGTGGGTGGAAGAAATTTCTGTAGTTTTATAGTTTACTTCAATACATGTTCCAGCTATAGTGGAAAAACTCTGTTCAGGTGCTGCTTTGTAAAAGTATTCGCCCCTCTCTATACCTTACACTCTAAAACTTCCATGTATTTTGTGTTAAGTGACAGACCAACACAAGGTAGTTTATTTTTTTATTTTTTTAGTTTTTGCAAAAAAAAAAAAAATCTGAAAGGTTTAGTTTAGCATTTCAGTTCAGTACCCCTGAGTCAATACTTTGTTTACTTTTAAGGGTATATAGCTACCAGTTTTGTTGAAAACTTTGCCTATTCTTTGTGGTAACACACCTCAGGCTCAGTCAGACTGGATGGAGAACATCTCTGAACAGCAGTTTTAAATCTTGCCATAGATTTACAATTGGATTTAGTCCTAGACTTTGACTTGGCCATTCTAAAACATGATCAAGCTTTGATCTAAACCATTACTTTGTAGTTCTGGTTGTATATTTAGTGTCGTCCTGCTTCAAGCTGACTCTCTTGCAGCCTTTTACAGGTCTTCTTCCAGGATTACCCTGTATTAAGCTCCGTCTCCTTTCAATTCTAACCAGTTTACTTGTCCCCTACAGAAGAGAAACAGCCCCACAACATGATGCCGCAACCACTGTGCTTCATCTTGGGGATTGTTTGTTTGTTCAGGTTGATTTACAGTATTAGTTTGCACTCTTTCCATTTTTAAAGGATGGATTAAACTCCCAGTAATGTTTAAAGCTTAGGATATAATTTTTAATATCAACCCAGGTTTAAACATCTCCACAACTTTATTTTGGACCTGTCTGCTGTTTTCCTTGGTTTTCATGTTGCTGTTTGTTCAATAATATTCTCCAGCAAACCTCTGAGGCATATGCGATGGTACAATCAGAAGACTGAGACATTTCCTGAGTGCTTAACATTATTAAAAGATTTGCACTGAAACTACAATTTGTTGCTTTATGAAGAACAATCGTGCCTGTCTAAAAGTGGCTTAAATAAGAATTTTGAGGAATATTTAGTCATTAATTGGTTTGTTTAGCTTGTCATTAAGATTAGGCACAGGAAACCTTGCTCTGTCCAAAGAGAACCACATCTGAATATGTGCTCTTCTAAAACATAAGTTTTACTCAGTTCTCAAAGTCTCCATCGTGCTGACAATTAAATCTGACAGGAAGGCTTAAGGATGTTACTGAGCCAAGGAAAGAAATGGCCCTTACATAAGGGGCCCTAAAAATCAATTAAGCTTGGTGCATAGAATTCAGAATAAAGGTGGGGGGGCTTTGCATATTGTGATCACTGCAAAAATAAACTTTTGTGGTGATTCTTACTCCATAGTCAATTCACAGGATCAGTTCTTACTGAACTTAGTCTTGGAATGAGATGCTTTTACCCACACTCCAGTTTTTCTTTCTCTTGCACAGTAGGACCCTCGCCACATATTGCATGTTTGCTTTGTGTTTCTGGGGTGTATGGAAATAGCCTGCTTTGAGTATATGATAATAGCAAGTACTGCTCAAATTTCACAGCAGTGACCCAATAACATTCCTTTAACCTCATGTTACACTATGCAAACACTATCTGCACTGACCAAAATTCTCTTACCTCAACATGCCATAATTTTGAAGTGGATCTAAAAGGAGGGCAGCCTGTCATAGAGTATTTTTTTTTTTTTTTTTATTAATTAAAGCTATAAATATCTTAAGGGCACTCAGATTGTATATAGAGCTTTGAATGATGATCATGCAATAATTTAGAATTATTTAAAAAAGGAGTCTCTAGTTCTACAGTTTTTTTACACCCTTTATCTCAATACATATCCGCTGTACATACTGGCACTGCTTCGTAAGGTAGTTAGGACTAGATTTTTCACAAATCACACTTCAAATTATACTTCATGTTTAATTATGTATAAAAGCATTTTTTTTAGATGTGCCAACAGACATATGGAGGTAAGGAACAGCCTCTTAAGCACATAGCATACTTTTCCTTTCACAAAGATTTGCTGAAAGTCCTCATATACTTCACAATCTTTCAGTCTGCTTCTCACTATATAGAACAGGGTCGGAGAATGCATTTTATATAGCTTGATGTTGCGTAACATTTTCCCCAGACTGTATATCAGTAATATATAAGAAATTAGAAAAATTAATTTTGATTTTAAAAATGACTGTAATTGTACTTATTGACAGTGATTTCTGCATATGATAGTTGACGAACTTTTAAAGCAAAGTTATGTTTGTACTGGATGATTATTTATAAAGAAACATTTGATTACAGAGCTAAAGGTGCACCACCAATCATCTTCATTTGTGAAGCACACACTGAGAACAGATTATGTTATGCATTTTTATTTGCCCTTACTTGTCCATAAGGTAGTTACTCTTACCAATTATGCTCTTCTTTGTAAATGTTTCACACTGGAAGATTGCGGGTGTTTCACAACCTCCATTTCCTGTTTAATTATTTGCTTCTTTTCCAATCCAAATGTGTCAACAGTTTAAAGAGTCATAAAATGCTGTTTGCATGAACTGTTACAATATTTTTAAAACTGGGGTTGTTTCAACATAGTAAAAGGCTGCTTTCACCTTAGCATCTCTCGAATTAGGTTTTGTCCTCTGAGACCAACTAAGCTTCATTTATACCAAATGAAGATTTCCATGAAAATTATCTCTTGGAGGTAAGATACTGACTTCTCTGAAAATTTAAAAAGAAGATGTTCAGAAGAGTGAATCTAATTCTGACGTTTGAGAACAGTTTGACCTCAATTTGATCGATGTCGGAACATTCCCAGCAACATGACTGGGAAAACACATGTCCATCATCAGCTGAAGCATTGGAACTGATTTCTTCAACACTCTCAAATGGAGCTTTGGCCAGTTAACAATAACAGGGCAAGATGCCACACCTCAGACTTGTGTAACTGACAGCCAAGCACATTTTTTTCTTTTTGCTCATGAATGAGAGTGAGAGAGGACACTCAAGTGATTTTCAAACCACATTTGTTCTTTGTTTTCCTGTCTTGTGCAGACTGAGCATTTATAACTGGCCAGTGTCAACAATTTTAGCAGTGTTGTGAAATCCCATTGTATCCTTTTGTCTTTCACTTATTTTCACACACAGATTGGATGAACATTCCTCCATAACCTCACTTTAAGGCATTTACATGTCCCTGTAAAGCTGTGACACTACAAAGCCATCCAAACAGCTTGAAATAAGTGACAAGGGGGTGTTCATGTTTACATCCGTTTCAAAGAAGCCCACAGATCTGGTTGGTATTTGGTTGCAAATATAAGCCACATGTGAGATCTGAGGAACTGCATCAAACTTCAAACACCTTCAACAAGAAGAGCCTGGAAATCCACATGAGGTCAACTTTTAGCATGGCAATCATTCAGCTTACTCTGCTGCTCACACCTTCATCATCTACCATGTACACATGTGAAGATGCAGGAGCGCTCTTAGAACCTGTCACATCCATCCTCTCAGAAACTTGAAACCAAAATTCAGATTCTGTCAGATATGTTCTTTGAAGAGTTCAACCAAAGCTGGAATTCAATCCATTTTGAGCAAACCCAAATGTCCAGACCCTCACTCTCTTACACAAAACTAAAATGGGACCAGATGGGACGATGGTGCAGAACCATAGGTTGCTGCTTTGTTTTCAGAGGCAGATCCCTGACGTTCACAGCAGGACTGCTCTTGGTGTCATACTCTAGTTCCTCAGATCCAGCTCTGAGTGGTTCTTTTTAGTTAAGTCAAAACCAACAACACTTAGATCTGTCCCTGGTAATTGTGCTTAAAATTCAATGTTAGGTCAGTACTAGGTTGTCTCTATCAATGTTGCCATTGCATGAATTCATATTTTACTTCTGTGTGACAAATAAGCCCTTTGGGTACCATGTTTTCAGAACTTTGTCTAAATTGACCCAACGTTTTTTCCTAACAGCCCCTTTAGGAGTCCACTTAGACTCTTTGGCACCAGAGCCATCAGTGTTCATCTCTATCAGTGCATGCTAGCACACACAGTGACACCTTGCCACACTAAAGAGGTAAGATTTTTTTTTACTTTCTGACCAATCAAACAGCATTTGTTGGACACCCCACAAGAAAACAGTGCTACACAGAATAAAGTAACCTGCAAGACTTCCCAAACCAGGGTTGCAAGAACATAATGATATTATTTTATCACTGCAGCTCTGCGAAAGAAAACTAATTACTCTGTTTTTACAGAGTATGTACAGGCCTTAACTTGTGAGTGGTTTTTCAGCACATAATGATGATTTCCCACCTATTCGTGAATTCACTTATTTGCAGATTTTTTTTATGGAACATGACTCCAAATTATTCACATATTTGAAGATTTTTTTCTCAGAGCGTATCTAAAATGTTTTAAAGTAAATGGTACTTGGGATGCTAAACCTAAGTGCAATGCTGCTTGAAATGCTACTGGTTGGCATTTGCAAAGCTGCCAGTCCAGGAATAGCAAAAATAAATGGTGCTGACTGGCTGTACCCCAGAGAGCGGAGAAGAGGACAACTGAGGATATTAGCTTCTGCAGTCATGCCAGGATTTGTACGATGCATATTAAAGCATATTAAGGTATATTTGCTGTTTGAGCCATTAAAATAAGCATTTACAAGTGTTTTTAGAAGCAGTCTGAAGTATTCAGGGATTTCAGCTACACGTGAGCCTTTGAGGTCTCCATTCCCTGTGAATACCGGAGATCTATTGTATTCTTGAGTGGATCCAGACAGATATAAACAGGAACCCTTTTTTCATGAGCACCTTCCACACATTTTTGCAGATCATACTATTAGAATTGGCTTTGTTAATTCCAACTCTTTTCTGTTTTAAAATATTTGTTAGTACGCTAGACCTTTGCATACTTAGGCTTCTGCAACTGGTCCACACCTATTAGTAACCTGCTATATGAATTGATTATGACTGTTTAATAATTGTGGGTGATTTCAACATCAATGTTAACAAGCCCGAAGACAGGTGCAAAAAAGCTGTGTGATATACTTGATAACTTTGGTTTGACTCAACATATCAAACAAGCAACGCACAATCAAGGACACACTCTGCACTTGATCATCACTAAGGGTGTAAATATTTACAAAGTCTCTGTAATTATTGTTACCCTGTCAGATCATTTCTCTGTTATTTTTGAAAGAACAATTTCCATCAACTCACCCAGCAAAACAGATATTATGACAAAACATTCTTTTACAGACAACACAGCTGAAGCTTTTAATCAAATCTACTCCCTGACCTCAATTCTATCATGTAACCAAGTAGATGAGTTAGTGCATAATTTCCATTCTAAGATTTCAGACATCATCAGCTCCCCTTAAAGTGAAGATTGTGTCTGGTAGGAAGAAATATCCATGGAGAAATGTAGTAGTGAGATGTGAAAGAGACCTTTGTCGTAGGGCTGAACATAAATGGCGTTAAAATTAAACTTCACGTTTATTATGAAATTCACAAAGAGAGGCTTCAAAGTTATCACTCATCACTAAAACATGCAAGGGAAATGTTCGTTGCGGAAATCATAAACAAAAACATTAACAATGCTCAAGCTTTATTTACCACAGTTGGAAGGCTCACAAATCCTCCTGTGATTTTACCACCTGAACTCCACTCTACCAGGGCCTGCAATGAATTTGCCAACTTCTTTGCAGATAAAATTTAAAAAACTGGAAGGTTAATCTGCACATCCACACCAAATCCAGCACCAATGCTATGCTCAAACATAATAAATGCAGAGAAAATGACTACATTTTGACTACTCAACTATAAAAACTTAGAAGAAATTATAAATCACCTGAGCTCCTCTTCCTGCTGTTTTGGTATCCTACCTACAACCTTCCTTAAAAAAGTTTGGCATGTCATTGCATCTGACCTGATTCAAATAGTAAAGTCATCCCTCTCAACAGGTATTCTCCCCTAGGCCTTAAAAACAGTAGTTATTACTACTGGTAAAAAAAAAAAACAAAACAAAAAAAAACCCAAGAAACAATCTGGAGAAATCACTACTGCAGAATTACAGGCCAATCTCCAAACTTCCATTTATCAGCAAAATTATTGAAAAAGCTGTGTTTCAACAGTGAAATAGCTTCCTTACAATGACCAACTGCTTTGATGTTTTTCAGTCTGTTTTCCATGCTCACCATAGCATTGAAACGGCCCTCTTCAAAGAGTTCAACGACATCCACAGAAATACAGACTGTGGAAGACTGTTGTGAAAAGGTGACCAAAGCAATATGTATTTGCAATATATTTCTGAAATTTTACATTAAAGTTGTTTGATTCAGCTGAGACAAGTTAGGTTCTTTCTACCCAATCTGTGTATCTCATTTCAGATGGTCTGAGATCTGTACAGAGCATATTATATACCTATATACATATTATGTTCTTTTTTGACAGGGGACACAAGACAAAATCTACTGTGCTCAGATCAAACAGGTTTTTCACTGTTTCATCATTCAAAGGAGTTCATTTATGCATAGTGGTCACCTCTGGTGGTAACAGACATGACACTGCTTCATGAGGTAAAGAAACAAATAAAATTCTAAAATTTTTTTTCAAAGGTGTAGTTGACAGTATAACAGTGAAAAAAAAATCACCTAAAATTCAAATTTAGGTATGTGTTGTGTGAATTGTTTTAGTATTATGTAGTAAGAAAGCGTCTGAACATTTGTTTACTTAAAATCATTTTAGTTAACGATTTACAAGCTTTAATGGATTGAAATCAGGGTGACACTTGTTAGAAAGCTTTCAGTTTAAATGTTAAGGTATCCAGATACCTTCACTCCTTTACTCCAAACCCTGAATAATCTATTATCTCTGGGTCTACCATCACGTCCAGGAACTGTCCACATATTGAGTTAGAAAAAATATGGTGTTACACACAAATGATATTAGCAATCCTGCTGTGGATGTGTGTCTGTGAGGTAGCTACAGTTTCATCCAAAGAGTTGTCTCATGTAACTGAATCTCCAGATTTACTTTACAGACTTGAACCCGCCCTGCGATGGACTGGCGACCTGTCCAGGGTGTACCCTGCCTCTCACCCAATGCCACCTGGAGATAGGCACCAACACCCCCTTGTACCCTGCAAGGATAAGCATGATGTATAATGGATGGATGGATAGATGGATGGATTTGAACCCAGTTTATTCTGATTATCTCAAATTATCCAGATGATAACATCATTGTAGAAACCAATGTTCAGTTATCCAGCATATGTTGCTTATCCTTTCTGGTTTAAGCATGAGGCTGAAAAATAGGTTCCAACTCTTCCAATAAACATAAGGTTTCCCTAAATTATCCAAACTGTCAAGAAGAGAAGGAAGAAAGAGAGGGGGAAGCAGGTTTGATGGCTTTACCCCCTCTGGTTTCTAGATTTGTACACTCTGTAACAGATCTACAACAGATGTGTGAGGCTGGATGTTGGCGTTGTTGTGTAATGTATGTGGATTCATGTGAGAGTGAAAAAGAAGAGACTGGCCTTTTTCCTCTTTGGCTCATTTATGTGGTTAACTTTAGCTTACTTTTCTTGAACCTATAACATGTCTTTGTCTTGTCATCTAGCCATCTTTAAATTTGTTATGCCACTGACAAAGCACTCAGCTTTCATTAATGATTTAATTAGTTTCACCCACAGAACAATCCTTGACCCCCTGGAGAACTTACACACATAAGGCTTCCCTTTACAACTGAAAACTCCCCTTAGTCAGTACTTTGCAAAGCCACCACAAATCTGTGGCCATTGTGTCAAGTCAAGTTTATTTGTGTAGCACATTTCAGCAACAAGACAGTTCAAAGTGTTTTACATAAAAACATAACACAACAAACAAACAAAAGAGAAACATTACATTACAGTGGCAAAATAAAAAGAAATAATGAAAAGTTGTAATCTAGATAAGAATTTATCTATTTTCAAGTTATCAATCAAAGGCAACTCTAAACTCTAAAGATTAGTGGAGCATAGAAACTGAAGGCTGCTTCTCAATGTTTGGTTCTGGTTCTGGGGATGCAGAATAGACTAGAACCAGAAGACCTGAGTGGTCTGGAAGGTTGATACAATGACAACAGGTCTTTAATGTATTTTGGTGCTAAGCCATTCAATGATTTATAAACGAACAAAAGTATTTTAAAGTCTATGCTCTGAGCTAACTTTAGAACTGGGGTGATGTGCTCTATTTTCCAAATTTTAGTGAGAATGTGAGCAGCAGCGTTCTGGATCAGCTGCAGTTGTCTGATTAACTTTTTAGGCAGACATGTGAACACACTGTTGCAGTAATCAACTCAACTAAAGATAAACGCATGATGAGTTTCCCATTGTGCTTTGCAAAATAGCTCAGGCTCAGTCAGATTGGATGAAAAACTGTGAGCATCAGTTTTCAAGTCATGCTACTGATTCTGAATTTGATTTAGGCAAGTACCACAGTACTGAATATGCTTCGATCTAAACTATTTCATTGTATCTCTGGTTGTATTTTTACAGTTATTGTCCTGCTGGAATTTGCCCATCTCCACGCTTTTGTGATCTCTAAATGGTCCATCGATTTACATTCCCTACATCTGCTGAATAAAAGCATCCCCTCAGTATGATACTGCCACCATCATGTATCATGGTAAGGATGATATGTTTAAAGTGATTTGCTGTGTTTTCCTTCACTGACAGCAATGTGATAGCACCTAACTCTGCTACTTTTTGTTGGTCTATCACATAAAATCTCAATAAAACAAATTAAGTCTGTGGAGGGAATGTGACAAACTATAAAAAGCAGAAGGGGCATGGATACCTTTGGAAGACTCTGTATATTATATTATTTTCCCATTAGTTTTAGCGCCATGTGTGTTTACTTATATGTCTGCGTTTTAACATATGAAGCAGACTTGGTTGCTCTGCGTCAACTATAAACACAACAATATCCTGCTATATTCATATAAACACATGAAAACGGACAGATTGGTATTAATCAGTAATGAAGAGAATAAAACTCCTGTGGGTTCTGTGCTGTGACAGAGTTTACGCAACTTTGGATTATATAATCCTTTATCACAGGTGCTCCAGAGGATTGTTGCAGAAAATCCAAACATCTCCTGATAAAGGATGGTGGACTTCTTGTTGAATCTGTTAAAGGAAGGACAAAATGAATACCAAACATCCTTATGATCCTAAATTCAGCAAATAAGATGGGAGACGAGGAAATAGTTATTTTGGTAGCAACGCAGGACCTTGGCTGTATGTGGTTGTGTATGTGTGTGTGTGTGAGACGGTTCCCCAGGCGTGTTTGTCATGCCACCGGTGACCCTCAGATTCCCTCCTGTGCGACATCATGTCACTTCCCCCCTTTGTTCCTTCACTCAAGAGGATCTTTCTAAAAATGTCTTTTTGTTTAAAGACTCTCAACAGCCCTTCTTCCTCCTTTGCTTGGCAGCAGCGGGTGTGTTTGTACAATAAAGACACCCTATTTAGCTGGTCCCAAAAACAGGAACTGTTGGGATGCAGATGAGGATACTAGAGGGTGGGTTCTTTCCTCCTTCATCCATAGCTTTGCGGCGTCAAGCAGTTTGCTTCTAAATTACACCCATATAGACTTTGTTTAGAGCGGCATACACATTTCTAAACACCATTTATTTCCCAGGGAGAAAAACTCACCTCTGCGTTGACTAACCTCCAATCCTGACCACAGGAAGATGTTGGGACACAAACTCTCTCCAGAGACCTTTCAGGAACTGCTAATTATATTCAGACAGGCATGCTGTCATACTCTCTTTGGGTTATTGGGACTATATCAAGGCGCTGCACAGTGCAACAGTGTACATGTGTGGTTGGATTTCATCACGTAGGGTCGCTCAGTGATTTGGATCAAACAAACACTGGAAACACAAACACTTGGACATTTATTTGAAGACCAAAGGAAGCACACATGCTTCTCTCTTCAGTGGAAAGTGGCTCTTGTCCAGGTAAATTTGTCATTTCCAGACAGCTATGGCTTCCAAAGTTTCCCTTGCTGTAGTGTAACAACAATAAGAATTGGTTGCAACTATTCAACGACAGCATAATAGGATGCAGCAGGCATGAAAGCCGATAAACTGACCACAGGGGACAAGCCATAAAACGAGCCTCTGCCCATGGCACGATACAGCAGAAAACAGTGACTGTTCTGTAACTGTACTTGTTTGCGTCATTTAATATTCACGCAGTTAAAGTTTTATTTGGGTTATCATATAGATGGCCCTTTTAAAAACTAGAAACCATTGACATATGTAAAGTGACCATCTGCAATCTATCTGTGACCCTTTAATACTGTAAAAGTGCCTTAATTTATACTGATGAACAAAAAACTGTTCAGATACAATAAAGGAGTTGTTGCTTGTCTGTCCTTCTCAGGGTTCTTGTTTCCATGGGGGGACAAAGCTGCTACTTGGTGCTCACTCTCTCCCTTTCTTGCTTAGTAAAACCTCCTAAGTTGTCCAGATCTGCTTGTACAAACAGGACAAATGTATTGTTATATATCTGAGTTTTGTTTTGGACATTAGAGGTTCTTATGCCTCGTTTGGATAAATAACTGCATCCTTCTCTGTAGCATGGTGAGAAAAACATGTACACTCTCACCATCCTTTACTAGGCAAGGAAAAGTGGGTACAGACAAAGGATGGATTCTTGTCCCAATTCATCAACATTTAAAATACATGTTTAGTTTATATTTTCTTCTTCATTTGTGTTGGTTTTATAGTGAAAAACATACCTTGGATAACACCACTGACATTTACTTGGTCACTCAGTAATTAAACTTTAAGGGTTTCTAAAGATATTTAACCTCATCTTTAGGTTTAGTTAAATTAGTTTGTGACAGAAACTTACATTGAATAATGGGTATATGAATGCTTTTTCAGCCTATGACTGTGTCTGTATTTGTTTTCCCCTCTCAAAACACATTCATATGAAGCTTTTGTTCCTTTGCCAAGGTGGAAACTGAGTCAGAGGTATGTAATCAGATATTAGAGCCAGTTTACAGAAAATCATCCAAGTTTAAATTCAGGAAACTTGGTGCACAGATGGGGCATTGGCAAAGAAAGAGCTCATTTTGGAAGGGATGTGTATCGCTTTCCCCAAACCCTTGAAAAAAGACAAATAGCACTGGCAGCAGATAAACTGTTTTGTGTTTACAAATATGTTTGACTCTAAATTAAACACTGGATTATTCAATAAAGAACAATAATCTAGCTTTAATGGTACCCTGGACACGTCGCCAGTCTATCACAAGGGTAACTCATGTGACAAACAACCAGTCACCAACACATAATCTTTAGTCAACAGGGATGTTTTACTTAAGAGACGGCTTCTCCAAATCTGAGGCCATATTTCTTCAAAGTCACGGTTCAGTCTTTGCCTCAAGTGGAAAAGCTTAGGTATTTTAATGTCTTGTGCACAAGTCATGGTAGGATAGAGCGGGAGATAGATAGATGGATTGGGGCGTCATCTTGCCATAATGAGGGCAAAAACAGACCTGAGTCAAAAAGCGAAGCTTTTTTTTTTTTTTTTTTTTTTTTTTTTTTTTTTTTTTTTTTTTTTTTTTTTACCATACCCTCTCCTCCCCCTTAAGATGCAGAGTGTTACCAGGTGGATGGATGTCTGGGTTTCCCACCCCTCGGCATGTTACTCACCTGACCCAAAGAAGGACAATGGAAAGAAAGATGTAATGATATTATATGTTTTTGGAATTTTGGAGGAAGACAGAATACCCAACGAGAACCCATACATGCACAGGGAGAACACGCAACCCAAACACAGAAAGACCCCAGGACTTCTTGCTGCGAGGTAACAGTGCTACCAAGTGCTCCGACATGCAGTACTTAGAATATGAGTTTGATTTGACATACTGTAAACAAAAGGCTAGACATACTGAACAGGCAAGCATTCCAAAGAGAGTGTAAAGAATGAAGTGGCTTTGGTTCTTATGTCTATGTCTCAAGTCATTACTAGGCACTCATCATCCTATCCTGCTTTGGATCCCATCATCATCCACACCAAGTAGTTTTCCACTCAGCTTCTTAAAGGGCATCACAGTCTGCTGCTCTATTTGTGGACTGCCGAGTGTGTTTTCCAGTATAGCAGGTCTGAAATAGTTCTATCAAAGAGAGCAACAGGATCCAGGGAGGCACCCCATTCTGCTTTTAACACAGATATTCATCTTGAACAATGAATGACGGTCCCACAACTGTCTCACAGAAGACTGAATGAAATTACCATATGGCCAATGGTTGGGAGGATGAGGGAGAATAAGGTGGGACATAAACAATCAGAGAGGATGAGAAGAGGGAACTGAAATGAAGACCTGTTTTGAAGATGGTCCTCCGAGGGCTTGGTGTGCAAAAGGAAACAAAGACAAAAGGAAATAAGTGCCTTTATTTTGTGAGTATTTGTTGTTTAAAGCTCCATTGAGAAAGAAAGCTTGTCTCATCGTAGAGGTTTTTGCACTTTACATTTCAAAAAAACTTCTAAAATCTCACAGTCTGAACCCAGAAAAGTTCTGACTCTGGCACTGACCTCTTTATCAAATCATTTAGTACCACCCACCGAACTCGGATCAGTTACTTGAGACCCCCACTATGCATCTGCTAGCCAGACAGTGGACTGTTTTATTTCCTGGCAATCTGCTGCTTTACCCGGCAGTCCAAACCAAACAATTATTAGAATAAAGAGCCTGCTGAAACACACACACACACACACACACACACACACACACACACACACACACACACACACACACACACACACACACACACACACGTTTGTATTTCTACCCATATTAGGACTTTGTACTGACCTCCATTCATTTTAGTAACTGAATTTATGCTTAACCCAGACATTTCCCCTAACCTTAACCAATACTAGTCTATGCCTAACCCTAACCTTAACCAAAACCTAATTCACATCATACCTCTAAACCTAACCCTGTAACCCTAAACACTGGGGTACACCATACTAGGATCAGGCTTTGGTCCCCATAAGGCCCATAAGTCTTCAGAAGGTTAGTAAATATTATATTCCAGAAATGGTACCAAATAGGATAGTTAGACAAGTACACACACACACACACACACACACACACACACACACACACACACACACACACACACACACACACACACACACACACACCTTGTTTGTGTGCCTGGCTGTGGATCAGAGTGCTTCTACAGTAAAACAAGCCTTTAGAGGAAAATAGCATGCTGTGGGAGCTTTGGATCGATCCCATGAATCCATGCACAGGATAGAGATATTAATCACTGAGACAGACCATAGATATACAGTTACAAAACAAACTGACTTCAATGTTGTTTTAATCAGAACTTAATGCACATGTTTGATTGTATTTGGTATCTTTCTTGCCCACACAGGGTCAGAAATATACATACAGGCTGACATGGATAACAGTCATATTTAATCAATTAGCATGGGCTTTCCAATTAGGCTTGTCTGCCAGATTAAAAATACCTTTGAAAATAACATTTAAACAAGTATTTAACATACTTTTAATTCAGTCTACCTTTTTATTAAAATGTTTTTATTGGTCTGATGCAATTACCCCTACTAATATTTGGTTATTAGTAGGGGTAATGAAATCCCTTATCTTAACTGAATGTTGAGAATCTGCTTTTTGTTGTCTAAGGTTCTGTTTTAATCCTGACTGGATATTTGACAACTCTTTTGGACAGATCTAGTGGTTGTTTCAACTGATTAGGTTCGTTTGGATAACCCATTTTCTATTAGGTTGAGAATGGGACTTTGAAAAAGGCCATTATAGAAAGTTTTATCCATTTTGACACCAATTTTTATGTGTGTTTGGATTTTGGTCCTGCTATAATACCCAATTTTTTTCAAGTTTCAACTGTCTATCTGTTGCTGGGAGTTGAAGATGAAGAATTATGAGGTATTCCTTCTTGATTGTTACCTCCAAAAAACAAACCAAAAGCATGTTGCTCTCACACCATGTTTAACATTTTGTACAATGTTCTTAGGTTTGAAAACCTCATCTTGACCCCTCCAAACATTCTTCTTGTCATTGTGGCCAAATAGCTTATTCGTTGTTTTCTCAGACTATAAACCCTTGTCTTTCTTAGTTGGCACCCAATTATTCCATGGGGCCTTAAGTCTGACTGAACTTGATGGTTCCTGATCCTAAACTATCACTACCCTATCACTAATAAGAAGATAATAGAAATTACAAATATGTTGAATGACAATCTGGAAACTTTAGCAACATTTGTTAAAAGATTTATGTGAATACATGTCTAAATAAGCCAATTTGTACAATTTTGACCATGTGCGAATTTGAGAAAATTCTCAGGAAATTCAAAATTGTCCACCCAGTTTTTGTTTTTTAAAATAACTGTAGCAAAAAGGTCTCAATAAATCTTAAAACCCTATTATACCACCATAATGAGTTTATGTAAAATCTCCAGCCACAGCTGAACTTCCTCAGATATAGTATATATAAACTTACACTAAACATTTATGCACAAAAACACATGCACTATAAAGTGAGCAGTTGGCTGCTACACCCTACAACTCTCAGTATACAAAGCAACCAAGCTTTGAAGCTTTCTGGACCACAAAGCATTGAACTAATGATTTAAGAACAGAAATATGTGCTCGGCACTGTGTCTCACTCCTCTAAAATGTTTGCCAGATTCTCTGAGTCATGATTTTGCTGCGAAATATAAAACACAAGCAGAGTTCAAGAAGATGCTTTCTTTACCTTTTGAGTGTCAGCCTCTGGCCTTTTGATATGTTTTTAAGAAAGTGAACCGTAGTAGTAAAATTAGAAAAACTTGAGTTCTAGGCTCTGGTTTAGGAGATAGCCTTGCAATGGATCAACCAAAACACTGAAAAAACACAGCATCATGATCCTGGGGTGGCTGTGTGTTTTTTCTGTCTTCTCCACCTTGTCCCTTTCCCCTCACATTCCTGGTTGCTGATCTCTGTAAGGATGGGGCTTCTCTGTTGTGCTTCTCTGTTGTGACACACCTGTGTCGAATCATCTTGTCATCATCTTGGAAGGACAGCAGGACTCTCACTCACCACCTGACTGTCAGCGATGGTTGCAGTGATCAAATTATATTGTTTTTGTCTAATGTTCATGGTACATGCTCCACAATTACCTCATGTCTTCCTGTGTAACATAGCAATCTACCTGGGTCTCACCTCCAACCTCCAGTGGAAATAAGTTCAGATTCTCCAACCACTGTCAGGTCAGATTAGTATTTCCAACCATGATCAATTACTTCAGTTAATAAATGATCCGTCTCATTGTCAGTCTCCTTAAAACTCTCATGCCTTTCCTCTCCTCTTCATTCTCCTCAGAAATCATTAATAATCACTATAGCTTCATTACTGTCTTCTTCTGCCAGCACTGGATCATCAACTCCTTAGCATAGTTCTGATAACCTCCCAAATTAGTAAGATGAGATTCAAATGCTTACTGTTTCTGTAACTGTCACCTTAAAGACAGTGTCTCTCATGTTGCTCTTTGATTTTTTTCCACTACCGTAATCATTCTGTGACATAGAATTCTTTAAGCTAAAACATTTATGGTTCCAAATATCTGTTTTAGAAAGTGAAAAATATTTTTTTCTTTTGTTTTGTTTGGGGTAACTGTAAATCAATAAGAAGAGCCATTATCCTGGCATTGAAAAGTGGGTTCAGTTCCTGCTTCCACCCCTGCCACATGTCCATGTGCCCTCTAATATCAAGCTGATTACTGATCTACTACTACTATTGGTGAGAGCATTGTCAGTGTGAGTGGGTGAATATGGCTCCGGTGTAAAGGACTTTGACTGGTTAGTATGAAGCTTAGTGTTATAAGAGTGCAGTATAAGTTAGGTCTGGAGCTTTGAATAAAACTATTAAGCAAAAAAAGGTATTCAGTTGATGTAAGCTTGCATGGCATTCACTCAAAAAGTCATAAAAATGAAAATGTCAGCATTTTCTTTGAGCAGGCATGGACTACTGTGAGATTCTCATGGAAAAAAATAATCAAGTTATCTCAACAATATTTAAAACTAATACAAAACAGGTTGATAGCTCCTGTACTTAAATATTATTTGCCCAAGCATGGGCGTCTTGCCAAATAACTCAGTTAAGGTAGCTCTTGATAAGCAATCAAGGGTTGGTGAATTTGAGGCCAGTTGTTGTTGCTCTTTTTGTTGTTGACAAGTCAATCTTGGTGAAACAGGTCTACATTTAGATTTCCAATAAAGGTCTTAGACATCAAAAAAACGTTTGTCTGTCAAATTTAGCCTAGGTGTCCATGAAGTGTTTCGAGATTAGAGGTTTAGAGATTGTTTGAACATATTTTCAACAATAAAAAATGTTCACTGGACAGTTAGAGTAATATGATTAATACTATTTAATGTTCTAGTTTACAATAGAATAGAATAGAATAGAAAATTTCCCCTATTGTCTCTAAGTGGACAAATTCAAGTATATATACCTAAGTGGTCACATTTAAATTTAATAACATACAATGCTTTTCATTCTCAAGTATGAAACAACTTGTCAGGTCTAGTTTATTATGCCCACTGGTAAAAAACATTTCTATCTATGGAGCATGGGGTCTGTTTGATTAGCTGTTAGCTTTCCACCACTCTTGAGGATTGATTTGTTTTTCTAGAAACTTAAGGTGAAATAACATCTTTCTACAAGAAGTAAGGAAGATGTTGGTGAAAACTCAGGAAAGCCTTGTTTAAAAAAAATCAGAACTATATCTTTAAGACTCCTTCTTCAGCCTCGGATCAAAATGACTGCAAGTGAGGGTGAATGCTGGAGTAAACGCTTGGCTTTTTGCTGTGATGGATTGGCTCAGAGCAAAGGCGAAGCATTAATGACGTAATGACAGGATATGGGTGTTGGCTGGGTCAGAGTGTTCTTGTGGCGCTGTGTTTAGGTAAAGGAGTGATGCGTTGGGTCTTCAGACCAATGCCACTGGCTTCCTGGTGTATGACATAGAGGATTTCCTGTCAGCAAGTGGTTTACCTGGTATCTTAGACAAAGGTCCATGCAGCACCTGACCCTGTCAGTGATAAATCGCACCAGCCACCTGGCTCCAGTTTGTCCCAGCCTTTAATCCTCCAGCCACTAATTTCTGGTCGTGGGTATAAACAGTCTGCTACTGTACTTTGCTCGATGATGCTTAAAAATCTGTCTGCTTTTTACATTCCTTTATTGGCTGTACGTATGATCTACAGTGAAACAAAACAAGGTTGCTTAAGATGGTAAAAGCAGGCATATATGAGCCGTTCTTGGCTCTGCTCCTCTTTTTTTTTCAGAGAAGCCCTGACTGTGTGGCAACAGTTCTGCTCTGTCACTCAGCGCAGGCAGGGGTCCACCATGCACACAAACACAACCATGCTTCCCCTCAGCGCTCTCCCTCTGCACACAACTGGTTTAGATTTTTTGGAGTTCAGAGGTGAGGCATAGCTGGATCATTATCACAGGTCATTTGTGAGGCAGTCACTGAGAGGGGACGGCCAATAATCAGCTGAAGCATGCGCAAGGGATCTCGCTGCAGTTATTCTAAGCTCCAGGGTGAGCTGCTCTTTTGATTGATGCAACTAGTTTGGGCAAGTCTCGGCTCGTGTCTATTACTTATCCTTTCCTGTCATCAACTGATAGGTGATCTCCCACTGAGGGGGAAAGAGGGCTGGGTCATGGAAATATTGCAGCACTGTACACATCTCTTGTTTTCTCACTTGAATAAAATGTTTGCTGTGAGTTTTCTCTGCTGGAGAGGGCAAAGATAACCCCAGGTTGTATTAACAGTGCTGTTTAAAAATATTTACCCCGGTTTTCAAATGATAATCTCATTTATGAAGAGAAAAAAAGCTATTCCAATCAACCTGATCATATCAGGTGTCAAAGTTCAAAACCTCCTATATGTAGTATTTTCTGATTTGCGATTATCACTTTCGATGACAAAGACATGTAAAGATGCTCAAATTCAGTCTGTCTCTAAAAAAATCCCACCCTTATTTGTAATGGGGAAAAAAATACCACATGAGATAAAAACCTCCAGTCAGGCCTCTGGGGACAGGTTGTAACACAACAACCATCATCTTTCAGATTGGTTTTCCCCTCAGCTTTTGTTAAATGAAAATATAACTTCCCCCTCTATCTAAATCTTCTAAAATCACACATTAATTGTAATTAACTATATTTTGTTGTTCAGTTTCACAAGTCATAATCAAGACCGATTATTACCAGAGACATAGAATCAAGAAATCATTTAAATAGAACCTGCTGACAACATGAAGAAGGCTAGAAGTTCTCAAAAAGAGATATCTGTAAATCTGGAAAAGACCATAACACAATTTCTAAGGCTTTGGGAGTCTGGTAGACCCCACTGAGAGCCATTATCTGCAAACAGAAAAAAAAGTGGAACAGTGGTGAACCTTTCCAGGAGTGGTTGGCCAAGCAAAATTCATCCAGGAGGTCAAAGAACACAGAACAATAGCTGAAACACGACAGGCCTCACCTTTCTCATCAAAGTCCAATATTCATAATTCAAAAATAAGGAAAAGACTGGAGAAAATGTCAAATGGCAGAAATTGATTTGGGTGCTTTTTTTTTTTTTTTTTTTTTTTTTTTTTTAACTCAAATGAAATCATTTTAAAATTGCTTCTTGTATTTACTTGGGCTGCCTTCATCTGATACTACAATGTGACTGATCATCTGAAACATATAAGTGTGACAAAAAACAAAACAAAACAAAGAAATCTGTGAGGGATCACATACTTTTCACTACATTTTAACCCGGCTCTATTTGTAACTGAACTCACACATGTATGCTCACAATGTCATGTTTTACACTATCAGAGTAAACATACCTGAAAAAGAGAAATTATTTTTTTTTTTGTTAAATTCTTCTAAAGGTTAATGATTGACTGAAGCATATCACAGCTTCAGGACTGGGCTGGCCATGTTGTTTTGTTCTTTACTGAATGTTGTTTCAACTTAAATAGATCCCACAGGGTGGATTAGTGCTGGTCACTGTGACCTCATAAAGAAAGCACCATTTTACATTTTCGTGTTTATTAGTGATATAACTGATATTGTTTTGGCTCTATTCTCTCTGCAAGTTGGCTGTAGGTATTTCTTTTGGCTTAGAACTGCTAAGCCAGTTGAGAAAACTTTTCTGAGGTCCCTTCAGGTCAAAGGTTATTGAGCTAATCAGTGTACTTTATACTTACTTGTCTTACTCATGGGATTTTTCTGAATGTGCATACATTTCATATTAAATTATACAGTGGCTTGCAAAATCGTTCATACCTCCTAAATTATTTCACAAATTTCCGTGTATTTTTTTCTGGAACTTAGTATATAATGGATCAAACAATGGTGCCTAATCATGAACTGACATGATACTGTACATGGTTTAATTTTCTTTTTTTTTTTTTCTTTTTTTTTTTTTTTTTTACAAAATACATACTTATGTATTATGCCCGATTTACAGTATTATCCCTAAATTAAATCCAGTAACCAAGTGCCTCTAGAAGTTACCTGCTTTATAAATAGAGTCTAGCTGTATGTTATTTAATCTCAGTATAAAACCATACCATTATGATTACATTTCTGTTTTCCTGAATCCAAAAATGTTCATATATTGATGAGATTAAGAAGAAATAATTGACACACCTAGAATTACTTTTAATTTTCTATCTTTCTTCCACAATGTTCAACAAGATTAAATTGCATCCTAATTATCTAGTTTCCTGGCTCAAGCTCCATGTCTGCCTTATCACATTAAAGGTCCTATGTCCTGGAGCCTTTTCCAGTTTTCACCAGGTGGGAGGCAGGACACATGGCCTTCACATCATTGGGTCAACGTAGAAAAATATTAGACAGAGAGCCATGAACACTCACCCCTTGGTCCTAATTAGAACCAACATATCACTAAATGTGCTTGTTGTTGGGCTGTCAGAAAAAAAAACAGAAAACAGAGAAAACTGACTGTGGACACACAAAAAGGCCTGCACAACTGAAGTTCAGAAACAAGACTAGGTGGAGACAGTTTGTCACCTAATCTGAGTAACTTAATCGCAAAAACACCTCAAGACAAGATCTTCAATTGACAGTTGAATCCTTCTTTTACAGTCATCCATGGTCCATGTGTTTCACCAGGACAGGTATTACTGTCACACCACATTCACATTATTTGCACTGGAGCTAGTCAGAAGATAAAAGAGAAAATTAGAGAAATATTATGTTTGTTTATTTTTTTTCAAACTACAGAAATCCAAATATACTCCAAAGCAAATTTAAATAAACTCCCCACAACACACTTCAACAATTAGTTTATACAACCAGTTTGGTTCATTTCTGTTCGAAACAGAATTCAGTTCGGATGCAATCAGTCTTTAAGTGAGATAAAGAAGCAGATGAAGTGCTCTGAACGATCATTCACAAACAGGGTACAAAGTTAAAGAATAATTGGCTATGAATCTTTCTTACTGGTGTTCAACTGGGCAGCAAGAGGTTTGGTACAACCTTGACAGGTCACCAATCCATCACAGAGCTAATTGATATGACAAACAACCAGCATGACACAAATTCACAACTAATGGGAATTCAGGCTCTTCAGTTAACCTTACATGCATGTTTGTGGACTGTTGGAGAAAACTGGAGCACCTGAGAAAATCCACACATGAAGGAGGAGAGCATGATTCCCTGGCCAGGACTTGAACCCAGGACCTCCTTGCTGTGATGTAGCAACTCTAACTGTTGACAACAGAGTTGCCATTACTTGTACACTGCTGCTCTTGCTTAAAACTTGTATGTCGAATTGTCAAACTTGGGGAGTGTTTTACTTGTACAGAAAATACAAATGTTTTCATGAATACAAAAAAACAGAATGGATTTCTGGTGTTTTACTGCAAATAACCACAGCAACATGCATGTTACATATACCTAATACAAAGGAAACTTGTTTACTCCAAACTGCTTTTCACTCCTTTCCACAGTCATGTCACGAAAGCCAGTCATGTTCCCAAACACACATCTGCTGGAGGCCTAGTTTTACCACAGGACAGAATGGTGTGAGATGTTTTGAATTCTCTTAGATGAGAAGTTTGTGGAGCTTTTTTTAACCCTTCTGATGAACAATAGGGGCAGTATATCTTCAACAAGTTCTATGCTGTTTTCAGGCTGACAGGTTGGCATTTAAAGCCATTTAATACCAGGGTTGACCACATTGTCTAGAGGAAAGAACTGAGTCATGGTCAATTTCTGGCTGCCAGTTCTCATTCTTTTTAAAACTGATTGTGGTATATTTCATGTCAGCAGCATTTCTGAGAACTTCATTTGAGGGAAAATGTACAACAAACAAAGCATGCACAGCCTTAGATTACAGTTTTTGGTAGTAAACTTGGAGTTATTTAGAGGACCCATTTGTTCCCAGACTTTAACTTTCTTGTTGATGTCTTGAGATATTGCGTTAATATTTCCACATAATGTTCTTTCCTTATGACCATGAGTGACTCTCCCTCCTGCAGCACACAACATGATGCTGCCATACCTTGTATTTCACAACTGGGATGGTGTTCTCATGTTTGCAAACTTCCCATTTTTCCTCTAATCTTAACAATGGTCTCTATGGCCAGGTACCTCAGCTTCGTATTCATTAGACCCCAGTAAAGGGCTTGTCTCCAAAATTCTAAGTCCATGTCCCTGAGTGCATTTGCAAACTGTAACCTGGTTTTAATGTAATTTTTAGGGTAATTACTTCTTCTTCGCTGAGTGGATTTCAGCCTGTTGCAGTACAGGACTCGCTCCACTGTGGATAGTGTTACTCTTAGCATTTTCAGTCAGCATCTTCACATGTCTTCTGCTTTTGTTCTGGGATTGAACCATACATTTATCACCAAAACACTTTCTTCCCTGAGACACAGAATCCATCTTATTCTTTAACAGTATTAGGGCTGGACATTCCCATGGTGGTTAGGAATCTGGAAACTACCCCAGTGATTAACCAGACTTCTTGTGAATTAATCAAGAGCTTACAAATCCATCATCTGGGCTTTCCCAAACTGCCAAAAGGTACAGACATTAGTGTATGCAAACATCTGAATTTGAAGAAAGTAATAAAAACAATTTGTAAATAAAAACAAAAATCTCTGTCTGATTATTCTGGCATTAAGCAAATAGAAATTATTTTGGTCGTTGTAACTGATCTTAAAAACAACACAAAGTTTAGTCTGATTGATCTGATCCATACATGTTTGGGTTCAACCATATATCACATTTATTAGAGCTTGCATGTCCAGGTCACTTATCTCTTCGACATATACTATTTCGTACCCAACTGTTGTCATTGCATCTTGTTCTTCTTCCATTCAGTACCTAACAATAAAACATTTCACTCCATATACTTAAACTGTTATGTATCAGTTTATTTTCATTTGTAGCTCAGCATTTTTGTGAATTACACACAAAATGTAATGAAAATGCTAAAATCTTACACGTAATTGTAATTATTTTTGTATAGATTTTTAGTATATATATATATATATTAGTATATAAGACTTTTATTTCAGCTGTGGTTTTGATATTTATTGGTCCTATAACCACATATCTCTGAGGCAGCACTGAGTAGATCCTTGAAAATGACTTAAATACTTAAATATCAACACAGGATTGAAAAGGTGTGTGTTTAAACTGAAACATCATTGGTATGAACTATCCCATTTTTTTTTAGCTGAAATGGTAAGAAATGACTAAAAACTATAAAGGTGAAGAGTGCGTCCAAGATCCAACAATAATAAAATAATGTTCAGATGAATATGCTCCAGAGTAGCTGTCCTTACATGATGACCCTATAACCTTTCACTAAAAGCTGGATCTAGTATCCGGTCTATTGGCCTCATCTCTCATCCCTCATTCACTCAGTCTTCAAGCTGATCCGATTTACAGATGATGGTTATCTCATGTTGGTAGGGCCTCTTCATTTATCTATTGCCCTACAGGAATTACTACATGACAGGTTTATGTTACAGAGACCACTACACTCTCTCTTTATATTCCTGATATCCACTGACATGAAAGCTGAACATAAAGTAAATGAACAGCAGATGTGAGAATTGTCAGACCGCAGAATAAACACACGCACACATGCGTACACACATTGGCTATGATGTGTAATTGACAATACTTACGGGTCTATCTTTCGTCGTTTACACTCTCCCTCTCTGCATCTGAGAGTAGTTATCTTATAACACCAGAGTCTTTCATAACATGCAACAATTTATAAAACAGCCATATCTGCACATGTAACATGATTCTGGCTGTAAAACATTTAATACATAGGAGCTTGCTTCATTGAATATGGAGTAAATCATCAGTGAAAGAAAACAAAGAGGGGATAAATGCAAAAAAAAGAGTGGCTCAAAAAAACGCTGGATAGGAGATAAGAGTGTAGCAGAGATATAGGAGAGGAGGAGGGAATCTGGCATTATTACAGCACCCAGGTGTGTTTACATTAAGAGGAAGAGATTAGCATGGTTTGTCGAACGATATCACCAGGAATGTCCTCCTCATGCTCTGATAGTGCTAACCTGTGACTGGCTGACACCTCCTCTGGGATTTTACTGTTGGGAATTCGAAGTCCAACACCACTGCTAAGCCCCTGAGACGTGTATGTGTGTGTACTACCCTGCAGATAGACAGAAAAGACTGTGGGACAACACATGAGATCATCATGACTCCCTCGCTGAGTGTTTTATCACTCAGAACCTAAGAGAAACACTAACTTTCTAAGGGAGGCTGCAAAGATGGTTTGCTGTCCTCATTAATGCAGCCCAAAAGTCACGCTGCTAAACTTACCTAAAACCAGTATGGAAACGACAGATTAAAGATGAGATGGATTTGATTATGATTTTTATTATGAGGGAAGAATGTAGTTTTTCTTTATTATCAGCTTGTAACAATGAAGACATTCTCCACAGCTTGGACAGCTGATTTACATTGCTTTGCAAAAGCACTCTTACTTGAAGAACTCTTTGACATTTTTTTTTTTTTACATTATTAAGAGCAAAATGTACTGGCGGCATGATTTTTTTTTTTTTTTTTTTTTTTTTTTTTTTTTTTTTTTTTTTTTTTTACAAATAAACGATGTTGTTGAGTGGAGTGAGATTTATTTTGCTGTTTCCTCCTGTGTTCCCTCTTTCAGTCAAGAGGCTGCTCAATCAAGGATATGGACCAACACCAGTGTTGACCAAGATCCCACAAAAGTTATGTTTTCAAAGCTGTTAACATTTTCTGTCATACTGTTCCTGTGGTTTAAAGTCCTTTTAATGAGTTGCCATATATGATGCCAAATTGACCTAAGTTTTCTTCAACTCTGTAAGAGAACACTATAGCACCCCCCACCTGCTGTTAACTATTGCCAGTCAGCTGATAGAGAAAAGGTAACTATATTTTTCTCATTCTTACAGAAAATCTTAAATCAACCATTTAAAAATATTTCCAGTTAGGAAAGAGATTGACGGTCATAGTGTAGCAACTGAAGGAGACTCACCCATTAGTTGGCTCGCTACAATCTGGTTGGTGAAAATGAATCAAATGATTTACCATAAAAGAACAAATTCTAAGGCCTAATTATTTTATCAACTAAGCTGACTAAGCCTTTTCTTCATGTCTTAAGGTGTGTAAATATAATAGATTAATATACTTAAATTTCACCAAGAAATCCTATCTTTCAATACAATCGGCTGATTTGATGGTAATCTCTCTAGTATGGACCATGATAAAGTTTGGCAAATGTCTTTATGACCAACAGTTTAAAAATTAAAATTAAGAAAATGATCAAATGTGATGACAGACAAATTTATAGTTGTAGTGGTTTCTGCCGGTCAGAGAAAGGCGGAATGAGAGGGGAATGCAGGTTTCCGTCTTCAGCTGAAGGTTTTACCTTTCACAATTCTTTAACCACAGAGCTCACTTTGAAGTACAGCAGGAAATGCTCCCACCGTCTCCCACAAAGTCTTCATCAAACAGAAGTGCTGGCAGTGATAAGGAGATAAACCTGCAATGAAGAAAAAAACAGTTAAAGATCTGGAACTGATTTGGAATACCCATTACTTGCTATTTCAGTTTACTCGTAATGAGGAGCAGAAATGAAGAAGGATGACACAGGAGACCCGCCAGTGACCTCTGCATCATGGGTGAGACTTTCAGGCCTTTTAAATCAACAGGAAAGCAACATGTGTTAGAGTGAAGGAGAGTTTATCCTACAGAGAGAACAGTGTGAGCAGTTTGCATTAAGCATCAGTGGAGAGTCATTTTCCGTCCTTCTCAGAAACCCTGAAGGCCAAAAATCTGCCTCATCTGCACACCTCTAGCTATATAAAACGGGAACACAGATAAATTCACAATATTTTGCCAATTTCTTTTCAATCACTTCTTAGTAGATTCAACATTGTTTGTATGTTTTTACTTTCCTAAAACATAGAAATTGGAATGTAAAACTCGAAGACATTTGATAATCTCAGTCCTCTTACTTTTTAAGGGGTTACATACTGTGCAAGTGTTTCTGTATAGGCATGGATAAACAGTAGAGGCTGTGTTGTTCTTCATGAGGTTATGGTTGACTCTTATAACCAGAGAATTGCAATCATGCTGCAGGATGTTTACGCTGTGAATGTTTCTAATGTGAAGAAATGCATGTGTGACAAGATCTTATTCAGCAGATTGTTGTCTTGTGATGGAATGGGAGGGCTTTTTGTCTAAAAAAAACCCCACATGATTTTGTCAAACTTGAGTTGAACCCGTAAACATAAGGACTTGTGAAGTCCTTTTAATTAAATATTGAAGGCTGTAAACAATAACAAATGGGATTTTTTTCAAGTAATTTAAAAAGGAAGAAAAAAACTTTAATTTTGAGTAAAATCTAAAAAAAGAAGAAATTAGTGGTGAGGAATAAATAAGGACACGCTCACATTTATTTCCACGTGAAAGGACCTAAATAAACAACATTCCAAATCACACTAGGTGCAAATGATTTGAATAAGGTTATTCAACATTTTGATTAAGGTTTGCCCCTGAAAAATTTAGTTTTGATGTGCTCCTGACTGCTGAAGTGAATTCTATGGTATGATAGAAAGAGCGATATGAGACCTTCAGAAAGAAGACTTTTGCAACTTATCAAATTATTTTGCGATCTGTCTAAAACAGGTCGCAAAATAATTTGATGTCAGCTGTAAGAAAATACTCTACAAGAAGAGGACAGTCACAACAACTTGCGATTTGCTCAGGTCTGGTTGTCCAAGCAAATTAACCCTGAAAGCAAACCACAAGATGCTAAAGAAAAGTCTTAACCCTGAAATTTTATCTCTGGACATACAGCAGGCTCATGTTGTTGATTTGAAAGTGTATGCCTGAACAATTAGAAAGAAACTGAACAAGTTTAACTTTGATGGGAGCTGTGCTCTATAGAAAAAACATGAAGGCCAGAGAGAATGTAGACCAAGAACAGGACTTCTAGAATATTTTTTTTTTTTAGACAGATGAGTCTAAAGCTGAATTATTCATGCACTAGAACAAAGGACATGCATGGCATAAACCTAAAAACACATATCAGACAAAGAAATCATACCAACTGTGAAGCATGAAGGTGGAAGTGTCATGGTTTGGAGATGCTTTGCTGCAGCAGGACCTGTCCAGCTCACCATCATAAAATGGACCATGGATTTAAGATGGTGGTTTAGGAAAATGTGAGACCACCAAGCTGGCAGACATAAACCCTGCACCATAACAATGACCAAAAACATTCAAGTAAATCCACCTGAGACTGCTTGAGAATTAAGAAAAGGAAAGTCCTGGATTGAGTCAAAGACCAGAGCATGGTCTCATTGAGATGCTCTGGGGTGAAAATAGCTAACCTTACAAAAGACACATCAAACATCTCACAGCTGAAAGTGAATAGTGAGTCAAAACTTCCTTAGACTGATGTCACAGACAGGCAGAAGATGGTATGAGAAGCATCTCACTGAAGTTATTTTAGCCACATTGAGTAAGTCTGGCTATTAAGCAGTATGGTGTCCTAACTTGTTCTTTCGTTAGAATCAGAATTTTTGTTGATGTCTTTAGTTTAATTGATAAATCAAGGCTCATGTTTGTTATTTACATGCAAATAAATAATTTTCTATTCCTGAGATAACAAAAAAACTAGACACTGATTTTTGAACATTTTTTAATAAAAATACCTGTAATAATTAAAACAGTGTCCTAATTATTTTAAATGACTGTATGCAAAACTGTTCAAGCAGTCTCACAGACTTCCATCTGCATGTTGATCCATCCGCTTCCCCACAAAACCAGCGTGAGACACACAGGGACACGCGAGCAGGCCTTTGAGGCATCAGGATATGGCCTCTCCAGGTTCCAAAGCCTTTCTTTGTTTTTCTTGGCAATGGACATTGCAACAAAGCAAAGTCTGCTGGGGAAATATGCAGCTGAGTGGGTAAACAGAACCAATCCATCTTTATGTCTGAAACAGCAAAGTAAAAGTGGGCACTGTGCATATGTACAGGCAGAATGAGGAGCGGAAGGACAGTGTACAGTGACAGTACAAGGCCACTCAGACCGTCTGGCCTGGATGCCTTTATCAGTTACAGTGGTTAATTCCTGTCCTGTGAGTGCAGCTAGATCTGGTATATGACTGCTTGATGGTAGGAAACATATGGGCAGTGGGACAACAGACAATTACAAAACACTCAAAAAAAGCTCAGTTTCAAAAAGAACCCCAACATTCCTCCCATTTTACATTTCCTCTTACTGCCAGTCTCTTGTCACACCTTTGTCATTTTTTCTATGCTATTGTTTTAAAGCCAGGAAATATGTTTATATTATATATGATCAGCACACAGGACAGTGTAGTCCCCTTAACTTTTGCTGCAATTGTTTAGGGTTGTGTTTTTATAAGCTAGCCATATTCAGCCACTGCATTTTTTGTACTTTCCAGGTTACAAAGCCACTATACATTATATTGCTAAAGTATTCAAAGCCATTTAACCTCCCTACATTTTATCACATCACTCCTAGTGCATAATGCCTATGGTGAAAAATGGTGGTGGCTGATAGATGGTACTAAATACTAGGTGCTGATACCAATATTAGACTGCAACATCAATGTATTCCTAGATTTAAGCGTTGTATAAGCTGATTTCCACATTTTACGTGCATGGGTGGTTTAAAATTGACATCTATTTAAAGCATGCACCGTGAATATTGGTTCACTTCTTCTGATTCCCTCTAAAGTCTATTTTAATCAGAAGCAACCATCAGCTCACTGAGTAAGGTTTAAATCCCAGACATCATTGAAAACATTGCTTCTTTCTATCCACACTGAGCACAGAGCATTGATACAGACATGTCCACCCTGAGGAAGACTTTGAAGTAGAAACTGAAGAAGAGCTTAAAGTCTATGCTGAAGCCAACAGAGAACAAAACAAACATGGGATTTATCTTTCACGGCCCTGATCTCATTTCTTCAGAATGCTTTGTCTTTGAGAGGGTAAACTTCTGTTGAACAGATAATTTTTGTCTAAGCCATGCTATTGTAGTTCTGGCTGCATGCTTAGGGTCATTGTGTTACCTGAAAGCTAGCATCCAGCCCAGTCTCAAGTTTTTGTAGCCTTCAAAAGGTTCTCCTCCAGGATTTAGCTCCATCCATCTTCCTATTACTTCTAACAAGCAGCCATCTACCTTTTCCATAAAAACACGCACATAGCATCATGCTGTAGCAATAACATGTATGAGTGATGCACAATGTTAGTTTTCTGCCACATATGAATGTTTTGTTTGTAAGACAGAAGCTTCAGTTTTTGGTCCCATCTGACTAGTGCACTTTCTCTAACAGTGGCTTCATGTTAATCACTCTTGAACAAAGGTCTGATTTGTAGACTATGTAATGAATATTTGTCCTGTTAACATGAGTTGTGGATCTCTGCAAGCTCCTCCAATATTGGTTGTTGGCTGGAGTTAGGCACCGGCTCCCCTGAGACCCTGGAAGGATAGGTGAGTACAGACAATGGATGGATGGATGGATGGATGTTTCTCTGATTATTGGATGGCTCTGTTGTTTTTCTTTTACGATGAATTGTTCCAAATCCTCATATATACGTCTGCTTTTTCATGTGACTCACGTAATTTCACATGTGAATATTTATGTGGGCCACATGTGAATTTTTCATGTGGTACAAGATTTTCACATGTGATATTAAAATGTGAAATCATGGGATTTTTTTGTATGGTTTAAAGCTTGGTATATTGTTTTATACTGAGATTCAATTATACACAGGTACACTCTGTTCAGTAACTGGGTGACTTCTGAAGACATTTGGGTGCATGAGGATTTTATTTACGGGTATTGGAATATAAATGTATGTTATGCTTTTCAGTTTTTTATTGTAAGAAAAATCTGTAAAACTCTTTTACAACTCTTTGACATTTACGTTTTAGTCTATCACATAAAATTCCAGCAAAATACACTGAAGTTTGTAAAGTGACAAAATCTGTAAATGTTAAAGGGGTATAAGTACATTTGCAAGGTACTTTGTGGAATTAAAAAAAGTGTAAATAAAAGTAAACTTTTCTCTTTTTGTCTTTAAATTAGTTAATGTATACTGAGATTGGTCTAGTGTAAAGCTGTTGTGCTGGTTTTAATAACCTACAGGCCTGTGCAGCCATCATGAAAATGTTTATTTTGATGGATAAGCCAAGAGCGAGCAGCTGGTTTGAGTTGGGAAACAATACTTGAGATTTAGCCAGCATATGGTTTTGATTTGGCCTACTCTCCTCCTCCGAATCTCAGTTCCCTTTCTCCATCATCTGCCTTTCTATCCCCACAGTTAACTTTCAGCTGTTTTCATTTCCTGGGGATCCTGCTGTCCCCCTCTTACCCCTCACCTTGTGATGGCCATCTTACTTCTTTTAATTATCAAACCCTAGAGAGTTTCAGCTGATAAAACAACATAGACTCATTTGAGAGCTTTTTGTTTTATTGGTTAAGGTTACTGGAAAAGAAAAAGATGGGCAATCCCTGACTTATGGGTCCCCTCGCTCTTCGGTGAACTCTGTGGGAGAGCAGTTATGATCATTGGCCCCAGGTGCTTAAGACCTCCCTACCTTTGTTGGAGCTGATAAAAAGAAGAAAAGTATGTGCAATAGTAATGATTTTGTATTTTATTTAACATAACAGAAAAAGCTGCACAGGCTGTACAAATAAAGAGGTCAAATGTCAGTTACAAGTGCTGTATAACTGGATAGCAACTGGATATAACAATGATAAGAGACAATTTTAAAAAAAAAAAAATGACAGTATGGGACCAAAACGGAGCAGACAGAGCAAAAACAACAATGGTCACAAAACAGAACCCTGTGGATCACCAAACTGGACAGGATAGAAATGGGACCTGTAAGTTGATTAAGCCAAGAAGATCTATCAGACAAGTATGAGAACAACCACTGCAAAAACAAAACCTGATACACCAGCCCAACACTTCAGCCTATTTAGCATCGTCGGTTGGTCAACAGTGTCAAAGGCTAAAGTCAAATCTAGCATAAGCTGCACAGAACATTTACCTGCACCACCCTGTATCAAAATGTCATTTGAGACTCGATGAAGAGCCGTTTCAGTTGAGTGGCATTCACAAAACCTTGACTGAAGGTAGTCCAGAATACTGTACTGATAAACAACAGCAGCTAACTGCTTGATCCCAACATTCTCTAAAATCTTGGCCACAAAAGGAAGGTTTGAAATGGGTCTGTAACAATTAACATTTTCTAACTGCAGGTGGATGACAGCATTCTTGAGATTAACAGGTACCTGAGCAGAAGCCTTGCAGGAACATTGACAATATGAGTATGTATGATCCACATTATCGATTTTTCTCTTCTGGTCTTTTTCTGTGGCACGGATAGCTTCTGAATACATGAGCAGCTCAAAGTTCTTAAGTAACTCCCTGCACACGTTTAGTCAAACTCCCCTAAAACTCCTCACAAAAGATTTGCTAATGTTGTTTTTTCCCTCAGTTTCTTGTTCCCAGCTCTGCATGCACACATAGCCACAAACATCTGAAAAAGAAGACAGACAGGCATGCACATCACAGACAGGTGGTGAAGAAATTTCGTTCTGTGCTAAAACCATTCTGCTTACAAAACAGCTCATTATTCAATGTATTTATATAGAGCAAATGTCACTAGAGTCAGACATTCCCATTGGTTGGTACTGAGATTTTCAGTGTGATCATTTTCATACTTTTAATTATGTATCATATGAATTGAAGGATTTGGTACAAGACTGTAGACAGTATGAATCCAAATAAGCAGAAATCTTGACATCTCCATTAAACTCTGAGGAGGATGGTTACATCTGTTGATAATTGATCTGTTATAACAGAAAACTGGCAGCTGACTCTGACATCTTCAGATTAAAGTAACTTAAATCCTCTTCGAGGCCAACATTTGGTTGCAATATATCCTTTAGTACATGAATCAGTAAATCTATTCTCCCACAGCTGTGCAAAGTTTTGTTTGGGAAATAAAAAAGTTACTGCGTGTGAACACTCTCAGCTGGAATGGTGAAATTAGTCAATAGCTATGTTTCCATTAACCTTAAAATTGTGCAAATTAAAATGACAAAAATAATGTCGCTCAATGGAAACACGCCATTTTTAAAACATTCTCCTTTTTCGAGAAAAAGTTTTGGCGCTGGGATGAAGTGGGTTTTTTGGTCGTATCGAAATTGGTTTATTTTGCAAAACTGCAATGGAAACACTTTTTTCACATCACACGAGTCACATGATCAACAACGCAAACCACAAAGAAAATGACAACAGGAACTAGTTGGAGGATCATGGCATGGCATGTTTTTAATGACTTATCGTGTGAACAAGCTTATTCACTTGCAATTTTAATTTAATTTTTCATTTAATAGAAACACCACAATTACAAAATTGTGTTTTTTCAACATTAGCAGAAAATCGACAGAAATTTCTGCACTTTTGTTTGTTACACAACCAGAATTTTCCACTGGTGACTGCACTTTATCACACTAAAAAGAAATCTGAACACAGCAAACAGTCTTAAGGATGTGATAAAAGTCCAGTCACAAATTTTAGTTGGTGACCTTTTCTGCTGTATCAGCTTCAGGCTATACAAACACTGTTATGGGTATAAGATTTTTACAAACGGATGCATGCAAAATTGGAGCAGGCTCTCTTGCTCCAGTGAAGTATATACATTTATGGTCCAATGTAGGTAGGTTAGCTGCATATATTTGGGTATATTTGGAGTGTTTGACTGAGATTGGAATAATCTTCAATGATGTATGGTAAGCAACAGATGACTTGATATGGAAGCGAAATTAAGTGACCAACTGCTGATGAGGCAGCCAGGTGACTGAATGAGGAAGCACAGTGTGCTCTAAAAGTATCCAAAAAGTTTCACATTTGTTAGCATTGTTGCCTTGTACCAGGAATGTTCTGGGTTTAAATCCTGGGGTATTTTTGCATGTAGTTTGCCTGTTCTCATCTAGTACTCTGGCTTCTTCCAACTGTCCAAAAATATTCTCGTTAGGTTAACTAGATGCTGCAAATTGCCTTTAGAAGTAAGAGTGCAAGCGCATGGTTGTTTGTCCTGTGTGTCTCTGTGTTGCCCTGTGATAGAAAGGCAACCTGTTCAAGGTGCACCCCACCTCAATGACAGCTAAAGATAGGCCTAAACTGGTGCAAATCTGATGAATAATCTAAATTAAAATTCCACTAGCAATAAAACCTAAGGAATACAACAATAAAAACTTGTGTTCAATGACCTTTCCCAAGGACATAACTGAGACGGACAGAGTGGGGTTTCAAACTGGCAACCCACCGGTTACAAGATGAACTCCTACCTCATAACCACTGTTGCCCCTTTATTCTACATCATCATGAAATAGTGGAGAATTAAGTTGCTCATATCTCAGGTATAATTTAAATGCTAACCATTTTGGTTCCGATCCCTATTTGGGCTAGTTTACCCTTGCAGAACATGACACAATATGACTTCTGATTAAAAATATATTAATATATTTAGCCAGCTTGGGCAGGTAGGTATTATTTGTAGAAGTCACAAAACAATATCTCCTAACAGCAGAATGAGTGGAATACAGAAAAATTTCTAAAACTGTTGGTTGTCAAATGAAAGGTTCTGTCTCACTGGCCAACTCGTAGTGGGTCCAAAATGTATGGGGCAGAAAGCTCTGCTTTGCATCCAAGATAAGGGGGTATAGAACAAAAACTTCAATGGCACAAAATGACCAGGTTGTATGAAGGCTGCTAGCCTGAAATCAGGTTTTTCCTTTGTGAAGAGGATTTTGAGAAGATAGAAGAAATGGTGGCTGAGTCCTACATTAACTTAGCCACCAATGTCAGGTTTTAGCTGCTCTCATCATCCAGAGTGAGACTGTAAATGCAATTAAAAGAACTAGAACACAGGCCAGGGGAAGCTTTTCAGCCATTGAACCAGAATTGTGAAATAGTGCTTGACATTAAAGATTGTCCTGTTCATTGATTTATTGTGACAGTTTAATGCTGAACCCGAACATCTCTGGCAAGTCTGGACCACAGTTCGCTCTTCACATATATGCTGCATGTGCTTGTCTGTTCGAACACTGCTAAAGGTGCACCTCAACTGTAGGATCACCTTAAGGAATGGAGAATTAGCTTTAATTGGACCCATATTTGTGTCCTGAAATGATTATTTGATTGTTTTGAATTAAATTAGGTTTTGGGTCAAAGTCTTGATAGAGTCAAATCAGTGAAACAACCGCTGGCTTCTAGTCCTGCACACACACAGTAAAAATACAGAGTAAGAAAACAAAAGTCTGTCATGTTGCTCAATCTGTGTTGAATTACCAAACATTATTCACCAATTCCAGAGTCCAACTGAGGGAGGGACTCGAAAGGGGGGAGAAAAGAAGAGAGGTGTGTGGTGAGTGCACCTCGGGTCTGTTTCGTGAGAACTCAATATTTGATAGCAAAACCCAACTTCAGCTTCTCCAATTTTTATTTATGTTCTTGGCAATCTCTTTGCTGAGCCAACATGAAAAACCTGTTTTAAAAAGATGATAGCCCCTTACACGTGAATTACACACATGTTCATGCAAATCATTCTGTTTTCCTTTGACATGTTTTTCTTTCTATTAATAAGTGGCCAGATGGAGGTTTAATTTTGGCTTGCAAGAAAACAGTAATTTGATTCTAATTAAATCCAGATCCCACAAGGATTTAATTACTTTGACAAATTTGTTTAAATTATGTTTCGCAATCTATGGCTTTTATAGCTATATATACTGCACTGATGTGCACTGATGTAGGGAATGACACAGCAGAATACTGAGATTTTCTTTAGTAACATGTGAATTTGACCATTCCTGCATTAATGTGGTGATTTCATGCCATTAATTTTAATATTCCATCAATTATTTTCCCATTCAGTCCTGGAAGTGGCTTGAGACAACTTCACAATGAAATCTTTGTGTCAGTAATGTTGACGTGTTTAAGCTGACCCATGTTCATGTTTCACCTGTAAAATATCTCCAGAAGGTCCGCTTGATCTGTTTAAACCCCACAGGATGCAGCATTTGATTTCCATATAAGGCATTTTCACTCGTGATAGCCTTAGCCCCTAGTATCCCTGTGTAAATATAGATGTTGTGGAGCTCCTGTGGCGTTACCTGCCAGATGACATCAGTCATCACTGGCTACTTCTGGGAATCCAATCGTGTCAAGAGTACTAACTGAATACTTGCCCTTTATGAGACGAGTTGATGGATCCAAAGTCGGATTCAATACCAGCCTGTGTGTAAAATGAAAATAGAAATCAAAGTTCGGTTTCTGCTCTGTTCTTTTCGGTCCTTACCTACAGTATTTTTGTTGACATCTTCTGTGTGGGATTAATGGTCATGACCAAAAAGTTTCCAGGCAAGTCCAGTAAAAAGCAAAAATAATATAACAGATATTTAGTTTCAGATGTGGCAGTTCAGCGATTTTGATTCTGTCTTTGTGCATTTGTGTCCAAAAGCAGTGATGATTAATTTGTCCTCCACACATGCTGCTCAGCTGATTTTTTTATGCTCAACTGTATCACAAATAACGATCTCTTTCATTTAGACATTTTCAGTTTGCACAAATGCATATTTGGTGGATATACCTGTATTTTGATTTTTAAAGGCAATCACAACACCTTACAACAGTACTTAACATTTGGTAATAGAACATATGGTAAACAGCAAAAGAACAGAAAACTACCAGTTCTTTACTGCCCTCTTCCATTTGATGATTTTGTTTATATTTTTGTTTATGTTTATACATTTGGCATGATAATGCAGCGTTATACATATGTAGTAGAAGCTGATGTCTAGAAATGCTGCCCAGGACTATTTTATTCTCACTTCTTTGGCTCTGTTGTAATTTTGCAAAGGTATTCACAACTCTTGATATTTTTCACAGTTTTTTCATACTGAAAACTACAGACTTTTAGGTATTTATTTGGTGTTTCAGGATAGACTGACACAAAATAGCACAAAATGGTGAAGTGTAGATAGAAAGATGTATATTTTTAAAGATTTTAACAAAGCCAGAGTCAAAAGGTATATGCATTGTAGTTCAGCCCCCTTTACTCTGATGCTCCTAAATAAAACCAAGTGCAGGAGAACATGCATGAATGGAGCTACACACAAGACTATCCTGGATGAAAACCTGTGAGACGTGTTTTGTTTTTTATTGTGCTGTATCCATTATTTTATCAATTTTTTATTGTGTTGTAACAAAAGAATTTTCCACAAGGGATTAATAAAATAGTTGTCTACCTAAAATACCTCAGACTGGGATGGAGGTTCACAGATGCTCTCCATTCAGTCTTACTGAGCTGAGCTATACTGTAAAAAAGAAATGGGCAAATATTTGAGACTTGCAGTGTAATTGCAGCAAAAGCTGGATCTATAAAGTGTTCTTTTGGAAAAGTTTGTTACAAAATGTGAAAAAGTTCAAAGTTCAAAGTTGAATACTTTTGCAAGTCACTGAATAAGTCAGATCACATTGATCTTCACATTCTCTGATTTTTATGAAAATCTTCTTTGGGTTTTGCATTAGGATAAGGTCAAAGGGGTTTGTGGAAAATACTGTCAAGTCCTATTTCACCCATATCATGTGGCTTTTCTGGAAACCACAGTAAAGTAATAAAACTTTTGCAGCGAAAGAATGTGTGCAGGTGAACTTTGTGCTGACCCGCTGAAAAGATTCACTTGTTTTGAGAGCCAAAATTCATATTTGAAGAAATGATGAACTTCCTGTCTGTTAAAATCTCAATAAAGGTAAAAAAGAAATGCTTCAACAATGAAGTCAGCAGGGAATAATGAATAAAGACCTTATTTTGCCCCTAAAGTAAGAAACTTGAGAACATGATAAGAACTCATAATCTACGGGTTTAGTAAATATTTAGGATAAATCAAGTTCAGTGTAGTTGCTGGGTTCTGGGAGAAGGAGTTTTCCCACAGGCCACTATAGTGTTTGTTTTATGTTGAGAAAGTGCAATTTATTGAGAAAGTGTAATTTTGAGCTGCATGGCAGCTCAAAACAGAAACATACTGCAGTTAGAACATGATGGGCTGGCATTTATTTGGAAAAGAACATTTGTTACACATCAGAACATTCTGATCAGAGGTCAAGAATGAAACATCATGGTTATGGATAAGAATCCTACCAAAAACACAACAGACAGTATAGAATAATGTAGATCAGTGGGACTATCCATCCAAACATCATCTATAGGCTACTTTCCAGTACTGAAGAGATCCCGTTAAGCATGCTTCTGTGAGTCGTCATGTATCAGTTTCTTGTTAGCAGTTGTATATTTTGCTCTTGCTGTAGTTCTTCTCCAGCCTGCATTACATCAACAATTTGTGAAGCTCCAAGCTGGGTGGTTGTTCTTTGATCAAAAACCTCTCCTCAGTAGCCAAACTGGAAAAAGTCCCACATTTAGTCTCCCATGAATGATAAAAGATTTTAGGGAAGAATGATCATTCTTGTATAAATATTTGAACACAATTTATGAAGAAAGAGGACATTTTAAACCTTATTAAGAGTTTTCCCTTATGGCAAATTTTACAATGAAGGTTTTTGCAAAGAAAGAATGAGTCCACACACTTGGGTACAGCTTTTTTGTCCAAATACCTCCAAAACCTACCATCTTTTACAAATGACACATTCAGTCGTTGATAAAACTGTGCCTCTGGCAGGTTGAGCATGAAGCAACAGTTATTTAAAACCTTCTATAACTGTCTTATGGTGCCCATAGCATTGCTTCATAAGCCACAGACACTTTTGAGATTAAAATTTCCCAAACATGTGATCCAAGTTTCACCTCTTTAACCTGATGAAATTAGATCAAGCTTACAAAAGAATAACTACTCAGTGCAGAATTGCTTTTATTGCCCTTCTGTTTTCTATTTGACTAAACTACTCGACCTTCTCAAATGACGTGTACTGAAACTCTTTCAAAATCATGACCTTTAAAAGTATCTGATGCATCTTTAAAGAGAGGCACATTGCGTTTGGTAGAAGATTATTTCTATTATTTCTATTATTTTCTATTTTTTTTTTTAACAATGGCTCTATGCATCATAAAATAACATGCATTCATTAAGATAAAAAGTCCGTGTGTTGGAAAAGCGAAATAGTTGTGCTGTGGAGGATGTTTTTCTCGGTAGGGACAGGGGGAAGCTGGTCAGCTGATGGCAAGATGGAGATAAATAAATGCAGAACAGGAAAGAAAACCTGTTAAAGGGTGCTGAAGACTTGGGTGGAAGTTCACTTTTCCACAGAAAAATGACCCAATAATACAATCAGAACTACAAGTGAATGTTTTGGATCAAAAGCATACTGATTTCCTAACCTAAATCTGAGAATCTGTGGCGAGACTTGAAAACTGGTCAAATTGGTCACAGATGCTCTCTATCTAATGTGTCTGAGTTGAGCTATTCTGTGAAGAATAGCTGTGAAGTCTCTAGATCTGCAATGCAACACAACCGACGTACAGCTATAGTTGCAGCAAAAACTGGATTTCCAAAGCCTTGACTCAATGGTGCTAAGTACACTTTTCTCAGTTTTACTGGTGAATCCCCACAGCATGGTGCTGCCACCAAGAATGTGTTCAGGTGCAAACATCAGTGTTTGTTACTCTGAAGTTTGTTCCATGTTTTTTGTAACACAACAAAATACAAAAAGGTTCACTGGGCACTGTATCTGTAACAGATAATAAAGGGCTTCCCTTTTTTTCATTTAACACCTGCAGATTAGATGAATTATGCCACACACCCACACCGTTCTTGGTGACAATGATCTGAATTTATATTTTACTGTTTTTAATGTTTACTCCAGTGACTGCATTTAGGTTTAAGATCAGTTTCATTGTTCAGCTGCGACAGAGAATCATGAGGTTGATATTTTACCGTTCATATAGATAATGTAAGGATTGATTGTCTAAGTAAATAAGCCCTCATTTCATTTGTTGTCTTTGGCCTGCTGTAATCAGCCCCTGTTATGGTACTAAGCTGCCAAAATTGACAGCAAAATAAAACTTTCCCAGGTAATTGTTTTGCTTTTTGAGCTGAATTCCTCACACTCGAAACAGATTCATCCAACCCCTCAGGCTCAATTAAACAGTCAGATCCCTGTTAGTCTGTGACTACTGTGGAAGCAGGGGAGTGAAGCATGTGCTGATCTATGTCTGTATGTGTATCACTATGTTTTTCAGTTTGTTTTACAACGAGACAGAGGGACAGGGGACAAGAGACACAGGGGGGTGAGTTATGATTAAGGTGGCTGACAAACACAAATTTTCCGCCCTGATAGCCAGGGCAGTGGGAACTTCCTGCGGGAAGCACACTCATGGAGCAGCTAAAGCCCATGCAGCACCAGGAGTCACAAAGGGCACATAGCTATTTCATGCCAGTGAAACCACAACAGTTGGATCTTCCATTACCAACTTGTGCTCACATGACTTGTATTTTCCACTTATGCTTTAAAGGTTATACAATCAAACTAAGAGGAAATGGCTCTAAATACCACAACCTGACCACTTCAGAAGCACTTCAGTGTTAAAGTGAACAACTGAAAGGAAGTGCTCAATGTTTTTGCTCCACAAAATTGAAATTGTGCACAAGTGTATGTATGCAAGATGTTGGTATGTGTTTCTTGAACACTCCTCTAAAACAGATATTTCCCCCCTCCTTTGTTTCCACTCTAAACTTTAGACCTATTAATAATGAAACGACCATGGAAATTTGTGCAAACCCACAGCATCTGCATGGTTGACATACACATGTTTTTAACCATTGGTGACACCCCAAGGGTAAGAAGGGAAACTGTTCTTGATAAGAAAGAATTATTATATAATTTAGTGACACATGATTAAACATTAATACATCCAAGCTGACAACATTAGGTGTAGCCTCATTAGAGGATTTTTTTTGCAGGGGAAACATGAAAATTGGTTCTTCAGCCACTTTGAGGTTCCAAGAGCAATCCTGTTAGAACTGCGCTCAAAGCTGCAGGAGGTCTTGCAGCACAACATGGGAAAGAGCCATACTCTGTCTGCACCAATCCAGCTGCTGGCCACACTAGGGTTCCTGTAGCAAGAGGCATTTCAAAACGAGCTGGAAGTCCAGCTGGGATTGTGCCAGTCAACTCTTGCCACAGCCAAGGCAGCTTTGAGGGCTGGAAGAATGTCAGTATGTCCGTATATCAGCCAGGTTTATCAAACTCACATAAAGTCCAGTTAAACAGAGCAATATTACAGCAAGTTTGCAGTAGAACCTAGTTTCATAATATAACTAGAACTGTCGAAATTCCCCTAACCAACAGTTTGGGAAGGTAGCTATTTTGTCTCAAAGGCTGGATCTTCTTGCCTCTTTAGAAAACTGTGACTTCCTGTTTTTTGCTAGTCTAATAACTGTTTCAGGATGATCTTCCAAGCCATTGGTGTCTGTTTTAACAGTTGTAATGTGGATATCCAAATGTGTGATGTCAGAAATGCCTCAGCTTCACTCTTTCCCCAACATTTTTCTGCAATCTATGTGACTTATGCATAACATGAACAGATGAGAGTCTGATTTGGAATACAGAATACAACTACTTGTTGGGTTTGTGTTTTTACATGCCTCTCTATCACTTAGTGGTATCCCCAACTTACATTCTGTGTGTATTTACATTTATTTGCATATTTAAATGGGGAAGTCCAGGGAGGACATTCCCCAATGTGCATTCAGTTTAATGCTGTTTGTCATGTAAATAGAACATTTGCTTAGATTCATACAAACGCATGCTGTTACGCATCTAAATTTGTTTGTTCAAACAAGTTTTCTCTATTTAAGCATACAGCATGTTTTTGGTGGGAAATCCACATGAGTATCAGTGTCTAAAGAGTTAAGAATAAAGAAATACATTTCCTTACTTGCCATTCAGTGCCTGTAAAAACATTTATACCCCTGAACTTTTACACTGTTTGCCATGTTACAATGATTAACTTCACTGTATTTTATGTGAAATGACAACATGAAGTAGTGTGCAATTGTAGACTGAAAGAAAAATGATTTATGATTTTCAAACATTTGTACTAAACATTGCACCGTTAAATTTCAACATTTTATTCATCTGATTGATCTTTTTTACGTGTGTTAGATAAATCTCAGTTTGTGTTATGCACTGGATTTTTCAAGCCTCATCTGCTTTAGGCACAAAATCAGCCAATACTTATTTCCACCAATAGATGGCAGTAGTGGTTTAGTGACTGACTGATGCTCCTAGGTATTCTACAGCAGAAGCAGTAAGTGAGTGGTGAGAAGTTCAGTCAAGAATGTGTTGTGTGTAATGCAGGCTATCTAAAGCTCTGTTTTGTGTTACAGACAAAATAAACACTTGTGGCACTGGAATTAAAATTGTTCTCATTCCGTGTGTAACACAAACAAAATATAAACAGTTTGGTGTGCATTTGTTTTGTGGTCCCCTATGTAAATACATTGTAGACCCCTCTTTTGCTTAAACTACATCTGGAAGTCTTTTAGAGTATATCTGTACCACCTTTGCAGATCTACAGACTAAGATGTTTGCCTACTCATCATTGAAAAATTGCTGAAAGTCAGTCAGACTGGATGAAAAGCATCAAGTTGGTAAAGTTTTGGCAAAAATTCTCAATTGGATTTAGGACTGGACTTTGACTAGGCTAACCTAACACATTAATATATTTTGATCTATGCCACTTTACTGTAGCTCTATAGACGTTTTTGTTTGTAAAGAGTTTCTAAACTCTTACTTTCCTTCCAGTTCACAATTAAATGAATTGAAGCTTGGGTTTGTAAAAAATGTGAAAAAGTTCAGTGGGAGTGAATATTTTTGAAAGGCACAGTATCTGTTGTCATTTATATTCGTCACCACTATCAGATAACATATTGCAACCACTGTGCTCCTTTTTTGACAAAAAGTAGTTGAACAAGGTAATCATTGAAAGATGGTTTCGAGCATGCAATTGAGCCATCATCATCATGGACAAATCCTTTAACTCTATCTTGAACCGAACCATAACTATTATCGACTCTCACTAATCCAGTCTCATCTTTATCCAGTGGTGATCTTTGGTGTGTCTCTACAGTGACTGGAGGGGCCCCACTGAATGCTGTGCTGTCAAAAAAAAAAAGCACAAAATGAAAACTTAAATAATTTTTTCAAGAGCAAATTCAGCATCAGGACATGATGACCATCCAAGGCCTTTGTTTAGGCTCTATGTCATATCATGTAAAGCACTTTGGATTGCCTTGTTGCTGAAATGTACTATACAAATAAACTTGCCCTGCCTTATGTGATTTTAAGCAAAATACAGGAACATATTATGGTCTTTATGGTCTTTAATAACTACCCAACTTTTCCTGACTCCAAAGTTTACATCACTGGTTTTCTACTAAGTCTCTACTCCTCTAGTCCCTTAGCTGTCTCAGGGGTAACTCTGAACCGCATATTTTTTACCTGCCTATAAAGCACTGTGCTGGGAGTCATGTTCCCTGTCAAAATGCACTCAGATGCTTTTCTGTCAAACTCGGTTCTGGCTGCTTATTTTGCACTGCTGGGATAAAAGTCTGTGTGTTTGTTCATGTCTGTACGTAGCTGTTGAATTTCATTGTCATTTAGGTCAGAGTTTGTCACAATCTTTCCATCATGTGCACAGTCACAGATCTTTGCACACACTCTCTCTCTCTCTCTCTCTCTCTCTCTCTCTCTCTCTCTCTCTCTCTCTCTCTCTCTCTCTCTCTCTCTCTCTCTCTGTCTCTCTCTTCACACAGAGACCCATAAAGCAAGAAAAATGTATTAGATGAAAAATGACGGAGAAACTCAAGGGGACATGGTAAATCTATCATGGGTGTTTTAAAAACCTCCACGTATGTGAGTTTCTTGATGTGACCTGCTGTCTTCAGTCCAAACACACACTTATCCATTTAGTTTCCAGCTGAAAACCCAAAATGGGAAATGACTTTTTGTTGTGGAAAGAGTTCCAGGTATTTTCCACTCCAGCTCAAGGCTGATCCAGCACTGTCTGCTGCATGGCCTAATAGAAAACACTGTGACCTACTAAGAAATAACTCATGGCAGCAGGTCATGACTGTCTATGCAATATGACTATATATAGTTCAGGCTGCAGTAATACGTCTTTCAGATGCTAATATATATAGTGCCTTGCGAAAGCCTTCATTAATTTTTTTCTCCAATTACAAACACAAATTTTAATATATTTTACTGGGATTTTGTGTGCGAGACCAACAAAAGCAGCACATATTGGTGTAGTGGAAGAAAAATGATACATGGTTTTCAATTAAAAAAATCTGAAAAGTGTGTTGAGCATTTGTATCTGATCCCATGAACTCTGAGAGACTTCCTCATGATCCTGAAAACACCATCCACACCTTAACAGACGTTGTTGGCAAGATTATGATGTTGGGATGTTTCCCTTTGGCAGGGACAGGGAAGGTGGTGAGAGTTAAAGGGGAAGGAGCTTAATACAGGGTAATCAATTCAAATTCAATTCAAAAATACTTTATTTATCCCAAAGGGAAATTAAATTAAATTAAATTAACTCATTTAGTCAAGGAGTTATCATAGATGGTGATGGCTGTGGGCAGGAAAGATCACCTGAAGTGGTCCGTTTTACAACTAATCTGAAGAAGTCTTTGACTGAAGAGACTCTGTTTTCCAAAGACAGTCTCATGAAGAGGATGTCCAGGGTTGTCCATAATTTTCTTGATTTTATGCAAAATCAACTCCAGAGGTTTCACAGTCATCCCCAGAACAGAACCAGCCTCTTTATCAGGTTGTTGAGCCTTTTTAGGTCCCTGGCTCTGATACTGCTGCCTTAACAGATGATGGCAGAGTAGATGACACTCCCAACAACAGACTTATAGAAGATCTGCAACATCTTGCTGCAAACCTTGAAGAGTCTTAGCTTCCTCAAGAAGTACAGTCTGCTCTGTCCTTTCTTGTAAACGGCTTCACTGTTGAGTCTCCAGTCAAGTCTGTTGTCTAGATGAACACTGAGGTATTTATATTCCTCAACCACCTCCACTTCTTCTCTCATGATGGGAATAGGGTTTGATCTGACCCTGTTGCTCCTGAAATCTACAATCATCTCCTTTGTTTTGTTCACATTCAAGATGAGATGATCCACACCATGAAACAAAGCGGTCCACAAGCTCTCTGTACTTAGCTTCTTGTCCATCTCTGATACACCCAACCGCTGCAGAGTCATCTGAGTATTTCTGGAGATGACAGGAGTCTGACTTGTGCTGGAAGTCTGAAGTGTACTCCTTTGCTGCTGACCACCTGGTTAGACACACAATCCTTCAGTCTCACAAACTGTGGTCTGTTTGTCAGGTAGTCACTGATCTACGTGATTATTGAGGCCTCCACCTGTGTCCTGGAGGAAGACCTGCTAGAGGACGCAAAAGACTTTATTCAGAGGCTCATAGTCCAGCTGGACAACAACCAAGAACATACAGCCAAAGCTACAATAAACTGATTTAGATCAAGGCATATTAATGTACTAGAAAGGCCCAGGTAAAGTCCAGACCTAAAGACAATTGAGAATCTGTGCCAGGCCTTGGAAATTTCATATTCATATTTCATATTTTCAAATGTTCATATTCACTCCAGCTGATCTAGTCTTAAGCTAATCATCTTACATTATTGTGCAGAATTTCTAGTCTCCAGATAAGCAAAACAGAACTATTGTCTGTAAGCATAACACACAGACAGCACCCTGAAAAGATCTGATGATAAACAACAAAATCATCCACCAGCATGTGTGAAGATCAGATATAAATGCACTTTTTTCTTCATTGCAAAAATTATGAATTTAGACATGACAAAGATTGTTTTTGTTGGTGTTTTTTGGAGGGAATGATGATACCTCAAAACTATATACAAGAAAATACCAGTTTATATAGTAACCTTAGTTGCAGCAGGAAGTTTTCACAGAAAAGATGCTAATATAAGCCATACTCCAGATTTTGTCTATTTCAGATGGAAACAGATGAAAAATCATTTAACTACCAAAGCATCAAATTGTTGCTTTACTATTCTCTTGTATAAAGACAACCCCAACTTTTATTGCCTGGGTTTTACTTTTTTACAGCTTAAAAGGTTGAATTGTTATTTTTAATTCAGTTTCATGTTACTTTCTCATTTATCTAAAGTTTTTAATATCTCTTGTAAAATTCTGTGTTGTTTTTCTGGAGGGGTAATCTTATCTTTAACTAACAATGACTTTCACAATAAAGAGCCCCACTGAGGACCAATTTATCACTGTGTTCTGGTTTGGATTGCTTCACTTATTTGGCCACATTTATTCCCTTCTCCTTATTTCACATTGGCTAACTTTTTTGGTCACAAATTTCATAAAAAAATAGACCTCCCCCTACCTTGCTATTTCTCAATGCCTCTCTCTGGACTCCCTCAGATTTGCCCACTGATCACTGGCCTCCTCACTGGTAAGCCCTGAGGATATTTTGCTCTCCCAGTCTTTGGATTAAATAAAAACATGGCATCTTCTCTTCCTTTTACCAGTTTATATCCTCAATTCCTTTCCTGTTCTGCAGGCTGAAGAGTGAACATATTTGGAAGTACTGTAAGCACAAATGTAAACACTGCTGTTGGCTTAGATTTATGTTCTCCACATATCTGAGGTCTGAGCCATGGCCATTGACTGACCACTACATACTAGAGCTGTGTTAATTCGCCAAGTTCATTGCCTTAATAAATATCCCACTGTGCACATTTAATTAGGCCAGTGAGACTCAGGATTAAGTCTGTAGTAAGGCAACATAAAATATGTGTTAGTTCAAACAAAGATAACTTGGCAAAATAGGAGAAAATTGCCCAACTAGTTATCCTGTAGTCACTCCAGACAGTTTAAATAAAAATACCTATTCTGTTATATCAATAGCTTAGTAAATGCTCAGTGGTGGAGAGAAGAAAACTATGTAAAATCATAACTCGTGACCACCTCAATCACAGAGTCACAGAGGAGCAGTTATATCCCCTCATAGACATACCTCAGGAAATGTGATTTAGGGTTATTAGTTAATGCGTATCATGGGACAAAGTGTACCGCAAATGTGCTAGGCAGTGTGTCAAGTGTGGCTGTAAGAAGAAAAATCACATGAAGGAAGGTGTCATGTTTTTTAAGGGATTCAATCCCAACTCATCCCTTAGTTTCGTATTTCTGCCTCTTTTCACTTCTCTTTTCTTTCAGCGTTCACAGCTAATATCTTGGCTAAAAATTTTCAAATTTAAACCTCAACACCACAAAAGGCAGCATCATCATTTCAGTTAAGGGGCTGGTGACATCACTGTATAAAGTATTTCATGTAGTTGATATTGCTGTAGATGTCAATTCTCCAAAGAATTTCATGAAAAAAAAATAATGTCACCTTTTTGTAAGGGGTTGTTTTGGCAGGCCAGATTTCCCTCCTTGGTAAAAGGGTTGGGTACGGTAATGATATATGGCTCTACCTAGTTGACTTCACTCTGATTGGCTACAACCATATTTGGGAAACTCTTCAGTAAAAGGCGTTGAATATCGTCTCAAATTGAGGTGATAATTGGGTGATACTTCCCCATAAATGAACTTCAGCTACTCTTCTCTGATGCTCTTGTCCTTTGGGAGTAAGTGGAAACTTCCAGCCGTTTTGGAAGCACCCTCAGACGTAACAGCTCCCCTTTTTAGTAGCCATCCTCTTCTCAAGTGGAGTAGTCAGACATGTTAGTGTGAATAGGCCTTAAAGCTTATATTATCAGCTGGGGGGAGGAGGGAAGGTTAAGGGAAGGGCTGTTTGCTTGATAGTGTTCTCTAATTGGAGAATATGAATTACGTAGAAAGATAACCTACATAGAAAGATAAACTGTTCTCTGATTCGTCCATTTTTAAGCAAAGAAACAAAGCTGACTGCTTATGAGCAGGGCTTTTGATACCAACTCTTGACATTCACATGGCCTCATCAGTGCACAACAGAACAAGACATTTTAACTTGTAGTATGGGAAAAATGTCTTGTTCCACTGGTAGATTATTTCACCAATAACTAATACTTTTTCATCAATATTAAGGAATTTTTTGACATAAAACAAGCTCCTATTCCTTGCTGAAGAGTTACTTGTAAGTTAGTTTTGTCTTATTTCAAGTGTACTAAGATATGCAACCAAAACTAGACCAAAATACTTGGTAAGAATTTATATTTTTGCAGTATATTTTTCTGACTGGAGATGCTTTACATGGTCCATTCTCAGTATATGCTTCAGCAATATCATTGGTGATTCACTGCTTTCTTCCTCCATTTTCTGTGTAAATAATCAATAACTTCTAATTAACAGCTGTTCTCTCTGACTGGGGACATCCCTTTTCCACCCTTTTCCTCAAAAGGATGGCTGATACTTTGAGAACAAAAAGGACTGAGCCCACCACGTTTGGCACAATTGCTGGGTTAAGCTGCAGAAAGCCACTGACATCCGCTTGGGCAAACTGCGTGCAGAAGGGACTCGGAGAGACCGAGCGGATATCAATGGCATGCTTCGCAAATACCAAATCCAGCAGTAACACTGATTTAAGTAAGGGTTAATGACATCAAGTGGTTAAAATGGAGGGCCTGTGAGACCGGGTAAAGTCCCATTCATTAATTCTTGCAGGAATAATAAAATCATGTCCACTGAGTACTGAAAAGTGTGGTGGCCCTTATTCTGGCCCCAATCCACAAACATCCTCCACTTAAATCATAAAGTGATCTAATGGAGGAGGCCTTGGAAAACTGAATAGTGTTGATGGGGAGGCCCTGCTGCATCTAACTTACACTATTCACGGGCCAAGCCCAAAATGCAAGGCAGTCTGTTTGAGGGGTAAAGCACATTTTCCCTAGCCTGAAACACCATGTCATTGAGCAGTGAGACGTCCCATGGTTGTCTGTGCAGCAGACACTAATACATTTCTTCTAGCCAGCATTGCGGGGCAGTGCAGAGCTATCACAGTTAGTTTGTGGCCCTACACACTCACTCCACACAGAGTTGGAGCTATCAAACCCAGGGGAGGGAAAATGTACAGAAGAATGCCTGGCCAACAGTGCACTAGATCATCCATGTTGAGGGGTGTACAGAGTGCATAGATGATACATTGGGTGCCCTGATGGCCAGAGCCACAGCTTTATAAGCTCTCTCAGTTAGCTCTGACAGGAAGTGGTCAGCCTTTGATGGCAGTGTAAGATTTCTGGAAGATGTTGTTGTTAGTATCTTGGTGCTGGAGTGTGTTTTTTGTGTGAGTGTGAATCTGTCTGCAGAGAGAATCTCTGTTTGAGGGCGTAGCCAACCTAATGCAGACAGCACATGTCTACAATCTCCTCATCAGAATGATGGGGCTTTTTAAGGAGCTGTAGGATGACTACTCTTCTGATGGTTGACCTAACTGGTCAAGCCACTAGAACCTTTTATGCCTTGTCTCTAGAACTTGGACTATTTTTGTTTTTGCTTACCTTATGCTTTCTGTACTCCCAAGTTAATGACTGCTCTAGTGACTCTATACTTCAACAGTTATCCTCCTTGTGTGACTGCCTCTGTGGAACTCATTGCTGCCACAGGTATCTATCGCAGTTCCACCACCCCAAACTTTTATCTGCCCACCTGCTCTCCTGCCATCCACTCTGATCATTTACCAGATCCAACACTCACCCTGCCTAATTCTGCCTCTTCCCCTTTCAGAAGGGGCTGGATGGGCAAAAAGTGACAGATGCTAGAAAGGGAGAAGACATTTCTGAATGATCCTGCATCATGGTCACCAGCTGATCAGAATTGGGATAATGGGATAAATCCTTAAAAGGAATACACAATGGGGGCTTATCCTTTTGTGAGACATTGAAACTAATGTTATGAGAACACAGTTACTCAAACCCGAAACTCTTCACATGTTCTATTCTCCATACATCTTTCACACAGGATTTATGTATCACCTTCCTTCTCCATTTCTCTTGGAAATATATCATCTTCTCAGTAAATAACCCTGCAATGCAAAAATGATTTAAAGGTCCATAAGATAGTATTTGCATAAACTACTCTGTTTTCTTTTGTCAAATTGTTCTTAGCCCCTCCTGGACTAGCCCTTTGCTTTACCCTTCAATACCACCTAATCTGAACCAGCCAAGAGAGTTGCAGATGGAATATTAACAGCTTTTAAACTAACCCCTAAATTCAGTAGACCTTTCACAACCTTTGTGAGGTAATGATAAATTTTTGGGTCATAACCCGAAACTAGTGATTGTGTGGAGTTAAAGGAAATATTTCTGGGACTGCCACATCTCAGATACTTACTCCATTTCTGAAGAATTACAAGAACGTGAGAAAAAAAATTTTTTTTTTCCTTTATTCCTGTGATGGTGTCATGGCTTTGATTAGTCAGCTGAGTATTTGAGTGTGTGAGAGTGAAAGTGAGAAAATTAATGGAGTCATATTGCTCCAAAGTTTATGGCAAACCACTTACACTGTAGTCTTCAAAGCTTCAGTCCCACAATCTTATCTGGACCTTCCCTTCTGACTCATTAGGGATGGTCAAATGTGAACTTGTTATTCTGCTCATATCAAACACACACACACACACACACACACACACACACACACACACACACACACACACACACACACACACACACAGATACAATGAGAATGAATTTCAGGTCCTAATGGGAAAGACAATCCCCATATCCAGAGTAAGAAAACAGACCTTTCTTTCTGGTGTTGAGTTGCATAACAGGACTCAATAACCTCACATCTGTGGGATGTCCAGTCCTCTTCAGAAACTGAATTTTACAAGAAGTTATAAAATCATCTTTTCAATTTAATGTGACGTTTAGAGACTATTCTTCCTTCTATTTTGCTATTTTGTCCTCAGTCCCCTTACAAAGCCCTTTGTTGAATCTCCTTTTCAGAGATTTGTTTCAGCATCACTGTTGGTTTGAGTCCCGTCTCGCCCCTCTCCACAGCCACAACAATACACACATTATTGAGCCATTAAACCACTGACCTCTGGCTTTATAGACAGCCCAGAACCTCTGATATGTCCAAGGAGAGCTTATAGGATGAGAGTGGGAAGACAGCACAGTAGAAGCTTTGTAAGATAAAACAAAAGCTGTGTTCAGTTTAAGAATTTTTGCTGGTGTCTCTCACCACAGGCCACTGGAGGTTTGACAGAGGAGTGTCATCCTAGGCTAGAAGGAAACAGTCTGGTAAGTTTTCAAGGCTAGTTTTATGACATTTTCTCTTTGACTAAATCTAAAAAGCAATAATCATACACTTCTTATTAAATTATTATACAATATAAATAATCAAGCCACCTTCTCAACAAATAAAAAAAGAAGCAACCTTGATGAGCCACACACACTAATGACTGATCTAAATTATAAAGTCCATGTGTTTTGTTTTGATTAGGGCAGACTTTCATAGGTGAAACTTTCATAGGTGAAAGAGCATTCAAGTCAGAGGTGAAAGGTGGAAAGGTCACAACCTATGCTTTGGGAACCATTTCCATGTTACTATGGGAACTGCAAAAACCCAGAGGCAAAAGGATTTCCTGTTTGCTGGGAGGCTGAAAAAGCAAGACTGATATTAATGTCTTTATTTCTTATTTTGAAATCATCTCCCTTTTCTTTGTACAAATCTTCATCAGTAATCATGCATTTTCACAGAGTCCAGAAATGTTTCTGAAGGTGCAAAAATACTCAAAGTAACCATGGATTAAAATTTCTCCATGTTCTCCACAACCGAAAAGGCTTATCAGAAAGTAACTAAAATTCTGCTAATTCTTTTACTGTGACTACAGTTCTGATTCTGCTGAACCCCTTGAAATTCCCAGATAGAGTTTTCCCAACTATTTTTTGAGTTCATAAGATGCTCATTTGTGTCTACAGTGGTGTGAAAAAGTGTTTGCCCCCTTCCTGAGTTCCTATTTTTTTGCATGTTTGTGTGAAGAAGTAATTGCCCAATAAACCTAATAACTGGTTAGGCCACCCTTAGCAGCAACAACTGCAATCAACCACTTGCAATGAGTCTTTTCCAACTGTGGAGGAATTTTAGCCACTCATCTATGCAGAATTGTTCTAATTCAGCCACATTGGAGGGTTTTCGAGCTTAATGGCTTTTTTTAAGGTCATGCCACAGCATATCAATAGTATTCAGGTCAGGACTTTGACTAGGGTACTCTAAAGTCTTAATTTTGTTTTTTGCCATTTTTGCCCAGTCTCTTTCTTATGGTAGAGGCATGAACTCTGACCTTAACTGAGGCAAATGAGGCCTCCAGTTCTTTGGATGCTGTTATGGGGTCTTTTGTGATCTCTTGGATGAGTCGTCACTGTGCTCTCAGGGTAACTTTGGTCCACCAGCCAATCCTGGGAAGGTTCACCACTGTTCCATGTTTTTTCCATTTGTGGATAACAGCTCTCACTGTGGTTCACTGGAGTCCAGAAGCTTTTGAAATAGCCTTGTAGCTCTTTCCAGACTGACAGATCTCAGTTACTTTCTTTCTTATTTGTTCCTGAATTTCTTTGGATCTCAGAATGATGTCCAACTTTTCAGGATATTTTGGTGTACTTCCCTTTGTCAGGCAGGTCCTATTTAAATTATGTCTTGATTGAGAACAGGTGTGGCAGTAATCAGGCCTGAGAGTGGCTAGAGACAGTGAACTCAGTTATGTTTTAACAGGGAGGGGAAATCACATTTTCACACGGTCATGTAGGTTTGGATATTTTTTCTCCCTACCTTCATTTAAAAACTGCATTTTGTGTTTACTTGTGTTGTCTTTGACTAATATTTACATTGGTTTGATGTTCTTAAACACTGAAGTGTGACAAGCATGAAAAAAAGGAAATCAGGAAGGGAACAAGCACTTTTTTCACACCTCTGTACATAGCAGGTCTACAGTCAAGAGGACTGCAATAACTTACCTGATGTACTGCCTACAAGGAGTGGGTTGAGGTTGTAGCTTGGGCATGAATAATGCTTTGAATTCTTGATGTCCAGGTCATGTATTTGTATAATAAATCATAATATAACACTTTAATAAACCACCATTTCATAAGTACAGAGGTTGTTCCTTGTTGTAGTTTCCCAAAAAACAGCTTTACATGATAAGTATTTGTTTGTTAATTTCTTTAACATGAAATAACATAGAATGTGCATGTCTATGTATAAATGTTTGTGTGGGGGTGAGGGACTGTTTTTTTTGTCTGTGTACATTGTCAGTACAGTATTCTGAAGGCGTTTCATTTCCACAAGAAAGATGGTAAATAAAGGCACTCTTGATGGTTTTTTTTTTATTTTTTATGTTGAATAAAAAAAGTCCCAACAGAGCAGTGTTTCATGAACTATCTCTGTTATCTCAATAGATTCTGGTCTTATTAAGTGAGTCAGGCACAGTGACACTTGAGTTCTGTTGGGTTCTCAAAGTCAAAGATATAAGCTGGATATGTTAAATAGATGTTGAACAAAGTTGATTAAAACATCAGCTCCAATTCTTGTTAAAATAAACTCTTTGTTTTCAGTGCATCATAGACCAGTTTCTCCCAGAACTTGTCCTCTAGGCACATCACTGCTCTGCATATTTTAAGTGTTGCCTTGCATCAGTGCACCTGATTTCGGTTGATGGCTGATTATCAGGCTTTTGCTGAACTGCAATCATCTGAATAAGATGTGTTAAAGCAGGGAAAGATCTAAAACATGCAGGGCAGTGTGCCTTGACAACCAGGGTTGGGAAACATTGGCATAGACCACAGCTTGCTGTTAGGCATGGGGTAATGCTAACAGTAGGCAGAACACCACACTGTCATCACATACAAACTGAACATTTAGTAAGTAAGCATTTGAGCTCCAATGCTTTGATTTGATTACTACAGTCTGTGTTTTCCTGTTAGGACACTAAGGGAGATATTTGTTTTCCAGAGTGAGTCACTTGGAGAACTGGTAAACAAACACAAAACCTAAGCGTGGAAGTCTTATGAAGGATACTTTCCAGCATAGCTTGTTTAATTGCATATTCTCAAATTGCTATAATGGTGTTTCCAAATGTCCTGAGATTTTGGATTTTGCAACAACAGTAATGGATTTTCCTTGAGAAGCAATTGGTGTTGTAGGGATAACTTTATCGACTGTGTTTAGAGAAGGGAGTCTTTGTGAAGCTAGGAAAGATTCTGGTCATGGTTTTGCCACTCAATACTCGATACAAATATTTGGGGAAAAAGACACCAACTTGAGAGCTGAGAAAACCTCATAGTGTCCTCACAGATCCTGTCTTGACATTCATGCTGGTCCACTGGTTCTTTCTAAATGGAATTTGCATGTTTCTGGAAACAATTTTAGATTGAAAGAACAATACTGAAACAAAACAACATACACTAGTGTGACTGAATGTTAAAGGCATGAGAGTCATTGATCAGTCACAGATTCCAGAGGGGTATAGAAGAGAAATGATGTGCTTTTACACTATCATTTGTATCATTTGTTACTTTTGACATTTCATGTGAACCAAGACACCTAAAATATTCCATGCAGTCCTTATTTTATTTAATTAATTCCTACTCAATGGGAGATCAGAAATAATTTCTGTTTAAGCTTTCAATTTCTGTTTCAGCAGTCATAGTTAGGATCTTGGGTTGTTTGGGGTTTTTCTGGGTTTGTAGTTTGGTGGGATTTTTAAAATTTGTTTTCTTTAGTCTCTTATTCTTTGATTAGACCAGCCTTGTTTCTGTTAAGTCTGCTCTTAGTTATTTCTGTTAGATTATGGTTATTATTTATTTCTTGTGCTTAGTTTTGTGTCTCTAGATTTGATTCCCCAGTTCCCCTGTTTGTATTACTCCTCCTCCCGCCCTCATGCCATTCTCTCTCTCTCTCTCTTCAGCCCCTCACACCTGCAACCTGTTAGCTATTCAGCACCAGTTCCAGCATTCACTCTCCCAGTATTTAAACACCTCTCCTCCTAACTGGATTCTTCCATTACACCCTGTTAGACTCCATTTGTTTCATGTTATCCGGTCTCTTTTTTTTTTCTCTGACTCCCTGTGTGTTTTTCTCAGTTTTTTCACTCTAGATTTCACTTGCATTTTGGTCCAACTACTTCCACACCCAACATGACAGTCACTGGAGTAACTTTCTGAACACACTTAATCCTGATGAGGATCACAGAGAAGGAGTCGAGGTCATGGGAGGGAAGTGGTTTGCAAAGACTTCTAAGGTCAACCTAGAAAAACCAATGACCTTATATTCATGTTTTTGGATGGTGCAAGGAACCTGGAGAACCAAGAAAAACACATGCATCAATGAGTACAATGACTCGGCTTCACACAAAATGGAGCAGTAAAAAAAAGATATAGATTTTAGATCCCTCCTCCAAACACTGGACATACATGGATATCTTAAGATCTTTATGTAGCCCAAAAAAGTATGTTAAAAACTGGACTTTTTAGCTCATTCATCTTATCCAAATTTAGCCTCAACAATGACCCTGAAAATTCTTCATGGTCAACACATTTAATCAACTCCACCCAGCTTCAACCACATTTAGACATCAACATTTCATATATTCACTTATCAGTGGCCAGTGGGCAATTGGTCAAATAGAACCTTGGGTAGATAATAAACAGACGGAAAGACTGATTGATTGATTGATTGATTCATGATTTCAACAGAACATAGGAAAAGTCTTTGAATTAAAATAAATATCACTACTTATATATTTTTTCCACACTACTCCAGACTTGGAAAATACTGAAGTCAAATTCAGTAGTTTTCCAGGCTGTATAGGAACCCTGAATTGTTACTTGTTTTCTTCTAAATTAGCAATTTAACCTTTCAGTAATAATTTCTTGCATAGCGGTGAATGGACAGCATTCTCTAAGCTAGTTTTAGTCTGACCACTAGATGTAACTTACTGTTACAAATGGTTCCTTCAAAGAAAACAGAATTCATTAAAACTCAATATGCAAGTTGAGTGACCTTCTGGGCTCACATTCAGCAGACGCCACTTTGACTCATGCACCAGCAAGCTCTTCAGTTTCTGTTTTCTGTGGTCAATGGCAAGTTCAAACACATGCACACTCATACTTGTACAACCAGGCAAGTTCAGCTGTTGCACACAGCAGCGGCATATTAGTCAGCACCATCTGCGTACAAAAAGATTCAAGAAGAATTACTCTCCTCAGGGGACTTAAGTACCCGAACGTCAGTGGAAGTGGTTCATTAATATTCATTATTTCTTCATCACTTAGAAGAATCTAGGGACCCTGCATGTGTAATTAAGAGTGTGAGAGGCAATCTCATCTGCGTCCTCTGTGTCATGGTAATGGCAACAATGTGTGGCAATGAAAGACTTCCAAGGAACAAAACATGTTTAACCCCGCTCCCCAAAGGTTACAGAATTTTACTCATATGACAAAACCTTGCTGAGCATATTGCATGCATCTTACTGAAACAATGTTTATTCAAAGAGAGTCTTTTCTTTATTTCAAAGCTGACAAACCCATAAGGTTGGTGGAATGTAGTGTCCATGGACCTTCACCCAGAAAGCAGTAAGCAGAGACAGTGCAGTTTAGTGATGGCCTTGATTTATATGCGCCAGACATGCACACCATCTCCTCTTACTGCAAGGCCATGGTTCTGTAATGCAGGCAATGCTTTGATGCACAAACATGGTCGCTATAAATGACAGTGAGAACGACTCCTTCAAATCTTGCCAGGAACAAAAAGCAGATACTACGCAGTATCGCTTCAGATGCTCAATGAGGGAAAAATGATGCATGCTGTGGTGTCGTTAACCACTGACACACCAAAGTTGGTGGGGTTTATTTTTACAGAGGGAGAGGTTGGAAATGTGGAGAAGGAAACTTGATAAGTGATATTGGCATCAATGTAATACTGTTAACATACAGTACACTGATAGGTAAAGCTGCTTTTTGCTGTCGCTCTGTAGCTGAAACACAACATCTATTTGATTCAAATAGGACCAGCTGTGACAAAGTATCTCATCGGGATGTTGATCAAGGAATTTTTAAAATATTTGAATCAAAGTCTAGGCTTGAAACTTTTTACAGGTATCAAAGTATACAGTATAAGTTACGGCAGAGATGTTTACATGGTTTTTCTTTCCAAGTCAAATTTCAAGCCTGTTACCCGAAGTCCAAGTCAGTTCTTTCAACCCAAATCCTCATCAAGTCTTAATTATCTAATGATTAAAAGGAAAATGTTTTAATCAAATGCATGCCATAAAATATATCACACAGCATTGGTTTAGGAATTTAAGCCCATAATGTTTCTCCTTTTTAACATGAAAATGTAACAGTTATCTTATAATCCTTTAAAATTTATCAAGAATTATCTTTTAATTTTCTATCACTTAATATGGCATGCAAAAACAGTTTGAGCTGCTTTAAATTATTTTAAAACTGATGAAGTGTAACATTTACCATATTAGAAATTATAAATATGCACCTCTCCTCAATATGCTGCACTACATAGGGTTTGGAGGCTTGTCTCCTTCTCTTCTTGAGTTTGAAGATTATTGTTATTCAGAACACATGTTCTACATCCACATTTAAAAGCTTTGTTGCCAAGTCTAAACACTAAAAATATTTTAATGTATTTTATGAGCTGCTGAGTAAGCTGCAGTGTACTAGATAAATTTGAAATGATCAAAGAACAGAACAGGAAGTGCTTTTATTTTGAAGATCTGAAAGCGTCTTTATTAACTTGGCTATCTTAACAGTCAGAGAGACTTAGATGTAAGTTAAGTTTATTTTGTCTTTATTATAAAATTAATTGAGAAACATGGATGAGGTGACTTTTATGAAGCCACAGCTAACATGAACAGAATATGAGTCATTAAAAGCCATGATCTGCGAAAACCATTGGCTAATAATAATTCAATCACATCCTTTCAAATTGAAATATAGTCAAATTCAATCAATTAGAATATGCATTGGAGGCTTGATTCTCAAAATAAGTCGCTTTTGAAAATAACAACCTTTAAGTAAATATTAAACAAAGTTTTCATTAAGACCATATTGTTTGTTTTATTGGTCTGATGTAATATTCTAAACTTAAATGTTGTGTTTTCGTTACCTTAAATGAAAATCACCATAATTAACAAAATAAAAGACTTAAAGACATCAGGTTTTACCATAATTACATGAGGTAACGATTGTACATAGGACTCAAGTCTCAGACAACTTGTCAAGTCTAAAGTCTTAGTTTAGTGTAGTAAAGTGTAACTCAAGTTCAAGTCTCAAATTCAAAAGTCAATCTCTGGGCTACAGTTTATATTAATTTTAAAGCTTTAAATATCACATGCTGGAATGGTTACAAATCATCATGTGTCCTGAGCAAGACTTTATCGTAAGCATGTGAAAAGTCAGTGGCCCAGTTGTGTGCAGTGATCAGGGGAGGAACAAAAAGGCCGGAGATCAGAATGAAGCCAAGTGAAGTCATGTTTTTTATTTCCTCAGGCATGAAATGTTCGAGTCTAAATTAAGAATGAGGATCGATTTCAGCCCAGCCTCACTTAAGTCATCTTGTCCATGTTATGTATCTGCTTGAAGCCCATCAGTCCATTTATCCCTCTACTACATAAACATTACCCTGGTCATATTTAAGTCAATTGGCAGACCTGGAACCATATGCATGTTCTGCATAAAGTTAAAGTCAAACACAGGATGAATGTATGGAAACCCTTTATGTTGATCACTGTTTGGTTCCGTTATGTGTGGACTTGACATGTCCTCCACATGTGTTTTACCTTGGCACTCTGCTTTCCCTTTACATGCAGATTTCAGGAACAAGAAGATCATCTTGAAGGTCATCCTTTGTGCTTGAATTTCACCCCCAGAAAGTTAAAGAAACCAGGTCAAGAGCTTTTCTGGGAATGAATTAATTTAAAAAGTTTTGGTGACAAAGGTTTTTCAGTAATGCAGCCTTGGTCAGTAAATGACTGCAATTCCAGTAAGTATTTTGAAGCCACCTGCTGCTGCCAGATATTTTACTTCCAACGACAGCTGCCTGAATGTGTGTGAACATCTTTACGCATTTGTGTGTGTCTGTGTGTGTGTGCGTGTGTGTGTGTGTGTGTGTGTGTGTGTGTGTGTGTGTGTGTGTGTGTGTGCGCGCGTGCCTCCAACACATAAATTCCTCTTAGATGGAGTAAGTTCACTGGAGGATACCCTGCTGACTGGCCTATTGAGTGTGTCAGGACCATGAGTGAAACAAGAGAGGGAAAAGAGAAAGTGATCGAGGCTGGCTTTCTGTGCTTCAGTTGGTAATATGCCACAACACACACAAACAACTCTTATACACTCATAAGTTAACCTTCCTGGATCCACAGGGCAGCTTTCTCCTTAGGTTTACTCAGAAATCCCTTTCTAAACTGAGAGACAGCTGTTGTTTGCCTCTGCCACATGTACACATGGTCACCCCCACCGAAGACCCCCAACACCGAGCCCCCGAGGATGTGTCTTGGAAGCTCCTGTTGGTCTTCCTCCCATCCAATGCATTTCTGTGTGGGAGCTCTGATTACACAGGGGCTCAGAGGTGCATTTCGAAGCTGGATCCCATCTAATGCTCAGTGTTCATGCTGTAAACTACAAAACAGTGCTCTAAATTTCCCAAGGAATTAAGCATTTTCCACATATGCATTTGCTGTTATTAGTTTTAAAATGACAAATTATGTTCATTCAGAGTAATGTATTGTAGGTTTATAAGAGTCAATGGAACAAAAGAAAATTAAAGGGATAGTTCAAGAAGTTTGATGTGAGGTTCTTAGAAGTTTAAAAGCAGGTACAACCTTACCTGAAAAAGATGACTCCCTTGGTGTCTTCATTTAGTATAAATCATGAATAGTTGGTCTTGGAGGCTAAAGCTGATGACTATTCTGAGCAGGTTGAAGACCAAAGTGGACTGCTGCTATCTTACCAACAGCTCCAATCGCTAAAACATTAGAGAAGTATATGCAAAGGTCATTTTATAAACATCTAAATTATTGTCATCAGGCATCACTGGCAACTGGGGTTAGGATGTCAGGTGGTAGGGGTTCGTTCTGTAACCAGTGGGTTGCCGGTTCGAACCCCTGCTCCGTCTGACTCAGTCACTTTGCTATTGTGTGCTTCAGTAAGACACTTCACCCACTTTGCATGCTAATGGTGGTCAGAGGGCCCGGTGGAACTGATTGAATGGCAGCCTCACTTCTGTCAGTCTGGCCCAGGACCGCTGAGGCTACAATATAGCTTACCACCATCAGTGTGTGAATGGGTGAAGAACTGATTGTAGTGTAAAGCGTTTTGGAGTCCTTGGACTTCGTAAAACGCTATACAAATGCAGGCCATTTACCCTTGTCATGCTTGGATTAGGCAGGTAATTCCAAAGCGACATTAAAAAAAGAAACATATTCCAGCTATGTAAGAGAATGATTTTTTGTGTTGTATTTCTTTTAGACAGTTTTTCTGACCTGAAATATTTTGCGCTTCGTTCTTAGTACGTGCTTCACACAGGAAGATCACTGGGAATGCCTGATACCAAAATTTCCTGCATAAACCAACTTCTAAAACTCTGGAAAAAAAAACTGTACAATCCAAAGGTGACTACAGCTTAAAGGTTTATAAAATAATGTTTGAATAAACCACTTTGACTTTTTTGCATTAGGATGATACCTCCCCTCCCCTCACTCCCCAAAGTAGCTGTTAGTTTCAGTCCTGCACAGATCATCACTGACAATCTGACTGGAATAGAAAAAAGGAATAAATATTAACACTTGCCAATAAACTGAAACAACTCATTAGAATTAGCAACTAGATAACTTAACAATAACTTAAAATTCCAAAGAGGAAAGTTTTGGCTTCACAAAGTATTTACATCTATCAGGGTTTCACCTGAAGCAGATACTGTGCAGCACCCTCGTAGTTTGGAGAAGCAGGGAGGATTTGTCACGGACAAGTCAAGGTGGCCACCAAAAGAAAAGGGCCAACAAAAGAGCAAAAACTCTTAAACAACTGAAAAGTACCAATTATTTCAGAACATTTAAACCATATGCTAATTGGGTTTTGCTGATCAGACACTTTTTTTGCACCGGCTGAAGTGAAATCTGTGAAACAAAGCGTTGACAATGACGCACATTAAAGTACTGTGGCTGTATACAGTAGGTCAGTTAAAATGTTTCTTTAATGTCAAAAAGTTGCAAGCTTACTGCATTATTATTTTTTAAAATATTTTCCCTTCTAACATTACATTTTCCTATCAAATGATTGTTTTTCAGTAGAATGTTGCAGTTTAAACGTCACACTATATGGAAAAAAGTTTTGAAATTTTGCTTATCATGACTTCTTCTTCTACATCATAAAAATGTTTGAATAGCTCATTCTCTCTCTCTCTCTCTCTTTCTGTCTCTTTCACACACACACACACACACACACACACACACACACACACACACACACACACACACACACACACAAGCACAAGCACATGCAGCAGTTTCCTACCTGGGGGTTGGCTTTCCAACATCAAACTGAACAGCCAAACCTCAGAGCAGCAACAGATCCATTTCCTAGGGGTGATGGGCTTTGATCTGCCAGTTGTCACCGATCTCAGTGAACAGACAGAATCCAGAAGTTCTTCCAGCCCTGTGACAGACATGACTCTTTCAACACAACTTCACATCTTTGCCTTTATAAGTATAAACATTTTGTCTTATACATGACAACAAAACTAATCCATCTCATAAAAGTGTTGATAAAATGTCATAGTGTTTTACAGTGTTAGTATACAGTGTCTTGTAAAATTATTCACATTCAATGAAGTTTGTCATATTTTTTTATGTTACTGCCACAAACAATCTTCATTTTGCATAGAGGAATGAACAAACATATCAAGGCTCTAAATGTATACAGCAGCTGGAAACATAACACAAAGACATGCAAAGGTAGTTGCTTCAGGAGGGCTAAATACAAATGCATGCCACAATTTTTGAAAATCAGTATTGTTTTTTCTTACACAGAATTATTGACTACTTCATGTTTCTTTGTCTAAAATATACTTTCCCAAAGTATATATACACACAATATATGCACAGTATATTATTTTAAAAATCTATTCTTTTATTTCTGTTTTATTACATAACAGGGAAACATAACTTGTCATTTATTATACATGTATGTCATACATGTTTTCACCTTACAGAATAGATGAGCTGTATGACCTTTGTCCATAAAGCAGAGCTAAATGAAGGAAAATTAATGGCCTCACATGACATATTCTGAATACTTTAAGTGCAGCCTAATGGTTGAAGGCTAAAGGGTCCTATGGTGTGCATTACATCACCTAATTAACTTGGCCTGTGCTGTGTGTCCGCTAGTGTGACAGCTTCATAGCTGTTTTCATGTGAGCCATCCAAGCTACACTGGGTGTGCCGGGTATATTGGCTCCAGCTGAGCCACTCACTGCTATTTCATGTTGTGTGTCATGAAACCCTGTTACAGTGGTAATGTAGTTATTCGCATTGTAGAATTGCCCAAGTGCAGACTCCGCTGAACGTGTAATAAAAAGTATAAGTACCCTAACCCAATAAGGAGGAGAAATCGTGACATTCATGGTTTACAGTCGATGATTTATGCTGTAAAGAGCTCATCATAGGGTTACAGTTAAATTGAAAATAACCTCTACATGGATGGAAACCAGATTCCTGCTTCTTGGAAATCAATTATTCTGCACCCTCTTATTCACATTTGCTCTTATGTGTACCTATAACATGCTTTTTAGCCCATAAACCAGCTTTTTTTTCTCAAATCTGCACCCTCTACCCCCTTACGTCTTAACAATCCAATGTTTAATGAAGATTGCCACCATATGTTTAAGAAATGGATCCTACAACATGCTTAGATCCAGAGCCCCCTGGCAAGATGCATAAAGGGCCTCTTTGGACTCAACGGTTGATAGGGGCTTTTGCTTCAACATGGCAGTGGGCCCACATTGCCTTGAGATCTCAGTTTTCTTTCTCTTGACCTCACCCATCCACTTCACTCCATTCCTATGCATATGTAACCCCTAGATGATCCAACACTTCCATTCTAGTCAGATTTTCACCTGACTCTCCCTATCCATCATTCCTATTTCTCATCTATAAAAAAAAAAAAAAAAAAAAAAAAAAAATTCAAACCAACAAATGTAAGCTTTTTCATCTGTTGATCTAACATCAGGTTTTCGGTATGTGCTTTCTTGCATGAAGTAAAATTAAAATGAAAAAAAAAAAATGAATGAAAGATTAGATTTTTGCAACACAGCTGTTGCTTAAGTAGGCTATCACAGTAATGACCTACAATAGCATTCTAATTGTACAAAGGGAATGACTTTCAGTCTTTTATGGTGTTTAAACAATGACAGGCAAGCCTCAAATTATAGACTACAATACTGATTTGATAACAAACAAGAAAAATAAAATGACATAATTATGATACCAACTCCATCAAGTGACTATGATGCACTTGCATACACAGTCATTTGACAGTTATGTGCCCTTTGAGCTACTGGGTGCATTTAAAGAACATTTACCCAATAACCATAAGATTCATCACTGGCTAAAAGTACTTGTAAAGTAGCTGGAAAAAAAAAATCTGTAACAGAAAAACAAGCGTTTTTACATGGTTGGTTAGCAAAGTGTGCAGAGGGTGAAGCTTATGGCGGGCATGCAGACACGATGTTTGTGTCAAACTTCATGAAGAAAAAAGTTATTCATTCATTTTCCATCATGTTAGAGGATTGATTTCTCCATCTATTAGCTCTTTGCTATTGTCATTTTTTTTGTCTGTGTTCGCTCTTCTTAGTGTGTCAGTTAGAAAAGGCTTTACTCTGTCCAAGCTTTTGCCCAAAGAAAAGAGGTTCTTTACTGGTGGTTGTGGAGTTTCTTACTCTCACTTGTCATTGCTCACTCAAACATAAACTGTCAGATTTGTAGTACCAACACTTTCTCAATGTTCTATGTCTCAGTTTGAGGATTACTTTGTAATAAATCAAGTTAGGCAGCTGCATGGGCTCCTTTACAAGTCTATCTTGTTTAAACCCAACTTTATCCCATACAGCTGATTTCATATTCATTTTAGCAACCATCTTATTTTTGCTTACTTGTGGTCTAACTGGCATTTCAGGCAGTGCATGTTTACACTACTCTGCCTAAATTTACATAATGACACCAGTCGAAACAACTGATTAACATTGATTCCAATATACATGCAGTATTTAGAACAGGAGTGCATCAAAGTGACACACATACATGATAGATTAGATATCATATTAGACTTGATATTACACAAAATTCCATTTATTTGCTCGTGGTTCAACCAGCATGTCTCGCATTTTTCTGTATGCTAGCCTACATGGCAAGATAGGAAAGAGTGTGATGGCAGCTTTAGGATAAAAAACTTAGGATAAAAAACTGTAAAAGTTTACATTCAGTGCCACAATGATATTCTATGTTATTATTACAAATGTTATTTATTGCTGCAGATCACATGATCCAGTTGTGGACTTTCATCCCATCCCTAAGAATTTGCTAGGATCTGTTGCATTTTCAGCGCCGTCTTCGCCGTTTCATAACTTTTGCTGCTTTGGTTGTTTTTCCACCCCTTTTTTTCTGAGAATTAAAGGTGTCTTCAGTTATGTCTTTTGCATCACCCATGAACGAAAGAGACATGGTTCTGCATAATTTCACACTTGCGCTGATGACTTCTGAGAAGCTGCTCATAGTCTTATGTGGTTGTGTGACTGTATCAAATAAAACTTAATCAGCGGGAGGTTGCTAGTTATTTTGGTTTGATTAGGCGTCAGAATCTCTCATATGTCATAAGACTCACCCTGGCTCAAATAGTAATGAGAGTCATGCTCATTTACTAAATACTTTGCATTTAAGATGTCTTGGGGAAAAAAAGATGTCATGTACATGGGTTTCTTTATGGATAAAAAGTGGAAGGGATGAAATAGCAATGTATAGGTGCAAAATCAGAGTATGGCCTGATCAAAGGCAGATAGATCAGGAGGTACTGAAGTATGCTTGTGTGTTATGTTGTAGCATTTTGATGTAGGAGCTCCTGGTGCGAATGCTCCCTCATCCATTAAACGTTAACAAACACCGGGTATGTAAAAAGTGAGCTGTAAATCCCAAATGATGAGTCTATGATAATTAGGAGACTTTGTGCTGCTCACTACTTTATGAGTCGTGTCCTGCCTGGCTAAATGATGCTTCGAAAAGTCATCTACAAGATTCCTTGTAAATTAGTGTGCATGGCTCCTGAGAGCATAAAGCTTCTGGTTTGAATTAATGACTTCCCGATACAACTGAAGCAATGCATCGCTCCCAGGCAAAAGAGTGCAGCATGTTCTTGCTCTTGATTTCTGCAAAACACAAACATGTATGCACTCACGGACATGGTGCACTGGTTTTATATTCAACAGCTGATTGTAGTTACCATTTGTTCTCATGCCCAAAAAGAACAAAGAGAGAAAACTGAACCAGAGGGTCTTATTCAGTTTAACATGGTATGTATAATGCAGCTGACTCAAGCCTTTCCCTCTTTTGCATCTTACTTTTACAATAAGACTAGTAGAGAGTGATTATTTCATGAGTGCCATTCTACCATTTGTTCAAATGAAAATACAACTTTATAAAATAACTGTAAGATAGAGCACACACAATAAAGATAAAACTGAGATTTTTAGCCTCATCTGAAGTTTTATTTCCAGCTTACCTGTTGGTTTAATGCCATACTGCTTTGTTTGAAAGAAGAGCAGATGCAGAATAAATACCTGACTTCCTGCCAGTATCCAGGAACCAAACTCAAACTAATATCATCAGTAAATCACTTGTGAAACCCTGGGTTAGATGGCTGAGAGCGTGGAAAGTGGTGATAACACACTCATGCTCTTCTGCTAAGCTGTAAATGAATGATAATATTTAACTACTTAGCATTAGCATCACTTCTAACTCTCTCCTTGTGATCATTTGGTCTGCCATACGCTTTAAAGATGTCCACTTTTATTGTTTTGGAATTAAAAGGGTGCTCAGTTACTAAAATCACTTACTGTTTTTCCCACTCAATAATGTCAAGTGTCATACTCACTGAAGTCAAAACAAAACAATCAAGAAACAGTCAGTTTATGAGAGAAAAAAGTATTGTTCGGTTAACATTGATTTAACACATGACAGAAAATATGTATAGGTCTTTCATTTTTTTGTAATCTTTTTAGCTGAGTCAGATAACAAAGCACCATCTGTCAACATCAGTTAACATATTGGCAGCGATTCTTAACTGGAAACCAGTCTGTACTTTGCTCTGATTGTATGTTTTAGGGTCTTTGTCTCCAACCTAGTCTAGGTGTCCTTCCTGAATTACCATGTATTTAGCTCCATCCATCTTCTCATTAACTCTGATCAACTTCCTGCATCCCTACAGGATGATGCTATCTCTATCATGTTTCACCGTAGAAATGTTTTCAGTGTGATGTCATGTGACCAAAGCATCTTCTGTCAAATTTGTGCTGTCTCCCCTGCATGGCTTGCAGCAAACTAAAATCAGGACTTGTTAATGTATTCTTTTTAATATAAAGCTTTCTTCTTGACATTTTTCCCATAAAGGCAAAAATTGTAGAATGTATGAAGAGTACTCTCTGGTAAACATCTATATGGGGGACCGAAACTGGCCTTCACAGAGCAGCTGGATACATGCTGACATCAAATAACAAGTTGAGGGACTCTTTTAACTAATTGATGACTTCTGAAGGTGCACCGCACTTCTAGGATTTTTACTTGTAAAAACAAAAACTTTATCTTCTACTTCACATTTGTGCACTACTCAAACTCGAGTAAAATACATTAGAAGTTTGTGGCTGCAGCGACAAAACGTGAAAAAGTTCAATGCTACTTTTGCAAGGGACTGTGGTAGGGTTTTTTTTCTTTTTGACAAAAAGGGACAGATTCAAAAATGCTGTAACAAATAATTGGTCTACAACTATGCAGAATTTCTGGTGTCTTCTCATTGCCCCCTTCTTCTACTGACCACCATTCCTATTATGGTGGTGATTGTCAGAAAACATCTCAAACCACAAAAACACCAGAAAAAACTTTAAAAGCAATGATCAGAACTTTTCTACTAAAAAACACAACATAATCCTTTTCCTGTACTATTAAAAAGAGACTGAAAATCTTTAAAAAATATATGTAATTAAAGTCTCTTAATTATTTTAATCCTTTGCAGCCATCATGGCATTAGCTGAATAAACTGGGAGAAAAAAAAACCCAGAAACATCTCTTATGCAACAAAGGGAAGGTTTTGGTTTCTTTATTTCTGTCAGAAATGAAACATAGACAGTAGACAGCAGTTTATTTGTTTACAGATTTGTCAAATTAAAAATAGATTCTATATCCTGTAAGGAAAAGTAATCATCATTTTTTCTAAATTAACTCCACTGTGAATGCTGTGGGGGCACATATGATTCAACAGTTTTACCAGCCTTTGCTTTTGCCATACACATATTGATATGTATAGTAGTAAAACATTAGCCTTATAATAATTTTTTTTTTATCTACACTACACATTCTTTATTGTCCATGTTTAGAAAACATGGACGATAAAGAATGTGTAGTGGAGAACACTGACCTCAGAGAATTTGACTTTCATCTGCATGAAGCTAAGAAAGAAAACGATCCATCCATCTCATCTATCTTCCATTCTAAGCCCAGAAAGGTGACTTGAGGATTAACTGACTTCCTTCTGACTTATTTCTTTGACTGACATGATTTTCATCAATACAGTCTTGATTCTAAAGACACATCACAAACCACAAAATGCACAAGAAAAGTCACCAGAACCTGCTAAGAATCACTTTCTGTCACATAAAAACAAGCAACAAGTTATTAGTTTCCTAATAGGAAAGATTCTGCACTAATTTAGCTGCACAGCAAAAAATATTAAATACTACATTTACTAATAATGATACTTTGCTTAGCTCCCCCTCTCCTTCTCCAGAAGTTGGTTTGTTCCTGCATACCGAGCAGTGAGCAGTCTTGATTAAACATTACAAATTGTAATGTTTAATTGTAATGAGCTGCACATGGAAATTATTTTAAGACTTAAAACAATAAAATAAGATGCAAACACTTAAAATGATGTTGTTGCATCTTATTTTATTAATCTGTTTTGACAATCAGGTTATAGAATCCTAGTGCCAGTGGTTTGTATAGATTAAATGTATTCCAATTCTCAATTGTATTTCAATGGGTGGGGGGGTGGGGGAAGCATAAAAAATGTATGAGCTCTTGAGGGGCATGACAGAAAATAATTGAGCACCTCTGGCCTAGCTGGTTCTAACGTTGGTTAATTGTTTGCTTATTTCTTTGTTGTTCAGTAGATGTTACAACTACATTTTTTCTACATTTTAATGTTTCAGTTATAAATGTGTGTGCATAGTGTTAAATCAGTTAAACTAACAAAAACTAGTTAACTGTGTGAGCTCATTAGATAACAGCACATGTTATTGTCAACTTAGCATTATTATTTAATTTTCATGTACTATTTAAATTTATTGCTTCATTGAATTCTGCATTTCACTGTGATAATTTCAATCTTATTTAAATTGCATCTCAGAAAAATCATTGTGTATTTTACATCTACAGTATAGTGAACATAACACATTTCTTATATCTTGTACTTTTTTTCTGAAACCTGAAATACCCCTCTTTTTCTTTACAGATGCATTATTGAGATATCTAAATTCCACCTCTGGGCCTTCTGCAACATCATCAAGTAGTTCTCCTGTTGCCTCCACCTCGCAAGAGCTCATCCATGCATCAGAAATAAAGAATGCACCAATAGATCCTGCTGGCTGGCCATGTCCTCAAACTGATTAGATCAGACTATTTTCAGAATTTTCTGTGCATTCATAACTGGTGTTTTGGTGAACTTTTTTTTTTTTCAAAATGAAACCTCCTCTTGGGCAAATAAAACCTCCTCTTGGGCCCCAAAGTGGCTAGGGCCGGCCCTGTCAATGAGTCTCGATTTCAGCTGCAGAATTCAGATGGTAGGGTCAGAATTTAATGTGAACAGCATAAAAGCATGGATCCATCCTGCCTTGTATCAATTGCTCAGGCTGCTGCTTGTGGCGTTATGCTGCAACTACATGATGCTGTCATATTAACAAAGGCCAAAATCTCTGAGAAGTGTTTCTGACACCTTATTGAATTAATGCTATAAGAAAATTAAGGCTGCTCTTAGACCAAAAGGGGGCCCAACCTGATACCTGCAAGGTGCACCTAAAAAGGAAAAAATTAGTGCAATGTTAAACAGAGAGAACTAAGTATACAATTCTGCAAGTCACCATTTTATTTGTGAGGCTTTTGCTGATTTTCATGGGTATTTCATCCATGTAAAATCGATTCCCAGGCTGTTAAGTCTCTGTAACGTTACACGAGGAGCTGTTGGTGCAGCTTTTATTCATTGCAGTGCACATATACAACAGGAGCTTAACTCATCTCACATATGTCTTTAGGTTTCTAAAATAAATAATTCTCAATCTGCTAAAGTTCATACAATAAAGCCAAACCAGTCCAAAAAACAAAGCAGGTGAAAAGTTTCAAGGTGTGAACAAATGATTACATTACTATTCACTACTTGTGAATAATCGGATTTGCTGTAAAGCTTTGCAGGGTGGACTCGTGTGTGGAGACGTATGTAGAATTCCTGTTTGTAATGGATTTATCGCAAGATAGCCAAGTAATCTGTGGCTGGGGCTGTGGGAAACATCTCTAAATGCTTCTGTGATGGATTCCTACTTTGAGAAAGTAGAAATAGCATGCATATCTGCTGCCATTTTTTAAACCATAAATCAGCAACAGCTACTGTATGCTCTACATTGGTCATTTTAATCAACCTCTCACACACAAACTCTATCACTCCCTTTCTAACCATCCCGTTCACTTACATGCCATCACTTCAGAACAATCCATTTGTCCTCTGCATTATCATGCAGAATGTTACCCTGGTGGTTATGACAGCCAGCTATCATCACTTCTGTTTATTTTATTTCCATCCTCCTCTCAGAGGGCCTCTCTGTCCCTCATTCACCTCCCTTCTTCTCTCCCAGGGCTTCATCTTTGACTCCTTTAGGGAGGTCTGCCCAAAGACCTCACTGATCTTTGCAAAGAAGATACACAAATTCAAAAATATTTAACAGGGATCCACAAAAACACTGACAGATAACCAATAGACTAATGCAGAAGCATGGAGTGACTTCCAGAGGTTTCAGGATGTTTTGGCTGACCAAATAAGAGTTTGTTTATGCTCTGGGATGACAGTCAGCAGTCAGGCTGCATTTCTTTTCTTTTTTTTTTTTTTTTGGAAGATAAACAGGAATAAAATCACAGCAGCCTCTGATTATTTTGTTAGCTTTCATAGTTTGATCTATCCTTGTTAGCAATCTCAAAACTAACTTGGATCATACCCAAGCCGCTTGCAAAATTCCCTTCCCCATTGGAGATTAGGATTTTTTGGAGAGCATTTTGATAACCGATAGTGTCATATCAGGTGTCCCTCAAACGGACCATGCTCCGGGGTGCAGAGATGTTATCCAGACACTGGGAGCCTCCCTGATCCAGATGAGTGGAGAAAACAACCAGCATCTGCACTAGGAATGTTTCACAGCACTGAGAGTAAATAGGAAATCTGCAAAGTACGTACCACAGAAATTTACAACAAAGAGAGAGGGGTGATGCAAGTGGTTTGTGGCAGTGGAGGAATCATCCAGAACAATAGTAAAGTCAGCAACATGAAGTTAAGTACATAACGCACTTCTGTAGGATACACAGATACACCCACACATACGCATTTGCATAAATATTGTATATATACATGCAGACACACTGCTATAAATGAGCAGTAAATCAACTGGCATGTGGTCTGAACTTTCTGAGTCTCCACAGCTGGAGCCAAAGAGGCTCTGGGGTTTATTCCCAGCAGAGTTATGTTCCTGGTAGTGAATAAGGGGACATACCATACACCCACAAAGCAACCACCCAGCTCAGCGTCCGACAACAGGACACTGCATGTTTGTGAACTTTTGATAAGATATGACTTAGATGTTCCTGGCATTTGTTGGACTCAGCATTGTTGTAGATTGCTGCTGCCACAAAATAATATAAGTACAACATGTGACAAGGCTGTCATCCAGAATGCTCACTCTCTCCTGGAGGCCATCCAGTCTGTGTGCCTGACAGAAATTGACACCAATCAGTCTCAGGACCAGCAGAGAATTTAGACACCTGACTCTGTGGTGACACTTTTTTTCAAGCATCTAACTATTTTTAGCTGCAATATCAGTCTTTCCGCTCTCAAATAGCAGTCACAACTGCTATTTTGATACTTTATTTAAGATGTTGGGGAAAATAAAAATCATCATCAGTGTAATGTTTTGACCTTAAAGATATCAGTGTTAATTGTAGTAACCAAGCGTGATCTTGTACAGAAGCTTGTACCGATACCAATAAGCTTACTATTCAAAAGGGTTATTACAAATAAAAATGAGAAAATCCCCTTTATTCTGATACCCCATAATCAGTGATGTCCAAAATTGTGCAGCTGGAAGTACTCACAGGCCACAAAAGTTTCTTTTGTAAATATAAATTCAAAAACTTATTTAATTTTGATTTTTTTTTTTGTTACTTTTACATTTTCAGCAATAAACTTAACATTTAATATTTAATGAAAGAAGTGATCTAGTCTGGTTTTTGTAGAAAAAAGAAACTAATTCATGCTAGATCTGAAATGAAGACATTTAACCCAGAGTCAGGCTATGAAACACTATCCCAAGCTGTGAACATCTCATGGAGGCCTGGCAAAGAGAGTATTAACCAAACAAGCAGCCAAAAGGCCCAGGGTAACTCTGGAGAAGCTGCAGAGAAGCACAGCTCAGGTGGAAATATCTGGTGAAATCTGATTAAATTAGTTGTGCACTCAAGTACTCAGGAGAAGAGTAACAAGGTTATATCCTTCACCTTTACCTGAACATACCATTCCCACAGTTGGACATGCTATAGGGTTGCTTTTTCTTCAGACAAAGTTAAGAGTTATGGATTAAGTTAAATACAGGGCAGTCCTGGAGAAAATCCAGTTGTAGGTTGGAAAAGATTTGGCCATGGGGAGTAGGTTGACCCTCCAGCAGGACAACATTAAATATATACCCAGAGCAACAAGAGTCCAGAATCTGTAGAAAGTCTTGAAAGCTGGAGGTTCAGTCAGCTTTTCATCCATTCAGACCAAGCTTGAGCTATTTTGCAGTTTTAAATCTAAGCTTTATATATTGTCCATAAAAGATATTCCAACCATGACTACATCTTTAAATCAGGAAACATGGAAAATTCCCACACATACTTATAGATATGCATTAGGATAAAGCTATATCCCAAAAACAATGTAATTTATGTGGTAGCCACAGATGTAGGAAAAGGACACTTCGGGTGTGACTCAGAGAACTGCTTGTCCGGAAAAGCTTTTGGAGACATGAGGAGGAAGCTGTCGGCGATCAAGGAAACAAGAGGAGAGAGAGGATGTACCCCCGACAGTCATCTGGCATGGCGATCAGACCGACTCACAGTACTAGGAACTATGTTCAATGGTAATTTCAGGACCTCTATAAATATCCTTCTCTATGAGTCTATTGTTCCTGGAAGATTCTTGCCATGCACACCTCCTTCCCCCAACAATATCAATATAAAGAGGAAGATTACACTTTCCCCTCATTGAGTAGTCATATAGGAATGTCTGAGTAAAGCTCATAATGATGAGGATTTAGGAGACAGCCTGAGACGGACTGGGGGACAGGATGCTTCTAGCGGGGTCAGGTGGATGATATTACAGACTGCTGTATACAGCTCAAACAAATCCCATCATAGCATGACACTCTAACTGGAACCTCTCTAGACTTTTACACAAACACTCCTCTTCCCTTTGCCCCAGCACTCTCTCTCCTCTTTTGCAATTCTCAGATCTATATAACGCAGCTGTGTGCTGTTCTTTAACTGAGAATGCTGAGTTTGGAGCCTTTGTTTTCCCATTAGTCCTAATGACAGCCTTGGAAAAAAACATGTTATCCATTTAGCATGTTCTAGGCCCTCTAGAATATTGTAATGGCTGTCTGTTTAATGTTACTGAACACTCAACTTTCCACCTGTACTAATTAGCTTCCTCTCTGTGTCTTCTGCCAGAGGCTCCGGAGTCTTCTTAATGCAATTAAAATAACATCCACTAGGTGGGGTGTTGTGGCCTTTCGTTTCATTGCACTGGCAATGCTAATCTGATTATATGAATTGGTGTTGCAGTGGTAGACTTAACATCTAATGTCAACAGATGATGACACAATAATAGAGATGCAAAATCAGTATGAGACTCTCCCTTTCCTGACTCTCCCAGCACAGACACTGCCAGCCTTTGGATGCTGTTAAAAAAAACCCCAAAAAATAAAAAAAAAGCCTTGTCTCTGAAGCTGGAAATGTTTTTGTGGCGCTTTTGACAACATTATGAGGAATTTGAATTACTACCACATTCATCATAATCTCCCTATCCCACCCCTCCCTCAGTGCCTCTCTGTCTCTGTGTGAACCTCAGAGAACTGCAGCTGAACCCTGTCTTATGAGCCAACTCTGATTTCCTCAGATCCGCTCGTGTTGTTGTTTGTGTTCTGTAAGTGGATGGAGGACTGGTCAAACTAGACACGGCCTTCTCCGAGGTTCTTCAACACTGTTTAGAGCTCCAGTCTGTCTCTTGTGGACTGTGGTATGCATATGGAGGCAAGGATGAGGCTGTTTGTGGGAAAAAGAACTCTGCCAACATCTATAAGATGTTCCATTGTTGAAGAATGCAATGTTTGTGTTTGACCAGGTTCTCTGCATATACACATATATGTGGTTATAGCATGTCTGATGCCTGCAAATTTACATGTGGGTCATATTGTGGTAAAAGGATGTAATTTTAAGCTTTCGCATTTTGTGCTCATGAGTTAAAGCAAGTTCTTGGTTCTGGGTCTTTTGGTTCATATCATTAAGTTCTTCTTTTCCCAATCAATTAGCGGTTTTTAATCCTGACAGTGCAGAAGCCTATTAATCAATCCAATTGAGGACCCTAACCACGTACCTTGGTGCAACAATACCAATTATTTTACTGTTATTCCTTCTCTGAACCTGTGGAGTTGGCACTCCGTTACTATCACTGGAGCTTTGCATAAAGAGCTTTTTAAAAGTTTTCCTGGTAAAATTGTTAAAAACTGACAGCTGTGTAGAGGTCATCTGGTTTCATTCAAATAGGTGTAACATGAGATTAAAATGCAAGTCAGGTAAAGAAGTCTAGTAATAGGTTGAAAAGACAAAACCACAATTATGACAAAGCAAACAGAACAGTTTGCTTTTGGAATATATTTACCTGCTGTTCAGCACTGTGACTTCACAGCTGAAAGGTTACGAGTACAATGTTAGCCAATGCCTTTCTGTGTGATACTGACTTTTCGACAAATGCATGTGGGGGGTTTTCTGGGTAGTCCAGTCTTCTGCCACAGGCTAAAATCATTTTCTTCAAGTTGGGCTCTCTAAATTTCCCTTAGGTGTGTATGTGTGTCTTCCTGTTACACCTGTTGGTATCCTGTCCATTGACTCACTGCCAGCATATAAAAAAGACTAATGGATAACAAAAACTGACCTTTTTTGAATTTCATTTGATCTAATGGTAGTGGAGATTGCTTGAGCTGCTTCTATGATGGAAACTACTGAATCTGATTCTCTTTACAACAGGGGTACCCAAATCCGGGCCTCGAGAGCTACTAGCCAGCTACATTTGGATGCATCCCTTCTCCAACATGCCTAAATCAAATGAATGACTCATTACCAGCCCTCTGTGGAGCTGAATGCCATGCTGATGAAGGAATTGAGTCATTTGAATCACTTGTGTTGGAGAAGTGATGCATCTAAAAGATGCATAATGGTAGCTCTCTTCACTGGTCTTGGGCACCCCTACGGTGAAGGTGAAGAAGGTACAAAGTAGAGATGCACCAAAAAATTGACTGGTGGCTGGGCTACACTGACCAATAATGGGTCCACTGGGATCTCAAAAATCCAAAATCTGCATCTAATCGCTGCAAGGCCGCACAAACTGTAACACTCAGGTGTGGAAGTCGATTCCGCTGGAAGAAGAGTTGACGTCACTTATTTTCAGGATCAGTAATCTCTTTTGAAAAGAAGTCAAAGGAGTTCCACAAAGGAAAGGAACTGCGTTTTCTATGAAGGCATGTCAGCTGTTCATTCAAGCTGCGATAGCACATGTGTCAAACTCAAGGCCCAGGGGCCAAATCCAGCCTGCCATAACTTTTTATGTGGCCCTCTAGACTTTGGAGAGATACGTAAATAGAACCTTCGAGATAACAGCCGTGCTTAAATATTATTTTATTTTATCAAATTAAAGCAGTTTTTATCTGTATATGACCAAATCACATCAATGTGAAAAGATGTTCAATATTATTTAATTTTAAGAAATACTCATCGAATGCAAACAGGTATTTATTAATATTTTAACAGTTTGTTAAAGGGTAGTTTTATGAATACATTCTGCCACAACCGGCCAGTTGAGGACATTCGTGATCTTGATATGGCCCAAAATGAAAATGAGTTTGACACACTGCGCTACATGAACTTCAACTGGTGCTGGTCATTTCATTGCTTTGCCAAGTCATGCTTTAGTCGTTTTAGAGGAGCATTCTGTCAGCAGAAGCACACCTTGAGAATGCTAACCATGTCAGCTAATCACTAATACAAGGTCCAAAGTCACCTTAAATTTCCAGCTCTGTCGTTTTTGTCTTTGTTTTGAAATAGAAGAACAACCCATTTTTCCAGACACTGTTCTCTCACACAGTGTGAGTTGTAATGCAAACGTGACTAACATATCGTTCTTATGTTTATATGACAATATAACAATATTTCTAAGAGAAAGACTAGAAAGAAATATTGGGAATGTTCCTAATTATATTTTTTTAAAGAAAAAGTGGAAAAAGCTGAAATCTTTCTTGGCAGATCAAACACGTACAAAAAACTGAGATCAGAAACTGACTACAAAATCTCTGATTGGTGGATCTCCAATGTAAAGGTGGTACTTTTACATTTAGTGTGAGCCGTGTTGATGCATTCTTGTTTCTAAACCACAACACACACTAGCCAGTGGAAATTTCCAGATTTGTTTGGAAACTAGTTGCTAAAGGTTACCTGTATTTATGCTTACATACAAAATCAGCTGGTGAAAGTCAAGACTGGATAGAGAGATGTGAGAGTTTTGCATGGCATTAATATGACAACTGCATGGCACAATTCAGAGTCAATGGGAAGCAGTGGGGACTGCAGTGTGTAGGTATTTAAGTGGTCAAAATAACTGGATGAAAGGCATTTATTCATAAATGAATTTTGTCTATGGAGCTATTAGACTAGAGCTGAACCAACAAAATTCTGGGCTGCATTAAAAAAAAAATCTAAACCATATTCAATCTGTTACGCTGCTAGACTTTCATTGATGGATATATATATATATCTGTATATATGTACAACAAATGTGCTCTCAATTTCCTTGAACACAGGAAACAGGAAGCTCCAGGCCGGAAAAGAGTGCGATGGCCTGTATTTGGCTTTTAGCACCAGAGCCAAAGAAATATTAAGTGTTTACATGTTGAGAACAGAGTTTATTTACCAGTTTCATTTCCCTCCGTTTCAAAAATCGTTCCAGTCTACTTGTTCCCCAAGCCAGTTATTCTGTAATATGTCTTTTTCAGGGATTGGATTTTTAAACTGACTGAGGGGAAACAGGAAGTGTACATGCACTTCTCACCCCCTCAAAATGGGATTATCACTGGTTTGCTACAGTTGATTAACAACCACCCACACTCACTCATGATACTGAACACCTCAGGAGCTTTGCCATGGTCCTTTTCATGTGGTGATATGTATGAAACTCATACAGTGCCTTGCAAAAGAATTTAGCATGCTTGAACTTTTCCATTGTTTGTCACATTCCTTCAAAAAACATAAGTGTATATATATTTTTAGATTCTATGAGTAGGCAGAGGTAAAGTTGTGCACAATCCTGAAATAAAAAGAAAATTATACATGATTTTCAATTTTTTTAATAAATAAAAATTTGAATCGTGTGACCAGCATATGTCTTTACCATGCTTTAACAGGTTCAATATCCAGTTAAACCATGCAGGAATAACAGTTGTAGTCTTTTGGGATTTTTTTTTTTTACCAGTTTTGGAAAATTCTGCCCATTTTTTATTGCAAAATAAGCTACAGTTCAGCCAGATTGCATGAAGAACATCTGTGAACATCAAATTTCAAGTTCTGCCACAGATTCTCAATTCTATTTAGGGGTGAACTTTGACTAGGCCATTATAACAAATGAAAAAGCTTTGATCTGAACCATTTCGAAGCAGCTCTGGATGTGTCCACCACTTTCTACCACTTTTGTAGCCTCTGACAGGTTTTCTCCCAGGATTGCCCTGTAGTTAACTCCATCCATCTGTCCTTTAACTTTTAAGTGCTTCCCTGTCCCTGCTGAGCAAAAACATCCCCACAGCCTGGTGCTTCCACCACCATGTTTCATTGTAGAAATTGTGTTTTCAGTATTATGTGCAACACTAGTTATCCATGACACACAGTATTTTGCATATATATGTAGGTCAACAAGTTTTAACCTCATTTGAGCAGAGCAGCTTCTTCCACATGCTTCCTGTGCCTCCTGCATGACTTGTGGGAAAACTGTACACAGGACTCTCTTTCTTTTTCTTTTACAACTTCACACACCACCAAATTCTCCCACCTGAGCTATGAATATCTGTAGCTCCTATACAGTTACCATGGGGCTTTTGGCTTCTTCTCTGATTAATGTCCTTTTTTCCTGGCCTGTCAGTTTAGGTGGTTAAACGCATTTTGTGGGGTTTGCAGTTTCCGTTTTCATTTTAAGATGATGGATAGAACACTACTCAGTTAGTTCAATGTTCAAAGTTTGGGAAATTTCTTTGCAACCTCACCCTGCATTAAACTTCTCCACAACTCTCTAACTGATGTGTTTGATATGTTCCTTGGTCCTCATGATGCTGTTTGTTCACTAATGTTCTGTAACAAATCTCTGAGGCCTTCACAGAGCAGCTGTATTTCTTCAAGGATTGAAAAAGACTCAGCTTGACATTATTTGATAGATAACTTCTGTAGACAGTTGATTACAATGGATTTTATTTGGGGGTATCAGAAGAAAGAGGCTTATTTCCAAACTAGAACTTTTAAAACATGCTAAAAAAAATTTCAGTATCTCCTCCCACTTCCAAAATTATACTGTGCCCTGCATTGGTACCAATAAAATAGACTGAAGTTCTTTAGTGACTCACCAACAAAATTATGAAAAAGTGCTAAGAATACATTTAAAAGGACTGTAATCAAAATATAATGAAATATAATCCTTTTCTTTGTGCTTTTCCTCTGTGTCTTATCTATCACGATGTAACTTAACCCTCCTGAACTTTACAGGGTTTTATAAGTTTTGTTAGTGTAGGGGACTCACCCCGCCTCATATCTCCCTCTCTGTTTCCCTCTTTTCCTGTGGAAATGGGATCATTTAGTAAAAGGGTAGATAAGCTGAGTGGACGAGGTGAGTGAAGGCTTTTTGTGCATGGTCTGACGCACACAGAGCTCCTTTTCCTGACAGCGCCCCTGCGTTCAGAGCTTCAGGGGAGAAGGAAGGTGTCAAAGGTCGGATGAGATCTCTCGCTCATTTTTTCCCATATCTTTGTGTGTTGCCTTTCTCTTCGACAGACAGTATCTGTAAAATGACAGGTTTTAACAGCCGAAAGCTGGCAGATAGATAGCAGACTTGCTAACACTCCCTTTGATGCCCTCTTGATCTCTGCTTCTCTGTGTTCAGGGAGGATGATGTTACCACAACATATCTGCCCTCTTCACTTTCTAAACTTATCTCTTGGATAATGCCTCCCCATTATTCATGTCACACTCCTCTACTTTATTCCCATCATGATACTTTATTTTTTAGAAAACCCCCAGGCAATTATGGCCATTCTGACCAAAGAATAGTTTATTCATAAGTATGAAAGACTGATTGAGAATTTTTCATCTTACTCAATGCTCATGATAAAAACAGGGGAAGGAGACTGAACTTTGACATCCTTGCACACTGGACATTTGCCAGATAATTAAAACAAAACATAATTATGGAGAGCGTTGACAGCTTAATTGGATTTCATAAATTTGGGAAATTTTGAGAGGTTAGTGGCTTGACACCAGTATCGGTATTTCAGGGTGGGTTTTTTTTCTTTAGCAAGCAGCATTTCGCCAGAAACAGTGACACACTGTTGCAGCATTAGAATTATTAGAATTGAGAAGACTCTTAGTGTGTCAGATCTTTTGTATGTGCTATCCTGTCCACTCCAACTTTCAAAGTGTTTGGTAAAGGGCTCGATCAAAGTGTCAAATGACATGAGACAAAATTTTGGACTTGTTTTTTTATTTTCGAAAAAATCAATTCCTGTTGTATGTGAATAGTGCTTGAGTGTTAGCACTATTCAGCACAACTCAGCACTATTTCATTGTTTTTAGCCACTAGTGAGCTCTAGTTTCCCAGTTTCTGTGAAAACATCATCATCATTGTTTATTTATAAAGTGCTTTACAAACCAAAGTGCTGTACAGGTATATCAAAATTAAAAGGAAAGAAAATCATAACAATAGTAATAATAATAATACAGAACAATAAGAAAAAGTATAGGATTGACATAATTAGCAATGAAATCATAAAACAACAGCTGACCAAATGTTCGCACTTTCTGGAATTATACACCTGTTTAAAAAATGAGTTTTTAAAAGAGACTTAAAATCATTTAAAGATCCGGCAGACCTCACAGACAAAGGGATATTGCTCCAGAGCCAAGGACCTGTGACTGAAAAAGCTCTGAATACATGAAAGTGTTCAGTGGACCGCAATCCAGTTTAGCTTCTAGGTTATCCACCTGGTAGATCTGATAGTCTCTTTTCTATTAAAAATTGGAACAATGGTTCCACAAATCTTAAACTGTTCTCAGGAATCTATAATTAATGAGCAATAATCCATCTCAGTTTGGACTGAAGTGTTTGAGACTTAGAATTACAGCTGATCAAAGAAAAAGTAAAAGTATTAGTGAATTCTTGTATGACAACTCATTATTTTAATTAGCTGCAAGAATGTGTTGAATAATGTGGAAGACTGCATACAAGGCCAAGTGCATACTAGAAAAGTTGTGATAAAACATCTTGAAAATAGAAGATGCAATCACAAAAAGCAGAGGTGGATTAAAATAATTGTTGACCAGTTGACTAATCAGGAAATACATTAAAAGATTAGTCAACCACCAAAACAATCATTAGTTACATCCTTGTTTCTCCCATCTCTGTTTTTTTGAGTCCTTCAACAACACTTGTACTACTTTAAGGTTAGATTTCTTTTTTTGGTTGTCTTTACAAAACTGTGATTTTCTCAGATTTTGGAACATTTTTGAAAACAAACATATTTTCTCTTCAGATTCAGTTCACAGTAGAAGCCATTACATTTTTCTCATATAAATGCCACTGTCTTCAGCAACAATGCTAACCTGTTCTTCCCCACATACAGTAAAACTACCTGGACCCGTGATATTTTTTGAAGATGTTTTCTTGTGTTGCAATGTTCTTTTGCCCAAATAAAACATTTCCAATGCAAGCAAAAATATTGACACACATATCCTCAGAGATTCCTTTTAAAAAGGTGATGCATGCAAAGTTTCATCATATTGATGCCATGCCCTTTTAAAAGAATTGTTTTTTTTATGTCATAAGTGCATTTATTATCAGTTATACTGGGTATAATAGGATCATGCTGATAAGCCATTAATTTGGTTCAGGTGTACTGGAGCAGGGAGAAATCTAAAACATGCATGACACTGGCTCTTCAGGACTGCAGCTGGACACCCCTGGGCTAAGGTGGTGCTATTGCAGAACTTTTTGAATAAGTGTGTAACACTCCAGTTATTCATACCAGAGAATTTTGCATAGCCATTTTAGTTCAGCATGGACGAGTACCAAACAAATACAGCTTTGCTTTAAACCTGGGAGAGGAGCCAGTTGAAGTGGCTCAGGCATCTGGTTAGGATGCCTTCTGGACGCCTCCCTGGTGAGGTGTTCTGGGCACGTCCCACTGGGAGGAGACCCAGAGGAAGACCCAGGACACCCTGAATGGACTATTTTTCTCGGCTGGCCTGGGAACACCTTGGGATTCTCCTGGAGGAGCTGGTCCAAATGGCTGGGGAGAATGAAGTCTGGGTCTCCCTGCTTAGGCTGTTGCCCCCACAACCTAACCTCAGATAAGCGGACGAAAATGGATGAATGTATGGATGGCATTTATGTGCAGAACTAGAGTGCAAATTTCTACGTTTCACCGCACAACCTTAAAACGCACCACCAAAACAAAGACTCCCAGCTATCATCAAAGTCTGCTATTTGGGAACATCATTCTTCATTCCAAAGGTGGACCGAACCAGTTTTATGTCAGCAGTTTCCAACAGCAATAAGTACATTGCTCGCTCTACGCTGAACTCAATTACTTACCTGTAACTGCATCAATCCAAATGTAAATATCACTGGTTTGGGAAAAAAAATCAGCTGAACTCTAAATCCAGCTGCTTGAAGCATGTAACCAGCCCCAGATGCCATGAAAATATTTTAATACTGTGTCGAGGAGCTTTTTACTCACTCTCAGTTCTATGGTGTATTCAAACATTGAATCATCTATATCTCATAATAACTTCATAATGATTTACATATTTTTACATGAAATACCAACATAGTGGGCCAACGGCCAACTTTGAAAGATGAAAACAGCTCTGCTTATATTAATACTGAAACAAATTAGTGTTTTTGTGATAGTCCTACATAAAAATGTTGATTATTTTGACAATTTTTTTTGGTCAGTTTTTTTTTTTTTTTTTAACAAGTATCGCCTGCAAACTTTGAAGTCATTTACATCATATATATGGACATAATGACGTTGCTTTTGCTAACATGCAAAGAATGCATGAAAGTACAGCTGATGACTGAAGAAGTGTCCCATTACGCAGTTAAATGTTTTACCTAAATCAAATGTCAAGACATAGGGGTAGGTGTAGGTATGGGTAAGGCAAACATGAGTCAGACTGGAATGAAATCACAGCCCCGGATATATTTTAGTGGCCACAAGTTGATAACTGTGGTAGACCGTTATTGCTTGGCTCTAGTTCTCCTTCAAACTGAAACCTAAAGGTTGACACAGCTTTTATTTAGATGATGTTTCTCTTATTTAAATAGTTAGGTTATATTTATTTACTCTTCAGGGTAGCAATGAAGAAAAGGTTAAAAAGGTTCACAAGCTTTCACACTGTCATGCATCAGTGATGTCATTCATGAGGGGAAGCGTCCAGTTCCTAAACCTCATTTCCCCAAAGAAGTGGGCCTCTGGGGGAACTGAGCCAACCTAAATATACATGCCCACACAGAGTTCACAAACTATACCAGCAGAACACCCACAGCAGTGCATGTACAGCTCTAAATAAGGGATGAACATTGCACTTACATACAGCCTTCAGATGATGAATCATATCATCTGTTTATCAAGAAGTTTATGTGTCATTTTGAGCTTAATTTGTATCTTTCTGTTCTGTTGTATCATGTGTTGCATGCCAGCCTCTTTTTTTTTTCATGGTTGATGTTTACCCATCTGTGTCAAATATCTCTCCTTGTCTTCATCTTTGCTTCCCTTTTGCATATCCCCTCCCTCTCTTTATCCACACAGGAATGCATGATATGTGGCTCAGCAGATGGGCTGTGTGATATTCCTGCTGAGCACTGGAGAAAAGGGCAGACGAGGTGGTGAAAAACAACCCTGCTGCCACCTCAACTCATGCATCCTTCATCACCTCTCGCTCTTGCTTTCTCTCTCATCTAATGGTCGTCTCACACCCAACCTACTTTTGTGACCTTTTACCTTTGCATCGATCAAAGTGTCATACACATGTACAGTGTGTGGGTAAGAAATGGAGGAAAAAAGGTCCACCTATCCTAAATTCTGTTTATTTGTCCTGACACGGATCTTGTAGAGTCTCAATCTGATCTAATCAGTTAAAGCTGCAGTATGTAACTTTAATGAAAACTATATTTTTTACATATTTGTTAAAACTGTCTCCATGTCCTGACAGTATGTTATGAGACAGATAATCTGTGAAAAAACTGATCTCCACCTCTTCCCTGAGCTACTATTGCCATCTGAAGAAATGCACTGGTCCTGACCAAAAAACAACTAATCAGGTTGAGCCAGGAGCCAGGAGAAAGGTCTTAGTGCTGTCAATCAACCACATGTTTGGCAGCTAAATGTTCAAATGGCAGAGAAACAACTTACTGTTACAGGAAAACCATTTATCCGCTGACATTGGTGGTCATGCTAACTAGCTTGAGCATTTACTACAGTCTTTACCAGGTGCAGCATAGCAGAGAGCAAAGGGGGGGTTGAACAGCGCCACACAGACGGTGACTGACAGCGCTAAGACCTGCCTCCTGGCTCTGATTAATTGTTTCTAGATAGCACTAGGAGCACTGGAAGAAGGCAGAGGAGCTCAATTTTTTTCACAGATTATCTGTCTCATACCATACTGTCATGACATAGTGACAATTTAAACAAATATGTAAAAAAAAAAAAAAATTTTAATAAAAGTTACACACTGCAGCTTACGGAAGCTTATTGCTGTCACGGAGGAAAATAGATTTTCGAACACTATCACGTTATAATGTGATAATTATATTGTACATAAACATGACAAGTATATTGCATAAATGTGATAATTTCATCCAGAAGGTGGTGGTAGTATGCTTTTAGCGCATGCATAATAAAAGCTAATACAGTGGCTAATGGGAGTTTTATTACTTCATTTTACTTTACTGCATTGTGGATGAAAACATTGTTAGTATGCACACTCCGAGGATCCAAAACAGAATGGGGCTGCACAGAAGGAAAAATCAGTCCGATCCTTTGGATGTAAAAAAGGTGGCTGATGCGACTGGTTTATGTACATCCTGGACCTAATGTACTATGACATGGTTTCAGTGGGAACAGCAACAAAAGCCTATCCATCCATCCATCCATTATCTAGCACGCTTATACTTGCAGGGTAGCGAGGGGGGCTGGTGCCTATCTCCCAAAGGGTTATCCATATTTTTATGAGCCATTCATCATTCATCATGCATCCCAAATTAATCTGGTATACCAACTTCTTCCTACAGTTGAGTCTCGTCAATGCAGCCTAAAAGCATACTACCGCCACCATTTGAAAGAAATTATGATGTCTATACAATATAATTATCACGTTTATACAATATAATTATAATGTTTATACAATATACTTTTCACATTTATACAATATAATTATCATGTTTATACAATATACTTATGTTTATACAATATATTATCATGTTTGTACAATATAAATCGGCTCATAGCATATTTCAGTGCTCTTCTATTTAATCAAATGTTGACAAAACATACAAAAAATTGTTGTTCTGTTCTCTGAAAACTGTTCCGCTTTGAACGTGGTAAAATTTAATACTAATGTTTCAGCAGCCCTCTCTGTACATAAATAATAGATATTAGACACAGTGGGCATAGCAGGTCACATGACATGCTACAGCAGCCAATACAGTTTCTCTTTCACTGTGAATCTAAAGACTGAAAAATAGTAACGTGCTCGGTCTATAATGCAATTATGCAGACAAAAATAGTTTTTAAAAATTACAACATAATCACAAACAGCAAACCTAAAGCTGGTCTTGAGATTTTAAATGTGTCAAGCTCTCAGATACCAGTCATTTTAAAATGCAATTATTGTGTCCCCAAAACTATACTTGGGATTGGGACAACCCTAAACTCCACATTTTTAGAGGTTGTTACCTTTTGAGAATGCCTCTTACCCAGCTATTTCCCCAAATCCCTTAAAAAGTAAAAGAGGTAGTGTTTTTGATTTATTTGAAGATAGCTCTGGACAGAGCCAGAGGACAAAAAAAACAAGATTTACACACAGAGGAATAAAATGCTAAGAAGGAGCATATGAGAATTGCATAATGGCTTGTTGTTCAGTTACCCATACTCAGAACAGACCAGGATCTAATATTTAAAGAACTTACACATTTTCAGTCCAGCAAGTGAGATTTTTTACCATCCAGACCTTGATGTCCCAAAGTAAGAGTGGAAAACTAGGGTAGGATACCCCCTGACTCTGGCAGCAGTGTAAATGAAGAAGCAAGAGGGCAGAGAGGAGTGAAAGAATATATGAGGCATGGAGCTGGGGAGAGAGCATGGAAAGCTCACCATGTGTTTCTCATATATTATCACTCACCTCCAAAACACACCTCACATACTTTGGCCGTACATGGACAGATGTGGGGGATGCTGTTTTGACTGCCAGTGTGTTTGTGTGTTCACAAATGAGCAGCAGCAGTGGTAAGTTGACTTCAGACTCGTGTCTTTGTTTTACCTCTTTCACTTCCACACCATATCTGTCTTGTCAATACCTAATGATTGCCTCAATCCAAATACACACAACACAAAAGGAGGCTAAATTCTTATTTAATTCATGTTTAAACTTCTAACTGGACCTTTTGACCCACACCAGATGAAAGGTTACACAGATATATGGGTAACCGTCAAACAGAGCAGCTCTGTGTAATAGATGGCCAACCTAACAAAACAAACCCTGACAGTCAGTTAATTATCTTGTCTCAGAGTAACTGCTCCCCTTCTCTTATCTTCAATCATAAACAACTAAAATGATTCAGACATAATAACTCATCTGTATTGATCTCTGCTCTGAGATTTATACTCTTACTGATTTAGATGTGCATTTAAATAAACCTTACTCTTCTGGAAATTCTAGCTTCTCCATTAGTTCAAAGAACAGTCTACTCCAAGTGCCTTCAACATCCAAACTCACAGCCTTCATCGATCCCTACAGATTATAAATGAGACAGTAAAAAAACACAAGAGGAAACATAATATGGAAGAAACTCAATCAGACTTAACAAACGGTGATATAAACTGCTGGTCTTAGATAAAGTTAGTACACCTTGTTGAAAGTTAGTACACAAAGTTGAACTCTTAGTGAAATAAATTAATAAGTTTTCAAAATTACAATGTTGAAACATCAATCAGTACTGAAGGATTTACCATGTTGGTCACAAAAACTTGAATAATTAGCATAACTAAGTATGTCCTAGTCAGAATTTCTGTCTCTGATACCACTTTGAGTCATTTAAGAATAGGCATCAGTCACCACTGAGCTGCAATCCAAATCTATTTTAAACTAAAGAAAATCCATGCCATATATTTGCTTGTAAACTCTGTATCTTTAAAGGGCAGTAAAATAGCACACAACATTTTATCTAGACTATACTTACTCAACAACAACATTTTGGAAATTGATAACAACAGATATTTTGTCCCAACCTGGGTTTCTGCAGGTCAGATGTAAACCATGGAGATGTAAGAACTACTACAAGGTCCTGACAACACATCACCTTAAATGCACACAGTAACTCTAAAGAAGCAAATGATAACCCAGTGGAGCACCTCAACCAAATAAAAAATCTTTGGGGTGAATCAGAGTGAAGACTGCAAGCCAGGATATCTCCTCCAACATCAGTGTCTGACTTTACAAATGCACTTTTGAAAGTATGGTCAGATATTCCTGTAACACTCGTACACCTTGTACACCACTTCCCAATAGAGATGTTGCTGCAAATGATAGACTGACATCATATTAAACTATAGCATAACAATGGAAAGTCATTAAAGTTCATTTGTGTGTAAGGCAAGTGACCCAATATTTTTGGCAATGTAGTGAATCTACATCTTAATCATGGCACACTGATGTAAGTCTAGATGAGATGTAGTGTAGCCTCAACACTGAAATCAGATTTGTTATGGGAACATGGACTCTCATGTTGATCATTCAATCCCCGGCTCCCTAATTAGTTGGGATTGGATTGGGATACCCCTAAACATAACATAGTTTGGTCTAAATTTTGTTATTTTATATGTGACATATAGACATTTGTTCTTTGGCACACCTTGCTACCATGAAAAGCTAGCTTATGTGTCAATCTTCCCTATGTGTTTAAAGAGGCATTTCTTTACATAGAGAGCATGAAAGATCCCTCACTAAAATGATAAAATTCTGTTTTACCATATTATATTCTGATGTGAAATATTTAGACCTGTTCAGTACAGTTTTATTTCAGTCAAGCCATGTAGTTCTGCTCAGGGCACATTTCACATGATCAGCTGATCAGTCAGTTACTTTGTTGTTTTTGGTCTGAACTGTTTCAAGTCAAGTCAAGTTTATTTCTATAACACATTTCAGCAGCAAGACAGTTCAAAGAGCTTCAAATCATAAAAACATCAGTCAAGTATGCAGTAAAATCATCGAGCAAGAATACAGCAAAATCATCAAGCAAATACACAATTATCAAAATCATTGAACAAATATCAATGCGTCAAAATCATGAAGATCATCTAGCAAATATCATCAAGCAAATATAGTTTGAAAATATTGATCAATGTTCCACTTACTACTAATCAAAGGCAATTCTAAACAGGTGAGTTTTTAACCTTGATTTAAAGGAATTTAGTGTTTCAGCTGTTTTGCAATTGTCTGGGAGTTTGTTTCAAATTACTGGTGCATAAAAACTGAAGGCTGCTTCTCCATGTTTGGTTCTGGTTCTGGTTCTGGTTCTGGTTCTGGCGATGCAGAGCAGACCAGAACCAGAAGACCTGAGTGGTCTGGAAGGTTGATAAAATGACAACATGTCTTTAATGTATTTTGGTGCTAAGCCATTCAGTGATTTATAAACTAACAAAAGTATTTTAAAGTCACTTCTCTGAGCAACAAGGAGCCAGTGTAAGGACTTTAGAGCTGGGGTGATGTGCTCTATTTTCCTGGTCTTAGTGAGAATGTGAGCAGGAGCATTTTGGATCAGCTGCAGCTGTCTGATTGACTTTTTGGGCAGACCTATGAAGACACCACTGCAATATTCAGTGCAACTAAAGATAAACTCATGGATTAGTTTCTCTAGATCTTGTTGAGACATTAGTCCTTTAATCCTGGAAATGTTCTTCAGGTGATAGAAGATCGACTTTGTAACTGCCTTTCATGTGTTTCTAAAGGTTCAGGTCTGTGTCCATCACTACACCCAGATTTCGGGCATGATCCCTAGTTTCTAGCTGTAATAACTGAAGCTGCATGCTGACTCTAGATTGTTCCTCTTTAGGTCCAAAGATAATAACTTCCATTTTGTTTCTGTTCAGTTGGAGAAAGTTTTGGCACAACCATGCATTGATTTGTTCTGAGCATCTGTTCAGTGCTTGGATGGGTTAGGAGTCACCTGGTGACATCGTAATGTGGAGTTGTGTATCATCTGCATAGTTGTGGTAACTAATTTTATTACTTGTTATAATCTGAGCGAGTGGGAGCATGGAGATATTAAATAGGACGGGTCCCAGGATTGAACCTTGGGGTACTCCACATGTGACCTTTGTCTGCTCTGATGAGAAGTTGCCTATTGACACAAAGAAGTCCCTGTTCTTTAGGTAGAATTCAAACCAATTAAGTACTGTACCAGAGTCCGACCCATCTCCCCAGTCGCTTTAATAATATATCATGGTCAACTGTATCAAATGCTGCACTGAGGTCCAACAGAACCAACACTGTGGTTCTTCCACAGTCTGTATTTGTGTGGAACACAAATTATTGAACACTTTGATGAGGGCAGCCTCAGTGCTGTGATGAGCACAGAAACCAGACTGAAAAACATCAAAGCGATTTGTCATTGTTAAGAAGCTGTTTAACTGTTGAAACACAGCTTTTTCAATAATTTTGCTGATGAATAGAAGGTTAGAGATTGGCCTGTAATTCTGCAAAAGTGATTTTTCCAGATTGTTCTTTTTTAACAGTGGTTTGATAACTGTTGTTTGTAAAGTCTGGGGGAAAACATCTGATGAGAAAGATAAGTTTACTATTGCATTTGGTGTGGATGTGCGGATTAGCCCTCTAATTTTTAAAACTTTCTCTGTAAAAAAGTTGCCTAATTCATTCCAGGCCCTGGAATAAATTAGCCAATTAGCCTGGTAGAGTGGAGTTCAGGTGGTCAAATCATAGGTGAGTTTGTTAACCTGTCAACTGTGGCAAACAAGGCATGAGCATTGTTGATGTTTTTGTTTATGATTTTCGCAAAGAGTGTTTCCTTGCATGTTTTAGTGTTGTGAGAAAGCTTCACAACCTTTCTTTGTAGTTTTCATAGCAAACGTGAAGTCGAGTTTTACGCCATTTACATTCAGCCCCTCAACAAAGGCTTCTTTCATTTCTTACAAGTGGAGCGCTTATCCACTGAGATTTCTTCCTACCAGACACAATCTTCACTTTAACAGGAGCAATGGAATCAATTATGTCTGAAATTTTAGAACTGAAGTTATGTAGCAGCTCACATCCATGTGTTACAGCATGGATGTGAGATAGTGGAGTAGATTTGATTAAAGGTTTCAGCTGTGTTGTCTGTAAGAGAATGTTTTGTAATAATATCTATTTTACTTAGCGAGTCAACAGAGATTGTACATTCAAAAAGAACAGAATAATGATCAGACAGAGCGACATCAATTAAAGAGACCTTGGAGATATTTACACCCTTGCTAATAATCAAATCCAGAATGTGTCCTCGATTATGTGTTAGCTGTTTAACATGTTGAGTCAAACCAATGTTTTGAAGTACATCATTCATCTTTTTTGCCTCTCTGTCTGTTGGGTTGTCAACATGGATGTTAAAGTCTCCCATAATTATGAAACAATCATAAACTGTTCTTGTAATGTTGCAGCTATCTTAACAATGAGAGAATGTTGGAGGTAAGTTACATTAATTTTGTTTCCTAAAAGATCCAAAGTTATTTAACATAGCATTTGTTTTTAGAGACATCCATGTGGTCATATTAATTAAGCTACAGGTAACATGACCAAATCACTTCACCTGTCAGCTTCCTTTTACTTTTCATTTCACAACATAAAAACTGTTACTAAGACTTAAGTCTCAGACCATATGTCCAAGTTAAGTATCAAGTCTTTAAGGCACAAGCCTAAATCGAGTCTGAAGTCTTTCATTTTTGTGACTTAAGTGCAACTTGACTCCGATTCTCAAACTTGAGTCGCCATGTTTTGTTCTTGGGCTCTTGCATTCACAACCAAATTCACCAGAATATACCTTTACAATTAAATGCGTTTTTTAATCCAGATGTTTGCTGGTAAAGGTCATGGGTAAGTGTCATGTTCCTATCTTACTGATTGTTCTGTGCTCTGTGCTGGGAGTTGATTAGCTGTTTCTCTTTACTGTGCCAGGTACAGTTCTTTAGTATTTGGAAGAGTGAGCAGTTGCTGGAACAGAGCTTTACAGCTATATATGGTGCACCGCAACTATAATGATATGATGTAGCCATTGTGTTGACAATAGTAATCCTAAGTAGAACATGCCAGATAATTTTGCCAAAAGTGTTTAAAAACGAAAATACCAACTTGTACAAAACTACATCTCTGTGACCATTCTGGCATTCAATTAAGGAAGATCCGATGACAGACAGGCTTGTTTTCTCTCAAATAACTACATTTGCAATTAAGTATTTTTAGTATCGAGTAACATGCCAATATGAAATTCTATTACAATTTAGAGAAAAAGTCTTTGGTAATCTGAAACAAACCTGTGGGACAGTCTGTACATGCAGTACATATATCTTCAGATTCTCCTGAAATTACGCAATGATGGAATTCTCTCTTGGCAAACAAATCTCTGCCAGCTGCACTGCTCCTGGTGTCTGCTTAACATCGGAAAGAGACATCGGTGTGATGATGAACTTCTACAACAGGATGATGAGACATTTACTTTAGCTTGATGATGTTTCCCAGGAAACTGACTCATTTTATTCCAACTAGTTTGTTAAAAATGTTGAAAGGTGAGTATTGATCTCTTTAGAACTAAATTGTTTCTTAATATGGAATAGATGTGGCAACTTGCTGCAGTAGTTTTAAAGGGATAAAAGGTCTTTATGAGACTTGATTTCTGCTAGTACAGGGAGGAACAGAAACTGAATTAATTTAGTTGATTCATGAATTCAACATGTGTAAAGGTTTAGGTTCATGGAGTCTCCTTTCAGTAATTTGGGCTTTCAAGACACGGTGCCCTTTTGCCCTTTTCAAAAGAGCAGAAACTGCCTAGGGTGTGTAACAGTAAGAAATGGATCACAGAGCTTGTTGCTAAGGACATAATCCTGATCTGTGTATCTCAAAACCCTCTTATTACAAACTTATCACTGCTGACAGGATTTGGCTTGCATACTTTCTCATTGGTCTTAAGAGGGTTTTATTAATTTGGATATTAAAATGTCATCTAAGAGCGTTGTCAATTTGTAGAGACAGACGACCATCTCTGAGAGATTTAATCATCAGTTATATGCATGATTAAGTTCAATTTCATAAACTGCTAAACAAGTATATTTGTTTTTACAATTATTTTACCTTTTGTAAACCTCATGTTACACTTTCAAGTTTATCTTGCAGTTTACAGTTGGCTGTCTTGGCCCTATGACATCCTGGTATTTCACCACTTTACCATTTTATATTTTTTCAGTTTTGGTCATTTTGTGCCCATTTCTTGGGGTCAAAGAAAGTTTTGTTTGTCACAGAAAATTTTATGCGTTAGTTTGTATCCACCGAGTAGAGGAATACAGTATTCTGTAATCTGCTCATAGCTTACTGAAAGGAAATATGGTTTTGTGACTCCAATCAATAGGATATTCCTGATTGAAATTTCAAGACCAGGGAAGAAATAACAAGTATTTGGATTACTTGCTGGTGACTCACAACTATGTTCAAAGTTTTACCCAACATAATCCCAATGGAGATGTTTATAACACATCACAGTGAAAGAGGCTTCATCATGATACTGGTGACTTTCCTTTAGTAGAACAATGGAGCTTCAGGCTGTGCAGGGGCATCAAACAGCAGTTGGCAATGTGGAGATACTGCAGCAGAAATCCCTCTACACTGAGGGTCCACATCTGTGTCGTGATCACAGCGTCTTCAAAGGACAACGTGGCATTTCTCAACACCAATCTCACAAAAAACTTCGTTCAGGAGAATAATATCTTTCTTTTGGACCGTACTGCATCTTCCCGTGATCTAAACTCCACTGAAAATGTTTGTGGTAGATGGCAAGGGAGGTTGACAAAAACAGACTTTTCCTGACCACAGATGTCCTTTATTAAGGCATCTTCCCCACATGGAGCTACTTTCCCACCAGCCTGCAGGAAACACATCAGGAATGCCTTTTTTAAACTTTTCTTAATGTTAAACCTCCAGATTTTAAAGAGTTATTTTGGTTTGATTACATGTCCAAATATATCGTCTTTCACAAGAATGAGATGACCCAAGCACCGATCAGAACCAAAATCAGAGCAAATAGGGTGTAATATAAAACCTTTAGTTGAAAATATACAGTACAATGAAGTTTAAATACACAGTTGAAACCAGATATTTACATACACTGAATAAAAAGACACATACACATGTTTTTCCTCACTGTCTGAAGTTAAATCAGATCAAACTTCTCTTGTTTTGGGGCAGTTAGAATGACCAAAATTATTACTGAGGCAACCTACAAACCTAACTGAGTTCCACCAGTTCTGTGACGAGGAATGGGCCAGAACTGCAGCCAGCTTTTGTGAGAAGCTTGTGGAAGGAAACCCAAAAGGTTTGACTCAAGTCATTTATACAGTTTAAAAGCCAATTATCCCTGATACTGACCAAATGTATGAAAACTTCTGAATTTGAAGAAAGTTATGAAAAAAAATCTCAAAAAAATGTTCTTGCTAAGTTGTAGGAAATAGAAAGAATTTTGGTCATTCTAACTAATCTAAGAAGAGAAGTTTGGTCTCATTTAAGGTCAGACAGACAGAAAAAATGTGTGTCTTCTCGTTCAGTGTATATGTAAACCTCTGGTTTCAACTGTACATAGATCTCCATAAATAATTAAACTATTCAAGAAATGCACTGATACAAGATGTTTAAGTACACAGTTATGAAAGGTTTTGTTTATAGATATGAAATCAATGTATGTTTTGACACTCTTGAAAACTTGATCCAGACCATGAAAAAGTTCTAATTTTTTGGCTTTTTATTGTATTTTTGTCAATGTTAAACAAGAAGGACTAGCTGGCATTTGCATGACTACGTTTGTTGGATCATAACCAGAAACTACATTCTGCTTTGACAACCTCAGACCCCCATCAACTCTCAGAGGAGCCCATCTTCTCTTCTTCTCTAATACCAACAGGCACATTTCCAAAACCAGAGAACTTAACTTTTCTCCTTTTTCTTGCCCCTTCTACCATCTCATGTATTCTTTCTCCATTTCACTTTAAGTGTGGTAGAGGCTCTCTGTGTTAGGTTTTGGGGTTGGAAAAGTATGTTGATGCCAACGCTAATTTCACACTAAATGAGCCTAGAAGGTTTTTTTTTTTTTTTTTTTTTTTTAAAGAAAGGAGTTCTTTAAAAATTTCAAAAAATTTCTCATAATCCAAAAAGACATCCAGTCTGCAAAGCAAGTGAACATGAGTGTGGTTTTCCCATGCTCCAAGTCTTAGACGGAACAATGCTCTGGTCTCCATCATACGCACAGACATGCACACTGTTTGAAGAAACACATGCACAGATTTGTGCTTCAGAATGAACAAGTAATACTCATCTGTTAAATTCCTCTGTTGGTGCATTATGCTCTGCAAAGGGTTAGAATGCAAAAGTCTCCCTAAATGGAATAAGTTTGGTCCAGTGAACCAATGAAGTGCAACACAGGAGCTGTTTTCTTGGTTGAGAGGGCATTCTGAGTTAAAGACATGCATTTCAGTGGAAGTCATCAAACATCTCTTAAGTCTTCTATTTGCAAGAACAAACTGGTGTTGCATGTGGAAAGTTACCAATGATTTCAGTGAACAACAAAAAAAGACTCAGACATTTAAAAGAATGTGCTCTGACAGCCATAATAAGACCATAAACAGAGGGATTACCAGAGCCAATTAAGACCAAACCTCAATCTCTGTGTCCGCACATTCTCTAGCTGCTCTGTGGCAACCTGTGATTCACATGGGAAACATTTAATGCAAAAATACATTTAGCCAAGTGGTTTCCCATGTCGCTGATGTGAACACAAACAAGTGGTTCATATTCAACACTCCATCTCTAATTGGAAAATGCTAATTAATGTACATTCTTCTATACATCTTGGTCATCCAAAACAAATAAATAATCTGCTTATGTTTTGCTTCAAATGTTACAGGAGATTTTTGTACAGTTGTAATCTTCTAAATGTCCTTCTGAGTAAAAAAAAATCCCTGAATTTCTTAAGCTAAATTTATGATGTGCAAACATATACCATGTGATCCAAAGTAGCTGTTAGCCAAAACGTTTGGCATACCTCGGCAAAGTGGGTAGGTCGTTAAGATGACTAAATAAGGGAAGATAGAGCTACATGACACTGTATTTACAATAGTAAATCAACATATAATCTAAAAAGGACCAGAGCAACATTTCTGTTATGGCCGATAATTTTAGCTAATAGCTATTTGGAATTACTCTGTTTAGCCTGTATAAATTTTTACAAAAAAAAAAAAAAAACAAAAAAAACAAAAAAAAACTATTTAATGCATTTTATGAACTAATACAACAGTTAAATGTAGTGTAAAGACTGGATTGAAAAGGCCATCAAAAAGATTGAGGATCTGTCATTCAGCAACAGTTTAAAAAATGTACAAGTCTATCTTTACTGACTTTAAATAAATAGAAAGGGGGGTAACTAGTTTGTCCCATATTTTTTGTTTTTGATTTACCTTTTCTTGTTGTTTTTTTTTTTTTGTTTGTTTTTTTAGAGAAGACACAAATCAAATTTTATAAAATTTAAAATGTGTCCTGTGTCAGTTTTTTTATGTTTTTGTATGGTGCTGTTTTTTTTTTTTTTTTTTTTTTTTTTTTCCATTTTAAAATGTGATTTAAATCAGGGAGTCTAATCCTGGAGAGTTATGTTAAACACTGATAGCCTCTGTATCTGGTGCACCTGCTCTACCACTTAGCCACCAGGGAACCAATCATACCTTTTTTTACTCTTGTTGTAAAAAGTAAGTAATAGACTGTATTTTTGTTTTTGATGGGCTCCAAAGAAATGTATCTTATTCCCCTGTACTTGGGAATGTTTTTCTTTTCTAAAACAGGAAAATTTGTCAGCTGCATTATCTCTCTGCATTATCTCTCTGGGTACTCCGACTTCCTCCCACAGTCCAAAAATGTGCATTTTAGGTTAATAGATGTCATCAAATTGCTTTTTTGATTTTTGAGATGTATGAAAAAAAAACTGTAAAACACTTTTTCCTTATTCTTGGCTATAGCAGACATTTATATCTAACTTAACCTTTTTAATGTATACTGCCTGTTTTAAATTAATGAATCCCAAAAATATTACCTGAAAATTTGAAAAATTATTGTAACTTGGTTGCATAGTCACTAAAAATAAGAAAAAAACTCAAAGAATTTTATATTTGACAAAAAAAAAAGGATGGACAACATATTGGATTCATTGGATTAATTCCATGATTCCATGCTTGCATCAAAATCAAATAATGTTCAGGTAATGTGTTTCACTGGCCTCACAAAAAGCAGTTGCGTGAACACAATCACAGATAAATTATAAGCACTTTAGAGATTCTTTGGAGGGCCCATTTTTACTCTGATAGTCTGTTATGAATATTTTTATGGCAGCTCTAAAAAAAAAGAACAGCAACACTAAGATATGTATAAATCACTGTAAACCACTAAACTCAACAGGCTTACTGTAGATCTCATTCATATTTCACATCTGCAGTCCTGCTGTCTAAATAGAGCCTCTGTGAACGTTAAGTGTAAAACATTCAAACACAAGCTCTGTCCAGGGAGAACATTTTACCTGCGTTTGGGGCGTCTTAGTATCAGTGTTGAATCTGAGGCCCCTGTATCTGCCTTTCTGTCTCTGCCTGTGCTGCATAGAAAAACTAATATAGAAATGTGTCTGTGTGTGAAGGAAGGATTTTGGTTTGGTGACCACAGCTGCTGCTGCAAACAGGGAACAGAAACAGGACACTTCCCAGCTGGACCTAAGCCCTAACCTGGACACACACTCTGAGCAGTCAGGATAAAACCTCGGAGCCGGGGAAGTGCATACATGCCACCCTGTTTCTGTCCTCATCCAAATACATCCCCCCGCATCGTAGGAGGAGGCAAACTCTATGGGAAAATAGGGACTCTGTTCAGGTCATGATGTAAAAAGAAGAATGTCATCCATCCTGTAAAGGTAACTGGACAGAAATTAGAAACCTAGATAAGTGAGGTTTTATTTTCAAAAGACATTAAGAAACATAAGAGCTCAAATCCAGCTCTTGAACAGATACAGATCACTGCACTCTGACACTACCACTAACATGTTTGGAAATCATTGGTTTTTAGAAAATCACCAGAGTATAATTAACCTATTTAAGGTCATGTCACAGCATTTTCTCTCAGATCTAGGTCAGGGCTTTGACTAGGCCACAACAAAACTTTTTTATTTTGTAATTTTTTTTAACCATTCAGAGTGGGACTTGCTGATGTGCTTTAAATCATTGTCCCCCTACATAACCCAACTGTGTTTGACCTTAAGTCAAGTCAAGCCAAGTTTATTTGTATAGCACATTTCAGCAGCAAAAAGCTTTACATCAAAAAAGATCAATCAAAACATAATCAAAACATCAAAATCATTGAGCAAAATCCTTAGGGTCATGAACTGATGGCCAGGCACTCTCTTTCAGGATCTTCTGATAGAGAACAGAACTCATTGTTCCACCATATGGCTCATGTTCTGAAACAGACCATCACACTACTACCACCATGTTTGATAGTTGGCATACTTTGTTAGTTTTACGCCATATTATATAACTCCCACCTTCCAAAAAGTTCCACAGTTGTTTCATCAGTCCACAGAATATTTTCCCAGAAGTCTTTGGAATAATTAAGCTCTGCTTAAATTTGTTTAGATCGAGGAATGATGTATAACTTTCATCCTTCTTTATGGAGTAAAACAGGTGCTATTTAAGTGTTATGTTGACACTTCATGGATTTGACACAACAGATCTGGTTGTGATCAAGTTTGGTTCTGGCAAGTGAAACTGAATTCAGCATTCTAGTTGAGGGTTACTTTTATACATTACGGATAAGTTGGATTCAATAACTTTTTACCCCATACTAAAATTAAATAATTGTTTTAAAACTGCATTTTATACTCATTCTGGTTATCTTTGTCTGATATTACAAATTTTGAATGATCTGAGACATTTAGGTATCACATTATTTAATATTTAAGAGTTAATTTGTGACATGCACTGTTTGATACAGTGAATTATTAACTGGGGTAACTCCTTGGTCTGTACATGTATATGCTGCAACAAGCTAGTTCCATTGCTGCTGTTGTAATTCGTTGGGAAAGTCAATCTTTACTGTAGTCAAAGTTTAAGCATTCCTAAGAGAGAAATGGGGAAAAAGCACTTCCTTTGACACAAGAAGTCGTTCTGGGGAACATTCAGAGTGGCTCATCTGAGTTTACTGTGTGCAGACTCTAACAGCTGGTGAGTTGGAACATTCCAAGACAAACACAGCTAACAATGGAAGATCAGCTTCCGACATGAAACATCTGGTACGATTCATTTTGAAGATGTTTTTTCTTATTACTTAAATCCCTTCTATGTTACAGATTATTTTTGCAAAAAACCATAAACACAGAGGATCAGTCTGTCACATAAAACACATGAAATTCTGGCCCATAAATGATCTCTATAGGTTTGGATCATGCCCCTGGTATATTTAAACATTTTGGCATGCATTTGTATCCAGCTGCCCTGAGCTAACAGTTTGTTTAACAAGATTTACAACTGCAAGTCTTGGAGTATATTTCTTTCAGCTTCAGCATCTAGAGACAGTACATTGTTTATATTCCTCTTTGCAAAATGACACAAGTTCACTCAGTTTGAATGGAGAGCTTCTGTGAAGATCAGTTTTCAATTCTTGCTAAAGATTCTCATTTAGATTCAGATCTGGATTTGTCTGAGTCATTGTAATACATTTTTATTCTTTGTTCTAAGCCCTTGCATTGCTGTATGTTTGTTAGCCTACTGGAAGGTAGGTGATATCATGCCACGACCATGTTTAATCACAGCGATGATGTGCAGTATTAGTTGTCCTCCACACATACTCATTAAGTACTTCCTTGAGAGCCTTTAACTCCCTTTATTGACCAGATTGGCATGTACTTGGTGTGTTTTCCCTTCCCAAAAGTAAAAAGTTAACGTTCAACTCCCTCGGTAAGATCTGGACAGGCTTTCTTTTGCCAGTTGGATTAAACCAGACAGAAGCACTGCATGGTGAACAGAAACTGGATTTATTGTGAAATAACTCTGGAGTTTGAGAACTTGAAGTGTTTCTTTTCATTAAAATGTAAGTTTAATGGAATTGTTGAAATGATACAATTGAATTTAATAAAGACAGACTGCACCTAAAATCCCTTGAAGCTGAGTTCTGTGTTTATTTTATTTTTTACGTCTTTCTTTTATTTTATGTAAACATTGGGCTTTATATTGAAAGAGTCCCAGAGTCATTTTTTATTTACACATCCCCTATGGATGAGCCTAGTGCTGGCCCAGTAGCCAATAAATAGCCATATTTATTGGCTACTTCCTGGGTTGTCAGGTTAAGTACCCGATCATGTCTTGCTGAGTTTGCAGTCGTGCAATGCGCTTTCCATGTTCAGATGATGGAATGAACAAAGCTCTGTATAGAACAGATGGATTTATACTGAGGTTAAATTACACCAGTGGACTCTGTTTACTAATTAGCGGACATTCGAAGGCAGTTGTTTGCACTGAAATTTATGTTGTGGTATCCAAGTAAAGGGAACTTAATGCAAATACATGTCACACTTTTCAGACTCTTAATTGTGAAAAAAAAACAAAAAAAACTTGAAAACTCTATATCAGTTTCCCTTCACCTCACAGTTATGATCATGAAGCTTGTGTGGGCACTGTATGGGATCATGAGAAGTAAATTTGCTGTCCACAGCACAATATTCTTTACTTGTTTTCTCTTGAGATAGCAAGTCCCCCTACTCGAACCGCAGATACCAACGACGGAAAAGTTTGAGATACAGACAGAGAGTCAGACAGCAGATGATAGACAGACTATAAGGGAGGCTCAGGGTCACAGCTGAGAGCTCAGACTGACACATCATACAGATGGACCTTCCAGTGCCCTCTGCAACAGCAGCAGCCATAAACAACTGTTTTACCTTTCATCCCCCCCATTCTCTGCGCTACCTGTTAACCTGTGACCCTGCGAAAACAATCTCCTGCATCCTGACCTTTGGCCTTTCTCCCCTGGAGGTCATGGTCAGTGTCCTGTTATTCATCAGTTTCCACACTCTGTTACTTTAACTTTTTCTTCATGCATTATAAGAAGTGATGTCCTGCGTGCATTTCCCAACAACCGGCTTGCCAAACCAAAACAAGTACTGCAAGCTGCTGGGAAATGATCAACAAATTGTAACGTGAAAATGGGACCGAGAGGGATGGCTGACGTGCTGCTTATGTTTGTAATCTCAGCAGAGATTGAAACCAGATGTCAGGATGAGGAGAACTGGGAGGCAGGAGGAGGAGAAGGTAGATGAAGGGTAGGAGAGAAGAATAACAGTGTGTCACCCCTGACTGGCTTGTTTTAAATCCCAAATGCCATCTGCAAAATGGCAGAAAGAAAAGGAGAATGAGTGAGAGTGATCTGCCAGACCTCATAAATCTGCTGATTTTCCTGGTTTAAATAATGTTGGTGGGCCACAGCATAAAGCTTAAAATGTTTTGAAGGATTTTCACCATACCTTCCGTTATATTATTACCCCTTTTGTTTACAATATTTCCTTTTTTATTTCTTCTTCTTCTTTATTTTACCTCTTTTCCTTTATATCAGCAGTTCACAAGCAGCTAGTGCATGCTTAATCTGTGATTTGTGGTGATCTCACTTTGGGAATTTTGTGACCAAACAACAAGCAAAATAATTCAAATGTGAGTACACTGACCAGAAAGGAAATAGCCCCACATTACTTTGAAATTTGTTGCAGCAATGTTTCTTCCATCTAAATGAAACAGGGGGTGTCACAATAAATGTCACACAGTTGCGAAAGACCAGTTTTAGCTTGTTTTTTTAATATAACAGGAGTAATGTGATAACAATAAGAAAAGAGAAAAAAGAAAAACTTGGAATCAAATGTGTCTTAATCAGAGGCTGCAAGTGATTTGAAGATGAAGATTCACTTTCCGTGTGTACAACCTGAAACATACAGCCAGCGCTACAATGCAGAAGTTTATGTCCTTGCAAATGCATGTGTGAATAGCCCAGTCATAGTCTAAATTTAAACTCAAATGAAAATCCATGGTAAAGAAAAAAGTATATTCATAGATGTTCTCCATCCTAGCATGACGATATCACAGCAATATTATTTGTCAAACGATAATGTTTCAATTTATGGGATTTTTTCAGAGTTTGCTTGTGCAAAAGTATTGTGTATGACACAATTTAAGGAATCCTGAATGTATACAATATAAGGAGATGCTTGTTTCATTTTATTAATGCAAAGACTTGTTTTTTGCACATTCAGTATTTGCCTCCACCCAAGCTCCAGTGTTTAGAAATCTGACAGTGCCTGTTTGCAGGAAATATATCTTTGTATAATCACAGCTGTATTAATAGAAAAACAGATGTTTACTGAAGTAAAGCTTTTTACTGTGTTCTTGAACTAAGCCAGGAAGAGGAAGAAGAAGAGACAAAACGTCAACAACACCACTTCACCAGTAGTTTATCTTCTGGTAGGTCTTTTCACACAGCCGTAACTTTCCTCAGCAGAACCTTTCTTAGTCTGGTTCTGGTATTTCCTGCTTTTGAACCACATACATTCTGGTGGTCTCCCGTTGTTTACAGTAATCAATCATACATGCCAGTGAACTTGAAAATAATGATGCCACCACAAGTAGTATTAGTGATGCACCTAACTATCAGACAAACATTCAAAAATAGGTCACAACAAATATTGAATACCAAAAATACCAGCCTGTCAGGAGGTGTCTGCAGACATTCTTTCTCATTTATGCATCAACTTCTTCAACAAGTGAAGGCAACTAAGACATCTGAGCTATTGTCTTTCTGCGAAACCATAAAACATCCACTGACACCCATTGTTTAGACTCCCAAAGGAGTCATTATCATGTTGAAGTCCAGGACTTAAAAAGACAACAACCAACTATCCGGTGGAACGCTCTTTACAACTCTGCGCCTCATATCAGATTTTTGAAACTGTGCTCAGTGAAGGTCTCCTGCAGTGGGAGTGGATTACAAGTGAAAGTAGTCTTCTTGTGTTTAGCCCACTCCTTTTTACCATGTGTTGCATATTTTTACACCAAGGGAGACTACTGATGAGCAAGAGATTAAAAATGTGGTTACGTCACTTCCCTTTTACTCTTTCATATGACTTGTGGTGAGTAATTTTGTCAATGATGGTTAAAGAGAAAAAGAGCAAACTTGAGTGTGAGATCAGTCTGTCTGCCTGTCTGTATGTTTGTCTCTCTATTCTTAAATGTGTACGAAGCTGTGGTCCACAACAGTCCCAGAGTTTGTTTTTTTTTTTCCATGTGTTTTTTCACATGTTCATTTAAAACAATTGGAGAAAACTGTAATTCAGTTTGTACTAAGGTTAAAGTTGTGTCCAGGTTCATTGCAAAAACCTTTGATACCCTGCTGAAGACTTGAGGATGTTCAATTCAATGCAAGTGCAGAAGTCACTGAAAAATCAAATCGAGTAACAGGAACCCTAAAATGGGTTCCTAACAAAAAAAAAAGATCAATGGCCACGCTGGTTTTATATTGGTAAAAGGGTAAGATTTTAAAATCTAAAGCTGTATCTAAAGGCATCGAATGGTTCAGGTCCTAAATACATCTCAGAGTTGCTTGTCTGGTATGACCCAGCCAGAGATATGTTTACCTCGTGTTCCCAGGACCAGAAATAAACAAAAGGAGGTAGCAGTCTTTGTACACCATAGATCTGGAAGACAGTCCCTGAAGACCTGAGATGTGCAGAAGCTGTTGGCTCAATTAAATTAGGACTGAAGAATCATGTGCCTTTTTCCAGCCATTTTGAATTCTTCTTTACACATAGTGTATAAATTGCAATGTAATTCAATTAATATGTTTATTTACCTTTTATGTAATCTTTAATGTGTATACTTTCTTTACTGAAGCACTTTGAATTGCCTCAGGAATAGTTTTTCAAGAGAACTGTGTTTAACATAAGTATGAAGATATCAGCAAACTTTCAGTACTGTTCAATCTAAAGTGATTTCATGTGGTTCAATAAAGTTTTTCATATTTTTTGAGGTACATATCAATTTTAGTTTTTAACTCCACAAATTAAACTCCTGCTGTGGCACTGGCTCTTCTTTTTTAATAATGACTAAGGAAGAATCCAATTTTATAGCACAATATTGTTCATTCTTTGCAATGCTACCAAAGTGTGGAGGACAATGTATGATTTCATCAAAACCATCATTTTCAGCTACACCATGTAATATTAAATCCTTACTTCAATAAACTAACATCTTCAATACATGTAACTATTTCCCTTGGCCTCATGAGCATTTAAAAATGTTTAAAAAAAAATGTAAAAAATGTCCGTATTAACCACCGTTGTTAGGTTTGTGTTGATCCTGCATTTTATTTCCTGCTTCAGACACTATCTGTGGTGCTTCACAAAGTGATGCTAAAATAGTTTAGATATAGGCATCTTATCCACCAACATCAAATGGAGGGTTTCCACAGTGCTGCAAACTGTTTCAGCTCCAAAAATAGGACACTGGTTGTTACTGTTAGCTCTGTGGTGAGTTTTGAGTAGGCACTGGCAGAAATGCTTTTTACATGGTGTCTCTGTTCTACATTTATGAGTGTCAGCACAGTTGTGTTTTTTTGGACTTGCAGGGAAATTAAGTAGAACATTTGCTAAACTTATATAGCACTTTCTTCGTCATGATGACTATTCAAAGCACTTTGCACTACAGCCACATTCACCCACTTAAAAGCACACATAGGGGTTAACTGCCTTGCCCAGGGGCACATTTACATGTAGCTTGGGAGGAAACTGAAATCCAACCCACAACTTTTCGATTGCAAGAGGACTACCAAATTGACCAATACCATATTCTGCCAAAATAATGTGGATGATTTTTAATTGCATGCTTAAGATACTAAGATGGATTTCCACATTGGGGATAGATGCCATTAAAAAAAAAATTGTCCTAATTTGTAGGGATTCATCTTTATATATCCACTGAAAGTATAACCTAGGGATAATTTAGGTAAAGATGAAAGAATTAAGCCTAATTGTGCACATAAAAAACTTCTCAAAATCTGGAGTTCCATAGGAAATGTGTATCACCCCACCAGTCTTTATTTCCCTCTGAGCAAAAACCTACTGACACAACAAGTGAATCACAAGTGTTACAGTCACTCACTTTTTTGCAGCAAATGGTCAAATTACAGTCTTCAATCCGAAAACAGACGCTATCCAGTAAATTCCTGGGAGCTGACATCACAGCTTTACAAGCACGATAGATGAGCCGAGTATCTGGACGTGGTACTCAGCTCATTGTCAGCGAGAAAGATGGACGGTCCCCGTGAAGCTGACCTCACATTTGGCTCCCGGCAGAATGACACAACAGATATGAAAATGTTGCACAGACACACACTCACAAGGATGGCTACTAAATCACCAACATCTGGATAAGAGCTAGAGAAAAGGAGCTGAGTTCTGGTTTGCTATAACTCATAACGCAGTGTTCTACCTGGCAGAGATTCAGGTTTAGTTCTGAGCAGGTGATGTGTTGAAGTGATCCTGGCTGAACAAACGAGTCCTCTGGCAACCTTGAGAGGAAAGTAGGCACAGAAAGAAGAAGGATTCTTGCTTAACTCCACATTTTAGATGTAAAGTATCACTGAGGCCTGTGCTTCAGTCATCTAAATCCATTTTCTTTGAAACGCTCATTGCTTGGCTGTTTCTCTTCCTTTCCTTCTATATGTCCTTCCATTTTGTCAAAAAAAACTGCACTATCTATCCATCTATTCATTGTCTATACATGTTTATCCTTGCAGGGTCATAGGGGGGCTAATGCTTATCTCCACCAGTCATTGGGCAAGAGGGAGGGTACACCCTAGACAGGTTGCCAGTCCATCGCAATAAACTGCACTATCCATCCAACCATCCATCCATCCATTATCCATCACACTTATCCTTGCAAGGTCGCAAGGGGGGCTGGTGCTTATCTCCAGCGGTCATCGGGCGAGAGGGATGGTACACCCTAGACAGGTTGCCAGTTCATTGCAATAAACTGCACTAATTTAAGCTAAATCCTGCTTGAGTTAAACTACCTGTGTGCATTATTGACTTTTTGTAGTGGTCCAGATATAATAGCTTCTAAGTCCAAAGTTCATGCATTAACAACTGCTTTCTGAAGCAATGACCTGTGCTATAGAATTAAAAAATAAAATAACTCCCAATAAAATGCAGCATCTGTCAAAGCTACATCTTGTAAAGAAGTTCAGAGCAACCAAATCCTGCTTCTCTTTTTCCGACCTGTCCAAGTTCTCCATATGGGCCAAAAGAGGACTGATGTCTTTTCCTGACAAACAGTTTAGGGGAGGTAAGATAATAGGATTTAGCTTAGCCCATAAGGGAAAAGCTTTTAGGCATTAAAGTTTGATAAGGTAAAGTAGGAAATTGAATTTTAGGAGACACGTTGGATAAATCTTTTAATGAGAGACAAACGGGGAGAAAGATGAGGTGAACACTGAGACCATTTATGTGAAGATGACATAATTACCTGCTGGCCCCCACGTATGGCCAACATCTGTAAAATTTATGACCTTTCTATCCTTCTGTCTCTTCACACACATTTTCCATTCATGTGCACAGACACTATGTCACACAAAGGCTGTGCTATTATGTGTGAAGTAGGTAGTGCTATTTTATATTCATGTAGCAATTCCATTCCAGCAAACAAGATGGTTTGCCCTCTTCTTCTTCTGACTTCTAACTGAAGTTATTATCTTTGGACCTAAAGAGGAACAATCTAGAGTCAGATCGCAGCTTCAATTATTACAGCTAGAAACTACTGATCAGGCCCAAAATCTGGATGTAGTGATGGACTCAGACCTGAACCTTCAGAAACACATAAAGACAGTTACAAAGTCAGCCTTCCATCACCTGAAGAACCTTTTCAGGAATAAAGGACTAATGTCTCAACAAAAAAGTCAATCAGACAGCTGCAGCTGATCCAGAATGTTGCTGCTCGTGTTTTCACTAAGACCAGGAAGATAGAGCACATCACTCCATTTCTAAAGTCCTTACACTGGTTCCCTGTGGCTCAGAGAATTGACTTTAAAATATTTCTGTTGGTTTATAAATCACTGAATGGCTTAGCACCAAAATACATTAGAGACCTGTTGTCATTTTATCAACCTTCCAGACCACTCAGGTCTTCTGGTTCTGGTCTACTCTGCATCCCCAGAACCAGAACCAAACATAGAGAAGCAGCTTTCAGTTTTTATGCTCCACTATAATCTGGAAGAAACTTCCAGAAAAACTGCAAAACAGCTGAAACACTGAGTTCCTTTATTTCAAGGCTAAAACCCACCTATTTAGAGCTGCCTTTGAGTAGTAGTAAGTGGAGCATTGATCAATATTTTCAAATTGTATTTGCTTGATGATATTTGGTTGATGATTTTTATGATTTTAATGCATTGATATTTGCTCGATGATTTTGATGATTTTGATGCATACTTGATTGATGTTTTTACAATGTAAAACACTTTGAATTGCTTTGCTGCTGAAATGTGCTATACCAATAAACTTGACATGACATGACTTCTTTGTAGGTTCCTCCTAGGGTTGTATAGAGGAATTCACAGAGTTTTAGGTGGAGCTTGGAGGGAGATGGCAGAGCTCTGTAAATGTGTTGAAAAGGCCTTCAAGTATTGCATTGATCAAAGAGTAACCATTTTCAGTCTCAGGGCTCAACGCTATCACATTTTTTTCAGCCAATGTTGGTGGTCCAAGCACTTCCCTTAATAGGGATGAAATTTTTCAGTAAAAGCTTGAGTCTCACTCTAGAGGAATGAGAGTTGCTGAATATACTATACTTTAATTTCAAGTATTTATGGCTATCCCAGATTTTAGGAGTGAAATCTATTATGTTTACAATATTTGGTGTAACAGTGATAACTTATACTAAAAATGCTAGCATTTAATGATATGATGCCATGTTTTCCCTTCTGCTTCTGCTTACATTTCATACAGATGTACATTTAACAATTGCATGTCAATTTTCCTTGTATGTCAACATCTAGAAAAAGTTGTGTATGGTACGATCAAAGCAAAAAAAAAAAAAAAAAAAAAAAAAAAGTATGTTAACATTTACTAACTGGAGATGTTAGTAGTCCTAGCTAATAAATTATGTGTACTCTGATATCATTACAGTGCACAGCAGTTTCTTCCCTTCCTACTTTCATTTCTTTGATATTAAACTGAATATCAAAAACATATATTTCTTCATTTGGTTTGAGATGATATTATTAACTGAGACATTATTTTCAGATGCATATGGACACAATAAGTTTTGTTTGAGATTTTTTTCACTTTTAAGCTTTTAACATCGTTAACAGGTGTTAACATATCGTGTGACCAGAGGGAAAGATGGTATTTAAAGATGGATTCTCTTTGTATATACACCATGTTATTCTGAAGAACAGTTGTGTAACCAGAATTTCACATTTAATAAATTTATCAATATTGGAGTTCTATTTAATGTGTAGATCTGTTTTTTAAAAATTATTTCTATATGGGATATTTTTGGCCGAGCACCCAATGCAGAGAGTCTAGATATCTCTTCTATATTGGAGTATTGAAATATTGCATATCAGTTTCTTTTTCTTTGTAGATAATGTCCTGATTTCATCCAATTAAATTTGGAAATCAAATAGTTTTTTTTATAATGGCCTGATTTGCTGTTGCGTTATGAGAGCCTGAGGTGGAAATGGACTGGGAAGTGCTAGTTCAGATTAGATGATGACCATCTGATAGTCCATGCTTAAATTATTTAAAAAAAAACAAACAAAAAAACAATCATGCTATCAAGAGCTTTCATTTTACATTGAATATTTTTGACCATCTGCCTCATTTAAAGGTAATAATGGACAAAGCTTACTTGTTTTACTATTATCCTAGAGAAAGACCCTGGGAATATCAATGCAAACTCAAAAGACATAAACTGTAATCAACATTTTGGACTCAGTCATTTTTCCCATTAGGGTTAAGACCTACATTTTAAAAGGAGAGAATATTTTCCATTACAGTGACTCTGATCATTGATATTCTCCAGATAGAAAAAATAAAATCTTTCAAGTGGAACAGAGGAAATAGGTTAATCCTTTCCTTCCCTTTTAGTCACAATAAACAGACAATTCATGTCTGGCAGCATTTTATACTGGATTGAGGTTTCATTCATGTATCAAAGCATGTTGTAATAGCCGAGACAAATAGTAGGTGTTAATCTCACACAGTAATCCTTGTGCTGTTTACGGATGTGCTTATATTAAGTATCATCCGTCACTCTGCAACCCTTCTTGTAATCACATCTACCTATAAAACAATCTGGATTTAAGAAAACTGGGTCAATACTTAAACAAATGAATCCTCTTTCTATTTACAAAAAAAAAAAAAACTGCTCTATTTTTTAAAGTCACTGTTTTAGTTGATTGCTGGAGTTTTTCTTTTTCCTTTGCTCTAACAGACCGATACATGATATACAAATAGTGAAAGTAATGTCACATTTGTTCTTCTATTTTAATATTTGAGCCTTTTTACTTAGGATTTACAATATAAATATAACAAGTACACTAACATTTTCCTTTTCTTCGTGTTTCTTTTATAGACATGAGTTCCTTTTTATATCACCTGTATGTCCTGTGGGTGGGTCATTTTATGGCTACACATTTCATCTGTGCTGAAAGCTATTAAAACACACTGACCCAATGTAAACACTTCACTGCTGCTAGTCTCTGCTCTCATTTCTCTCAGTAAGAGTAGAACTGTGACTACACTGCTTTCCTCAGGCCCAGAGTGAATCTCCAGGCTGAAGAAAGACCCCCTCAGAGCTCTCCTGGTAGTGCCACCCTCAGTTCCTTAGCTCTTACACACACGTTTGCAACATCTAAGCAGGGGGTCAACTGCTAACAAACATGGCCATCCACGTCACCTTACAGGCCATCAAAGGGGAACTTTATTGAGGTAAGAAGCAAATATGCTGAAGTAGTGCTCTGGTCAGCTGAAACAAAGGTTTTTTACTGATGCTGCGGGTGGCTAAAACTTACACTGTACATCAACCCTGTGAAAAGTGATGCTGGCAGGATCATGCTGTGAGGATGCTTTTTTTTCCGGGGACAGGCAACCTGACTGAGCTTGAATTATTTTGCAAAGAAAAATTAGTCAATATTTCTTACATATACTTTTTTTTAGATGAGCAAAAGTGGTAAAATCATTTTAAAAATCCAGTTATAGGTGAATCTGAGCTAAATTGCATATTTTACAAAGTATTTACTTTGAGGGACTGACTACAAGTACTGTAAATGCCACAGTTTTCTGTTTTTTATATGTACAAAATTTTGAAAACCATGTTTAATTTTTCTGCCATTTTACAATTATGCACAACTTTATGTTGGTGTGCTACATAAAAATCTGATTTATTTTATTTAGGTTTGTGGTTGTAACATGATAAAATGCAAAAACTTCAGAGTAAATGAGTATAAATAATTTTGCATGACACTGTAAATATATGCCATGTTTCATAACTCATAGTTTGCTATTGCACATTTATGTGTGAAAATGGTGTCCAAATTATGGGAAATGTGAAAAATAAAAGGAGCACCAGAACAGTTTTTTAGTGAATGCCAAAAGAGTTATTCTATGCTTTATAAGCTCCAGGGTGTGTGAATTTTTCAGCCCAGAGAGCAAGATGTAATGCACCCAGAAAGCCAAAATGTCAGCTTTACCAGCATTATGAATACGTTTTTAACATGCTAGCAGGAAGTCTGATTTGATGTTTTACAAAAGTCAGAACAGCAAGAAACATCAAGATGGCAGTAAAGGATGAGTAATAAAACTGGAGGGAGTGGATTGTACAGTATGTCATGGCCAGGGGCTCACACCCATAACTCCAGGAGAGGAGTGCGGCAGTATGTAATACCTTGGCTCTTTTTGTGGCGGCCCACTGCCAGCTTTGCTCCGCTTTCTTGCAGCCAAACAAGACCACAACATGGGCCTCTCTGCCTCAGCAGCAGGCCATCTACTATTACAGCCATGCATGGCTGACCCCAGACCTACCAGCTGTTCGCCGGCACCATAAATCTAAGTTAGGTTGTGTTTTCTTTAAAGCGGATCTCAGATCAGCTGGAACAAAAGACCAAATGCTCAGGTGAAGTTTCAGTGCCTTTATGGAACCATTAATTATTAGTTAATGTCTTAAATAGATTCTTTAGCACCTATCTTGGTTTAGATTTTTCTATGGTATGTGTAGGCTCAATGGACTTTTTATCAGCTACCCCTCTCAAAAGCAGTCCTTGGTTTACATTAGGTATCCTATTTGATACCTAATGTAAACATTAGGTATATATGATTACATATAAAGAAAAAAAAAATCCTTTTTTTTTTTCTTTTTTTTTTACTAGATAAACAGCTATGTAAAAATCTTTATATATATATATATATATATATATATATATATATATATATATATATATATATATATATATATATATAGGGCTTTGGTACTAAATGAATAATCTAACAGAAGAGGCTTAACTGTTCAGCTTAGAAGACAGTTTTTTATGGCGGATGTTACTCCTCATTTTCATAAAGAAATGTTCCTCTCTTTTGGTTTAAAGTAATCCTTTAATTGAAGCAACATGTGTCTTCTGGCTTGTGATATTAATGCTTTTGAGTGGTCCAGCCAGAATCCTGAACTGAATCTGGAGAGAGCTAAAGATTAGGGTGATGACAAAGAGGACTTCTAACCTCAAAGACTTGGAACTCATCACTCAAAATGAACCCTTATAAGACCAGTGGACATATGCAAAAATCTGCTCAGCAATTACAAGAAGGGTTTGATTGCTCTAATGGCAGTAAAGAATATTCAACTGATCACTGACAAACATATAAAAAAAATTCAACATGCCACTTTTTAAGTAAAATACAAATAAAAACATATACATATTTTGATTTATTATCTATTTAGTGATGACTGGCTAATTTTTTTCATAAGTAAACAGAAGTGAAATACATTAATTTTAATTGTCAAGTGTATGATTACTCTTATTAATCTGTTATTACATCTTTCACATGAAGTACTACACAATTACCCTATAACTTATGGATGATGTCTGCCCCAGTTCCCAGTTTCAAACTCAGAAGGAAATGGATGGTAGCATAAGTGGCCACCAGCTATGGTTCCCAGTTAACTGTCACACACTTGGGTTTCTTGAAATATTCTCCACTGAACTTCTTTTCTGAGTTGATTTTGTCTTCAACTCAGAAGAACTCATTTTGTCTGAAGCAAAAATATGTATGTTCAGATCACTCATCCATTATTGTCTTGTTTATAATTGAAACTAAGAGTTCTTCTGAGCACTAATAAAAGGCAGTCCAGGTACCAGCATGGTGTTTTGAGAACCATAGATGCAGTATGCAAGGACATTCTACTAGTTTGAACTCTTGCAAGAACTTTAACCAAGTCAAATCCCTTTTGAAGCTAGTTCAGCACTGAGCCCATGGTTTACCTTTATCTTGCCTTGCAAACAATCCCAGGTCTTCAGGCAATTTATTTTAACTGAAGTAGTAATGAAGTTCTGTAGATTTATATAGGTTTACAGAGATACCTCAAATAATTTGCAGAACACAGCAGATTTTTTTGTTGCTGCTGCTGCATTAAAAAGACAGGATGGTGAGTAATGTCAAGCAAAACATCTTTACTACCTGAAGTCAAAATATGTGTTCATAATGAGCTTTTTATTTAAAAGCACAAATATCGGAGCTAAATACATTTAGCAGAAAAAAACAGTTACATTTTGTTTGTACAAAAATGAGACAATACAAAAATACTAATACTGAGTTTCAATACAATTGAGGGTGTATTTTTTTAATGAATATTACAAATGTAACTATTACAATCTACAATAGTTTATCTAAATACAAAAAAATCTGTCAATCGATGCTTTTTAAGCAGCATTTTGTAAAGAACACAGGTCTGTAATTATAGTGGATATATCTAAACATGTTAAACAATATTTTACAGAGTTCATATTAGTGATCTATACATTATTTATATATTTATAAAAAAAGAGTGAGAACGGCTTGGTGAAATGATAGGACGGACTATACAATGAAAAAAAGATGTGCAACATAGTGGTGTGTTGTTGGATGAGGAAGTCTAGGTGGGCTGTAAATAAAAAAAAAGCACCTCTGTGTCTTGTACTGTACAAGTGTTAGTGATTACACAGGGCTACCTCTAAACATGCAAGGTTAAAGATGCTCCTCAGCACAGAGTTGAAATATTAGATCCACAGTTTTAGAACATTCATCTCGCTCCTTGACACACAGTAGCATACGCGAACACACAGCACAGCTGACAGCGTGCTTGTGTGTGTGTCTTTAACTATCACACACACACACACCACAGTTTCATCAAGAGGGAGTTCCTTTTCACAGGGCACAGCGCTGCTACACACACGATTAAACATACAAGAACAAGCACATACACATAAACACACACACTGAGAGACGAGCATCCATTGCCAATGACGGATTGGGTGGGTGAAAGCTCCTCCCTGCCAGCAGAAGGAGCCTAAATCATCCCTAAAATGATGTGCCAGCTTAGTTGGAGCTCATTACCGATTTTCCATGGTAATAGACCCCGTTCACTTCGTCCACCTCTCTAGAATCCAGACAGGTGGCCCCAACAACCGGCAGCGGCATGGCACAGCCACGCCTACTACATGGCTGTTGGGAAGCTGCTGGGAGGAATACCTGCCTTCTTCCACAGACAATGCTCCGCCCTTTCCCCGTTACTACATCTACCTTAAAGAACTGCAACATCCCGGGTTTGGGCTGCACAGAGAGTCGACTGCAAAAAGCTTGACATGCTGATCCTGAGACAGACACATGTAAGGCTGTAGGGGCTTCAATTTCCAAAAGACAGAGCTCTGTGAAAGGCCTTTGAGTATTGCATCGATCAAGAAATAGGTCATGAAGTAATTATTGTCAGTCTCAGGGCTCAATGCTGTCAAGTTTTTTCAGCCAAACAACTCAGGCAGCAAGTGGTGATAACGGACAATGAAGTTCAAACAGTGCTTTAGTTACATTTTTCTATCTTACTTATATTTTCTGCTGCTAACTATTGAAATAAAGATCCTTCCCTTAGCTGAGGAAGTTGTTGTCCAAAGACTATCCAAGGCCACACAGAGTTCGGAGAGGAAGCATTCTCTCTCCCTGCTCAGGGGTTTTACAGTCCACCTTTTTTTATTTGTCTGTCCTTCATGTGGCTATACTTCAGCCAAACCTCTGAAACTCCAGTTCCATCCGTCAGCTCATCAGCTTTAATATTTTATCTCGTTCATCTCTCAGATTCTTCTCTGCTTGTGCTCTGACAGACAAACAGAAGGGCTCAAATGTTGATTAGTAGTTACCAGTATTAGGGAAACAATAAGTCTGGGTAGTGAGAGTGGACTCTGCTGTGCAAATCTCAAATCTGACACCCAAGTCCACTGGGTACTGGGAGGATAGGAAGGAGGATGCCATTAAAGAAGCAGCTACAGTCTCTTGTCACTACATTCTACTGTCCGATGAGGGGTTGGGGGGTGAGGGGTAGGGGTGATGAGCAGCGCTGTGATCGGCTCCTTGGTCAGGCGAAGGAAGTGTGGCCTCCCTCACACCATGTTGTGGTGATTGTTCCTGTCAATGATGTCAGACGAAGGGAGCAGCTCCTTCTTGATTGGAGAGGGTGGGGGCGTGGCCAGCTTCACCCCGGGCTTGAACAGGTCGGACACGTAGAACACCTGGAGGAAACAGATGGAGAGCACGGTTAGGAGATGGAAACAAAAGAAAACTGGGAAGAGTAAAAGAAATGGGTTTAAGGATTTTCTTCATAAGGTTTCTGTAGATTGTGACTATTATTATTAGACTTTTACAATCATAGTGGAATTAAATATGATGAAAAACACTAATTGTCATGGTTTGTATGACGACAAAGAAAACTACCACCTAGACAAATTCACTGATTTAATGGAAAGAGAATCAATAGAGACTGGCTTAGAAATTGATTATTGAATGACACTGGACGATTTTCAGCTTAACTGGCCCTCATAAGTGGCCAGCCAGTCAGAAACTCAAATGTCCGATCTTTTTCCAGTTACCTAACTCACCACAACTTAGCACTAACTGGCTGTGCTAGCAACAACACTCTTCAAACTTGGATGCTGTTATTGTGGAACGAATACTCAAAGTCAGCTATTTCAGTGTCAGTGAGGTAGGAAAAGTTTTTTAAAGGAAACTATTTCTGATAAAGTCAAGCTGTTTATTCAGACTTTTAAAACAGGAAAAGAGAATTCAGCGGAAGGCTGAACATTTTGTGGCAAATTTGATCTGTTTTATCCTTTAAAACCTTCAACTTTGTCTGTTGTGGAAGAGGCTAGATTTGAAAATTTTGGCAATCTCTGGAAAGTCTTTGAGTAAGGCTTTGCACTCTATGGAGAATAAATGCACACACTGATGTTTACGGTTACTCATGTTAATGCACATTAATTAGAAACTATGATACTACACTCTAAACTTTAAACATTTATGGTAATCTTTTCAATTTCTATTTCTACTCAGTTGGTCTTTGAATTCATTTTTCACTGAAAAATACAATGAAAATGGGATTTTTTTTTCCCCCAGCCAGTTTAATCAAAGTTTAGCCTAGCATAAATGTTGAAAGTAACATTTGGTTAGCCCATTATATAAACTCAAACAATTTTTTTTTTCAACACACACAGAGCTCAGAAGACGTTCTTATGCACAGATTTCACCTTTAACTTTTCAAACACCTTTTTGTGTAATTCAGACAGAAGACAATGTGGCATTTTCTGTTTGTTTTCAACATAATTTTGCTTAAGAACAATTTTTGGTTACACAACATTACTGTTACTCATCAACACAATAAGTTATAGTGATGTTTGACTGGGTATTGCTAAAAAACATGTTAGGTGGTTCTAAACATGAGAAAATTAGGGGACTCCTGTCCTGTTCTTAAATGTCTATCACTTTTTATGTGCCTCCACTCTGAATAGCAGATCTCTATTTGGATCAAGGGCGTGGAATTCAGTGATGTACTGTTTCGGGAAATATCACTTCTTCCATGATATCAACATCTCTTTTTATTTATTTAATACTTTATCATACTGACTGACAGTAACATTTAAATGCTCTATGAGAGTGGTCTGAAAGAAAGAAAGTACTCAAGTTGTCAGTTTCACTTTCACTTTCAAGCATTTTGCATGCCAGATGAGTGAATCTCCATCAGTACCACACCATAGTGAAACACTGTCTAAAAAGTGACATAAAGTGACAAAAGTGAAACCCTTTTGTCTAAATAAGTTCCAGCCTTTCAAAAGAAACGGTAATAAGAATATGTTTAAAAGAAGGTTTTATTTTTGGGGGGGGTTTTTTTGTTTTTTTTTTTAGAAATTTGTAGGATCTGAATAATTCAGGGCAAGTTCAAACAGGAGTACACTCAATGCGCAACTGCTTGTTCTTCTGTCTGGTCTGCAAACGAGACAGTTTTTCAGTGACACATTATAATATTATTATGCGGAACACCCCATCATGCTATTTTCCTCCATTTTTCATCACACTTTGTGCTAATCAAGCCTGCGTAATATGGCTGAGGAAAGTGAGTTAAGTATGACTCACTTCAAAATATCAGATTTTGGCAGTCATGCCTTGCCACTAAGAGTGACCTTTACATCAGAGCATGAGTTAAGTCTCCCTGGCACTGATGAACAAAGGAAGAAAAATATGGGGGAAAAGGTCCAAAAAGAAATCTCTTTCTGGTATCTCAGTTACGTCATATGTCAAACAGGAAATTAGATAGACATGGACAGGAAGTATGGAAGCAGCTACATTTTAACAGTGTACTCCTACATCCACGCACTCAGCCCAGGGTCACCCATGACAAATGACGGTTTAGCAATACTTTAAGACAGACACAGAGCTGGCCAGCAAAACTGCTTTTTCTTCCAACAGGCTAACGACATGAGGGGAAAGTCTGCCATTTAACATCACACTCTGTCAGGACAACCAGCTTTGTGAAAACAGTGGATAACTCCAACAGAGAATTTTACATGCTGTTCCTACATGGGGAATACCCAATGGGAAAAATTTGACTTTCATCATTGTTTTCTGGAAAACTGCAGAACATGTGGTCACCGATCTATTTATACACTGTAACTACAAGCATCCCATTTTGAAGGCTGTGATCAGCACAAAGGCTGCCTCTTCTGTGAGAGCTTGACATTTACTGACCATACAGGGACCATCGCTGGAGAACATTAAGTGATAGTTAATCTGTAGGTACAAACAGCTCCATAACACACAGCTGCTGTCACACTTCTCTAAACAGGCTCTTTTACTACACAGATGTTACAGTGTGTGGTGTGTCTCATGTAGAATATTATGATATGATTAGGAGAGCGGAAAGGATGTGAGTTCATATCTCTTAGAGTCACACGAGCCTTTATGGGAAACCCTCCGTGTTTGTTTCCCATCGGCAGCCAATGGAAGCATGGCCTTGTTGCTGCGTCACCAAAACACCAACCGCTGTCCAACAGCCAGGCTGGAGGGGGTTATCGTAACCACACCACATCCTGCTTCTGATACAGGCATGCAAACCCTTTAGCCCCATTGTTGTTGGGCAAAGCAACTCAGCAATTTCTTGCCTCACACCTGGAGTGCAAAAGATGAATCTTTAAAGGCATGAGTAAGACTCTGCTTAGGTGTTTAACCACTATTTAAAAATTACACCAGATACATGAAGAAGCTTGAGTCACAAAGGATGTGACTATACTAACTTTAGGGACTGAACAGACATAAAAAAACATAACCACTAACCGGTCAGTTCATGTGTCTAAGATTAAAACTGTAAACTTGTTTTCATATGCATGTAACTGCCTATGAGTATGTTTGCAGCTTAAACCCCACACTACGCCTGGCCCACTTGTTGCTCTTAACCGGCTACCCAAAAGAAGGCTACTATACTCTTCCCTCGCTTGCTAGATACACAAATACAACTGTATATGTATCTTGTTGCCAAAAAACATTGATGGCGTGGGAACTATAGAAGTCTGTGTAGCAAAACTAAATGAACAAAAAATGTAAAAATTATATTATGCAATATATGTAATGTATTAAGTTATTTTTGCAGGAATAAGTGTTACTTTTCAAATAAAAAACAAGATCCAATAGGTGTCTTGTATGTCATATGTTTCTGTTTAAAATGTTGTGTAAATACTCAGAGTAGTGTTTTTAGTCAAGGTTTTCATCCCTAAAAGTGCAAGCTAGTGGTGTCTCACTGTTGATCTTTAAATGTAAAGAAACTGCGAACACATATTAACCAAATTATTTATGCTTTATTGAAAGCAAAAGAATGGTAAAAAGTATTAGAGGTGCCATGTAGGAGACATAAGGAACTTGCTGTTGCTGCACCTCCAATTTTGTAGCTCACAACGTTGCACATTTTGTCTGAACTGTATCTCTCAAACCAACCTTTTTTTATTGCTCAAAAAAGCTCGAGCATCAAATTTGCACATTAATCATCACTACAAGGTTTTAAAAAGTTAAAGTTTCAAAACTGACTAAGTTTTGACTAAGAATCAGAGAACCTGTTGGAGTGACTTGATTTCTCCCATCATGGATGGACTGTGTTTACTACACCCTGCCAATCAGATTGCTGAAAAAAATGCTTGTACACTTTCCCTTTTTGCAAATTTTGCTGTTAAGAAATATTTCTGGTTGCTATAAACTAGCACCACCATGGCATGAAAACTGAAAGAGTCTTAGCCATTACTGAGAATTATTACATTATTGAGAAGCTATAAGTGGACAATCTGCTAAGCAGTCGACAACAGGTTGTCAGTCAGAAAGTCTGACTAATAAATCTGCCAAGTTAACCTACCATCAGCTTGTTATACTTGTGTTACTATATAAAGAGCAATATGACAAAATGTTTTATTCTGAGCAATAGGCACTTAAAAATTACAAAAATTTAGCTGTGTTTATGGGCTATATTTTTGGTAGAGTCACACAAGCCTTTATTTGAAACCCACAGTGCCCATATCCCATCTAATGGCAGCAGGTCCTTATTAATGCATCACCCAGACAAAGCCATGCCAGGGGTGGAGGGTGGTATCGTGAAACATCCAGTTGAGTAAAGCAACTCAACACTTTCTTGCCTCACCCCTGAAGCACAAACAGAGAACCTTTAAGGGTAATGAGTAACACTGTTCGCTTGGATGCTTCAGTCTTCACCTACAGATCTTTAACCATAATTAAAAATTACCCCAGACAGATTAAGAAAGTCACAAAGTCATATCCTTTGAGTCACAAAGGATATGACTGCACTAACTTTAGGGACTGTACACCCCAACAAGGCCATCTATGTCTCTAAGAATAAAACTTGTTTTCACATGTATGTAATTACCTGAGTATGTTAACAGCACAACCACACACTTACTAAGAACTACCTTCACATTAATACTGGTCTAAGGGTTTAGCTGAGAATATATTTCGGAGAAATGCAAAGTAGGCAAGGGTCGGTTACCCATATAAACGAATACCAAGGTTTTAAAATGTTATGTATTCAAAACTGCTCGAATTTCCCATCATACAGTTGCTGCAGTTTAAAGCCTTTTTAATAAGCTGCCAGAAAAAGTAAAGTGAAGAGGGTTTTCTTTGGCTGTATGGGGTATAAAGTATTTATTCATCATTATCATACTGTGACACTCTCATACTGGGCTAATCTTAGAATAGCAGGTAGGGATGGACCAATCAGTATGCCATCAACAGTGACTCAACTGGGAGAACCCTACCAAAAAAGTCAAGGGAAACCACAAAGTGAGATAATCAACCTATTCTGATGGTTTGTATGCAATTATTAAAGTTTGGTAGCTGATGGTTTTAAAAAAAATGTGCTAGTGACAATTGCATGATGGGACCTTTTTACCCAGCTCACCTCCTTCAAGTCAATTGTATCTTATCCAAAAAACAAACAACCAAAAAAAAAAACAAAATGTATTACTTTCACAGAACATTTTACACCAAAAGCACATGTAGTGAATAAAAAAGGAGATGTTAGAGAAAAATCTGTTTATGGGTTCTGCAGACCTCAGGGTGTGAACTTATGCGTTATTTCTTCATTTCTTAATTTAAAAGACTCATGTTGAAACATATGGAGCTGTTACCTGAAGATCTAAAGATGTTCACACCTTGATTTAGGACTTTAGGGTGGGAGCTTCTGAGCAGCGGAGTGTTTGCACCTCCTCTGTCAGGCCTCCACTCATCTCCTGTCAGGCCCTTTCTGCTCCGCTGCTCACCGAGTAGCTAAAACAGCCGCGTTAAAGTGCTCACAGATGTGTGCTTCTACAAAGACTGGGCCCATCTGAGAAAGGATGGAAGGGTGGTGGGGGGAGAGGGGTGTCAAGGATTGTAAAGCTAACCTCAACGCCTTGATCAACCTCAGTGTGCATGTATATCTGAATATGTGTGGTGTGTATGTATGCGGATGTGAATAATGTCAGCATTAAGCTGTCTCACTGCGAGCAGGAGGCTTGTGGATTCGGTGAACTAGAAGAAACCCACACTCATCCCGAGCCAAGATGCAGACAAGGCTCCTCTCTCCTGTCACCTCCCTCCCTTCAGTCCTCCTGCCAGCTCTGCCTCTTCGGAGGTCAGGCTCACACATTCAGCCCTCTTTCTGAAAACATCATTTTCTTACTTGTCAAGGTCGTCCACAAGCTACGCCCAGCTGGAGGATCGCTGGCTTGTTTTTGGGTTTGAGTCTTTTTGTTGCTCTCAGGTTTCTGATCACAAATCCTTTAATAACCCTGGCATCCCAGAACACTGTCACACTGCGTGTGATTCTGTGTGCACTGTGCCAACATCTGCCTAGGCACCACTACTGAGGTCTCCCTAAATTTTATGAATCTAATTCTTTCCACATTCTTGATCCCTCGTCCAGGCATAAAGGTGAGGGCCACCCTGTGTATGTGCATCTTCCCCTCTTTTGCTGGAGGCAGCGTAGTGTTGCTGGAGCCTGTTGTGTTGATGGAACCAGAGCCACCAAATAAAAAGCTCCCAAAATAATTACCAGCCTCATTCTGGTTTCAAAGCCTAATCCTTTCTTTCTTACTCACCCTCTCTTTTAACACCCCCTCGTTATTCTCTTGACTCATTTTCAAATTTTCCTTGGCTCCGCATGAGCTTAGTGTAATGATGGGGGTTACAAAAATCATCTGGAAACCACTTCGATGATATGTAGCTTAGGCAGTGAGGAAGGTTGGAGTATCTGTGCACATGGAAGCATGCATCTCTGAACAAAGGCATGGCCCCATCAATGTGTTAGTCATTATAGGGCTCTCTTCACTTCCCTAACTGCTACAGTGCTGAGCATAGGTATATATATTGCTTAAACTTTTTCACATTTGGTCAAATTACAACCAGAAACTTAAAGCTTAATTGTGAAAATAAAGGAAAGGTACACACTGTTTTCAAATGTGGAAGCAAACTTTATTTTAAGTTTGCCTTATATAGAGAGAATCCCTATTCAACAGGTGTGGCTATGTTTTTCCCATTTTTTAGTGTGGATTGTGTCAGGTGTAGACTCACTATGCAGTAGGCCACCAGGGCTCCCTGCACAAAACCCGCCAGGACATCAGTCGGGTGGTGCTTATGGTCGGAGACGCGCGACAAACCCGTGTAGAAGGCCATCATCAACAAGGTGAACTGAAGCAGCGGGCGGAGGAGGCGAGCGCCGCGCCAAGTGAACCTGGATTGGATGTAGAACTGAAGACAGAGGGAAGAGAGAGAAGAAAATCAGTCTAATTTTATTCAGGTGCTTTTTCATCTATGCACCTGCAGCATATGTGTGTGTATTATTACAGCCTGAGAGGTCTAGACTGAATCAAAGTGGGCAAGAGAGACACATCCACAACACAAACTCATGCTTGACTGGTTGAGATCTGGACATGACTGATTAATGGTTACACATCGCAGCTGTAAAAACAGCACAACCACAGGGAAGCAGCGGATTATACATACTCACTCACTCACGCGCACGCACGCACACACACACACACACACACACACACACACACACACACACACACACATACAGATGCAAACCTAAAAGTGCATATTTCAATGCTTTGTTGCAATGAACTCTCTCAGCCTTTTATTGGTGTAAACTGCAAATAAAATGGATGCCTTCCCTTTCGCCCAACCCTGTTTGTAGCCAAAGACTATTTTCTGGGTCAAAATAAAAGCTGAGGGGAACCAAAACAGGAACAAGTCAATTCAAGGCCACTTTTAGTAACTTGCTTGAATGCAAAACATACATGTTTGCTCTTTCTTCATTCACTTAACATGTAGAGATTTGAGGTCAACCCAGGTTCTGTAGACATCCTGTGTTTCTGCACACAGACATACCCTCAGCTTCCTGTTTCTCACATCCAATGGGCAGAGGTCCTGCGAAAGTCAGTCTAAGTCAATTTCAAGTATTCAACCCAATCCTCCATGCTTAAGTTGTGTAATCCACCTAGCTAACAATACATACAGGTAACCACAGTGCTGCTGAGGGGGTTTTGATCATTTACCCTGTTACACATTTCTTCTGTTTTTTGCTTTTTTTGTCACACTTTCATCTTTCAGACTATCAAACGAGTCAGACAATGACACCTGAGTAAATGCAAAAATTGTTTTTAAATTAATGATTATATTCATTAAGGGAAAAAGCTCAACCTGGCCCTATGTGAAAAAAAAAATTGACCCCCTAAACCTAATAACTGTGTATGCCTCCCTTGGTGACAAGAACTGCAATCAAGTGTTCGTAATAACTGGCAATGAGTCGATGACGTTGCCATGTAGGAATTTTTCCCAACTCTTCTTAGGCGATATTATTTTAATTCAGGCCTCCAATTGGTTTGTTTTGGATCACTGTTCTGCTACATAACTTCAGTGTGCTTGAGTTTACGGTCAAAAATTGATGGCCGGACTTAAGGATTTTCTGGTACAGAGCAGAATTCATGATTCCATTAACTAATACGAGTCCTCCAGGTCCTGAAGCAGTAAAGCAACCCCAAACTATCACGCTACCACCCCCATGTATAAATACGATGTTTTTCAAAAAGGCTGTATTAGTTTTATACCAGATGAAACTTGAATTTCTTTAGATTGGTGCATGATGTGTTGGTTTTTAAGATGTTTTAGTCTACTTAATGCTGTCAGACAGGCTCTATTTAAGTGATTTCTTCATCCTAAAGGTTTGGCAGTAATCAGGCCAGGGTGTGGGTAGTAAAACTGAACTCAGCCTTCCCAAAAATGTGTTCAAATATACTTGATTCATAGTGTGTTTGGTTTAATTGGGTTTTTTTTACTTTATAAAATAAAATTCATGTTTGAAAACTCAATTTTAGGTTTTAGTTATCTGATCTTAAAATATGTTTGATGATCTGAAACCTTAAGTTGTGATAACAAAGGAAACAAAGAAGAACTCTGTTAGGGGCAATTACTTTTCACAGCACTGTAGGTGTGGACGTAAATCTTCCACATATTTCCTCAATGATACTAAATTATTGTTCTGCTCCCAGACGCAGAGGAAGCAATCCCTCCCATCCCTTCTTGTCTCGGTCTCCTCCTCCCTGGGATGTTTAGACTTCAGGCTTCCTTTAATGTGGTTCTCAGGTAGTGGGCATGTAGTGTTGATAAGGACTTCGGTCAGAGAGCTTGCAGCTACTCGCAGCTTATGAAGCTGTCAATGTCAAGAAAGCTTTGTCAAAGATTAAAGGTGAAAGAAATAATGCCTTGATCTTCGTCAAAACAAGGAGCTGCACTGACCTGCCAGACAACATGACCTTATCTAAAGTGAGTAAACCCAGATAACCCAGCTTGAGCCTGATTCAGCAGAAGCTGCACACCACAAAGTCATGATAAGGCACAGAGAGTCAATGACCGTCTGAAATCTCAAGTGTCCTCTTTAAATCTGTCACAGTAAAACTTCTCCCTCTCCAACTCCGTCTTACTCCTACAATTTGTCTCCAACAATAAGATCTGAGGAACGCAACAATAAAACACAACAAAAGGAGCCCTAGCAGATTCCCATGACACAGGGACCCAGGAGCGACAAAGAGTCTAGTGGTTTCCAAAAGAATTCAGCTTGTTCCACTGAGACCTGCTCCCTTCGGGTCTCTCACTCGGACCCAAAGTCAAAGTGTTAAATGTTCTGAAAACACAAACAAACACAACAAAGAGGGAAGGAACGAGGATGCGGGTTCATTTAACATACCATTCTCTTCCATTCTCTTGGTTCACACCACACTTTGAGACAAAAAGCATAATTGTGGTCAAAGCTGCTCAAATGTCAAACACAAATATTGTTTCCTGTTTGACAAATGATAGGTCCTTTTTGCTACTGGATGGCATGTACTTATGCTCATGTTGCATGCAGATGAGAGAAAACATAAGCCAGCTGAATACACGCCTGTTAGCTGCGGCTGTGGTACAGCTGTGCATTGTGCCATGTGGTCTGTGCCAGTTATCTGTGTGTCATCTCAGGATATGTCGTGCAGTGCCGGTATAGTGCAAAGCTCCAACCACATTGGTCGCACATGCTGGCCTAAGAGACACTCGGCAGGAAGTGAAGAGCTTCAGAATCACAGAGAGGAGGAGGTGGCAGCCTCACGGTAGAAATGACTGTTTAATGCTTTCTGAGCAAAAATACAGTCAAAGAATGAGGGGGAGAATCCATCTGTTTTTTTCTGTGCTGGTAGGGAGGGACGAGTTTTTGTTGAGCACAAAACAAAACCTATCTTGTGCTTTACCAGAGCTAATTTTCAGAATGGCACTTAACCATAATGCATGTGGTACAAATACAAGTTTTAATTATTAGAGAATAAAATGGATGTTCTTTTTGACCATGTCAAATAATAAAAGATAAAATAGACAGTGCTCAAAATATGATTGTACAGCACATGATCCAACAGCTTGCAGAGCTATCTTTAGCAGCAATAATTTGAAGTAGTTTTTTTCTGTACAACTTTCTAAGCTCCTGACATTGTTGTAAAGGAATCTCTTTACAGCATTGCATCATTTCATAGATGTTTTTGTGCATTTGGGCAGCATGTAAATAGGATTAAGGTCAGGACTTTGATTAGACACAGAAACACCTTGATTCTTTTCTCTTTCAGCAGTTGTTATATAGGTTTCCTGTAGAATGTGCTTTTTCTACATTTGATGACCAATTGTTAGCAAAGACTTAGTTATCGGACAGATTGTCATACAACTGACCCGAGAAACCTTTGGTATACAGAAGAGCTCCTGGTCGACTCAATGAGTGCAAGGCACCCAGGTCCTGTGACTGTAAAAGAAGCCCAACTCCTCACCTGCTGTGCTGGACAGTTGGTATCAGTTTGTACTGGGTATGCTGCCTTTGGTTTTGACCAAACACAGCCTTGTGCCAAACAATCTCCCCTTTAGTCTCATGTGTCTTAAGGATAAGTTTTAGAAGCCTTGGTATTCCTTAAGCTACAATTTTGCAAACTAAATCTTGCTGTCTTATTCTATGGGAGAAAAGAGGCTTTCTCCTTCAACTCTAAGTCATATTTTAAGTTTACTGCTATCCACTTCAACATTTAACATGCTAACTGAGGCTCATAGAGTATGAAATGTAGCACTTGGGTCTTTTTGCACTGCATGAGCACTGCATGGTCTGAAATTGGAATGAACTTGCTGGGAGACCCACTACTAGAAAGACTGGCTGTTGTGTTAAATGTTTTGTTGTCTGGAATATTTTTTTTAATTTCATTTTTTAGCCCATTGTAGACTTCAGCTTGTTTGGAAGTAAACTCATAACCCTTCCAAGACTGATGAACAACAACACCTGTTTGTTATTTTCCCTCTTAAATCCTTTGGACACAGCCAGGGTGGGCTTTGTTTTATATATGACTGTATATTATTTCCATGTTACTTTTTTATATTAATTAAAACTGCACTATGAAAAACCAAAGAAAACCATTTTAAACTGACTTTAGGAGAGAGGGTGCCAGGTCTAATATCACATGACTGGTTTTCAGCTGGCACAAACAAAAAAATCCAGCCAGTTCCTGTTTCCACAAAGAATGCCTTCACTCTTGTGTTTTTTCCTGGCTGGGTTGCATAGACTAACACATCTTCAAAAAGCTGTTCAAGCTCTCCTTTCAGCCTATCAGCTGCTCTCTGTCCCCTTGTTTAGACCATCCTCCTCTGGCCAGAGTCCTGGGTTTGCCACAACTGGAGCATTGGTCTGACTAGTGTGTTAAGCTGTGGTCAGGATGCAGCACATCTCCAATCCCTCCCTGCTTTTTTCCTCCTGACATTTTATTTAGCTCGTTTCCTTGCTTTGCCCAGAGTGTGGTTGTAGGTTCACCCAGAGGCTGGGAAATACCCACAACAAGCTGTCTCTCCATGGCGATACATGACAATAAACCAAAACTCCAACTGTCAATCCAGTGTGAGAACCAAGGCTGGCCTGTAATTCGACACTCAAAGTTGTAACACTTATTCTGCATCAGCTGCACCACTTAGTGCAAAAAGACCTCCGTGTTAATCAGCTACTGTTCCATTTTGGTGCTTTCCACAGACTAAACAGAGTATTGGTGTGCAGTATGCTGCACATCCTTATGAGCAGCAAACTGGCATTGCATAATCAGCTGAATGACAACAGCATCATCTGGTACACATATCACATATATGCCTCTTTGGCTTTTTCACCTTGGAGTTGATTCAACAGTCAACCAAAGTTAACCCCAAACTCTGTTTCTGTAGTTTTGCCGATGTGCAACAAAGGCACACCAGCAAAAATTTCACTGTGGTTTGGAAAAATGACTACTCCCTTGATTTTATGTCTTTTCTTCATAAGCACATACAGCATGGTTAAAGCTTTCGCTGTATAAACAAAGGAATAAGAAAGACAGGAGCGATCAGCTCTTGTTTTAGTATGTGCAGTTCTTTGCAAAACTATTCAGACTTCTTGAACTGTTGGGGGAAGTCTTGCTATAGACTTTAAATTGAATTTAAGTCTGAACTTTGACTGGTCCAGTCAAAGCTCAGACTTTGATCAAACTATTCCACTGTAGCTCAGGCTGCATGTTTAAGGCTGTCCCCCTCCTGGAAGGTGAACTATTTTCACATCAACTCTGATGAGGTCCCTGTTCCTATTGAAAAAAAATAAAGCCTCCCACAGCATGGGGCTGCCATTTCTGCAGTTTTAAGGTGACAAGAGGGGGAAAATTTTAACCTATATAACTTCTTTAGCAAAGGACTGTAATTAAAGCCATTTGAAGCATGATTCACCTCTGAAATACTAAGTCCCACCTGACACCCACAATTTGAGGTTAGAGGGACAGCACAGGAAATTATCACGCAGCTGCCCTAAAGAAAACAGGTGGAGAACATTCATTCGTTTCCTTGAGGTTCAAAGGGAGTATAAAACTAAGGGAGGAGACGAGGTGATGAAAGAATCAAAACAATATTTTCCTCTGTTTTAAAGAAAGAATCCCCTAATCAGAGCCCAGCATTTTTCCCATGACTGCTTTTAACAATGTAAGGCATTGTTGCTGTTATTGTCTGCCTATGAGGCTGCAAGTGTATGAGAGAAAATAATGATTACTTACAGCCAAGTAGAGCATAGTAAATAGGGAAAAGGAGGCATGTCCTGAGAAGAAGGATTTCCTGCAGAGGGAGAAAGAGATTATTTTAGGCCCATTGTTTTCTGTTTAGATGTTTAAGAAGTCATGTGAATGCATTGCTGTGTTTATACATACCTGGCTTCTTGCACTTCACTCTCATTACCAGTGCAAGTATAGTTGGTGATGTATCCAAGGGAACAGTTGATGGTGGAGAAATCTGGTTTACAGACATCTAGGAAGTGGGGTCTCATCCGACCCACCGACACCTTGGCGATGTCTGTGAATGACTGGCTGACGGCACAGCCGAAGAGAAACACACCTATCTGCAAGATGATACACAACAAGGATCAGATATATATAGAATGCATCATGTTACTGTAACATATATAATATAACTAAAAATGTAACACAACAGAAGCATTGCTAAGAATTAGTGGTGGTACTCGATTAATATTTTTAATCGAGTTAATTGCATGGTCTGCAATTAATTATTTGCATTTTAATTAAAAACCATATATCAACAAAATAAGCAACATTCTCAATTTAAAAAACCCTTTTATCTGCTAAATTATTGAATAAATAGACATGTGAGCTCAACAACAAAGATATTTATTGTTTTTAATCTGTTATTTGGGTTATTCAACCATCAGATTGATGCAAAGTGCTGTTATACCCATTTAGTTTTCAAGTGTTTCAGGAACCCCTGATCATTCATGGAACTTCTTTGAAAAAATACTTCCTGTGAACTGCGGATGCTGACATTAACGTTGGTGACATCTGTGCTTGCTGCTGTTTGTTGCTGAAGTTTTGCATTTAGATGGTATTTTAGGCTTGAATAGTTTCAGTGACAGGCTAACTCCTTTTTGCACAGTTTGCACACAACAACAGTTCTTTCTAGCGTTCCATCAGATTGTTTTTTTGAAGCAAAAATTAATCCCCAGCGGGATAAGAGAAGCCCCTTTGTCATCCAACGATATTGTTTGCATATGTCGCTTGTGCATCAGATTCACGGGCATACCAGAAAGAAGCGAATAAATAGGTTCCGCTCTGAACTTTTGTATGTAAAAACAATGCGATTAATTGCGCTAAACGTTTTAGCGTGTTAAAATCTATGTAATTAAATAATCAAAATTAACTTGTTAAAGTCCCAGCCCTACAAAGAATACAAACTGATTTTGACAGAGAATTCATAACTTCTTTGGGTATTGTAGGCGAAAGCAGGCTTCTCATTTCTAGTATCTAGACTTTTTGTTAGCACAAGATTAATGTGATGCTAGGAACTTTATCACATTTATCATAGTCGGTAACTGATTCATCAATGTCTACAGATAACTATTTGTTTGTATGCAAACATTTTAAAGTTTATTTTAAAATCCTGAAAAAAGAAGGTTAAGATCTTAATCAAAGCAGCAATCAAGCTGATATACATGATTACTCATTTTTCTTGTAATTTCACTTCCTCCAGCATTGCTGCTGTAGCTTGCACAACACCATCTGATCTCTAATCTACAGTTGATAAAATGGTCTTTGTGATGTATGTTCAGTGAATGGCATGACCTGCTGACCTGTTTGTAGAGTGCTGCCACGTAAGAATTCCCAACAAATGACTTGGTTCCCACGTGCAGTTGGTGAATCCTGAAGCATTCTCCAATCACAATCTAAAAAACATTTTGTTCATAATAATAAAACAAGTGCTTATGAAGGTCATTTATGAAATGGATTTACATGCAAGCACTGTGAGACACTACAACGTGTTAATGTTTTAGTACGTATCATGCACAAAATCAAACTCATTTCCAGGATGGGGAGTGAGATTTAGTAGACGGTATGTGTAAAGGACAAACAGTAGGAGATGCACACAGACAAACATATATAGTGAGCATGGCCTGCCCTTCCATTAGGCAGTTTGGGTCGATGAAGGTAGGAAAAATTAAAGTGCTTTGCATAAGGTATGATGTATACAAAATAACAAAAGCTTGGAAGGTAAGTGGAAAAAATAACTGATCAAAGTTCAACAAATCACTACGACTGGAAGAGTATATATGAGTCAGGCTGACCTGACTTTGATATAAAAAGTGTTTATTATATTTCATCTGCTACATAGTTCAAGTCCAGTGGGTCAAATCGTGACTTCTGTGGTATTCCACTCAGATGGTTTTACGTAGTGTTGGACCTCATGGAAAGAACCTTAGCTGCTCTAAGGGGACTCAAGCCGAGCCAAAGCTCAAAGCACAGAGACATCAATCACAGCGTTACCACCTGGAGGAACCTAACCTATGGACTGACTACTCTCTCCTTCCGGAAAAGTCTTCACCTTATGAAAATGTCTACCTGCCCATCTATATCCCAACAGACAGCTGCTACTCTGGCACCAAGAACGTACATGAACATAAGTAAGTACTCTTTCAATCATCCTTCATAAACAATCACACTATTAGAGGGATAGTTCTGCTAAGAGGTTATGAGCAGTTAATATTGTAGTGTTTTTGTAAATAACCATCCACTGCAAATATCACAACAGATAATATATATGTTCATAAAACACCTTTTGCCTAAATCATCACGTTTTTGAGATTAGAATTGTTTTAAGACAGAAGAACTGGGTTTTGTCTTGGCCATTAGCCATTAGATTTAGCCTCTGGTTCGAACAGATCTGGATTTTTGCAACATGAAGATATTACGACAGTGACTTATAGAAGGTAATATATTATTGCTATATATTCTCTCTTGTAGATTCCTGAACTGCCCCCTTTAATCGCCCATTTTCTGTTTTCTGTACTCTGATCCACAAACTAAATGATGATTCTCACAAGTTACACTTCAAAAAGGTGCTCATTATCATTCTTCTATATGGTACAGCCAAATAAGCTTAGTTTCTTTTACAGAACTTCAGAGAGTTTATACAATGCTGTTTTTATGAAACTCTTTATAAGTTGAACATGAGATAAACTAAGTTAATGAACTATGAATGCTTATCTAAACCCTGCAGCCATGTTTTCTGTTTGTAAGTCTTTAATATCGATACACAAGCCTTTCCTCAGTTTTGTGTGGGCAGATACCCATCTCACAGCCAGAAGAAACAAACAGGATGATGTATTTGTGTCTTCTTGTCACTGACTTGCTCTGATCAGAGTGAGTGATTAGAGACACAGGATGCCAATACAGGCCACATTTTTATGTTTTTATGTATTTTATGTTTTTTATGATGTGAAGCACTTTGAACTGCCTTGCTGCTGAAATGTGCTATACAAATAAACTTGACATTAGTTTATTTGGATTCTCAGCATTTACATTCAGAGCTCTCCTCTTCTTCTTCTAGCTCTCTGTTCCTGGTTTATCCCATCATCTCTGGCTGTGTTGGAGCAGACACATCCTGCAGTTCAAGCCAAAGTGGAATCTGCTCTTCTAAACCAAGCACATTTGTGTACATGTGTGCATCTATGTGTGTGCTCAAGCTTGTGAGAAGGAACGGTGTTGGCATGGCAATAGACGCCACTAATGGAAGACAGCTGTGTGAGACACGCCAGCTTTGCCCACATGTGAACATGCAAGGGGGGCTAACTAGCCCACTCTTATACTCCTGGTTTCAATAAGCAGAAGAGCTGAGCTGGTACTGTGGTACAGTGCATATAAATGTGTATGTGTGCCCACCGAGAAGATTGCAATGAGAAGATTGCAACGAGACGGCGGTGAGGCAACGGCTCAGCCTGGGAACCCCTAAGTCTGGGGACCGTAAACTTCACCCACCCCAATCATGTGGCACTAATTGATTAGAACATATTTCCACTACGCCTGGCCCCATCATAATTTGCTCACACGGCATTGGAGTGATTCCCTTTTACTCAAGTATAAATGCAGTAACACGAATAAGAGCTTCATGCTGTGACACACCTTAGGCTATCAGTGAGGCCCCAACATCATAGGAGAGAGCAACGGCACATTTAACCAAGGTAATGCGTGGGGCACCAAAGGGCACAAATTAGACCCGCAAAATCTCTTTGGCCTATGTCATCAAAGTTTCAGTATACCCAAACACTTACGCTCTAAACTTGTGGCCCTCTCACAACTTCTAACCTACTTAACCAGTCATATTGATAAAGTAATACTGAAAAAGATAATCACTAAAAAAAATCAGTGGAAGAATAAAGGGTGAAAAAACAAACTAGAGATGGAGGTGTGATACATATACAACCCATTTACAGTGTCCTGTTGAGATTTTTCATATTTTGTCAGGCTGCAGCCACAAATATTTTATTGGGATTTTATGTGACAGAGCAAAACACACGGTAGTGCATAATTCAAAAGTTAATTAAAATCTGAATAGAGTTCCCATGTGTCAGCTGTATTATATATATATATATATATATATATATATATATATATATATATATATATATATATATATAGCTTGTTGTTCAGCTGGATGGTAAACTTCCACAGTCTCATGTTTTTTTGCACCTTTGTGGCTTTATTTTAGTTATCACTTTCTTCTTGCCAGATTATTTGAATATTTGTTCAAAGAAATCTATCTTCTATCTACTAATAAGGTGGTAACTGTTTGCTCTGGATTTTATTCTGGAGTATCAGCAAAAAGAGGGTCTGGATAAAATTTTCCCAATTTTCCAACTTTGAAAACAGTTTTGAAAACTATCTAATATTTTCTTTCCCCTCCACAATTATGAGCTACTTTGTGTTGGTCTACTACATATAATCCCAAATATGTTTAAGCTTGTAGATAAACAAAACGGGGTATTCTGCAAGGCACTGTATATGGGTATTTTTGTTTTTAATTTTATTTGACAAATAACTAAGACGATTGATGACATGTCCATGAGAGGTATCTAAGAGTCTGAGAAGAAGGAAGTAGCAATCAAAGGGAGATGTTATAGGGTCGACTTACAGAGACGGTGCCAATAAGAATGCCAACACCACAAAGCACGGCATCACTAATGGTCTCTCCCTCTTTTCGGGGGAAGCGGATGGACTCGTCCGAACAGTAAAACCCGCGCTGGTATGGCTTTATGGTGCTAGTCTCAATGATCAGGAAAGGCAGGCTAGCTACAAAAAAGACACAAAGAAAGAGAGAGAGTGAAGGACAGGAAGAGAGGGAGAGAAGAAAGAAAGGCATAAACGCCCCAGGTCAGTGACACAGACATAAACAGGACAGAACAGGAGCAGCACAGGGAGCATGCCAGCACCAGGGGGATCGTGGGACGTCAGAAAAAGGGTCGGGCTTGAGGATGCCATGAGTTGACATCTTGGGTCAAAGAAGTGACAGTTTTTCAAAGCATGCTGATAAATCTGTAGTTTATAAAGAGCATCTACTAAGCTTTTGCTCCGTCACTCCTTCACAGCTACATCATAAACCTCGAGCCCTCCCTGTTTCTGTTTTGATTGTTCTCCACAGCGAGGCGGTCTTTGTGGCGTCAGGGGAAAAAAAGCCCTGTGGGGGGGGGGAACTTACGGACACCGTAGGCAGTGTCAGACCAACAGAAATCAGCACTGAAGAGGGCACGGTGCTGCTCTTGTTGGGGTATTTCAGGCTGGAGTCACTGCAGTAGAAACCCCTCTGGTATGGACGAACAGATGAACGATGCAGAACCAGGGTCGGCAGCATAGCTACATACACACACACACACACACACACACACGCACGCACATATGGATAGAGGTATGAACTCACACATACACACACGCTTTTGTGCAAGTCTGGTTCTGGACACACCTAACAGGGAATTATTCAGTGTCAAATCCACTTACCTGTGAGCTATAGAAAAAAAATACTGTTAAAACACAAATTAACACATAAAACCTTCACACGCGTATTTGAGCTTCACTTAAAAAAGCTGTTGACTCAGCAAACTCTCTGCTGCCACTACTGTTGACAAGCCATTAAGTGCTGAAGTTGATCCTTTAGGATCACTCCCCTCTGACTGAACAAACAGATGCTAACACCCACAGGTCCATCTATAAGGACAAAATAAGCTCTTCAGCAAGGGAGTTTGTTGTGTTGATGTAATGTGAGTTTAATTTAATGGAGAAGTTCTGAAGTGAATGCTACAGTTCAGTAAGACTTTTAGAAAGAAATAAAGGTATCTCTGGTGGAGATGTGTAAAAAGCCTTAAGACAAATCTGACTTTTGTGTTTTTCAAAAACTTTTTGATACTTTATTTTTTTTATGTTGATCAGAGCTTCAAGGAACTTCTAGTCAATAATCTGCAACTCTTTCTGTTTCCCTTAAATATAAATAAGTCGATGACACAGTCTCATCTGTTCTGGCCACTGCTCACTAGGCTGGATGAGAACCCAGGAGAAAAGATAGGATTCTAGAGACTAAACAAAGGAGAATGGGCTAAAATCCCTCTCTCTGTAGACTTATACTTTGTGTAGTACTACAAAAGAAGTCCTATTGGCCCAGGAGGGTTGTAAAAAAAATTTTACAACAACATTGGTGCCACTTCTGATTAAAAACAATTGTTTATTTTATTACCCACTGAATTATTGTACCATAATTAAAGGCTGGAGTTTAAAAAAAAAAAAAAAAAAAAATCATGTGGAAATACAGCAAAAAAAAAAAAAAAAAAAAAAAAAAAAAAAAAAAAAAAAAGACTTTAGAAGAATTTATTTTCTTTTTAAGAATTTATTTTCAAGCCGTTTAAAAGTCTTTACAAAGCATGCTAACAAATATGTCCACATTTTTTTAACAAACAGATCAGAGAATAATTTGAAGAATTGCTATCTTTCTTTTTTATCTATTTAAAACCTTTTTCAAAGAAAATTCAAGAATGGAAGAGTATTACTCTTTTTTTTTGTTCCAAAACCACAAACACAAATGGACACACTACGCCAAAAGTCTGTTCAGTCAGTAACAAATAAATACATCTCAAATAAAAGTAATACACGTACAGCCGAATAAACTCTGGCCTGAGCCTTAGAAGATTTCCATGAGGGATTTTAAAAGTGTGAAACCCAAGAAAAACAAAAGCAAGCCCACCCGACGCTGGAACGTTTTTCGCATGAGAACATGTTTTGGCGTGGAAGCGCATGACCGTAGTTGCTCATAAAAACAGAGAGAGCAGAAGACACGAAGGCATCCCAACGAACCACACACAGACACACCAGTATATACATTAAATGTCTGCACAGAGAGTATGTCTGCCCACAGTTATATGGGTAGTTCAAATCACACACATGGACTTTCTAAACATTAGCATTAAAGTCAGAGATCTGATCATGAATGTTCCTAATTCGGCCAAGAACCACAGCTGTCATCTACACACCAATCAGATTGGAAGATCATGTTACTGGTTTGTTCTGTAAAAACACAACATTGACCAGAAACCACTCAAATGAACTTCTATGGAACCTTAGAGCACATTTCTGAAGCATGCTTATGAGACATGCACTCTCAGCTCTCAGACTTACATCCTGCTACCAGCGGAGAACAGGAAGATGTTGTCTCAGGTGAGTACCACATCAATGAGTGGACGTTTAGGCTCTGTCAATAATATTGTGGCTAAAGCCAAAAAGAAAATAAAGTGAAACCTGATGTCATATGCAAACCTAATTCAGTGATGATGAGTTCTCAGGTGTAGCTGTGGAACAGGAGATGAAATGGACCATTGACCACCAAGTGGGGACAACACAGAGACCCACCCATCCACCCACACACTGTCCCCCAGGGCAATTTTGGCTTACAAATTTACCAGGCATGTTCTTTGGAATGTGGAGGGAAGCAGGAGTATCCGGCAAGAACCCAATCATGTAAGGGGGACAACATGCAAAGTTTTTGCTACAAAGCACATTTGCACAAGTTGATGTCAAGGTACACTGAGATCTTAAATGGTTTGATGGAACTTTTTGGGCAACTACTTTAAAAAGGGTAAAATGCAACCGGCCCCAGTCTACAACTAAAACCAAATAAATCTTTCCTTTCCTACCTTCACGTCCGAAACTAAATCTACCAAAGACACGGCCTTGAAATAAAACAAAATATTTTTAAAATAAGAAAGAAAGAAATTCTTTGCATTTTACAAATCAGAACTGATTATGTAATATCATAATGCATTTCTGCCAATTGACAAACATACCTAACAACAATTTGGACTGCCTAACTACTTTTATTTCTATTTGTTGACACTAAGCTAGACAGTCATCCTGTTCTTTCTTATGACGTTGCAAAATAATGCAAAAATAACTGAATGTCTCAGTGTAAATCAAAATCTTTGTTCTTAATGTTTCTCTCTGCAGCGGTTACCAAAGGGCAAATGGATGGAATGGTCACTCAGCCAGACACCTGCATAAACAATATGCAGCACAGGGTTTCAGTAAGCTTGCTGGTGAGCCCACACAGGGCTGGGCCAGGCTTTGGTGGTGTCTGAGAACCAAGCTGTCCACATACTAGGCAGGGTTAGCTTTAGGTGAGCACAGAATTACGGGGCCAAGGCAGGGCAGGTCAGTCAACAGAACTTAAAACCAGCTGATTCTAGATCAGATATGGGCGTATGTTCATGTGTGTCTTGTGGATCAATGTCACTTAGCTACAAATAACACTTTAAACAAAGCATCAGCACCTACATGCAAAGTCGATATGTAGGTTTTTGATTAAAAGAAAGAAGTTTGGAAATGGGACTGTGCTTTCTCTGATAGAAATCTTGAAGGATTTTCTTCCTCTGGACTCTTGCCATTTTTTCTGTCCCTTGGCTACTTATGGAGTGGGAATTCAAATGCAAATAAGCAGGAGTGAAAAAAGGTCAGAAACACTCAGACGCAAACACATACACGCCAACCAAATAAAGGCTTTACCGATTGGAGAACGCCATGGGAAACTCTGACGAGCTGAACAACTAACAGAGTAAAGTGAGATCGAGCGGCCGACCATCACGACACTCTCTATTGACAATTAATGAAAGACTCTCTGTGTGCACGCTACCCAGCCCTGAGATGCCAAGCTGTTTTATTCTTCCCCCCTGAGAACAGCCTGTTATGTGGGCATTCTCCTCATTCCACAGTCCATCCATGAAGCTCCTCCTGCTGAATATTGTTGACTCTGGCACATCTTATAGGGGAAGATCTGGATTTTTGATGTAAGGATCTGTTAACAGGCTACATACAGATGCAGTAGTTAACACTCTTAATGTCTCTTGATGTAGCTTAGGTCCATATTAGTTGGTCCAAAACTATGAAACTAATGGTAAAAGAGACCATAACCAAACTGAACGTAAGCCATTCTAAAACAACTCCAATCTCATCATCAAAGCAGTTTATGCAAATGGTATTTTATGAACTTTTAAGCTGTTATAAAATTTGAATATCATGGTTATTCCCACAGAAGATGATTATTTATACATAAACTGGAGGTAGGAGGTGACACACCACTGATGATCTTCCAGTTAGAAATGTACTTAGAAGAGAAAATCTTTTCTATTAGATAGTTACCCTGACCAGAAATCCTTCACGTTTTCTCATAGATATCGGTTTCCCACAGGAAGAGCATCTGTGATGCACTGCCTCCTACATTCATTTCCTGCATAAATAATTATCCACTGCTCTTAAAATAAACATCCGATTGAAAATGTTATGATAATTTAAAGGTAGGATGTTTTTGTGATTAGTCTTGGCCAGGGGCGGGCTGGGGTTGAAATTCAGCCAGGGAGTTTGGTTTGGAGAGGCCTTTTATCCAATCACGCAATGGATGAAAGTGGACCCATAATTTTAAAGCAAAAGAACTTATAGAAACACTGTTTTTTCAAATATTAATTATTAAAACTACTGTGTGTATGTATTTAATGACAAAATCAAAAATAAAAATCAGTCAACTAAAACTTATTAAATAAGCAGCTTATAAAAAAACCCTCCAAAGTTACACAGATCTATTAAATCATTAAGGGAAATTAATAATTTTTTAGACTGTTTTCAATTCCTTGATCTAGAGAGGTTAATATAATACTAAGAAAAGACGTAACACCAACTGAATCCCACACTCTGCACCTGTACCTGGCACTATTTTAGTGGTCCCTGCTCTACTCTCCTGCTTCTCCTCCTCCTGTTCTATCTCCTCCTTCTTTTCCTGTCCCTCCCCATCCATCTTTTTCTCCTCACTCCTACTCAGACTAGCATTATCGCATTCCCCTTTATAAACTCCACGGCCACAGCTGACACTGTCCTTGTCTGGTACCAAGCAGCAACATTAATAAACTTTGTAGTGTTTTTGCAAAGAATTCATAGTGTTAGAACACAAATACAATCAACTTGAGAAAAGCCCTAAACACACAAGAAGTGAATTACTTGCTTTATTTGTATTTTTCTTGAGCTGGTAAAAAATAAATAAATAAATAAATAAAGCTATATATTAATGAAAAAAACAGAACAGGACAACTAAATGTAGTCTGTACAATCAGATATGATGCTTTTTACTTTGAACTCAGACTTTCTCCTAAATTTTTTTCTCTTGCAATAAAGAAATGTGTTGTTTTTTCTGGTCAGCCAGTATGGATTGATTTTAATTGATCAAGCAGATTAAATACACTGCTCACAAAATTAAAGGGAACACTAAAATAACACATCCTAGATCTCAGTTAATTAAATATTCTCATTGAAAAATTTTATTAACACAGTGGAATTGATTGAGAAGAAAATAACATAAAAATTATCAATGTAAATCAAAATTATTACATCATGGAGATCTGGATTTGGATTCATACTCAATATGAAAGTGGAAGATAACATGACAGGCTGATTCAACGTCAGTGACTATTCCTCAAGACAAGTCTAGATGAGGCTCAGTAGTGTGTGTGGCCTCCACTTGCCTGTATAACCTCCTGACAATGCCTGGGCATGCTCCTGATGAGACAGCGGATGTTTTCCTGAATGATCTCTTCCCAGACCTGGATTAGAGCATCAGTTAGCTCCTGAACAGTCTGTGGTGCGACGTGGTGTTGGTGGATTGACCGAAACATGATGTCCCAGATGTGCTCAATTGGATTCAGGTTTGGGGAACAGGCAGGCCAGTCCATAACATCAATGCCCTCATCATGCAGGAACTGCTGATACATTTCAGCCACATAAGGCTTAGCATTGTCATGCATAAGAAGGAACCCAGGGCCCACTACACCAGCATATGGTCTCACAATGGGTCTGAGGATCTCATCCCAGTACCTTATGGGAGTCAGAGCATCTCTGGCTAGCACATGGAGGGCTGTGTGGCCACCAAAAGAAATGCCTCCCCACACCATGACTGACCCACCACCAAACCGGTCATGCTGGAGGATGTTGCAAGCACCATAACTTTCTCCACGGTGTCTCCAGACTCTGTCATGCCTGTCACATGTGCTCAGTATGAACCTGCTTTCATCTGTGAAGAGCACAGGGCGCCAGTGGCGAATCTGCCAATTTTGGTGTTCCCTATCAAACGCCAATCGTCCTGCATGATGTTGGGCTGTAAGCACAGGCCCTATATGTGAACGTCGAGCCCTCATACCACCCTCATGGAGTCTGTTTCTCACTGTTTGAGTAGAAACATGTACATTAGTGGCCTGCTGGAGGTCATTTTGTAGGGCCCTGGCAGTGGACCTCCTGTTCCTCCTTACACAAAGGATGAGGTAGAGGTCCTGCTGCTAGGTTGTAGCCCTCCTATGGCCCCCTCCATGTTTCCTGGTGTACTGGCCTATCTCCTGGTACCTATTCCTATTCCATGCTCTGGACACTGTGCAGAGAGACACAGCAAATCTTCTTGCCACCACTCGCATTGATGTTCCCTCTTGGATTAGCTGCACTACTTGAGCAACTTCAGTGGACTGTAAAAAACACCTCATGATGCCTCTATGCGTGACAGCACTGACAAAATGAAAGAGTGACTAAAAGTTCAACCAGAAAGGACAAGAACGGAGAAATGATCTGTGGTCACCACCTGCAGAATCATTCTTTTATAGGGGTTGTCTTGCTAATTGCCTCTCATTTCCACCTGTTGTATGTTCCATTTGCACAGCAGCAGGTGAAATTGATTCGCAATAAGTGTTACTACCTAATTGGTGACATTGACTCCACAAAGGTGTGACTGATTTGGTTTTACATTGTTTTGTTTAGGTGTTCCCTTTATTTTTTTTTAGCAGTGTATTTATGCACGTATGGTGTAACACTGCTGATAGGGTGCCTTTAATGTTCTGGGTGCCTTAAACACATCCTAAAACACAAACACATATATGTATTGCTTGGTAACCTGGTGTAGTCATGCAGCTTAGTTCCATTTCATCACTGACATTAATTGGTTCTGCCACCATATAAAACATCAGTTAATGTGCATCCTGCACTAAATATTTCTTTCTCCCATCTCTAACCCACTCCTCTTTTTTCCGTTCTTTTTCAAATTATGAGGGGCCGCTCGTATCCTCCCTTTGTTTGCAAAATATCAGACTGACCCAGTCTGACGTTTCACTGTCTTTGAAGCACTAATAATGGCCGCAAGTGAATGGCAGGCCATTTTAACATAAAATCGGTTTCATCTTACTATCCGTAATTACATTCTAGATATCTAAAAATTAGTTTTGATTAGACACAACTACATTTTGACAATCAAGAAGAATAATTCAAGATATCATCAATTACATTTTGATGAGTCAAAATTCCTTTCAAGATATCTCAAATAACATCACCAGATTCATCTTGAAGGGACACACATCCACAATTACAATTCAAGGTATCTCAAACCTAATTATGACTTGTCAAAATTGCATTTTAAGATATCTGAACTAAGAAATTGTGTGTGAGCCCCACTTGCACTGCCACTGATGAGCTGTCCAACAGTTGGCTGCAGTATTTTGTGTGTTCTGCACAAAATTGTCAGAAAGAGCTCTGCACTATGGAATATGTGGACAATGCAAACTTCATGAAATCTCATAAAATTTCTGCTTCAGAAATTTGCAAAGAATTTCTTATTTATTCACACATATACATAACCAACATACAAACATTGCACTTAAAAATGGCTTTGAAAAGCTAAAATGGATACTGTCAACCAATTCCCAAGCTGAAAATGGAGCATTTTCAAAAACCTTTCTTCTATTTTTTTTCTTTTTAATTATTTTATTGAAATTTCACATCTGGGACAATTTGACAAGGCACAATAATTATTCAAGATATTAATGGTATCATTTTGACAAATCTGAATGTTAATTCAAGATATCTGAAATAGAAAAGCTAGTTAATTAAAGATATCTCTAATTCATTTGGAGATATCTTAAAAGGAATTTTGACTAGTCAAAATTACAGTTCTAGATATCTCAAAGTTAGTTTTGCCAAGTCAGTATTTGCTTTCAAGATATCTGCAATTTAATTTGTACTACTGGAATCTATATATCTCCTATCTAAAAATACATTTAAAATATTTTTAATATTGATGTTATTTAAGATATCTTTAATTGTAATTGTGACTGACTAGAACAAAAAGTGAGCTATCTCAAATATACTTTATAACTAGTCATAATTTAACTGTTCTGAAATATATGTTTCAGATAGTCAGAATTCATTGTAGATATTTTAATTGAAACCTCCATACAACATGGTAATTCTGACATCATTTATAAAAGTCAGAATGTAATTAGACGTATCTTAAGTAATATGTCTAGTCATAAACAAAATTTCAGAAATCTGAAATGTGTGGTGAAGTTGATTTTATGTTTAAATGGCCTGCCATAGAAGGTCGCTTTATGGGGTGAAAAAAAAAAAAAATCAGATTCTGACCACAGGCCGGTTCGGCTTCTTACTGTCCAGCCATTCGGGAAACCTCCCGAACTTCCCAGTGGACAACCCGCCCCTGGTCTTTGCCCCACTCAAATTAGCTGCTAGCTTTCCCCTTCCTGGGGAACCAACTAATCTGGATTTATACTAAATGAAGACACCAACAATGTTATCTACAAGTAAGACAGCTTATAACCTTTAAACAGAACCTCACAGATCCTGAATTATCTGTTCTGAGCAATAAGAAGTCAATACATAGAAGTGTAAGGAAATATGACCTCTTTTATGGCAGAAGAATAAAGAACAAGTGACCTTCTGAGGGTCCTATTGACCCAAATAGAGGAAGAGTGAGAGATGGGGGAGTGTTGGAGGGACAGAGAAAGGAAAAAGAGAAAGAAGTGGGCAGGCCTGTTGGCAAAGACTTGTGGTTCATCACTGAATTAAAAAAGCATTCATTTTACTACCCCTGTCATATAGCTAGGAACATTTAGTAATGACTCACATTTTTCAAATCCCTAAAAAAGGGAAAGTCCAGCTTTGGTTCCACTACGCCCAAAGAGGAAACAGTTTTTTCAACCCATTTACTTATGTTATTTTGTTTTACTTTGTCAGAGATCTTGTACATTCAGTGCTGTTAGGGGAAATGAGCCTTACGAGTTATCAAGCCACTGAAATGCTTTTAAACACCAAAAACAGGCGCCTGAGATTAATCAGAGCCTACCAAAATCTTCAGAGGTCTTAGAAGTAGAAAGGGGAAGGGCAGAAAGTGAGAACGGCCTATCCAAAGTGGGTGGCTTGTTGGGTTTGGGAAAAGTTCTATTTGTCTTATCAGATTCTGACATGCATTTCTCTCTTTCATTCCATGAGGAGAACCACTGCAGGCCGCTAAAAACTACATACTGCAGGTCAGAGAGAGGCTTTTCTCTCTGGATGGTTGAATTAGTGTTTTTATTGCCGAGGTCATGACAGGGCCTTTATGTGTGTGTAAGTGTGTGTGTGTTTGAAACCACTGCATTTATTTTCCATTTGCAAATCCACTCACATGTTCACACTAGGCTGCCTTAGAGCAATTGTATCTGAAATCTGTCCATTTGTGTTTATAGCATTGTGTGTGCATGTTTATGCACACTGCGGGTTTATATGTTACTAGCAATGCTTGTGTGTGTGAATGCATATGTTGATGTGACAGGATTATCCAGCCAGGCCTGCTTTTTGATTGGCTTGGGGGTTAAATTTAGTACAGTAGGTTAGAGGTTCTATAATTGGAACCAGCAGTGTGTAAGAGCATGTGCCTACCTCGATGAAACCTTTGGATTTTCATTTAAAAACATCTTTATTACTTCTTATTCCTTTTTTGTGTGAAGACGGATCAGGAGGTCTCTATTATTCAGAGATTTATTATAGAGGAAGAAACAATAGCCATTTGAATGCCAACTAAAGCTCTGTGTCCCTTTCAAAGGTTAATTCTTCCTGACACGGAACTAATGTCCCAGTAAAACAACACCTGCATGTCCGCTGAAACTACACTGCTGACCTCTCATGACTCGCGCATCATTCTCTATTGACATTTTAATGTGCTTTCATGGCTTTTCGGGGCTGAACTGGAATGATATTGTGATTATAGCAACAGACCCCCATCGTCAGCAGTGAGTGAGAGGTGAATGGGAGGCGGAGTAGGCTGGGGGAAGAAGTATTGTGGACCAGGCTAATGGAGGATTTCCTCCTCCTGTCTCTCCAGCACACCCATGTGACCTTTCCTGACAAGGAGTGGGAGAATGTGCAGGAAGGTTTCAGAGGGCGGAGGCCACAGTGGACTTGACTTCATAGACTTACCCAATAAATCAGTGAAACTCTGGTTTATTCTCCTTTTATTTCTTTCACTGCTTTTTTAGCTGATTAAGATGAGGTTGGACAGCCAGTGGTCCTGCTTTGAATACCTCAAATTGTTCTAACCGAAGAATAGGAAGCTCTTCAGAGCTTAACACTACCACTGACAAGGTGTTTAGCTATATAAATGTTTTTCTGACTTGAATTGACTGGGTTTTAGATTATAATAAATAATGCCAATCTAATGCCATCCAAATCAGACACGTAAAGCATTTAGCATCCTTAGCAGCTAACAGTTAACCACAGTTGTTTCCCCGTTTTCCTTGATATTGTTGAGTTGTTTTTTTTTTTATTTTTTTTATTTAACAGGACTCCAGGTCATTTAGCCCCATTGCCAAATCATAACCCCATTTTATACCTTCATGTTGCCATTTTGTTCCTTTCTGTTTCCATTTTGCACACCAGACATACCATTTTGTACCTATGACCCTAAACCATTAATTTCTGTTTTTAGTTAAGTATTTTGTAGGAATTATGAGAGGAAATAGCCACAAATTTCAGTGCCCTTATGATTGTTGTGACCTCTCCACTTCGTTGCTCAAACCTGATGTTTTGTTGTGCCATAAGTTTAATAAACTCAACTACACAACAGGAGGAAAATCTCCGTTCTCCCCTTTTGTTGACCTGACATAGCAATGCAATTAGCCAATGTCATTTAGCTCCCTTTGCCATTTTGTACATTTGCAGTTTTGGTCGTTTCATACCCAAATTTATAGGGTACAAGAATCACATTCTACTTGAAATATGAGCTTTTTCTATCACCTATCTCTACAGTTCATAAAAAAACCCACAAAAATTAAACTTACATGCCATGTAATTACGAAATGGTCCATTTACAGGTACCAAATGGATGTAGGAAGTGATGAAATGGCAATGTGAAGGTACAAAGTGGGAATATGAATTGAAGAGGGGGTGAACTACTAACCAAATCCAATATCCTGTAGCCTGGGTTGTACAAGTATCCAAAATACTGCCAGAAATATGACTTGAAGGTCAATGATTTTATAACTAAATGCTGTCAGTCAGTGCAATAAGAAATATTTATTGGGTCAATTCAACAGGGCAACTCAAGTACTACTTCCTTTCTTACATCAAAATAAGAGTCCCAAACATCAATAAAAGAGAGTGCTTACACTCGTACTGACTTCAACTTCACCAGCAGGACTTCACTTTGACTAGGCATATTGTGCAGTTTTATAGTGTCAAGATCTTAATACACCCCACATATAGATCTGTTACATTCCCTTGTTTATCTTCGTTCCAAGTCTCTTCTGGAAATGACTGCCATATTTTTAACACTCAGTTGTGGATGGACTCGTACACTCTGTAACCTAATCTGCACTGGATAACTATTTGAAGTGCACTATATTGCTAAGCAGCAGAATGGGTGGAGATTATACTGTAGTTATATATGTGTGTGACACTGTGAATAATGGGTAAGACAGACACGAGAAGAAAAGCTCTGTAATGTTCTCTTGAGTTTTCTAGTTAGGAAATGTTTGAATGCTCCTACAAGTTGCAAATTAGAGGGCAGCCACAATCTGTATCTGCAACTCAAGCATGTTTGTTTGTTTGCACACAGTGATTAACACTGTATGAAAACAGTGAAAGTAAGAGTTTCTGATAAGAATAAGATAACTAATGGCTAGCTGTCAAGTGCATTTATTGGTGGGTGTAATCTTGCTAATGTGATGGCAGGAGAGCAGAAAGGGAGCCCAGTGGTATCAATACCTGACCATCAAGGTGCCAAAAGCCCACATAGTCTTTATCTTTAGGTCCATCAAGTTACAGGTTTGAGCATGAGACACGTTTTGGGAATGGAGTGAATAGTTTAATTGAGGTTCATGCCAAAGCACTCGCATAACTAGAGAGCTATGGGTCAACAGTGAGGGCTACAACGTTGCCATGACACTGTACTGTAGCATGCAAGGGCCAGAAATGTCACAGTGACACTGCCTATTATGCTTTATCTGTGGGAGTGTGTCGCTGGGTGTGTGGCTGTTATAGTGAATTACTGTGGTTCCACTGGCAACATTGCTAAAGGCTCTGTCTCTCAATTTTAACTTGTCGACCACAAAAGACTTTAACAACGTCCTTGCAATCCAAATAAACAATCTAGGCTCCATAAAAACCACCCAAGCTCCATACATTTACATAATCACTGTTTAGGAAAAGGTACTCATAAACATGAGCTTGAGCATGCGCTATGAATCGCCTATACAGATGTTTGGCTCAGGATGCTGCTTCATTGTTTCCACTGGCTTCTGATGTGTGTCAGGCATGTACACACACACACACACACACACACACACACACACACACACACACACACACACACAGTGACACACAGGAGTGGCTGAGGTCAGCAAAGTTGTGTACATAGTGAATCCCTGTCCTTTTCCCCCTAACAGTGTGAATGCCACAGCAAACGGGAGGCCACTGGCTGAAACATGTGCTTACTCAGAAAGATTTTATTCATAGGAATAAATGCCTTTAACACACAGGCATCTGTTGGGACACTCTCGAGGGGTACTCCTACCAGCAGGCACCTGTTCAGGCAGCCTCTGAATGCTGCTTTCATGCGCTCTGTTGCTGCTAGTTTGGGGGCTCATAGAGGAGTTGCTTCGCTCAGGACTGTTTCAGGAGGAACCTTCTCTGATCTATTTTTCCCCAAATGTGTGGAAAGAGGATAATAATGCATTTAAGGAAGCTCAGTTACAGCTCTGACTGTTTAAAGTGCAGCATGAATGTGCAGCTGCTCCAATGAAGCGAAACCTGAGCAAGGCCCAGGGGCCTAACGGAGCCAATGGGCTGGCAGGGCAGTTCTCTGGTATTGCCATAATGCTATTATTACCTCCTCAAACAAACGCCTGGCTGTGGAGAAGAAAAATCTGACCTCTTTGAAATCTGACTCCTCTTATCTAAACCGCATAAGTGCAAAATTTAGTACTACAGTGTGACAGTTTTACAAATATACAGAGCCTTATAAAAGTATTAATACCACTGGGATTGTTCTACTTTACAACCACAAATTTCAGCGTACTTTATACGAATTTCATGTGGTAAGACAACTGAAATTAGTGTACAATTGGGAAGTGCAAGGAAAATGATACATTGTTTGCAAATAGTGTTACAACTAAAAATCTGTAAAAAGTGACATCCACTTATGTAATCCCTTCTTAGTAACTCTGATACCCCTGAAAAAAATTCAGCTGCCTTCAGAAAGCGCCTCCGTCTGTGTGTAATTTAATCTCACTATAGATCCAGCTGTTCTGTGAAGGTCTCAGAGGTTTGCAAGAGAACATTAGTGAATGAAGAGGATTCTGGAGACCAAGGAACACAGCAGAGAGGTCACAGAACAAAGCTGTGGAGAAGTTTAAAGCAGGATTAGCTTAAAAAAACAATACTTCAAGCTTTTAACTTCTCACATAGTACTTTTCAATCCATTAGCTGATAATGGAAGGAGGCACAACTTCAAAACCCCTTTGGAGGTTTTCTTAAGAGAAGTGAGTTCTGACCCCTTTGGAAAATATATTAATTTTTTAAAGATTTTGTGGCTGGTGGTCCTCCTTCAAATGTAGTGTGACAGGAAGAACAGATAAGCAGTAAATATCCTGGGTCAGAAATTGAACCCAGAAGGTCTTTAGCCTCTGTATACGGTGAACCTGCTTGAACGCTGAGCTACACAGTGCCACAAGATAATATAATAATTTTTGTAAACCTTTACAATAGGATATCTATTGTAACCTTAATTCACCTCAACCTCATCCTTAATTCTATTATTACATTTTAAAATAAAGAAAAAAAATACCTAACTTTTTCAAAAAAGTGTTTAAATTGATTTTGTAATTTTTTTATTTTTATACTTCAAAACATTTTTGACATAAACCAAAGGCAGCGCAAGGAGAAGATTATTCGACTGGAAAAGCTGCACTTGCAGCTCAGGTGGGATAATCAGTTGACACTACAGCTATTAGTTGTTCACTCAGATGGTCAGATGGAACCAAAGTTTAAATTTTAGCCCTGCATTCAAGGAAAACTAATACTTGAGTGATCTGTGATACATGGTGTTGGCAGCATCATGCAGTGATGATTCCTTTCTTAAACATGGACAAGGTAGATTTGAGGGGATGGCAATCCTAATACCTGACAGAGACTGCAAAAGACTTGGGCGGAGGCTCAGATTCCAGCAGGACAACATCCCTAAACATACAGCAACAGTGACAGCGGAAAGATCTACATAAACCTTTTAAATCCATGTGTCACATTTCTTCCCTGTCACAATTATGTGTAATTTTGTGTTGTGCAAAATCCCAATAAAATCCCTTCGGGTTTGGGGCTGTGACATAATCAAATGTGATGAATACTTTCGTGTTGTTAGGAATACTTTTGCAAGCCACTGTATGACGTGCCGTCTTTATCTGAGGAGAATAAGTGTAAAATTTGGTGCTACCTTCCAGTTCAGATAAGGCCAGAACCAATAAAGAAGCTGACCTGATTACCACACAGCGCTGAGGAGATAAGTGGCACTGCTCGACAATACAGCAAGAGGCACCAACGGCCATAAGTTACTGGTATATAACTGAGCGGCCTCGAGTACTCAGTGAGAAGATACTCACGCCCTCTCATCCTTATCCCATTCACTATCACCCCCCTCCCAAATCCCCTCCTCTCCCTCCATTTCATCCTCCGTCTGTCTGCCACTGGCCAACTGGTCCTCGTTAATGAAACAAAGAGAGCTGAGATGCATCAAAAGGGGCATTGTTCTTGGTGAAACAGTGAAATCTCCCTGACCCCCCCACCCACCACCCCTTCCCTCTTCTCAATCTCTGGATGCACAAAGTATGTGTGTAGAAAAAAATACAGAGGATTGTAATGCTATAAGAGAAAGTGACAGACAGAGGGGCCTGTGTAACAGCAGGGAGCCCCCAAGAAAGAACACAGAGAGATGTAATGAGGCTTATGGCTTCACATCATCTGCTGCCTGAGCTCTGACTGACAATAAATACTTTAGAGTATCTTTGGGCCCCTCTAAACTCGGTTCATGAAGCTAACAATACAAAGATACAGAGGAGAAGCAAGAAAGCAACAGAAATATTGATAGAACTTATTTTTCTAGTTGTGAACATCTAGAACCTCATAATTTACCTCACAGCCCACACAGAAAACTGCATAAAATATATATTTAGAATACTTTCTGGAAACTTCAACACAAGTTCAAACACATGCAGGTTTATAGTAGGGTCCTGCCCAGTGATCCAAAATGCTCTAAATAAGTGGTCTGAAGGTGTTTATACAGGAGGGACATAATCACAGACGACAGCATGGACAGAGACTGGAGGAACAGAGGATTTACTGCTCCATCGTTGAAAAGTGCAAACGACAAGCCCTTGTCTGTGTTTTATAGGGCAATCTGATTTTATGCCAGGACAACAAGTTGAAAGAGATGAATGCGTCTGATTTGTGTAAAAGAATCAAGGCGCATCAGTCAGCCTGATACCTTCAGCTTGCCAACGGGAACCACAGGGTACATGGGACAAACGCAAACACACAACATATCGGGTCACATGTGACTTTCATATGCTGCCCACAAGACGCTTCAGCCCATAAGCCTCTACTGTCCTTTTAATGACAGCTCTTAGCCTCTAAATCTACATCATGAGCCCCCAAAATACACACACTCACACCCACATGCCTCTAATCATAGCTCTGTGCAGACACTACCCCCAGGGGTTGGTCTTTAAACTCATGCATTAACCAGCCACATGTCCCAGTGATGGGGCGAATATGTTACAGAAACATTATTACCCCGTCTGCTCTCCATCACAACACACAAACACACATTCAGGCACAAATACACACTTTGCATGCCATTCATTCTTGGGGAGGTAGTAGCCACTGTTGCCACAAACATCTGCTGATCTGTATCTCGTTACATAATACTCTGATTCTCTTCTGCCAAGGACGGACCTTCTTAACTTGTCCTTACCTCACCTTGGCCTGCAGCCATGGGACAGACACAAAACATTATCCTCTATGAGTCAGTCTTTAAAGGTACACACAGCTATGTAATCACACCAGGAGAAGTAATTATTGAAGTTTTCCACATGCTGTCACTTTACTACCACAAACTTCAATAGACTTTCTTGGGATTTCATGTATAAAACCAACACATAGTAGGGCAAAATTGTGAAGTAGGGGAAAAGGAATATTTTGTTTTCAAATGGTTTTCTTAATACAAATCAGAAAAATATGGAATGCATTTGTATTTTGCCCCATTTATTCTGATACCTCATATTCAAAACCAGGACAATTCATTTGTGACTTCAGGATAAATTCAGCTGTTCTGTGAAGGCCTTTGATTTGTTGGAAAACATTAGGGAACAAACAGCATGAAAACCAAGGAACAAACAGGTCAGAGAGAAAGTTGTGGAGAAGTTTAAAACTCCGACGTGTTGTAAACAATTTCTGAAGCTTAGAAATCTCACACAGCACTGTTGAATTCATCATTCTAAAATGTACATAAATGAGAATGGTATATTAGTATTAGTGTTAGCCACAAGCCACAGAGGACACAGTAAAGGTGGAAAAAGGTGCTCTGAGTTAAGACAAGTTTAACCTTCAGGCCTACATACAAAAAATGATGTGTGGCAGACAAAAATAACAAAGCACATTACTCTGAACACATCATACCCACAATGGGACATGGTGATGACACCATCATGCTGTGGGGGAGACTTTTCTTTAGCAGTGCCAGGGAAGCTGGTCAGCGTGGATGATAAAATGGATTGAATCAAATACAAGGTAACCCTAGAGGGCAACCTCTTGGAGGCTACAGAAGACTTGAGAGGGGAGCGAAGGACATTTATATGCAAGACTTTGACCTTTACTAAATCCAATTGAGAATCTGCAAAGAAATCTTGAAAGCTGATGTTCAAAGATGCTCTCCATCCAATCTGATTAAGTGTCAGCAAAAAGCAATGTGCAAAATGTTTAGACCCTCTCCATAGGTGCAAAACAGGTGGAAATATAAATGAGTTGAAATGGGATTCAAATCGCTGAGAACTTTCCAGATTTTAATTTGTAAACATTAAATGCATACGACTATGTTATTTTTCTGTATTTCCCTATTATGCACTACTCTGTGTTGATCAATCACATAAAATCCCATTAAAATACAGTTTTATGAGGTTTTTGGTTATAATGTCACCAAAGATATGAGTCAGTGTACCACAAACTATTTATCTTATGTGAATCAGTTTTCTGTGTTACCTTTAAGCTTATTTTTCAAGCAGGTTTCAGAACAAGACAGTGTCATTGTTGTAACTTAAAAACATAGAAGACATGAGAAAGTTTGGTGGCCTCTCTGTTGTATACATGCATAAATACTAAAAACATAAATAAATAGCTATTCATAGAAAGTAATCAGTTCTAATGACTATCATAGTATATTACTTTAGACCTGACAGGACATCCCTTTTCTGGGCTAATCTGTTTCTGTGAATTGACTACATAAGCAAGAAAACCTCTTTTTGGTCCCTGCAGGCTCATGCAACTCTAAACACATTTGCCCTTAGATTAAGGTCAGCAGCTTTGGATAGGAGCCTATATTTGGGTTTGTGTGCATAGACCTCCCACTTTCTGTTTGATTACAGTTTGCTTGTAGACACTTGGCAAATAGTAGTTATCTACTGCTCTCTGAAAGCTGGGTTTCTAAGAAGTGCTACACAATCCTTTAATTGAAATGTGACTTATTTTCTTGAGCATGTGAAATAAAAATGGAAAGTAAAAACATGCATTTACCTAAATTGTTCATCTGCTTGTGCCCCCCCCCTTCTTATTTATGACTTGGCAATTAAGATGAGGAAGGAGTGACGGAAGGGTGGAAAGGGAATGGAGGCGAGGCTGGAAATGGATTGTGAGAGGAGAAGAAAAAAGGACAGGATCTCATTTCACAACCACACCTTCCTCCAACCTACACTACCTTTCCGTTTCCCACCCTTTCCTGAGCTCGAAGACACACACATCCTGTGCCCCCTGGTTCACACACTCCCCTAGATATCTCAGCAAGAGTCTCTAGGCAAATGAAGAATTTGAGAAATTCTGAAAAACATTTGCTCCAATTTAAAGCATCCAAGGCCTGGAGGAGTACAGGTTAAATCTCCAGCTTTAATGACGGGACTTTGTGACTAACTGCTGTGGGGAAGGGAGATAGAGGTAAGAGATATAAGGATATAAGCTTTAGGGGCCAGTGTTGAAATGGATTCCCCATGACAAATGGGACATAATACTTTATAGATCACAGAACTTTGGATAATGGGTTCGAAATGCTTGTGGCAGTTTTAAGACTCACAAAAAGCTTTAAATGCAACCCATAAGACCGAGCAGCAATCCTGGACGGTCCAAAATGGTCAGTTTTCATCTTAAACTCAGAAGCATGTCTGCACACATGCAAACACACAACCACACAATACTGTATTTTCCTTTGCATTGTGTAAAACTTAATCAGAGTTTAAGTGCAGCCTACATTTAGAAAGCATGGTTTCCTGAGAGCTTAAGTGGCTGTCGCTTTTGCCGAGTGCTTTCACAATAAACATGTTGCGAAACTGCACGCTGGAGGTTCCAAGCGGACAGTGCGTCGCCAAACACAAGAGAACAAAACTCGGCAGACTGTGTATTTATAGTGTAAGCGTGTGGTGTTGCTCTGTAAGGGTTGGAAGTCGAGCCAGTGTGAAATCATCACATGAAGCTCAGGCTCAGCTGCCAGGATCTGGTCTTCAGCAGCTGAGTGTTGAGGAGAATTTGGCTTCAGGTTTTCTCTTTGCAGATGCAATCTCAGCCTCAATTGCAGTGCTGTGAAAAAGTATTGTCCCCCTTACAGATTTTTTTTTTGTCAAACTTACATTGCCTATCTCCAGTGGTCACTGGGCGAGCGAGAGGCTGGGTACACCCTGGACAGGTCGCCAGTCCATTGCAAGGCAACACAGAGATGCACAGGACAAACAACCATGTGCACGCACACACACACCTCTAAGGCCAATTTTACAGAGACCAAATACCCTAACAGTCATGCATTTTTGGACTGTGGGAAGAAGCCCATTGTCCCCGGGGAGAACCCACACATGCACAGGAAGAACATGTAAACTCCATGCAGAAAGATCTCAGGCTGGGATTCAAGCCCAGGGCCTTCTTCCTGAAAGGCAACAATGCTACCAACTGTGCAGCCCCTTTGTTTAAGATTGTACTTTTTTTTAATAAGACAAAGATAAGCTGAGTATACATAAAATGCAACTTTCAAATGATCAATTATTAAGGGAAAAAGCCAACCTGACCCTATGTGAAAAAGTAATTGCCAGCTATACTGGATAACTGGTTGTGTCATCAAGCATTAACCATAAAAAGCAAAGAGTTTTTCTACATAACTGCGGAGGAATTTTGACCCACTCTTTTTTACAAAATTGTTTTAATTCAGCCACACTGGAAGGTTTTCCAACACCTGCCATCTGTTTAAGGCCAGAACACTGTAATTAGATAAAATTTAAGCTTTGGCTTTGACTTGGTCAGTTCAATCTTTTGGTAGAGAGCAGGACTGAGAATTCCTTTATTTTCACCAAGTCCTCCAGTGTTGAAGTAGCAAACCAGTCCCAGACCATCATACCACCACCACTATGTTTGACTGTCAATATAATGTTCCTTTTCTGAAACACTGTGCTAGTTTACGATAGATGTAATGAAAAGCAAACCTTTAAAAAGTTTTTGTGACCTTCTGGATCAGTCATCTAAGACCTGTTGGAGTGGTTTTTGTAGGACGGCCACTTCAGGGACATTCACTTCTTGTTTTCTACATTTGTGGATAATGGCTCTCACTGTGGTTCACTGGAGCCCAAAAGCCCTAAGAATTGCTCTGTAACATTTTCTAGACAAATAAAGGTCAGTGGATTTGTTTCCCATCTGTTGTACATCGTTTTAGATTGGGGCATTTTAGCCTACTTCATGTTGTCAGACAGGTTCTATTTAAATGACTACTTTATACAGGCCTGACAGTGATTAGGCCTGGGATATGGCTACTAAAACTGAACTCACCTGAAAACAATGTTAATCGCAGCTAATTAATAATTTAACAAAGGTGACATTTATACATCCACATTGGGCCAGGTTGATTTGGGTAGCTTTTGCCTATTATAAATGAAAATCATCATTGCATTTACTCAGATTATCTTAGTTTGATATTAAAAGTTGTTTGATGATCTGAAACATTTGAGTGTGACCAAAAAGTAAAAACAACGAAAGTAACCCGTAATATTTTTTCACAGCACTGTAAATTAAGTTGTCTTGATCGATAGAGCCCTTGTTTATTATAGACGGCCCAACTTATTTCATGCAGACAGACTCATTAGCAGTGCCTGAGGTTATGTGATGGTTGGGTTGACTGAAAGATGACACTATCCACACTTTGCATGTGTGGACCCCAGCTGGCTGGTATTAACTAATTAAAGCTAATGGTGTATTAATGTATGAGCTGAACGCAGAATGCATGCAACCTTTTTCTGATACACAGTGAACAAAAGCTGTTCAACAACACCAGGCCTGCATCTGAGCCCCCTGCACGCCCGCATTCCTCGCTCCTCATTCAGAGCGCCTGATAACCCCCACCCTCCCTTCTGTTCTCTTTTACCTCCCCACCCCTACACCCACCCACCTACCCCCTAAACCGCTAAAGTGGGCCAACCAATAATCACCCAAGAGCCAGACTGTGTTTAGCATGACAAAGGAGAATTTGTGCGCCCATTTGCAATTGTGTGTTTACATGAGTGTGTGTTTACAGGCATACATTTGTGTGTGTGTGTGTGTGTGTGTGTGTGTGTGTGTGTGTGTGTGTGTGTGTGTGTCTGTGTGCATGTGTTTGACTTTAGATGAACCAGTAAAGGAAGTTGGTTTATGCAGGAAATTCACTCCACATGTGCTCGAAGCTCTTCCACATTTATACGAGCGCAGATGAAACGCTGTATCTCTGTCTGGGGGTTCTTTAACAGGCAAGCCGATGTAAATGGAAAACTCTGCATCTGCCTGGCAGATCTGTTGTCACTCTGGAGTTTTTAAAGGGAACATGGAGTTAATCTGCACCAATTGTAGCAGCCTGGGTACTAAAAATTTGCTTCTGTGCAGCAAAGTCAAATTCCCTATTCTTGTGGAGCTGTTGCCGGGACTCCCACCTGCTCCTCTGAAGCCCACTCAGTCAGGCATCTCTATCAGGTCAGAGAAGCATTCCTCTGCCCCAGCACCTGCTTAAGAAATTATTCCCCGGGACAGGGAGCAAGAAGGAAATTGATTCTGGGGCAGCTGGCCAGAGATTTGCAAAGGTTCTGGGAGAGAATGTGGAGAAGTTAAGCTCAACTCCCATAATCCTCCTCTGAAAAAAAGAGGGGAGAAAAGAAGAGGGGAGACGAAAGGGACTGAAAACTGGGGGCTGCTGGAGCTGAAAACGAAAAGGGACTGAGCAACAGTGACAGTAGCCAAAAACAAACCAGCTAACAAAGAAACACACACACCGAGTCCAGAATCTGGACAGGACACCCCCTGAATACCAAGTTGGGACTGAGTGCACAAACTGGACATAACACAAACAAGCTCACACCACCAGCCTCGTCTCTCATTCTGGGACAGTTTGCCAGCTGTAAATCAATACTGATAGCGGTCAGATTTTTCCCATCAACATCCCTCACCTTTAAGTTAGGACATCTCTAGCTGGAGGCACCTCTGTAGGTTAAAGTTCACATGAACAGGGTAACTGGGGCAAGCCATGGAAGACAACCGGGAAAGGGGAGTGGAGGGGGGCACACTGGCTATTTTAAGGGCAGTAATTGAGGGCAGGTTAGAAGAGAGTGCGAGACATTTGTGTTAGAGATTTACCTTTCAGTCTTTTCCTGACCAGTACTAATTTCTATGTCTTTATGAATTTTACTGGATTTGACAAAAATTCTATTTTTCTTTTATTCTAAGGACTGTACCACCTAAAAGAGAAACAAATGGGCAGCAGTTTTGAATCAAACAGAAAGTGAAGGAATAATAAGGATATCCTAAAGTTTGCCTCAAAGCAAATGATACGATCATTTATCTGTCTTTTATTGACCTCAAAACAAAGTTTTCTTATTTTAGATGCAGATTTTACAGTATCCAGTCGATCAGAGCCAATCAATGGACAACTGACTGGTGCATCTCTAATATGTGCCCCAGGCAAGCTTCTGATGGAGCCACAGATACACCTTAAATGCTTTGAAATGATCACTATATTAGGTGATGACTGGGCATTTAATCTGCAGCTGAGAAAGCTCTCAGCTGAGAAAAACTCTCCACCTGCCAGTAACACAGTGCCAGTTTTCCTTTCAGACTAGAGGGGTTCAACATGCGTTATTGCAGTTTTCTAGTTTAAAATAATGTGTGTTTGTCTTTTTTGAGAGAGAGAGAATGGTGTCTGTGGACTGTTTAGTTCTTGATTCCCCTCGCTTAACATGTCATGTTGGAGCTGGATGATAAGGGGATGCCTTGCCTCACGCTTGCTGATAGCTGGCAAAACTTTTGAAACGATAACGCCTTTATTGGCAACCATCAGAAAGCGCGGGGTTGTTTTTTGTTTATCTACTTTTGGACGTTTTTAATTTTGAAGCCATGGGTGCAAAGTGTCACGCTTCTGCAGGAGAGCTGGTGTCATTTCAAACTCCATCAGAGATAGGGAAATTTAATGTAAACTCACCAAGCAGGAGGCAGAAGATGTCGAGCGCTATGAGCAGCTTCTTCTTACTGTTGTCCACTCCGTTGTTGTTGTTTAACGTAGAGCTTCCACCGTTCCTTGTCTCTTGGGCCATTGCTTTCTCATACACGTACTTTTGCATTGAAAAACTCGCAGTTTTCGGCTCGGAATCCCGCAGCGCGCTGCAGGTCTGAGGAGGAGGAAAAGTGTCAGAATCTGAAGAGTCCTTTTAAATTCTAACTTTCCCACACGGAGATATCTCAGCGTTTCTGGCCTTATGGTTTCTCGTGGATTTGTTGAAATTAAATGTAATAATAAGAATGAAAACGTAAAAATAAATGAGCGTAAAAAGTTGAACGGATCCGCGCAAGAAAAAGCTGTCTGCGGCCGAAATGAATGGAAAGCCCGCTCCCCTCTATCGGTCTCAGCTCAAACTCTTGTAGTGAGAGAAAATTGCGCTGCCCATCTACAGCCTCTCTGGTTATATCAATCCTTCTTCTCCTCCTCCTCCTCCTCCTCCTGCTCTCTTTAAGTTCCCCCGGCAGCTTCAAGGCTCGGCCCTCCTCCTCTTCCCTCCACTAGCGGTGGGTAGTCATCCCCTGCATGGATATCTTTCTGAGCGAGCTCTGATCGGTGACGGGAAGCAGAGGCCCCGTGGCCCCTGTCCAGGCGCACCGCGCTCAGGATCTGTCCAAAGTGTGGATAAATAGCGACAGGTGATGGAGTCGCTAGAAACTTACATGCCAAAAATTAACTTGCTAAAAGATTTTTTCAGAACTAATTTTCTGTGAAAGACCAACACAAAGTGGTTTACAGTTGTGAAGTAGAAAGAAAATGATACATGATTCAAAACATTTTTTACAAATAAAAAACTGAAACGTGTGATGCGGAAAAGTATTCAGCCCCCTTTTATCTGAGCGCAGCCAACTGCCTTCAGAAGTTGCCTGATGATTGCTAATGACTAAATAGAGTCCACCTGTGTGTAATCTAATCTCAGTACAAATCCAGCTGCTCTGTGACGCCTCAGAGGTTGGTTAAGAAGATACTGGGGAGCAAACAGCATCATGAAGTGCAAGAAACACACCAGACAGGTCAGGGATAAAGTTGTGGAGAAGTTTAATGCAGGCTTAGGCTATAAAAAGTTTTCCCAGGCTTTGAACATCTCATGGAGTGCTGTTCAATCCATCATCTGGGAATGGAAAGAGTATGGCACAACTGTAAATCTACCAAGACAAGGCCATCCACCTAAACTTACAGGCTGAAGAAGGAGAGCACTGAACAGAGAAGCAGCCAAGAGACCCATGGTGACTCTGGACGAAATGCAGAGATCCACAGCTCAGGTGGGGGAATATCTCCACAGGACAACTTTTCAGCAGGGATAGGGAAGATCGTCAGAGTTGATGGGAAGATGGATGGAGCCAAACACAGGGCAATCTTGGAAGAAAACCTGTTGGAGTCTGCAAAAAACTTGAGACTGGGGCTGGAGGTTCACCTTTCAGCAGGACAACGATCCTAAACATAAAGCCAGGGTGGCAATGGGATGGTTTAAAGCAAAACATATTCATGTCTTAGAATGGCTCATTCAAAGTCCAGACCTAAACCCATTCGAGAAACTGTGGCAAGATCTGTAAACTGCTGTTCACAAACGCTCTTCATCTCTGGCTGAGCTTGAGCTGTTTTGCAAAGAAGACTGGGCAAAAATTCAAGTCACTAGATGTGCAAAGCTGGTAGAGACAGACCCTAAAAGACAAGGCACTTGTAACTGTAGCAAAAGATGGTTCCAGAAAGTATTGGCTCAAGGGGGCTGAATACTTTTGCACAGTGTTTTAAATCATGTATAATTTTTTTTCTACTTCACAATTGTATACCATTTTGTGTTGGTTTTTCACATAAAATTCAAATGAAATATTCATATTCAAAAATACTTTATTTATCCCAAAGGGAAATTAAATGCTGATGTAACTCATTTAATTAATGAATTATTATAGATTGTGATGGCTGTGGGCAGGAAAGATCTCCTGTAGTGGTCTGTTTTACAACCAGTCTGAAGAAGCCTCTGACTGTAGAGACTCTGTTTTCCAGTGACAGTCTCATGAAGAGGATGGTCAGGGTTGTCCATAATTTTCTTAATTTTATGCAAAACTCTTCTTTGCATCATCATCTCCAGAGGTTCCACAGTCGTCCCCAAAACAGAACTGGCCTTCTTTATCGGGTTATTGAGCATTTTTAGGTATCTGGTTCTGATGCTGCTGCCCCAACAGATGATGGTAGAGGAGATGGTGCAAATATATTAATGTTTGTGGTTGTAATGTGACAAAATATGAAAAAGTTGAAGGGATAGGAATATTTTTGCAGACCACAGTATATATATATATCCTGTCTAAAACATGGCTTAAGAAACTCCAGCGGTAAGGTTGATACGTCGATCAAACACTGCCATCTAGTGGTAAAATATAAGTAGTTCACATCCACATATGAAATTATTTTAGTTATTTTTCAAAAATCAGAATCAGTTGCACTGGCAAACTTTGTGGACCCAAACAACAAATATGGTCTTGGTTCCACGTTGCTTTCAGTGTACAGACATTTAAATGTAAAAATATTACTTTTGTAAGAAGTATGTACATGTACATGTTTGTATCCATGCTAGTATCTGTACAACTTAACTGTTTTTCTGTTGTCATTAACTGTAAATAGTTTGTATTTTTAATGCTCAGAGACATGCACATCTTGTGCATTTTTAATTAACCAACTCAGCTGCAAATACCTCTGGACTGGAGTATTTTTTACAACTACATAGTATTCATGTTGAAATTTTGACTTACTGTACAGTATTTTTTGTTTTGTTCTTTATTCTGTGTTTATATATATATATATATATATATATATATATATATATATATATATATATATATATATATATATATAAAATATTCTTTGTGTGAGTTTGTTTTTCTGTTATTGCCTGTCACTGCCACTTTGCTGCTGTTGCATTGAAATTTCCCTATCGTGGGACAATAAATGACATTTCTATTCTATGTACAGGACGGTTAGCTTATATGCTAAAATAAAAAGTAATCTATATTTAGTAAAACCCCATACTTAATTAGCCAAACAGCAGACCAGATTTATACAGTAATAAGCCCAAAATTCTCATCACATGTTTGAAAAAGACAAGGCAAAGTGTTTGGCAAAACATTAACTTGTTACATGCAGTAAACATGGAATATTTCTATAGTTACCATTTTCAAAGCACAATACTTTCCACCGACCACACTTATAAACTGGTTAAACATATCCATCAGCTATCCAAACAGGTAGGACATTAATTAAAATCACCACCATTCAGGTAAAGCCACCATCAAATTAAAGAAGAGTTGTCCCTCCCCAATACTAGTGATGGGTTAAAAAAACAATGTAAAAAGGGAGATTGGTTATGAATACTTTTTGCAAGAGGTGAACTGATCGATCCAAAATATTGATAATATCGATACCAAGTCGGTATCAGTATCAGATCAATATTAGTGCTGGAAGATCGATACTTTAGTTTCAGATTCCCTTTTGAAATTTTATTTTAGTTTTGTGTTGTAGTTTCTCTGCCATAAAAAAGATTTTGCTTTGATTTCCTCTTAAATTATATTTTTTGTTTATTTAGAAAACAATGCACACAAATTTATTTTGTTTTTCTGTTTCTGTTCATCATGTAAATATGTCAATAAAGTATTTTGTAGACACCTATAAACTTTATATAAATTTTGTCCTGGGTTGTAACAAAATAATTCAAAAGAAAACCTCCCAAAATAACTAAACATAAAAAGTTTGATGATTATGTCACACTTAAATAACAGGTATTGGTATCAGAATCGGTGATATTGGCCCTGTATTTACCTGGCATCGGATCGATACCAAAATAGGCAGTATTGCACACCTCTACTTTTTACAGGATACTGTATTCTTAATAAAACACCATTTGAACCTAAACACAGGTGTTTATATTAAGATGTTTTCCAGATACACTCTACATTAGGGCACGGCTGTCTCTTAGTACAACTTTTCAGTGATTTTATAATTGTTACTTTTATATATGCATATGTTGTTCATTGCTGTGGTTTCTCGGTTTTGCTTATTCTCTTTCTGCAGGTCGAGAGGCAGACGTCTGGGGTGTTGACTTGTGTTCTCTCTATGCTTCTTTTTCTCTTCTACTCCTATCACCTTCTTTCCCGTTAAACCTTTTCCCCACCTTTTTCCATTTCTTTTCTGTGTCTGTGTCAATTACATTTGAAATAAACCCAAAGCAATTTCTAATAAAGCTTCATGTATATATCATGGCAAAAGCTGTAATGCTCCACTTGTGAAAGTAAATCTGTTGGGTCTCACCTTGACACTCAGACGACAGTGCCACACTGCCGGACAGGACACACACAAAAAATAAAAAAACTAATAAATGAATAAATAAATAAGACACTCTATAAAAACAGGTACAACCACAAAAGTAGTGCAGAAAATACACATTGATTAAATGTATTTGACCTAACTGTGGACTTTAGCTTCTAGTGTAATGGGGACATTTTGTGATCCAGACCCTCAATGAAGAATTATTGTAGTCTGGTGTTTAGGATTGTACAGTATTTTTTATGTAGCTTGCATGCTGAAAAAAGTTAAAATGAAAATGACATTTGCTATTACATAAAAGCCACTTGGACTCTGTAGAGTCTGAACCTCTAATCACTCCAGACAACAGGAGAGCCATCAAGTTAAAAGCCTCTTGACAAATTTACATTAAAAAAACAAACAATCAAAAAAACTCAATTACTGGTCCAGCTACCAAAAATAGATGACAAAGCAGTCTTTCTGAAAGAGTTTTATTATTTATATATGATTTTTTTTAAAACTGGAACACTCATAAATCCAGACAGTCTAAGAGGGACAACGATCAACATCTTTTTTTAACTTTATCAGGTTGACATATCAGCCTAAACAAAGATGTTGAAAGTCAGGTTTAGTTACTCCTCTCATTCAACCCTAACAAATTTTTACTCATACTTTTGTTTAAATGGAAGGCAATGCGGGTTTTCAGAAAATTTTTGCCCACAGGGTAATATCAGAAAGTAGTATCTGAAACCAGCCTGTCTCCATCCCATCTCCCAGAAGCTTAGTACTTGGTACAGTTCAATGAAGGTTAGCTCACACTTATGAAAACTGATTTTTGCAGTTTTTACATATCAAAAACTTGGAATTTTAATAGTGGTCTATGCAATTTTTAGATCGACTGTATACCTTCATCTAAACCCTTCTCTTGTAGCTCTGGGTGAACATTTAGGGTCGTTGACGGCTGGAGAGTGAGCCTCTATCTGAGACGTAAGTCTTTTAAGGTCTCTACAAGGTTTTCGTCTTAGGATTGCCCTCTGCAGCCTTCTTCCATCAACTGTGAACATTTATCCTGTCCCTGTTGAACAAAAGCATCCCCACATCATGATGCTGCTTCCATCATGTTCCAGTGAGAATGTGTTAGTTTTCATTACTGTCTCCAAAAAAAAAACCCTCAGGGGTTTTCACGGAACAGCTGTATTTAAACTTGAATTAAATTACACAGAGATGGCTTCTATTTGATAATTAGGCGACTTCTGGAGGCAATGGATTGCACTAGATTTTGTTTAAGGATGGATGCTTGTTTCGAGTATTTCCAGTCATCTCATCAGCAGCAGTTTCAAGTCGTCGGTGAATCCTCGCGGTGAGAAGAGTAAGAATTGTCCCCGCCCCTCCGTGCTGCCCCACAGGCAGCAGACAAGCAGCACACCCACCGCACCGCAGCGCAGCTCACCGCGCGAGCCCAGCCGTCGGTAACGGAGAAGATGGCAGAGCGGCAACCACAGAAACACGAAGGCAGGGTAAAGATCGGCCATTACATCCTCGGCGACACGCTCGGAGTGGGGACGTTCGGGAAAGTAAAGAGTTAAGTCATGTTTTTGTGTCACGTCAAACATAAATGTGTGCATTTGCGGCTGTCAGTCGGAATAGTTAATGTTAGTGGCCCTGCCTCCTGTCATAGCGTACCGTGTTGAACTTGACACTAAGCAGTTAGCGTAATTCTACGTTTCAGAGGTGGACTCGGACTGGATTTTTGCGTAGCTGTCCCCTACGAATTCAACCGCTTCAAAGTCAAATTCTTTCACCGAAGAACCTTTCGGTAGCCACAGTTATCAGCTGTGGCAGGTGTAATTACACGAAGGTGGAGCAGAGATTCAAAACCATATTCTCACACCATTACATTGTTAAAAAAAAAAAAAAAAGGAAAAAAAGAGCCTTTGTGTTGCGGTGGGATTTTTAATCAGGAATATGAAGGACGCAATGAAGCGTCCAGTTTGATCGTAAGCCTAAAAATGTACTTAACGGATTTTAAGGTAACAGTGCACGGGTGGTAGTTTAGTATGATTACACGGGGTTAGCCTTATTGTCAAGGCAAGAAACCTATTCACGTACGCTCAGTTGTGCTTCAAAAGGACACTACTGGGTATTTACCTTCTCTTAGCTAGTTTTGGTGCTCTCACAATGACCTTGTGAGCTCTTTCACCCTGCCTGTTTGCTGAGAGCGTAGCTAAAGTTATGTTTTAAGCTAACTCCACTTCAACTGCTATTTATACCATTTATAACAGTTCAAATTTAGTGCGCAGTTCCGTAAATTATATTAAAAAAAAGATTCTTAAATTGTCAATATTTTAATGCAGAATTAGAACAATTGTGTGTGTGTGTGTGTGTGTGTGTGTATATATATATATATATATATATATATATATATATATATATATATATATATATATAAGGTTCATTGTGTTTAATGTTTCATAACTATTATTTGTTTCTGCTCTGTGGGTAGACTTTGACAGCTGCAATAATATTATGAATTCATAGTTTCTGGCAGTCTGAAAGTCCAACAGCCCTAACAAAGACGTGGGGAAAAATAAGAGCCGGAAACTTATCAAAAAGCACATTGCTTTAGTGTACTGTAGAAGCCTTGTTGTAGATCTTGCATTAAAGCAATTTTTAATTTAATTTTAGTCAGTCCACAATGAATAAAACGTAATTTGATTTTAGTCAAAATTTAATTTTCAATTCACAATTTTTTCTGTTGTAATTTTAGTTTTAGTCTGCTAAATTTCTGTTATTTTACTCAACTGAATTGTGAATTAATAGAAGAATAGATTTTTGGGCTTCCTACATCTTCTGGAGGAAAAAAAAACATTTACCTAGACCTAGGTGAATTATTTGCCTTGTTATTTTAATAATCCAAGCCCCAATGTCTAATTTTTAACCAGTCTGCCTTTCCACACAATTAAAATTAAATCTGATTAGATTTAATCTCTCTCTGATTATTTTCCTTATCTTTTTATTTGTCAATTAGCATTTGATTCTTTTTTAAATTGTTCAAAGCAGGCAGGTTAAGTATACAGATTTTCAATCTTGTATCAGTATTCCCTATACAAAAAAAACAAACAAAAAACACCTCCTCCAAATAGAATGCAGGTTTCAACCTGTTTTATATCTTTTTGTTTGTGCCAACCCTGAATTGATGCCACCCAGGGCAGTGAGCAAATTGCCCATATCAACTGTGCCACGAAGCCCAAAATGTTTACAAAGTTAATATATGTGGTTATGTCTGCATTCTGTGCTTAATTCTCAATGCATTTTCTGAAACTGATGCCCTGTTTGTGTTTTTGCTGTTGTAGTTGGACAACATCAATTAACAGGCCACAAAGTCGCTGTGAAGATCCTCAACAGACAAAAGATCCGCAGTCTTGATGTTGTTGGGAAAATCAAGCGAGAGATCCAGAACCTCAAACTGTTCAGACACCCTCACATCATCAAGCTGTAAGTGGAGAATGACAACACACTCCTCAGGCGAGTGTGAGAGTCTCTCTGCTGACAAGCAGTTGGCTTCAACCTTATCACTGCTCTATAACCGGCTGTTTTAATGCGGGTATTGTGCTATTTTGTGTTGCCTGTTTATGGTGGCAGGGCTTCCTTGTTCCTGCATGTTTACTATTGCTGTTTTGTACGAGTAATGCTTATAAGGTTCCCACGAGCCAGAACACACAAAGATAATAACTTCTTTCTTAAACACACACACACACACGGGCCTATATAAAGTAATCCGCATCCTTTTCTACATCAAATCTCTGGTTAAGATGATAGATGTTGCCTTAAATCCTCACCTCCATTTAATAGTTACTTGACTGTTACTTGAATTTAATTGTCTCTGTGTCAAACCATTTCTTTTTTATCACCCAACAATTTCTGTGTTATTTTAAGGTGATAGTCCACACTTTCACACTCTTTGGTGGTGGCAGATATGTGAGCTCTCGGGTGTTGTCCAGGAATGCTGTGTAACTTAGACAGAGGAGTAGATATGCACAACATCTTCTAAACAACAACATGCAGTCCAAAGCAAGGTAGACGACCCAACAGATTCCAGATGTTGAGGTCACAGTGGGATGGCTGACTTTATTAACTTGACTTCATTAGCCATGAAAAGCTTTGCATGTTTATATAGAGTGGAAAAGATTGTGATTTAGTTTGGATTTATTTACCCCACGGTGCTGGGCTTGTAATGCTCCACTAGCAGGAGTGAAGTAGATTGTGATGAAGTGCAGAATCTCCCTAGAGTAGCAATTTGTGAGATTGGTTTTGCAGTGTAATAAACCTGACTTTTATGAAAGGATTATCTGTACCAGTCAAGCCTTGCTATTATTTTGTGTTCTCATTCAAGTTGGGCATGCCTTTCTATTTATAAAAGGAGTTTAGATGCAACAATATGATTCAAAAGTGAGAAATAAAATGGAGTGAGCTCATTTTAACACAACATTGTGTTCTTGTTCCAGCTACCAGGTAATAAGTACACCAACAGATTTCTTCATGGTCATGGAGTATGTGTCTGGAGGCGAGCTGTTTGACTACATCTGCAAAAATGGAAGGGTAAAACTTTATTTTCTGTCAACTCTAAGGTATAGATTAACATCCATAATCACTGGGCGCAGCCTAGGTTGGGGTTAGCTTACTAAGGAGATTTCTGAAGTGGGTAAAATTGGTTGCTTTATGATGGTTGTGTTAATCTTCTGTAAAAATGCTAATGAAGAATAAGTCAGTAATTCAAAAATCAGAATTTACTGAATTGGACTTCAGTCTTGGTAGTTTGTCTGCCTCTTCAAACACAACCCATGTAGACGCAACATAATTCCTGTCATGTATTTATAAATCTTTTATTACAGTACTTCCCTAATTAGTTCATGGAGAGGAATGGTATTCAGTGTAGTTTAGTTTTGTTGCTCTTACCTGAAATTTTTAGACTTTCTGGCTTCTTTAAATTAGACATTTCTAACAAAAAGGCAATTTTTCATTTTTCTCAAAATAGCAAGGTGATAGCATGTTGAAGTCTATAACATTCAATGCACTGCCCCCCAGTGGCCACCAAGCAGCTAATACAGCTTTAACTATTTGCATGGAAACACCTTCAGTCTATTTATGAATAAATCCAGAAATATAGCCACAAGATCAGACATGAAGTTGTTCCAGAAGAATGTGGAGATGTTCTTTCACACTTCACGTCTAGCATAAAACCTTAGATGAAAAGGAAAACAAAAAAAATCAAGCCGAATTATCCTACATCGTGTGATACATTTTATTTACGTTGTTTTCCTTAGGTGGAGGACTCAGAAGCTCGCCGTCTTTTCCAGCAGATCATCTCAGCTGTGGACTACTGTCACAGGCACATGGTGGTCCACAGAGACCTCAAACCTGAGAACGTCTTGCTTGATGCCAACAAGAATGCCAAGATTGCTGACTTTGGTAAGATCCCATAGAAGAAGAGCATAATGTCATATCCTGTATCTGTTAGACTTTTGCTTCTGTCATTTCTTCGCATTGATTTCTTATTTCCCTCAGTCTGGTTTATCCCTTTGGTTTGTCCAGTTCTTAATTTGAGTATTTCAGTGACTTTTAGATTATGTTTGATTATTTCAGTCTTTTCTTAGTTATTCCAGTTATTTTCTTATGTCTAGTTATTCCCAGTTACTGTTAGATTCTTTTCTTTGCACCCCCTGTTACTCTCCCTCGCCCCCTTGTTGCCATTCTCTCTCAATCCTCACTCTCCCGCTAGCTCCTTCTCCACACCTGCAAACGTTTAGCCAATCAGCTCCAGTCATTGTTCCAGCATTCACTGTATTATCTCGCTGTTGTCTACCTGTGATCTCCGGGAGGGGGGGGGGGTCAGCTTGACGCCTCCGCAGCTTCTCCAGTGGGTCAGTCTGACGCTTCCACAGGTTTTCAGGTGGTTCAGGCAGCTCCTCGGCCTCTGTGTCATCATCTCCCTGATTCCCAGTCGGTTCCACGACTCAGAACTTTAAAGCTTCCTCTTCATCACAGATAATCAGCCACCGCTGAATCTTCAGCCCTGCAGTCAGCACCCGTAACATCGACTCCCCCACGGATAAAGGAATCTGAACTGACGGAGTTTTTCTATGGGGACAGGGAGGACATCTTTCCTTTCTCAGCTCCTCCATCTTCTACATCACCTTTATCCCTGGCTCCACTCCACAGACGGCGACACCATCGAGTCAAGTTTTCCTCACTGGCTCAGCCCATCTCTGTCATCCCTGCTGCAGCTCAACAACTGGCTGCAGCTCCCAAGCCTGCTGCAGAGCCAAAACCAGCAGTTCCTTAGCCTGCAGCAGCTGCTTCGCTGTCGTCTCCAGCAGCTGTTGGAGACGACTGTTGAATCTGCAGCCTCTCAGTTCCCAGCCGCCGCGGAGCCAGTGGCGTATGTAGAATCTCCTTGTAGGCTCCAGGGCCACCTCAAGGGTTCCAGGCCATACAGCCTACTTATCACCTCCAGTCGTCGGAGCTCCTTAGTGGGTCTTCCTCCGAGTCAGAGTACCTTTGGGGGTCTCCAGGGCCCCTCCAGGTGTCTTCTGGACCCCTCCGTGGGTCCCCAGCGCCTCTTCGTGGGTCATCTTCTCCAGCTCCTGAGCTGTCATCTTTGGGGTCTTCTGCTGTGACTTTGGGGCCTCCAGAGACTCCATTTAGCTGCAGTTCTGCAGCCCCCAAGCTCCATCGTCGCCGCAGACTTGCGGCCCCCACGCGCCAGCGTCCCCAAAGCTCTGCAGCATTCAAGCTCCAGTGTCGCAGCAAACCTACAACCGCCAAGCTCTGCAGTCCTGCAACCTCTAAGCTCCATCAGCCGCACGGCCAACCTCCAGACTCTCCTTGTGGGTTTCCTCCGTCACCTTCCAAGGTTCCTTTGTGGCCTTTAGGGCTCCTTCGTCATCGGCCACCCTCTTGTGGCTTTTTAGAGCCTTTTGGGACTTTAGTTTTTGGTTTCGTTCTTTCCCTTTCTTGTCATATCCTGTATCTGTTAGACTTTTGCTTCTGTCATTTCTTTGTATTTTCTTATTTTCCCCAATCTAGTTTATCCCTTTGGTTTGTCCAGTTCTTAGTTTGAGTATTTCAGTTGGTTTTAGATTGTTTGTTTGCTTATTTCAGTCTTTGTTAATCCAATTATTTCCTTATGTCTGGTTATTCCCAGTTACTGTTAGGTTCTTTTCCTTGCTCCCTTGTTGCCTCTCCCTCTAGCTCCTTCTCCACACCTGCAAACATTTAACCAATCAGCCCCAGTATTGTTCCAGCATTCACTCCCCTAGTACTTAAGCTCCTCTCTTTCTCCCACTCCCCGCTGGTTCCTCCTGTTTGCTACATGTTGTTCTGCCAGGTGTCTACCTGTTTCCTTGCTGGAGGTGTGTTTCCCCCCCCCTCTCTGCTGCTGCTGTTCTCTCTGTTTTGCTCTATGGATTCATGTTTTTGCTCTGGCTTCCTGTGTATCCCAGTGTCTTTGTGTGTGTTGGGTGGTTTTTGTGTGTATTAAATCTTCAACGACCTCTCTGCATTTGTGTCTAACAACAAACCATGACAAAGGTTTAGAGGAAAAAAAATATAAATAAAGATATAAATAAATATATTTATATCTTTATTTATGGAAGGACAGGATTATTGAGGAAAAAGTTTGCTTAATCCTAAATTCCGTTTTAGTAGTTTTGCATTGAGTCGTTCATTTATAAGTAAATAAGATAAACACGTCAGCAGAGACCTATGAGAGTATTTTTCCAAAGAGAGAATAACTGATACAATATGACCAAGAAGGAAAGAAAATATTTTTCTGAAACAGGCGAGGGTCCTCGTGCGCAGTGGGGTGTGAAGGGTGAAAAGACATCCCTTAGCAACGGACAGGTTTCATATCAAGTCTGGCAGGAAGCCTTGAGGCCCAGTGTCATCTGATAGGGAAGGAATTGGCAGGGGTGCGGTGGGGGGTTTGAGGATTACAGCGGGAGAAGTGTTTTGGCTCTGAGCTAAAAGACACTGGTGCGCAGAGAGAGGGGGAGTGTTCAGGGAGCAAAGGGAGAAAAGATAAAATGAAGGTCAGCAAATCGCACAGTGTCTGATGTTTGGTGTTTGGCACAGGCTCTGTTAGTCAGAGAGAGGCTCATCCAATTAGAGGAGCTTTGTGTTTAGAGCTTAGACTCTTAGTGAGTGAAGGAGGATAAAGATCTCAGCAGTGTCCACAGTGTACAACTCTGCCCTCCACATGGCAATATTCAATTTACCCTGTCTGTATCAAAGGATCAAAAGCAATAATATGATCACAGGGGGCTCTTTAGTTATTGTATGTTGCTGTCAAAGTAAAGAGAGATGGATGTTAACGTGTGCTTTACTTGTGATTGGCTTACAGGACTTTCAAATATGATGTCAGATGGAGAATTCTTACGAACGAGCTGTGGATCACCAAACTACGCAGCTCCAGAGGTCATCTCAGGAAGGTGTGTGTTTAGATTTGTAATGAATAATTCAGATAAACGAAGCATTAGCCTTTCAGTACTGTTGAAAACACTCCTCCTGTCACTCCTCCTGTATTTATACATTGCCTGGAAAAATGGATAGAATAAAATAAGCTTAAGCAGTGATTTATATAACTCTGCAAACTTAGACCTCTCGTATTCTTGCCTCATACTCCTGGCCTCTCGAAGGACAATCGTACAGGTTTGCTTTTGGTGTGCTGCCTTTTGTTCCATTCTGTATCACAATGACAAATGTTAAGGCCTGCGTTCTCGATCACGACAGATCATCACTTACCCTAGATTAATTTTGGGCATTTAGTCCAGTTATGCTTATACTAACTATATTATACTGATACGTGTTTGGGATTATTGTCAAACTGAACTAATAGGGCTTTGCCAATAAAAAAAAAAAAAAAAAAAAAGTCAGTTTCCTGCTTTTATTCCTGTGCCTTAATATCCAACATAAAAAGTGTTGGGTTGTTTAAAGAACCAGAATTGGAAGAAACTCTCATTGTTGAGAAAATTGCATTTTAAAATTTAGAAATTGAAAAATATTTCAAAACCCTGATTTGGTTCTTTGAGACTGCTTTGAAATATTTTATTTTTTTTCACAACAAAGAGGGAGAAAAAAAGAGTGGCTCAGTACTTTCCCAGACCACTGTAAACAGACCAGTTGTCAGCAGTGAATAAAGGGCCAGTCCAGCCTTACAAAGTGACTTGTTTCATTGCAAGATATGTTTTACATCTAATCTCAACACATTTTTAGCTTAATTTCACACTTTTTATTGTCACTTTATAGCCTCAGTGTATTTTACTGAGATTTTATCTGATGGACAAATCCAAAGCTGTCTATCGAGAAGAGGAAAGTAAACGTTACATTGCTTTTTTTTGTTTGTTTGTTTTGTTTTTTTTTTTTACAACAAAAATCAGAGAACTGTGGTGGCATTTTTAAGAGATGTTAATACCTGTTAATAGAGTTCTCAGTATAAATATTTTTTCCACATTCTATGTAGGTACTACAGAAACATGTTGAAGAAGATTCTCTGGTCAGATGAGAGTAAAACTGAGCGTCTTGGCCTACATGCAAAACGCTTTGTGTGATAGAACATGCCACATCAGCCTGAACACACCATCTCCACAGTGAAACATGGTGGTGGCAGCATCATGCTGTGAGGATGCTTTTCCTCAGCAGGAACAGGTAGTCTGGTCACAGTTGATGGCACAATGGATGGAGCTAAATGCAACCCTAAAAGATAACCTGGTAGAGGCTGCAGGTAGCTTGACACGGGGCAGAGCTTCACCTTCCAGCAGAGCAACGCTCCCAAACACACAGAAGGTGTTGCTGAACAGTGTTGTATGGAATACCATTGGCACAACTTTGTGTCTATGTGCACGTGTCAACTTGTGCATGTTGGATTTAAAAAAAAAAAAAAAAAGAGATATTTTTATAAGTAGTCAGAAACTCGGCACCACCAGTTTTACTCAGTCTCTTTAGATATCTTTATATCTCATAGACAACCACAACGAGAAGTGTTTTTATTCACGGTCCTTACATGTTAAACCCTGTCTTGTCTCTTTCAGGCTGTATGCAGGCCCAGAGGTCGACATCTGGAGCTGCGGCGTGATCCTGTATGCCCTGCTGTGTGGCACTCTGCCCTTTGATGATGAGCACGTTCCCACACTGTTCAAGAAGATCAGAGGAGGTGTTTTCTACATCCCCGAGCACCTGAACCGCTCCGTGGCATCGCTGCTCACGCTCATGCTGCAGGTGGATCCACTTAAGAGAGCCACCATCAAAGACATCAGGTATCAGCCACACTGCATTTTGAGTCCAATTTAATCAAGCTGTTTAACAACGTTGAGTCTTACCACAAAGCCCCCAGTCAGCACTCCACAGGACCCAAAGGATTTGTTGCAAAGCCGGTTTGGTCTCCGTAGGGAACCAAACTGGCTTGGTGTATGCTGAAAACAGCACTTCAACCTCTTTAAACCTGTTGTGGATGATGTTGCCCCTCCCCTTCTTGTAGTAAGAGTGAATACCCAAACAAAATAATTTTGACATGTGGTAATGACATGTGCCTTTAGGTAAACTCCTCCAAATATTATACAAATACATACATACACATTTATACACACAACACATTTATACATATTTACCAGAGGCACCAATACGTATGTCATGCTCCTGCATCTCTTCAATCTTTAACGTCTGTAAATTACAGTTGAGCATCATACAATTTGAAAATTCCTACACCCAATCAATGTTTTGTAGCCCTTCTGCATTAATTATTACTTTTGCATATGACCTTTCTGTGTTCTATCAGGGAACATGAGTGGTTTAAGCAGGACCTGCCGGGCTACCTGTTCCCAGAGGACCCATCGTATGATGCCACCGTGCTGGACGAAGAGGCGGTCAGGGAAGTGTGTGAGAAGTTTGAATGCGCCGAGTCTGAAGTTATGTCCAGTCTCTACAGCGGAGATCCACAGGTACCCAGAGACATGTCACAAAATACTCTGCAACTTCTTCTTTTAATTCTTCTTTTTCAGCTCTTCCCTTCATGGGTCGCCACATCAGATCATCTGATGAGTCCTATCTTCTGCATCCTTTTCCCTCACACTAGAAAATATGTAGCAACAATGTGTGCAATATACTATTTTTACTAAAACTGTTTAGAAAGTGGTTATTTGCCTTTTGTTTATTTTTTATGCTATGAATTAAAAATAGATTTTTTTTTTAAACTGAAACATTTCATTTCCGATTCTACCTTTGTGTTTGTAGGATCAGTTAGCAGTAGCTTATCACCTCATCATAGATAACCGACGTATCATGACCCAGGCCAGTGAGTTCTACCTGGCATCCAGTCCTCCACAAGGCTCCTTCATAGAAGAAGGCATGCTGCTACCCCCTGGTGTCAAACCCCACCCAGAGAGGATGCCCCCGCTTTTGGCTGACAGCCCCAAATCTCGTTGTCCTCTGGATGCTCTGAACACAACCCGGCCCAAACCTCTTGCAGTGAAGAAAGCCAAATGGCACCTGGGTATCAGGAGTCAGAGCAGACCATACGACATCATGGCTGAGGTGTACAGAGCCATGAAACAACTCAACTTTGACTGGAAGGTAACAGGATTTTTTTTGGAACATAAAGAATCGTGCAGTAAACGCGCAGGTCTACATGTGATTGCTGTCATGTATGGCAGGTGGTGAACCCGTATCATTTGCGTGTCCGCCGGAAGAATCCAGTAACCGGAAATCTGGTGAAAATGAGCCTACAGCTCTACCAAGTTGACAACAGATCCTACCTCCTCGACTTCAAGAGCATTGATGGTAAGTGATGAACACATTTCTGGACAAAGGGCAAAATTCACAGACAATATACTTTTTTTTTTTTTTTTTTTTTTTTTTTTTTTTTTTTTTTTTACACTTTTGTGACCCTAGATTACAATGATATACTTTAAACAAATATATTTCTGCACGTCAGTGTTGTGCCATTCACATTTGCTTCCACACTCATCTGGAGTATATGGTGTTGAAAACCTTAGTCTTATCTGACCACATGGTTCCAACAGGCTTTAGCAAATTTCACGTTTGTTTGTAATGGTAGGAGAGAAAGGACTCCCAAACAACTAATTGTTAAATAGATGACAGCTAATGGTTGTTACTAAGAGTTGATGAACCCAATTGCACTCTGTTGGTGTTCTCTAACTGAGCTTTGGGGATTTTTTTCATTTTTACCCCTCTTAGCTCTGCTCTGTGTGTGTGGCTGTTAGATAAATATGGGTCCACATTCAACCCCTTGTCCACATTTAGGTGGACAAAAGATTTTTTGTTTTGTTTGTTTGTTTGTTTTGTTTGTAGCTATTTCCTGACTTGCTTGAATGGTATGTTCACTTGTCTTTTCCATTTTGAAGAGTGGCTAATAGAAATGGAGCCATGTGTCAACTCATATTTATACCCTTGAGCAACAGGATATCATAGACCTATTGATTGCAACCGTAATTTTGTAAAAACAAAAACAGCAAACAAAAAAAATATTTTACTCTCTCAGATTTTTCTCCAACTGAATAAATATAATACAATTTTTAAAAATCAATGTTTTTAAGGTCTTCAGTATGAGATTTGCTACTGTAATAAAAGACTGATTTATTTTAAAGCTCTTTACACATCTTTACCAGGGTGCTTATAAATGTAGAGGGTCGTCAAATTTGATTTGGACAAAATGTACATTAAGTCTGAGCAAACATTCCCACATTTCTATATCAGGATTCAAGTTGCATGGTTTGAAGCTGGATGATTTTTATGTACTGCATAAAAATGACCAAATTTAGTAAGAGCTCCATTTACTTCTATTTGTAGCTGTTTTTTTGTTTTTTTTCCATCACAAGAGAATGTCATGCTTTGACTTGTCCTTGTTAAACCTTGCTTTCAGAGAACTATCAGACTTTTAGTAATATTTGGTCAGAATATGCAGTTTAAACATACAAATGTGCCTTTTTAAAACGTATGGACTGCATATATTGGATGAAGTGAGAACATATATAGTCAGTCAAATCTAGAAATACGCATTTAAGGTACTTTTTCACTGGCATAAAGCTTATCTCACCCAGTCACACAAAGGTAGCAAAACACATTGAGGCTTGTTTCATAGGAATTCAATGATATATTACTGAATGTTACTGGATTGTTGATCTGCCTTGATGTTACCCACAGACGACATCATCGAGGCTGTTGGCTTTAAATCTGGGTCGTCCACTCCTCAGCGGTCAGGCTCCACCGCCGGTCTTCACAGACCCCGACTGAGCATCGACTCGGCGAGCCCCGCTATCGACCTGCCCCAGCTCAGCTCCTCTCTCCCAGGTTCCCTGTCCAGCAGCTCCCCCCTGCTCACCACACGCCAGGGATCTCACACCATGGACTTCTTTGAAATGTGTGCCAGTCTCATCACCACGCTGGCTCGCTAAGACCTTCGAATTTCCAACCTGCCTTGTAACCTGAAAGTAGGTGGGGTGTTTTTAGAGCAAGCTGTAAAATCTGTGATGTATTGATGAACCCGTGGAAGCCAGGAAAAAAAGGGAGAGGTCACAGTTCAGAATCGCATCAGAGTCAGCAAAGGTCGAGTTCACCGTGACTCCTCCCACAAATCCCCTCAGTCTTTTATCAGCTGTGTCAACACGTAATGACTGGACATCCTGCGGAGTTAGCCTCAGACGCTGATCCGAGGTCAGTTCTGCTGCTTGTCTTACTGATTGCTGTTACAGCTGTGTCTTGAGGAACATTACTACACATAGATTTCAGGTTTTATATTGCTAGTGTAGAAGCTTTTTGTTATCCATGTATATTTATATTTAACTGCAGATTGAAATATATACCAAAAACATCAAAAAGAATATTATTTTTTAGATATCAGATTCATATTTATTTTTAGTTTTTTTGTTTTTGTTTTTTTTTTGTTTTTTTTAAAAAGACACAAATTTTATCAATAACATCTCCACAGAGTGGTCACAACAGACCAGATTACTGAATAGGTGACAGCTTAAAGAAGCACGACAGAGAGTGGGATGCCACAACCTTGATGCTCTGCTTGAAACTGCCTGTGCTGCATGCTCTCAGTGCAGAACATGCACACGATCTCACTGCACCACACCAGCGTCATTTCACTGTATTCATCTGTCAGGTAATACCAATGTTTAACACACTCCGAGGCTCTAATAGAGCAAGCTGCCACTCAGTTTGTCAGTGCTGCTTGAACAGAATTTCATTTAAAGAAAACATGTAGGCCTGTGACATTAGAAGGAGGGGCAGGGAAGTCAGCGCTGAGCTGAATAACAGATGGCTCTGCGCTGCAGAAGGAATGCTTCAGGGTTGCAAATATCTTCACGTTAACTTCAAGCCATGACAAAAGCACTTGAACTGGAGTGAGGCGGTAAATCTGAAAATCAGTTACTCAGAGTGATAATGCAAAAAGTGTGTGTGTGTGTGTCATGTGAGATGGTGTGTTACTGCTGCAGGAGAGCAGAAGCCACAGAAACCTGTCCACAGATGCCTTAAAGAATGCAACGCAATGTCTCTGCACACTAGTTTATGGAAAGTTTGATTTGTGCCAGTATGTGTGCTGAAGGTCAGAGAGTTCGTCATGTGTTTCACATTTAAAGCCTGGAAGGTCAGAGATGCTCGAGTCAGAAAATTCAACCTCGATGTTATTGTATACTGTTGCCATCGGAGCTGCTCTCTGCTCTGTTTGGTTCTTCTTGACTGTTCGGTCTGCGCTTTCACTCTTTCTCTGGGCTCAGCAGTTCATTGCACCACACTCCATGAGTGCTCACAGATGTTACTGTATGAATTGTTTCAGATCTGTGTCGATGAACACTACATCTTCATTAATCCCTTTTAATGTTCTAGATAGCTGTGTTAGGTCACACCACTTTGATGTTTTTTTCCCCTCACATTAGTACATGTCACTTTTTCAAATAATGTGGAGACTGAATGTGAAATGGAAACTCATGCTGCTTTTATTCTCCTAAGTTTTAGACCTTGTTTTGGTGGAAAGGATAGATTGTTTGCAGTAAACTGGGGAATTTTACTCAGACCAATCTCTAAAAGCTTTCCAAAATACCTTTTTGATAAACGGCAACATTGTCTAGATCAAGTAACCCTACTTGTAAAATCTCATTTCTATTAACCGGTGGAACAGTATGTGATTGGCTAATGGTCAGAGGGGTAGAAATGAAGTACAGTGTATCAGATAAAGTTACAGTGCCAGTTAGAAGTTTACATATAATTATTATCGCTGAGAATTTCATTTGAATTTAGAGGTTTTGGTTACTGATTTGTATACAATAAACAGATTTGTTGTATTTAATCCAAACAGAAACAAAATTGTAAATACAGGTTCAATTATATTCATGTACCTCAACTAATAGATGACTAAATACCCCTTAGCAAGTTGAAGGGGGAGTTTTTGTAGCGGTCAACAAGCTTTGGGCTTAATTCTGACTGGATAATTGATTAGTTATCAAAATTGGAAACGCTCACTTATCCATGAATCTTGAGCTTCAGGTAGCCTGATTGATTTATTCTAAACCCAGTTTTGAAAGTGTGTATGGGATTGTTGTCCTGATGAGCGTCCAACTGTGTTCAAGTATCAACCATCTAGTTGTGATTTTAAGGTACAGTTGAAGAATTTGGAGCAAGTGCTTGTTTTTCAATATTTTATGAGGTGTCTGTTTCAGTGGCAGCGAGATGGACCCTTAGCATGATGCTTTCACCACCATGCTTGACAGCTGGTACAGTGGTTAGGTTTAAAATCCTCACTTTCACCCCTTTAAACATACTTGCTGTCATTGTGGCCAAACAGCTACTTTTTTGTCTTTTTGATCATAAAACCTTCCTTCAGAAGACATTTGAATTGCATATATGGGCAGCAGCAACTGTTATTTGAGCTTGATAGTGTCCAAAGGGAGGGGCCTCTTTGTAGGATATCTGGGTGGATGGAGTCCATTTTGGAGCAGGGACCTCTTTCCTAATTGATATCTCTCAGACCGTCTTGATGTTCCAGCATCTTCTACTTTATAATTAGCTTGAGGTTAATGGGTTATCCCTAAATATCCAAAGTCAGCTGGGTGAAACATGGACAGGTGGGGGTTCCAATTGGACAAAGATCCCAAACACACATCAAAACCTTTTTGGAACACCCCTTTGACATTAACCTTATTGAAAATTTGTGGAGGAAACAGTTTAAATGAACTTGACCATTTCTGTCGTATATCAAGTCAGTATTATCCCAGCAGCTTGTTGATGTATGTGGTTTCTCTGTAACTTGCAAAGCAATATATATCCAAATATTTGTGGGGGGTTATGTATATATTTCAGCCTGTATGTATGATTTTTGAACCAGTGTGGATTAGAGAAAATCTTAGGGATGCACGGTATGGCGCGCTAACAGTGATATCAGCCGATATTAGTCATTTTCCAACATGTCTGTATCAGTCCAATAAATAAAACTGGGCTAGTATTAACATCTGATATTGACTTCCAGCTCTACTGGTCTTTATTTGACAGTGGTCAGACAGGAAAACAGGTTGTTAGAGAGAGGGAAGACATTCGGCAAAGGTCAACGCGCCAGGAGTCGAACGCACAACAGCCTAAGCAACAGGTGCGCTTGACCCCTGGGCCATCGCCACGCTCCTGATATTTATTTCCATCTTGTTGCCGTTTGTTTCTGGAAGGAAGAAGGTTGGTCATGTAGTATTTGTTTGGTCATGCAATAGTGATACAGCGCAGGATTGTGGGGAGTTTAAAGCAGAGAAGCAGTGGTGAAGTCAGGTCTGTGACTGTTTTTTTTTTTTTTTTTTTTTCAGGGTGTGAAAGGAAATGGTAGTGAAATGTATACAATATTGGAAAATGTCAGGTATCGGCCATAATAGCAATATTAATACCAGATATTGTTCTCGGCCCAAATTTTCATATTGGTACATCCCTAGAAAATTTGGATTTTTTTTTTTATTCCCCCCCCCACCCAATTCTTGTTTAAAAACAGATGGATGTTGTACAATAAATCTGTCCTGGAAAAATAACTGTTCCTCATTGAAACAATGTTCATTGAAATTTAACAAGCCAATAATACTTATTGTGAGTAAATGTAAACTTCTAACTGGTACTGAGTGAAGGTTACTTTGTTACTGTTTTCATTTAGTAATCTTACTGTTTGTTTTGACATTTTATCTAATTTTTTTTTGTGTGTCATAAGGTCATATTTAAACATAATGTGGCTTGTTCAAGTTATCACTGTCTAAAAACCCTTTTAGACCCTCAGGGGATGTGGATTTCTGCAGTTTTGAGTACATCTTATTCATTTAAAAGTAACTTACTACATGACTAACTGGTTTTTCTATAATACATTAATAACAAAGGGAAGTACCTTTTCTAGGATTTGTCGTTTTTGGTTAAATTATGACATTTATCTCTGAATGTGTTTGTCAACTAAGTTGTTCTTTCTCAGTACTGACTGTGGTCAGTGGTTTGGCTCCTCAGTACCATCGGTGTGGTGGAGCCGTGCTTAGTTTGAAAGGTGCTTCTTTAAATTCAGCCTTAAATCACCTTCTTAACACCTGAGGCTGTTTTACATTTCAGTGCAATGTTATGGCCCTTATTTATCTCTAACTCCAAAATAACCTACTTCCCAGAAGGAACATTATAAACCTTAAGAAGGAAATATTGGCACACAGTGGTGGTTCTTGCATGAATGCACCTCTAGAAGAGCTCGCCACCTTAACCTGTACCTCCGCTCCCTTCCCCAAGCACAAGCACACCACCAAATGCTGTCAAATGTAACTTAGCAGAATCATTTGATCAGTCGATTGTTGGCCTGTTTTAACTAGAAGTGATCAGAAACAGTCCCGCCTCTCCCCCCCCAAAAAAAAACCAAAAAAAAAAAAACCAAAAAAAAACTGCCCCTGTCTGAATCATAAGCTATGTATCAGATTCCAATTATATCTTCATTAACTACATGCACAAAAGCTGTAGAAAAATTGTCCTGGGTGTAACTCAATTACCTGGGTGGTGAGCCATATTCCCCATTGCTAAATCTGCCACTGTTGGAACAACTGTAACAACTTGCTTTGTGACATGTTACCTCCCAACACTTGTCTATGTAATGTTGAAGGGTTTGACTCCAGACTGAAGGACTGGGTCTGAAGTGCGTCAGCTTTGAGTTTTAAAGGAAATGAAGATTTTCTATTTGAAGGGAGCCTTGTAAAGCATTTTCTATGAAACAATGCAAGCTGTACTCTTTAAAGGGACAGTATTACGTTTTCCAGCCACATAGAATCATTTATAGCACAATTAAGTAACTATGTTGCCTTCAGTTGTTATAAAAAGGCTGTATATATAAAATATGACTTAAAAGAAATTTGACTTTGTAATTTAACACCTTGAAATTGGTCCTATGTCTCTTTAAAAACTCCTGCTCTTTCTGAAACTCCGCCTTCAGTAAGTCATGACAACAGCGCTCCTCTATTAACCGTTTAACAATGTTTTTTTTTTTTTCTACCAGCATTGAACTGAGAAGTAACTGGTATAATGAACTCAGCAGATGTGCAGCTCCACCAGGTGTTTGCTAATTGCCGCTGGTTACTCTGAAGGGGCTGAGTGGGGCAGTCATGGGGCAGGGTTTCTCTGTGAGGCGGAAGCTTAGAAACTGCAGCTCTAAGGAGGAGCTGGGTCTCGAAGGCGGAGCTCGGTCCACCCCAGCTGAATGGTTGCAACAGGATATTGAAGGATTTCTCAACCATGCTTGAAAGAATTAAAGCAACACTCCAGGTATGTTTTTGATGAGGGAATAACATAACATGATGTAAAGCTCAAAAAGGTCTTTTACATAATACTGCCCCTTTAATACTCTGCTGAAACCCTTTATTACATGTATGCTTGCAACATACACACAGCTGTATAACCCAGACTCTTTAACAACTCTCCTCATAACAATTTTCTCTGTCTTAAATGACATGCCTGCTGTAATAAGCGACTTTGTTTGCATTCACCCCCGGTCCTGCTGCCCAGAACAACACGGTGCACAACATGTATAGCAGACGTACGGTTCTGCTGAAGAGATGGGTTGGATGTACACAAACTGCTCTCATATAACCAGTATTTACCAACAGGTGTAGCTCTCTACCTTTACAGCTGTGCGCAACCTCCATTGGCATGTTACTTGTGAATATTCAGCAACATGCCAGCAGACCTCATTAAATCCAGATTTTACCAAAGGGAGAGTTTTTCCACTGCAAAGCTGTCCTCTCTGTTTAGCTGTAGTGAAATGGTGACCTTAAACAACCCTGTCTATGTTGTGTGTGTGTGTGTGTGGGTGCACATTACTTACTGTTCTCTTGTACAAAGGTGTTTTCCTGTGTGTGTTTTGTCTTTCTTCATCTTTGTCTCTGAGATTGGGGTTTGGACCTCTCTTGTTATGCACTGCATGGTATTATTGTTGACTTGCACTTTAAGGAGTATTTATTAAAATAAAAATAGACATGCAAAAACAATGTTATCGAGTCTCTTTCCACTACTGAGCTTCTATATACACATGCACAAATTACACAAATTTAAATTGTTATACCTGTTTGTGAGGAACCATCAGACGTGACATGGACACCTGCAAATCAGTTAAATTATAGAAAAGAAAGCTGGAGGTTGTTTTTATCCAAAAGCTGCAGTTAGATCTGTAGAATCGCTAACACCATTCTGAATTACATATTTAACATCACAGTTGTTAGATCTTATCTATTGCAAGGTAATAAACCTAACATAGTTTGGAATTTTTGAAATTAGGTTCTGTGACGTTATCAGCAACTTTTCCTTCACCTTTGTTAGAAAGATGCCATTTTGTTGTTAGTTGTAGTAAAGTGAATAAATCCATAGACCTGTGGAAACTAGTTGCTAGCCTAGGTTCAGTATATTTTTGCCATTTGGAACAAACTGAAAATGTCCAGACATTAACCGTCCATACTTTCACAAAAACAGTTAAAAAAAATTAAAAAAAATCCAGTGCTGCTGAACAGTTATGTTGTAAATTGGGTAAAGATAGTGTAGTCCTGTGACTTTACAGTTCTCCAGGTTGTTTGGAAACAATCCCAACAGACTGATCAGCTGATCACAGACAGCAAAGTAACTTTATGTGGTAGCATGGATGTTTGGGAGCTAACTTGGCAGTATCTTGCAACAACGTAAATGTTTAATATATGCTAATATAGCATTTGATCCTACAGATATAAACATTTTTACTTTGATTGAATTTGCTAAGATCAGCTAAAACACAAACCCCTTGCTGACTAGCGGCTAGCCTTCCATCACTCTGGGGATTTCCTCACTTTTTCATACTCGTATCTTTCAAAGATGGCTAAGGCAACTGTTACTGAAAACCTAACAATCTCTTCAAAAAAATCCCTTTATATATCAGAGAGCATTTAAATATTACAAAAACAGTAGATGCATTCTCTTAAACAATCCAGAGTGGTTGTCTGTGATATTAAAAAGTAGAAAAAGATCCCTATAAAGTTAAAACAGTGATTAGTTGGAAATAAAAATGAGCAGTTCCAGATAATTCTATGGATACTGTTAAATTATGGTGGTACAGTTGGGGAAAACAGAAGGTGGTCATTTATTTCGAAGCTCATTTCAAATATTCAGTCCCTTGAAGCAAATCCTTAAACTTTTTTAGAGCAGAAGATAAAAATGTTCCTCCTCTTTTTGATGCTTCATGTTGGCAAGGACTCGCATTAAGACTTGTTGGATTCTTTGAGCTGTGATCCAATTTTGGATTAATGGCTGGTTTGAGGAAAAGTTGATTGCAGGACTTTGCTTAGTTTGCATCTGTCTTTCTTTCCTCAGGAAGGCATCTTACCCTTGAAACACTGCAGATTAAATCCTTTACTTAAACCGCAACTTGTATTTTTCTTGTATTGTCCACCTTGTGTCGTTCTGGAATGTTTTTTTTTTTTGGTTTTTTTTTTTGTTATTTTTATTTCCTCTCTTGAGAAAAGGAGATTTTTATCTTGGTCCAAAGTAAAGAATCCTCACACCGACATCTTCAAGGAACAGCAGTAACATGTCCATTTGCTTAGATGCTGGTTCACTCGTCAGTTTATTGATCCATACGTGCAGTTCTCAGATAACTAAGGTTGAAATCAGGAAGATGCAGTTTTTGGTAAAGGATCACTTGGCAGCAACCTTCCACAGTAGGATGATCCTAGTCAACGTAGGAGATTTGTGATTGACTGGTTGAAATAAAAAGAAACATTATTTAAACATATCAGGCAGGCAGACAGTGAGACCATCTGTATTATTTATCCTCACCTCACTGTACAGTGATGAATCCAGCACTGAGTCTGAATACATGTCAGGAGGAGGTAAAATGACGGCTGTCGGATCAAACTTTGTCTCCGGAGTTGAACTTTCCTGTGGCCTGTTTAAAAATATATATTTAACATAACTGAATAAATTTTACACCTACCCTTCTCCATCCAAAGAAAGTATTTGCAGACCCTTGCATATTGCGATTAGGTATGAGCCAGTATGAAATTCTCACTGTTTAATAAATTAAAAAATACTGTGGCATCATGTTGTTCACACAATTATTGAAATCAAAAATGTATAACATCATTTCACTGTTCCAATTACAGAAAATCAGCAATTATTCCTGCTGCTACTAAAATATTACAATATACTTATTTGTAATTATAAATCTGAGCAAACAAAGATTACATGTGGAGTTCCTCAAGGCTTCATTGTTAGACTGCTTTTATTCAAAATATATGATTCCAGCTTCTTTCGATTTTCAAGTACTAGATCTCTTACACTATCTGTTATGACATAGGTTAATGTTTCTCTTGAAACACTTGACCATAGCCTCCCACAAGTCACTGCCTCCAAAATATCCATCAATGGACCCGTCAGAATGCACACTTTTCTTTATTAAGTTTGGGGTAAAACCAATCAAAAATGAATTCGGGCAGCTGCTGCTCATCTAAAATGCTGCTGCCAGAGTCAAAACAACAGTCCTTAAATTACTGCACAGGCTCCCTTTTGTGAAGGATAGAATTTAAAACTTGACGCTCGTCTATAAGCCACTGAATGGCCTTGGCCTAAATACATTTCAGAGTTTCTGATCAGGCATGAACCTTGTAAGCCCCTCAGGTTATCTGACACATGTTCACTTACTGTTCTAAGAACATGAACTAAACAAAGGGAGGCAATATTTAGTTTCTCTCATCCTCAACTTTGGACACAACTGCCTGAAAACCTGAGATGTGCAGAAACTGCTTGTTTCTTTATATCAGGACTGGAAACATTCCTGTTTACTGCGGCTCACCCATAAAGGCCAAAGATTGCTTTATCATTTCATTAGTACCAAGTCAAAGTTTTATAGCTACTTAAATTTGCATTTGTAATGTTTCTTTCTGTTTATATGTGTTTTTCATTGATATTCTGTTTGTGATTTATTCAATGATTTTAATGACTTATCTCTGTTCCTTGGAACTTGGAATTACCCTATGAAGGAATGGTGCTATAAAAATAAACTTGCCTTGCCTAGCAGCAACTTTATAATAGAGATGGGTGTTGCTCCCTTGAACCGCAGTCACACTGTTATTTTGCTATGTATATTGACAAACCAAAAAACACATTTAACTTGGCTCTAAATAGGAGGAAATGAGTAGCAGCTTGTGGGTCATCAAGTCCTATCTCATCTATGAAATATATGTATTACTTACTCCATACATGCCTGTTTTGTGTAGTGCATGCGTATTAAGAAGTTAAAATTGAATGCTCTGCTGCGTCAGGGTGGGTACATTACTTTTACTGACGTCACCAGCTTGTTTTATTTATATTTTTGTCCGTAGCCCACTTATTGAAAGGTCAATGCCCTAGACATAGTCCATGAGTGACTCCAAGTGTTCGAATAGTTGTTAGCTGATTGAATCAGGGCTTATTTCTGAATTAATCTGGATTAAAACATGGAGATCATATGATGGAAAATTTCAAACCTTAATTGAAGCCAAAACTTTTTTTTACGAACAGCATACCTTAATAGTAACTAGGCCATGCCTAGTTGCAGTGTTTTGATCATTGTTGATGAGGCCTAAAGCAAATTAGTGTTAACAGTGTGTCTTTATCTGAACAGGACCCAGCTTGTTGAGAGGATTGGACTGATTTTCCAGTCCACCTGATTTTCTCTTCAACGCATAAACTAACATGTTCACATCTTTTCATGTTTAGCAGTTCATTCCAAACAAAAAAGAAGGGAACCTGTCTGTCTACGGGTTGAGCAACATGTCTGGGATTTTTGTATGTTAGTTGTGGGCTACTTACGCAATAACAGCTTCTCCCTGCACAGGTGTTGGACCTATGGAGGAACCAGGATGCAGGTTATCATTTTATTAAGAGAAAATGCAAATATTAAAACTAGCAATTTAAAAATGGGATTGATTGAGCAGTACTTACTCCTTTCTAGTTCAGGTTCACTTTAAAAAAAAAAAAAAAAAAAAAAAAAAAGGGAAAAACAATCAGTAAAGTCTGTACTACGTTTAAAATGTGCATAGCATCAACATGTTTATAAAACACCTACGCTGGAGCTGGTTTCACAGATTTTGTTGAGCTGAAAAATGTTGCCAACTTTTGAAGTGCTTCTTGTCTCGCTCTGGCACAAAGATAGGTACACACAATTCAGTTTTTTAACTCTTTTGTTTGCTTTTTGTGCACAAAAGTATAAAAGAAGATGAACTCACTGGATCTGAGAGTTGTCACACATGTCACTGTGACTGTGCTGGTGGTTTATGGCAAGGTCCTGCTTTCCTTTAAAGAGAAAATGAATCAGAACCAATTATTATTAGTATACAGTGACAAAACAAAATAAAATCTTCTATCAGATGACACAACCTTCAACTTGTCAACACATGTTCAATAGTTAACAGCTTCCGGTTACACAACCAACATGTTTATCCTGCAAGTCACAAAGCAGTGATTCAGCTCAAGAGGTATGCAGAGAATAATAAGTTTTTAAAATATACTAGGAGCTGAAAACCGCTGTGACTCTAGGGGTGTTGAGCGTTTAAATGCCTGGAAAAATAAACACTTGCCAACCTATTGCAGTAAAAAAAAAAAAAGTAATAAGTTGTTTATGCTAAAATAAACTGGTTTTACGACTAATTTTTACCTCAATAAAGCTATTTTATGTGCACCAGTACAGCTTAATACTACAACTGAGCATGTCATGTATTTATCTGTTGACAAAAATGCTTGGATTTCATTGCTGTTTCTACACGTCAACAGACTTGAGACATCTTTGCATAATTTGAATGCAATTCCTTTGAAAATCTGACAAATTTTGTTTGCACAGAACATATTAACAGGAAACAAGCTTTTATTTTTTAAAGCACCAGCACCGTTGCAAGATTTGTCAGTTAGGCTGAATCTGTGACCATAGACTCATCTGGAATGCACAAATAAAGTTAAACTTCTAAACAAAGGAGCGTACAGAATAACCAGAATGCTCTGTAACATTCGGATTAATGTACAGCGCATTGCATAATATTCATGACATTTAAAGTTTTCCACATTTTGCATGTTACAACCACAGACCTCATATTATTTTATTGGAATTTTATGTGATGAACCAACACAAATTAGTAAAGGAAAAATACACACGTATTTGAAGATTTTTTTTTTTTAACAAATTAACAAAGACAAAAGAGTATTATGCATTTGTACTGGACGTTTCTACTGATACTCAGTGCAAATGACTAGTTTCAAAAGTTGCCCATTTTGGTTAGTCTCCACATATGTGTAAGTTAATCTCAGTCTAAATGGAGTTGTCCTTTGAAGACCTGAGAGGTTTGTTAAAGAACATTAGGGAACCACGAAAGACAGCAGACAGGTCAAGGAGAAAATTAACATCATTCTGATGACAACATCATGATACATTTTTTGCTGTGTGGACAGAGAAGCTGGATCCTGACAACAGACAAAATATGGGATGGCATGTTTTAGAAAAAGGCATATCCATGTGTTAGAATGGCCCAGTCAAATTTCAGACAGAGACCTATTTGAAAATCTGTGCCAACACGTCAAAATTGCTCTTTTATACACTCTCCGTCCAATCTGTTTCTGTTCCCTGATGTTTTATACGACTTGAATCGAAACAAAGCATAGTTCTACATAGTACTGACTCAGGGAGGACTAACGAAAGTATTTGTCTAACTTTTCTTTATTTTGATTTTAAAAAAGAAAAAAAACAACATTTCTTCTCCACTTCATGGTTTTGTACTACTTTGTATTGGTCTTTCACAGGAATTTTCAAAAACACACTACAAGTTTTGTATTGCCACATGACAAAAAGTAGAACAGTTCAAGGGGTATAAATACTTTTGCAAGGTTTTGTAAACCATTTTATTTGAGAGTCAGTTATAAAAGTTGGTCAATTATCTAATAATTGTCAGATGAAACCAAAAATATAGATATATATACTTTGCAAATAAAAATGTGTGTAAAACTCATAAAATAATTTGACCACAGAGTTCTGCATATTTAAAGACATTTACAACCTCAAATTGAAAAATCTCTGCTCCTTTACTTTGAAAACAATGAATCCAGTATTCAGCTAAATGAATCCCCACCTTTTAAAGGTTAGCTAAAGGTTTTTAAATAGCTTTAATTAAAGGCCCCTTTAAGATACCAAATATATTGATTAAAAAAAATCAAACTTTCCATTTTATCTTTATTTATTCTATGAACCACATTTTTGTCACACCACCTAAAGAGGTGGAGCTCATGATTTACTGTCAGCTGACTATGATGCACAAAATATTGTTGGAATGATTGTAGAGTTTGAGGAAAAGAGCAGTCTGAAATTTCATTGACTTGATCAGTTTTAACATTTGCCTTCAAGGGTGTTTACAGTGTTGTACAGTGTTTCAAGTAAACCTGTCTTGGAAGCAACACAGATAGATATAACATATCTATTATATCTATGACATCCATCTTACCCATCTCTGGCATGGAGATAGTCTTTGTGTGACTCCTGAAGAGTAAAGAGAAGGCAAGAAAAAGACATGTTAAAAAAAGCTTTTAAGATCTAATCGATCAATCAATGTGAAAAAAAATATGCTAATCAGGCTGGAATTCAGGTTACCCCAGTAACTGATCAGTAGCTTCAGGGGCAGGTGAAGACGGTTCATCGTCTTCACAGGTCCACTCCTCACTGTCATCTGTGACTAAACACATCAAAGACAGCATGAAGAAGAAGTCGGTTTTAAACAGCTGCTGACGGATTTAATGCATGCTTTAATCAGGAGCACTAGTTCCAAACACTTACAGCTTTCTGCCGAATGACTGAAGTGATTCAGCACTCTGAAAAAGAAACAGAAAGCAGATGCATGTCATCCTTCTAACAGCATTAGCCTCTTCTTTACATACTTATGGATTTGGTGTTGAGGTGGGACACATACTTGCCGTCTGTGTGGGTTTCAGTCTCAATGATAGAGCTGTTGCGGGGAGTCTTCTTTCCCAGCTCCAACATCTCTTTGAAGTCCATCTCCAAGTGGTCCACAGAAACATATCCATCTAGGGCGACAAACACAGATTTTTGTAGGTGGGTTACTTTCTGATATTAAGAGGCGCTCACCTCCTTCTTTCCCAGAGACAAACATGTTGCTAATGCCTCCACTAGTTTTCCACTTACAGGTATTGCTGCTGTCCCTGGCCAGCCACTTCCCCTTGGGGCACTTGGTCGTTCGGATGATGCTGATGACGTTGCCGCTCTTGACGGGCAGATCGTGCTTATGACCCTTTGTAGTTACATTTACTTTTGCCTGATACATGGCTTCCTCCTGCCCTGTGATCTGAAACACAGAAACACAGATATTACACAACAGCTCTGTTTTAACACAGCAAATAATCATGTTAAAGTTAATCTAGCAGGACCATTTGCAGCTAATCAGGATGATTATTCAAGGAAAAAGAAAATTAATAAAGGCAATACCAACCTATAACAGACAATTGTCTATAACATTCTGTATTTCATATTTAGCATTTTTCAATGGAACAACGTTTAGCATTATGCTTACTAAATAATACTCCAAAAATAAAGACTTGATGGTACATGAACTACTATAAAGACTCCACTGCAGGTGCAGGATGGTTAAGCAGCACAAAGTACAAAGATTTAAGAGTATCTAACTCTTTTGAACAGATAGAATACATGGCAGTGGGGTGATTTGCTTTCTGTGACAATTTTAAAGCACATGGTTTCTTCAGAACAGTGATAATAAATGAATTGTTTGCTCAGAAAGTGACTGAGCTGAAACAGGGGCAAAGGTCGGGGTAAAGGTCAGTGTCTGAGCAAACAAGTTCGACTTCAAGGATGAAGTAGACAGAAGGTCTGAGATCAATGCATTGTTCAGGATGCTTACATTTTTTAAATTGTATTTTAAAATGTATTTTGAAGCAGGGATGATTATCAGTGTTTTCAGATATTTCTTAACATTAAATTGTCATTTAGCTTTATATAGACTGTACTTTGACACTAACTACCCACATAAACATTTTGCAACCAACCCTTCTACATCAGGACCAGCAATCACGCCTATCTCTGCAATCAAGAGTCTGGTTCTGGAAAAAAAACTACTCATTATTCAACCGTACTTACTCCAAACTCATCAAAAACCAATTTGATGGGATACTGAGAAGTGAAGCCCAAACCAGTTTGATGTGGAACAATCAACTTGTACTTTTTTTTTTAATTAAAGGAGGACACATTAAGAGCAGTTTTTTTTCTCTCTCTCTGTTTTAGGACTGTTCCTCAGATGACTTTAAAACAGTGGTTCTCCACTGGGAGTTACAAAGAAACAAGTGAAGCCTTCTTTGCATTACCAAAATTATAATGGTAATGCATATTTATGCTTAAAGTGTTGGCTGCAACTTGACAAAGGCAATATATTTTGTTAATGGTGTTCATTCAATCAATACATCTTTCTTTTTGACGTTACTAGAGAAAAGCTCCCAACAAGTACTACGTAAAATAATATCACTGGTTTTATGCATTCATGCAGCCTGACCCAGATTTCATTTATGTTCAAATTATAACTGGACTTTTAAAGAAACACACATCTATGAGCCATAGTGGAAAAAGGAACTAAAACACTGCAGCTGAAAACCGGTTTGCAAAAATTATTCATTTCTTTGTGTCGAACCACTCGTCTGAGGTAATCCTATTCAGGACTGGTAATTAAACATTTGATTAAAAGATTGAAAGGTCTTTTATCATCTGGTTTCTATAGAAACTAAATTCTTGTTCTAAGATCTCTGCTACGAAAACAGAGATTTGAGTTAAAAACTCTTATGTGAGAAGGTGTTGCCAACAGTGAAACTCGTCTTTACTCATGCTGCACATGTTGCTCAGCTCTTCAACAGTGAGGAATGAATCCTGACAGGTTTGAGTGGCCAGACATTTACTCCACCCTCCTCCTCTACCTCTCAGTCACACTCCATACCTCCTCCTCCTCCTGTTTTCTGTCAAAATAACAGGACTCACACTGAATTTTTTCTTCATCTCATTCTCCTTCTTTTCCCTCTCCTTCTGCTCTTTCTTCTCCCGCTCTTGCTTCTCCTTCAGCTCCTTCTTTTCCTTTTCCAGTCGCTGCTTCTCCTTCTTTTTCAGCTCCTTATCATCTGGCTTTTCTGAGATGTGCTTCTTCTCGCTCCTGCAGGAAAAGGAAAGACAGGTTATTGCCCTTTATGAAAGTTGTTTTCTCGCAGCCTGTCTAAACAGCAGGGGGCGATTACAAGGGGGAAACACAAGCAAACCAAACTCTCATCAGAAACTCTCAGAAGAATAGGTGGAATGAAAACTGTAGAAGTGGGTCAAATAAAGAAGGCCCTACCTGCCGAATCTGCTTGTCTTGGGCTTCTCCTGAACCTGTAAATATTCACAAAGAGATAACACCTCATTTGCTTTACATTTAAAAAAAAACAAACAACATTGTATCTCTGATTTCAAAGGTGAATGCCTTTCAAAACTATCAAAAAACCATTAAACCTTTTCACATTTTGTCACATTAGTGGTCACAGGATACATCATTTTTTAAATTTGTGCAGCATCAAACATCAGCCCCCTCGAGTCAGATACCCTTAAATAAAATCCAATGCAGCCAATCAGAAGTAACCTATTTAGTGAATAAACTCCACCTGTGTGTAATTTAATCTAATAAATCTAGCTGTTAGGTGAAGGTCTCAGAAGTTTCTTAGAGAACATTAGTGAAGAAACAGCATTGTGAAGACCAAGAAATACAGCAGACAAATCAGGGAGAAAGTTGTGAAGATGTTAAGAAGTAGTGTTAAAGTATAAAACAATATCTCAAACTTTAAACATCTTAGAGAGCATTGGTAAATCCATCATCTGAAAATGGAAAGTGCATGCACACCGACAAAGAGCATCCATAAATCAAAGCATATTAATGTGTCAGAATAACCCAGTCAAAGTCCAGACCCAATTGAGAAATGAGAGCAGTAAACACAGAAGTAGCCAAGCTGCCATGCTAACTCTGCAGGAGCTACAGCTCAGGTGGGAGAATCTTACAAATTCAAGCTTCATGGTCAGAATGTCAAGAGGAAAATGACAGTTTAAAGAAAGCCAGAAGAAGTTCTCTTTGTAGTTTGTCAAAATCTATGTATCAGACACAACAAAGAAGATGCTCTGGTCAGATGGGACCAAAATTCAACTTTTTGGCCTACGAGCAAAACGAATGAGTGGCAGAAAGCTAACAGCTTCTATGTATTGGTTGAAACATGGCACTAGCATCATCAGTCTGTGGGGATGCTTTTCTATAGCAGGGTCTGGGTCACTGGTTGGAGCTCATGTTAATAAAAGAGAGAATAAATGGCTAGAGGTCAAAAAAGACTGAAGATAGGGGTTAAGGTTCACTTTCCAGCAGGACAATACCTCTAAACATACAGCCATAGCTACAATAGAATGACTTAAATCAAAGCATATTCATGCGATGGAATGGCTCAGTCAAAGTCAGAACCTAAATCCAAATGAGAATCTATGGAAAGTCTTAAAAAAATGATGACTAGGAACACTCTCCATCAAATCTGACTGAGGTATTTAGAAAAGAAGAAAAAAAAATAGTTTCTATATATGTGAATCTAGTAGAGATAACCTCCAAAAGTTGGAGCTACAATTGCAACATGACAAAAGTGAAAATACATAGGAGTACAAAAACATTACCAAAGCTATGATTTCTCAGTGCCTACCGTTTCCTGTGCAGTCTCAACATATGGATCTGTGAATTAGAACAAACAAAAGGTCACTTTAGAGCATACAGAAATCTGAAACAGCTTCTTTTTCAAAAACATTTTGATGCACTGTTATTTATCAACTAAAGTCTGAAAAAGCAAAATGTTATATGTTTAAATTCAGAAATTGTAGTTATTTAAAAAATCTGAATTAATCCTTGATTAAATGCAGAATATGAACATGTATGGGTGAGAGAGCCTCATCACTGAGGTTGAACAGACACAGATGAGCAGCTATTAAAACTATTACTGTTTGTGTGTGTAATAAGTAATAAGTAAAAAAAAAAAGCTTGGGTGTATGTATAATATATGTATCTGGCTGTGCGGTTATGTTGCATATTGCAAAATTTCCAGCCAATCCTCCAAAATTTAATACCCATTTCTAGCATGACTTGTCATGAATTGAGAATTAATTAAAACCTTGTGGATGGAATGTGAAGAAGGAGTAAATCATTTCTGATGTGGAAAATATGTCAGAAGCAGTGGATTAGACTTACTTTTTGGGGCCCCTTTGCGTTTCTTGCCACTGTTGCGCTTCCCCTTCTTTTTGGTGGAGCTCACATTAACGGCTTCGTAAAAGTTGTCATTGTTTTCATACATACTGCTGGGGTATAGTGTTTGAGGGCTACATAGAACAAAATGTTGATTAACACCATTCTTTGGAATACAGTCCAACATTTCAAATTTAATAAATATATAGCTGAACTTCATATTCTTACTCCTCCCTTGGTGGAGAGTAGTCTTGAGTGGGTTGGAGGGATCGTTCCTGTGGAGGATTGTCCTGCTTGTCATCTCCATATGCTGTCTCAGTGTGGACCTTAGTTTCTGGATGAATGATCCCGTTGCCATAAAACTCTGACTTGCTTGGTTTGTCTGGAACGTCGGGACCCGTGTTCTCCTCATTCCTACCTTGTGACACTGGGAGCTCTAGGGAGTAGGCATCCTCCAAATCTTCAAACTCTGGGACATCTGTGGCTGTGGCCTCTGAAAACTCAGGTGGAACAGCAATCTCTGCGAGACAGATATAGAGAAATGCATTCCTTATAGAATGGAAAGAATTTCCAAGAGCAATATTGGTGAATGTGCTACTACCTTCAAGAAAAAGAGGAGGAGGGGGGATGAATTCATTCAAGTTGACAGAGGGAGGTCTTTTAGGTTTCTCTGGAGCCGAACCCAAAGTTTCTGGGTCTGGTAGGACCTGTCTGTGTGGAGGAGGCGCAACCACAAGCAGCTCCAGGGGAATGTTAGACCCTTCCTCCGTGAGGTTTTGCAATACCGGAGAAGCTGCTCCTGTGAGGAATTCCATCACAATAGTTTAAATTTGTGCCTACTGGTGGCACATGTTCAGCTGATTTACACCTTAAAGTCCCACATTACAGGGATAGTTTGGAATTTGCTGAAGTTAGGTTCTGTGATGTCATTACCAGGAATTGTTGCTTTACCTGTTGTACATAGATGTCATATCACTATGACTATGAGGAAAAGTGAAGAAATCCTCATAGCAGAGGAAGGCTAGCAGTTGGTCAGACAGACTGATACTTTATCCATAGTTTTCTCATCCTAGCAACACCTATGTTACTACACAAGGTTATATTATGTAATTCTCAGAAAGTTTGTTCCTCTCTTAGCAGGGTTAGTATGGACTAATAGAGCTGATTGCACAGAACCAGCATAGTTTAGTAAAACAAACAACAACAATCAAAGTTAACAATATCTACTTTATAACATATGCTAACAGTCAGACAAGAGCCCTCACTTAAGCTGAATATTAGAAATTTAAAACAACTCAAACTGAAGGGGTCTGTCATTCCACCAGGAGAGTTTAAAAGCTGTAACACTTGGAAATGCATGTGTACATGCAAAAATGCAGCTAATATGATGTCATATTATGAGATCATATTACATGATGAACAATGTCTCCCACCCCAAGCACAAAGCTGTTGCTGAACTGGAGAGCTCCTTCAGTGACAGACTGCTGCATCCTAGGTGCACTGAGGAGCGTTAAAGGAGATCCTTCCACCCAGCAGCTGTACAACTCTGTAACCATCATTGATCCCAAAAAACTCAATAAGTGTTTATTTGCATGTTAGTATCTGTACAACTTTACTGTTGCACCGTTTTTTATTGTCACTAATTATAAATAGCCTGTATTTTCACGCACAAAGGGACATGCACATTTTGTACATTTTTTAATTAGCCAACTCAGTTGCACAGTCCTCTGGACTGGAGTATTTTTTTAAATAACTGCACAATATTTATGTTGACATTTTGCCCTTACTGTACAGTATTTTTTATTCTTTATTCTGTTTTTATATTTATTTCATATTCTATGTTTGTGTGGGTCTATTTGCTGTTATTGTCTGTCACAGTCACTTTGCTGCTGTTGCACAGAAATGTCCCCATTGTAGGACAATAAAGGATATTTCTATTCTATTTCATATATTATGGTCTGTTTGAGTTCGCACATATGGTAACAGCTAGTGAATAGGTGCATGGTTTTAGCTGATTTTAGCAACTGAAAATACTCACAGCACTTTTACAAGAGACACTAATACAGCCATCATTCTAAACTAATTAATCTACAAATAAAACAGCAACTAACTTAATGCTCTTGTAAAAGTGCTGGTAGTTAATAATAGCTAACTCAGCGTTTTATTGAGTGGATAGGCCTACGAACATTTTCAATTTGAGTTGATTTAAATTTCTAAAATGTCTGGTCAGCTGTCAGTTTTCCTGTGCTTTGATGATTTCTTCAATTTTTCAACTAATTTGCAGTAATAAGACATTCTTTACTTTAGATAACAGAACCATTAATTTAAATAACAAAACTGCTGAACCCCTGAGTTCTGCTAAATCAAGGTTAAAACCCCATTTGTTTAAAGCTGATTGTTCTATTTATATCACCTGAAACATCATTAATTATACTCTGTAGTCTAACTTTTCTTTACTTTCCTTTATTTAGCATTACAGTGCGCTGCTTTTTGGTTTTCATCACGTAAAGCACTTTAAACTATCTTGATGAAATTATATAAACTTGCTATGCCTTGCTGTTTTCACAGGACCTCACTTTATACCAATCTAAAATATCACTTTAAAACACAGCCTGTTGTATGAAACAAGGAAAAGAAGAAGAAGAAAAAAACAAGTGGAATGGGAGAATTAGTTCACATGAAACCCATCTTGTCAAACACTGTGGAAGTTGTCCTTAGTCATACATTTGTCAAAAAAAACTCTTCCTTGTATTGTGTCTGGTCTTCTTTCAGGTTTTCTAAGTTTCTTGCTCAAGAAATTGTAAAGGTACAAATAAAATCCCCAACTTTAACATGTAAGAGCTTCCTCAAACAGTTTCTTTTATGTTTCATTTAGGAGGATTTGATATAGAAAAGAAATGTAAAAAGGAGCAAATAATCTGGATGAAAATCTCCATGAGAGACTAAGTTAAATTTCAGTAACCTGTGCTCAGTCTGAGTCCTGTTTACCACACTTTAAAGAGCCCCAGCAGCTATATCATAGCTGTCATACCTTCACAGCTCAGCCCAATTTTGTTTCTGGCACTGAGGAAGAATGCTAGGACTATTGTTTGTGAGAGTTTCTTTTGAGCTTTAATCTAACACCTATCTTGAACCTGGATCAAATGAATAAGACCATGTTTTCGGTATAATTTAAACCTCCAAACTCTACAGCATTCCAGCACTTACCCAAGTTCCTGATAATGAGAAAGTTTGTTCTGCTCTTCATGTTGAGGTGAAATAATTCAAACTAAATTCCAGGAGAATGAGATAAGACTAAGAGGAGAGACACTCAGCTGAGACTTACTGTGATCAGTGCCATTAACTTCTGGTTTAAGTGAGGGGGGTTTCTTTCCCTCATAGTCGATGGGTGGGAACTCTGCATCACTGAGGGCGGGGTTCAGGTGAGAAGGAAAGTTTTCAGGTGGGGGAGTGGGGCTAGAAAACAGATAAAGCATAATTGTAAGTGATCATTTGTATACTAAACCTGACTAAATCAACCAAGCTCCTGGAAGGGTGTTTTGTGTTTCTAAAGTTTACCTGGAGGTCTTCTTGCGTGCCTTCTCCAGAGCGCTTAGAATCCTCTGGTCACTCGGAGGGGTTCTCTTCCCAGTACTCATGTCCTCTGCCCTCTCCAGGGCAGACAGGGCGGATATGAGATGTTCTGGTTTGGAAGGAGGAGCGTTCATCACCTCCACTACAGCTGGAAGTGCAGCTTCCACGTCAGAAACAGCTACAGCCTCAAGCTCAGGAGGAGATGGGGAGGGAGCAGATGCCTTGAAAAGAGGATCTGAGCTGGCAAAACTTGGTGGAGAAGAGAGAATAGCTCTGGGTGGAGGGGAGGGTTGAGTAGTAGATGGAGAGGGATCGACAACATGTGAAGAGGAGGGAGTCACAACAGTTGGAGGGTAAAGAGCTGCAATGGGAAGAGAGCGAGCAGCAGCGAGTGAAGGAGATGGAGCAGTGATGGTTGGAGGAGAGGGAGCAGTGATGGTTGGAGGAGAGGGAGCAGTGATGGTTGGAGGAGAGGGAGCAACAATAGTAGGAATGGGGGCTATTTTATTTTGGCTGGGCAGGGCAGAAACTCCCAAAGCAGGACTTTCAATCTGAAGTGGGGTTTCACTCTGTGGGGGTGAAATTTTGAAAACTGGGATATCTGAGATCATGGCAGGGGGAGGAGAGAAGTCAGGAGGTTTGGGAATAGGAGAGAGTGCTGTCAGGGCCACTGCAGCATTGGGTTCAGGGATAGTAATCTTTGGTAGAATTGGCTTTGGTACCGAGTATATAGACTCTGTGCTGTTAGCATTAGAAGTCACTGGAATCAGTGGTGTTGGTTCAGCATCGTCCACGGTTGTAGAGTCTAGGATTGATTCTGCTGAGGTCGCTGCTGGATCTTTCTTGGAAGACTTTATGAAACCAAGAATATTCTTCTTCCTCTGTGTTTTGGCCTTTGGAGGAGGCGAGGCTGATTCTAGCTCAGCTGTACTCTCCTTCTGTGTCTCAAAGACTGGAAGCTTTTTACCATTCTTCTCCTTGTGATTCAATGAGTTTTCATTCAGCTTCACCTTGCTTTCTTTTGTCTTGTCTTTATTCTCCTTCGGCTTCCCATCAGATTTTTCTTTGGGTTTTAAGTTACTATGGATAAGAAGCTTTTTGTTATCCTTGTTCTCATCCTTGAAGACCACTCTGGGGGCGTTCACCGTCTTTGATTCCAAGGCCAGGTTGATGGAAGAGAGCAGGGAGGGGCGTGCTCCTGATGGAAGGTGGTGAGTGGGGCTAAGGGAAGGAGGGACAACCTTTGGTTTCTCTGGGACAGCAGGTCTGGTCTTTGGTGGCCCCAGGAAGAATTCTTTGTCCTGGAACTTGGCCCTCAGTGCCTGGAAGTCTAATGGACCCTCTTGCTAAAAGTGACAGAAAAAAGTCAAACAGCTATAGCTATCTTTAAACAGCATGTTCTGGATTGCAAAGACTGTGCAAAAAATTTTCTGAGCCATCATATTTGTTTTTATTTCTGACCTTAAGTCATAGTAACATGTACACATGAATTTTTGCAGTTAGGGAGCAGGGCGCAGAATGTGAGTGGGGTAACCCTCCCACACCCTTTATTTATTTACGTTTTTGTTTCATGAACACATTTTTCTGTATATTGAGCATTTATCTGAATCAGTTTATGTGAAACAGTGATTCTGCTCTTTTTTGGATGGAAACACTTGTATAAAAAGTGTAGAGAATGTATTCAGTCCATGCCTCTGAATGGTGTTCTTTTAATGAATCAAAAATTCCAACTATTTTCAGTTTATCAACGCATCAACCAACAACACCCACTTTTGTGCACGTGCTTCTGCGTTAAACAAAAATAAGAAAGATTGTGGTATGAGCTTCCAAGCAATATTTGGCTTAATCTTATAATTCTTTCGTTTTCTGTTGAATTCAACTCTATTACTTAGATCACCTGTAAAGCTTTGTTTTAAGGACTGATTGTTAATTTAGAACCTTTGAAGATTTAGACCAACATTCTGAACCAATCGTTATCTCATCATGTTTTAAACATATAGTTACAGAAAATCAATCAATCAGTCTATCTATCTAAGACTTTCTGAACAAGTAGCTGTAGGGCCCGATTAAAAATCACCAATCTGAGCGATATTTGGGGCCAATTCGTGCCTAAGTACTTTACATATTAGTGCAGCCAGGTTGAAATATTAAGAACAAGTGGCATTAATATACAGCAGCTAGATACGTGCTTCTACCACATAAATTACATTTAGGCCATTATAAAAGGTAACATGTAGCTGATTTGAGCCAACTTACCTCATCCATCGCGAGTTTTTAGATCCAAAAAAACGAGAGAAAAAAAAAAAATCTCCTGAATGAACCAAATAATGGTGTTCTTCAGCCTTTCATTCTGGGTGCGATGAAAGTATAACCTTGTTTTATAATCTAAATGTTTGGCTACTTTCTGTATTCGGACATACAGAGCGTTTTTCTTTGTGCATCCAAGACGCGCGCAGGATATGGTTTCAGGGTTGGAATTGGAAAACTCATGTGGAAGGAAACTGTCTATCTCGACAAACGGGTCTGGCTCAGGTTCACGTAACACTGTGACTCTAAACAGCTCTTGGTTTTTTTTTTTTTTCCTTCTTTAACACTGAACACCAGTGGAATGCCACCTGGCTGGAGCTACATGCCCCAGTGACTCACCAACATGAGTCTTCGTTATGGATTAGTTTTCCTTATAACCGTCACCATGTCTGTCTTTGACATTTAGGCTAGCATTTTTAAATTCTTAATTTTTAAAAAAAAAATTTGTCTAAGTCAGATCTGTAAGTAAAGTGTGAATCTTCCATATTAACGGAGAAAAAAAATGAAGCAATAGAGGTCAGTCAACATTCCAGGTCTGTTACACAGAATGCAGAAGTACTTTAGGAAGTATTTCTAATATGCATACGTAAATAACACCACCTGCCACAGATATGTCTGCATTAGACAGCTTTGAAAGATATGGAGACATTCTACCAAACCCAGCTGAAAGTGATAGGTGTCAGGAAGCATCTGAGGCCTCCAATCTTACTCACTCAACTACTGAATTGCACCTCCATTTATTCAGCTAATAGGGCCATTTGTCTATCTGAAATGTTAAAATATATGTTGCCTGCTCCTGCTGAGTCCACCTGATTTTCTGTTTTTGCTTGGGTATTTCCCAGATGTTACTACTAACAGTTTTCCTTGAAGAAATATACCAAAAAATGCCAACAATGAACTTTTTGGATCATGCTGCTTCTGAATTTACATTAACTGACAAATGAAATCTACCCCTTAACAATGACCTAATTACCCATTCATCACAAAACTGCTTTTGGGTGGTGAATACAGATGATTATGTTAAAAAAGGGCTTGGCTAATCTGACACTACCTAGATATCTAGGTGCCATGGTGGAAGTTAAGCGAGACTATTTCTGGAAACTGTCACAGGAAATAGAAAAAGGTGTGCCAAAACTGCAATGTCAGTGACAAAGCTTCTTGCTTACATATTCATACCACTTCAGATTTTACCAACACTCAGTGTATTTTATTAGGATTTTTGAAGTGGTGTGAAAAAACTTAGGACATCCTTGTACGTTTTAGACATGTGGATATTTAATATCAATAAATGTCAATATGATAATGTTCTTTGGACTAATGAGTCTAAAGTGTCACTATTTGGAGAGCAGAACAGAGGACTTGTTTGGCATAAACCAAGCAACATTCCAAGAAAATGACCTCACACCAATGGTTGAAGCATGGAGGTGTAAATCTCATGGTTGGGGGATGCTTTCCTGAAGCAGCTAACCATATATAATCCATCATGAATTCTACCATCTATCCGTGGGTGTTTGAGGAAAGTGTGAAAATCTTTTTTTTTTTTTTTTTAAGGGCACTGCAGCATAACAATAGTGCAAAGCATACTAGAACTGGCTGACAGTGAAGAAAAGGAAAGTCCTGGGCAGAATGAATGCCCAGATCTCCTTCCTGTTAAGTTGCAGTGGAGTGAATTGAAGCAGACTAAAAAAATCAGCGCATTTGTTTGCAAGGCATTCTAAGCCATAAGGAAAGGGTAAGATTGCTGGGGTCCTTGTTTTATGTTTGCGTGGTAATAAAGCTCTTGACAGCTTGGATCAGGGGTTGCCTGTGCAGCAGATTGTGACAGATCATTAAAACAGTGTTAAATTACAACATAAATGCTGTGGCACTTGCTTAATAGTAACTAAAGACACACTAGGGGTCACCTCTGGCAGCTACACCCCATTAGGCTCACTCGCTCTTACTCAAACACACCAAAAGTCAGAGGCAATAAAAAAGCATATGAATCATTTGGGGAGTGTTTATTTGTAACAGGTAATAATACATGGTGAAATACATAAATCAAGATAGAACCCAAAAAAAATCATCTAAAAACCCACTGTAGAATGTCATATTCAATAAAGATAAAAATAATGCTTCAATTTACATTAAGAAAGTGTTAGCTGAGGTAAAGTTAAAATAGGTCTAGAAATGTTATGTACTCAAACAGCAATGGTTCCCTTTTTTATTCAGATTCTTTCCTCATCTTCTAGTAGTGTCAGAGTTTGTCTGTTATTTATTATCCTAGTCCAAAAGAGCTTTCAAGTGGCGTGGGGACCCTGGCCATAAAATAGGCTATACTGGCATCACAGTTAACGAAGCTGTAGCAGGGGATGTTACAGTGGGAATTTGGAACCTGACCAACAGGCGATGGATGAAGGAAGCCCACAAACATGGCTACTGTCAGTCGGTGTGGCTGTAGCTGCTGCCTGCAACACAATAATGAGTCTTTTGTGGTTTAAAAAGCGCAGCACTATGTCATGCAGGGGTTGGGCAAACACAAACTGTAGAAGCCAATAGGCTTTGGACATAAAAGTAGTCTGCAGTGATGGGACCTCAGAGGACAAAGTGGGGTGGTGCTGTATGGTTTAAAAGCTGGAAATTACTGAGTGACTCTCATTTGAAAAACTACACAAAAATGATGCAGCGCGGAGCTGAAGCTGCAAACAAAACAAAGCAAACTGGAAAAAAAAAAAAACATGCAGTGCTTTGCAAAAATATTCACAACACAGGATGTTTTGACACTTTGTCACATTGCAACCTCAAACCTCCAAGTATATTGGGGGGATGTTTTGCGATAAATCAACATAAAATAATGCATGAATGTGGAAGGAAAAGGAAACATGGTTTTCAGTTTTTGTTTTTACTATTAAAAACCTGATCAGCTTGGCATGGATTTACCGCCTTTTGCTGGACCATTTTACTAGTTAGGTAAGTTCTAAAGGCAGCTTATTGCACTACATTTCACAGTAAACTGGGCTGAACACAAATATTTTTAATTAAATGGACTAGATTTTATTTAGGCGAATGAGAGTAAATGGGGCTGAAGACCAATTTTAATAAGTTCTTCATGGGACCACCTATCCCAGGACTCTATTCTCTAATCAAGTGACTTCTGAAGGCAACTGGTTTTAATTAGGGGGATCAGAGTAAAGAGAGCTGAATGCATATTCAGTCAACACTTTGTAGAATGACCTTTTCCAGGAATATATTTCTTATTTAAGTGACTTTTGAAAGCAACTGGTTGCGCCAGACTTTATTTAGGGGAACCCAGGAGATGGGAGATAATCACAAATGCACACCTTTCAGATTTAAATTGGTAACAAAACTAAAAAGCATGTAACCTTTTCCTTCTACTTCACAAGTATGTGTTACTTTGTGTTGATCTGTCTCATAAAAACCCACAAAAATACATTAAACTTGTGGTTATAAGGAGACAAAATGTTAAAAAAAAAAAAAAAGTACGGTGCATGAATACCTCTGCAAGGCACTGTGTATCGGTATTGCTTGGATTAACATCAAGAGTTTGCATAACTGAAGCCTTCCTATTTTATGGCACAGATGTCCAGTGGACAGAATGGTTGTCTTTGTTCTCATTATTTACAAAATGAGTTTGGCAAATCAATGATCAGATGCCTTAAAGCCATGTTGACTCTATATTACCTATAGAGCTGACTCCAGTGGCTTGATTGACTTATAAAATAAAAATTCAATTTTTCAGGTTGATCTCTCTTTTTTCCTTTTTAAATCATTATTGTACAAAAGCTATAGAGAATGAAGAGTTCAATCACAGAATCTGTTTCAACTTGCAACTCTTCCCTCCCAGGGTCCATTCCTCCACCAATGGTCTGGTTGTCTGGTCTCTGCGCCAGTCTGGCTGTGAGCAGAGACGTTTGGCAAATTACTGCGCGTACGCATGTTACACAAGGTGTGGCATGGCTCTGTGTGTGTGTATGTATGTGTCTTTGCATGTAGGCTCACTGCTGTGTGCAAAGGATGCGTGAAGTTGGTGTGTGAGTAGCTCCCAGAGAGTCTGATTCTGCATAGTGATCCAGCAGACACTCACAAGCAAGGGGTAGAAAATACCCAAATCAATCAACCAACCAATCAGAAGCAGTGATCCCCAGTAACAGGCCATCCCTGAAAGGCCCGTTAAGAGTCTAGGCACCTCCCGAGGGATTGCCTCGCTATACGGATGCAGGTTCTGTCCGTTAAACACGATGAGTGCAAGTGTGTGTGTGTGCGTGTCACAAACAGGGAGGCACTGCTTGACTCAGTCTCTTCCAGGCAGCAGAGTCTCTGGTCAGACACGATAGGCAGAGGAAAGGGTGTGAGAGTGACAGAGGGAGGGAGGAAAGAAGGGAGAGGAGTGGCTCATGTCCGTAAGGCTGGGTGTGAGTCGCTGAAGGGAGAGGAGAGAGGAGTGGCGAAGACAGCATGGCGGAGGGAGAGCTGGACCTGTCTCAGTGATGGATGTCCCTCCTGCCTGTGGAGAATGACTGAGAGGGCGCTCTCCTCTTAGGAGGAAAGACTGCAGAGAGGAGGAGGAGGAGGATGACTGTGGGAGTGTTGAAGCTCCTCCTGGGAGGTTGTTAGCAGGAAAAGAAGATGAAGGGTTTGCCCAGGCGGGGATGTGCCAGACGTGCACGCACACACCAACACACACATACACACACACTCAGAGGTAAAGGGTTCTCCTCCTGTTCACTCAGTGCTGGTCAGGTCTGTCTTCCTGGGTATCTCTTTATTTCTTCCCCTTGTTGATCTGGGCGTAGAGAGGGTCCTTCCCCTTCTGTTAATGAGAGAGCACAAAATCAGCCACATTTTTCATTGTTAAAGCCGCCCTGTGCATTAAACGTCTGGCCTCTGCACTCCATCTGAAGGCAAAGCTGTAAACATCATAAATGCACAAGCCGTGACAGGTGCAACCCAGAGCTGCAGTGGTCTGTCAGCTGTCGTACCTAACGCCACCACCAGGTGACAGTAGCGCACTGCCCTAAAGCTAGACATTCAGTCAGTTCTTCCCTCACCCACTGAAGCATTTTTTTAAAAAATATAGGTGTGTGTGTTATTGTTTCTGTGTGTCGATGTGCAATGACATGCATGTTCGCTCCTACCTCAGGCTCCCTCCAGGACCAGAATGAATCAGAGGTATAAACCAGTGCCTTGAAAGACCAGTTATGAGTCATCATATCTTGAGTTTCTCTCCAACTAAGCCAGAAGACAACAGTGCCGGACGGAATACCCCGCAGCCAGAGCACCAAGTCCCGCTGCACACAACTGGGTGGGTATTACGGCACGCATAATTACAGCCAGTCATTCAATCCGCCTTACTGGCAGCTTGATCCGAAGCCGGCCTATTATATCGAACCTCTCCCTCTCAGAGAGAAGCAGAGTATTTAGGGGTTGGAGCCAAACTGTAGCTTCCCTAGAGGAGGCAGTAGCTGCTCCTACTGTATAGAACCTACTATTTCTTGTTTGGTCATGTTAGAAATGCAACATATTAGTGTATTACTTTAGGTAAAACTGCCAAAACAAACTGCAAGATTGTGAGGTAGAAGGAACTGATACAAATTGGGCCACTCATGTTCAAACCCCCAAAACCAATACTTTCTAGAGCCACCTTTTTCTGCTATTTGTGGGCTATGTAGTCCTGCACGTGGAGACCCCCTGTGGACATCAATTTTGATGTGCCAGAGATTCTGAATTGGATTTAGGTCTGGACTTTAATGAGACTATTCCAACAAATAAATATGTATTTATCCAAACCATTTCCAGGAATTTCCAGGATTGCTGATGGCTCCATTTTCCGGTCAAGATTTTTCCTCTCCTTATTAAAGAAACATATTCCCACCACCATGTGGGGAGGGTGTGTTCAGGTCTAGCATTATACATGGAGGCAAAAAAACTTCCATTTTGCTCTCGTCTGACCAGAGGACCTTCTTCTACTTGTTTGGTGTCCCCTACATAGCTTGTGATAAACTTGAAATTACATTTCTTGTGCTCTCTTTTAACAATGGTTTTCTTCTTTTCACTCCTCTATAAAGGCCAGATTTTTATATGACAAATAGTCTTGTCAACAGGTTCTCACACCTGAGCTGAGGATCTCTGCAGAGGTGCCAAAGTCTTGTCTCTTCTCTGAAGCATTACTCTCTGATTAATGCTTTCTGTTCAGTTTAGGTGTATTAAACAATCAGATCCTAAGGCAAATGCTTCCACTTCATTTTATACACAGGTACCAGAATAAAGGAGGGGTGAACAAATGGAAGAAAACCAAGCATACAATTCCTTCCACTTCCCAATCATATGCAACTTTATATTGGTATATCACATAAAATTTCAATGAAATACATTGATGCTTGTCAGATGAAGAAATGAGAGAGAGAGTTGGAAAACTTTTTGCACAGCACTGTATTGCCTGGTGATGATGAATAGAGTGGAAATTAACCGTTTTACTGAAAATATTATAAAAGCTAAAATCCAAAAATCTATAGACAAATAATTTCTTTGGATTTTACTTTCAAGTGGTCTTGAGCAACAACTGTTCAAGTTTTCTGTGAGCTGTGTTTAAACTTAACACACAAACTATCCAAGAATTTTATTTACATTACTGAGCTCAGACAGATTCTTTCACTTATTTTCCTTTTACTTGGATGAAGCTTTTCCAGCCTGACACTTTTTTACTCCACTTCAATCAGATTTTACAGTTCACTGTGCTATATGCTGATACAGTAAGACATGGGGGTTACATTAAAAAAGGGCAGAGAGACTGCCAAAATGCAAAGAAAAACATTTAAGACCTTCAGAAAACCTAAAGACGTACTGATCAAGGCCAGATTAAGAGAAACAAGTAAAATACAAAGAAATAAGACGTTACTTAGGAAGTTTGCATATTAGCTGCTCTGTAAGGTTGAGTTGTTTTACGTTGATTAAGAAAAATAACACCGAGTTTCAGTTTTTTCTGTTCATGGTAAAAGTTTGTCTTTTTTGCATGGAAATGGAAAATAAAAGATCAGAATCGCATTTGATTCCAGACAAAAGAAAACTGCGAAACATGAAAAGTATCAATGACAGTTAAGAAAACTGAAAGAAATTCAAACAAACTCTTCTCTTATCACACGTTTTGCTGTGACTCTCACACAACAGCCAGGTCTGAGGCTGGGACTTAGCTGTGGGCTTGGGCTGTAAATGTAGCAGTGGGCAAGGCCAAGCAGTCAGCAGAAAGTGGCTGCCTGCAGCCCTGAGAGAAGTGACAGAGAGGCTGAGACAAGCAGTGACAGCAAGCACACACTTCACGCTCAGCCAATGCAGCACAGCCACCGCCCCGCAGCATTGCCTCACATCTACCCAGTGCTGCCAGGCGAAGCCACTTCATCCCCGGCCAAGACAGAGCGAGGAGGGGAAAGGGGGGGGCTCGGCGGAGGTATGAGTGATGTGCTGGGGTGGCACAACCTGGAGGCCAAAGAGTCTGATCTGGCTTCGTGTGTGTGTGTGAGATTTTATCAGTGAACCGTGGAAACTGGCCATGTCACGGTAGACACTAGAGAGCGTTAGCTGGACATGATGAGATGACCCGAGAAAAAAACAAACAAAAAAAAAAAAAACACCCCACTTACGCTCCCACCATCCTGAACACATGTCTGTGGGAGGGGCTCAGCGGGAGGGAGCAGGTGGACGCAGCTTTTGGCTCCAATACGAGCACAGGTGGTGAAAGTATCGATCACAGGTGTTCTTGTCTGGGGAATAGCTAAGCCTACTGGACAGGTGCATCTTTGGGAAGATGTCTAAAGTCGATGTGATTGAGCAAGTAAACACCATATGGGAGCGGCGCCTCTGGAACAAAGCGGTCCACCTACCACAGAAGAAGGATGCTCCTGGCCATAAGAGTCAAGTTTCAGCCAGATTCAGCGCTCAGAACCCCACATTCACCTGCTGCCCTGCAGCTTGCAAACCTTATGAGGAAGGGGAGGGGAGGGCAGTGGGGGTAGACATGCTGCTCAGCCAGCCTTCCTCCTCTTCTGGAATCAGAAAGCACTTCAGGGCTTCTTCTGCTTTAATTAATGCCAATTATATGGAGCTAGTCATTAATCTTGGCACCCAAGTATTAGCTGATGAAAACAAAACCATTCGATTTTTCCCAGTGTGAGTGCCAGCAGCTATCATTAAGGAGCCGCTGTTGAGAATTGTGTGGGTGAGGACGCCGGGTGGGGAGGCAGGGATCAAAATGGCTCTCCTCTTTGGAGTGTGTGTGGGTCTCTCTCTGTGACTTATTAAATAAGCATACTGCACCTCCACATGTTCCTGACTGAAATTTCCAGCCAATCCAAGATTATTTTAGCTTGTCTATATTAGTTTCGTCACTTTGCAGCAGTGAGCATATGACCTGTTAGATTACATATATAATTCATAGCATGTCAGCATAGATCATGATTTCACTGGTCAAAGAATCTAAGATTAACATATTGTGCTGAAATCCCAGCAGATGAGCTGCTCATCGAAGTGCACAGTTTCTGATTAGCTGTCACACTGTCTGTCCTACGGAGATGTGTGCTATTTACAAATCTGGGTGTGAATAGAGGACACAGTGAGAGCACAATGGCAAAAGTGTTTATGCACAGAAGGTCCTTACAGTTTGTATCAAATATTACATATGAAACACCTTTGATCTTATAAAGCATCTATTAACCTTGAATTTTGTTACATTTTGTATCATTTCCCTTCAAAATGATGCACTACTCTGTGTTGCTTTGTCACAAAGCTCCCCCCAATTAGAATAGTTTGCAGCTGTAATGTGACAAAATGTGAAAAAGTTTAGTGGGCATGAATACTTTTGCAAGGCACTGAGTGCCTAGAAAAACCCACACTGAATCCCAATGTGCCAGAAAAGAACAATTATACAAGAACTGAGGTAACAGAGTTAAAAAAAAAAAAAAAAAAAAAAAAAAAAAAAAAAAAAAAAAATGGAACAAGAAATACAACAGAGGAGTAAAAAGATGTAAGCTATATGACAGGCAGAAAGAACAGATACATGCAGAGAAATGAAGAGGGAGGAGTGAAAGTGAAGGTTGAGGGGGGATTCATACCTACCCTGCCCTGCTGCTATCTAGCTCCCAGCCTCTGGACTGGCCTGTTCTGGGTTGGGCTCTGCTGTCTCACTGGGGCAGGGTGACCCAGAACCACATGCCTAAAGACAAGAGGAAGGGGAGGAAGGAGGGAAAGGAAAGTGAAATTGACAGAGGAAAATAAGAGAGGGAAAGAGCAGATCAAGAAGAATAAATCTCAGAGATTGAAGGACTGGTAAAGATTATAAGAACAGAGCAGACAGCAAGCAAAGATAAAGGTTTTAGCACTCTAAGGGAGAAAAAAAAGCAGTTTGTCCCTTTTCTCAGAAACATCATTTCAAGTGCACACAAGCGCAACACATGCACACACTCGTTTACAGTGGTCAATTATAAAAGCCTCTATGGAGTTAGTTTTATTGATCCAGTGTTAAAACACTTCTGCTTTTTACACCTCACCCTACTGAGTGGGACGCCATTTCTCTGCATTCATGCCATCGTTCCTGTCCTCTTTCCTCCCTCTGTAACCTTTTCACTGCACTCACTCCGTGCTGCCACCAGTTCTGCATTTTTTCCCCCTTTCCTGTTTTTTTTAGAGGTTGGGGTTGTGAAAAGGCTTATGTGTGTTATTTAGGCCTAGTGACATTTTCAACAGCGTGAAAGTCCTCTTTTTTCAATAATAGCTGGACTGGAGGCATAAAAGTAATGTTTCACGCCTGGGGAGTGGAGAGCAGGAGGGAGAGGGAGAAGAGATGCAAAAGCATGAAAGAAAACAGAAAAGACAAGTCAAAACAGGAGAAAAATCGAAGAGTAAAGTCTTGTTTCTTGGAAGGTCAGAGATTCTACTCTCCTCTTCTTTAGATTTTCCCATTTTTTATCATTGGTTAGGGTGGAAAAAAATAGCTATCAATTGCCCAGAAAGAGGAAGCGGGGCACTCTGCCTCCTCCAGCATCCCAACAGAAATGAACCTGTCTGTTTAGAAGTGGTGATGTATGGACGCTACCTGGCTGATATTAATAACAGCTTAATGATGTCTCTGACAATTCCACCAGCTAATTTAACGCTGTGTTGACCATACACACATGCGCGCGCACACAACCACATTCCCGCGTGGTGTTATTCATGCAGTAAACCACATCTGATGTGCATTTTTACGTGCACTGATACGAACACGCGTTCATCAAGCGACACAGCAACATCAGCCCCCTAATCAGGCAGAGTGATTACCTGGCCCGCCAACACTGCAGCAAAGGCTATTTATCAATGTATATTAACACACTGTGTAGGTTATAGTAGCATTAGAAGGGACTTCTTAAAGGTATATACACACTTACAGCATCCTCCTCTCCGCTACGACTAGGACTGCCCTCTGCTTCTCCGAATGAGTCGTCTGTTGGGGGGTCTGTGGCATCTGTGGGGGGGTCACTGACATGAGAAGCTGAGGACTTGGATGGGGAGCTCTTCCTGGGGGCCGGTGTAGGAGCTGCAAAGAACAGACACAATTTATGCGGCGACACGGTGATGGGTGTTTGGACGCACACAGCATGGGCAGGAAGGAGAGCATGCTCACGAGAGTTGGTGGACGGCGTTGTGGAAGTGACCGGCGTCAGATTCATTTGGGAAATGTCAAAGTCGTCACAGTCGTCCGTGTCCTGGGCGGTGCCCACACGGCTGAAATAAGAGCTAAATGCCTCTGAGGTTCCCGCTAGACTGGGCTGATCGCCCTTCTTGGACGGCATGGCTGGAGGCTTCGCCAGCTGAAAATCCTAAAAGCACAGGTAAGATCCGGTCAGAGAAGTGCACATCAAAGTAACTTCCAAGTTTCAAATGTTTTTATAATGACTATCTGTTCAGATGCTGCTCACCTGATTGCAGCCTTAACACAGTTAATAGTGAGTCTTATGTGCCGCCTGAATCAGGTCTTTTCAGTTCTGAGTCTACAAAAGTTACCTAGATTGGGCTTAGCATGGATCAAAGACTCCTTTATTTATGTGTAAAGTAAAATAAAAAAAATAAATAAATAAATAAATTATATATATATATATATATATATATAAAAAAAATTCCCTTCTCACCCTCCACGGGTGGTCTTTCTCAACCTCTGAGCTCGGGTCCTCTACCAGAGGCCTGGGAGCTTGAGGGTTCTGCGTAGTATCTTGGCTGTGCCGAGAACTGCGCATTTCTGGACTGAGATGTCTGACGTTGTTCCTGGGATCTGTTTTAGCCACTGCTCCAGCTTGGGGGTGACTGCCCCGAGGGCCCCGATGACCACAGGCACCACTGTGGTCTTCACCTTCCAGGCCTTCTCCAGTTCCTCTCTGAGGCCCTGGTATTTCTCCAGTTTCTCGTGTTCCTTTTTCCTGATGTTGCAATCGCTTGGTATTGCTACATCCACCACAACGGCTTTCCTCTGTTGTTTATCCACCACCACGATGTCCGGTTGGTTCGCCATTACCATATATATATATATATATATATATATATATATATATATATATATATATATATATATATATATATATATATATATATATATATATATATATATATATATATATTTAGTGTTGATGGAAAGTATCCCTGCCTAGTTCCATTCTTTCGGGTTCATATAATGTGTCATGTCCAAATTCTATAATTTTCCAGACTTTTCAGTCCACTTGTGGCCTATTTTAAACTATAAAAAAATTGACAATAAATTATTGTTAAGATTTTTCTATAGAAGCCAGGCTTTGAATTTAAACCCACAAAAAAAAAAAAAACAGCAAGTAAGGAAAAGAGGATAAAGAGAGTAAATACCTAAAATGATTTCTATACTTTTCCAGGCAGTGTAGGAGCCCTGATTCCTGTTTGCAGTTTTGCATGAGACTAGAACTCAACTATGTTATGCAGCACAAACAGGAAGAATAAATAAACAGGGTAGAAAAGAAGCTGATGGTCAAACTAAGTACAATTCTGATCATAAGTTTAAATACACTCTTCATGGACATTAACATTCAATTAATTTGGGGCTTTTAATCATACATTTGGACCCTTCTTTTTGAGGACTGAATGACTGTGTAGCAAAAAATTACAAAGAATTCAAAGGAGAAATGAATGCATATGTTATAATTTATTGTGGGGTCAAAATTACACAAACATGCTCCAATATATCCTGGATATCATTCCTGTCAGATGGCTTACACTTTGGCCCAATAGGGTGTTTCATGGACCTCAAACCTATCAATCATTCTATCAAAGCTTAATAATAAGTTTTAAAAGCACATGGCTGAAGTCCAACTTGCCAATGGGACGTTCATCCAAATATTAGAGCAGGTGTATGCATGGATTTAAGCATGTATATGTAATTTTTATCCCATGTAGATTTGAGAAAATAATAAAATAATTCAAACTTATTTCTGTTATGAAATATATTAAAACTATATGATCTATAACCATTCCACCTTCAAATGCATTTGGTTCCAATCCATTATTAAAAGCTGACAATTAATACCATTCCCGTCTATGATGAGTTCTGACTGGAATTGTACTGTCATCACCATAATTGCTTTCAACTGTTCCCCACCTTGAACATCTCCTTGCCCATCTTCTTTGGCCCCTCTCCGTGCTGCGGACTCGACGAAGCTGATGGGGATGGAGCAGAAGCGCTGGCCCCGGCGCCTGACTGACTCTCGCTGGCCGGAGTCACGGTCGTGACAGGGGTGAGTGTCTGGAACATCGCAGTGGGCAGAGTGCCCACAGGCTGGGCTGGGAGGTAGGCTGTCGGGGAGAAGGCTCCAGCTGCCATGGCGGCCCACTGCTGCTGGGTTGCGGGGAAGATGTTCGCTTGGCCCCAGATCAGAGGCTGTCCACCCGGTAGCACCTGGGCTACAGGGCCGAGAGGAGACTGGACCCCAAAGGCTAGCGGCGTCTGAGCAGCAAACGCCTGCTGGGACCAATGGCCAGGAGGTACTGCTCCCATCGTCACATAACCTAGAAGCAGAGATTGGTAAAATTAGAAAGAATTATTTAATTTTTCTCATTCTTTTCATAGTATAAGAAAGTAAGACACTCTAGAGGAGTAAATTATTAGAATACCCACATACGGTGCTTCTCTGTGCACAAACCCACAAAGATAATAAGACATGCATCACCAGAGAGTGCTGCCCTACTTCTGCCTGCAGCTAATGCGGAGCCGCTTAATGGTCATAGTGAACTATAATAATTGCCTCTAGAATGAGGCAGGATCATTATGAAAAGGCAGAGCACAACGCAGTCTCATTAAAATCACTCAAACTCATCAGCAAAAGGTACTTCTTATTATACACTCACTAGTTCGCAGCTTCTGCTCTCTGGTAGTTAAGTACAGGAGAGGAGGTTGACATTTACCCTCAGTCGCTCTGACACATGCACAGAGTGATGACCAAAGGCAAGGAGAGGAGTAAATAAAGAGATCCTGAAAAGCTATGAAGTAAAATGCCTCGCAAAAGAATCCGAACCCCTTTCACTTTTCCACACAAAAAGATGTGTTCTATTTTGATTTTTATCTAATAGACACAAATAACACAAAGTGGAACGTAATGTGAAGTGGAAGCAAAAATATACATGGCTTTCTTTCTTTTTTTTTTAAATAAAAATCTAAAGACTGTGGAGTGCATTTGTATTCAACCTCAATGAATCGATACTTTGTAGAACCATCATTCTCGACAGTTAAAGCTTTAAGTCTTTTGGGACATGTCTCTATCAGCCTTGCACAACTATACACTGACAGATTTCACCAATTCTTTTTCTCAAATAGCTCAATCAGAGCGGATGGAGAACATCTGTGTGCACACATTTTCAAGTCTTGCCACAGATTCATAATTGGATTTAGGGCTGAATATTGGCTGGGTCACTTTAACACATAAATATGCTTTGATCTGAATTATCCCCCAAACATTTGGCCAGAACTGTATGGCGGTCATTGTCCTGCTAGAAAGTGAACCAGTTTTAAGCCTGTTGCAGCCTCCAGCAGGCTTTCTTTCAGATTTGCCCCGTATTTAGCATCCCCCCAGCACGATACTGCCGTTACCCTGCTTCACAGTGAGGATGGTGTGTTAAGGATGATGCTTGATGACACTTGAATTTATTTAAGAATATTAAAGGAGATAGGGGCTTTATAGTTTTGTGTGCAGCTATGTGTATTGGATTGTTTTATTACATAAAATCACAATACAAGAAACTGGAGCTTGAAGTTCCAAGGTGACAAATCTGGACTTCAGTCTTCATCTTTTACTACTGCTTTCCTTTGACTACCACAGCTGCCTCAGCTTCAGGTGAATCAGCAGCATCCAAGGGGGCACGCTAATAAAGCGTTTCATATTCAATACACAACCGACTCCACCTCCAGTATCCAGTCATCTGCATTTCAATTCTGTTCATTCTCTGTTTATTCCAGCAGACTCTCTCTCCCTTCTCTCGCCCCTCCGTCCTCTGCATCCTAATCCTCTGACTTCACAGCTTCTCCTTATCTCTCAATGTGTTTGTTTGCCCAGCGCTTGTAGCAGCGGCAAATCAACGAGGTCTCACCTGAGGGCACGGACGCAGGATTGAAGGGAGCAAACAGTTCCGTGGGAGGCTGCAGGCCCTGCGAGGGGTCGAGGGTGTTGGCAGGAGATGCCGGGGTCTGTGGGAATTGGATGTCAGGTGAGCAAGCAACAAAAAAGAAACAAGGAGGTTGCTCAGTGCAAAAATGCTGATTTTATTGAAAGGAAAACACAGTACGTTGGCATGGCTGCTACTCACAGATGGGGAGGTTATGTCAGGCGGCGTGGACATGTCTCCGAAAATCTCTAACTGGCTGATGTTCTGAGAATTAGAGAAAAATAAACACAGCCAGTCAGGAGCGATGGCTGCAGTGCTGTCTGGAAACAAACCGTGAAGTGGTTAGCATTCCAGTGCAACATGCATCGCTCACTGCATGCAACACAGGAGCAGCTACAGGCAGGTAAACACCACCTACCTGAACTCCGCTGCAGCAACACAGAGGAGGGGATCAGAGAGGTGAGCAGAGGTGGGAAAATGAGATGTAATGATCAGGATGACATACCCACCATGACTTATTACACTTGTCATTTGCTTCTGATAGGGACGCTCTCCATTAGCTGATCTCAAAACAGAGAAATACATCGCCTCACATCTTTACTGCACTAGTCTTCTTCTGAGCAAGTCATTATTGTCTTCCTCTTGTCGAGGATGTGTGTTGTGTCTCAGAGGGAACAAATATCAAATGTAGCAAACTTTCTTTTTGATCTGAATTTGTTCTATATCACTTTCTTTCACAGCCTTCCCATGGTTCTCTTTAATAACTCTCCTTTTTTGTGCATCACTAATATCTTTTGGCCAGTGGCAACTAAAGGAAACTATTTTTAGTTGATAAAAGAATTTAAGCCTTGAATACATGGTCAGAGATTTGCATAAATCATGGATGCGGATAATTTCTGCAGCGATAATGAATGTTCTTAGAATATCTTCTCTCCCGTTCACTCATGGGTCATGCAGACCAGAAAGTTCTTTTGTGCATCTATCAGAAAATGGATCAGTGATCATGACATTGAGTCATGAAGAGTTTACTTTACAAAGCCTGGAAGAAGATCTGAGGCTGTATTATATATATTTTACTGTAAAAGCAGCTGCTCTTGTAAAGAGCTTACTGAGATAAAGTAGTTATCTAAAATACAGATTATACAACATCGACAAGAAGCAATGACAACATTTCAATAGGATTAATTTTTACACACAAACACATAACTGCTGAAATCAGCTTTTTTGAGAAATGTTGGGGAAAAAAAAAAAAAACATATTTAACTCAATGAAGCATCCCAACAGCACAGGAGGGAGACATTTACAAGCTTTCTGTCCAGAGCTGCTTCACTAACTTAGAATTTTTGGAGTATTCCAAAATTCTTTATTTGCTTTTAGAAGAATTGCAATTATTCTCACAGACAAACATCCTGGCAACCACAATCCAGAGATTTTGAGCTCAAATAGACTGTATGGATGACATGCCAGTAGGAAATTCAGTTTTTAATTGGTGAATGCACCATCTGTCCTGTAAGGTTATGGTAACATTAACACTCTTGAGAGTCAATGTTGTTATTGAATAATACTGAATAAATAAGGCTTAAAGTGAGTTATTTTCTGCACTACTGAGGACATTAATAACAAAAATCACCTGAATTTGCGATCTAACTTTTCAACCAAGGTACCAGCTGATGCAGATTCTACTCATATCAAGGACCAATAAAGCTCTTTTCCACCACCTAGCTGTCAGAGAGTGAACAACATCCTGTTGTGAATATACAGTATAAAGCCATATTTGAAATACTCATGATGGACCAAAATGGGTTGTACAGAAATTTATCTTGTAACCAATTTCAAAGAGATGTTTACTAAATCCGGCTCAACTAACTGTAAATGAGTTCTGGGAGTAAGAGGTTAAAGTAATTCATGAATTAATGCAAAAACGATTTAAAAGGAAATCATATTTTCGATGACATGTTGAGACATATTTGCAATTCAGGCAACAAAACAGAGAGCAAGAGAGAGCAAACCTTTCATATAATAGGAAGGCTAAATGGAGTACAGAAAAGTTGCTTTGTTTTCTCCTCTTGAGTTTCAGACTATATTGCCTTGAAGTCTTCCTTTGTCTACCTGTGTATTTCCCTTTTACAACCTTCCCAATGTATTTCCACTGGCTCAAATTTTGGACCCAGCTGACAGGGAACAACCAATATCTTTTGTCACAGCCCATGTTGATTTATCTTCTGAAAATACTTTTAGAATGCTTTTCATTGTGTCTGACAGCTGTCTTGTTGGAGCTATGTTCCCCGTCTATCAGCAGCAACTGATTAAGATGTGCGAGTCTCTTAACTGGAGACTCATCTGCATGATTAGAGTTGTGAAAATATTTGTTTTAGATATGCAAATTAGATGGATATTCATTTTCTTTTTTAACACTGAAAGATCTTTTTTCTGTTGAAAGATCAGCAACCAGTTCCTAAAATGCATCTAATTTTTCGAGGTATGTTTTAAAAATATTCAGCTGCTATTTCTGTGATTTAATTCTTTTTTTCTTCTTCTTTTTCTGTTTTGCTACAAAAAAAATAATTGACTGAACGTACTCACAGAAATATGATCCCATGTTTTGCTCGGGTTTGAACTTTGTCTGCAAGATATTTTCTCTACTGAAAGACCTCCCGGTGGAGCTAATGGAGGGGTTTCGTCTCTGCTACATCTATTTTTCAGTTTTAGACAAACACACAGGTATGAACGTAGGAGTGTAGCAGTGCAGCATCTTAATGTCCTCCTGGCCAAACTTGGCTGCTATAGCAACAGGGAAGGTGCATGTTTTATTCAGTAATGACAGAGGTCTACAGTTGGGGTCACTTCAGACTAAAGAAGAACAAGAGGTGCAGAACCGATCAGGATGTGGTGACAAAAGCTCATCTGAGGAAGTGACTAGGGAAGTAACTAATGAGGGCTGAGAGCTAACCTTTATGGCAGTATGCTCACTGCTAGAAAATACAGGAAAACATCCTTGTATGTATGTACAGCACCTTACCTTAGTCACCATATCCAGGTCTAAGTCTATCAGATCTGCAACTTCCTGCTGCTTCGGCTGTTGTTGATGTTGGAGAGGTTGCTCATGCTTATGATGATGCTGATGATGATGAGGGGATTTTTTTTTATGTCCATTCTGTAATCCAAACCCCAGTGTTAGATGACAGGTGGGATGAAAATGTTCTCACACACAAACATATTAGTTATTTTTCATTCACCCACACAGAAACAGAAGGTAGTGAGGAGGTGAATATACCGTGCATGCACACAAACGGTTGTTTAGCTTATCTACTAATCATGGCACAAACGCAGCACTTTGCAAAAGCATTCATACCCCTGAACTTTTCCACATTTTGTCACCTAAATGTATTTTACTGGGATTTTATTTGAGAAACACAAAGCAGCTCATAATTATTTTATGGACAGAAAAATGATAGACGATTTCCAAAAACAAGACGCCCAAGGAGCAGCTGCAGAGATCTGTAGCTCAGGTGGGAGAATCTGTTGACAGGATGACTATTAGTTGTGTATTTCACAAATTTGGCTTTGGTGGAACAGTGGCCAAAAGAAAGGCAACACGTGAAAAAGTAGGCCTGTCACGTTAACAAATTTTGCTGGACAATAAAATGTCCTAGAAATTATTGCGACAAACAATAATATTGTTTATTTATTTTCAGGTGATATAATGCAAGTTCGCCCTCTCAAAGACCAATAAACTTTAAAACACTTAACATTATCACTATTATGCAATTGTCCATGTTATTTCTAATCTCATTGTTTTATTAATTGCCTTTATTTTATTTGTTTTATTTATTTTATTTATTTAGTAATTTTTTAAATGATGTCAATTTTTTCATTTTTTATTTTTTTTTCCATATTCTGTATTTATTTAGTAATTTTTAAAGTTATTTTACATTTTGAAAATAAAACACAACAACCAAAAGCAATAAGTAAAACGGAAATAAAAAACAAACACAACCAAAACCATAAATAAAATGGATTATGTCTCTGTAAACAAAATTCCCTTTCAAAAAATATTATTCATCAGAATGGAGATTATTAATCTCATTTTCATTTTTCATGCGATTAACTGATTAATTGCTTATTGCAACAGGCCCACTAAGAAGTCCTGTTTGAAGTTTATCACATGCCAAGAAGAAGGTGGAAGAAGGTGCTCTGGTCAGACAGGACCAAAATTGAACTATCTGGTATTATTGATTATTGATTCTGGAAAATCGTCATGCCGTGGCAATTCTTTTTGTTAGTGGGGAACAGGTAAGCAGGGAAGATGGATGGAGCTACATAGGAAAATCCCTAAAGAAACTACAACAGCCTTAAAATACATCCAGAGCTACAAATGAATGGCTTAAATCAAAGCATATTCAAGTATTCGATAAGCTGATCAAAGTCTAGATCTAAATCCAATTAAGAATCTCCAGCAAAACTGGAAAATTGGTGTTCTTAGACATTATCCAGTCTGTCAGTCTCTACAAGTTCAAAACTGTCCATCTCTAAATGTGGTGAACTGGTCTGCCAAACGTTTGAGATTTTTACTTGAGAAATATTTTGAAAACCATGTAGCAACTTTTTCTAAGTTACACCTTTGCACTACTTTGTGTTTCACCAAATGTGAAAGGTTCCAAGTGTAGGAAGAATTTCACAAGGCACTGCATGTTTTTGCTAAATCTTTTCACCAAAAGATCTGCAGAAACAACAATGTGATGAAGGGCTCCTCCGTTCCTGTTTCTAGCACTGGCCCAAACACAAGGTGCAGATTGGTCTCGACAAGCCAGTACCATATTTGTTGTATGACAATATTATTGAGTGTTGCTTTCATTGGATGAAAACATGAGATATGGCCATCATTAGCTGATACTGAAAAACAATAACACAATACCCAGTCGTAATCAGGTCTAAAAGCACAGCTCATTTTTCTACTGAGTTTTTTTTCCTCAAAAAATTTGAACTCATAATCGCTCATTTCAATCTAGCTGATGAAACACATTTGTCTGAATTTGTGCGTGGGTGTGTGTTGGTGTGTTTTATCTATTGAATCATACAGTATCTGCCATCTTTGCTAAGAGGCTGCAGTTTGCTGCTGGCCTTCCCTCGGTTTGTCCTTCTGGCCTCACTCTCTCGCTTTCTTTCCTGCCAATTATCCCTTTGTGCCCGTTAGACACTCTCGCCATCTCTTCGCCCAGCCCATAGTCCTCATCAGTGCAGCCACAACCTATCAATTAGCCATCTTCTGGGAAACAGTAATTACCTGTGCACATGTGTTCTGCATACAATTAATGCATCCCCTTTAATTAACACCACCTTGTTGATTCCCTGCTGAGTGACTGATCACGCTGACATGCAGCGCAAACACTGTTGACCTTGTGCAAACAATGCACACAACAGACACACTAGTCAGAAAAAAACAAATCATGCAAACTACAGCTGAATCTTCTCTCCTTTACGTATCCATCTGAAACAGGCTGCAACTCCTAAACCTCACAGGATTCATGAATAATTACAGTGCCCTAGAAACAGTAACCATACCCCCTAAAAATCATTCAGATTTTGTCAAACTACAACCACAAACTTTATTGTATTTCTTTAGCTTTTTATGTAACAGGCCAACAAAAAATAGAATACAATTCTGAATTGAAAGGAAAATGCTAAAATATTTTCAAAGTTTCTTACAGATAAAAATCTTAAAAACGTGGCACGCATTTATATTCAGCCACCCTGAGTCAGTATTTTGCAACAGGTTTAATTGCAAGTCTTCATTGACTTGATAACTTCTGAAAGCAAATAGTTGTCTATGTGTTCTGACCCTTTAATCTGATACCCCAGCATCCCCAAAGCACGTTTTCTTTGGCAGAAACAGGAAAGCTGGTTGGAATTAATGAAACGCTTGCTGAAATGGAATAGCCCAGTCAAAGTCCAGACCTAAATCCAGCGGAGAATCTAAAGCTAGATGTGAAAAGTTCTATTTATAGATGCTCTCCCTGTCCTATTGAACTGAGCTTCAGGTATTCTGCAAAAAGTATGGGCAAACTTTTTAATGTACAAAGCTGGTAGAGAGAAAACTCAAAAGACTTGGAGCTTTTTTGCAACTAAAGGTTCTACAAAGTATTGCATCAAGGGGGCTGAATAGAGATGCACACCACACTTTTCAGATGTTATTTGTAAAAAGTCATTGAAAAACATGCTTCATTTTCCTTTAGTTTCACAATTTTGTACTAATCTGCATTGGTTTATCACATAAAATAGATGATCCAGAGCTGCAGGAACACAGACAAACAGAATGACTGGTCTACAGCTCTGCACATATGGCATAACCTTTATTTTAACTCCAAAGCTAAAACAACCCAGAGTGTAATTTACAGTCGTGATCCCATCATATCATATATCAGTAATCCAGTGTTTGAGTGGAGCTGTTGCTTCTGTCCGCTGGAAATGTGATATCCTGACCTCAACATGTGGACTCTGAGGCTTGTGTTGATTCAACGCACTATTACAGGTCTTACAAGATCAAGAGCTCAGTAGATTGGGATGGCTTTTTAGGTATATGTATGTGTGTGTGTGTCTGTTTTATTGATTTGCTATCGTTTAGGAAGGTGACAGAGTAAACACCTGACGGAACAGCCACAGACAGGAGGTCACGGCTGTACTGATGGGATCATTTTATCTGAGGTGTGGTGTGCACACATGCACAGATGTCATTTGATGCCACTGACCACCATCCGCCCAGCTGAGAGCACTGTGGATTTATATCACCAGTGAAAACGGTGATCACTGGCAGGGCCAGCCCAAGGTTTATCTGGGCCCTAAGCAGAATTTATATTTGGGAGCCACTTAGGAACCACACTGCTTATTTGTTTTTGAATTGTGCTTTTAAGATATATCTTAGAATTATATAGTGAGCCAACAATTATCTTTTTAATTGATGACAATCACATCAATCAGTTTGTAATATTTAATCAATAAACAGCAGTTAGAATAAAGTGTTTTAAAACTTAAAAATATGTCATGGAGATAGGGTTACTTTACTGACTTAAATTTTAATGTTTAATTAGATTCGCATAAATTTTTTCGAGGTAACATTAATGTGTTTTATCTGCTTCTTAGAAAACAATGGATTACATGTAAAAGCTATCTCATACCTAATAAACTTGATTACAAACAACAACAAAACAAGTCCTGTAATTTATACTGTGTGAGAATTTAAAGACCATTAGGGCTCTAAGCAGTAGCTTAGTTTGATTATGCATTGAGCTGACTCTGGTCACAAGTTTGTTGTTACTTCTGGTCACTTCCCAGTCTGGAACAAGAGAAAAAGATATCCTGCTGACTCTATTCAAGAGATATTTCAACATCCCAACAATTTATGTGCTGCTGTGACAATCCATTGTCAGTGTGTACCGATCATGCCCTCTGAACGATGTTTTTGACTTCTGGAGCATCAGGAACGGGTTCCTGTTGGAAAGTACAATATGCTTCTTGTTTGTGGCATTAGAGAATGATGTGTCTCATGCTCAGAAGATTGAAGAGCATTACAGCAGGAGCTTGCCACCCTCTGAAGCTGGATTTATCTTCAAATCAAATTAAAGTGTCTTTAGAGTGCTACAAAGTCCAATTGGTTCCACAACAACAGAAACATGTTGGATTCTGTCCCATTCAGACACCTACCAGCACAAAGGCAATCCAAAAAGCAGCATGTGTTGTAAGCCGGCGAAGGGAGAACAAAAAAATACTACAGTGCCTGTAAGCTTCTTACCAAATGTGGAGATAATAAGCATCCAGAAAACTGTGAGACTGATGCTACCTAAATTTATGGTATTGGGAATGTGACTGCCAGCGGAGTACAAGGATAGCAGCTTAAGGAGGGGGGACAGGGGGGCAGAAGACCTACTGCCGAGGAATACAGACAAACATGGTGGGATCTGAATTGTAATGAGGGTGCATATGAATGTGGAATACAATAAGCTAGATGGGAGGAGGTGTCACATATAACCAGACATCCACTCCCACCTATCCACAGGACAGCAGCCTGATTATTGTGAGTGTTTGGATTATAGAAGATTGAATCAGGCAGTAATAAAACAATCATCTTTATAGTCAGATAGAGAGCAGGTGAGATATAAGGCAGCCTGACATGAGTGAAGGTCATCTTTCATTATCGGCACAGTAACAAGCATTTAGAGATATACGGACATGAACACACTTGTTGCCACCCCTGGAAAAGACGTATAAAAGCTTTAAAATACATTCTTTTTTTCTTTTTTATGCAGTAGCATAATCTATCTCTTATAATAGAAATATCAAACTATCAATATGAATACATTTATTAATGGGAATATGCTTTTAAGAAACCACTTTTTCAACAAATTCATCAAAATTCAGATACACCAATCAGTCGGCCACACATCAGAATCAGGAAAAAATGGAAATGATCAAAATCAAAATCGGTAATTAAGACCAGTAATTAAACCCCAAATCGCAATCAGCTCTTACAAGTTCAGTCAGTGTATCTTTACACCAGTGACACAGTTATTGGCACCCCTGGACCAATAGGACAATATTTAGCCTTCCTATATACCATTTTACAAGAGTAGAGCATACAGAGCAAGACATCTTAGACCTTCTTTCTTTGTACAGTCTTTCTGGCTCATCCACAGTCCTGGGTCTTCTTTCATGCCCTCTTCAGCGTACCACACAGGTTTTCTATAGGATTTAAGGTTGGAGACTGTGAGAGCCAAGGATGGTTGATTTTGTGTCAGATAATCTGTGTTGATTTGGTGATACATTCTGGATCATTTTCCTACTAAAACTGCACTGCACTCTAACAAGGTGTCTAGAGTAATAGGCCCATAGCATAATAAATCCTTCACAACCAATAACAGTGAGCAAGAACTTCTATTCCACAGATTCTTTTGTGGAATAGAACTCCATGTTGTCAAACCAACATGGAGTATTTACTAATGAAAAGTTCAGCCTTAAGCTGCTGTCACACTGTTTCTTGTTATGTAGGCTCACAGTTTGAAAAACTCAACTGTGTAAATCTCACTGTGTTCTGCCCATTCGTGACCAGGTGCATTACTTTACTACATCATCATCTCGACATAATTTTTTTTCATATGAAAGGATAAACTGACCATCTGGACATGAAATGCCAACACTCAAAGAGTGGTCAAATAATAATGAGCTAAATTAACCAGACAGTAAGTGGTCCATTGGTTTCAGTTTTGATTTCAAGCACCCAGCATCCCGAGGTGAGGAAATATATGTCACAATGTTGTGTCAAATCAAGTTAAGTTATTGTTAGAGTTGAATTATTATGGATGCATTAATTAGTATATATCACATGTGAAACCTGCGGTTTTAATGAGGTTGAATTTTTCTACATGTCCAAAAACCTCTTGCCAGACTGGGATATCTGGTGATCAAATAGTGTATGCCACAGTGCCAAATGCGTTGAAAGAGGTTACCAGAGTGGTATTTTCATATGTTTAATGTTTTTCAATACCACTGAAGTGAAAGCAAATAAAAAAAGGGAGATGAGGGTTTTAATTCGATTTTGACCAAATCACATGACTCCAGTTAAAGTTAATCAAACTCCACATGTTTATGTTGGTGATGGCAGAACAGTAAAGACTGTTTTCTGGGATGCTGATCAAGCCACTGGTTGGCATGTAGGTAGTGTTTAATGGTTGTAATAAACACATGGTCTCCTGGAGATGCTACTCTCTGTTACAGATCTCCAACAGTGAGCACTGGAGATATTTTTCAATTCTTGTCATCCTGTTTACACATGGCAAGGTTAACTGATTAACCTAGCAGCAGTGGCTAAAAGAAATGGCTTTATGCATTTTATATGTGCAGTTAAAATAATAGAAGGTTAGTTTCTTCCAAATTTCTCAATGTGAGATTATGGTACTGTAATAAGAGATGAATATATTTTAAGGTTTTTATACATCTTTAAAAGTGGTGCCATTAAATTTATTCGCATCTGTAACCCACACATACAAATTCATATATGCATGAACAGGAAAAAGATCCTCTATACCACTCAAAATAAAACATTTATTTTAAAGGTAACGCCATGCACAATTGTAATCAAAAGATAACAAAGACAAAGCACGAGTTCAATGCAATCTGACACACGGCCATGCAGGTTTTCACTGGACTCACAACTGTATAACCACTGCCAGGCATGCTTCAATGAGCAGACTGACATGCCACACACATTCAAACACGCATCATCCCTGAAAACCATAAGAAGCAGGCACCGTGGAGCACGAGGAGCAGGGCACGAGCCGCAAGCAGTAACAAGCATTAACACCAGCACAGCACACCGCACAAGGCACTGAATCCCAGCAAACCTCTCAGGGCAAACTATCAGATAATCCTGATCAGTGTGATGGATGGGTGTTAATCTGAAGGAGAATCAGGTTTAGAGTTCTTAAAGCTGTAATATAGGAGGTATTTTCATTCTACTCGAGTGATGTTGAATCAGCTGAGAGGTTTGTCTGGGAATGGGGAGGCAGGCTGAGGTAGATGACCAGGACACGGGCGACAACACTCGGTCACTCACTGGGTGTCGCTTTGGGACGTCATAGACCCCTTCCTTCTGCTGACTGGTGGGCACCTACACAATTGACCAATGGATTCAGAGAACACCCAAGAGAGCCTGTTACCTCCAGCTCAATAGGCAATAAGACATTAAATATCACTGTTCCAGCACAACAGCATACAGGTAGCCAACACAAATCCCTGCAACTGGCTTCTTCATGAATCACATCAGTCACTAGTAATTGTTTGTGCGTGTGTGTGGCGCTGGGATATGATCGGGATTAAAATCAGTGGAATGAAAGCTCATCGACTAGGTTAATAAAGGCCTTATCCAGGCTGCTGATCACACCCTCAGACATGTAATAACTCACATTGTCACACACACCGAGACATGTAATATCTCAGTGTCAGACAGACTGCTTTCTATGTGTGTGATCACAAAATGTGATAGTAGAATGCATGTATGACTCAAATAGCCTCTTTTGTTTGGTTTCTCCTGCAATTATTCAAAGTTTAGTTTAGAAATGCACTCATGCAGCTACAGTGCCTTGCTAAAGTATTCACATCCTCTGAACTTTTTATTTTCCAACTTCAGCCTTTAGATTATGTTATTAGGATTTTATGTGATAAACCAACAAAAATCAGGGTTGGGATACAAGGATTTTTAAACTTTTTTACACAGAAAATGTTGTGACAAGTATTTCCATTCAGTTTCGGTCAATACTTTTTGCTCAAGTCTTTTGGGGAATGTTTCTACCTGCTTAGCACATCAAGAGACTAACATTTCTGGACATTCTTCTTTGCATCATAACTAAAGCTCAGTTAGGCTGGAAGGAAAGTGTCTCTGTTAAGCCATGCCACCAATTTTCTGACTTGGCCATTAAAAGACATGAATATGCTTTGACCTAAACCATTCTAAACTGGTACTGATTGTAAGTTTAGGGTTCCACTTGGAAGGTTTTTGCAATCCATTATCAAGTCTTTTGCAGGTTCTAACAGGTCTTCCTACAGGTTTGCCCTTTGGTTAAAGCCCTTCAGCTCTAACCAGCTTCCTTGTATCTGCTAGAGGAGTGCATCCGCACAGCATAATACTGCCACCGCCATGTTTTACTATGGGGAGGTTACCAGAGCCCCATCTGCCACCTGTTTGTTGTGACCCTTGCATGGTTTGTGGCAAATTTTAAATGGGACTCTTTAAAACTTCTTTGAACAATGACTTTCTTTCTTCTAATGGTCAGACTTATAGAGAGCATGACTAATAACTGTCCTGTAAACAGATTCTCCCACCTGAGATGTGGATCTCTGCATCTTCCAGAATTAACAATGGGCTATTGCCTCTGATTAATTAATGCTCTGCTTGCCCAGCCTGTCATTTTTGGCGCTCTGTGAGATGTTCAAAGCTTAGGATGTTGTTTTATAACCCAACACTCCTTTAAACTTCTCCACTTTATCCCTATCTGTTGGCTGTGTTCCTTTGTCTTCATGATGCTATTTGTTCACTCCAGTTCTCTATCAAAACTAAACCCTTTACAGAAATGCTGCATTTATACAGAGAATTCATTACACTCAGGTGGTCTTCACTAATTAGGTGACATTCGAAGGCAACTGTTTGCACTCGATTTTATGTAGAGAAAGAGTAAAGGCAGCCGAATACAACTACCAAATGCAACATCATGGCATTCAGGTTTGTATTTGTAAAAGATTTTAAAAGGCATGTACTGCATCCTTGTGACATAAATCCCATAAAATCCCAAATAAATACATTGACATCTGTGGTTCAGAGGATATTAATATTTTTGAAGGGCACTGTTGCTGTGTTCTAATTAGACTGAGTTGTGAATGAAAAATAACACAGCTAAAAAAAAAATCTGGACGTAAATCTAGCACAGCTTCCTTCATCCTATCACCTCTTTTCATTGCCTTGTTTACTTCTTACACATGCTTATTTCCTGAAGCTGCCATCTTTATTCATACAGCAGCTCCTCTGTGGCTGCAGGCTGGCTCAGCCCGCACATTTCTTACGCCTGATGTATGCGTTGGGATTTGCTTGCATGTGTGTTTGTTTTTGAATGATTGTGCACGTGCCAGCATACCTCACTCGTCCCCGTCCACCCCACCCCACCCCTTTCAATCCATTTTATTTAAAGATCAAACGAGGGGCTGGTGATTAATCTTTCTTCCCTCTTCGCTTTCTTTCATCTGCTCAGGAAAGAGGGGAACGGAGGTGCGGTACACGGGGATGGTGGGTCTGCCTTCCACAAATAACCACTGCATCCCTTCCCTGCATCCCAACCCCCCAACTTCATACAACCCTTGGAGGTCTGCCCCCCATCTCTAAGGAGTAGAAAGAACGACTCATCTCCCTAGACTTGCGGGCTTTAGCCGGATTGGCCCTAGGGAAACTGCTGGCTGCTACATTTCCGCCCATATTTACAGCTTTTTACTTCCCAACTGAATATTTTATGCTTTAAAAACAGAAGCAATTAATTTTATGAACGGGCCACGATACATTTATCCCAATAAAGAGCAATGCAGCCTATAAAGATCGTCCGGTAAATGGAGAAGATTAAATCTTTGGAACTTTACACGCTTTCAGCAGCTCATCAGCAGTTTACTCACAGTTTAAGGCTAAGCAAGACACAAGCAGAGGATATGAGCTTGTGAGTACCTGATAAATGCTTTCTTCTGATTGGTCACGGATGGGTTCGTGTCCAGCCTCAAACACAATGTACTACAACATCAGCAGCAGAGGGGGACAGCGGGGAGAGAAAAAGAAGAAGCAGGAGGAAAATTGGGTGATTTTGAGAAATTGAGAGAAAAGTGGGGAAACTGCAGAGGTGATTAGTAAAGAGAATCGTCATTAAAAAGCAGTTGAAGAACAGATCCCAACGATATGAGGAGGAGACTTTAAGCGGCAAGAAAAAACAGAAACAACTCATTAACACACACTTAGCTCCACATGCACTCATTTTCTTGGCTGCATCGGCACACACACACACACACACACACACATACATACGAGTGTCTCTAATACATGATTCTGCAAACCTTTTACCCTTTATTTATTCAGCTACTTCCATACTGTCCCCAAACAGGAGCTGTCTCCCCACAGTGCACACAGAGAGGAGCAAGCTAGAAGTGCAGCAGGTGACAGTGAGGCGATGTGATTGGTCAGGGAGTTACCTGGTAGACTGGGTCTTCCAGGTCCTCCTCCAGTATCGTCTGAAGCGGAGCGCCAGCGTGAACGAGGGAGGGAGAGAGAAATAAAACAGGAGAGAAGAGGAGTAAAGGACAGAAGAGAGGTGGAGAGTTAAGCCAGTGGAGTGGAAGTAGTAGGCGGAAAGCACAGAAAGACTTCCCAGCATTCAGATAATCATTGGGCAATCATCAAAGAGAAAATTACAGCGAGATAAAAAGAAATTAAGCAGGAGATGTGAAGAGGGGGAATAAGCACAATGTGCAGATGGTGCCATTAACAGAACAGAAAAGTGTCTACCCAGCATTCTTTTATCTATATTCAGAGCTCACCTTTCTCATCTGTCAAAAGACTCTGGTTTAAAGCAAGGAATGCTTGACAGATGATTTACACGAAAAAAAAAAAAACAAAAAAAAAGAAAGCTTCAGGAGTACCTGGTAGACCGCCTGCTCACACTGCTTGTCTTTCTGGGCCTTCTTCTCCATCTCCTCTCTCTGCTTTATGTCATAAATGAGCTGGAACAAGTCCCGCAGGTCCAGAATCACAGGCTCAGCCTAGAATGACAAGAGCACATGTTAACCAACAACACTGATCTAAAACTCACAGACTGTCGCTCTGAAAGTCTGATCTAATAATGATTGACTAACCTGAGGTGACTAAGACCTGATTGTCCTTCACCTGAAAGCCGATTACATTCTGTTCACACAGTCCAATGACATTCACATTTTGTTGCATTAGAAACACCAAATTCAATGCATTTTATTAGGATTTTATGAGATAGACCTACAAAGAAAGTGCATGCTTGCAAATTACACATAGCCCAGCTGTGTGAATTTATTCTCAGTATGAATCCAGATGTTTTGTAAAACGCTCCAGAGGTTTGTTCAAGAACACTGGTGAATGGGACAGCATGATGAGGACTTTTTTTAATGGAAATTTAGGAATATGCTTATTAACTGGCCCTTTTGTGAAGTTCTACCTTATGCTACGTTCTATGTTTTAAAGATATGAAAAAAATCTTCCTCTGGAATCCCTTAGTTTGTATTTCTTCTAACTAGAGAGGGTTAGCCCCTTACCAGCCTTAAAAATCAAGCAACCTGATTTCTAAACAGAAGAGGAACATAATGGATTATTTCCATCTGAAAACAAACACAGCACTTTGCACAATTTCACTGAATGCATTAGCATCAGGAAAACAAACAATGCAATCAGCGTGTTTAAAATCTTTCATTACAGGTAACGCAGCTCTTGAACTGATTGCTTTCAGAGCCACCGTGACACAGCTTTGAAAATGGAACTCCCAGATTGAGTTTAATACATTTTTGCTGTCAGGACTGGCGAATTGAAAACCAGGTTGAAGCCCCACAGCACATAGAGACAGGACATTTATCTCCACAATAACTACAAGCTGTGTTCCTCCTTTCAATCAGCTTCGGACAGTTACATGAGCAGATACCAGCCTCTTGTCTTACCTTGTACAATCTTTAGAAAGCAATGTCAACAAACCCCCTTTTCACCAAACATACAACCATGGTCACAGCAGCACGACTGCAAGGAGTCTAATAGTACAGCCGTGTTTGAGACCTAATCAATTATTGACTGAAGATTTGCAGAGTGCACTCAGAGTTCATAGACTGAACAGTGCTTTGCATAAAGTGGTTCTACTTTAATGTTGTCTCTCTGTGAGATATTCTCAGCTATTCCACTTCTAGTGACAGACAGACACGCTGCGGTAATCTTTCTCCCCAACTGAGCCAACAGTGAAAGATACTGTCACTCTTTCAAATTCAAATCCGCTTTACATTTCACAATGCACGACACGTCAGTAGTAGAAGAATAAAATGCAGACCTGCCAACCCTGACAAAAGTCTAGGAGTATCAGCTTAGGCAGACAACATTTTTGATTCATGAGCAGATGAAACAGACACAATGTTTTCGGGGGAGTTTCGATAGCTTTCACATTTATTCAATTTGGCAGAAATCCAAACTCACTCTGTCTATCCCCAAAACATAAATAAAAATGAGAAATTATTAAATGGATCCATTTTGGGAGTTTATTACAAACCCTTTTATTTGGTAAAGTTGTACCTTATTTTGTCTACATGATGTACACATTTCGGTTTACTTTAACAGCAACATGTTTTATGGAGACTTGATTGTGTGCATTAGAAGCCACAAGAACTCCCTCTGTGCTTGTGTGAAAAATTAGCCAAGTTAATGAAAGCTGCTTCTATAGGACAATTCAATCTGTAGAGATTTCAAGATAAAGCTGAAAAGTGTGAGACATGTTCCTCCTAAATTAATCCAAGGTTCTGTGATAAGATTTACTGGAGCCCACAGTTTGTGATTCACATAATGTCTAAACCCTAGAAGCGGGTAGTAAAAGCTTGTGCTTGTGTGTTTTCTGTTGTGATTTGAATTTCACTGGACAGATATAGAGTCCAAAGTGGCACTATGCATCAGATCCATAATAGATACTGTGCTAAAGTCATAACAACTATGTTCTTCTGAAACTTCTGGGTTCTAGAAAGAGCTCTACAATGGAATTAAAACCTGTCTGAAAACAAGAAATAGAAAAATGATCTCAACAGGGAACACATCATATCCTGATTTAATGAAATTCAAGAACAGATAAAAAAAAACATCAATCAATCTGGAAAGGGGTATTAAGCTTTTTCTAAGGCGTTGGGACTCTGGTAAACCACAGCTAACATAAACTCCAAATAAAGATAACATAAAGCACTGCAGGTCTCACTTGCTTCAGCTACAGTCACAACTGATCATTCAAAAAAAATAAGAAAGAGACAAGGAACAAATGGCATCCATGGGAAAGTTTGAAGATGGAAACACAAAGGCCCGTCTCACCTTTGTTCAAAAGCAGCTTTATTATCCCCAGGAATTTGGAAAAATATTCTGTGGACTATGAAACAAAAGTGGAACTTTTTGGTTGTGCTTAATAGGTGTAAAAACAAAGCATTTAAGAAAATGATAATCATACCATCTAAAACATGTAAATGTGACAAAAAAAGCAAAAACATAAGAAATTTGTAAGGGGCCAAACGCTTTTCACAACACTGTTCCTTTTGGTGTTGTTTTCTGTGGTGGGAGTTTTTTCTCACAGATTTAAACAATGGAGAGAATTTTGATGTGATACACTCTGTAGTTTTCCCATAACCCTGAAAAGCTGCTTTTTATTCATAATATTAACTCTGGTAAGTTTTGCATAAAGTTATAACAAAGACTGAACTCTGAGGAAATCCTTTCTGACACAATTAGGGCTCCTCCATCTGCACAAAGAGCTGACCAAATAAGACATGTCTTTCTTGTTCTGGGACTTTGAGCAGTAAGCCAATTACTTTTGAATGTAACCCTAAATTGGCCTTTTCTGAACAACTTTAAGTCTTAGACTTCATGACGACAGAGACACTTTGTTAATTCACATCAAAGTGGTTACTTTCCAATTACAGCTTCAGCAATAAGCTCTGCGCTTTCATCCCTCTCATTGTTTCCTCCACGGCTAACAGCCCGAGTGCTGGCGATGGCAGGTTCAAATCCAAGAGAGAGGGAGTAAAATATAATTATGACCTTTCCTCAGGCACACACCAGGTAAATGGCAGCTTAGCTGAGCGAGGAAAACATAGCTCTGTGATACACTGTTAGGCAGGGCAACATTGGAAAAGCAACCGTGTTTCAATCACAGCGTGCACTTGTGAATACAGACTGAGGTGTGTATGTGGGATTCAGTCTAAGTCAGAGAGCCACGGTTCATGGCCCTGGGAGGATGGATATGCCATTAGAGCTGGTGACACACACTCAAACCTTCATTGACTCACTATGGGAAATCAATATGGCTACAGAGCAAGGCAGCTGGATCCAGATAAAACAAGCCAGGCACACAGACACAACAGCAGCAACAACAATCATATCAGAGCCCAGAGAGGTACTCAATATCATGTAGAGTGTGCTGCTGCAGGACTGACCTGGACCTTCTGCTTTATGCTGCAGCTATACAAAGTAAACAGTGTGTTTAATGCACAATACACACCTCCATGAGCGAAATGTCAAGAGGTTTGCACCAGAGAGAAATGATCTAAATGAATCAGATTAACCTGCACACATATATGTAGCAGCTCTTACAGTCCCAGTGAAAATATTATATACATTCATCATTTAAAATATGTCATATTAATTTGAATCTTCAACAATATTTGTCTCCAGAAGACATTTGGCTTGCTCGTGTGTTAGCTGAGCTGGAGGATGTCAATTTTAAAGCAGAGTTTTCACCCTTGGCCACCACCCTCTCAGTCCACGTTGATGTTAAACTCACTTCACTATGAGCAATCACACTGACATATTTCAGTTTATGATGGGCTTTTTCATTGATGGTTTCTAGGTTGTTCTTGAATGTCCAAGAATGACGATCTGGTTCAGATGGTTGGGAGTTGGTTGGGTTTTTCAGCATATTTAATGTATGGGATATGCTTAACAGCCAGGTCTGCACCAGGAAAAACTGTTTATTTAAATGAGCCCAACCATTTCTGATAAGAGTAGTCAAGCATTCAGTCATTTTTATGCCAGAAGCTTGTTGGTAGAAAAAAATAAATAAATAAGGGTTATATATTGTTTCTCTGCAACCTCCTAAGGGATATATATCCAGATATAAGTGAGGATGTATGTATACATTTGAGCTGGTATGTAAAATTTTTACCCTGTTCAGATTAGATAAACTTGTCCATCAAATTCTTGTTTTTGACATATGTTGTTGTTGCTTTATTATATAACCATTTCCACTACGAAAACAAACAGTGCAAATATATTGCTAAATGCCCAAAATCAGTCAAAAAATCTTGCCTCCTAGGATGTGTGCAAACTCTTCACCAGCATTAAAAATTGCCAGGCAAAATCAAATACTGACCGACTGGGCAGTTTTGATGGCCACAAATCGGTGATTTCCCTCTTTCCCGCAGACATAACCAAAAGCTCTGTGGTCTGTGATGTCCTTGGCAATGTAGGAGATTTCATGGACTGCATGGTGGTGCTGGAGGATCTGTGAAAGAAAACAATGAAGTATTAGTTTTTGTTGTGCAGACAAAAGTCAAACAACAGTGTGTCTTCATACCTAACAGCGAAGCCTGCAAAAACACGATGTCAGCAAAATACATGAAGTTGTATTACTCTTGAACTTTAGTGGAAATGTTCAAGAGTAATACAACCTAATGTATATGTGACCAAATTTTACTGCAATTATAGCTGCAAGTCTCTTGGGTATGTTTTTACCAGCTTTGGATGTCTATAGATGAAAAACTGTTTATTCTTTGAAAAAACAGCTCAAGCTCCTTCAGATCGAATGAGGAGCATCTGTAAACATCAATTCTCAAGTGTTTCTACATATTTTTATTTGGATTTAGATTTGAACTTTGACCGAGCCGTTCTAGCACACGAATATGCTTTAAACTAAATAATTTGTTTTGCATTTGTCCTTTTGAAATGTGAACCTTTTAGGTTTTCTTCCAGTATTTCCATAAATTTAGGTCCATCTATCTTCCCATCGACCCTGACTAGCTTTTCTGACCCTGCTAAAGAACAACATCCCCACAGCATAATGCTACCTCCACCATGTTTTACGCTGGGGATTTGGTATGTTCAGACTGTAGTGCAGTGTTACTTCTTCTGAAATGTCCAACCTTTTGTGTGTAGGCCAAAAGGTTAGGCGAGGTTTTGGTCTCATCTAACCAGAGCACCTACTTCCAGATATTTACTGTGTCTCCCTAAACGTCTTGAAGCACTACTTTGTGTTGGCTTATCACAGTGTTTAATAAAATGCGAAAATGTTCGACACTTTTAGGGTGTTTTAAGATGAACTGTATGTTCACACCTGAGAAATTGTGAGAAGAAGCTTTAAAAAAACAGGAAGAAAAAAAAAAAAAAAAAAAACTTCTGCAAACCCCCTTGAGAGTACATTTGAAAACAGACACTCTGTTAGAGACCTTGTATCCTTTACTGAATTATTTGCAGCTCCTCTGCCCTCTACGGTTTAGTTTGGGTTGGGACTGCCAAGCTGGCATTGCCTGTGGCAGATGGCACTGTTTGTCCTGAGGACAGGGAAAGGGGGGGGATCAGTGACAATCACAGCGCGGCAAGCTGTCGGACTTGATCACTTCATCTGCGCCCTCACTCCCAACACACACACTCGCACTGAATTCACAGCTTAATATGCAAAGGCCCTCTGTTAAGTCACACTAAATGTCTGTTTTGTTATTGTTGTCTGTGCCAGCTGCACGCTGCGAGGAGAGGCACGCAGTCAACATAATGATCCTGTGGTCCTTCAGTTCATCATAGGGGCTGGAGCTCTGTACATCACGCAATAAACACACACAGCTGCTCTCTCTGTAGTGAATCCAGAGGTGAGTCATGGCGGGGAGGAGTGACAGCAGTTTAACACGGGGCCATGAACAATCATACACACTGTAAACCCCAGCAGAGACAGATAATCGCTGTATGAGTCATGTCTTCTAAATTTAATAATTGGAGTAATGATTATTATCATCACCTTTGATTGACCTGAAAATGACAGCTAAGGCAGTGTATGAATATGCACACACATGCACACACACACACACACACACACACACACACACACACAAACACACACACACACACACACACACACACACACACACACACACACAGTGCTCATTAACAGAGGTTATTGAATTATCTCTGGGTGGGCGGTGAGGTGACAAAGAGAGACTCTGATTCAAAGAGAGCACACAATGAAATGACTGGATAAATTCAAATGCTCCTCTTCATCTTGGCAGCAAGTAAAGCTTAAACAGAAGAAGCACTTCATATGCACAGTCAGCAGGTTGGATTATCAGCTTTTAAAAATGAAGCTGGGATTGTTTCACTGGGACTTTGGTTTCATTTGTGCCAGCTTCTCAGCATAAAAGTCACATTAAAACATCAATCCTGCGTCATTCTTGGGGAGGCTGAAGAAAACACTTGCTTTAAATTGTTAGTTTTGCAAAGCAGCAGGCTTGTACTGTAACAGATTATCTCTTAATAAAAGATGTTTGATTTAGAGATTTGAGGTTGACCATACATCTCAAAAAGAGGAATATAGTCTAGGATAAAGACAGACCAGTGCAAGGTGCATGACACACTGTAATTACTGATTTAAGAAACACAAACCAAATGGCAGACTCAACTATTACTGTTTCTAAAGATATTTTCAATGTGTACCAGCCCATTGCTGCTAAAAAAATTACTTTCAAATAATTATTGGCAAATATGAGCACCTTGAAAAGCTTCTGGCTATTTGTAGCTCATCAATGCTTCAGTGTCTATAGAGAAAATACCAGGTTGGAAAGAAATCAGCAACTACCCTCTATTTTGACTTGAAGATCCTGACTTGATTCACATCAGACTACACTCTAAGCATCCCTGTGCATAACCTGTTGGCACATGCAGAAACAATGGATGAGCACAAAGTAGGTACTTCTGGCTATCCAAATATAATCTGAAAATGAAAGAAATTTGTGACTTAGAATGTGGACCAATTTAGATTATGCATGCGTAGGTTTTTGACATTTTTTTTGCCATAAAAAGCTCGAGGAGAAACGGTAAGAAAAAGACAGAAACAGAAATAAATCAGACAATTTCATGGTGCTCCTCTGCCGCCCCCAAAAATATTCTTATATTTAGAAATTGGTGAAAACTGATTGAATCATTGTTTTCTGCCACAATTCTTCCACCTACAGGATCTGCTGCAAAATGGTTTATACTGGTTGGCTGCTTGCTTCCTGAACGCTGAAGCAGTAAGTCATTTCTAAATCCTATCCACTTTTTATTGAAAATGTCATGCTGCTTTATTCTAAGTAAAATCTGGACAGAATATCCATCCATCCATACCCACTTATGCTTACAGGGTAGCGGAGGGTTGGTGCCCATCTCCAGTGGTCATTGGGCGAGAGGTGGGGTACACCTTGGACAGGTTGCCTGTCCATCAGAGCAACATAGAGACACATAGGACAAACATGCATAAGTTCATACCTAAAGACAATTTAGAAAGACCAGTTAACCTTATAGTCATGTTTTTGGAGAGTTGGAGGAAACTGGAGTACCTGGAGAGAACCCAAACTTGCACAGCAAGAGCATGCAAATTTGATGCTTTAGGACCCCAGGGTGGGATTCAAACCCAGCCAATTGCACTCCATGCAGCCCTTTCAGAACAGTAAATTTTTATGTCTTGGTTGGGGACGCAGCATCACTCATCAGAAGCTGAACATAGTTGCTTTTATAGATGCTGTCTCCAGGGAAGTTGATTGCTTGCAAAGACATGTATCTGTAAAAATTCAATAATGACTCTGTGCTCTCTCTGTTTCTCTCTCTCTCTCTCTGTCCAGATATGCTGATATGCACAACAGTCCCACACGGAATCAGTGTCTCTTGGGGAATTGCAGGCAGCATGTCCTTGAACAGCTGCTGGCCACTGACCCAAGATTTTCTGCTCTGATGCCGGGAGTGAGGAGGGAGGAAAGGAAGCAGCGGGATACTGTCGGTCTAACCTCCCTAACCTTCATGTCCCTCTCCTGGAAAGGAGCCCACTGAGGCTGCCCAGTCTCCAACCAGCAGGTCTGGACTGTCAGAGCACTTAACTTTGAGGTGTAATCCTAACAAGGTGAAAAGTATACATACCGATTCAAGTGTAAACACTTGGCCCATTAATATTTTGTCAAAAGTCCTTAAGTACATTGTACACTGTACCAGCAGTCAAGAATAGTAGAAGTAGCATCATCCTGTGGGCCTGTTTCATTCCCAGTAGTACTATTGCATCACATGATGGGTGAAATATTGAAGATGTAGGACTGAATACAAATTCTTCAACTTCACCTTAAATCCTACATCCAGAGGTCATTGAGAGAGAGGCGGGGTACACCTTGGACAGGTCGCCAGTCCATCAAAGCACTCTCACAGCGCACTGGATAAAAATAACTAATGACCATTCACAGCAGGAAGGCAGGGAATAATTACTTGTAGCACTATCCTTATCGTTTAAAGAGCTATTGGAATGGGCTAAATCAGAATCTGCAGATCACAGTTTTTTTTTATTAAGATCAGAAATCGACCACACAAATGACGGGTGCCTCTCTAATATGCTGCATGTTTGATTTATTTTTTAAAAACTATGAAAATGAAATTATTGCATTTTGTGGAATGAACCGGATGTATTTCATCTTCTTGATTCACAAGGTTCAGCCCCCAGACTCCTGACATAAAGGTGTGTCCTTTCTGTGCTTGTCACCGGAGGTTGATGAGGCCAGTGCCTGTATGTGTGTTGATGTGTGTGTGAGTGTGTTTATCGAGATAGAGGCCGACCCAAAAGAAAGACATGCCGACCTGCTCTCTCTTAGATTAATGTCTCCACCTCTTCCTCTTCAGCATCTCGAACAACACTCCCCTCCATCCTGTGCATGACCTTCCCTCCTTCGACGGAGGGGGCCATTCATCTATTCGTTCACCTGTATATCCATCCATCCACCCATCTGGGTGATGGATGTATGCAGGGGGTGGAGGGGGTATGAGATTGTCAAGATCCATGAACCTAAGCAGAGTCATTCTCTCTGTCTCCCTCTCTTCCCTTGGCATAAGGAGCAGCTGAAGGACTGATAGTGACGACTGCATATCTTTATAGTTAATATTAATGCGCGGAGACAGAGGACAAGGTCTCCCTGAAGAGAGCTTTACTCTGACATATGCTCCCTGATTCCCTACCTATCTCTCTAACTCTGTTTCAGTCTGTCTCTGTCCCTTCATCACACCACCCCTCCTTTATCAATCTTTCCCCACATCCTCGTTTCCTCTTATCATTTCTTCCAACCCTTTCCCCACTTCTTTTACTCTCCCACTCCCCCCCCATGGCTTTTTACCTGTTTTTTTAATATATTGTTTTATTTTCTTTATCACTCTGTCTTTCATCAAAGAAATGTTGACAAGGAGGGGTGAGGGACACAAGTTTATGAGGGCTGTAAAATGAGGTTTGAAGGTGAAAGACGGCAAACACGCACACATGTGCAACATGAACGATGTCTAGCTCTCGCTAACGTGTAAATCTCGAAGCTAAACACCAGGTGTTGAGCTGCAGGCTTCATTCACACTCAGACCGACCAGACAGCATGCGATACACATTTATATGACACAAGTAACAGCAGATGTTATATTATGGTATAGAAATAAGGTTGTTTTCCTCCAGCTGCCACCCCCCCCATAAAAACAAGCAAACACTAAAAATCTTAACAGTCTTAAAGAGAACACTGTGCCATACACCTTAAAATTAATTTTTCTCCCATGTTCCTGGCTCTTAATGCAGGAATGAACCTCAATCACCAGCACTAAAAGAAAGAACACTGGCTTGTTTAGTGACAGGAAAGCTGCTACACTGGGGGATCAGGGGCACATTATATTTCTTGCTCAAGGATACATTACCAGGTATAGCTGGGTAGGGTATTGAGCCTCAATAAAAGCTGTCAGCGGATCCTTGGGTAGGAAAATTTAAAAAGAAATCACCCGGCACTTCTGGCCACTTTCCTCTGAGCTACAAGCACACTCAATCTGCAACAGCATTTAATAACTGACTTCTGAACTCTCTCCATGGACTGCCCTCTATTTATGACTGCCACTGTTGGTGTAAATCTCTAAGTTGTCAAGATGTCTGACGGAGGCCAAGAAAATCTCCTTTTTATTGTGCTTTTTCTGGGATTTAAGGTATTTTTAGCTTTCATTAAGCAGTGGGAAAAAGGGGACTAATGGCAGACTGTGAGGTAAATAAGACGTCTTTATAAATGGAAGGGGACAGCAGAGTGGTGGGCTGTTGGTAGGTATGTGCTGGTTATCAGGGAATGCAAATGTTTTTATAAAGTTTTATCCATTCATTTACTCATTGTACCCCCATCTATCTGAGTTTACGGGAGCAACAGGTCAACAGGGGGACTGAGAAGGAATATACCAGTAGGTTACCAGTGGGACATGCCTGGAAGACCTTTAAAGAGAGGCATCCAGAAAGCCATCTTGTCAGAAGCCTGATCCACCTTAACTGACTTGTTTCAATGCAGGAGAGCAGTTTACTCCAAGTCCCGTCCAGATGAGGGAGCGCATCACCCTATCTCTAAGAATGAGTCCAGCCACCAATGGAGAAAGCGTATTTTAGCTACTTGTATCTAGGACCTCATTTATGATCTATATTTCATGTCCATAGGTGAGGCTTGGAACAGAGATTGATCAGTAAATCAAGAGGTTTATTTTTTTGGCTTAGCCCTTTCTTCGAAATAATGGATCAGAGCAGCACCCACATTACTGCAGAAGATGCTCCAATCTGTCAATCCAACTCTTACTCCATCCTACAATCACTCATGAACAAGACACCAAGATACTTGCACTCCTCAGCTTGATGCAGAGACTGACCCCTGACCCAGAGGAAGATCACAATAGGTAAAACCACTACAGTTTTTCTGCTTTGTGAAGCATAGAGTAATACATAACTCTTACTCCCCACCTGTTCCCACAAACTGCCAGTCTGCTGACTGAAAGACAGCTCCTACAAAAATAAAGTTCTCTTGTTAACCAGACAGATAAATGTGGCTGTTGGAAATATGAAACAGACTCTCAAGTTGTTGTAACTAAAGAAGTGTCCCCCACTCGTCTTACATAACACTGTTTCACACTAAAGTTTCCAAGCTATGAGCAGCATGTCTGTGAGACAACTGATCGCAAGCTAGCAGACAGACCAACTAAATAGCCAGCTGTAAGTTCGTTTGAGTTCAAGTGTTACTATATAAAGAGCAGAATGGCAAAAACGCAAAATATTCTCCAAAATAAGCACTTTAAAATAGATGTCGGGGGCCATCATACCCGCCCTTTCTGACACCACCTTGGGAAACTGTCCTTACCAACAACTGGCACTGGGCCCACGCCTAGTTATTGGGAGTCCTGAAAATAAACATATGATGAAGTCAGGATAGATCCCATTGGTCAGCCAGGAAAACAGCCAAGTAAGATGGAAAACACATAATCCTGGAGCACAATATAAAACCAGTGCTGTCGCTGTTTGCAAAAAGGCATACAATGGGATAGTCATGTTCTCTCATCTACTACAGCCTTGTTCTCAGAGTTTCAATTAGGGCCTCCTGATTTCCCCAGGGGCCACTCCCTTTCATGGAGAGGCCTCATTAACAGAAGAAACACAAATACATGCACACACAGCAGGGCTGAGCAGTAGTGCTCAAGCATATAAACAGACCCACATTTCCTTCAGAGCTTACCCCCGTCTTCTCATCAAAGATCTTGATCCCTCCAAAGGAAACAGTTAGAAACACCTTCTGTTTGTGTTCTCCTTTAGACCGAGCTGCAGCAGCTATACCCTGCGGATGAGACACACACACGATGCAAAACAATCGCATTAGGAAAAGAAATGAAATACATGAGCAGTGTAAAGGGAATGCCCATAAGCAGAGTCTCTGAGAAAAAGATTGTTCTCTTGGTGGATTACCCCTCAGTATCAGTAACGAACCACCTATGGTGGTATCACTTTAGAGTGAGACAATTTAAAGCAACAAACAGACATTTTCTTAACATGTTTAGCAGAAGAATATGCAACACTATGTTGGCAAAATGTCTGAAAATTTTATCCACCTTGCAAGTAATGTAAAGCTGCTGTCACACTGTTTACCTTCATGTTTATTGGTGTACCTAAAATGCATTTTACAGACGTCTAAATGTGAAGAAATGAAGCACATTTACCATAACATCAAGTCCTGTCACATCTATGTGGTATGCATGAAACAAATAGTTGATGTATTTGATTTTGACTAATAATCCATCAGTATTTTTAGGCAACACAGTTTGCTCTCAGTCATTGGTCTAATCTGTCAAAACTGTGCTTTCAAAGCAATCATGATGGATAAAACATATAGAAACAATGTTTCCACGACTGGAGAAACAGGTAATAAAAGTTTTTCAAAATGTTTAAGGACCAAGGGATCTGAGAAGTATTTCAAGTTGCTCATGACAAAGGCAAGGTTTGGTGCAAATTGCCCCCACCCCTTTAGGGCTGAGGTAAAAATAACAGGCTGGGGAGAATAACACAGTCTTATCCTCCATTTACCTGTAATTCATACACTTACATTAAGTGTAAATATATGAAAGTGTAGAAAAAATCCAGTATTTTTTCATTTAAACTCATCTCATTTAAATTTGCCCAAAATGCACTAATGCACCACCGTCAGCTCATCTAACGTGAGTGAAAAAAAATTAATGTTTGAATTAATTCACTAAGTTTTTCTTTTCAGTGTTACTTAATTGAAGAATGCAAAGTGTCTGGCGAGCATGCTCACATTTATTTAAGTTTAGTCAGTTTAAAAGTTTTGTGTCTTTACACGCTGAAGTTGGCATGCCATTTGTGGCTTCTGTTTCGGCACCAGGATGAAGCGCTATTTCATTTACTGAACTGCCAAACTGGAACCTTCACATCAAATGCCAACTTGGAAGTAAGGTTTTCCCACTGAAAGAATTGTTGACTCATTTTAGGACAGGTATTATAGGAACTTACCAGATAAATAATTTGTTAAAACAGCATTTACTTTGTCACAAGGGCAAGGAGAACACTTACCAGGTCAAAAATAAAAAATAATTGTTTTCAAAAGGCTCATAAATATCTTTTTACTATAGATCAGATCAAATATTATTTGTACTTTGTCATCTCCATGTGCCAAAACAACTAAACCATCATAAAGATTTAACTGCTAATTTATACAGGCTTGTAAATGATGAGAGGACTGTCCCCCTGATTTGTTGTCATTTAGTGTTCATTTCTGTCATTTACTCTTTATATACAAAAAAAATATCACTCATTTACACCCTGCTACCTTGTACCTGGTTAAGGAAAAAGAGACTCTGAAACTTAAACTCTGTTTTACGTTACTAGAAAACATAGGCCACTCAAGATCAAGTTGGAGACCATTTTAAGTCCAGTCTTGTTTGATAATAATATCTCCCAGTTGCCGTGTTAAAGGTCAATTCTGGGAGCAATAATTTTTGCAGGTCTACTATTTTTGTACATTGAAAGTCTGATTTCCTGAGAGGTTTGGTCCAGAACAGTTTGTGACATCTGACTACTTAGATTGAAATGTGGTTTGTGGCCTATGAACCTCTGGACTGGATATGATTCATTGCAATCTATGTAGATGCCAGAAATTAACTCTTCTGAAAGACTTTTAGTGGTTTAAGTAAAAAAATAATACTTACTGTGAATATATATGGTTGACACGCATGTTACAGTCATTAAATTTTTACAGGGTTTTAAAGAGTTTGACAGCCTTTATCATTCTTTGGATTTGCACTCATGACAAATCAGTTTGTATATTTCCAGTTCAATCTTATCAAACTCATAACCTGGTCAATATTCAGGTTTTTAGTTTTAGATGCATAAACAATTAGGGCTTTCTTTTACCATGCTGCAGTTGGCACTTTATACCTAAAGTTGTACTTTACTGTTTCTTGTACTTGTATGCACAATAAACATAGAGATCACTGAACTAAAATACTCTAGTTTTTTGAAAAAAGTTTCAATGTTAATTAATTATCAAAACAACTCACAATAGATTAATAAAAAAAAAAATACTGAAAGTCTTAATATACGGATAATACATATTTTTTGGAGTGGTCAGGCAATATGAAGATGGAAAATGTTCCATTACAGCATAACTGCTGAAAAATGAAGAAAGTCAGGGCCCAGTATTAGATTAGGCATTACTTTCATGTTGATTTGCACTGGTTAGTCACAAAAAGAGGAGAAGAAAAGAGTGGAACAAGAACACAGAATTGGAGGAGTTGGACGAGGGGCAGGAGGAGCCATGTGAAATAAGAGGTGGACAGATGAGAGTAAAAGACTTGATGGATTTCCTGTCGGAATAAATGAGAAGGAGGGATCCTGTTTGATCAATGAGCTGTCTGTCCGCTTCTCACCCTTATAGGTCTCCGCTGGGTGGAGTTTTCACTTCACGCAAACAAAACATAAATGTAATTTTCTCTATTTAATTTCTGCTGGCAGCATGAGTTAGCGATACTTAATAACGAACGAGCTGTTCCTTGTTTTATAGCTTTAACATAAATTTGCAGGTGAAAAAAAAGCTAAATTCAAGGAGTTGTTTAAGATGTGGCTGTTTTTACATGAGTTTTTTTTTTTCATGTTGCAAATGTGAATCAATTATTTTAATAAAAATGGCTGTTCATTATGGCATTTTTTATGAATTAAAATAAAATGGCCAATCCCCTGTCATCTTTATCTTCACTCACCTGTCTCCTACCCATCATCTAAATGACCCCCCCCTCCTGTATGACTTCTCTTCTTTGTTAACTGCCCCATCTGTCTAACTCCTCCTCTAATTGTTCCTGTCCTGCTAAATGAGACATTCACCCCAATCCCCTTCTCATCCATATGGCTAACCTCCTCACTTCCTCCTGCACCCATCATCATCATGCCAATAAATTAAAGCGTGCACTTTTTTCCCCCCTATCTTTGTACTTGAACTTTTCTCCCCTGGCAATTTGCATACTGAAAAAAAGCAGACAAACCCTGTATGCATGACTATATACTAAGGCGCAGTTACACTCTGATGTATTAAATATGCGTCTATAAATGTTGAGCACTAAAATATGCATGATGATGAACTCTTTGTGGGCCAAAAAAATTGAACAGCCACTGATGTTTGTAGGTTTTGTGAGAGCAGGAACTTCATTCAGCCTGAGGCAATCCATGCTGAATTATTTCTTCACATTCTTCTTTTTTAAAATTATCATGTAAATTTAAAGTTATCAGATTGTGTCCACGCAAATCTGTTTAAAGGTTTGCAACAACAGAAAATAAAAGGAATGGGGAGTCTGTTCTTACCTTGAGCTTCATCATTGAGTCCTGGCAGAGCTTGTCTCCACGGGCGGCAGTGACCTCGTCCAGGCCGATGAGTTTGGCCTTGTAGCGGACGCCATCGCCCTTAAAACGCCTGATGAGAGCTGCCTCGCTGCGATCCTGCCCTGCAGACACAAACCACACACGAACACTGCAGTCAACAGTGCAGCTTCCAGTCAAGGACCTCAATCTACCTCAGACCAGCACTATTACCTCAGGGACATCAATCAAGTGGCCAACAAAAGGTTTGAAACTTCTTAATTCTTTGGGAAAAAATAGCAAAAGTAAAAGTCAAAGCTAAGGATTTAACAACATCTTGTTTCAGGACTAACTCAGAAGGCGGAATAACTGTTAAATCATGTTAAAATTGGCCAAAATACTAAGTGAATGTGAATGATGAAACTCAAAATAATGGTGTGACATTTTGCTCTTATCTCCCAAGTCTCCTGCAGTCCTTCCTCTCTCCTCTTCTTCTATTGTGCTCCCGATTGTCGACAGAGTGCGAATGCATTAGTGCGTGTCAGCCGTGGCGTGAATGTGTTGACCTTGCTCTTGTCCAGGAAGTCTCTGTGTTATCTCCCGTGTTCCTTTTCGCGTACACACAATATAAGACACGGGCAGAGCAGCTACTCATAAGACTAAACTCTTTCTCTTTGTGTCACGCTGTCACCATTCTTCTTCTGACTGCTTCTCTGGCTCCGAGCTACTGTGGGTGAACAGTTCATCAACGGCTTTTCCATCCAAAGGAGCACAAGCGAGTCTCCGGTCAGCTCCTCGTCATGTGTGCATGTGCAGGGAAAAGAGTATGAGGGCGACAGCGAGAAGTGTAATGATAATGCAGCAAATTCAGATAATATATAGAGGCATTAGTTCTGTACTCTGTCTCAGCATGACTCTTGGAAGGTCAGACTCAGAGTGGTGGAGAGGTCCCACTCCTCCTTTTCTCCCCTCTTTCACACTCCCTCCATTCACACATAGTCCCCAAAGCACCACAGTGTAAGAGGAATGAGTTTATCCAGGGGGGGGGGGGAACGTCATGTTTCGCAGCGCTACTTAATCAGTTACCCAACGCTAATCTACTTCTGCCTGCAATACTTGCTTACTTATGCAACTGTAATGTGAGGTGAATCATATTTACAGCATTTTTTTTTTTTTATTTTTTTTTTTTTTTTTTTTGAGTGTGAACAATACTTTTCATCTATTTCAATGAAATAGAAAGATATACTTAGAAGTCCGCCGGTTACCAGAACTGGATGATTTTCAGCTTGACAAGCCCTGATTGGAGACTGGCTGGTTTGTAAACTCAGAAATCCAGTCTTTTTTCCAATCAGTTGATCTACCACACCTAAGAATCACCAGTTCTCACTGCCAGCAACACTCTTCAGTGTGGAAGTTGTTCCTGAACAAAAATGACTCTGAGGTAGCTATTTTTAGTGTCTTTGAGGCACTGTCCAAAGAAAAGCTTTTTAAGTGAGAAGCTACTTAAAAGGAAACTGTATTTTCTACTAAGTCGTGTCTGCTGTTAATTGGGGATGTTTCATTGGCCTTAATCCAACTCCAGTAGATACCATGAAGGCTGAATTCACGACAGCAAATTTGTTTGTATTTTATCGTTTTGTGTGCTTAAACCCTTATTTTATGGAACATGGTTAATTTTGAAATGTTTACAGTGTTTAGAAAATCTCAAACACAATGACCAACACTGTATGGAATAAATGCAGAGGCTTTCCACAGAAGGAAAATTTCCACCTAGGTGGACAATAAAGTGTTTATCTTATCTTCTGTTTTAGTCATGCTCACTGCACTAATCCTGCTAATCACTAAAACGAAATCAACTTTCGTTTTAGTGAGTTGTGCGTGCCACTGGGTGACACGCATACAGTGGGACATCACCTCTTCTCCTAATATAACTAATTAAGGACCACTTTGGGCACGAAGCAATAAATAGTGTAAATATAGTTATTTGGAATTTCCTAAATGGCAATCGGAATCACCTAAGATCAATCCTTTCAAAACATTAGCAATTGGAAATTAGACACAAAATTCTGATTGGTGTATCCCTATTAAAAATCTTTGTCTTATATAAGGAGAATATTTGTAAAAGAAACAGTTTTCCCCATTGATAAACAAAAAAAAAAAAAAAAAAAAAAAAAAAAAAAAAAAAAAAAAAAAAAAATCCTACACACAGACACTCATAGTGCTGACTCACTAAAGAGACAGACTCAGCCACAGCCATACTTTCGGTAATTCATCACTGCCTCAAAATCCTAAGAGACAAGGCAGCTAAAGAATTTCTGCCCTTATTTTTGCAGAGAACAACTCATTCAGATGTGTCACCTCAGTAGGGATTCAGATGAATGGAAGCTTTTTAATCACTAGGCTGTTTTGTTCAGCACAGCAATGCTTTCATTTAATTTGAAACTGTCCCATGAACTGACAAGTTTAAAAAATGTACTCATAAACAACCCTATTAAATGTTAACACATATTGCTGTGACAACCCCTCCAAACTCATCCTTTCTTCTCGTGGAATCAACAACATGAAAGACGCCAATTCATAATTCTGTTACATTAAAACATGAGTCACTTCTGAGAAGCTGGATGCTTTTAATCCATGTACTTAGAAACTAACTTGGAAAGTTTTATCAACTCTGTGGAAATTCAGTGCTCCATGTTACTATAAAGGTAGCACTTGAAAATTAAGGTTTTATTACCCCAAAAACAGCAAATACAACCAATTTATTTCTTTTTCCTTCTTTCTTTCTTTCTTACAGATTTTGCTTATATTACAATGGATTCTTGAAGTCAGAAGAATTTTCAGCTGATGCTGTCACTAAAACACTATACTTAAGCAGAAATTTAATAAAACATTAATTACTACTCTCAAAGCAACATTATCAACATGAACAATTAGTGCCACAGTGTGCTGGTATAGTACAGTATAGTAAAATGATGGTTAGGGTATCAGGGATATGTTATGGAGTGGCTGAGGAAGTGGCAAGTGTACAGCAAACAATTACCAAACACCGCAACACAGACCAAAGATCTATAATGAGTGAAAATATCAAAATGTAATCAAGCTCAACTGAGCAGCAACTGACAACCAAACTAAAAAATAGGGGCATTTTGGCAGATGCATAGATCTATTGCTATTTTAAATATGGTCTAAAAATCAAATAGACTGCCCATGCAAAACAGTTGTGATAAATGGAGAGAATTGCTCTGCTTTGTAAATTTGGGTCTTTGATTTGTTATTATAAAGTAAATATAAAAACTGGATTTATTAATACTTCCAGTTACATTTTCAAAGAATAAAAATGGAAAGGATATATCATATTTTTAGAATCTCACAGTGTGCAGAGAGCAGAGTTTATCTGTCACTTCAGGGGCATGATCTGTGTGAGTGTTAAATAACACTAGATGTGTCCAGCTGCTTTTGTCTCAATGGAACAGCAGTTTTCATTTGAGTCTGACATTTAAGACCTGCTTGCTCCATCTGCATCCATCACCATTACTGCAGCTATACTTAGCACAGAGGGTGGAGAGTCAAAGAGAGGCAGTGAGGTTGGAAAAGGCCAAGAGGGGGAGGGGAGGGGGGAGGTGGAGAGAGTTCAGGGTTATTTCTCCTGCTGAGTGGTTTATATTATTACCTTTTGGAAGCATCTTCCATGAAAGACCTCCCCATGTGTCTGTGGGTGTGTGCATGTGTGTTTCAGGAGGGGAACCATTCGGTCTGCTGTAATTAAATGTCTGGTATTGCTGTGACCCCACTGAGCTTCAAACACAACTAATGAAAGAATCTTTCGTTTCATCTGTCATGCTGTTCTACACACACACACACACACACACACACACACACACACACACACACACACACACAGAAACACAAGCAGCCTCATGTCTTGTACTATCATAGATGGAAACCAAGCCGTGTATGTTTGCAGTTATCATAACTAGCTCACCATAAAGATGAAAGAATCTCGTGCAGCATCAATCTTGGCATCTTCACAGGTGAACACAGACAAAAACACACATACTAATACATAGAAAGACTACTAACATCAGAGTCAGATTAAGGCACAGACCGCGATGAGATTCTCCCAGTATGGTAAGGTTGATTAAAAATACCATAGTTTTAAAACAAAAAGCATGAGCTACTTGCTTTAATTTAAAACAGAGGCAACAAACAAGCCTACTGCTTCAAAAATAATAAAACATACTGCCAAGTGGAGGTCAAACATTTCAAAACGGTGTTACCTTCATAAGAAAGATAGGTGGTGCTACTTTAGGTTCCTTGCCATGCAAATTTATGTAAATACATTAGAATATCAGAAACAATTTAAATGATCCCATTAATTCAGTTCAAACACAGAGCTTAATTAAATAGATTTACAGGCCGATATATTTTAACTGTTTATTTTAACTTAATTTTGATGACTGTGGCTTACCTCTAATAAAAAAAATATATCCAAAATTCAGTTTTTCAGACAATTTGAATATCACATAAACCAAATGAAAGGGATTTTAACACAAATGCTATCTTATGGCCTATAAAACGACAGGAAAGACTCATGACTTGATCTTTTTCCAACAGCCAGTCAGGCATTTATTAAGTCTAAAAGTTAATGCAGCGATCTACCAAGACATTCCTGATTCCCTCTATGATGAGATTTAAGGGGATGCTGATTTTATTTTCCAAAAGAATTTGGTACCTGCACACATTGCCAAAAGAGCCACTACCTGCTTTAATGACTGCGATATCACTGTGCTTGGGTGGCCAGCACACATGCCTGAGCTAAACTCCAAACACAAAAGGAATATTCCCAAGAAGATAAGCAACCAGACCCATGCTCTTTAGCTGGTTGATATTTCTATATTTGAAATCCTTTTTGTTATTAACAGAAATGAACAGAAATAAACACATGAAATATATCACTCTGTGTGTATCTATACAACACTTGAGTTTTAACATTTTTAACTGAAATACATTTTTGATGATATTAAAATATACTGAGATGCACTCGTATTTCCAAACAACAGAATTGATCTGTCTTGTTAGCAAAGAAAAAGTGTGGCCTGTTGTTCACCCAGTTAGCCAACGGGGTGTAGCAACAGGTGAGAAAGGTTGGTGCTATATTAGTCTATGCTTCATACACCTGGAGAAAAGAGAAGTAAACATTAGCAGTTTTCAAACTTTATTTCAAAATTTGATCCACTTTGATACCAGTAAGTAGCCCATGTGCAGATAGAAGATGTGGAATGCAGTACCTGTGTGTGTGTGTGTGTGTGTGTGTGTGTGTGTGTGTGTGTGTGTGTGTGTGTGTGTGCGTGCGTGATAGCACTTGGTATGCAGAGTTACTTCATAACTGTCTGGCTGTTGCAACAAGCAAAGAGGGAGGGAGGGACATAAAGCCTAAAGCAAGGATGGAATGGAGGGATGGAACGTGATGGATGGATGAATGAGCCAAGCTTCCATTGGATAAATGTCACTCAGGATTAAAGCATTATGACAGGCAGAGCCCGACCAGCTCACTTTAGCGTGCACAGACAAACACACATGCATATTCTTCCACAGGTGATAGATGGCAGGTGACTGCGGGTACTGTGCACCGAGCCCTTAAGGAAAGCCCCCAGCATCGCCCCTGGCAACTGTAGCCTTCTGCCTTCTATGTGCCTCTCCATCACTCTCTCCCAACTGATTTTCCTTTTTTCAAATCCATCTACTTCACTAAAGAAGGGTTACATTTCAATTACATATACTAGATATTTACATCTCTTTATCAGCAGGTTTTGCAGACCATATCTACCTTTGTTATGATTGTAGTTTACTTAATGTCACATCTGAGATGTAGAAAATGAAACTGGAAAGGGCAAAATAAGAGCAGTCAGATTAAATGCCCTGAGAGCTGGGTCTAAAGAAGAAAGAAACTGCAAAACTGGTGATTAAAACAGTCTGATCTGTTGTAGCACAGTCTAAAACATTTTTAAAGTTTTTGTGTATTCAAAGGTATTTTTTTTTTTTTTTTTATAAAATTGCTTCATGATTTCAAAAGTAATAAAAAATCCCATCATTTTGTTAGACTTATTCAAACACCTCAAAACAGTAAAAGAACAGCTTTCTTCATTAAAAAGCATGTCAGAAGAAGACAAAAGTCAGGTTTAAAGATTTTAAAGAAATGTTTAGTTCATAAATTGTGCTACTTTACAGAGAGCTGAGGCTGCTGAAAGACTTCGCAGTGCTGTAAGCTAAACTCATGTGAACAATCTTGACTTCCAGTTTGTGTCAGGAAGTTGTTGGGAGGATGTTTGATTTCCCTCAGAAATAACGTCAGTTATTTGCTGTTGCATGTATCACCGGCGGTGCATATCAGTGTATTTCCAACAGGCATGGACTGTTTGTGGTGGCTGTTTGTTTCACTGCGCTCCAGATGAAAAAGCTCCCACAGGCTTCTTAACTACAGCTGGGATGGTTCCCAACAAACACTCAACAGCACATGAGGGAACCCGGCAGTTACTCTCCAATTAATCCTGCCTCTAAACCCTACTGCTGGGTGTGTGTGTGTGCCTTTCTTTACCTATCAGAAGCTTGTTCAGATGAAGCACTCTCTTGTACTATTCCTCACACAGACACGTTTGAACCCACAAAACAGCATGTGTTAAGAAAACAACATGTTGCTGCTTCTGCTTGATTCTTGCAGTTCTCTCTGTAGTGAATGGATGCACACGCAGAAGCATAACCACAGTTGTCAAAGTGACACATGGTGTAGCTTCACATCAAAGTAAGGTAAACCTTACCAGATTATCTTTTTTGTTTGTTTACTGGTTATTTTAGTTTTCTAATGATCAATTTAGGGCTTAACCCCAGACGTAAATATTCAATTTATATAAAACTATTAAAACTCTTATTGGGATGATTTATAGAATATTGGTTTTGAGGTTATACATCAGTATTAGAAGCCCAGTTCTCTCTATAATAATAAATATATATTTTATAGCTTAAACTTTCTGATGCTGCATATGTAAAGAAGGGAGAATTGCTAGTAAGATATATCCTAACCAAAGTATTTTTACATTATCAATATCCCTCACTCTTTAGATGAATTCAACTTTAGATAACTGGTGTTGATCTTCTGTGTGAGATCTCTTCAGCCTTACACATGGCAGTATTTCGTTTTTTTATTTGTCCTGAGAGTTTTCAAAAATCAAATCATATTTTCAGCTTGTGAATCTGTATTAAAGGTTATTATTTTGTCAATCTGGCTTTTCCGTAATAATCTTAATATTTTTTCACCTTTTACAATAAAGCTAATATTGATATAAAAAGTGTTTCGACTGCTCCACTGTTCTTTGAGTCGTGTGACCCATTCTGCTCCTTGTGCTTAGAGATCCCCAGCTGTCTAAAAGAGAGTAGCTGAAATGTCACTTGTTAAATTTTATGATGTTCAAAGCAAAGAGCTAAATAACAGAAGCAAAAGAATAACATTTTCAGCAAGTTTTACTTGCTACTTACTTTACCGGAATTCCACTGAAATATGTTACAATCATATTATCAATGATTCAGATCAAAACACAGAGGAAGCATGCTAACGTTAGCTCAGGACTTCATCAGTGTCAGACATATGTGAAGAACTAAATTATAAAGCTAGGCCCCTTTTAGTTGATGTGTTATCAGAAGATTGGAGTGGCCTTCTCAGTCTTATTAAAGAAACATATTACAGCTGATCTGCTGAAACTATAGATGGAACTAAAGATTTGTCACAGTCAAGAAAAGTAGCTCATACTGCAACGTTTAATAACGATGAAATGTAGCACAGTATTTTAATGCACTTAAGTTTTAAACCATATATGTGGTACTAATTTTATTACGTTTACTGTGGCATAGAATTAGGGGCAAATGCATAACTTTAAATTACTCAAATCTGTATCGGGGACCAAAATCTTGACTGGGACATCACTACAGATGACCGCTGAAAAGCTAGATGCAAATTCATGTAATTTTTAAAGTAAAAAAAAAAAATCCAATCCTAAAAATATATGGAGAATGTCAACTTTGTTATTCTTAATACTTATTGTATACATTTATTTAAAGCTTTAACTTACACTGTTCACCGACTAATAAAGCTTTGGAGCTACACAGTGGAGAGACGTGAAACAGGAAACTCGAAGGATGTGATAAAATGTATATATTTAATAATAAAAATTAAACTGCACTGTCGTCTGTATAGAAAGGAATGGTTATATTTATTTTTAGGTGCTTCCTTTACTTAAGCTTTTTGATTCATAATTTTTTGCATGTTTTTTTTTTGTATGTCTGAAAAAAAAAAAAGCTTACAGATCAATATTAACATAAATGGTCTTACCAAAACTAAGACAGGTCGTAAGCATAGATATTTCCAGAGAGTGCATCTTAGTTCAATTTCAAATGTTCAGGTGTGTCTCTAACACTACTCTGCTTTATTTTTTCAAAGGGGACCAATTGGTCACAATGTTGGTTCTTTTACAGGTGGTGAGTTTCTTTACTAGATCTAATCAGATCTAGGTTCCAAGTAGGAAGTAAACTATCTGTGTGGAGAGCAGGAGGAGTTAAACCTGAGATTATTTTGCAAAGCCACAAATCTGCACTCCAGGCTCCAAGTGGAATAAAATTATTGCACTATGGCCAATCTGAATAAATAATGGCTTTGCCTTTGTGTCTTTTGAAACACATAAGTACTGCTTTATGAATTGCAAAAATACCAGAATACACATTTAATACAGACTCTAAAACAGGATCTATTCATATGTCTGAATTTGTGTGTGTGCCAGACTACAGTTCTGGTCTAATGTGACCCTAAATTATGAAAAGCACATGAATACTAATCTTCCTTTATGTCAAAGATTTTTCTTTGTTTCACATATTTATCTCCTCCCCTGCAGTTTTGACTGGGATAAAGAGGCCACAGAAGTGAACCTGAGTTACATTACAGTGAATCTGTGTTATGAGGGATGCAGTTATTTTCTCCATCTGAACACACAAGACAAATTAGAGCTGAAAAAAAAAAAATCAGACGTACAACGTTGCACATTACCATCCCACCCACTCTCAAACACCCACACTCTTTGTGAAGGTCACTTTAAAAGCAGACAGAGAAAACTCTTGACTTGATTGTACAGTCAGAGTTGGGAACACGGATAAGCCACTTCTGAACTGCTTATTTATGTAGCAGATGGAACTTTTCATCTTTCATGTCATTTTAAGGACTTTCCAGTTATGGCAATTTTAAGACTTTTACAGTGAACAGCAAGACAATGCTTTCATATTTCAAAATCTGTTTTGTGTTTGGAGATCATTAGTGATATTCATCTGCAAAGCTTGATGTCACTAAGTCTGCCTCTTTTGGTTTTCCATTTTTGCTTAATTATATCATACAGTTTTTGAGATTGCTAGTCACAAGAAAGTCATATTTTATTTTTTTGACGAGTTATCTGTGTAATCTGAAATCTATTAAGATTTTTTTTGTCACCCACTTACTTGAGTTGTCAGAGTAGTTATTTTTCTATAACTTGTAAATCATTATTCACAATGCACCCATCCAACTATCCATCCATCTGTCTTTGCGTCCAGGCCCAGCCCAAGGTTGTGAGAGGTTCTGAGCAAAATTTAATTTGGGGGCCCCTTTCCTATTAAGCCCATCACAATTATTACAGATTTAAGAAAACAAATGTGAAGGGGCAAAGGGTTTTTTCCAAGCAATTGCAAGACAAAAGGTTGTTAATCATCATCTTACAGTCCCTTAATAGTTATTGTGCATGAAATATGACCTCAGCCCAGACACATGCAACAGAAAGTATTAAATTAGCCTTATAACAGGACTGACTTAATATAACTTATAAATTATGAAGATATGTATAGAACATTCATAAACACCAAGCCCTAATTTTACATTTTCGTCAGTCCATTGTATTCCGCATATCCAAGGTCAGGTCTTGGCGGTAACAGATTCAGGAACAAAAGCCTGATATCCTTCTTCTCAGCGACACTCCCCAGCTTGTTCTGGGGTATCTCAAGATGTTTCCAGACCAAAAGGGATTTAACTCCAGAGTCCCGGAGTCTTCTTTCAGTGTGAGGTGCCTGGAAAACCTCCAAAGGGAAGAGTCCAGGAAGCATGCATTAGAAACCCGAACCACCTTAGCTGACTAGTTTGGAAGCAGAGGACACTGTCATATTCATGTCAAATGACCTCAGCCCTTTCTTCTACAACACAGACTGGAGCAATACCAGAATTATTGCTGACAGACCTTGATTCTACCATCAGCCATTCCTAGGCATTTAATAGGAATGCATATAAATAACAATTTTTAAAAATTTGAACAGCTAAAAGCTGTCTCATGCAGCATAACTGTACTTTTACAATTTCAGGAAGACTTTTCCTAACACTTTGCAACACAAGCACATGCAAGTGTCAATGAACTGATTCCTTTTTAATCGCAAGCCCGGAGATAGTGATCCGATTTTTGCCAGCACTTCAAGGCAGTCTTTATGGAAAGCCAGTGATGCCAAAATTTCTCAATGTTGTGTTGGATTTTGGGTCCAATGCACAGTTCTCTAGGATGGAGAACACAATGTAAAGTATTTCCTTAAGATACAATGGGAGTTGTTTGTCCTTCCCAAAATCAAAAAGGTAGAATACAAATGTTAATGACAGGTGAAAGAGGTGGTCTTCCTGGAGAAACCTTTTAATTGTCCCTATTATTTATTGTTTTATCATTATTTAACTATGAAGGGAATGTTATAACATAGAAGTAATTACTCTATTATATTGAAAATGAGAATGAGTTTCAGTGGTCAGCATTTTTTGGAATAGCTTAGTTGGGGAGGGTGGAACAAGTTATTTTAATTTCCATTTTCTTCAATAGGGAAACATGTCTCCAAATGCAAATTTTCAAGATACAAACTGACTGCTGGAACTTAACTTAACTCCATAACATAACTTTCACTATACTCAAACCTTTTCAACTGAGACAGAGCTCCACTTCCACCTCAAGGGGGAAGTGTACCTTCTTCCAATTGAAAATTGTGGCTTCATACTTAGAGGAGCTAACTTAAAGTTATGAATATAACCACAGTTCTCTGATTAGCATGAGTGAGTGTTTCACCATGGGGAACGCCTCCTGCATGACCTCGTCATAAGCTTACATTTCATTATGCCAGCCCTGAATGGCTCACTGGTGTCACAGTGACGTTTATGTCAGGAGGGACCAAGACCCCCACCCTATAAAAAAGTGCTGACATAGTGTCAGTCGTCATTCAAAAAAACAAGCTCAACTCTTCCTCACTTCTGCAGCAAGCAGCATGGTCTAGTGAGACACTCCTTTATGCTAATCAGAGAACTGGGGTTATATTCATAACCTTAAGTTATCAGCAGGTCCCTGTGAAGTGGTATTGCCATGGTGGGCTGCACAGGAGTTGAAAAATCTCCACCAACCAGTGTTTTCCCGGCCACCTTGGTGCTATCAGGATCATGGACCCTGAGCAGAGTGGGAGAAATGAGAGCTACCAGAGGGAAAGCATATAGCAAGGACCTCAGCCACCAGTGTGCTAGATCATCCTCCCCCAGTGGAGCTCCATGGTCCCACAGGGAGAAATAAAGTGGACACTGAGCATTATCTGTCGACGCAAACATGTCCACAACCATCTGACCAAACCTCATCCAGATCTGGTTCACCACCTCGGGGTGGAGTTTCCAATCTGCATAAAGTGGGTTGCCCCTGGATAACAGATCAGGGCTCCTGCTATGTGGGTGGCTTTCAGAGACTGCAGGTTCAAACTGTTCCAAACTATCTGTTTGTGTGCCAGCATGTGTAAGCAGGGGGACCTCAGATCCCCTTGCCTGTTGATGTAGACCACCACTGTGGAATTGTCCCCATGGATCTCCTGTCATGAGTGGCACACTAGCCTATCAGAGAGGAATTTGTGGTGACCACTTTTCAGGCAGACACGGCGCCCATAGGGATGGCCTGAGACGAGAAACCTGGGCTCTTCCACTGATGAAGAGCTAGAAAGCAGGCTGTAGAGACCTTTAATCTGTGGTGGTCATCGCGATGTGGGTCTAGGTTCAGGTTTGGTGGCTCTTGGTGTCTGGGTGCTGGGATATGTGCCGGCTCACCCTGGTGGCTGCTTGCTAGGGCCTGGGTGCCTCTGCTGTGGGGGGGTTGTGCCCTCAGGACTCAGGTCTCTTTGTTCATGGCCAGATCTGCTCCAGCATAGTGGGTTGCTGGCGGAGCCTATGGGTTCATCGCTTCGGCCCCCTGGGGCTTCTGCATCATGGCTGCCGGGGGGGGGGGGGGGGTCACCTGGGGCTTGCCTCTGCTGCTCTCTGGGGAGGGGGGTCCAGTTGTTCCTTCGGGGGGCTCCTGGGGCTCCGTGCTTGGGGGGCCACTGGGTGTCTATGGCTCTGGTCTTCCTCGTGTCATCCACATGTCCTGGAGGGTGGATCTGTGGGCCCCCACATCTACTAGCAAATATTCTTAGGGAGAAACCATATAGACACAAGCACACTCACACAAACACACACACACACACACACACACACACACACACACACACACACACACACACACACAGGTGTCTAGATTCAGGTGTTTGTTAGATGCACTTTCAGTCGGGCTGCGATTGCCACTAAATACATCTTGTACCACCTTGTACTGTGTACTTTTCATTGAAGTTATAACATATGACATATATATACATATGTTGTTTGTTGTTTGTTGTTGTGGATTCTTGGTTTGGTTTTGTTTTCTCTTTCCGCAAGTCTGGAGGCAGACTTCAAGTGTGTTGACTTGTTTTTTTCTTCTATCTTCTATCTCTTTTCTTCTTTTTAAACCTTTCCTCCATCTTTCTCTCCCCACCTGCCCTTCTCTCGTCTTTGTGTCTATGACATCTGAAACAAACCCAAGCAATTTTTAATAAAGTTTTAGATATATATCAAGGGGAACATCATGGCGAAAGCTGTAATGCTCCGCTTGTGAAACCAAATCTGTTGGGCCTTACCTTGACATTCAGACGACAATTCTGAATACCACACTGCCGGACAGGACACGTTAAAAAAAAAAAAAAAGTATTGGTACTTGCTAAAGTGTAAAAGTACTCTGCTACTTCCACTTGTACTAGCCGAGAGAAGTACTGCTAGTTTTTGCAGGCTAGTGGACAACATGACTGGGAACAGGCGCCCGGTGACTGAGCTGTGCATCCTGTCTTTGGACAGTTTAGCTTCGCACCCAGTGGTACAGTTGTATACAGGCTTCTGAGAGTAGCGAGAAGAGGTTTTTGAATGACAACTGATGCTATATCGACCCCCTTTATAGAGTGGGGGTCTTGGCCCCTCCTGACATAGACGTCACTGATGCCAGCCATTCAGGGCTGGTATAATTAAATTTAAGCTTCTGAAGTGGTCACGCAGGAAGCATTCCTATATTGAGACACGAAACGAATGCTATGAAAGAGAACTCTCATCATGATTGCTTCGTATCTATTTACTGAATTTATTTTCATCTAGTAAGCAGGGAAACAGGATTTTATCAACACTTAAAGCTTTTTAATGTCCAATACAGAGAAAAACAGAAAACCTCTCTTAGGTGCAAGAATACTGGCTGTATTATGGCTGTCAAATCAGATTGGATGGCAGAGGTTTCATGTTCCATATAATGTTCAAAAAACAAGACAAAACAAAAATACCCCACCAAGAATGTGTTGAAAAAAAATAAACAATTTGTTACAAGTTTACATTCCTGATTAGGAGTAAATTCTAAATGCTTTGAAGCAGAAAGCAGGAGGCATCCAAATCCTGCTCTTATCTGGAGAAATGCAAGTCATCCAACACACACACACACACACACACACACACACACACACACACACATACACACACACTTTCTATAGGGGAATAAGGTGATTTAATCATCTCTTCTTCCTTTCATCTCATCTCAGCCTTTTCTATCTCCTCTTCATTTTAATATGAAACCAACAAAAGCTATGTTAGCAAGAGGCCAGCCTCAACCCTCTTGACTTTTTTTCATATCTTTTAGCCGTTATCTCAGCATCCCTCTGTCTTCCAAGGGCTCTTGGAGGTAAATCTCCAATTTCACCGTTGCATTAGATAATTGGACTCAGTAATGAAGGCAAACATGCTGAGAAAATGCATAATTATTGGAAGAAAACCAAGCATCTTGCTTCTGTGAAAAGTAATGGCTTTGGAATGTGTATATGATGATTTACAGGATAAAGTCAAGTGGAAAACAGTTACAGAAAAAGATGCCAGCTCTATAAAAATGGATGTCGATAACTATCTGTAGTCAGGAGTCTTCACTCAGCTCATGTATGTCATAACACAGTTGTAATATTTCTCTTAAATCGTTCTTAGGAAACTGAATTTCGATGTTTCATTAGCTGTAATCAGTAACCACCAAAGTTAACAGAAATAAATGATTGATGTAATGATTTCTCTAATGACTCAAATGATTTTTAAAAATCCTGATTGCTGGGGCGCTGTGGTGGCTCAGGGGTAGAGCACGCAACCCATAGCCTCAGTCCTCCATGCGGCCGTCACAGGTTCAAGGCCTGTTGACCTTTGCCAAATGTCTTCCCCCTCTGTCATAACCCAGGTTACTATGAATCTACTATCAAATAAAGGTAATTAGAGCCACAAAAAAAAAATCCTGATTGCAGAAATCTGAGTTTCAGTGCTTTAAAGATTTTTTTTCAGGTGCTCATGTGTCTCTTAGGGATCATTACCAAGGTCACACAACATGCTTTTGTTTACATTCAGTGAGATGGAGAAAGAGAATAGTGAGATAAAATAGGAGAAAAGATGGACAGCCATATATTGTGGCCTATATCAAAAACAAAAAACAAACAAACAAAAAAAATCAAACATACTGCTTAGTAAAGTGAGTTAGCGTAGCATATAAGGGCAATATCATGACTTGACTTTGCAAACAAATGCATTTCTGATTGTTGAAACAACTTTACCTACAGTTATTATTAGAACCACAGGCAGATTCAGCAACCCCACTCATCACGCTTAAACTGCATTACAGGCGTCAGTTAGAAAATGTTCAAATGGGTTCTGTAACAATGTGTCCCTCAGATGCAACAGGCTTCAAGCATCACTGATTTTCAACATTCTCAGAGAGAAAATGATGTCCCTATCTAACAATGCTGCAACCTTCTCATGAAGCAATCCCCAGCTGTAGGACTTCAACATTTGGAGCTTTTATGACTTTGAGGAGCTTATCTGTCACTTAATTTGTTAATTGTTGAATACATATGTGCTCCTCGGCTCTGGAACTCCCTTCCTCCTGCCATTAGGAACATAGACTCTCTTCCCTCTTTTAAATCACAGCTGAAAACGCACCTGTTCAAACTGGCATATTCACTTCAACATGGATTAACTGTTGTTGCATCTTGTTTACTGACTTGCTTTTTATTGTTGATAACTCTTTTTATCATTTGTTGTTTTTTGTCTGCTTGTTTTTGTAAGGTGACCTTGGGCTTTTGAAAGGCGCCCTCAAATAAAATGTACTATTATTATTATTATTATTATTATTATTATTATTATATAGAGCAGAAATAAAAAGTTCTGGTTTGTCAGTGTTAGACGGTGGGCTGGGATATATGTGTGCATAAGAGTGGAATGGGGGTTTGGGACTACCTAGTGTAACACACCTGGTGTGCACATCCAACTATCCAATTAACTGAGTAAATTTTGATAGATTACCTGATTACTAAAATATTCAGCAGCTAAAGCCGTACTCTGCTGAGACTAAAAGGTTACATATTTCCAGATTAAGTCTGAATATGCCTATCCTGCAAATTAGTATTTAAATATTCAGGTGACACCCTGTCTTGTGCCGATGAAACAGCCCCCATAGGAACCGCAACACTGTATCCCGAACTCACAACTAATCTCAGAGTTTTCTTTGTGTAACTGTTCATTTACAACAGCAAAAGAGGAACCTGTAGCTCTCCAAAGGCCCAAACATCATCAAAAGAAGAAAAAGCCTCTCATGCTTTGTCCCTCTCATCCTTCCCTTAATCTTCCAGCCCTGAGCTCAAAAACACTTTTTAGTCTAAAAGATATGTCTAACTAAAAAGTGTCAGACCTATTTGCTTCTTTAATCCACCTGTCTGTGTGAATGTGTGTGTGTGTGTGTGTGTGTGTGTGTTTGTGTGTCTGAATGTCAAACACCACAACTTTCAAAGCAACACCAAACACAGCTAACTCCTCAGCAGTCCTCCTTTCATGCCAAGCTGAGTATGTCGGAACAAAGTATTCTCTCATGTCTATCATCCCTGCCAAAACACAAAACTGGAAGTAACTGGAAGTTGCTGTCTTTCCCTTCTCAGTCTCTCTGTGTTTCATCTTGAATAATGCTCCATCTCCCTTCATCTACTCAACAAGTTTCCTGGGAGAAAGTGATGGAGCAAAGGAGGACTGCCAAACATCATACAACATAAAAACAAAGGCGAAGCTCTGCCATCTGCCAGAGGGTCTAACTCTTATTCTTTAAGCATGTACACACACCATCAATGACTCTACTTCTTTAAACTTATTTAAATGAAACTGCTCCACTTTATGTTTAAGACAACTTTGGCTTGGCATTTGGTGTTCCTACTGATGTCAGAGAACATGAAATCGACATGAAGAAAAAAAATAAATACATTTTTTCATCTTTTTTCATTCCATCTTTTCTGAGTTTAGCTAAAGAAACAGGAAGAATAAAGGCAAGAATGAACTACAGCAGTTCACTAGACCAGTGGTTCCTGTGTCTGTTCCAGCACACCTGATTCCAATGATTGTAGGACCTCTTCTGCAGCCATCAGCTGCCACAGAAGCCTGTTAATCATCCATTCATTTAAGTCACTAGTGTGGAAGCAAGGAGACACCTAAAGCATGCATGGCAGGGGTACTTGAGGACCAGGGTTGGGAACCACTGCACTAGACAGAAAGGAAAACGACTCAAATTGTGTCTTCAGAAATCTTAACATTGAACATTTGCAAACAGATGACTGCAAAGAAAAAAACACAACGTATCAATTACAAATGCAGAAAACTAAACACTAAACCATTTGCTTCAAAACATATGCAATGATAGTTGCTACAAATCAACAAAAAAGACAGTAACAAGCAAGATAATGAAACTTTTAACCAATAAGGCATAAAATTATGGCCACTGACTAGTGCCTTGGTTCTAATTTTGCTGCCAAATAAGCCCTGACCCATTAAGGCATGGACCCCTGTAGACCCCTGAAGCCATGGTATGTTATCTGGCACCAATGTTAGCAGCATATCGTTTAAGTCTTGGAAGTTGTGAGGTGGGGTATCTGCAGCTGAAACCTGCTTGGATTGAGATCTGAGGAATTTCTAGGCCAAGTCAACAGCTCAAATGTGTAATCCTCAAATTTGAAGTATTAAGGATTTTCAGGGGGGTGCAATGGCCACAGACATTAAGAAAATTGTTTCCATGAAAACGTGTAAATAGTCTGCAACAATGTAACACCCAAAGAATCATACTGCCTCCCCAGCTGTCCTTCTGCCCTTAGTAAATCTTGAAACAAGGTTTTACCCAGAAGAACCACACACACCTGGGCATTCAGGATGTAAAAGAAAACGTGATTGATTAGAGCAGGTCACCTTCTTTCATTGCTCCATGGCCAGGTTCTGTTGCTTATGTGCTCATTGTGGGTGCTTTCAGTGGTAGACTGGTATCAGCATGCACACCATGACTGGTTTGCACAATACAGACACAGCAAACTCAACTTACATTACACTTTTCTAGTCATGCTCCCCACTCAAAGAACATTTTACACCTGAGCCAAATTCATACACTGACACGCAAATTGGCAGGCAACTTGCACTGGAAGATATAAGCTATGGTGGGGGAAGCTGAAATCAAACTCCCAACCCTTCCATCAATAACTTCTTCAGCAATGTGAGCTATACTAGCTTGTCTGTCAGGTCCTACTCCACAGGCAAAGCCTTCACACCCCACATTTATCAACGAGCCTGTTCTTTCCATGGAGCACTTTTGATAGACACATAGCACCACAGAACAGGAACACCCCACAAGAGCTGCAGTTTTGGACATTCTCTGACGTCTCGCCATCACAATTTGGCCCTTTTAAAACAAGTTCAATCCCTAACCACTCCGCATTTATCCTGCTTCTGACACAAATAATTTAGAGAAATAAAGTTCACTTTCTGGCTAATATAGCCCACCCAATAACATTTTTGTTTTTTTAACACATGGAAACTATTGTTTGAGCGAACTCACTATTGATCTGGATGATATTGTGAATTATTTGTCAGTAACATACAGCAGTTGAATTTTCCCTATTAGCTCATTCACATGATTGTTTAACAATTACCGATTCAACCTTTTTAGCTCCCTAAAATCATATGATGATCTTTTTTTGTTAAGTAAAGATAGAGTTAAGATCACTTAGATCAAGACAATCGATGTATTATAATCTAGAGATGACTTTGATCTGCTATGACTGCTGTAGTATAGCTACTCCATATGTGCATTCAAGTTATCCTCTACTTTATATTTGTTAACAGAACTATCTATCTTATCACAAAACCACCAGCAGTAAAGCAGTGGATGTAATGTAAGAAAACTGTTGGAGTGGATCTGAGGATATCCACAATTAGAGCTGCAAACATCTAAACTGACCATATTGACCTTATTCCACCTCCTTATTCCACCTCTACCTCATAATACATCTCTACTATGTCTTAGAAAAGCAATTCTTGTTTTGATGTTGCAAGAGAAATGAGGTAAAAACCAGAAACATGCCTGCCTCAAACAAATAATGAATGCCCTTTCAATACACAGTCCTTCATCCAGCACAGCAGGGTGAGAGCCCCGGCCTCTAATAGAGCATGTGTGTATGTGACATTGGGACATTTTCCCTTTGTGTAAATTATAAGCACGGAGGAAAGTGTTGCTATGGAGACTGTAGTTAGTGATGCGGTGGGCAAAACCACATCAACTAGTGTGCAGGGAAGACGGAGCTGAACATATTCTGCGTATGACAGAGTACAGCCACACACATAGACCAAGATGTAGCGAAGGAAATGAAAAAGTATTTACAGATCTATATTTCTGTGATTTGCTGCTTTTTAACAGGTTTCTGGATTTCTAAATGAAATATAATTAGACTGTTAGTTTAAATACAACCACTGATTTGTCTTATCCTACGAAAAACTTTACACATTTGTTGGCCGCTTTCATTTTACCAGAGACCGGCTCACAAATGTTGGGATCACAAAGTTTATCTTGTTCCTGAAAGTTTAGGATTAGCCTAGCCAGATTCCTGAATTTAATTTGACAAAATCAGTAAGATCAGGTGAAGAGGGCTGTTTTTCACAATTTGACAGATTAGGAGAAATTTTGCAAGGTACAGGCATAAATATTGTTGAGTCAAAATGTGGATTGCTGATGGACTTCTACAAAAGAAATTGAATGCCAGTAATAATGTTAGTTGATTAGTAGAAGTGTTTCGGATAAATGGCACGTGTGAAGAAAACAATTTTTTTTACATCGCAAAACCCATAGCATAGTACGAACCTCACCTTTTCATGTTGTTCCTCAAAAAAAATCCCACATGGATGCAAAAAATAAAACTTTGATTAGACTGGTAGCTAATCAGACAGCAGATCAGATTAATAAAAGCATAGACAGATAGAGGAGAAAGATAGAGGAGAAAAGATTCAGCAGAAGAAGCAGTTATCTCTAAAAATAGTTTTAATACTTGAAGAAACACCTCTGGAATGCAAGTGTCACTATCTGCTTGAGAGTTTAGGTTTTGTCTTCTGTCACTGACTATCCACTATAGGCCTCCACAACAATAATAACAGCACACAACCAATTCAATTCAATCTCTGTCTGATTGGAGTGAGCGAATCTGATTACCTCTCACACACCACACACACAAAGGCTCACAGTCACAAAATGCAGTTGTTTGTGCTCTAAGATTCCCTGGGGAAAGATATCGGAGTAAATGACTGCAGTGATTGTGCCAGATAGACTGGATGTGTGCATAATATCCACACAAAGCAGATAATGTGTTTGCTAATCGCACACCAGAGACAAGCAAAGAGACGCTCGCACACAAACACAAAGGCTAACAGCTGCACAGCTATAACCTTTAACCACTCTTTTCATGCCACTGACTGCCAGCTACACTCCAGATACACCCTCCCACACACCCTTGGCTGAATCCCACTGTGGGAGAGTGGTGATATTTTTCCCAGAGTTGTGATGACAGTCGGCTGCATGTGCTGACAGCAGTGGAAGTTATTAGAACTTGTAATCACATTCACTGTCACATCATGGAAGACAGACAGACATCACTGAATGTTTTATTTACACATTTACTGCTGTTATAAATACAACACTACACACAGCGAGATGAAAATTCCTCAGCTGATGAACATTTTCTGTGACAAATCCCTAACACTTTAACTGCATTCAAATGATTCAAATTAATGTTGGTTAGCTGTCAAAGTTGCTGCTTTTGATAGACTTGTTTAACAATTAAAGGTACACTTTTCCAACACTTGGTCCATGCATATTACAGGGTTGGGCAATAATAGAGTAATTGGGTAACAGGGTGTTCTAAAATATTGCTCATATTTCTCTGAACACCACCTTTCATAGCTGCATATTTAATTCCAGCTGTGCCTGGTTATATTAAAACTCTCTACTAGTTTTTGAGTGAAAAGGGTACCTTTAGCACATCTTTTCTTCTGCATTTATTCCTGCCGTTTAGTGTTTCATTTTATCAATTTGCCTAATTAGCTGTACTTGACTGCTTTGCAGTATAACTAGGATTAAACTGGAATTTACGTGACAGAATTTGAATGTGTCTACATGAATAGACTGGTTTGATTATATATTTCTGTACATAAATTAAACTGTCTTTTAAAGTCTCTTGATATAACGTTCTTTGTGAATTGGGGCTGTATAGATAAACTGAATAGAACTGAATTGTTTAATTTCCTCAGAGAAATGCTCAATGTTTGGAACGGAACTAAAGAGTAATATATTTCAAGGTATAAACAGCAACTGTACTTTGTTGATGGCTTACTTTAAGATATGTTGAATAAGTCCATGGAATGACTGTCTCAGTCTAAAAGTGTACAACCCAAGTATGAGTCACTGCTGAATAATTATTGCATCCTGCAAAATAAATATTGCTCCAACTATCTGATAAAACATTTCTTAATCTCATACTACATTACGCAGACACTCTGTCTGCACTGGTGAAGATTGACTTCTTAGCATGCTAAATGTTTCAGCTGTCTCCAATGGTAGGGAAGTCTGACAAATTTTCTGATTGAGCAAATGATTATTTAACCACTTGGGGTCACTCATACATCGTGTACAAATTATTAAACTTTTATCCCCAGATCAAGCCTTAACTGTTACTTAATCAACCATTAAGTCTGAAAAAGAAATAAAACAATCTGGTGAAATTACAGCAAAAGTAACTTCTTTCCTGACAGTAGTTTTTACATCCCAAATGCTAATAAACAAACAAATACTATACAAAGCAGAGGTGCATCAAAGGCCACAAAATACTTCACTGACATGACAGAACTTGATATTTCACAAAATGAGCCTTATTTATTCATATCTGGACCAATGTAAAACATGTTTTAACTACACCAACATACATGACAAAAAAAAGAATAAGTTTAAGCAGCATAACCTTTTCTTGTATGCTGTTAAAATGATTAACACTACCTTAAAGGAAAGAACTTGTTACTGTTTCTCTAACTCTTAATACATATCCATTTGTGGGTGAAAAGAACAAGGAAGCAGAGCAAACTACTTAAAAAAAAAAAACCCTAAACATCTGGGAGTTCCTCCCAGTAAATAAGCTGGTACAGTGAAGGTGGTTGGACACACAGCGGAAGAACAAGCAGAAGCAGAGCTGACTGCATGTTGTGAGGAGCTTGTGATCCACAGCGAGGACTAAAATATTCCATCACCTACTTTTTGCAAACCTTTGAAACAGCTGGAAAGTTTGCAGGCCACTGCATTTTCCACTCAGACCTGAAAAGCAGGCTTTAATAGTATTTATACTCGGTTCAATTTCTGAAAGACTTAATTCTATAAAAACAAAGATTAGGTTCAAGGTCTTGAAATATTTTCACATTAATAAGAGCCTATAAGCCTATAAGAGCCTAAACTATTTTAAGTGGCAGTTGGGATCTCCAACCTGCATCAACTCTAAATAAATAGTCTTGACATTTATTCTTCAGCTGTTACAGTACTGCACTGAATTAGAGTACTGTGGATAAACGCTGCTGACTCTCTGCCAGCTTGTTAGCAAACCAATCTCACTGCCCTGTTTTGACAGTCAACTACAGCTCCTCTGGAGGGAGAAGTGGAGAAGAAATAAGTTCATCGACCATTTAATCACAGCTTATGTGTATTATGTAATTCTACTAATTAAACCACATTTGACAGAATACAGTATTGCTGCAAAACTGCACTGTAACATCAGGACAATTTTCTTGCATGGTGAAAAAGGGATATATGACTGAAATACGCTTCAACGGTTCATCATACTTCATTATCAAGGTGAGCGCTGTGATGTAAAGGTTCTAAGCACATAAAAAGCAGTGCAGTGTGCAGCTGCTAGCCTCTTCATAAATGTCAGACTTGTTTCTTGTTCTAGTTTGACATTCACATAAAAGTATCTGCACTGGCAGGTTGTCAACTCCTTGTTTAAGTAATAATAACTTAAAATGTGCTGCTTTTTAAAAAACTAACAACTGCATTAATTAAGAAACATTATCTAACTGAAGTTGTGTCATCCTTTACCTTTTAAGTCACATCACTAGAGAGGGAAATAAACAGAGATTATCCAGGAGGAGGAGGCTGAAAGAGGTACAGTGCTTTGCAAAAGTATTTACTAGAATTTTATACAACAAACCAACATGAAGTAGCACATACACTTAAGAGCACATATTTACTTACACTGTGTAAAAACACATAACCTTTTCCTATTGACAAAGAAAGTTTCATAAATCAAAACAATATCTCACTTAATATGCTGGCATTTAGCAAATATAAATACTTTTAGGAATGCTTAAATAAAATAGAATAAGTTTAGTCTGATTTTATATTAAAATCTAAATGTAAACCTTTGGCCTTCAACTGTAAATGTGACCCTTACAGGTCATTTTCAATTATTGTTCTGTATTTAGCTCCATCCAGCTTCCCTGTCCCTGCTGAAGAAGTATCCCCACAGCATGATGATGCCACCACTATGTTTCACAGTGGGTGTGGTGTGCTAAGGATAATGTCCAGTGTTAGTTTTTTGTCACATATAAAATTGGATGTATGCCAAAAACTTCACCTTTGGTCTCATCTGACCAGAGTACATTCTTTCACATGCTATGTCCACTCCACTGACTGCAGTAAACACCAAGCAGAACTACTTAAAGCTGCAATATGTAACTTTTATAAAAAAAAAACAAACAAAACAAAACATTTTTACAAATTTTTATATATATATAATTTTTTAATCATTTGTTTACGCTTTAAGAACTTTTTGAGTGAAACTTTATATCTGTTGCTGCTGTTACACCTGAATTTGCCCTTTGTGGGACAATAAAGGCTGATTCTATTCTATTATTTTGTTCATATATAGACACCCCCATCTCCCACCCGCTGGACAGCCCACCACCACAGTTTTAAAAAAAATCCTAGAGGAAACCCTGTGTCACTATGTTCTGACAGTAGAATATGAGACTGATAAACTGCGAAAAAAAAATCGAGCTCCTCTGCCTTCTCCCTATGGTCCTGCTGTCATCTGCAGAAACAACCAATCAGAGCCAGGAAGAGGGTCTTAGTGCTGTCAATCACCCTTTGTAGGTGCTGCTCACACCCTCCCCCTTTCTCTCTGAAACACAACAGTTGGTTCATGGTCATTTTAGCTATGTTTATGATTAACTCTCTCCTGGCCCAGCCTGTCAGTTTAGGTCAATGGCCACATCTTGGTAGGTTTACAGTAGCTCCATGTATGTTCCACTTTTAGATTATGGATTGAACCTCTGTAGCTCTGTGAGATATTCAGACCTTTTGATTTTGTTTTATAACCTAACCCTACTTTAAACATCCCCGACTTCTTCCCTGACCCATCTGCTGAGTTCCTTGCTCTTCAAGATTTTGTTTGTCCACTAATGTTCTCTAAAAAGCCTGAGCCCTTAACAGAACAACTGGATTTGTACTGACATTACATTACAACCAGGTGGACTCCATTTACTGACTACTATGTGACTTCTGAACACAAATGGTTGCACTGGATTTTATTTAGGGGTTTGAGGATGAAGGGATTGGAAAGCATGCAAACCACACTAATATTTTCATTTGTCAATGAAATATGAAAACCAAATATCATTTTCTATCCTCCTTCATTTGTTTGGCATTAATCACATTAAATCTGTAAAAAAAAAAAAAAAACCTCATACATTAAAGTTTGTGGTTGTAATGTGATTTTTTTTTTTTTTTTACAATGTTCAAGAGACAGAAGTGGAGATAAGTAATCCCTCTGGGTTTATTAGGGAACAATTAGGAACATCAGTTTAGTTGTAACACAAGTTCTTCAGGTTAGGTTGTGTAACAACAACTTTCTGTTGGCCATTCAACTTCCCTGAAAAGCAGTTCTCATGAAACCTAAGTTATCCCTCAGTTGAATCATGATTACATGTAAAATCAACACACGAGCACACAGAAGCCCGGTGCATAGACCGAGTGCATGGTGCTGTTGTGATTAATGTGTGACACGTAGCAGTCCGATAGTTTTTTCATCACATTCGTCTCCACAGGGCTGTGAAACAAAGGGCTGAGATTAAAAAGCTCTCATTCAGCCTGACTCATTAGTCTTTTCTCACTCTCTCCCTTTCTTCATGATCCTTCTCTGTTCGGTGTCTCACACATTCAGGACAAGGTCATGCCGGAGTCTGAGGAGTGGGAGGAGGCAGAAGGAGAGGGGAGAGCAAGGATGTTTGAAGACCAAGGGGAGGGGCAGAGGGGGGGTATCCTGCAGGGATTTTCACATCAGTAAAGCAAGCATTTATATCCCAATGAAGATCAGGGATTCAGCAGGGCTATTTTCATTTAAATTCAGCTTCTCCGGCGAGACAGAAACTCGACAGCTGGCTGGAAACAAGAGTGAGCCCTACGAGAAGAAGAAAGAAAAAACAGGCTACAGGTCCAACACGCAAAGCACGCTAACAAAGTTCCTTATTCCCACAGACAAGCACGTTCGATGCTTGTGTGTGGTACGTGATTGCGTTTGACTTTCATCACCCATCTCCAAGTGATTGCATGTACGTGAGTACGTCTTCTGGGAAGACTGACCCAGATCAGAGGAAAGATGAATACATCCTGTGTGAGCAAAGCTTTGTAGCTGAGCAAATCCTTCATTTCACTTGTACAAAAAAGAGATACAAATAAAGATAAGTTATAAGGTGATTTGTGTGTGAAAGTGTGTGTGTGTGTGTGTGTGTGTGTGTGTGTGTGTGTGTGTGTGTGTGTGTGTGTGTGCAGATGAAAAGAGAAAGACAGCGAGAACAAACCCTCAAATCTCAAAGCAGAAAGCAAACCATTCATCTTCCCTCTCATATGCTCTTCTGGGCTTCTATCCCAGCACCACTGTGTGTGTGTGTGTGTGTGTGTGTGTGTGTGTGTGTGTGTGTGTGTGTGTGTGTGTGTGTGCGTGCATGTGTCTGTGTGCGTTTTCCAAATATGGAGAACAGTCTGAATGATGAACATGATCTCCATTGCAGTAGAACAATGCTTGTTCTAAATAGGACATGAGAGGCATTCAGCCTTCCCTCACTCTGTGTATGGGAGGACCAGTGCTTGTCTGCAGGAGCTGAAGCACACCGGGTGCAATGAGGCGTCTGTTCCAGGTGATAGTGTGTGTGGGATCCTGCATGGTTGCATGAATCCATTAAGTGTCATCCCTGACAGCTTTTGGAGTTTTTGCAACATCAATCAGATGCTTATTTGGAGAAGGCCAGGCGTCACTCTAACAGACGGGCAGGTGGCGCCGTGCAGCAAGACGTCATCACCTCTGCTCCGAGGCCAGCCAGGCCTGCTGGTTACCCGCCTCTGGAGACTTTCACATCTGGACCTTTTTGGTTCTCACCGAACAAACCAACCCTACACCTGACTATTCTACCAACAATGTCGGTGTACTCCTACATGTGTTTTTTCAGCTATCCACATCAGCAAACTTGAGTCCTGTTATTTTACCAGTTATCAACAGTAAATTAAGAAAAGAAAAATCTGAAGACAGTGTCTGGTGGCATATTTACAGTGTCTATTTATAATCCTTGAACTTTTCAGATTTGTCACATTATAGCTATAAACCTCTGTGTATTTTATTTGATTTTTTTGATAGACCAACACAAAGTAACACAACATTCTGAAGTGGGATTAAAATGATCCACGTTTCTCAAAACCTTTTAAGGAAAATCTGAAGTGTTGCAACCATTCAGCCCTGCTGAGTCAATACTTTGTCGAAGCACCTTTTGTGGCAGCTAACATACCTTAAACGCTGACATATTGGGCGAAGAACATCCACGAACATCAAGTTTCAAGTCTTGCCACTGATTCTCAGTTGGATTTAGGTCTGGACTTTGACACATGAAAATGTTTTGATCCAAACCATTCAAGAATAATTCTAGATCAACCAATCAGCATTAACATGCTGGCCAAAATGTTCAGTTTTGCTCTCATCTGACCAGAGCACCTTCTTTGATATATTTTCTCTGTCTTTTATATGACTAATTACAAACTTTCAATGTGACTTTTCGTGACTTTCTTTCAACAATCATTTTATCCACTCTTTTTTCTTGATTATGGATTGAAAAGTACCTGCTAATTTAAACTTCTCCACAACTTTATCTCTGGCCTGTCTGGTGTTCTCTTTGGTCCTCATGATGTTATTTCTTCACTAAAGTTCTCTAACAAACATCTGAGGCCTTCGAAGAGCAGCTGCATTTATAGAGATTAAAATAACACAAAGGTGGACTCTGTTTACTATGTAGGTCACATCTGAAAGTAACTGGTTACACTGATCTTTATTTAGTTATATCAGAGTAAAGGGCATTGAATACAAATATATGGTACATTTTACTTTGAATAACTTTTAAAAACAAAACTGTCTTCCATAACTTTATGATTACACAATTTGTTTTGTTAGTCTATCAAATAAAAACCCAATAAAGTGCATTGAAGTTTATGGATGTAAATTGACCAAATGTAAAAAAAAAAGCATAAGGGCTATGAATAGTTCTGCAAGTCCATCTAAGCACCACAAAATTTAATAAAACACTGCATTCTGGTTGGCTAATAAAATACAAAAAATAAGAATTTATTACAATCAAGACTTTTCTTGTTAAACAATATAGATTATTCCCTTCAGAATAATTCGTGTCACTTTAAAGTTAGAGAAAATTGTGACCCTTTGTTTACCTTTCCTCCTGGTGTCCCGTCGAACGCTGCTGGGCCTAACCGCTGGCTGTAGCTCTGTCTCTGTTGACATCCTCAGGCTCCAAGTGGGCTAGACTCCGCTCCGCTTGGCTCGACTGGGCTCCGCCGGGCTCTGAGGGTCCAGTTCACAGCGTCAGTGCCGACTGTGGGTGCGTGGGCGCCGAGTGCGTGCGTCAAGGCGCCGTGTGTGTGTGTGTGGGCACACAGGCTCATGGGAGAGGAATGGGTTTTAGCCCTGACACAACATCCCACACACACCCACGGAGATCTGGAGGGAGAGACAGACAGGAACAAACAGGTTTGCTTTTGTTAGGTTGTGCTTATCCTGAGCAGGCGAAACCAAGCAAGGGTTATCAGCAGGCATGAGAATGAGCTTGTTTCTGATCTGCCCTGAGTAGATGTTGCCCATGGTAACGGAGTAGAGACCTGCACTCCACTTTGTGCTTTCTGTCAATAATGTGGCTCAGCAAGGACATTTACTGAGGAACAATCCACCGCTCCAGCACACTTCATTCTTTAATTACAAAGAAAATTTTTAACAGTTTAGAAGTGCGACTAATTAACATTTAGACAGAAGTTTCATACCTGATGCCAAATGACATTTTATTAACCAACACTTCTAAATTAATTATCTTACTTATCCCCTCAACATCTCACCACGTTCTGCAGGTCCCTGCTGCTGACTTGTTAACTTGGCTGAAGCAGGAATATATTGAAAACATGCAGATCGCCAGCATTATTTTGGGTTGGAGGAGTTGGGGCAATAAATGATTTACAATTGCATTGTAGCCTTCAGTATTGTAATAAAATCAAATTAGTAACTGGCTAAAAATTCTCCTCCCTAATGTTGATAGTGAAAGAGAGACAGTGTTGACTGCTACAGCTCCTCGCCTGTGTGTGTCTTTTGCTCAGATCTCCACAGCTGTCCTAAAAGAGCAGCAGGTGCAGATGAAAAACTCTTCATTACATTTCTTATTAAGCAAGTAAACAGTTTTTCTGTAATCTTTGTCCCCACAATTACTTTGAATCACACTGAAATAGTTCCAACCCAAATTAGCAAGGAGTCCTATGAAAACAGAGAGTAAACATGCTAATGTTAGCCGAGCACTACAGCAAAATCATTCAGATGAAAACATTGTCAGCAGAACTTAGAAATAGCTTTATTAAATACAAGGTGTATGTGTCAGGTTACATAAATATTTGAAAACAAATTATCAAACTGTGCATGTTTTATACATAATAAAGGAGGGGTAACGTAACTTTACAGAAATTTAACTTTGCAATTTGATGCCTTGACATTGGCCTCTGTCTCTTTAAGAAGCCCCTACTCTTTCCAACACACCCCCTTAAGCATGTCATCACAACATTTCTCCATTATGCCGCTTACAACCATTCTTAGGGGTGTTGGGCTGAGAAGCAGTTCATGTGATAAGCAGACGTGCAGTTCCACCAGGTGTTTGCTACTTTGCTTTGCTGCTGCTGCTAGTCAGGTGGAGCTGTATGGAGGAGGTATGGGGGTGAGGTGCTCGGTGAGGCTAAAGCTTGGCTAGAGACTGCAGCTCCAAGGAGGAGCTTTGGATAAACAGGCAGCACTTTGTGTAAGCAAGCATTTAGGCACTCCCAAATGGCTGCAATGGGAGATTCAAGGATTTATCAAACATGCATGAAAGAATCAAAGCAACACTCCAGGTATGTTTTTGATGAGGGAATGACACTATCACATGGTGTAAAACTCAAAAAAGTCGATTTTGCATAATCCCCCTCCCCTGCCCCCCTTAATGGAGTTAACCTCATCTTGGAGCAGTATAGAAAGGCTGACCTAAAGAAGCTGTTTGGAACAAAAAAATACGCTCTTGTCAAGTGTCTTCTGTGAGCCGGGGTGGGTGATGTGATGATATTAGACTGGGATAGATTAGACCCTGCCAAAGCAGAGATCATGGATTTATCTATGTGGCAAATTCTATGAATTCCAGTTCTTTGCTTTTGCTCAGACACAGTTTTATTTTCCTTTTTCCTCATAAATTAACTTTTTTGTAGGTTTTGATGGTTAGTATGATAGTAATATATATTTGTCAAGGATTATGTTTTTTACACACCAGGGCTACAGCAACATACAATCAAAAATCTGAAATGAATCAAATATTGCTATTTTTGGAATAAAAAAAAAAACCTCAACAAATCCTAATGTCAAGTATATTAAAATTGAAAAATAGAAATATTTAATGGTGAAAGAAGATTTTTTTAAAAAAGTCATTCATCTTTACCTTGCTCTTTTTTCCCCATAAACTCTGGCTGCACATTTTAATTGCTTTTTTAATCTTTGTTTATGACCCTTAGCAAAAACTATAACAAAATGCAAATTGCATGCACCTTTCTTTAACACTGACACCATTTGAACTTTCTGAGCCTGATGGGCCCTGAAGCCCCATCGTTCTGCCCCTTTAGAGCCCATCTGCCTCTACTTTAATCTGAAGTATTGACTGGCAGTGACTGCATAACCCAGCAGCCAAAGGCACTCAAACTCAGAGTTTGTTCTCTTTTTCAAAAGCATGCACATTTATGAGAACACACACTTCAAAAAAAGCTCTTTTCTTGGTTAAGAGATACCGAGGAACAAAAACAGCAAGGGACAGCTGCAAGGTGACATGCCACATAATGAAGTTGACTACTCTCTGAGCTGTTCGTCCCCACTTCTTAGAGTACCAGTCTTGACCTCTCTTTCCTTCTCTCTCATTCTCCAGCAAACAGCAACTGAGTGCAGAGTAGAACAAAACCAAAAGACTGGTGTTTCTTGGGGAAGAGGGAAATCTCTCTCATTCTGTGCCGCCCCCCTCTCCACGGTGTTTCAGCGTGAATAGGAGGCCCCTGTAAGCCTCGGGCGAGAACAGATGAATTGAGAGGCTTTTAATTTGCTGCAGACAGAACAGAACAGAGTCCATTTAATTCTGCCAGCAGAGGCCATGTCGGCAAAATGCTGACAATATTCTTTATCTGGTCCAAACACACTGGAAAAGTGTGAGTCACTCCAATTACAGGCATTATCAGCAGCACTGTTCCACCAAATGGATGGCGAGAGAGCGAGTATGAAGAGAGAGGGGTTAGTGGGAAGAGAAATGAACAGAGTGGAAAGAAAATGAGGAGTGAGGGAACATAGAGTGGGTGAGTAAGATAATGAGCAAAGGGGTAAAAGGGGAGAGAAAAAAAAGCCAGAAGAAGTAAATTCAGAATAAAAAGGATGGAGTTTGAGGAGCCTCAGCTTTCACCCTGAGCAAGTCCCCATCTGTTCCTGCCTTTCTGGGCTTTGCCTCACTGTTGTGTTTTTTTGGTTTTTTTTCTTCTAGGTGTGAAGCCTTTAAGACTTCACACCTAGAGTTAAAGCAGCTGGAGTTAAAGAAAAGCAGCTTGTTAATCCAAAAACCATACATCTAAACCTCATCAGTTGCAGAACCACAAAAACTAGGTATTTTATTAGAATTATCAACTTCTAAAAATACAAAAATACAGGAGTAATTTACTGATCAATTGCTTTGTTGTTTACTTCTGTTGTTAATTCACTAGGTCAGTTTTGAGCTCGGATCAGCAGATGAAATCCTGAAAAATTTGTATACATCTTCCGAAATGTTCCAAGCATGAAATGCAAACTCTCTTGGTCATTAAAACATTAACAAACAGGATGTTGTTTAACACACACTGTTTTCAGTGTCGTAAAAATGAAAAATAAGAAACAGAAGTTTTGATGCATAAATTGGAATAATCTTGTAATCCATTTATTGGAGAAATTATCATCCACTAAGCAGCCTGGAGCAAATATTGTCTTCTATGGTCATTGTTTGTAACATTTTACTGTCAAACTAACGCAAGGTATACACAGGTTTTAGGATTTGTTTTTGGAAGTGTTTTAGCCCTTGAATATTTAGAATATGGTATCTATAATATTATAAATTCTTCAAATTAGAGTGTAGTGGGACGTCTCCAAAGCCGGTAGTGAAGATGTGGACAATTTGAACACATTGATAAACTGAAGCCAACTGATTATGAAAATAAAATTTAAAAAAGCGCTTTTCCTTCAATCAAAAATTCAAAATTATTACAGCTTTATCACTTTTTATTATTTTTCTGTGAACACAAAAGCACATTAGGGCTGTACAAAAAAATGCCAGTCATCAATCTGCTGATTGATGACTGGCATTTTTTTGTGCAATGTTGGTGTGAGCAAAACAGCAATCCCAAAGGACTGTTTGGACACAATATATAGGACATTATCTCTTACTGCTTATCTCTTACTTTTTGCAAACTTATATTGATGATTTATTTCGCCAGTTGGATGGACTTTAACTTTATTCCCACACATTATGCATATTTTTGGTGAGATGCTAAAAATCACAGGTTTGAATTCCTAACCTAAAACAGTGCAGTGTTATTTAAAGGCTCGATGGCGTCAATTTGATGAAAATGTTTCAGTCATGAAAGAATTGAGACCTGACTTGGACTCAAGGCAGAAAACTTCAGACTAGACTTGGAGAAAAAAAGAACTGTGAACACCTCTGCAAGCTCATGCCAAAACACACGTTAAATAGAGGAAGGATCTTATCAAAGTTATTCTGAACAGTGTGGTGGTGGTTTGACCTGGAATCAGCTCATGAGCTAAATGGAGCAGCGGAGCAAGATGTGAACATGGCTTAGCGAGTCTGGATTTAGACGGCAATCTGAAGCCGAAACAGCGGAGCCACAGAGGGGAGGAGAGGAGGAGTGAGCTCTAAATTGGACGGCCGTAACTGGTGCGCTGCCAGCAGGCACGGTTGGGAGGGTGATGTGAAAATCTGCATATGCACACGTGTGAACGTCCCCCCCGTGTGCTACTGTATATGTGTGTGTGACTCCACAAACTAAATGCTGCCAACAGGAGCTTAGAGCCCAGAAATCATCTGTAGCTATAGTAAAGCCTGCCAGACGAGTTGAAAGAAAAAAGAAAGATAGAGGAGAAAGGAAAGGGGCACTGGCTCTGTATTCTACTCCCCCTTCTCCCACCTTCTTCTCTATGAAAGTAATTGCATTCTGTCCATCAGGCTCAGACTTAAATTAGTGGCTCCACTCATTCAGCTCTCTTGCCATCTCAATAATGAATAATCATAGAAACCACCTATATGCCAGTTTTCTCTGCACATGCGCACTGTCTATCTCTCCGAACTCACTGCACCCATCAAACCTTTGTACCCTGACACCACTGCATCAAGTCCTTATCTCATTTCACCTTTGAGCTCAGCTCGCAGATGAGCAACCATGATAGCCATTTTTAAAGGTTAGCATATGTTCCGTTCTGAAACAGATCAGATGTTTAAATAAGAACAAAAACTAAACTTCTATTTAACAGTAATGTAGACCTAATCAAAACCCAAGTGGTTAAAAGCTCAGTTAAATGTCAAACCAATCACACACACACACACACACACACACACAAGTCAAGGAGAGGAGTAATGTTAATTAATGTCTCTTCTATCCAAAAAAGGACAAGAAACCAGGAATATAAAACCTACCTGTTTATGGGAAGCAGAAGATAAAATACATCCAGCTCAGGAGACACACAGCACAGAGGAATGAAACTGAGCATAAAAGAAGGCAAGTGAGGAAAAGGGGCAAAAGATCAGCTAATGGAGGTTGGAGGACATGACGTGTTATAGGTGTGTGAGATATAAAAATTGTCAGGACAAAAGGAAATATTAAAAAAAAAAAAAATGCAGAATGGATCAAAGTTCAGTGTCACACCCAGACATCTGTTACTTATCACTGTTACTTTGTCTCTTTCCATGTCCTTGATCCCAACCAAGAGCAGAAAGTACATTTCTGAGGCATCAAGTTAGTGATGGTTAAAGTTTGCTATTTTCTTTTGAACAATTTAAGTATCAAGAGATCTAAAAACTTTAACAATGTTTTCAATCTTGATTAGCTCATTAAGGCAAAGGCCATTTGTAATTCGCAAATTGCCTGTGTGAACTGTAGCCTCAGTTTCCTGTTCCTGTTCTTAGATAGTATTCAGTGTGGTCTTCTTCCTGCAGCCCATGTGCGTTAAAGTTCAACATGTTGTACATTCAGAGATTGTATTGCTTGGTTGCAACAAATGATTCATTGAACTACTCCCTCCTTTCTGTTATCTCAAACCAGTCTGCCCTATGTCCTGTGACATCAGCACGGCATCTTCTTCCGCGCAACTGCTGCTTACTTGATATAGTTTCTGACAGATGGTTTTGCACATAAATCATAGAACTGTTTCTGAAATGATCAGATCAATCTCATCTGGCACAAAAAAAACATGTCATAATGAAAGTCAAGTTTTTTCTTCATTTAAATATCCTTTTATAAACAAAATTCACTGAATTAAAATAAGGTTCACACAAAGCAGGGTGTTCCATCATTGTATTGATCTTAGCGTACCAGCACCTCTCCCCCGATTGTTGCTTTTCAGCTGTCAGTCAGCTGTGTATGTATAACTACTGAAGTACTCCGCTTATTGAAAGAAAGTGAAGTTGGCTGAAGGACATGATGGCATGGCTTGGCTGCCAACAATAGTACCACCCATCAGAGCTCCATATTAGTAATGTTAGAAAACCATAGTGATGGAGATATTAGTAAATACTTACAATATCAGGTCTGATAAATCCAAATTTTTGTCCCTCATCTCCTATTCATCTGCACTTCGAGCATTTGTAACCTTTGGAATCTTGTGCACTTTGATCTGTGTCAGGTGTGAGCACTTACTGCAGGGTGACCCCATCCAACAGGGTGAACTTTACAATGCCATGTAAAGTGTGAACTCCTGACACTTGTAATGTATTAGCCAGCAACCACTGCATTCCAAACAGTCCTTTGCAATATTAAGTGATGATAGTGATATCAGTATTTTCCTGAAATATTGCCCAGCCTTATTGCGCATCATTGATTTAAGGCTACACGGTTTTGAAATAACTGCTCGCAACAGAGAGAGAGAGAGAGAGTAAGCACGTCTGCTGGTTAACCCCCCCCCCAGCCTACATAAAATTTGTTACCAGGGCAACTAATCTGGTTAATTTAACTATCTGACAATTTGAAAAATGAGTTAATTCGATCCAAAGGGAAATATCTCATTTTTTGCAAATGAGGATTTCCAAAAAAATATTTTCCATAAATCCATTGCTGATAATAACTTCACAGAACCTTAGATCCAAAAATCTGACTATCCCTCTAATGCCAGCGTCAGAAGTGTATGACATATCTGGCACTGATTTTAAAGTATTTTAAATAAATACAACCAGTATGACAAAAGCTATAATAATTATGGCATATTGATACACCAGGTGATATAATCTTTCCCTCCATTGCAATAGTAGTTATATTTCTGTTTAGAAATAAAACCAAGCAGAGGTAATATTATATTACCTCAAACTGTTACATTTTCACTCAAGGTTATCAGCCCTCATTGTCTTCAGGTTAAAAAGCTTCACTCTGATGACATGTTCGCCTGTATCTTGTTGTGATGTTTAAGTCCATGTCACTGCACACGGGAAATGAAACATTCAGCAGCTCGTGCAGGTGGAATCTGACCAGCACAGAATGCGATACATTCAAGGTTGGCTGGCCGTCACCTGTCATGGCCGATCGAGCTGAAAACCTGATGATTCTGGTCAGGGGCTGAGCGACTCGTGCAGCTCTTGCTGAAGAAAGAGGTTGTTAACCTCTGGGTGCTGAGCAAAGACGCAACATCATGGGTCAGTGCAGCCATCACCAGCTGAGAGGCAGCTGTCCAAATGCATACATCCAAAATCCAACAAACTGTAGTCCCACTGCAGTATGATATACCATTGCTGCAGCATTTTTGACACTGATATTAATAGTCAATTCACTCCTATACTACATTAGCATAGCTGAATTTGAAATGATTCCTCTAAAGGAGGAAGCAACGATCATAGATGTGCGCCACATCAACAATGCCTTAAAGTTGTTCTTGCTGCTATGCAGTGAATATTGCACCACAGAGGAAGTCATATACAGTACCTTGCAAAAGTATCCCTAACCTCTTGAACTTTTTAACATTTATTCACATTCCAGCCACAAACTGCAATGTGTTTTATGTGGCTTTTATGGGACACAAATGACTGCATTTGTATTGAGTCTATACTTTGTAGAGCAACCTTTTCCTGTAATTCCAGCTTAAAGAGACTGAATATTTTGCCATTTTTCCTTTACAAACGTTTGCAAGCTCAGTCAGACTAGATGGAGAATGTCTGAGTAGCAATATTCAAGTCTTCCTATGGATTCTCAATTGGATTTAGATCTGGACTGCGGCATTCTAAAGTTTGAATATGTACTGGAGTAAAAAAGCCCAAAAAGCAGAGTTTTGGTCTCATGACTAAGCCACTTTATTTAGCAAAATTGTTCTGTTTCCAATATGGCTTGAGGCAAACAGTAAACAGCTTTCTTGCAATAATAGCTCTCTTCTTGTCACCCTTCAATGAAATCCACATTTGTGGAGCTGATAGATTCTCCCACTATACCTTTGAATTTCTACAGCTCCTCCAGGGAGACCACCAGTTTCCATTTTAGATGATGGACTGAACAGTGCCACGTGAGATGCTAAAGCTTTTGTAAATGTTTTATAACCCAACCCTGCTGTAGACCGTCGTCAAGACTTTATTGCTGACCTTTCTGCAGAGTTCCTTGTTCTTCATGAAGCCATTTCTTAATTAATGTTCTCTAACAAACCTCTGAGGACTTCACAGAACACCTGCATTTATACTGAGATTAAAATAAAAACAAGTGGACTCTTAACTTATTAGGCGACTTCTGAAGGAAATTGGTTGCACTGGATTTTTTTTTTTTTTTTTTTTTTTCCCATGGTGGAGATGTTAGCACTGTTGCCTTGCAGCAATAAGGTCCTGGGTTTTAATCCTTGCCTGGGGGCTTCCTCCAATAGTCCATAAATATGATTGTTAGATTTACTTGTCTCTATAAACTGTCCTTTGGTGTGTTTTCGAGTGCATTGGTGTCTGTCTTGTGTGTCTCTGGGTTGCCCTGTGATGACCTGGTGGGCTGACTGCTGATGCCTTGACCACTGGAGGTAGGCAGGTTTTTCATTGCTTTCCACTGGATAGTGTTCATCATGCAATCAACCAGGTCACCAGTGAGGACAACAACACGCTGCACTGGAAACATAGAAACATGGGGCTCTGAGATGCTTTGAGAGCCCCACATGACTCCCTGCCTGCATGAATGACAAGAGGGAGCACTCAGCAGAGGCCTCAGTCGGAAAAGGTAAACAGCCATACACACTCACATATACTTACCCACCCACAATGACATGCCAGAAATAGCGTTCTTCACAAGGATGACAGACACGTGTGCAGAACCCAGTCTAACACAAAAATACATACACACACACACACACACACACACACACACACACACACACACACACACACACACATCATCATCTTTACCAAACCTATTTACAGACACAAGGCTGTAGATATCAAAGAGCTGTGCTGTCTATGGGGAATTCCTCCTTTTTCATGTTTTAAGGGGAAATAGATGAAAACGAATCTCGTTTTCCCTGCACCTCCCCAGTGTATGAGAGTGTGTGTCTCCTCTGCCTTGTTAATGTGCTAAAATGTAAATCAGTTCCTATTCAGAAATGTGTGTAAGGCAGTCTTTTTTATGCAAAGCGGAAACAGCAGCTTTGCTGACAGATTGTGGTTATGCCTTTATTAATAAACCCACACTCTGATTCCACCTCTCTGACTGCATCTTCAGCTGATTGTTCGCTACGTCCTTCAGATCGACGCCACTCACCTCACTTATTAACACAAGCAAAACACATTTGCTGGTGTTTAAGACTCAGTTCAGGGTTTTACTGACAACATAGGCAATTCATATTGGGTCTTTTCTTCTTGTTTCTAAAAGTTATCAATTCAGATGGCCCTTTATCCTGCCACAGAAGCTGTATGTTACTCCTCTTCCTCAACATAAAGCATCTTGCAGAGCAGGAGGTTTGTCACCACCCCCATTGGGAATTATTCAGTGATTTGTGCCTGCTTGTAGTAAGCAGAAATGGGCCACGTAAGCAATATGGAAATTGATTTTCATGACCGCCAGAGCACATTATAAACATATACCAGGAGCTCCATCCATGACCACCATTTCCTCATCCCTTCAGATACACATTAATACAATTTTATATATTTTGATGGGGTTTTAAAGAGTTTAATTTTATGGTTGAGCAGAGGTTGAATGGATGAATGATAAAAGGGGGTAAAATGTTATCACCATATTCTATGGTAGTTATTATAATATTTAAAGTGACAAAAAAATATTATTTTTTTTTGGCTACAAATCTATCAGTGCATACAGTCAGAGCTTCATAAACACAAATACTCCTCTATAAATAAAACCTACCCTCAGTATAAAGACTACTTCACCAACCCAGTTACAGTCAGTAGTGCTAATGCACCATTAAACAGTACACAATAATTGCTTTGAATCATATTTTGAAATGCAGCATTTATTGACTCAGAAACATTGACAAATATGCTTACCACCCACTTTATTAGGTACATCTGTTTAACTGCTTGTTAACACAAATAGCATATGATCAACCAATCATATGGAATCAACTAAATTCATTTAGACTTGGTGATAATGACTTGCTGAAGTTCAAATCTAGGATCAGAGTTGGGAAGAAAGGGGATTCAAATGATTTTGAATGTGGCATGGTTGTTGGTACCGAACAGACTGGTATTAGTATTTCAGAAACTGTTGATCCACTGAGATTTTCATGCACAAATGTCTCAGATTTACACAAAAATGGTCTGAAAAGAGAAATTATCCAATGAGCAGCAGATCTGTGGGTAAAATGACTTATTGATGTCAGAGGAGAATGGTTAGAGTGATATGAGACGTTATAAAGGCAAAAGTAGCTCAAATAGCCCCTTGTTAGAAACAACTCTCTGAATGTATGTCACATCCTGAAGCAGATGATCTACAGTCGCAAAAGACAGCACTAGGTGCCACTCCTGTCACAAAAAGAACTGGAAACTGAGCCTACAATTTACACAGGCTTACCAAAATTGAACACTTAAAGATTAGAAAAATGTTGCCTAGTCTTGATTTCAACTTCAAAATTCAGATGGTTAGATCAGAATTAAAAAAGTGAAAAAGTAAGAACATCCATCCATCCTGCCTTAGCAAAGTAGTTCATGCTGCTGCTGATGCTGGTGTAATGATATGAGGGATATTTAATGGCACACTTTGGGCCCCTCACTACCAACTGAGCATAATTTAAACACTACAACCTTCCTAAGTGTCGTTGCTGAATGTGTCAGTCCCTTTATGACCAGAGTGTATCCCTTTTCTGATGGAGCTACCAGCAGGATGCATCATGTCACAATGCTAAAATACCTCCCAATCAGATTTTTTCTGAAAGTGTTTGCAGTACTACAATGACCTCGAAAGTCACCAGAACTGAACCTGACAAATCCGCAGCAACTGCCTGACCCCATTATGTCAACAGGAAAACAAAATTGCTGAGGATCGGTACCAACATCTTGCTGAATCTATGCCATGTGGTCAGTGTACCTATAACAGGATTACTAATTCTTATCTATGGTTCTGGGCACGTTAGGTGTGATGAAGGAAAAAAGATGAGATAACAAATGGAAAATTTGAAAAAAAAAAATTGGGACTATATCAAACAAATGAATAGTGTACATGAAAGAATACTAAAATAGCTTAGCAACAACAAACAAACCTTGCGGACCAATGCATATCTTGTTTTTAAATCTGCCTTCACAATGAAACATTGTAATTCTAATGCTGTGCCACCAGATGGAGATAATTTTGGTGTTACCTACATCAAATTGTTAGGCTAAATATGTCCCCCTCCAACAAAATGGTGTTTAATCTGACTCTGCTTACCATTTCCTTCAGTCAGCAGGCTCTTCAACTTACACTTGAAGACTAACTGAAACATTTTGGTTGTGTTTTGCAGCACAGAAAATTTCAATTATCTAATAATGTGTTTTCAAAAATCTCTACATCTGTGTCACCAAATCTTTTTGCATCTGAACTAAAGGTGAAACTGCAGCAGAAAACCATCCAGGTTAGTCTTGACAGGGCCTTAAAGACACAAAACAAAACTTTACCACTGGATTCACAGATGGGTGGATCCAGCGGTAAAGAGTGTGCATCTTTATCTACTCATTTCAGCCATCTCAAAGCGGAACTCTAGGCACAATGTTTCAACTAATGATATTTCATTTGGTTTTAGGTTCTTTTTTTATTTTTATTCCTGAACTAATGGAAAGCACTTTGGTGCAGTAGTTACTGTTGTAAAGTGCTATATAAATAAAATTTGATTGATTGATTGATTGAATGCCAACACATTCTTACAAAGGAATCATGAGTTGGTGCACTTCCACTTTCGTATCTCATAAAATAGGGGTGAAACCCTTTCTCTTATGACCTAAGGGACTTGATTCTAAAAAAATTCTCAAAGCTAAAACTCGATGCTTCATTTTTTTCACCATAACTGAATACTAGCTAGAGATCGTGCATTTCATGCGGGTACGTATTAGATCATACAACATGCTTCAGTTTTAAGTGAGATGGAAAAAGGCGAGAAATAACAGGACAAGATCCGAGGAAAACAACTACATTCCAAAAACTTTGGAAGGAACAGAGAAATGGAGGATGCATTTCTGATTCTTCAAAACTAGGAATGGCCATTTGTCATACTGTTTAGTGAATTTTTTAAAATTAAAATAAGAATTTATATTTATCATGACAATAATAACACAATTAACGATGTTTGAAAATCCCCAAAAACTGACAGTGTTGTCAGAATTGTTATTTTTATTAGTTTGTCCACTGTTGGTGCCATGAAAACATCAATAAATTTGAAAATATTATTAATGTTATTGTGTTACTGTAGGTTGAATCCTGAATCATTGTGTATAAACTGGGGAAGATAGCTGAGCTAAAAAAGTGTCCAAAGAGGAGCCATAATAACTCCTACCACAAATGGAGCAGTCCAAATTCTCTCAGCCTTTGTTTGACACACAGATTTTTATGAACCTTTGAGAGAAAATTAGGTCCACTCTTTAACTATACTGACAACGTTCTGATAAAAGAATCATTAGTTGGTGGACTTTTACATCTTACAACATCGAGGAGGAGATTTCATGCCTTCAAATCAACTGGAGGCAAAGAAATATTCTCAAACGAACACAGACAAAATGTTCTGGATTATAGATGGGCACATGGCTGCAATCAGGCATGACAGAGAGTTTTAGGGTATTCTTCTTCCACACACCTGTCAGAGACCCCAGCACCTCACGAGAGCAAAAAAAAGAAAAATTCCCTTTTACCTAAGGCTACACACATCTTGACAAATTATCTCTTGAAAAAGGTATTCAGTTAGCTTTATATATATATATATATATATATATATATATATATATATATATATATATATGTGTGTGTGTGTGTGTGTGTGTGAGTACATGTGTGTATGTGAACATGCACATTTGTGAAGGAGGAAAGCAGGAAGCACAGATGTTATTGTTGATTTAAGAAGAAGGCCTCAAGAAAAGAAGCTTGAGAACGTATGGCGTACTGCAAGTCTATCCGGTTACTCAATAATCAAGTTATTATTCGATAAAGTACTTGCTAGCTGAAATATTCAATAGCTGCATCCCTAAAAGAGACAGACTGAAAGTTTGTCAGTAAATGACGAAAGGAAATACAAGCTGACATTTCTGAGGTGACCTGTTGCATTCATCCTGAGCATCAGTTAAAGAACAGGCTGCTTCCTTGTCTGGAGAAGCAGTCATTCCAATTTTGCACACTGTGATAGTTGCCAGGTAAAAATATCCTCACAAAATGATTTAGATCCTTACGGCCCCTCGAAAATCCCATCAGTGACCCTTAAATGAGTGATGAATTTGCCCCATCTGTGGCGAGGAGGAGAAAATACGAGGACTTTGGTGCATAAAAATAGAGCCAGAGTCTACCAGAGCACAAGACTGAGACTTAATGAGGGATGCAATCATCAATTATTCAAAACACTTAATCATGATTGTGCACTGTGTTGCTGCACAAAAACACACACGCACACTCAAAACAAACACGCACCATGCCTTGTAAAAGCTGGTACAATGCAAAGATCATGGATCATGGGCAAGAAACGGAAAATTCATTCATATAAAAAGAGATTCTTTAACTCACTAGGACAAACGGCTTTATTTCAGAAAAAAAGTAGAGATTGAGACATCATAAGCTGCATTTCTCAAAATCTACAGAGAGAGACATATCACCAAACATATCTTCATCCAGTAGAAAAACAACTCTGATTTTCTCTCCCAATTCAAATAAACATACCAAGACTTTTAAAAACACAAACCTAATTCTTCTGCATCGTTGTTTCAGGTTGTAGAAGTTTTATTAGTCAAGGGTAAAACACACATCATTAAGGCATAAAATTATGACCACTTGCCTAAAAGTGTTTTTACCCCTGTTTGCTGCCAAGCTAGCCCTAACCCACTGAAGTATTGAGTCCATTATACCACTGAAGGTGTGCTTGGACATCTACCTCCACTGGCTTGCCTTTCTTATTTTTATAGTGTCTCCATGTGCTCCCCAGGTAGGTGCTAGTCACATGATGTAAACAAAAACATGATTCATCAGAACAGGCCACCGTCTTCCATTGCTTCAAGGCAGGCCAGCTGACAGCTTGACTTGGGCCCGGGACAGGATAATCTTGGATGGTACCCCCACCTACGGCTTTCTGTAACTAGTAGAAAATTAATGAATATTTACAATTCAAAGACATGATTAATCTTCTCTTACTCTTCTCTTCCATTCTCCCCCTCCTATCTGCTTCATACTGTGGCTTTCAAATTTTCCTCCTTAGAACAGGTTCTAAATTACCTTCCTGTCATTGACAGATAACATATATGATAACATATATATATGATATATGTGATAATGTGAATAAAATTTGAAATATATAAATAATAAATATAATAATGTAATAAAACACTAATTTAATTTATTTTTAAAGGTACAAATTTATTTTTCAGTATATTATTAAACTGGTGAATCCAATTAAAAATTGATTCATTGATACAAATGTTATTTTTTAAAATTACTTTTTGCTTTCTATGCTAAAGTATAGAATGAACTGCTGCTATGTCTCATTACATAAAAACCCAAACATCTGATTGCTTAACCTGCACAGAAACTCAAACAGTTCTTATTTTAGACTTCTGTTTGTGTGACCAAACCTTTGTTTTACAGTTGAGGCCCTACAGCAGTATCTTCATTTCATCTACAGCTGCTCCCCTCAACCGTTCAGCCCATTTACAATTGATGAGGACGCAGCTGTTAATCTAATGTTAATCTAGACTAGGTTAACATTAGATTAACAGCTTCCAAATGTTACCCATTGGTCCTACTGTAATTATTACTTCCATTAGCAACGATAAACAACAGGTCTGACAGAAACTGTTGAGTTTGTAGTGCCATTAGCTCAGAGCACACAGGGATAAGAGAGCTCACGCTGTAGTGTGTAGGTAGGCTGCACCTGCAGCTTGAGGCATGTTCTTCAGGTGAAAGTCGCTGGACCAGAGCAGAGGGACAGATTGAGGCTCCATATTGCCTTACTCTCTGCCTGTAGCATTTTAAATTGTGCCACAGCAGCTAAATTAACCCAAAGTCAGAAGGTGTGTTGGCAACCAAACCATTTTGTGCTTGGGATGGGGGATTATTTCCCACTACTGCAAATACAATTTGAAAGAAAAATAATTTTAAAAAAGGTAACCAAAATATTAGACTTATTTTGAAAACAATTCTTTGACTGTAATTTGAAAGCGTCTGGGCCCACCTCCATCCTGAGCCCTGGAAAACAGACCTGGTTGTCCCCCACCCCAACTGGATTGCACCACACAACTCAGCCTTAATTCCCCACATGCATCAATAAGCCTACAACCCTTGTGGTCAGTTCTTTGCTATTTGTGTCTTGAACCACTTTTGAGTGATGCTAGCTATGCTTACATGTGCAAAATTCCTTGATTGGACTGAAATGCATTCGGATTAAATAATCCAAATGTATTGTTTATATGGGCACCATGCTTTATTCAGAATAAAGCACTGACATGCGCAGAGTTGCAAAATTTTCCAAAAAACACACGGAACAAAGTTGTACTTCAGTCTGTGCTAAACTTAAAAAAACAGAATGTAACCACGCCATGTTTTAATAATGGTTGAGACTTTACTGCATTCATTAATTAAGCCACTGTCTCGGAGGAGTCAGACTGACCCCATGTGCGCTTTTATGAGCTTTTATTTTTTGTGGTTTTGGAACGGGCTGACAGGACACCCCCATCGCAACCCCATTGTCTGGCTGCCATGCTCTTCCTGAGCGTGGAGCTGGGACTGCGGGAGAGTTAAGCAGTATGCTGTTGGTACAGGATGAGAGATCAGCAGACCAGTTTTGCTTCCCTGACATAGCTCACACATGCACAGTCAGGTCAGTTTGACACTACCAGAATAACATGATCAAAACAAGTGTTTACATGCACACCGTTCGGAATATCAGTCGGCATAAACCATCCCTCTCATTCGGATTATAAATTCATTCCGATCGAGCTGAATTCGTTTAGAATATTCCGATAGGGGCTTTTCCATGACACATTTTTATTCCGACTACTTATGTCTATGTAAACGTGCCTACTGACCACCACAGACCAAGATCACCCCAAGAGAGCTGAAGTTTAGGAGAAGCTCTGTCCCAATCATCTAGCAATCCCAATTTGACCTTTGTAAAACTCCTTACTCTTGCCCATATTTCCTGTTTTAGACACATCAACTTTGAGGACAAAATGTTTACTTGCTGCATAAAATATCCAACACAACAGATGCAATGATGAAGAGATAATCTGTTACTTCACTTATGTTTTGCCTGAAAAATTTAACATGCAAACAATTTGCAAAGATTTGAGGAATCATTGTTATCAATCAGTCAATACTTATAGTGCATGTACTGTTTCACAAAACAAAAGGTTCAATGAAACTTGACTGTGTTTAGAAAAACACATATGTTTTCACAGGGAAAACATACAGTGAGCAACCACAACAACTGTCCTTTTGTCAGCGCTAGCTGCATGAAAAGAGCATTGGCATTGTTATGATGAATGCTACATTCTAATCACATCAACGTCCATATCAAAATTTTAGTTTTCCAATTAATTCACAATAATGTAATTAAAAAAGAACTACAAATACTGAAGAACCATATTTGGACACAAATGAACACTGCAATTTAAGCTAGTAATTTCTTTGATGTATGTGTGTATATAAATTTATACTTTAGTGGAAGCTGTTAGCAGCTGCTTTCATAATGCCGGGTGGATAGTAAGAGAGCCTACCTGTTGCCGCCCACACTGCTAATTTCAGGAGCAGCAGGATTCTGTCAGAGGCACCTGGTTTCAGCATAAATACATGTTAACGGTGTCAGAGCATGACTGAGAGGCTCACTGATTGATAAAGTTCAAGCAGCAGCACCTATGGACATCTGTTCAAGCTAAACAGATGTTTTCAGCGACTGGCTTTACATCAGCTACAGTGAAAAAGACAGTGAATACTTAACCTTCGACATTAGACATTAGATAATGTACTCAATAAAAATAATGAATACAGAAAGAAAGATGAAATACATGTCCAATGACATTCAAGAAATTACAGGTCTGTGATATAGATAAAAACTGTAGCTCATGTGACAAATAAAAATTGAAACTAAATCTGAAGTGTCCACAAATGAAATGTGACCTAATTTGTCCCCTGATATAGTCTGACTAGTGTTTTACTTTTTGTGTCTGATTGGACTGCCAACATGGATACTATGTCAAACTGTGTCATAATCCTACAAACTTGCTGAGTTCCATGGCTCAGCACTTTAACTCTGCTTCACTTTTCTCAAAATCCAAACTCCCAGATTGATGGAAACCACATATGAAACATACTGGATTATCAGGCATGATAATAAATTAAATACTGTCAAAATACTTTATTTTACTTTTAAATGTGACCAGGGCTGGCCCAGTATGGGGCCTTAAGAAGAATATGATTTAGGGCCCCTTTTCCTGTTAAGAACACCACCACCATTAACAGATTTGGTGGAATCTGGGAGAGGGGTCCATGTTTAACAGGCCAAGATTAAAACTGATATCACTAATAATTGGTTATTATTTGCTGAGATGCATTTGTAAAGCAACCGACCTTAAACACAAAGATTAAACTCATAGTATCAGATTTCTATCTACAGTTACACAACAATCAAACTACGAAGATTGTTTTTTGCACTTTTACAAAGTAAACTTTCCAACTCTTTTAAATCTTAAATTTAAATGTTAAACAATTTAAAATATTTTATTTATCTATGCTGATACCATTAAATCAAAATTAATAGCATTCTCATTCTCAATAAACAAATGATAAAATTCTAGATCTTTGGTCTGTGTTAAAATGCAAGCATCTATGGGGGCCCCTGGAGGCCTGGAGGGCCCTGAGCAACTGCTTAGTTCACTTTTGCTGTGGGCTGGCTCTGAATTTGACTAGAAATACATAGCTTGTTTTAAGCTCCACTGGCTGATTACTTAATTGGAATTAACTGAAGAACGAAAAAATTTATATTATTTATTTTAACTGTATTTTTTGTGTTTGCCTTTTTTAAGACTCTATAGGTATATGTTTAAATATTGTCAATTATGTCTTCCAACAAAACATAATTACCCAGTCATATTTTTAATTTAGAGTCAACTTTTAATATTGTTTTAACACAAAACACGGTGGGCTGCTGGTGGACTGCCCTAACACCACTGGGCTTAGCAAGTTTGCAAACTTTAGCAAGTTTTGAACCCAGTATTGTGTTTTGTCTTGAGATGGATATATCGTTACATCTCTGGACATTTGCAGAACTGGCAAACACCATCTATTTATATTACTTATTTACTGGTATAAGTATTCAGTCAAAAGAGATGCAGTATAAATTAAAACTAAAAAAGAGAGTTGAAATAATTTTTTTCCAAACAAAAACTGACATTCAATAAACATTTTTTACTATGAAATTGTGTCCTGTGGCTTACTAAGAGTACATTGCATAATTGAATACTTGTATATAGAATGTGTGTTGTCTTCCTGAATTTTCTTCATTCCTTTTCTTTCTGTTTGTTTGATCTTGAGATCATCAGTCCCAGTAGGTTGGTGGATTCTCAGGGGTTTAGAGACCTTAAATACATGGGCTGAATGAGTTTCAAGCCAGCAATATCTGTCTCTGGTACTGAAAACAGGAAAGAATATAGTCCAGCTTTACACTTGGAGGTACCCATGATTATATCCACAGACTTGAACAAAAATATAATGGTACAATGGAGGGCAATATGTCACACAAATACACACACAACTCATGTTGAGTTGATGGTATCAACTCAACAAAGAACCTGAGGGATGGCTGACTACACACACAAATAAAAATAAATAAAAATAAAAAAAATCAAGCTATTATTATACTATCATGTCATCTTACTCAAAAACTCACTGCCACTCCTATAGCATTCATTCAGTCCACTGTAGTCAGCTTTAATAGGAGCAACAACATTGACCTCCAAAACTGAGTTGAGTTACCTGAGGGGATCGGTAAAGGAAGAATTACACCAAACTGCAGGAGGAATGTTACAAATTAAGGTGTTATGTTTAATATATGACTGATAAAGGTGAAATGAAGAACTTAGCTGGAAATCTGTGATACAAAGCTTACAACCCAGTGAGTACCACTGGTATAGAAAAAAATGTTTCTACAGAATGCACCCACTGTCCACTTACTTTTCCTAAAGTAGTTTTAGCTTCCAAAGTTACAAAAGAAAATGAGATGGGTTGAAGCTGAATTTCTAGGAAGTAAGTCCTGTTAAATTGTATTGTAGGTCTAAAACATTTATGCATTGGGATTTTCTATATCTGTTTTGTCAAGGTATGTCAAATACATTCCTCATAAAATAATCAGGTTTTCAAATTATAAATATTCTATCAATATGGGATGTTGAACAAAATATCTGAACTGGACCATTATAAATCTGACTGATTCATGCACAGCAATTCACTTCACACAGAAACAATAAACACATTAGGTTTATATCTTCATACAAGCCTTTCTTCACCAGCTTTCTGGACCTGACAATAAAAATTCTAACCCTTTTGCTACAAAGCAACTAATGGCCAAGTTCTGTTGATTGAAATCAGAACCCCATATTTCCATATATTCAGAAAGTTGTCTTAACTATGGCTGATGTGGTTTCTAAAAGTAAAAACCTGAGGCTGACCCTTCAGTTGACAGCGTTAAACATGGGCTGGTTACCGGTATCAAAGCATAATAAGCTTCAAAGACGTTTCAAAATTTCTAAAATTTTCCATCACACCATCCCTATAGTTTAAAGTCAGTTTACGAGAGGACAGAGAAAGTATCAGTATGACTGGAGTTTTGTCTGGGTATTTGGAGTAGTGTAAAGCAGTGTTGCCCTTCCCCAACAAGTTGCTGCACACTGTCCTTTAGCTGGCTGAAAGAAAGCTACTACACTTTTCCCTTACTTTTAATAAAAATAAACTGGGTTGTTTGGAAATTTTCCTATCTTCAAAAACACAGAATGTCATGACATGAGTGACACCTTTCTCTCTGAATATGGTAACACAATTTTAAATGTACAGGAGGTGAGCTAAGAGCGATATTTCTTAAGCAACTGACTGCAGACTGGCTTCTTGAGAAGACAGCCCAACTAATTAATCAGCTAATGGCTTATACTTGTGTAACCCTTATTGTTGCTTAGCTCTGTTTATCAAAATCAAAGTAATAAATAAATCTTACCATACTATATTACTATAGCTTTAATAATGAATAAGTCAGACAAGTTTTACAGCAGCAGGAATAACTGTTACTTTTCTTATTTAAATTAAACCAAATATACCAAATCATCCATCCATCCACTGTCTATGCCCGCTTGTCCTTGCAGGGTGGCGAGGGGGCTGGTGCCCATTTCCAGCAGTCATTGGTCGAGAGGAAGAGCAGAACCTAGAAAAGTTGCCAAGTCATCACAGGTCCAAGTTATACATGTTTGTTTAAATTTTTGTCCAAAGGCTTTGATATTATGAAATCTTTTTTTAACTCATCGTTATCATTACTGTGAGTATATCCCAGTTAGATTTTGGGGGTGAGGTGAAGTCATTCCATAATGCAATGGCCATATAACAAGTACAGTACATGCCCATACCGTTCTGTCTGCCCTATACCCTGCCACCAATTTATTATTTTTTGTTCATATTTTTTTATTCTAAAGAATTAAATTCAATCTCTATAGTTGCAGTTGTACATGAACTGCAGCACAGTTGGACAGATGGGGTGATCTTTTTAAAGTTGTTTTCCGTCCAACTGTTGACAACTGCTTTTCGATGAGTGGTGCACCAATCAAATAGCCAGTGATCGAAAACTGCCACGTTTCCTCTGATCTGCTCTGAGCAGTAATCAGCGGGTCATTGGAGCAAAACTGAAAAATACATACACATATTTTTTTTCAGTCAGTAAATGCACAAACACCATGTTCTTTATACTTTGTGCTTAGTAAAAATCAGACTGACGTTAGTTACAAATGGTATGCTTTGATGCATAGAAATTTCTAACTCCAACATTTTCTCCTGCATTCAAAACAAGACACCTTTGGCACATTTTACCTTTAGGGTTAGTGGGTTGTTTTTTTTTTTTTTTACAATTAATTGTTGAATTTAAACAAGATTTACACAAATAGGTTTGTGTTATTAAAAAAAAAAAAAAAAAAAAAAAAAAAGAAAAGAAAATTTAACACACTAAAAATTTAATCAACCCTTCAGACCTCTAAGAAAGTCAGACATCATTGGACAGCAAATGACCACCAAATTGTTCTGTTCAAAAGATAATTTTAGATTTTCTTTTGTACAGTGTCCTGAGATTGCATTTTTTATTTATTGAATGGGATAAGGTCATATTTTTTATGGCTGAAATTTACTACAAGAAAAACCCTTAAGCATCTGTAGCATGTACCTCAATACGAGATACTAAATAACAGCTTTTAAAATCTTACAGCTTTTATGCCTCTGGGTGTTCGAGCTGTTTCAATCAAACAGCTTATTCACCCAAATGAAAGACTTCAGGAATTCTATGCAGTGCCAATTTGAAAAAGCTTCCTTCTCCAAACAGTGTAGCACAGTTTTTTGTTTCTGCACAGGCTTTTAGTGGCAAAGAATAAGGCAGTAATCAAGAACGGGAAGGATTTGATGGCAGCAGAGACAACAATGCAGTGACTAAAAGACGCTAAGGTTGCTTTAGGGCTAAATTTTGCACAGTGACAGGCTAAAACCGCTCGGCTTGCAAGCTGCTAGCGATCCCCAGCTGAACACCCCACTGATGGCAACTTGAACCAAGACACAATAAGCAGAAACTCTGTCCAACTGCACTGCAGGGGAAGGGCTCACATTCAATCTGCCCCTTCAGCACCTGGGAAAGAGCCCCAAAGGGGGTACAAGAACATCCTCTACCCTACTTTTTTCCATAATGTCATCTGCCACAAGTACCCATCAGTCAGTCACAGCTCCTGCTCCTTGCCTGTGTGCCTAACCACCCACACACCCTGTCACACAGTCGCTCGGTCTTCCAGTTAAAACTCAGACAGCCAAACAAAATCAATCTTTACTGAGTCTCTAGCTTTAATAATGCCTGTTGTTTCTTATTGACTCTGACATGATCAGCTGCCGCACAATTTCACATAGAAGTAACTCCCGGCTTCAGATCCATCTCTATGCCAGTCTCTAACACACATATAGACAGCATCAGTAAGCAATGAGAGCCATGTCTGACTGAGTCATTATGGGACTGTCAGAAACACGACGCAATTTGCATGCCTTCAGTTTTTCTTTATCTGAAACTCTTTGAACTTTCCACACACATATGTAACACATACACAAACACACAAAACATGGTAATGTGCAGAAATCTTGTGCTGCATGAAGAGTCTGAAAAACTTCCCGGAGGTGAAACTTTCTGCCAGTTCTTGAAATAAACCCTTTTAGCACCCTGCGGTCTGTTGGGCTGCTGGTCTGTCAAACCTCTCACACAGAGTGGAGGGGCTATTGGCATTCACTTCCCTGTGGGGCTCTGAGTCAATACAAACCTCTTAAAACTCAAAATGCTGTGTGTGTTTCTTCGTATAAGCTGTTTGTGTGTGTTTCAGATGGAAAAATAAGAGGGGCTAAAACAATTCAATAGCAATTTTATCCATCTCTGGGTAGTTACCTAAATGATATTGTGTTATTCTGAGAAGCATTAGTTAGAAATACATGTTGTTGAGTACACACAGATAGGAGCATAGCATTAGTGTGAAACATGCTTGCAGGTGCATGAATCTGTATGTGTGTATGTGCTGAAGGTAATCATGGTGTGCTTAGGCAGTCCCACCCCATCAGGGCCCAGCCTCTCAGCGCCATCCATCATAGTGTGGCTGCTAATGGTACCAATACATAAAGCAGCACACAGCAACTAGAAACCAGGGGAGAGGTGTGTGGAAAGGAAAAAAAAAAAAAAGAGGAGCATAAAGAGTTTAGAGAAAGGTACAGCAGACAACTGACAATAGGAGCTGAAAAAAATTAAAAACTCCAGTATGTTAGGTTCAAGATATCTTAGTTTTTTGAAAGAATACCGCCATGTCGTGTAACAAGAGATGTACCAAAAAAAAAAAAAAAAAAAAAAAAAAAAAAAAAAAAAAAAAAAAAAAAAAACCAATCAGAAGGTAACTCGAATTGGACAATTTTAAGCTTGACCAGCCTTTATCGGTAATTGGCTTGTCGGAAACTAAAAATCCAATCTTTTTTTTCTAATCATTGAATGCCCCATGGCAAGCGCTTTCAGGTTTTGCTGAAAGCACTCATTTGTGTTGAAGCAGTTACTGTCGAGTAAAGAAGATTCAGCTAGCCATCTTCAGTTTCAGTGTTTTAAGATCAGACAAGTAATTACATGCATGTATCATGTCTTAAAAAATGCTTGGAGGGATTAGATTTTAGAAGATAACGGGAAGCTAAGCATAATACAGCAAAGTTACTCAGTTTCATCTCTTTACCAGTTCTGCCCGTCATGGAACATGCCGAATTAGGAAATGTGAGGCTTTTGGAAACAGAGTTACAGAAAAGGTCTTCTTAATTTAATAGAAGCACACACTTAGAAATGCTAACTATTTTATGAAAACTTATGCTAAAAAATAAAATAAGCCACTAAAGAGAGCCTAAAATGTCAACTCTTTCAAGCATGTTATGTTTGTTTCCAAACACTAGTCAAACACGAGTTAGCTGCAGAGCTGTGTAACACTGACTGCTCTCTCTCTCACACACAAACACACATAGACACGGTGTGATCCCACCACTTTTGCTAATAAAAAATAATTAATGACCATTTAGGCTCCTTTGTAGCAAATAATTCAACAATCTGATTGATAACAGTGCATCAGTTTTTTTCCTCTAAAGTATTAAACTGAAAACAGTTGCTTATTTCTGAAAGGAAATTCATCCCATTGCCAGGGGTGTTTTACTGCATTTGTAGATCTTCAGTGATGCAGATGAAGAAAGCTCTTGAAATCTGGGCTGTGTGCAAAAAAATTCTGTTTTAATTTACTATAAACAGATCATTGTTCAGACAGTTCATCTTTCTATTTATCGAGAAAGTACAAAACAGTATTTTGTTTTTATCTACAGTTCTTAAGGAGGCATTGGAATCAGGTAGGTCAGAACTTTAGCTACACAGTCAGTGATACAGTATCGGCAACAAAACTTCTGATCAGCGTATCTCTAATGCTAACATCAATATGGATTTGGATTGGAGAGAGAAAGAGGAGGAGGAATGCTGGCAGGGGTAGAATGGACTGGAAGACTGAACGCAACCAGCATGAAGAGGAGAGGAAATGTGCTGTCACAAGCTGAGTGAGTGGAAATGTGACGGTGTGACTGGAATGGGCAATCTGATTTCTTGGCTCTTTACTCCTAGCACACAACAAAACCTAAGTTCACAAAAAGTCACATTGCAAACTAATGAATAAATGCACTAAAAACTAAGAGTACTGTTAGTACTCTGTGTGAACTATTTTGCATCTTGGAGCAAAAAGTTTTTCTGCCACAACACGTGACTTCAAACACAATTTCCACATTTCAAAACAATGAGACACGTGTGAACATTTGAACACTGAAGTTCATCTCCAGAGATTACTGCCACACTAATTCTAAAAGTCTTCAGAGTGGGCAAAATGGAGAGAATAACATTTTAGTAAAAACAGTAGAAAGAGGAGTTCATATTTTAAGAAACACTGAAGAAACCAGCAGTTCTAATACAAGCTTTTTTATCTGCTTGAATGTGGTTAAACATAAAACTTGCCTAATTCATATTCAACTCCTGCAAGAGCAGTTACTGAATGCAAAATAAATGTGTCAGTATGGGAGTAATGGTTATGGAAGGAAACATCTGGGCTTTAAAAACAAATGTGTCTAAAATATGAAATATAAACACATTCTTAAATAGGGATTTTGATACAGCAGGTTTTAAAAATACAGCGCTTTGAAACATAGTAGTATATTTTTAAGTTACAAAATTAATCCTTACTGAAACATGTTAGTCTGAAATAGCAGGCAACTACTGTCAGTTTAAAGCGTGTTAATAAGCCAAAGCAAAGCATTTACATTTGAGCTTCATTTTGATGATACAAATTTAGCAAACAGTATTTTTAAGTGATGGTGAAATGGCTACTTGGAGTTTAAATTTAGCCTTTTACTTTTTCAGGTTAGTACCTCAAATTTACCTGTGTTGCGAAGTGACCAAGTAAAGAAAAACTAAACTACAGTGATCTAAAATTGTGTAAGCCTAGCTGATTCTCACGCAGTGGATAGTTGTTCCCAGTCCAGATTTTGTTTTTCAAAAACCTGTTTTTGACAGAGAAACTGTGGCAATGAAATCAGAAAACTAGAAACATGGGTTCAAACACAAAGAAATTTAGAGCAGTCCCATCAAATCAATGAAGGACAGTGGAAGCTCTTAATACAAGTTTTATTTGTTGCAGCATTGTCTTCAAAACTTTTATTTAGAAACATGTTTCCCACTGAAAATAATAAGTAATAAAAATAGCTTGTAAAAGCTACCACCAGTAAAAACATGCTCATCACTCAAGAGCCACTTTTACCATAACAGAATTATAAATCTTAGAACATTGTTAGAAGCATTCTATGGTGAGATAAGGATGAAACCACAAATAATGATAGAGAACACAGTTTCTCTGAGACACCCACCCATCCATCCATCCATCTATTATCCATCACGCTTATCCATGCAGGGTCGCGAAGGGGGGGGGGGCTGGTGCCTATCTCCAGCGGTCATCGGGCGAGAGGCGGGCTATACCCTGGACAGGTCCATCACAATCTCTGAGACACCCTCTTGTTTTAATTCAAATTTGTTGTAAGCTGATTTACTTTAAACACACTTTTATTTTGGGAAGTACAAACGACTTTTTGATGACTTAAGAAAGGTCACTGTGGTGTGTTTTCCCTCTAAGAGAATTCTGCACCGGGTCCAAAATCCAACACGACAGCGAAGAATTTCAGCTGCTTATTGGCTCTGACACAAATCATGTCACTATCTTCAGGCTCGGAATTAAAACAAGTCGTTGAATCAAAATTTGTTTTTACCTGGGCTTGGAAAGCATGCCTCAGCTTATAGAAGCAACATTTCTGTCATCTGATGTGTTTAAACAGAATCAGGTTCTTTAGGGGAGGGATCAAATCCTGATGGGTAAATTTTATATCAGCATTTCAGACTCACAACAGGAAAATATGTGAGAAGCTTCGTTGGGAACTCGAACCAATTAAAATACAGTTTATGTGATCAAAAACAACAGCACAGAAGTAAGCTAATGTAAATAAAAGGACAGTGGCCAGGTAGCAAATCCTATGAAATGTCTAGTTCTGGTTAAGAGTGAACTGGCCCAACACTATCGCCTGTTGGTATGGGGTTGAAACAATGCTCTGTATATCAGGAACACCATGTAGTCAAATAATCGTTAGTTTAACTGTTCAAAACAACAGGCCACCTCCTCCAAAATATTTGTTGGTGAAGACAAGAGTGTCTGCATCGCAAAGTATGAAAACTTATGAAATTTTGTAGTTTGCTGTCTATATTAAGCTATGAATGATAAATGAATAAATACATGAATGGATTATTTCTTTTTTTTTAAACACATGAAATTAAAAACAACACAAAAAAGTAGAAATGTAATGTCAATCATTTTCAAAAGAAGCATGAGGAAGCTTTAGCATTTTTAAACTCTTCCATGTCCACTATTTCTTGACCATAATTTTCAGTAAAATTCCTTTTTTTCCTGTGTTCTACCTTAACACATTGTTATTTTTGTTCCGATATTACACATCTATAGTATAAATAAAACCCTTTTTATTAATTACTAAATAATTACCCCTATACAGCCATGAAAATAAAGATAACAAAATATGGTGTCTCAAAGACTTAATTCATGCAATTTTCTGGCCTGTCAAAAAAAAAAAAAAAAAAAAAAAAAAAAAAAATCTTGGTTTAGCTGGAGCTGGCATGTGTGCTTCAGTATAAGATGCTGGAAAAAAGCTGTGCTGAAGTATTATAACATTAACTTCCACCTTCTTTATGAAACTATATCTGCTGCTGGTAAGCCAATAACTACTAATACGTGTAAAAACAAAAGGGAAATATTATTTTAGTCTCATTAAGGAAGCATCTTGATCAGTCCAAACCTCTGCCATAAGAGGAAAAACCTGGCGAGAATCTTCTTATTATATGCCACAATTTTATATTTGAATTCCTCGAGCAAGATGAGGCCCAGTTGAGTGTTTAAATTAGCCTATCAGATGCCTCCAACTGCTAAGGGAAAATTCTGAATTATATGCTAATAGACAGCAGATTATGATTTATAGCTTGGGGCACCTAACCAGCTTCGCTCACTCCCACTCACTAAAACCTTTTATTCCATGATTACAGAGGACAAAATGATGATGGTAGATCTCAAGAGCAGAAAGGGCTTTGAAGAACCTTACAATGTCCTGATGAGATGAGCATTGGAGGAAAATTACTTGTGGAGCTGAATCTGACAGTGAGATTAAATAAAAAAGATGTGGATATATCTGAAGTTGTACAATGAGGGAGTAGTAACTTCTCAAGGGAGAAGGTTGCAGGTGTGGAAGTCCCTTTTTTGTCTCCTCTTTTTCCTCTGCCCTCTATCTTTCTCCCCTCTCGGCAGAACACAAACAGGTGCAGCGCCTCTGACCTCAAACTCCCCACCTCAGTCTCCTCCTCTGTGATCTCCTCGAATGTCTCCATGAAAAATGTAATTCCACCCGTTTCTTTTGTCTTTCCCCCTCTGTGTTGCTTTCTCTGATTGCTCATCTTTCTTCATTGCTCTGTCTCCCTCTCTCCCAGGACTTCCCATCTGTACCGTAACAGGTGTGCTGTGTATATGACTGATGTGTTTGTTACCTGTAGCGCTGCCTGCAGCCACAGTCTGCATTGAGAATAGCTATTTCTGCCTATCTGCCTCCTGACTTACTAGCTACTGCTCCTTTCTCCTTGTCCCCCTTCCCTGTTGACTGTTTCAGAAGCCAACAAGAGAGAAGAAGAGTAGCAGTGGAATGTTTTAGGGAAGCGGCAGCAAGCTGTTTTGCATTTGTACCGCGTCTGAATGAGGCTTTACCAGCCGTGCTGGGGCGGTGTTTTCAGTTTGGCTAATTAGTCCCACCAGCCTATGAGTGTGCATCCACACATTAGGCCATATGGGTGTGTGTATGTGTGTGTGGCCCAATGGCCCATCTTATTAGTCTCACAGGTGAGTGATTAAATGCTCTGCAACACCTGGAAGTGTTCTTCCTTCCATTTCTGAGGCTGTAAATATTCATAGCTATACACACCTGAGTACTTTTCCGGATCAATCCCCACATACAAACACCAAGGCTGCATGTCAGGAAACTTTTTGATAGGGAATTACGACTGGCTCCACATATCTACTGTCTCTATGTCATTATTAGGAAGTAAAATGTTTCAGAAAGTAAAATTAAGATCCATTCTTTCACATAATAATCACAGCACATGTTTCCTACATCATCTGCTCACAAAAGAATGACATGATGAAGGGGCAAAATGACCAGCATATGAGAAATAACAGGTCATATTCTGACCCTTGCCATATGATTTTTTTGTAGTTCCCAAGCATCTGGCATATGGCAGATGAATCCTGTTTATACCCATGTTGTTGTGCATGCTGTCGGATGCTAGATGCCAATCATGGGTCAATTTATACCTAACAGTGGAATATTTCATTCCTGCTTTCACAGCCAAATAACTGAAGTAATTTTCTATAATCGAGTTACAGTCTACAGCGCGGAGGGTGTGTGTGTGGGGGGGCAAGTATGTGTGTGTGTCTTTGGAAGATAAATGAAGGCCAGATGGTTTGTTCAATATAAAGTCTATAATGACTGTGAGAAATAAAGTTGCAGGAAATAACTATAAAGTAATAATCTCAGCTGACCAAGAATAAGTGGTGGCACCTGCAGCTTCAGAAACACACCTGGGAGTGTTTTCATTTTCCTAACTCAATGCTCATTTATGTACCTCAGACTCAGTTTGCAGAAGCTTTAATTAATACTCACTGTGCACAACTAGGTATGCTCGCTACTTCTCACAAGAGGGTTCTCTAATAAATGTTCTCATCAGTTCTCGTCATTTCATAATTTATTAGCTTCCTGTTTTAAATGGTGCTAAGCAGGCTCTGATCTCATTTGCTCACAAGTTGATTATAAATGGCTTTGCTGTCTGTGCAGGAGGCAAGCCACATGGATGAAAATTTTCAAAATAAATTTAAAGTATTAGTTTATTCTTATTTGTGGTTTTCATAGAATTTTTTTTTTTTTTTGCCTTTTTTTGTCATGAAAAACAAAGAAAACAGAAAACACTGTGCAGAGTAATCAAATTTAAAAAAAAAAAATCTCTAAATCTCTAAAAATTAATAAAGATGCGCCGACAAACCAGCTCGTCACAGGAATTGGCCAATTTTCATAGTCATTGGCAATCAACCGTTGAACCATTGATGAAATAAATAAACAATTAAATAAATCCTGAAATAAATAAATAAAACTGTGATTGACAAAATTAGCTCCCCATTAAAAATATATATTTTATATATTTATTTACTTTTTATTTCATGGGGACATTTATTTATTTGGTGGAGTATTTATTAATAACGGTTTTCATTTATTTATTTAATTTTGAATGAAATGGCTCTCCATACAGATCCTTTTCATTTTCTCCTCTAGCAATACTAGCTATTACCTGTAGGGGGCCTTACGGTGCCCCCTGTAAACAGATCAAATAGTCATCTCTTCAATATTTCATCTTGCTACTCAATTCAGTGTAAAGTAAAACACTGGGAGATTGCATAGCTGTCAAGAAAATGTTTAACATGTTATGTAACATTTTATGTTTTTGTTATCAATTTATTATGATGAGTTTTATGATGAGAGGAGTGTTTAATTTGTCTTGTTCAGATTGTCAAAATGGTGTTATGGAACTTTTTTTGCACAAACAGCCAATAAAGTATAATTTTCTCTTACTCTGAAAGTAAGAATTCTCCAAATATTTTTATCAAGAAGAGACTTTTGGTATGCATTTAAACACTAATAAAGGATGCAAAAAATAGGACCACATTTGGAAGATGAGGCAACTTACTACAGCATTAAATACAAGGATTTACTTTAATGGGAAAAAAGTGTGACTGTGTGGAAAGGAAAGAGAAAGTCCTATGGGACACAGCTGGGGTTATAGGTTTGGGGGAATGGCATTATTGCCCGTGTTACTCTGAAACAGAAAGCTGGAGGTATCCAAGCATGTAATCAATTTAACACCTAAAGTCACAGTATGAGACTGCGTGTCGTGCAGAAAACCCACAGAGGAAAAACAGGATCACCTTCTCTCTTATTTAATAAACCATGTAAGCAGCAGGAGGGCAGTCATATGGCCAGGTGCATGTTTCAGCAGGTATATTATAACAGTATTTGTGTTCTTGAGGTGCTGACATTTGATGTAAATCACCAGTGTAGGTAATAAATTGTCGAGGTCGATCAGCTCTCACGAAAAGGTTTAGAAGCAGTGATGCTCACCTGACAGATAACATGAGCTTCAAATACTCTTTTTAGTCCAAAATGTCATTCATCCCTAAGGCCTCTGTTTATCAGAGAGGGGATTTCTAAATTGTTCTCCCATGAGATCTATGATTCAAGGCAGCGTGAATGAACTGCAGTAAGAACTCACTCAAGGGGCCGATTCGAAGCAAAGGCCAAAGTAAGAGTCCGATTTCTTTGGGCGACCGGAGACTCTCTAGAGACAGCAGCTAGAGAAAGGTGAGACAAAAGTCTCATCACCGGCTTAAAAACCCATTCAGTGCTCACACAAACAGCACACAAAGGAGTAGGCAGGTGAAGACTGGGCTGGGTGAGCAGAGCAGATCACATAAGCTAATAACACAGCTGAACTCAGTGAGGCACACCACGCAATCACAACCATTTCTCACCTCACCTCTCTCCATCTCTCACTTCCTGCTGCTCCTTCATTTTTTTTCTCCCTCCTCTTGTTACTTTTAGCCATCTCCAAGTCACATCAAGTTAGAATATTCTTTTCCTTTTCACGTCTCACTCTTTTATTGGTGCTTTTGCATCTTATCCATGGGTCACATGCATTCATCCGGGATGCTTTATAAAATGAAAAAACAGTTTAAAGAAGATCTTGAAAAAGTCTTGAGGGCTGAAATGACTATTCAGTACTGTGGAATACAAATGGAGTGTGTGACACTTCCTTGAGTGTTTTGATCTATTTCTGTGCTACATGTTTTCTTCTATACTGAACTAGAGAAACACTTAATATATCTCTAGTTTGTAATATACATATCCACAAACTCACAATAAAACATTAAAGAAACAGGGGTCGTGTACATAAGATTACTTATAGCCAAAAAAATAAAGAGGCCAATAAATGCATTCATTTTAAAAGAAAAAATTGTCAATCAGCAATGTGATTGTGTGTGTGTGTGTGTGTGTGTGTGTGTGTGTGTGTGTGTGTGTGTGTGTGTGTGTGTGTGGGTGTGTGTGGGGGGGGGCGTGTACACATGGAGACACCAGCAGCAGTTCAAGCAGTGTCAACTCAGTTGATGTTTACTGGAACTCAATAAATAGCAGGTGATTTGAGATGACCTTTCATCCTTCGCTTAATTGGCTAATTTTAACTTGATCAGCCCTGACCAGTGCTCGTCAGAAACTTTAAAAATATGTATATTTCAGTGAATACCCCAGCCCTAGACACCAACAGTTCTTTCTGATATCAACATTCTTCAACATGGAAGATGTTACTGGAGGAAGAAGACTCAAAGGATGAAGGGAGTTAGGGGGAACCGCGGTGGGTAAGGGCATGACATATACTGAAGCGGGAGGGGTATCCCCCAAGTGGTCTGCATCATTGTATGAAAGATGTGTGCAAATACGAACGGTTCGCAACCACGTGACTGTGCGTCGACTGTTCGGCTTCGGATTAAGTATGTTGGGGCCCTTAAGCAGGTACAAAAAAAATTTCTTTGCCTTTTTTGCTTGTTTCACACCATAGTTCATTTTTTAGATACAAACAGAGCCATCTACTACAGGATGTCAATTCATACCAGCCTTGGGGACGTTTTGACAAACTGGAAAAGGAACAAATTGACCTGGAGTGGACATCAGTATTTAATAAGAAAAGTTGAATGTATTACAGCAAAGTTATTCTATTTTATTTTGGGGGTTAAGCCTCTCTGTTGTGGAACATGGTGGCTAAGGAAATGTTGACAGCCTTTTGGAAATGTCAGAGTTAAGTTAAAGATCTATATTCTTTAGAGGAAAAGGGTTTCAACAATTAGTAAAACTAGCCGCACTAATTGCTAATTAAAGATGCAAAAGAAGTTTAAAATGTCAACGGCAAATCATTCCGTCTTTGTTTTAAGTGGGGAAAAAATCCTATTTAACAGTGACTGCTCTCTCGCACACACAGTGTGACAACACCTCTGATCCTATTATAAATAATTCATGACTAATCACAGCAGGAAGGCTGGAAAGAACATTTGGAATTCTGAATCAGCTGAAAAACTATGCTGAGAGGTCAAAACTTTACAAAAAACAGAGAATGGAAATCAGCCACAAAACCCTGATGGATGCATCTTTATACATGGTGCAATATTAGGTCCTTTGGGACTGGTAGTTTTTGCACAAGACAAAAAGACAGTCTTATTCAACCACTGTTAAAAACAGACCTGGCACCTCAAACTTTGTTATACAAGAGAATTTCCTCTACTTCATATGACACAACAACCAAATTAGGTTCAACTTTTTAAACTTACCAGCTAAAAAAAACCAGTGAGTTCCAAGCACCTAATAGGCCATTGCATCAAACATCCTTTCTATTAAGTGATCTCATTCCCATTTATAGTCAGAATAACTTAATGTAGTATTAAGCTGCTTTTGCTTTACATGAATAAATAGCTCAGGCAATTTCCTGTAAATGCTTCTTAACTAAATACATACTTAAACTGAAAATCTCTAAAGCTAAATCTACAGCACAAAGTCACATTAAGTGGCTCTGGGATGATCTGAGCTGAAAACTCGGAACAGTTCAGAGAGGACTTTTGCATTTGATCTGTATTTCTAATGTGTATTTATGCATCTGCTATACGCCTGCCTGTAAACAACATTAACAAGTGGAAGGAAGACTCTGGGGAGGTGCTGTAGAAGAACAGAATTGTATATTACAGCATTAACAAGCTTTCTTTATAAAATGCTTTTTATTGTCCTAAACAGAGCTTTAGACAAGGTGTGTGAATGCTTTAGGGCATTATTTGACAGCAGAGACAGCTCTCCAGGCCAAAACCTTAGCAGTAAATTAGCACTTTATTCCCACTTTTAACATTTAATCCGAGACTGTAAAACTCTCAGAAAATTATTGTCTACTGCAAAATAAGAAATGTTGTCTTTGATATTGTGGTAGTAAGAATCTGCTTCTGGACTCTTACTTTATTTAAATTTGCTGGAGGCCACAGATTAAAACTGAACTGTATCTGATATCATGTATTTTTTGGTATGTCGTAGTAAAAGTCTGCACCTTCAATTGCATCAACTCACACACAAGTCTTTACCCCCACCACCGCGCCTGTGCCCCTGGCTGTGCTCTCCATGTCTCGCTGTGACACATGCATTTTCTATGGTTGCAACACTAACTGCATGCAATGTGTCTGTGTGTGCATGCACCTGTTGTGGCTGTTCTGCTGTCTGTGGCTGTTATCCTGAAGCTGCCGTACTCCTGAGTGCCTGGGGTGTGATGGTAGCACGTCTGTCATAAGGCGCTGCAGGCAGTAGTTGGGGATATCTAGAGCACTTTGGATCAAACGGCACCAGCAGTCAAAGCCAAAACTATCTCTTTAACCAGCCTGAGTTTCCAGACAACATAAGCAGACAGTTGTAACTGGACTGGATGAAGACAATCACTGTTCATCTCATGCAAGGGAATGCTAAACAACTTTGACTGCCTGAAAAAACATAGCATCTTGTTTGAATTTTTACTGAAACTGTTGAAAGATTTTTTGAGAAGCACATAATGTATGCATATAATGAGCAAAGCACAGTCTGGGGTGACAAGAGAGATATCTCACCAAAATATTACAATCTTCTTAATTATGAGGCTCTGCTTTCAGATGGCAATAAGAGCGCAATCTGTTCATTACATGCCCAGCGAAGTTTGAGCCTCTTTTCAATTTAAATGTGTTGTAACCACATGACACGCTTAGAAAACATTGTACTATCAAGAAATTAAATGTGGCAATCGATTTAAGGACCTAAAATGGACACTTTTTAAGGCCAATTCTGCTTTCTGATTTTTGAGAATCAAGCCTATCACCTCAAATTTTGAGGACCTCTGATTTTGTTTGTTAAATAAATCATAAATAAAGCATTCATCAAAATGTTTCATGTTAAACAGAGGTTTTTGAAGGGCATAAATGAAATTAAAACTAAAACAACAGTATATTCCCTTTAGTTAAAAAAAAAAACAAAAAAAAAAAAAACAACTTTTATCAAGCCAAACATGAAATTTAGTAGGTCACCCAGACAAATTTGGCCAAATGGAAAAATTTGTCTTGGCTTGAAAACTAAAGGAGTGCCACCTATTACTCTGATAAAGTTTTAAAAGTACAGTTGGAAAACTAAAAGCAGCATGTCTGTAAAGTAGCCGACTATAGGCTGGATAACGGAGCAGATATTCTGACTAACCAGCTAATGTCAGCTTGCCATACAGTTGCTATTTTATAAAGAGCAGAATGGCAAGAAGGTGTACGATTTCGCACAACACCTGAAAACTACTGCTATATTTAGCATCCATGTATGAAATTTAAAGCCACAAAAAATATTAAACATGTTGGAACTTAAACAGTCAATATGTTACATTACCATTTACAGGAGGAGAAATAAGGG